>JAWZYU010000001.1:129590052-130975552 GCA_038380435.1 Ryuthela nishihirai | reverse complement strand
GCACATCCCCCTCCCTCCGCGCTTTCTTCTTTACCGTTCCCCCTCTTCCCTAGTTCGTCCTCCGGGCAGTAACGACGCATAAAACGAAGCTGATCTTACCAGACACAAGAAGCACAGGAGAAAACAGAAACAAAGTGCTGCCAGTATATAGCCGTAATATTCAGAAATTTTGAACACTCAAACCTTAAACTTTACAGAGCAAGCAGAGCATAATCGAAACATTATGAATCCTAAAAACTCTTTTATAATTTCAGAAGACACATCAGCAAGCTGCCGGATAGGAGACCAGTCGTCTTTTGTTTGTTTCCAACCTCCCACATGTAGAAGGTTGGCTGGATCTCCCCACATACACCCATGTCCCCTCCAGATGCACGCCGGAACCCTCACCCACACCCCCGTGGGGTCGGGCAACGGCCCTCGGGGGTGGGGGTGGGGGACACGGGGAGACACAGTACGAGGCCGTTTTTGCCAGCCGTAAGACTCTCTTTCCCTGCCGCTAGTTTTCTTGAGAGAGGAGATGGGAACTGAGAGCAGATGGTGAGCACCAAACTGTATTCCCTCCTGCCTCGTGCCTGCATCCCTCCCCCGCTTACTGAGGTTCTGCACTCCCTCACCACCCCCACATATATCGTCTCTCTCCTCCCCCAGTTGGCCTTGTTTTTTTTCCCGGACTGGACAGTTAAGGGAAAGTAACAGAGGCGATCTTCTTCACAAAGGCCAGCACTGCAGCTGAGCTATATTAGCAGAATGCCTAAGCTTCTACCTATTCAGTTATCCGTTAGAAGAATGCTTGCTATAACAAAAGAGAAAAAGATCTACTTTCTCTTTCTGAATTTCTGTTTAAAACTTTTTCCATTAAAGCCCACGTCGTATTTGTGATTTGTGTGTGTTATTTCTATCACTGTCATCGTTGTCTAATTGTTTTTTTTAAACATTTTTCGATTTGATTCATATCAAAATAATTTATTATATGGTTTCTTTTTTTGCCGAGTTTTCTCCTCAGTTTTTACAGGGACGTTTCTTTTTTATTGTGTTGTCTTTTTACTGAGGTCTTGCCTTCCTCACAGATCTTTTTTAAGACGTTTTAAATTGATCAAATGCCTGTGGCAAGCAGCTGCTTTAGCAGTAGTTTATTTTGATTTTTAAACTTGTATGGCCGAGTGGTTAGCGCTCTTGGCTACTGATCTAAGGAACCTAGGTTCGAGCCCCGGGTAAGGCATGGCTGTTTGTGTCGGTTTTCTGCTAAGGGCCTGCCATCCTCTCAGACCTTCTACTATGACGTATAAACTGACAGGCTCCTGTCAGACCTCTGTGGCAAGCAGCTGCTTGAGGGGGTATTTATTTTTTTTTATTAAAGCATTTTATTTTTATGCAGCTGGTTCAAGCATGATTCGTAGTAAAACTTATAAACGTTATAATGCTCTTGTCAGAATGTATCATGAAGAAACAGAACAATGCACTGAAGTTTTAATATACTCGCCATGTATCGGTAGTCTCTGCTGCCTTTTATACAAAGGCATAATGGATGTCGACAAAAAATGTTTCGGAAGGGGGGTAGTTAATTTTAAGGAAATGTTTTTATTTTTTATTAATGAAATATGTAGATCGAGCCTTTAATTAATGAGCGATAGTTGGAAAAACAATGATCATGCATTTATCATGCCGTAATACAACTAAGGATGACCAAAAAATGAGAGAGAAAAAAAAAGCATTCATTATTGAAAACGCTTGTAAAAAAAAAGCCTTTTCATAATAATAAATAAAAATAAACAGGTTTTTTACATTAATAAATAAAAATAAACAATATGCTTCCGAAAAAAAAAAGGAAACCTAAAAATTCAAGATTACATTTCTTTAAAGAAAAACGACATTAATTTTTGGTACATTAAAAAAAATTATTTACACCTCAATGTAAATAAACTTTTCGGTAACGTTCGCGCTTGGTTACTGATCTAAGGGACCTGGGTTCGAGCCCCGGATAAAGCATGGAAGTTAGTGTCGTTTTTCTGCTAAGATCCTGCCATCCTCTCAGACCTTCTACTATGGCATATAAACTGACAGGCTCCTGTCAGACCTCTGTGGCAAGCAGCTGCTTGAGGGGGTATTTATTATTTTAGCCGTCCCGTGGCCGAGTGGTTAGCGCGCTTAGCTACTGATCTACGGGACCTGGGTTCGAGCCCCGGGTAAGGCATGGATGTTCGTGTTGTTTTCTGCTGAGGTCCTGCCATCCTCACAGACCTTCTACTATGGCATATAAACTGACAGGCTCCTGTCAGACCTCTGTGGCAAGCAGCTTGAGGGGGTATTTATTTTTTTATTATTTTTTTCGGGATAGGGGCAATTGCTCATCTATTGCCCCTGGAGACAACCACTACATATATATATACATAGAGGGAGAGGAGTCCGAAATTTAAGGTATAATCCTATGTTATGTCAATGCTAAACTGAAAACTCTGTAATTTTTAATTTAAACTTTTTATGAAAAAAATAGACTAAAGATGACAATCTTGATGAAATACACTCAAATCTTGATTTTTCCACAACATTCGCTTAATGTTAAGGGTTATAACAGCTAATTATTAAACATTCAGCCGTCAGAATCTATCATCGTAACTTAGTAAAACTCAAATAAGGATTGTAATAAATTGGTTTTTAATTTTGTAATTAGGATTTGCTTTTTAAATTGTAATATGGATTGCATTAACTTGCTTTTTAATCGTAGTTCAAATAAGAACTTTTTTCACTTCATTTTTTGCCAATTTTGAGGAAAAAAAATTCTTTAGATCACTCTAATGATGACATCTGCTGAAAAATGTTGCAGCTTTTATAACCCTTTCAATTACTGCCAACCCGTGGCCGAGTGGTTAGCGCGCTTGGCTACTGATCTACGGGATCTGGGTTCGAGCCCCGGGTAAGGCATGGATATTCGTGTTGTTTTCTGCTGAGGTCCTGCCATCCTCTCAGATCTTCTACTGTGGCATATAAACTGACAGGCTCCTGTCAGACCTCTGTGTCAAGCAGCTGCTTGAGGGGGTATTTATTATTTTTATTTATAGCTAAAGAAAAACAAGTCTTAGGTTTCGTTAGAATCTTTAAATCTTCACCGTGTTGGTCGGATAAAAAAAATTATTTTCAATTCTACATATCATCGAGTTTAACTTTCTTTTGATCAAACATGGAATCATTTGTCTTAAATTTCACTCTCCACATTGTAGGTAGCCTGCCATTTTTCTGATTCGTTTGATAATCCAGTTAGCAATCCCAACTGTGTCAAAGAAGAATTTTGATTTGAATCGCAGCCAAAGCCTGATGTTTGTTTTTGGCTTCCTTGCTAAGATTTTGCCTCCTTTAGGGCGAATTATTCTGACAGGTTCTTGTCAGGTAGTGACGTACAGTCGCTCAAAAAAGTATGCGAACACTATGGTTGATTATAGAATTGAGAAAAAATATCTGGCAACGATTTTTTTTAGAAATTAGTGATCTGGCTACCTTCGTGTCACGTGACACGAAGGTTGCCAGTGTTCGGATATTTTTTAATATACATAATGCGTATGAATATGTAATGCAATGAATATGGAGCGTGTGCAGTTACCGTTCACAGCAAACTGGAGCGGTTGCGGTTAATGTTCACAGCACATTGGATCGTGTGGGCTCACTCACGGAAATATTGAGCGTGTGCAGTTACCGTTCACAGCAAACTGGAGCGTGTGCAGTTACTGCACACGCTCCAGTTTGCTGTGAACGGTAACTGGAGCGTGTACAGTTGCTGTACACGCTCCAGATATTTTTCCTGAATTCTGTAATCACGTGACACGAAGGTTGCCAGATCACTAATTTCTAAAAAAATCGCTGCCAGATATTTTTTCTGAATTCTGTAATCAACCATTGCGTTCGGATACTTTTTTGAGCGACTGTACCTATGGGTGTAGGCACAAGAAGGAAAGTTGCTTTCCCCTGCTACATTAATCGGAAAATTAATTTATATTCAATAACATACAGGTGAATCAAAAATGCTTTTTTTTTCCTTGATAAAACATAATGTTGATTTTTTGTTATATTTTCTTTTATTTTCGGAATCACGCCGTTTATTTTTTTTTTCTATTAAATGAAAGAAATTGCATTTATTTTTAATAACAAATTTTCCTTTTTTTGTTTTTGTTTTTGGTATGATGTTTATGCATGATTGCTGTATTCGAAACTGCAATCATTAATAACGGTTCCGTCTAAATTTCATCTTGAGCCGTTGATTTGTGTTTTAAACTCCTTTCCCTCTGAAACAATATTTGCTCTCTCCCACTGGAAAAACTCCTGCTGACGCTCATGGGCCTACTCAACGGGAAAGTTAGGATTATAACCCTCCCTCCAACTTGAATGCTTTAATAAATATATTTTCTATGAAAAACCTTTAAAATCAGACTAAAAGACATCAATTTCCCCCCTCCCCTTCACGTTAGATTGAAACAAAAAAAAATTTTTTTGAAAGCTCCTGGGTTCTTAATTCTTTTCAGATGTCTTTGATGGAAGAATTAAGCTTTTTTCCAAAACTTTTCTCGAAAAATAAAAAACGTTTCTAATTGCGATAATTTTAATTTTTTTTATTGTTGTTTAACTTCTTCGCAAAACAAGGGAATTCGGAGCAGAAAATAATGATCGTACTAACCAGAGACAAGCAAAGTTTTCGCAGCAGAGCCATTTTTCTATAATAGAAGGCAATCATGAAGGCTTTTGGTTGTTTTACCTCTGACTGCCTTTTTTTCTTGCATACAATGGATAAAGGGCCAGGTCACAAGGACCCCAAGGGTTCAGAGAAAGTTGGGAAAGGGATCCTAATATGCAACTTTTAGGAGACAGATGTAGCCTCCTGTCAAGGCCATCCAGCGTGTTTTTTAACGTGCACCGTGGCAAGGCGGTCTTTTACAAATCCATCGGTGTGCCTTTCTCACCTAGTGCAGAACGGACAGAGAAATGGAAGCATTGTTTGATAAACTAGGAAAATGAATAATCTTTAAAGTAAGCAATTAGTGCCACTAACTACCTTGATTTCAATACTGTTTTCTCTCTTTGCTAGTTAAAGTTTTACGTTAAAGTTACCTTGTTGAAACAATATGTTTTCCCCCCACTAACTGCCCACAACATTGTCGAAGAAAAAAAATCTGTTTCTTCTTTAAAAAACTATCCTTTTCTAGAAATTAATAAAGACCAAGTAAAAATGTTTCTAAAACTATGACAAAAATAAAACGAGGTTCCAATTTCACATTTCGAGGATAATTCAGAGAGTGCTATATAATTCAATCAACGCATTTTAGTGATAGGAAAGTGAAAACTTCTCAGAAACACCAAGCACCAATATTCTTAGATGGATTCATCCTTGTGACCATTGACATCTTAGATGGATTCATCCTTGTGACCTGTGGCATCTTAGATGGATTCATACCTATGACTCTGTGACACCTTAAATGGATTCATCCCTATGACCCTGTGACATCTCAGATGGATTTATGACCCTGTTACATCTCAGATGGATTTATGACCCTGTGACATCTCAGATGGATTTATGACCCTGTGACATCTCAGATGGAATTATACCTGTAACATCTCAAATGGATTTATCTTTGTGACATCTTAAATGGATTCATTCCTGTGACTATGTGACATCTTAGATGGATTCATCCCTGTGACTATGTGACATCTTAGATGGATTCATCCCTGTGACATCTTAAATGGATTCATTCCTGTGATTATGTGACATCTTAGATGGATTCCTCCCTGTGACTATGTGACATCTTAGATGGATTCATCCATGTGACATCTTAAATGGATTCATTCCTGTGACTATGTGACATCTTAGACGGATTCATCCCTGTGATCCTGTGGCATCTTAGATGGATTCATCCCTGTGATCCTGTGGCATCTTAGATGGATTCATCCCTGTTATCCTGTGGCATCTTAGATGGATTCATCCCTGTGATCCTGTGGCATCTTAGATGGATTCATGCCTGTTATCCTGTGACATCTTAGATGGATTCATCCATGTGACATCTTAAGTGGATTCATTCCTGTGACTATGTGACATCTTAGACGGATTCATCCCTGTGATCCTGTGGCATCTTAGATGGATTCATCCCTGTGACCTGTGACATCTCAGATGGATTTATGACCCTATGACATCTCAGATGGAATTATACCTGTAAAATCTCAAATGGAATTATACCTGTAACATCTCAAATGGATTCATCTCTGTGACATCTTAAATGGATTCATTCCTGTGACTATGTGACATCTTAGATGGATTCATCCCTGTGACTATGTGACATCTTAGATGGATTCATCCATGTGACATCTTAAATGGATTCATTCCTGTGACTATGTGACATCTTAGACGGATTCATCCCTGTGATCCTGTGGCATCTTAGATGGATTCATCCATGTGACATCTTAAATGGATTCATTCCTGTGACTATGTGACATCTTAGACGGATTCATCCCTGTGATCCTGTGGCATCTTAGATGGATTCATCCCTGTTATCCTGTGACATCTTAGATGGATTCATCCCTGTGACTAGTGACATCAGACGGATTCATCCCTGTAATCCTGTGCCATCTTAGATGGATTCATCCCTGTTATCTTGTGACATCTTAGATGGATTCATCCCTGTGATATCTTAAATGTATTCACTTCTTCAAGTTAATTGTTCTCACTTTCTATTTTTACAGATAAGTATATATTTTTACAGATAATATATTGTAACTAAGCTTTGAGTTGTCCTCCTCTGCTCCCAAGGAAACTACAAAAAACAAAAAAAGACAAAACGAAAATATCTTATTGGCTGCCGAAAACAGCTTCGTACTCATTTCTGACATTTCAACAAAGCGAGAAAGAAATCTGAGCGAGCAATCAGTCAATCTGAAAGAAATTGAACTTTTCAGAGCAAGTTAGAGATGATTTTTGTCGAGTTCAGACAATTCGAATCATCAAAATACATTTAGCAGCCATTTTTTATACAGATGCAGAATTCAGTAATTTCTTTAATAAGAATTTTATAAAATGAATAAATAAATAAAATAAATACCCCCTCAAGCAGCTGCTTGCCACGGAGGTCTGACAGGAGCCTGCAAGTTTATATGCCATAGTAGAAGGTCTGAGAGGATGGCAGGACCTCAGCAGAAAAACGACACATACATCCATGCCTTATCCGGGGCTCGAACCCAGGTCCCGTAGATCAGTAGTCAAGAGTGCTAACCACTCGGCCACGGGACGGCTAAAATGAATAAACGTGTCTATAATATAAGATAATTTGAATATCTCAATCAAATCTCTTTAAATCTCGATTTCCAATGATCTTCGTACGGTATTAAGAGAGTTTTGGAAATTAGAATATTTAACAGTAACAAAGCCAGTTTAAATGAATGCTCTGGAAAGTTAATAAAACAAATTAAAATGAAAACCATAACGTTTAACTTTACTATCAAGTGTAAGAGTATTTTAAGCAATTGGCTCAAAATAATGTTACTTTTCGCCAATTTTGAATGATTTGTTGCCGAACGAGCTAATTTAATAAATATTTCAGCTTCCATAACTCCTTATGCATATTATTAAAATATCGAAATTTAAATAGATTTGATTGGGATCTTTAAATTATCTTCAGTCCATTTTTTTTCATAAAAACTTATTTAAAAAGTTACTGAGTTCTGAATTACAATTGCTAATCGCATAGCATGGAACAGCCCCAATAAAGTAGCCGCTGAGTATAATTCTGTTCATGAAATTGCTTAAAAGGCTCTCCACTAGCTGTTTAGAGAGACTCGTAGAACGGGGAAAATAATTTCTAAAAGAGTTGTTTGGGTTGTTTTACCTCTGAGCGGCACTTTTTTGCACACCATGGGCTAAATGGCCAGGTCACATGGACCCCGAAGGCTCAGAGAAGGCTGGGGGAGGGGACCCACTGGAATAGCTGTTGGAAGACAGATGGTAGCCTCCCGTCAAGGCCATCCAGCGTGTTCTTTAACGTGCACAGGGTATGGCTCCCCCGCACACGGAGCCACGGCTTAACGTCCCATCCGACGGACGGCGGCCTTTACCAAGCCCATCGGTGTCCCCTACTGACCGTGGACAGGGCGGGGAATTTTGCGGAGATAAATCTCAACGCTGACCCAGCTGGGACTCGAACCTGTGAACTACAGATTATGAGCCTGACGCGCTACCGACTGAGCCACCCCCGCCCCATTTCTAAAAGAAATTCTACTCATACATGGAGTGAGATATGTAGCATGTAGCATAATTATGATTTTTCGAAGTACCAGGAAAAAAGACCTCAAAACCTCCTCCATCTGAGGATATCCAATAAATGGCATGAGTCGCAAAGGACAACACAAAGATCACCAAAAGGTGAGCCCCAAGGGGCATGAAAACAATGATAAATATGGTAGATCAGGGTACTAGACCAAAAAGTGTTCCTGATCGAAAACCAAAGGTCTAGCCCACTTGAATCTGCTCATAGGATCATGATCATACTTTAAAATGTTAGTAATGAAATCGTGAGGATTCGTGTCCACAGCTTCTAAGAATTTCTTAGAGATCTGCTTTATATGGGTGTAAATATGTTGGACGCCTAAATCCGCATGTATTTGTCTGTTGGTCGCAAACCATGGGGCATTTACGGCTTGTCTCAAGATTTTATTTTGATAGATCTGGAGTTTCTTAATATTTGCCTTCGTCGTGTTAGCCCATATGGGGGCTGCATATGTTATAACAAGTCTAAGAACTGCATGGTAAAGTAGTAACTTATGATCAATGGAGAGGATAGACTTCCTCCCCATCAAAGGGCCAAGTTGGCATCGAATCATATGGACTGAGATGTCATTCAGGTACCTAATAAATAAGTAAATTCAGTGTACTTTCGTTATAGCGCTGCTCGCTATACCGCGCACTCGGTTATAGCGCTGGCGATGTTCGCGATAAGTTCAAACATGTTTATACAGGTCCGTGCGGCGTTAGTGAGTATCGCATTTTATTGTTACTGCGTATTGAGTAATTGTGTATGTATTGAGTTCCTGCATGTATTTTGAATAGTGTTTAATTATTGTATGCATGATGAGTAAAAGAAAAGCTTACAGTGTGAAATTTATTGTGTCGCCACCGCGCCGCTCGGTATAACGCGGTTCACCTTATAACGCGGGTGTTGTTTCCCGCCCGACATGCGCGTTATATCGGGAGTCCACTGTAGTTTTACTTTTATGTCAGTAGGTTTATACTGTACGTTACTGTGCATATATTTAATATATTCGTTTTGATTAATAGACAATTTTTAGAAACATTTTTACTTGGACTTTATTAATAAAAAGGAAAATTTCTTCCCTTATATTTCAGATTGTTTCCCTTGCTTCAAAGGATGCTTTGCCGTTGCCTTCGGCTCGTGTCTCCAGAAAGAACTAAAATCTCCGAAGCTTTAAGATTGATGTAGCAAACAATGGATTTTTTTTCTCCTAAAAAAATTCATCTATTTCTTTACACAACCTTAATCTAATCCCAACGTTACACTCTTTTTTCTTCCATATATAAATCTGAGTCTTCTATTGTTATCTATTTATGCATTCAGGATGAATGTAAGAAAAGAAAGGAAGAGGGGAGGAAGAGGGATATCCCTATTGAAGAATTTTATTAACCAGAATGATGGCGAAAAATATTTTAAAAAAAAATTACCGATCAAGCAGCTGCTTGCCACAGAGTTTTGAGAGGAACCTGTCAGTTTATATGCCATAGAAAAGATACAGCATGTGAGATAGGCGAGACCTCAGCAGAAAGATAACATAAACATCCATGCCTCACCTGGGGTTCGAATCCAGGTACCTTGGGTCAGTTGTCAAGCGCGCTAACCACTTTTTTCAAAAGATTGTTTTTAAAAAAAACTTTAGTAATGGAGAAGGGGAAAATTATAATGGGGAAGCATAGAAGCAGTTGGGACAACGAGACTGTGCAATTGAGGCATAAACGGTTCTCATAGATCATTGGTTGATTGAGCTAGCAATCATTTGTCAATTAACCAATAACCATTGAAAAGTCGTCCAGTGCATCAACTACTTCAATGCATCACTAATTCACTAATTCTTTGGATGACCAGATCACTAATTCTTTGGCTTCTCATGGCATTGTTTTATTTTATTTATATAAGTGTGCCAATTGCAAATGAAAGGTCAATGACAGTAGGCACCATAATGAAATTATTTTAGTAGAAACACCGTACCAAAAAAAAAACGGGGAAAAATAACATAATGATAAACTGAAGTCATATATACTGATTTCTATAAATTAAGGAAAATCCCTATGTTAAGTCAGTGGGAAGCTAACGCCAAAGCTCTATAACTTCTAAAATAAGTTTTTCTGTTTTGAAAAAATGTGATTGCAGATAAAGATCTCAATCAAATAAATCAACATCTCGATTTTCAACAATATTCGTTCAGTATTTAATGAGTTATGGGAATTTGAAAATTTAGCGATAGCAATGCCGCCACAAAAGTTGATTTCAGAAGTTCGTTAAAACTTGGTTATAAGTATTGTATGAAAGTGTTTAATAAAATAAGTTTGTATTTTAGAACTTTGTGTAAAGAATTCTTTCACTATTTTTCAGTTTTGTGTAAGTTTCTTAAGACTGGCATTGCTGTTGTTAAGTATTCAAACTCCATAACTCATTAAATACGGAACGAATATTGTTGAAAATCGGAGATATTGATTTATTTGATTAAGATCTTTATCTGCAATCACATTTTTCAAAAGAAAAAAAAACTTATTTTAGAAGTTATAGAGCTTTGACGTTAGCTTCCCATTGGGGAATAGGAATTTTCCTTAATTTATGGAAACCAGTATATTTAGATCTATGAAATCATTAAAATGCTTCTTTCTGACCTTTGCTCATTATCTCTGTAACGCTTTGCATGTTAGCATTTTTATTCCTATCAACCACAAATTTTGCACATAGATTCTCATTATGGTCCTCACAAAGCATGTTAATAAATTTTGGATCAACTCGTAGTTAAAGGTCCTATTCCAGGACTTTAATATGTTTTCATATACGGTTAGAAGGCTGAAAAACAGAGAGTCAAAGGTCACTTACGAATGCTCACAAAATATTTATGAACATTGTAATTAGAGAATCTTTGCCTGATGATATTGTGATTTTGAAGATGAGGAATTTGACATAATTGACATAACATGGAACTGTTTCTAATAAAGAGGCCTCTGAGTACATGTTTCATATACAGGATATCTAGAAGACTTTATACATAGGCACAGGGTTGAGTTGTTTTACCTCTGAGCGGCACTTTTTTGCACACCATGGGCTAAATGGCCAGGTCACATGGACCCCGAAGGCTCAGAAAAGGTTGGGGGAGGGGACCCACTGGAACAGCTGTTGGGAGACAGATGGTAGCCTCCCGTCAAGGCCATCCAGTGTGTTCTTTAACGTGCACAGGGAATGGCTCTCCCGCACACGGGGCCACGGTTTAACGTCCCATCCGACGGACGGCGGCCTTTCCAAGCCCATCGGTGTCCCCTACTGACCGTGGGCAGGGTTGGGTTGTTTTACCTCTGAGCGGCACTTTTTTGCACACCATGGGCTTAAATGGCCAGGTCACATGGACCCCGAAGGCTCAGAGAAGGTTGGGGGAGGAAACCCACTGGAACAGCTGTTGGGAGACAGATGGTAGCCTCCCGTCAAGGCCATCCAGTGTGTTCTTTAACGTGCACAGGGTATGGCTCTCCCGCACACGGGGCCACGGCTTAACGTCCCATCCGACGGACCGCGGCCTTTCCAAGCCCATCGGTGTCCCCTACTGACCGTGGGCAGGGCGGGGAATTTTGCGGAGATAAATCTCAACGCTGACCCAGCTGGGACTCGCACCTAGGAACTACAAATTACGAGTCTGGCGCGCTACCGACTGAGCCACTCCCGCCCCAAATGGTACAGGAATTACATGGAAACGACATGGACCACAGAAAGAAGTTCTGTGATTTGGGTACTAGAAAAACTTCAGGAACAATTGTCTCTCTTGGCTGACATAATCTTCAGCATTGAAGCAAACTTTAACTTGAATGGGACAGTCAACTGCCATAATTTTGTTACTGGGCTGCGACACAACTACACTGTATTGAAGACTTGCACGTACAGAACGATCCCAGGGTATCTATTTGGTGAGCAATTGATGATGACAACATCACAGAACCTTACTTTTATATCGACACAGACAACGAGGACTCTTATTTGTAAATGTTAAATATCATTTTGACCCAATAACCTTAGCATGTTACTCCAGTGTTTTCAGCAGGATAGGGCACCGACCCCTGTGGGCCATAACTCTCCGAACTTGGATGGATGAAACACTATCCCACAAATGGATGTGCCGACGTGGGGGAGGGGAAAGCGCTACCTCGAAGTCCAGATTTGACTCCCTTGGATTTTTTTCTATGGTGCCACCTAAATTCTCATGCGTACATTCGCTCCAAAAAGTATCCGAACGCTATGGTTGATTACAGAATTCAGAAAAAATATCTGGCAGCGGTTTTTTTAGAAATTAGTGATCTGGCAACCTTCGTGTCACGTGATTACAGAATTCATGAAAAATATCTGGAGCGTGTACAGCAACTGTACACGCTCCAGTTATCGTTCACAGCAAACTGGAGCGTGTGCAGTTACTGCACACGCTCCAGTTTGCTGTGAACGGTAACTGCACACGCTCAATATTTCCGTGAGTGAGCCCACACGATCTAGTATCAAAATAATATGACCACCTACAGTCTCTCAAAAAAGTATCCGAACACTATGGTTGATTACAGAATTCAGAAAAAATATCTGGCAGCGATTTTTTTAGAAATTAGTGATCTGGCAACTTCGTGTCACGTGATTACAGAATTCAGGAAAAATATCTGGAGCGTGTTCAGCAACTGTACACGCTCCAGTTACCGTTCACAGCAAACTGTAACTGCACACGCTCAATATTTCCGTGAGTGAGCCCACACGATCTAGTATCAAAATAATATGACCACCTACAGTCGCTCAAAAAAGTATCCGAACGCTATGGTTGATCACAGAATTCAGAAAAAATATCTGGCAGCGATTTTTTTAGAAACTAGTGATCTGGCAACCTTCGTGTCACGTGACACGAAGGTTGCCAGATCACTAATTTGTAATCAACCATAGCGTTCGGATACTTTTTTGAGCGACTGTACCAAAATAGCCCTCGAACATTGCATGAATAAATGAGGAGTATTAGCAGCGAATGTTGCAAGAAACGCCCTCTATTCCCCGTAACGTGCGCCGATCACTCAGAAAGAGGACTGCCATGTTGCAAGCAACACTAGGGTGCTCAGTTCGAACATTTGATGTCTTAGTGTGGATTCGGTACAATTGAATAAAGTGAATATAAAAGTTGAATACGTATACAGTTGAATATTATCAACTGTACACGTATTCAACTTTTTGCCTATGTATAAGGACTTACGGGATACCCTGTATTTGGGTTGCAGAGATTAGAGAAAAAATTTAAGGGCTTGTGAAGATTTGGCGCAAGTTATAGTGTCACTGTTCCATTAACATTGGATAAGAAATTGTATAAAATATACACATATACAGTGGACCTTCGTTATAGCGCTGCTCGCTATACCGCGCACTCGGTTATAGCGCTGCTCGCTATACCGCGCACTCGGTTATAGCGCTGCTCGCTATACCGCGCACTCCGTAATAGCGCGGGCGATGTTCGCGATAAGTTCAAACATGTTTATACAGGTCCGTGCGGCGTTAGTGAGTATCGCATTTTATTGTTACTGCGTATTGAGTAATTGTGTATGTATTGAGTTCCTGCATGTATTTTGAATAGTGTTTAATTATTGTATGCATGATGAGTAAAAGAAAAGCTTACAGTGTGAAATTTATTGTGTCACCACCGCGCCGTTCGGTATAACGCGGTTCACCTTATAACGCGGGTGTTGTTTCCTGCCCGACATGCGCGTTATATCGGGGGTCCACTGTATTTGTGTTTGAACAAATGTCCAGTGTGGCATCATATAATTTAGTTTATGTAGTCTACCAGAATTTGAAATAAAATTGAAAATAATAAATATTTTTAATTAATAATTCTCTAGTGTAAAATGCTTTAGTTAATGAAATTTTGGAAGCATGTATTAGCCTGTTCACTAACTATTGGTGAATTACTTAGAAATAGTTGAGAAACGTAAATGGAAGCAATTGAAAGAACGAGACTGTGCAGTTGATGAAATGATAGTTCTCATAGGTCATTAGTTAGTTGGGCTATCGATTACTTGCCAATCAAACAATGGTCTCACAGATCAGTCAATGATATAAATATTTCAATAAATTAGAGTTCTATGAGAACCAGTGATGCTTTAACTGCACAATATCATTGTCTCAATTACTTCCATATTTATTTAGAACATTATTTAAAAATGCACTTTTGGAACAGTGTGTGGTCAATTTGCTAATCTGTGCACTTGACTTGCAACAGTGGCGAAGCGTGGATGATCGAAATTGAGACAATAAGTGTAAGCAGTTGTCGTATCGAAGATTCTCATTGCTCATTGACTGATTTTAGCTATTAATCAACCAATGATCTCATACTCAGAGATCATTAGCTGATTGATATCTAATTGATAGCTTAATTCATCAATGACTTATAAGAAATTTTGATGCCTTAATTAGGCACTCTTATTGACTCATTGTCTTGATCCACGCTTCGCCACTGACTTGCGATATTATTCGTTGATTGCAGTTGGAGGACAAAGTTTTATTGGTACTGATTTAGCTGTTACGTATTCTACGAATCGAATCGTAGGGTCTAAAAACTCCACGTGCTTCTATTTTTCATGTTTGCGGAATTGAGCATGAAATGCATTAATAAAACCATGACAATTAATTTTTCTTGTTATGGGTTCGAAATGGCAAAAAGCTGAACATTGTAAAGAAGATTAAATGCAAAAAAACTGTTAATAATAAATTCAAATCTGAATATTTAAGAATATATAAAAAAAATATCCCCTCAAGCAGCTGCTTGCCACAGAGGTCGGACAGGAGCCTGTCAGTTTATATGCCACAGTAGAAGATCTGAGAGGATGGCAGGACCTCAGCAGAAAGACAACACGGACATCCATGCCTTACCCGGGGCTCGAACCCAGGTCCCTTAGATCAGTAGTCAAGCGCGCTAACCACTCGGCTATGGGACGGCAGAATATATATATATAACAAGTTTGCGTTAAACAAAAATGTGTTATTCCCGAACACTTCACAAATATAATACAACTGAAATTATAGTAGATTAAATTATAATTGTACCCTTCTTAAAAATATTGGGGAGGTTTTAATTTATTTGCATAAAACATTTTTTCCCCATTTATTAACATTTCTTGGGAATTTAAATTCATTCAAACTAAATTCAATGACTGCATTTAATTACTGCTGTGACACAAAAATCATAAATTTTAAATGAAAAATTTATAAATATTTAAAATATTTGGACGGTGTTTACCCCGGGAATTTGAAATTGAGCAGGAGGTGTACTCCTTTTTATAAGAAAGTGAAATGAGAGACCAGAATGACTCAATTGACAAGGCTGCAGATCATGGCCGTCTTAAGGCATGGTCACACTGGGCAGTTGCCCAGGGACCCCACGTTTCTAAATTTCGCAAAAGTTTGTGTTGATTAATCCTCGCTTTACAGCACGTTTCTTATGTTTAAACATTGATTTTTGTTAAAAGTACCAATAAATCTATAGGCTTAATTTTATTGACCGTTTACATTTTCATTCCCGTAGGAGGGTGGGTAGCCGTCCCGTGGCCGAGTGGTTAGCACGCTTGGTTTCTGATCTAAGGGACCTGGGTTCGAGCCCCCGTCCCGTGGCCGAGTGGTAAGCACGCTTGGCTTCTGATCTAAGGGACCTGGGTTCGAGCCCCGGGAGCATGCTTGGTTTCTGATCTAAGGGACCTGAGTTCGAGCCCCGGGAGCATGCTTGGTTTCTGATCTAAGGGACCTGGGTTCGAGCCCCGGGAGCACGCTTGGCTTCTGATCTAAGGGACCTGGGTTCGAGCCCCGGTAAGGCATGGCTGTTTGTGTCGTTTTTCTGCTGAGGTCCTGCCATCCTCTAAGACCTTCTACTATGGCATATATACTGACAGGCTCCTGTCAGACCTCTGTGGCAAGCAGCTGCTTGAGGGGGTATTTATTTTTGTTTTTTTATAGGTGGGTGGGTAGGGGCCCCAGTGCATTGCTTTTCCCAGGGGCCTACAATACTGTTAAGACGGCACTGCTGCAGATAACAAGTCGATCGCTTTATGAAGGAGGGGGGGGGGGATTTTGTGCACACAATGAGCAAAATAGACAGGTGACAAGCACTTAAAGGGTTCAGAGAAGGTTGGAAGGAATGAACCCACTGGACAGCTGTTAGGAGACGGATGTTAGCACCCGGCATCTTTTTTCTCACCGAGGCCAGGGTAGGGATTGGCGGAACTAAATCACAACGTTAGTTCAATTGCGACTCGGTCCTAGGAAGTGTAGATTACGAGCCTGGAGCGCTATCGACTGAGCCAATTCCTGCTCTGCGTGGTGGTGATGCAGGGACGTACTCAGGGTTCAGTTTCGTTGGGGGGGGGGGGGGGGGAAGGTGTCAGAAAATTTTGTTTTGTGTTTCGGGGGTCAGGGGTCAGAAAATAAGACGAGTAAGATTCCCAGTTTGTAAAGTATTCCACCGAACAGGAAAGGTTGAAATGATATTTCACATGGAATAAAATTTTATAGTTGTTTTTTAAATCCATTTTAAGTGTCGAAGTAATCTTCTGTGGGGTTTAAATTACATTTAAGCCGTAGCATTTATTCAAAAGCTACGGCTTATTATGTTCTCCTTTTTCACCTGTGAACTTGTCTGTGTTTTATCTACTAATATATGTATATTTGGGTGAAATAAACTTATTCAATTCAAATTCAAAATTGTTTTGGATTTTGAAGCATGTAGAGAAGTTTGAGATTTTGTATAAGATGATCGGATTATTGGGAGGAGGGGAGGTGGGGCTGATCCCTTGGGTATGTCACTGGAGTGGGGGAATGGGTTAATGAGATGAAAAGTTATATCTTAATTTGACTGTACCAGAAATTTACGTGCTTCCTGTTATTCGATATTGCCAATGAAAATCAGATCTTAAGATATCAAAGGTGGTGAAACCAAAATTAGTTTTAATCTTTTAACTCATAAATAACTACAAAAACTTCTTGTTCCTTGATAAGATTCTTTTTTTTAAATAATTTTTATTCATTATACTTTGAAACATGAAAATTTTTTCACATCGAAGAATAATCTGAGTTTTGTTTCTCCTGAATAATAAATCTTTTTCTTTCTAGGGAAATACCGGAATTTACTTTTGTATACTTTTCTATAAAATAATAAATAAATACCCTCTCAATAGCTGCTTCCCACAGAGGTCTGACAGGAGCTTATCAGTTTATATGCCATAATAGAAGGTCTGTGAGGATGGCAGAACCTCAGAGGAATACTGAAATTGGATCATTTCTTTGACCAAACATTTTTGTGCATAACTAGACGATTTTGAGAGCACATACTATTTCTTAATAATGCATTTTTTTTGTTTTTTAATAATGTTTTTCTTTAATTCTTAAAGAGATAGTTTTTTTTTTTCCAATTTGTTACTTATTAGAAACCCATGATTTGGTTTTAAATAGAGAATTTTTCCTGTGGCTCTTTAAGAAGTTATTTTTTTTTATAGTAGCTCTTCACTAAGTTTCGGATGCTTAGCCCAATAGGATGTTTAGTTGTCGCGGAAACTGCCGCAGCATTTTCCAGAATCTCAGAATGTAAATTTCAAAGAAATAAAAATAACAAAGGGAAATGCAACATACATTGCAGTAGTCAATTGCACAAAATTTTATGGTTTGTTCACTAAAAAAAACATGGCAATACGTTTACTGGACGATATTAATTTTCTTTATTTCTTTACAATATGTACAATATATATCTTTCTACAAATAATAAATAAAATAAATACCCCCTCAAGCAGCTGCTTGCCACAGAGGTCTGACAGGAGCCTGTCAGTTTATATGCCATAGTAGAAGATCTGAGAGGATGGCAGGACCTCAGCAGAAAAACAACACACACACACACACAACCATGCCTTACCCGGGACTCGAACCCAGGTCCGTTAGATCAGTAGCCAAGCGCACTAACCACTCGGCCACAGGACGGCAAAATAATAAATACCCCCTCAAGCAGCTGCTTCCCACAGAGGTCTGATAGGAGCCTGTCAGTGACAACTGCGCAGTCTCATTGTCTAAATTGCTCCCATTCACGCTTCGCCTTTGCTCATGAATGATAAACTAGTGCTACCAATTTAGGCATTTGTAAACCAATTTCAACCATTCCAATTAGAATAAGAATTTCCCGACGTTTTAAAAATTCCCTGATTTAAAACTGAAACATCCGTCCCGGTTTCATTCACTGAGTAAATAATATTTCTTATGGCGAAATGCGCTTTGGATAGGCTTTAGAACTTAGGTGGCAGTTGCTAAGCCTAGGAGATAAACATTAATAATTCACAATGAAAAAGCACGGGAAATTTCATGGAGTTATAAACCCCTTTGGAACGTAATTATTATATTATAAGACGTAGCCAAATTGTGCATTATAGATGTCAGTGGCGAAGCATGAGTGGAAGTAATTGAGACTATGAGACTGCGCAGTAGAGTTATCAGTAGTTCTTTACAGATCATTGGTTTATTCAGAGGCAAATCATTCATTAATCAATTAATGATGTATAATATTATTGATGGGCAAATAATAGGTAGCTTGATTAACCAATGACCTTTGAGAACCATCGTTTCTTCCGGGGCGGGGGTGGCTCAGTCGGTAGCGCGCCAGGCTCGTAATCTGTAGTTCCCAGGTTCGAGTCCCAGCTGGGTCAGCGTTGAGATTTATCTCCGTAAAATTCCCTGCCCTGCCCATGGTCAGTAGGGGACACCGATGGGCTTGGAAAGGCCGCCGTCCGTCGAATGGGACGTTAAGCCGTGACCCCGTGTGTGGGAGAGCCATACCCTGTGCACGTTAAAGAACACGCTGGATGGCCTTGACGGGAGGCTACCATCTGTCTCCCAACAGCTGTTCCAGTGGGTTCCCTCCCCCAACCTTCTCTGAGCCTTCGGGGTCCATGTAACCTGGCCATTTAGCCCATAGTGTGCAAAAAAGTGCCGCTCAGAGGTAAAACAACCCAACCCATCGTTTCTTCAACTGCACAGGCTCATAGTCTCAATTGCTTTCTTTCAGGTTTCGCAATTTTTGGTCGAATATGGTTATGTGTTCGATGATGCATTTCTTTCTTTCAGAGATAAAATTCGAGTCAGAGTTTTCGCATTTTATCAGTTTTTTAAAGTTTTTTAATGAATCTCCGCAACGTGGGAGAGTTTTTAGTATGTTTTTGTTTTTCCTTTTAGAGAAGAATCAGATTAAAGTAATTCTAAAAAGAGAAAGAGCCTGATTTAAAATTGAAGTCTATAAGGGTCAAACACATTTTCGGGAACTTAAATATTCTAAATAAATAAATACCCCTCAAGCAGCTGCTTGCCACAGAGGTCTGACAGGAGCCTGTCAGTTTATATGCCATAGTAGAAGGTCTGGGAGGATGGCAGGACCTCAGCAGAAAACAACACGAACATCCATGCCTTACCCGGGGCTCGAACCCAGGTCCCGTAGATCAGTAACCAAGCGCGCTAACCACTCGGCCACGGGACGGCTGAATATTCTACTTACTTGCATATTGCAGATTGCTACTATCAGGCCCAGATAGAGGAGGAACCGGAAGCAGATAAGAGTGCCATTGTCAAATTATATGGAAATCAAATGTATATAATCTGCAAATTGTAAAATATCGTAAATCATTTTTTGCTTTCCATTAGAGTTTAAATTTTAAAAATAAATGATAGAAATTCGGATTTTTAAAGAATTTTTTTAATGTATTTTAATAATTATATATACGGCTTTAGTAGTGGGGTAGGGTTTATTGATGACGGGTCAGGTCCTCATCTCAGAGGCTCTAACTCAGTGTCTCGCAACTGTGTGCCGCGGCACAGTAGTGTGCCGCGTGAGATTCCAAGTGTGCCGCGAGAGATTTGCAAATTGACACTAGATATTCGAAAGATTTCATTTTGACTTGACTTGTGTTATCGACGTGCTTTAATAAAAATCTTTCAGATTTTATCAATTGGGATCTTGTAAGTATTTATTAAGCTTTTTCCAAATTTTGGTATTAATTTTTGATTATTTCAAGCCATAGAATGGACATATATTTAAAACAAACACCGAGTTATGAATTAAAGAACGAGAGCAAATCTTCAAGTAAAACCAGGCTGATGACTTCAACAAAGCGCAAATATAATGACGATTATATAGAGTTTGCTTTTATTCTATTTTAGGTGTGCCGCGGAAAAAAATTTTGATTCAGTGTGCCGCAGAGTAAAAAAAGTTTGCGAGACACTGCTCTAACTGCTACTATATATTGTTAGTTTTTTATAATTTAGGGGGAAAATGGGAACTCGTGCATAATGTCTCTGTGTGGTACAGAAGTATGATTGGTGGGTAATTAAAATGAAAAAAAGATGATTGCCAAAACTTTCTTTGAAGATTTTAGTTTCTTGATAATTTAATTGTGGCAGGAATAGAAAATCTCAGGAATAATTAGCTACGAATAGATTATTAGCTACGATAGGAATACATGTAGTAGTGTATAATTTGTTAAATATTTCATTTGAATTTCAAACCATACACATAATGGATATGTACAATCACTTAACCCAAAAGTATAGGGGTGGCTGAGTTGGTAGCGCGCCAGGCTCGTAATCTGTAATTCCCAGGTTCGAGTCCCAGCTGGGTCAGCGTTGAGATTTATCTCCGCAAAATTCCCCGCCCTTCCCACGGTCAGTAGGGGACACCGATGGGCTTGGAAAGGCCACCGTCCGTCGGATGGGACGTTGAGCCGTGGCCCCGTGTGCGGGAGAGCCATACCCTGTGCACGTTAAAGAACACGCTGAATGGCCTTGACGGGAGGCTACCATCTGTCTCCCAACAGCTGTTCCAGTGGGTTCCCTCCCCCAACCTTCTCTGAGCCTTCGGGATCCATGTGACTAGCCATATTTAGCCCATGGTGTGCAAAAAAGTGCCGCTCAGAGGTAAAACAACCCAACCGAAAAGTATATTATCTGTTAAATAGTGGGAAGCTGATGGTGTAGAAGCGAATGTATGAAGATGACTTGTTTATGTTGTAAGGTCACTGAGATAACTAGATGAAATAAAATACAAACTTCAAAGCCAGAAATAATATAAACATGGAAGCTTTTAAAGAGTGAAGTGGAATAATAGCTTATAATACGAAGTGGAATGGATGAGGATTAAACTGGAAAGAACCAGAATGAGAGATTATGTTTAAAACAATTCATAAATGCGAAATCCATAAATTTTTGCTTGAAACTCATGGATTCATGAAATTTGCTTATAAAAAGGAAATAACTTATGTTTTAATATTTGTTGTCTCTATTTACTATATCGTTTTTATTCCACAATATTTCTGCTGTTTTTTGACACTGAATATCAAAAATTTTTATTCCTTATTGTTTTAATAGTTTAGTAGATTATTTTTAGTTACTTTAAAGTTTTACATCTTTTTAAACTTCCTTTGTATATCAACTATGAAATAACATAACTAATAGAAATGAAGTAGTAAAGTAACATTTGGGTTGGGTTGTTTTACCTCTGAGCGGCACTTTTTTGCACACCATGGGCTAAATGGCCAGGTCACATGGACCCCGAAGGTTCAGAGAAGGTTGGGGGAAGGGACCCACTGGAACAGCTGTTGGGAGACAGATGGTAGCCTCCCGTCAAGGCCATCCAGTGTGTTCTTTAACGTGCACAGGTATGGCTCTCCCGCACATGGGGCCATGGCTTAACGTCCCATCCGACGGACGGCGGCCTTTTCAAGCCCATCGGTGTCCCCTACTGACCGTGGCAGGGCGGGGAAATTTTGCGGAGATAAATCTCAACGCTGACCCAGATGGGACTCGAACCTGGGAACTACAGATTACGAGCCTGGCGCACTACCGACTGAGCCACCCCTGCCCCTGTAAAGTAACATAGGAGACGTGCTGTAGACATGGGATTATGCGGGAAAGTCTTTAAATCACATTAGCTGTTGAAATGGTCAGTCAGTAATGGTGTAGTGGTTATCACGCCTGGCATGTTACAGAGAGAGAGATGGGTTCGAATACCACTCACGGAAGAAAAAGACCCCTTTTTTCATAATAGAGATGAATTTGGGCTCATTTTTTTTATCAGTAGCCATGCGCACTAACCACTCCCCTTTTTAGACACTTGAAAAAAAAACCCACATAATATTTGAAGACAAAAATAAAATATTGTTATTTAGGGCTAAAAACTCTAGGAGCAATTCTTAGAATCTGAAAATTCTTCAGAAAAATCTTTATAAATACCAAACGCGAAAAATCAATTCAAAAGAACCGTAGCTCACGTACAGTCGCTCAAAAAAGTATCCGAACACTATGGTTGATTACAGAATTCAGAAAAAATATCTGGCAACGATTTTTTTAGAAATTAGTGATCTGGCAACCTTCGTGTCACGTGACACAAAGATCACTAATTTCTAAAAAAATCGTTGCCAGATATTTTTTCTGAATTCTGTAATCTATCATAGTGTTCGGATATTTTTTAATATATATAATGCGTATGAATATATAATGCAATGAATATGGAGCGTGTGTAGTTACCGTTCACAGCAAACTGGAGCGGTTGCGGTTAATGTTCACAGCACATTGGATCGTGTGAGCTCACAAAGACCTGGATCGTGTGGGCTCACTCACGGAAATATTGAGCGTGTGCAGTTACCTTTCACAGCAAACTGGAGCGTGTGCAGTAACTGCACACCCTCCAATTTGCTGTGAAGGGTAACTGGAGCGTGTACAGTTGCTGTACACGCTCCAGATATTTTTCCTGAATTCTGTAATCACGTGACACGAAGGTTGCCAGATCATTAATTTCTAAAAAAATCGTTGCCAGATATTTTTTCTGAATTCTGTAATCAACCATAGTGTTCGGATATTTTTTTGAGGTACTGTACATAATGAAAATCAGCTCGATGTCATTCACTGGAGGTTTCCATCTGTTTCCAACAACTGTACCGTGAATCCTCCCTTTTCCAACCGGCTCAAAGCCATGGGATTCTTGTGACCTGGCCATTTAGACCACTGTGTGCACAAAAGTGTCGCTCAAGTTTTTAAATATTTGATTGTAATCAATTACTCAGGAATGTTTTTCATCGATTGAAAATTTCGAACCTGTTTATTTCCAATTTATGGTTCTTTCACATACTGCAACTTCTCCAATATCCACTTGATAAAGGCTCATGAGTATGCATTACTGATAAACACGAATAATCGAAATAGCAAAATTCACCGGCATATTTTGCAGCTGGTTCACTTTCGCTATTTTTTTCCCTGAATTGTTACTTTTATTTAATCATTAAAGCGATTCTTTTTTTTTTGTTTTTTTCTGCCATTTTATTACTACGTTAACGTAACTACTAAGAGACCAAGTAGTTACTTTAAAAACACGTGTTAATGAGTTGGGTTGTTTTACCTCTGAGCGGCACTTTTTTGCACACCATGGGCTAAATGGCCAGGTCACAAGGGCTCCGAAGGCTCAGAGAAGGTTGGGGGAGGGGACCCACTGGAATAGCTGTTGGGAGACAGATGATAGCCTCCCATCAAGGCCATCCAGTGTGTTCTTTAACGTGCACAGGGTATGGCTCTCCCGCACATGGGGCCACGGCTTAATGCCCATCCGACAGACGGCGGCCTTTTCAAGCCCATGCGGAGATAAATCTCAACGCTGACCCAGCTGGGATTCGAATCTGGGAACTGAAGATTACGAGGCTGTCGCGCTACCGACTGAGCCACCCCCTCCCCATGTGTTAATGAAGAGACTGTTAAAGGAAATTCAAATCAGCTAACAAAATGATATTAATCATTATTAATATCATTTTGTTAATTCAGTAGCCAAAAGTGGTGTTGGGGGGGATGCGCAAAATGAATTGAATTGGATTGTATCGAGTGTGAATATGAAGGAGCGAACAAATGAAAAATAATAAATAACTGAATAATTCTGTAATATAGATTTCTCTTATCAATTTTTCTTATTTATGAATTTATATTATGTTTTTAATTGCCACCGTCTAGTACAGTGTTTCCCAAACTTTTTGCCACCATGGACCACCCAAGAATTATTATTTTTGCGACTAAAATTACAAACTAATTACTGCTTAATGAGACTACGCATTTAACACATGAAAAATTTTTATGTCACTGGTGAATTAAACTTTACAAAGTTTAACTCTTTCTGCAGACCCTCTTTCCATCACTACCTCATACGTTTTGTTTGCAGTTGTCATATCAAAGATTCTGAGAAGTCATTGGCTGATTTTAGTTATCAGTCACTCGTCAATCAACCAATGATCTCATAGATTAAAAATCATTAGCTTATTGACATCTGATTAATAGCTTAATTCACCAATGACATAAGAATATTTGATGTGTTAAATGCGTAATCTCATTAAGTAGTAATTAGTTTGTAATTTTAATTAAATATCTGAGTGGATAAAGTCGATACGCCCGAAATTTCACACCATTAACAGCCAATCACAAGACACGCTGGATGGCCTTGACGGGATGCTACCATCTGTCTCCCAACAGCTGTTCCAGTGGGTCCCCTCCCCCCACCTTCTCTGAGCCTTCGGGGTCCATGTGGCCTGGCCATTTAGCCCATGGGTGCAAAAAAGTGCCGCTCAGGGGTAAAACCAACCAACCAACCAATCACAAGTTATGTTCAGCAGAGATCGCCAGTGTTGCCATATTGAATTGGCATAATTATAGCCAAAAGCAATAAATGTTGACACGGTTATGTAAACATGGTAAATGTACACTTTCCATTGGAGCTATTTGAAATATTAAAATTAAGACTCTTTGGTCCTATTTGAAATGTTAAATATTATCTCTCGGAAAATTACAATTCTTTGGAAATATTTGAAATATTAAAATTGTCTCGCCAACCCCCTTAGTTCCTTCATATATTAGTATGTTACCTATGGCATAAAGAGCTCTGTATTCGAGTCCCGGATTTCTTTTCCGGTGTTTTTCTTCTGAGATCTCGACTTCTTAACAGATCATCTTTATGGTAGTTTTTCCCAAAATGGGATCTGTTAATTAAATTTTTGAGATGGGCGAGTGGTTAGTGTGCTTGGCTAATGATCAAAAAGACCTGGGTTCCAGCCCTGGGTAAAGTATGGATGTTTGTGCTGCTTTTCTGCTGAGGTCTTTGCCTTCCTCACAGACCTTTTACTATGGCGTATAAACTGACAGACTCCTGTCAGACCTCTGTGACAAGCAGCTACTTGAAGGAATATTTGTTTACCTTTATATTTAATGTGTTTTCAGAGTCTAGATGGATTTTATAACACGATATCTATATTTAAATTGTCAGATGAAAAATTAAATTTTGCTGAGGAATGGGATCCGAAACCACTATCTCATGATAACATGTCAAGTATTCCACCCACTCTGCCATCGATCAGTACAGGACACCGATGGGCTTGAAAAGGCCGCCGTCCATCAGAGGAGACGTAAAGCCGTGGCCTGTGTACAGGAGAGTCATACTCTATGCAAGCTAAAGAACAGCTGGATGGCCTTGACATGCTATCATCTGCCTCCTAAACAGCTGTTCAGTGAATTCCCTTTCCCCAAACGCATATAAACTGACAGGCTCCTGTCAGACCTCTGTGGCAAGCAGCTGCTTGCGGGGGTATTTATTTTTTTATTATTTAAACTTCTATGAGCCTTCGGGGTCCTTGTGACTAGCTATTTTGCCCATTGTGTGAAAGAAAGTGATTCTCAGAGGTAAAATAACCCAACCTAAGTGCTTTTCAGATCACTGAGCTATCGCAATCATGGATTCGGAGCCCACTAACAGTGAAAATCTTTTCTTTCAGCTAACGTTTCAAGCAATCCGAGTTTACAGGACATTTCTTAAACTTTGCTATTATTGTTTTCTTTATTAGTTACAGTTAGTTTTATTTATGAGTTACATGTACGAGTAGTATGACATCTTTGAGTTATAAGGCAAATATTCAAAAAGTAGATCACTTTGCCCCTATTAGAATATCGAAACGTTTGACGAGCACTACCACTTCATCCAACTTCCCTCACCCTCTTTCATCGGAGCGGGGGTGGCTCAGTCGGTAGCGCGCCAGGCTCGTAATCTGTAGTTCCCAGGTTCGAGTCCCAGCTGGGTCAGCGTTGAGATTTAGCTCCGCAAAATTCCCCGCCCTGCCCACGGTCAGTAGGGGACCTTGGAAAGGCCGCCGTCCGTCAGATGGGACGTTAAGCCGTGGCCCCGTGTGCGGGAGAGCCATACCCTGTGCACGTTAAAGAACACGCTGGATGGCCTTGACGGGAGGCTACCATCTGTCTCCCAACAGCTGTTGCAGTGGGTCCCCTCCCCCAACGTTCTCTGAGCCTACGGGGTCCATGTGACCTGGCCATTTAGCCCATGGTGTATAAAAAAGTGCCGCTCAGAGGTAAAACAACCCAACGTTAAAGAATACGCTGGATGGCCTTCACGGGAGGCTACCATCTGTCTGCCAACAGCTTTTCCAGTGGGTACCCTCCCCCAACCTTCTCTGAGCCTTCGGGGTCCATGTGACCTGGCCATTTAGCCAGGGGCGGGGTGGCTCAGTCGGTAGCGCGCCAGGCTCGTAATCTGTAGTTCCCAGGTTCGAGTCCCAGCTGGGTCAGCGTTGAGATTTATCTCCGCAAAATTTCCCCGCCCTGCCCACGGTCAGTAGGGGACACCGATGGGCTTGGAAAGGCCGCCGTCCGTCGGATGGGACGTTAAGCCGTGGCCCCGTGTGCGGGAGAACCATACCCTGTGCACGTTAAAGAACACGCTGGATGGCCTTGACGGTAGGCTACCATCTGTCTCCCAACAGCTGTTCCAGTGGGTCCCCTCCCCCAACCTTCTCTGAGCCTTCGGGGTCCATATGACCTGATCATTTAGCCCATGGTGTGCAAAAAAGTGCCGCTCAGAGGTAAAACAACGCAACAACAACGCCATTTAGCCCATGGTGTGCAAAAAAGTGCCGCTCAGAGGTAAAACAACCCAACCCAAATTATCACCAAATTACTACTCATTTTGCCTTTGTTCTTTCATCATCCAAACAACATAAATTTTTTCATCAATGTAATTATTTTTGACAATGTTCCTACCGTTTCAAATACCAATACTTGGTCGTTTAATTAACCAATGAAATATGCATTATTTACATATCATCAATTATTGTAATAAAATTCCTTACTTTTTTCAATTATTCTCTTTTTGGTGTCTAATTCTTTTTACACAGTCCTTAAAAATCATTAATATACCGTACATGACGTATTAAGCACCTGGGCCTAAGTAGTAGCCTGTCCTTGAATTGTAGGCAGGTAACAGCGCAGAATTTGTAAATTGTGACAGGGTCTGAGAAGGGATGCCAGATGTTTATTTCGATGTGCGAATTCCCTTTTCGTGGAAACGGAACTGTTGACATGAAAGATTTATAAAAAAAATTACACAAAGAACAGGTACAGTTTTATGTACTTTTTTACGTAATCACGTGTTTATAAATTAAGCTAAATTCTGCGAGTCTCAGCAGTTTTAATTTAATTTGAAGACTGGACTAGGCTGGACTAGTAGTCAAATCGTACCCGCATGCAAAGCGAGAACTTGTAAATTGTATCACAGGACAATCTTCGAATATTTACGATATTTATATTAAGAGATCAACAAGGACGAAAACATTTGAGAAAGTAGGTTTTATATATTTTATAAGTACCAAAATTTGTTTTCCCCACAAAGAACAGGGTAATAGTAATTCTCATAGGAATTTTCAAAAATTTTCTCAAAAATCGAAATCAACAATGGAAAAAATGAAATTAGCGTAACGAAATTTTTTACCAATTATTTAAACGAACAAAGAAATGTCAAGAGTAAATATGCTTCTCCATATTATTCCAATATCTTTGCTCCTCTTTTTGCTGAATAATGGGCGATATAGCTATGTCACAAATGGATTTTTTTGAACGAAAAATGGGGGGATGCACAGAATAGTTAGGGGCAAATAAAAATCACCCTATGACAAGGTCATTGAGCGTTTTTTATTAGGCACAGGCTGTAGCTATGGTGATTCTTTTATGTTTATTTCATTTGTTTTGTGTTCATTTTTACCAGAACAGTGGTATAAAGTAGGGTTTGACAATCTTTTCTGTTTACATCACACTTTTGAGAATTCAAAATTGACGCCGCATATCAAGAAAAAACAAAAATATATGCATAGCTATTTAAAAACAATAATTCATTTAATTATTAAATATAATAGGTTAATTTTTACAATCAATTAATTTGCTTTGTGTTTCATAATAACCTGAGAAGACTAACCAGCTGAAACATACCTGAACAATTCAATGATATAAAGATAATTTTTTTCAAATTTTCAAATTTAGATTTGCAAAAATGTGCATAATGGCGGGCCCAATAATGATTGGGCCCGCCATTAAGCACATTTCTTTCACAAAAGAATTTCTTACTTACTTCCAATAAAATAAATGGAGGAAAATTTATTTTTTTAAGCATGCAATCAATTATTATTATTATTATTATTATTATTATTATTATTATTATTATTATTATTATTATTATTATTATTATTATTATTATTATTATTATTATTATTATTATTATTATTATTGCAACTATCAATAATAATAATAATAATAATAATAATAATAATAATAATAATAATAATAATAATAATAATAATAATAAATAACATAAATAATATATAATATAATTATTATAATGCGTTTCGTTTAAACATTATTCTTTGCGGAATATCTTTAATCTTTATCATTGTTAAACAGATGAACGTGAAGAAACCTTTTTTTAATGAATTAGTATATCTGAATAAGGTTACATATCCTTTCGGCGTGCTGAAGACAGTTGAGATTTAAATTAGCGATAACGGAATAAGAGAAATTTCGTACCAGAGGATAGTGTGTGCTTGGTTTAATGTCATCCGAAAAGGTTTGCTTGGAGAGGCAAAAAAAAAAACGAGGATCTATTGAGCTGCTTTAACTTAAAAGGGTTGAACAATTTATATAACTGCAAAAAATAAGATGGCTGCCATAAAGCAGTAATCAATCGTCGCATAATTATTCTACATCAGTAAACTTCTATGTATATTATATATTACATACGTTATAATTCTCTTTTTATGAAATCACTTTCTGTTAAAAGTTCACATAAATAATATCTGTAATAACAATATCCGAAATCCAAAATAAAAAATCCTTTTCAGTTCGTTTCCAATTTCTTTGTTTTAAATTATAATAATATAAGATCAAATCTAGCATCGGCATTAAACATTGTAAGTTGGGTTGGGTTGTTTTACCTCTGAGCGGCACTTTTTTGCACACCATGGGCTAAATGGCCAGGTCACATGGACCCCGAAGGCTCAGAGAAGGTTGGGGGAGGGGACCCACTGGAACAGATGTTGGGAGACAGATGGTAGCCTCCCGTCAAGGCGATCCAACATGTTCTTTAACGTGCACACGGTATGGCTCTCCCGCACACGGGGCCACGGCTTAACGTCCCATCCGACGGACGGCGGCCTTTCCAAGCCCATCGGTGTCCCCTACTGACCGTGGGCAAGGCGGGGAATTTTGCGGAGATAAATCTCAACGCTGACCCAGCTGGGACTCGAACCTGGGAACTACAGATTACGAGCCTGGCGCGCTACCGACTGAGCCACCCCCGCCCCGAACATTGTAAGTGACAAATTCTTCACTCCTGAAGAGTTTTAAAACAAAATTAATCTCTATTCGTGAATCTATCGTGTCAGTGGCTAACGTGCTTGGCTACTAATCAAGTGGATCTGGGTTCGAGTCCCAGATAATGCACGGATGTTTCTTTTCTTACGTTTCTCCTTCCTCACAGAGCTTCTCTATAGTGTATATTTAACTGAAAGGCTCCTGCAAGATCTCTGTGGCAAGCAACTGCTTACATCATATTTGCATTAAATTTGTTCTAAGAAGTATCAAAATAAAAACATTTGATTTAAAAATCAAAATTCGAAAACTTCATGTGTCAGATTAGGAGCTCAGTAACTTCTTAAACAGTTTTTAAGGTATATTTTCATTGAGCATAACTTAAAAATCTACATTTTGACTACTAATAACATTCTTTTATCACTTAAAAAGATACAGAACTTCGTCTGATAAGTCTTTCATTTTTTGTCATTTTCGGAAAAAATATGGGGAACACCATTTCTACTAAACGTTTCAAATTCTATATTTTATTTCAGTACTTATTAAACCAGTGGTTTCCAACTTTTTTGAGCTCATTGTCCTCATTTACCAAGAATTATATTAAAATTCTCCTATTTACCAAGAATTATTTTCAAACGCTCCCATTTTCTAATAATTATTTCCGAACGCTCTCATTTACCAAGAATTATTTTCAAATGCTCCCTTTTACCAAGAATAATTTTCATATGCTCCCATTTACTAAGAATTATTTTCAAACGCTCCCATTTACCAAAAAATATTTTCAAATGCTGCCATTTTACCATGCACCATTTTTCACATGCTCCCACTTACTAAGAATTATTTTCAAACGCTCCCATTTATCAAAAAATATTTTTAAATGCTACCATTTTACCAAGCATCATTTTAAAAGGCTCCCATTTGCCAAGAATTATTTTCAAACTGTCCCTTTGGTCAAGAATTATTTCTTAATCTCCCTTTTACCAATAATTAATTTGAAACCTCCCTTTTACCAAGAATTATTTTCAAACACTCCCATTTACGAAAAACTATTTTCAAACCTTTCCATTTACCAAGAATTATTTTTTTAATATCCCTTTTTATCAAATATTATTTTGTAACGCCCCCTTCCCGGAAATCAAAACAATCTTTCTTATGTTAAAGCAAGTCGAAAACTAGAAGACCGTCTCGCCCCCGTTATCGGTTTGAGAAACCAACCCTCCCACAAACTCTAAAACTCCCCCTTTGGGAACCGCTGCATTAAACGAATATTGTTTAAATTATTTCTTAGGTTATTGGTTGCTTATCAATCCGCCAATGATCTGTGATATTATTAGACGTTTGCCTGATTTAGAGGTTCTCGAACTTTGTGACCTGTGACCCCATAGAATCGTAGATAAATCGTGCGACCTCTGACCTCTTCCCTCTTCTCTGCAGTGTAAGACCTAAGTAGTTAAATCTAATTATTTCATTATATTTAGATCAGATAAAATGAAACAATTTTATCTTTTTGCATTTAGCATAATACATTTTTTCACAAAACACTTGTTTAAATATTTTACACATAATTTCACTGAAAATACTAAAATGCCAAATCAATTTAAATTATCAGAGCTTTGCGACCCCCTTCCAAGCTGTTGACCCCCACAAGGGGAGTCGCGACCCACAAGGTCTGTAAAAAAACAGAGGGGGTTGCGACCTTCTCTTTTTTTGTACAGTTTAGAACCCACCCAGTTGATTCATAAGTGACTGATATCTCAACTACTAGAGATCCCTGATAATCATTATTTCATCAACTGCGCAATCTCAATGTGAAATGTCTCCTTCCTCACAGATGCGATTCATTTTCATGATTAATCACTGCCATTATGTACAGTCGCTCAAAAAAGTATCCAGACACTATGGTTGATCACAGAATTCAGAAAAAAATATCTGGCAACGATTTTTTTTAGAAATTAGTGATCTGGCAACCTTCGTGTCACGTGACACGAAGGTTGCCAGATCACTAATTTCTAAAAAAATCGTTGCCAGATATTTTTTTGAATTCTGTAATCAACCATAGTGTTCGGATACTTTTTTAATATATATAATGCATATGAATATATAATGCAATGAATATGGAGCGTGTGCAGTTACCGTTCACAGCAAACTGGAGCGGTTGCGGTTAATGTTCACAGCACATTGGATCGTGTGAGCTCACAAAGACCTGGATCGTGTGGGCTCACTCACGGAAATATTGAGCGTGTGCAGTTACCGTTCACAGCAAACTGGAGCGTGTGAAGTAACTGCACACGCTCCAGTTTGCTGTGAACGGTAACTGGAGCGTGTACATTTGCTGTACACGCTCCAGATATTTTCCCTGAATTCTGTAATCACGTGACACGAAGGTTGCCAGATCACTAATTTCTAAAACAAATCGTAAAATTTTTTTCTGAATTCTGTGATCAACCATAGTGTTCGAATACTTTTTGAGCGACTGTACGTATGGAGAATATATATATATTTGGGGGAGGGAGATTGCAGGAAAATAATTTAATACATGTACAGTTTTTTATTTACATTGATGAAATTCATTATTACCAATGGTATTTAGCGTGAAGGACTCTTGATATTTTTTATAACCGGACGGAAGTGAGGGAAAAAAGTAAACTTATGTATTGCACTTACTCGCATTTTTTGTTGTTTTTTAAAAACGACTGAAATGGATGAAAAAAATCATTTTACACTATTTGGATGAAAATAGACTAGAACGGCGTTCTGGTCCGTTCCCATTCAACTAGTCACTGGATGAAATGAAACAGGAAATGGCCTACCCGGTGAAAAACCCTAAGAAAACAATACTAATCATTGTTATATACAGTACATATGAATACTAAAAATTATTATTACATATATATATTATAAATTATTTTTGCTAAGAAATCATTGATAAATAGCGAAAAAAGCCTTTTCATGTATCTAAAAAAGACTTTTGCATACTAATGTTTAACTCAGTACAGTATGTAGAATATGTAAAATATCAAAGTCGATTTGCATACACGAATTAAAAGTCCTCGATAAGACATAAAAAAGTTCTTTTGTACGTTTTGCAAAGTTAGTTGATGACGTAAGCATTGGTCATTTTTTCGATGATGACACTGCAAACAATTAGGATGCCTTCTGACTAGGCGTCTCATTAATAGTAGAATTCGGGGAACACGTAATTTGGCTAGGAATTATGTTCGAGGAATGAGCGAAATCTTGATTATAAGGAAACATTTCGGATAACTGAAGGTTAATACGAGAGGCAACCCATGTTCTCCACGCTTAGCGTGAAAAATATATTTTGATATGAACAGTTTGGTTTGGCTTTGTATGAAATGTTTGATTATATTGTTGCATATATTGGTTTTAATACGTACAGTCGCTCAAAAAAATATCCGAACACTATGGTTGATTACAGAATTCAGAAAAAATATCTACCAACGATTTGTTTTAGAAATCAGTGATCTGGCAACCTTCGTGTCACGTGACAAGAAGGTTGCCAGATCACTAATTTCTAAAAAAATCGTTGGGAGATATTTTTTCTGAATTCTGTAATCAACCATAGTGTTCGGATATTTTTTTGAGCGACTGTACAAACATTATTTCCATTTCAGCCTACTTTTAAATTAAAATTTTCGAAACAAAATATCATGAAAAGTATCATAAATTAACAAAAATTAAAAAGAATTTCACCTAAAACTGATTGCAGTGGAATATTTCAAGCATATATTTTGTAGAGTATATGAAATATATATTATATACATTGAACGTATGTTGATTTGTTTTTTTCAAAAGATTAAGAAAGAAAGGTGATCATCAAAAAGTACATATTTAAAAAAAAAGCAGCCAATAAGCAAATAAAAATATATTCTGCATCAATATGTATGAGTAGTTTAATATTGATGGAGAGTTTAACATCTGACGCCCCTGGCAGTAACTCTCAACGCTTCAAAATTATTTTTTTAAGAATTTCTCTTTAAATGAAAATACTTTACGTCTCCAAAATTAGTCGCATTAACAATTTTATTATTTTAATTTATTTTTACTTGAAAAAAGCTTAGGTTTGAAATCTAAAACAGAAAAAATCTTTATATGAAAGTAAATAAGTTATAGCCGTCCCATGGCCGAGTGGTTAGCACGCTTGGCTACTGATCTAAGGGACCTGGGTTCGAGCCCCGGGTAAGGCATGGCTGTTTGTGTCGTATTTTCTGCTGAGGTCCTGCCATCCTCTCAGACCTTCTACTATGGCATATAAACTGACAGGCTCCTGTCAGACCTCTGTGGCAAGCAGCTGCTTGAGGGGGTACTTATTTAAATAAGTTATAAGTGAAAATAAAAACAACAACATTGTTTCAGTTGTAATTTTTTCTTGAGACTCTTTTTGGTGTAGTGTTGATTGTTTCGCACTTTCTAAGAAATCTTTTCATTGGCGAAAATTACATTTCCAAATTATTATATAATTGCTTTTTTCAAATTATTATAAAATTATTTTTTCAAATTATTATATAACTACTTTATCAAATTATTATATAATTACTTTTTCAAATTATTACATAATTACTTTTTCAAATTATTATTTAATTACTTTTTCCAAATTATTATATAATTACTTTTTCAAATTATTATGTTATTTCTCACTTTAAAACATTACTTTAATAAATTTCGTTTTGTTAGCTGCTTGAGGGGGTATTTATTTATTTATTCATTTTTTTATTATTCAATAAAAGTGTTTTTCGTTTTCCATTCCATTAGAGGCTTCTAGTCATCAAGACCCTTTGAAGTCAAGTCCCAAATTGCTCTTATTTTTCGGAATTTCAAATGAAAAATTATCTTAGAGAGAGATGGCATTTAATTAATAATTATTTAATTTTAAGACAATTAAAGAAAACGAAATGAAATTTAGGACTAACAAAAAAATCGATGTTTTCGGAAAGACATCACAATAAAAATAATTTCAAAATAATAGGTTTTTTTATACGTCAGAGGCGATCAGGAGGGGAGCAAGGGAGACACGCCCCCCTCCTTTCATAATTCTAGTACGGACAATAGAGACAAAAATTATTAAACTTATTTATATTTCATACATTTTTTTTCAAGGTATTTTTAAAGACCTGTCAAACGGAGGGGGAAATACTATACTGCATTGGAAATCCAGTCTCTTGCAGCCTCCCCCTCCCCCTCGATGAGACAAAATGCCGCGTTTAACGACTCAGTAAAAGAACACATATTGGCCGCATTCTGACTGAGAAGCAAATTCAAGCCAACCCCAAAAAAGCTTTCGACAGAGAACGATAATTAAAACCCGAAATGAATCGGAAAAAAATCCGCACACCATCCTCCAATAGCCTAGCATTAATTACAATGAACCACAAACTCACTGCAATTACTAAACATTCCCGAAATCACCACGCCTTTCGAGGATCTATGACGCACACCGTACAGTCACCCAACCAGTGTTAGGAGCTGGCACGTGACGGATCTAGTGGGATGATGCAGCAAGGAGAAGAAGAAGCTGGATGGGGGAAGAAGAGAAGGAAGAAGAAAAGGAGGAAAAAGAAGTAAAACATCACCACCTGTGGCCATAGCGGCGCTCCTCTTGGGCTCGCCGATGACCCCTCCGGCTGACCTTGGCCGCCAGGTGACGGCACGGAGGTCGTCGTATCTCGTGCCACCTCTTTCGCGTTGCCCTTTCTTCGGAGGATCATTCCTGTTCGCACCGTGGGCTGCGTGATTTGTCTCCCAGGTCACGTGACACCTCGCCGCTGGCACACGTTACAAATGGCCTGGAGCGGCTCCTGGCTGCGCGGACCAATCACGGATCCGGCTCGCTCCGTCACGCGAGCAAATGGCAAGCGCGTGCTGAACGTGCGCCGCGTTCGCAGATAACGGCAAAAGCACACAGCGGTTCGCACTGTGCAGTTCCAGCGCAACGAGATGGGAAGACTTCTTCATTTCACAGTGATAACAGAAACTGGGATGCTACTTCCTTTTCCTTTTGCTCCCTTTCCTTCGTCTTCTGGGTGCTCTTTTTTTAAACTTTGACTTCTCGTTGTGAAAAGTGAGAACTTTAAGTCCGTTGCGTCTTGCCGCTGCTCTTTTTTTTTTCGCCACTAGATGGTATCTTTTTTGTTTCAGGACATGGTTTTGATCTTTGCTTAAGAGTACTTTTCCTCTCTTTGATAATTCAGCTGAAGTTTTAAATTTACTACTGAAGACGAAGAAATAGAAGCTTTTGTACAAACGTACATTTGTCATTTAATGGTATATATATTTCAGGACTAAAAAGGACTTGGACTGGCTTAAGAATACCAGCTTCGTAACTTCCTGATTGCAAGTTCGAGTTCACATACCTGTGTTGACAATTTCTGTGTTAGCATTTCTCTGCACTCTGTTTTTTAAGAGAACACCGATGTTTTCGGAAAGGTCGACATCCGTTCGTCCCATGGGACTTTAAACAATGACCTCATTTGGGAAGAGGAAGCCTTCATAAACCTTTCATAAGTTAAAGAATATGATAAGGTGGACTTGATGATAATTTTCTGCCTTCTAACAGGTGTCTAATGGATTCCCTTCACACTTTGAACACGTAGGGTCCTTCTAACCCGGTATTTAGCACTTTTGTGTGCAAAATGTCATCTCATTTCTCATATTCATATAAACGAAGTTGCACTGCTATATATATAGACAATACCGACTGGTTTCAAAAATTAAGGAAAACTCAGAAAAATTATGATAAACAAAAATGCAAAATGTCATCTCATTTCTCATATTCATATAAACGAAGTTGCATTGCTATATAAATAGACAATACCGACTGGTTTCAAAAATTAAGGAAAACTCAGAAAAATTATGATAAACAAAAATACTATATGAATGATTTTAATGAAATTTGATGGCAACATGAATTTATAATGCTAGTTTCAGAATGGCATAAAATATTTTACACTAGAAACATTTTTTGTTAAAAAAATAACACTAACAGGAACTTGTCCAAAAATGAGGTGTCAGAATGCAATGGGGAAAGTTCTTTAATAAAGGAGTGTGGTCACCCCTTACAACAATGCAGGCACGACAGCGATGATGCATGCTGTTTATGATGTTGTTAATCAGCTCAATAGGGAGTAACGACTATTGTTCCTTTAAAGCAGTAATAAGCTCCCCCTTTGTTGAAGGAAGCGGGTTGAGGGCAGCAACACGTCTCCCTAGAGCATCCCACACATGCTCAATCGAATTTAGGTCCGGAGATCGAGCTGGCCACTCCATGCGCATAATGGTCACCTCTTGAAAATATTGTTCCACTAGTCGAGCTCTGTGTGAACGAGCGTTATCGTCTTGTAAGATGAATGTTTCATCTATTGCACCAGCGTAAGGACTTACATAAGGGTCCAGGATGTCATCTCTATACCTTTGGGCATTGAGATTCCCCCTCGTCAACATCTGTGCGTCCACCTAAGGAAATGCCACCCCAAACACACACGCTACCTCCGCCGTAACAGTCTCTTTGACGTATGTTACTGGGATGATAGCGGGTACCTCATTATCTCCATATCAAACAATGTCCGAAATCACTCTGCAAGCAATATCTGGACTCATCTGTGAAGAGTACGGAGCTCCATTGCTCTTCTGTCCAGTTAACATGCGTGCGTTCCCAATTCAACCGCTCTCTCCTGTGACGTGACGTGAGGGTTTCGCGTCCCCTATTCTCTCTTGTGGTCAACTGATGTACCTTTTCCTGGCTTCAGTGGTAAGGGTAGGGGACATTCAACACTTAAATTTTTTATTAAATTTAGAGGATTATTTAATCCAGTGCCAGTGTCTTTGAGTGTCATCATAGGAAGTAGATCACCTCCTAAGTTTTCGCACTTTCGATGCCTTCCGTGCACTAAGTGCGGCGTCATCAGTTCGACGTTCCCAGCCAACAGAAATAGCTACAGGCAGTAACTATAACCCCAAGAACAAAATAGACAGATACCATAAATATGTACATATAAAAATAAATAGAAATTATCATTAAAATATCAATATCAGTGACATATAATAGCTTATGCACTTATAAAAATATATACAAAAATCACTCATTTATGCTAGGGATACTACAAGGGGTATATAAATTACTGGCCGTCCCATGGCCGAGTGGTTAGCACGCTTGGCTACTGATCTAAGGGACCTGGGTTCGAGCCCCGGATAAGGCATGGATGTATGTGTCGTTTTTCTGCTGAGGTCCTGCCATCCTCTCAAACCTTCTACTATGGCTTATAAACTGACAGGCTCCTGTCAGACCTCTGTGGCAAGCAGCTGCTTGAGGGGATATTTATTTTTTTATTATTTTTTCTAACATATAGATCTCCCTCATGAAGCCTTCTACGCACAGTAGAAGTTGGTAAAAGAGAGAATCGTAGCTGAGAGGGAATAGAAGTCCTGCTCTTTCGTGCTGTTAATCGCAGATATCGGTCTTGTACAGCGGTCTTAACTCTAGCCCTACCTCGGCTAAATCTCCGAGACGCAGAATCCGTGCTAAGAAATTGATTCCATAGTCTCTGGATCACAGAAGGACTCACATTCAGCCTTCGTGCCACGTCTGACTGACTTTGGTCTGCTTCGAGCCGACCAATAACTCTCCACCGCAGTTCATTTGGCAAATGATGTCACGAGGTCATTCCTACAAATGGCTATTTCGAATTTCTTTACTCACATTTACAACACAAAATAACGATCATTTCCAAAACACCCGTTTTTAGTGGCCGAGTGGTTAGCACGCTTGGCTACTGATCTAAGAGACCTGGGTTCGAGCCCCGGATTAGGCATGGATGTGTGTGTCGTTTTTCTGCTGAGGTCCTACCATCCTCTCAGATCTCCTACTGTGGCATATAAACTGACAGGCTCCTGTCAGACCTCTGTGGCAAGCAGCTGCTTGAGGGGGTATTTATTTATTTTTTTACCTGATTACGCAAATTGACGCAACCTAGACTAATTTGCATACGATATGCTCACTCGATATTACTAGTTACATGAACAAGTTTGGTGAGGATCGCACATTTTTTTGACCAATTATCGCGATTTTTCTCTTTTTTTTCTTAATTTGTGGAAACTAGTAAATTATTAATTACTTAATTTGTAGAATTTGTAAAAATTTGTTTATCCTTTTTACACTTGTGTTTGTACAGTCGCTTAAAAAAGTATCCTAACACTACGGTTGATTACAGAATTCAGAAAAAATATCTGGCAACGATTTTTTTAGAAATTAGTGATCTGGCAACCTTCGTGTCACGTGATTACAGAATTCAGGAAAAACATCTGGAGCGTGTACAGCAACTGTACACGCTCAATATTTCCGTGAGTGAGCCCACACGATCTAGTATCAAAATAATATGACCACCTACAGTCGCTCAAAAAAGTATCCGAACACTACGGTTGATTACAGAATTCAGAAAAAATATCTGGCATCAATTTTTTTTAGAAATTAGTGATCTGGCAACCTTCGTGTCACGTGACACGAAGTTTGTCAGATCACTAATTTCTAAAAAAAAACGTTGCCAGATATTTTTTCTGAATTCTGTAATCGACCGTAGTGTTCGGATACTTTTTTGAGCGACTGTACATAAACATTTTGAGAGTCATCGTTTAAAGTCTGGCTCTAAGTGCCATCTGAATTGAAATAATTTTGAAAGCTTCTTTAATCTGTCACTTTGTGAAATTATTCGTTTTGTTTTTTAAATACATCATCATGTTAAATGCAGTTATCGCAGTTTTGCCTCTAATGTAATCTACACACTCTATAACATTATGTTTATGGAAACGCTGGAAAAAATGCCGTTGCCTGAAAGAACAAACGACAAGTTGATTTTTTTTTTTAACTCTAAGCAACACTTTTTTTGCATAAATAAAATAAATAAATACCCCCTCAAGCAGCTGCTTGCCACAGAGGTCTGACAGGATCCTGTCAGTTTATATGCCATAGTAAAAGATCTGAGAGGATGGCAGGACCTCAGCAGAAAACAACACAAACAGCCATGCCTTACCCGGGGCTCGAACCCAGGTCCCGTAGATCAGTAGCCAAGCGCGCTAACCACTCGGCCATGGGAATACAATGGGCTAAATAGCCACGACATTAAGGACCCCGAGGACTCAGAGAAGGTTAGGGGAAGGGGTTGGGTTGGGTTGTTTTACCTCTGAGCGGCACTTTTTTGCACACCAAGGGCTAAATGGCCAGGTCACATGGACCCCGAAGGCTCAGAGAAGGTTGGGGGAGGGGACCCACTGGAACAGCTGTTGGGAGACAGATGGTAGCCTCCCGTCAAGGCCATCAGCGTGTTCTTTAACGTGCACAGGGTATGGCTCTCCCGCACACGGGGCCACGGCTTAACGTCCCATCCGACGTACGGCGTCCTTTCGAAGTTCATCGGTGTCCACTACTGACCGTGGGCAGGGCGGGGAATTTTGCGGAGATAAATCTCAACGCTGACCCAGCTGGAACTCGAAGCTGGGAACTACAGATTACGAGCCTGGCGCGCTACCGACTGAGCCACCCGCACAACCTAGGGGAAGGGGACTCACTGTACAACTGTTAGAATACAGATGTTAGCCTCTCATTAAGGCCATCCAGCGCGTTCTTTAACGTGCACTGGGTATGGCTCTCCTGCACACGGGGCCACAGTTTAATATCCCATCCAACGGATGGCGACCTTTCCAACCCATAGGTGTCCCCATACTGACCGAGGGCAGGGTGAGGAGTTTTACGGAGATAAACTCAACAGTGGTCGAAGTGGAACTCTAACCTTGGAACTCAGATTACAACATAACGACAGGAGAGCGACTTGTTAATAATTTGGAAATTTTTGAAAGATGTTAGAGGAGAAAATAAAAAGGCATTCTTCAATTAATCCTTTACTCCTCAACTGCTGCTTACCATAAAAGTTCGAAAGGATCCTGACAGTATAATACGCCATAGAGGATATCTATGAGGAAGGCGAAACCTCAGCAGAAAACACTGAACCGGCTCACAAACCTAGGTCTATTTGAACACCAGCGAAGCACACTGAACACTCAACTGCTGAGATGGTATATCACAGGTAAGGACCTTGAGTGACATAACCTTGAGTGACATTGAGTGACCTTGAGTGACATTCGACGAAAGACGACCTTGGAAAGGTCGTCTTTCGTCGAATAGGAGGTTAAACTGTGGCTCCGTGTACGGAAGAGTCACACCCTGTTCACGTTAAAGAACTCTATGGATAGCCTTTCCAGGAGACTACCATCTATCTCCCAACAGCTGTTCCAATGAGTCCTCTCTCCTAACATTTTCTGAGTCTTCGGGGTTCTTGTGACCTGGCCATTTAGCCCATTGTGTGCAAAAAAGTGCCGCTCAGTGGTAAAACATTCCAACTTAACCTGTAATTCTGGATTAAATCACAGATCCGCTATTTATTACACTCGTGCTAGGTGTGCGTTAGATGTGCTGTGTCTTCGATAATAGAAAGAATGCCCACTCTAAGCAGAGGATGATATAATATTTATTTACATCAACACATATATATACATGTGGGAATGTGCTCGATTCTGTGGACATTGGACGAAATGACTCTCTGTGTCCTTGTGATCTGATCATTTAGTCCATTGTGTGCAAAAAAAAAGCGCCGCTCAAAGGTAAAATAGCCCAACCCAACGCAGTAGACTGCGCACATTTATAAGATTGCTTCTAGGGTAGCTATTTAGAAAGTCCTCTAATCGAAATCTATAATTTGCTACTTTGCCTAACAGGTGGTCATAGTTTCGTAACGAAATATTTCCGATAAATTCTCACGTGTTAAATTCGTCTTTGATCTCTTCTTCTTTATGATTTCAGCTCCAGTTTAAAACCATTTCAGATAAATTTTGCATCTTTTAATGATTTCTCAAAGGAAATAAAAATTATTGATAAATTCGTAGAAAATTGCTTTTATCTGGGCGGGATATGATTCCACGATTGCTGAGATGCAACCAACGATCAAGAATTCTGTTCACAAGGACTGTTCAAAATCCGAGCATCAGAAGTGTCACATGGCTTTATGAGGCGATTTAAAAGCATGTGGATTATCTGAAAATTCAATGTAAACAGCAGTTCAATAATTTAGACCTCCAGAAATATAAGGAAGTCTTTTTAAAAGATATGTAAACCGAAGGAACCCATATGAAATATACAACGTTGTAAAAGTGTAATTGAGCGTATTCCTAATAAAGCTTAACAAATGACTCTCAGAACGTGATTAAAATGATAAAGTTGAATAAAAATAGCGAAACAGTCTGGGAAACAATACCGACAATACCGGAAACGTAAGTTCTTTGTTCTAAGAAATAAATTGAACAATTTACTTTTAGAGTTTGATAAGTCTAATAAAATATTACCATTTACGTTTTTTTTGAACGATCCTTTAGTTAGAATTTTCACTATTAGAGGTTGTTTACAGTTGGAAAAGGGCAAAAATCTTTGTAAATTGATATTCCACATTCTTAGCCGTCCCGTGGCCGAGTGGTTAGCACGCTTCGCTATTGCTCTAAGGGACCTGGGTTTGAACCCCGGATAAGGCATGGATGTGTGTGTCGTTTTTCTGCTGAGGTCCTGCCATCCTCTCAGACCTTCTACTGTGGCATATAAACTGATAGGCTCCTGTCAGACCTCTGTGGCAAGCAGCTGCTTGAGGGGGTTATTTATTTATTTTATTCCACATTCGCCAGAGTCTATTTCTTATTTCTCTGGTACAGTTTTCAATCTAAAATACGTCTTGCTTTTTCGCCCTCTTTTCTGGTCTTCTGCGTGTTCTCTCTGATGAAGTCTAGCTGATAACCTTAACAGCAATCAACTGAATTTGCTTCTTGGGGTTCCTTTAAATGGCACAGCGGCAATGGCAAATGAGGAGACTTCGGGGAAAATTATGAGACTGCGAAATTCACGTTTCGATGGTCTCATGGGTCATAAATTAATAAATAAACTATCAATGAACCTGTCATTCAGCTTATAATGTATAGAAACTGTGGAATATGGAAACTGTGAAAACGTAGCCTTCCCAATTATCACTTATGCTTAGGGGAGAAGCGCGATGAAGGCAATTGAGTAAATGAAACTGTCCAAATAAAACATCTAAAAATTTCTTATTAGTCATTGCTGAATTAAGCAATCAATCAAATGTCAATCAGCCAATGATCTGTTTGATTCACGAGTGACCTGGGGCGGGGGTGGCTCAGTCGGTAGAACGCCAGGCTCGTAATCTGCAGTTCCTAGGTTCGAGTCCCAGCTGGGTCAGCGTTGAGATTCATCTCCGCAAAACTCCCCGTCCTGCCCACGGTCAGTAGGGGACACCGATGGACTTGGAAAGGTCACTGTCTGTCGGATGGGACGTTAAGCTGTGGCGCCGTGTGCTGGAAAGTATACCCTGCGCACGTTAAAGAACACGCTGGATGGCCTTGACAGGAGACTAACATCTGTCTCCCAACAGCTGTTACAGTGGCTCCCCTCCCCCAACCTTCTCTGAGTCTTCGGGGTCCTTGTGACCTGGCCATTTAGCCCATGGTGTGCAAAAAAGTGCCGCTCAGAGGTAAAAGAACCCATCCCACGAGTGACCGACACCTAAAATCAGCCAATGACTTCTGAGGATCTTCGATGTGACAACTTCGTAGTCCGCCACTGCTTACGTTACACGATTGATGGCGTTTTATTTCCCGATTAGAGATAAAATCTATTGCTAATATACCGAAGGAATGTATTTGAATAGGAAAGCTTCACAAATCATTGATAAAAAGTATCTTATTAGTGCTCTAATGATTACAAGATTACAGAGATGACCAGACCAAGGAAAGACTAATCTCCCTCGACCAACCGATACAACGAGAGAATGAAAAAGATTACGATACGATTCTGCCACGTGTAAGTTAAGAAAACAAACAAGCAAGCCAACCAATAAGGAAACAACAGGACATGCTCCCAAGGATGAGCTAATAGCTTCTGGCATGCAGCCAAATGGTATCAAGAAATATGAACGTATTATCACTATAACGTTATCATTTTCTTTCAAACCGTAACAAGATTGATAGATCTTGCCATCAGAACTAAAGGCTTTGCAGACTAAAAGATATGGTTTCCAAGTGCACATTGTGACACACCGTAAGTAGCCTTGCTTCAAATTCAAAGAGTATCATTGATTTATCAAAGAAAGCTCTTAGTTAATATATCTACCATCTGTTATATCTGGTCTCAGCGGAATTTTTCATGCCGGCAGGGAAGCCAACATTTTTCACCTTGTTTTAACGCTACTAACTTTCCTCTAACATTTCAATAACAGACAAAAAAATACACACATCGAGAGTTAAGTGTTTGCGTTTCTTTTTAAGAATGTTTATGGTCAATTATGTTTTATTCTGATCCATCGAAAGTCGTTATCCATCAATTCCTGTTCTTGAAAAAGAGGACATCACTGGATTGGAATGGCCACTTCCGTCGAATGGGGGGGACAACTTAAAGAGAACATCTTTTAGTACTGTACTAAAAGATGTCCTCTTTTAAACTCTACTTAAAACTTTAAAACTTTAAACTGTACTTTAAACTGTACTTAAAAGATGTCCTCTTTAAAAACTGTACTTAAAAGAGGACTTCATTGGATTGGAATGGCCACTTCCGTCGAATGTGGGGGGGAGGGGGTGCTAAGCCGTGAAGTCTTGTGCAAAAGAGCCATACGCTGTGCCTGATAAAGGTAGGGTTGTTTTTTCTCTATCGTAATGGAATAAATGGTCAGGTCACAAGGACCCCAAGAACTCAGAGATGGTTGGAAGAAGGAGACCCACTAGACAGCCGTTAGGAGACAAATGGTCACCTCCTAACAAGGCCATCTAGTCTGTTTTTTAACGTGCACAAGATATGGCTCTCCTGCGCACCGGGCCATGATTTAACATCCGATCCGACTCACAGAGGTCTTTCTAAGTCCATTGGTGTCTTCTTTCTAACCGAGGGCAGAGAGAGGGTTTGGCGGATATTAATTCCAATGCTGGCGCTGGTTGGATAGTTTGAAACTAAATTCTTCGGTTCCTAATAACACGGTAGCTAATGAATAGTTATCATTGATCGAATGAGGCTTGGGTAGTTGGCAATCTGCAGCTTTCAGGTTCGAATGCCAGTGTTGATATTTATCTCCGCTAACGTCCGTATTGCCCTCGGTGAGAAGGAGGACACCGATGGGCTTGGAAAGGCCATAACCTAATCAGATGGGACATTAAGTCTTAGCCTCTCGTGCACGAGTGACATACCATGCGCACGTTAAGGAGCACGTTAGGTTGTCTTGACAACAGGCTTCCATTTGTCTCCTAACAGCTGTCCACTGCATCCTCTTATCTTCTCTGAGCCCCTGGAGTCCTTATGTATTGGGCATTTAGTTTATTGGGCTTGGAAAGGCCATCGTCCGTCGAATGGGAGGTTAAGCCGTGATCCCATGTGTAAGAGAGCCGTATACTCTGTGCTCCATAAAGCATAAGCGACCATCCAGTTCCCAAAGGTACCGCTGAGAGGTAAAATAAGTTAACCCAACTCATTTTTAAAATTTATGATTACTAATGAGTTGTCATTGTTAGAAACCATGTTTTTATTTTAAATAACCGAAAGTTTCCCCATTCAACCAAAGGGGAATCCAAAAAAGTCTTTTATTGTCTGTCAGGATTGGTGGCTGAGTAGTTAGAGTACTTGGTTACTGATCAAAAGGGACCTGGGTTCAAGTTCCGGATAAGGCATTAATATTTACTTTCTTGTGTTGCCCTTTTGCAGAGGTTTCGCCTTCCTCAGAGCTCTTCTATATGACATATTATAGTTGTCACGTTGGGTTGGGTTGTTTTACCTCTGAGCGGCACTTTTTTGCACACCATGGGCTAAATGGCCAGGTCACATGGACCCCGAAGGCTCAGAGAAGGTTGGGGGAGGGGACCCACTGGAACAGCTATTGGGAGACAGATGGTAGCCTCCCGTCAAGGCCATCCAGCGTGTTCTTTAACGTGCACAGGGTATGGCTCTCCCGCACACGGGGCCACGGCTTAACGTCCCATCCGACGGACGGCGGCCTTTTCCAAGCCCATCGGTGCCCCTACTGACCGTGGGCAGGGCGGGGAATTTTGCGGAGAAAAATCTCAACGCTGACCTAGCTGGGACTCGAACCTGGGAACTACAGATTACGAGCCTGGCGCGCTACCGACTGAGCCACCCCCGCCCCATAGTTGTCGCCTAATCATGGTTGACACCACTAAAATGACTCGACTGTTAGCTTGAAATATAGGAGTCAAGTTTGCAAACCAGTTTTAAATTACAGTTCTAAACTAAAAAAGGCAGATAATTTTACTGTATCACTGGAAGAGCTAATCCAGTTCAAAACGTTCTTTTTATGAAATGGAGCATTTTCATCAAAACCAAAAACTAAAAATATAACAGGTAAACCCTCCATCGCAATCTATTGATCAAAAATTTTAACTTGAAGGTCAAAGAAATAAAAAACTGCTATGAAATCTATTTACATTCAAAAAAGCGTCTTTGGAAATGACAGCAAAAAAAAGATGACTTTTTAAAGATCTATGTGGTCATCTGCACAAATGATGCTAATGGTAACTTATTGAAGACTAATGAAACAATTAATTTAATACAAACGGTCAAAGGTAACGTTAGGAAGCAATGTTTGTTTCACCAATTGAAGACTATCTTTAGTACAGTCGCTCAAAAAAGTATCCGAACACTACGGTTGATTACAGAATTCAGAAAAAATATCTGGCAACGATGTTTTTAGAAATTAGTGATCTGGCAACCTTCGTGTCACGTGATTACAGGATTCAAGAAAAATATCTGGAGCGTGTACAGCAAGTGTACACGCTCCAGTTACCGTTCACAGCAAACTGGAGCGTGTGCAGTTACTGCACACGCTCCAGTTTGCTGTGAACGGTAACTGCACACGCTCAATATTTCCGTGAGTGAGCCCACACGATCCAGGTCTTTGTGAGCTCACACGATCCAATTAGTGATCTGGCAACCTTTGTGTCACGTGACACGAAGGTTGCCAGATCACTAATTTTTAATAAAAAAAAAACGTTGCCAGATATTTTTTCTGAATTCTGCAATCAACCGTTGTGTTCGGATACTTTTTTGAGCTACTGTATTTCCTTAGTCAAATGGAATTGACTTTTAGCCAGTAGGCGTGTATTTGTTTATGGGCTTGCCTGAAAAATCAAGACAAGCCCGATAGAGCTTCTAGACCATCTATGTCCTTCATAGAAACCTCTGATTACCTTCAAAGAAAACAAGAACTACACGAAAAAAAATTGTAGTCAAACTGTTATGACAACTACTTCTCTAATCAATAACTGGCCACTCAAGTGTAAAATACGTGCACAGGAAAAAAACAATAGATCTATTAATTTCTATTATGATAAGCACCTGTTTTTGTTATGGCACTACTGTTGACATTGTGCTTGACGGTGCTGCATGATTGCTAGAACAGAATGACTCCAGAACCAAAGCTAGAAAGAAAGAAAAAAATGGGGGGGGGGGGGGATTGAGCGGGAACACCGTTCCAGTATAAAATATTTACCTCTATTTTAATGCTTATTAAAACATTTATGAAAAATATATGTAATATACATATTTTAATATCTTTAATTTTTTTTACCCTTTTCCCCGTTACTAGTATTTTCAAGGGTGAGTGGTAAATCCCCCCCCCCATCTAGATCTTGCACTAGTAAGTAAGTAATCACCGATATCTCATGAGTCCAATATTGTCATTAGTGAAGAACCACTTAAAATGATTTTAAAAGACCATAAAAAAATACGTTTAGAGCTTATCACGCCCAAACCTGTTTTGGTTTCGAATAAATATTTATGCAGAAAATTATTTTGAAAAATATTATTCTTAATTTCAAATGATAACTTGTTTTTGAAAGTTACGTTTTGCATCAATGTCAAATTATTTCATGAATTTTAAGCGAATGCGAAACGACCTGGCAAAAGAAATCAAAATTAAGAGAATGAAAATCCAATTTTTTTCCCTATTACATTAAAAGACGAAACGAAAAACATATTTATCATTGATGTAAAATTTATGTTTACAATTATTTTTATCACAGCTCTCTTTTCAGGAGCATCATTTCGTTGCACAAAGTATTCAAGAACTTTCGGTAAAGTTTTAATTGGCAAAAACAATGTTGTGATTTGGTTTCTTATTCGTCTTTTATTGTGTTCAGGAGCATCATTTCGTTGCACAAAGTATTCAAGAACTTTCGGTAAAGTTTTAATTGGCAAAAACAATATTGTGATTTGGTTTCTTATTCGTCTTTTATTGTGTTCAGGAGCATCATTTCGTTGCACAAAGTATTCAAGAACTTTCGGTAAAGTTTTAATTGGCAAAAACAATGTTGTGATTTGGTTTCTTATTCGTCTTTTATTGTGTTATGCAATGGCCATTTTGAAGTTTTTAATCCAGTTTATTTCATTACGAAAACTAAGTATGCATTGACAAATTTTAATACAGCTGCAGCGTTACAAATGTAAACATTCTGCTAAGCCAATTAATGATGCCAGAGATGTTTAACATTTTTATTTTATAGTTTAAAAAGCTAAATATATCGAAATACTCTGTAACTGATAATAAAACATCTCAAATCAACCTCTAGTTGTTTCGTTATTACAGTTGTCCTGAATAAAAACTCTAGTTTTTATAAAGTGAAGTTTCTTTAAAAGAATTTTGGTACTATCACTTTAATTTTATTTCCATCAAGGCCTCATCACTATCACTTTAATTTTATTTCATTCTAACCATCATTAATTTCATTCTCATCTAAGCATCATCATTGTGAATATAATTTTATTTCCATTTAAACAACATCCCCTTCACTTTAATATCACTCTCATCTAAACGTCATCACCTTCAATTTAATTTTATTTCCATCTAAAAAATATCCCTTTCACTTTAATTACATTCTCATCTAAACATAATCATCTTCAATTCAGTTTCCATTTTTGCATCGATCCCTTCACTTTAATGTCATTCCCATCTAAACATCATCGCCTTGAACTTAATTTTATTTCCATTTAATCATCATCCCTTTCACTTTAATTTTACTTCCATCTAAGCATCATCACCGTTCTTATACATCAGTCTTAACTAATAGCAATACAACATCTTAAATTTTACACAGTGACGATATTTCGGATAACCGCTTCATCGTTTAAGAGTGGATTCGTCGTACAATAAAAAATGAATCTAACCGTCTTACCTTGAGAGTGAGGGTGATCAAAAAAAGAATACACATCTCTTAACAGATGTTGGACTTACCTGTCCCGTTCAGGTCTGTCAAGCACCTCGTCATTCAATTGCCGTTGCTGGGAATGGTGGCAGCAGCAGCGGGAGGACGTTCGGGAGCAGGATGGGTGATGTGTGCGGAGGCCGGCAACAGTAGCCTGACTGCGTTGTGCGGCCAGCACGTGCGGGAATGACCACTCCCCGATCAGCACGGCAATCTATGGATCTTGCCTCCGTACGACCGACGGGTAAACTAACGCACTCTAGTGGTCACTTCTGGAGACTGAACGGGAGTGGCTCGGAATATTACGATTTCGTTTCTCTCATGGATGTATGTATCATTTTTCTGCTGAGGTCTTGCCATCCTCTCAGATATCCTACTATGGCATATAAATTGACAGGCTCCTGTCAGACCTCTGTGGCAAGCAGCTGCTTGAGGGGGTATTTATTTATTTGCCGTCCCATGGCCGAGTGGTTAGCACGCTTGGCTACTGATTTAAGGGACCTGGGTTCGAGCCCCAGGTAAGGCATGTATGTATGTGTCGTTTTTCTGCTGAGGTCCTGCCATCCTCTCAGACCTTCTACTATTAGCATATAAACTGACAGGCTCCTGTCAGACCTCTGTGGCAAGCAGCTGCTTGAGGGGGTATTTTTTTTTTATTGGAAAAGTGAAGTACGAGTGTAGTTGGTTCAGAATGCATGTGGGGAAACAAGTTGTTACTTCTGTTGCATTTGTATGCGTGGCCTAAAGAGATTTTGGTACACTGGACGATTACATTTTTTTTAAAACTTTTCGGACTAGTTTTTCTGCTGAGGTCCCGCCATCCTCACAGACTTTCTACTATGGCGTATTAAACTGACAGGCTCCTGTCAGACCTCTGTGGCAAGCAGCTGCTTGAGGGGGTATTTATTTATTTAGCAATTCTCTTTCATATGTTGATGTTCTTTTGTATTTAAAGCTAATGAATCTTGGACCGATCCATTATCGAATGATGTGGTTCATTTATTTGAACTTTGGTACCTTGGAGTACTATTATTGCCTTCCTACCACTCTGTTGGCACTATGCAATAAAACTGTAAAAAAATCTTATGTATTATTTAATCGTTGATTGGTTGTCTTGTGTCATTCGGCCATATTGTATTGCTATCATTTTTATTCTAAGACACGAATTTCGTGTTATTCATGTCACTGGGAAAGAGAGGATAGCAAATTTGGAAGCAATTGAAGCAAATGAGGATAGCAAATTTGGAAGCAATTGAGTCCATCAGACTGTGCATTTGCCCAATGATCTCATAGCTCAGGGGTCGGGAACCAGTGGCTCTGAGAACTCTCAAACACGGCTCTTAATGCTTTTTGGTTCACATTCGACTGCGGAATTTTTTTCTTAATGACTTTGATCAAAAACAAGTACAGTCGCTCAAAAAAGTATCCGAACACTATGGTCGAACACTATGGTCGAATCGTTGCCAGATATTTTTTCTGATTTCTGTAATCGACCATAGTGTTCGGATACTTTTTTGAGCGACTGTACCAGAGCAGGTTGGCAGAAGACAATTTCTAAAACGTATAAATGCAATTCAAATGCTCTAAAAACATTCCAGTTTTGAATTGGTTGGTCGAGAAGACTGACACACAAAAGTTACACTGATGAATGACATTTTTTAATCAGTTCTTTTTTTAAATATTTTTTTGCATAACTTGAATATGCCCATTTTAAAGTTTGCGTTATGGTTTTATTTTTACTAATAAAAAAAATAATCTGTGTTTATTTTTTTCCTGTTATGGCTTTTGATCTAATAAGAATTAAAATTTGCTGCTCTCAAAATTTGTTCGTTTGCTTTTTTTTTTTTGCTATTCTGGTTCTTGACCCAAAAAAGGTTCCCGACCTCTGTGACATAGCTCATTGGCTTACCAAATAGTTACGAGTGACTGACAGCTCAATTAGCCAATGATCTAGAGAAAGAGTTCTCAACATGTGGTTCCATGAGAGCTCAAAAGTCGCTAGATCTAGTAACAAAGTAAAAATAACCATTGTTATACTATAACTATAGTTTTATCTATCTATTCAACGGGTACGCCAGTTACATACACATTTCCTAGGGGTACGTGAAGCATAAAAGGTTGAGAATCACTGATCTAGAAAATTATTAATGTTTCAACTACGCAGTCTCATTGTCTCAATTGTTTCTAAAGCTGTCATAAATTTTTCCCAATGTCACAAAAGCTTCATTCAATAGGTGATTCGTACAACCATTGAAGAATTATTGCAATAGGAAACAAATACGTAAAAAGACTTCCAGCAGCCAGAGTCTACAGAGGTTAACCAGATCAAAAAATAAACAAACAAACCAGCAAACAAACGAAAAGGGTCAAAAGTTTCAGTCGATTAAAAACCTTCGCTCAATTAAGTCATCTTTTAAAGTGAAGATAGCAAAACAAATACCTTACAATTTTTCTCATCATGTGGGTAGGAAAAATTGCAGAAAATTAATCTTGAATTTTCAAATGAAGATAGAACTAAAACTAGGAAATGTTGGATTTCAGTGGCGAAATGTGGATGAAAGCAATTGAGACAATGAGACTGTGCAATAGTTCCATCGGAGATTCTCGTAAGTCATTTATTGAATAATATATTAATCACTTGCCAATCAACAAGTTATCACATGATCAAATATCATTAGCCTATTGATATGTGATTTATAGCTTAATTCACTAATGACTTGTAATGTTTTTGATCTATCAATTTCGCAGTCTCATTTGACTCAATTACTTTCATCCACGCTTCGCTACTGTTGAGTTGTTTCACTTCTGGCCGGCACTTGTTACGCACAATAGACTAATGGAAAGGCCACAAAGACCCTAAGAGTTCAGAGAAGGATGGATCCACTGGTTAGGAAACAGATGGAAGCCTCCTGTCAAGGTCATCCTTGATGTTCCTTAACGTGTAGGGGCGGGGGTGGCTCAGTCGGTAGCGCGCCAGGCTCGTAATCTGTAGTTCCCAGGTTCGAGTCCCAGCTGGGTCAGCGTTGAGATTTATCTCCGCAAAAATTCTCTGCCCTCCCATGGTCAGTAGGGGACACCGATGGGCTTGGAAAGGCCGCCGTCCGTCGGATGGGACGTTAATCCGTGGCCCCGTGTGCGGGAGAGCCATACCCTGTGCACGTTAAAGAACACGCTGGATGGCCTTGACGGGAGGCTACCATCTGTCTCCCAACAGCTGTTCCAGTGGGTCCCCTCCCCAAACCTTCTCTGAGCCTTCGGGGTCCATGTGACCTGCCCATTTAACCCATGGTGTGCAAAAAAGTGCCGCTCAGAGGTAAAACAACCCAACCCAAATCCTTAACGTGTACAACATATGACTTTCCTCTGTAGGAATCCACGGCTTAACGTCCTTTTCAACGGATGATGACCTTTCCAATCTCAACGGTTGTCTTTACCTCCGAAGGAGAAGCACCGATTAGAGTGAAGAACTCGAACCTAGGAATATCAGATACGAACTCGACACAATACCGATTGAACTATCCCACGCCCTTCTCGAGATTTGTAAAGCATACAGTTTCTGAGTAGCTGAGTATTAAACATAACCTATAAATGTTGGAATCTCAGTATCCTTGAAACATATACAGAGATAAAAATAATGAAAGTTAAAGACTTTGCCTCTTGTTTTGCTTCTGAAACAAAAGACACGATCCGTCATGCGTTCAGAATTTTGTAACATGAACTCAACACACATACTGATGGGGATCACACACGATGGGAAGGGATGGTGAGAGTTTTTGCTAGCTAACTTGGAAGTGTCGGTTTAAAGTGCCTTTAATGGTGACGAATGGATTGCTCCGTGGATGGTTGATATTTTCACGAATGAAGCTGTTACTTCCGTCGTTAGACCTATTACTACTCTCCCCCTTCCCGTCCCCTCATCCCTTGCGTCTCTCATCTCAGGCCTCCATCCTCATTTGTAAAGAGACGGGTTCTGAATGATAAACAGTTTCTCTTCCTGTGGGAGTTAAGAGGTCGGGAAAGGTGTTCAGCTTTCATGCACATCGTAATTTCTGTTTCGTTTTTTTCCCCCTAACCTGCTTCTGTTTTCTTAGTTGCATTTTGATGCCGCTGTCTAGAAAGAGGTATACGTAGATGGTTAAATGATAGGGGTGGTAGAAGTCTCTGGTGATTCAATCAAGTTATTTTCATCTCTAAGTGGAAGGGAAATAAGTAGTATTTAAATGGCAGTTATATTTCAATCGTTTAAGAGAAACGGTAATTTAGAAAGCTCTAAAGACGTAAAACGAACTTTTATGGCAATTTAAAGATATAAACTTATTTTTGTAGCAATTTAAAAGTTTCAAAACGAATTTTTGTCGCAATTTAAAAGTTGCAAACAAATTTGTGGCAATTTATAGACGTAAAACAGACTTTTGTGGAAATTTAAAAATCGCAAAACGGACTCTTTTAGCAATTTAAAAGTTTCAAAACGGACTTTTGTCGCAACTTAAAAGTTGCAAACAAATTTTGTGGCAATTTATAGACGTAAAACAGACTTTTGCGGAAATTTAAAAATCGCAAACCGGACTCTTTTTAGCAATTTAAAAGTCGCAAAACAGATTTAGCTGGCAATATAAAATAACAAAATACACTTCTGCAAAGATTTAAAACGGCAAGCTCTGTAGCAACAATTTAAAGGCACAATTTATAAACGCATACAACATTTAAAGAATAAAAAAATTCCACTTGTTATTTACTCTTATAACAATAAGTCATTTATTATGTGTGCATTTTTTACCTTTTAAATATTTGAGGAGTAAAAACAAAATGCGAAATGTGAGGTGAACTAGTCATATTTTGTTTTGCCACGTTCGTGAACATTGCGTGATAATAATAGGATCATTCGATTATTTCTCTATTTTCTAAGGACCGTACTGGGCTGCTAACCACATCTTGAGAAACGATGATGTAGGAAGTGAATGCTGAAGACATATTTTTATTTCCTTTTTTATTTGTTGTTGACGGCATTGCAGAAAAAGATAGCATTTCTTTCGAATCACTTTTGAATCACTTTTCTCTCTTCTCCCTTTCCATATTCAAAACAACTTTTTAGTTCGCTTTTCATTCGAAAGTTTTTTGCCTAATAATTTTTAGATATTTCAGTATAACGATTTCAGTGGCGAAGTGTGGATGAGAGAAATTGAGACAATGAGACTGCGCAGTTGTCACATCGAAGATATTCGTAAGTCACTGACTGATTTTTAGCTATCAGTCTATCGCCAATCAACCAATGAGCTCATAGACAGAGATCATTAGCTTATTGACAGCTGACTGATAGCTTAATTCATCTTCGTGTCACGTGACATGAAGGTTGCCAGATCACTAATTTCTAAAAAAATCGTTGCCACATATTTTTTCTGAATTCTGTAATCCTGTAATCCACCATGGTGTTCGGATATTTTTTAATATATATAATGCGTGTGAATATATAATGCAATGAATATGGAGCGTGTGCAGTTACCGTTCACAGCAAACTGGAGCGGTTGCGGTTAATGTTCACAGCACATTGGATCGTGTGAGCTCACAAAGACCTGGATCGTGTGGGCTCACTCACGGAAATATTGAGCGTGTGCAGTTACCGTTCACAACAAACTGGAGCGTGTGCAGTAACTGCACACGCTCCAGTTTGCTGTGAACGGTAACTGGAGCGTGTACAGTTGCTGTACACGCCCCAGATATTTTTCCTGAATCACGTGACACGAAGGTTGCCAGATCACTAATTTCTAAAAAAAAAAAATCATCGTTGCCAGATATTTTTTCTGAATTCTGTAATCAACCATAGTGTTCGGATATTTTTTTGAGCGACTGTACTTATCGCTACTGGCATTTTAAAACCCCGTATTCAAAAACCTAAGAATTTAAATTTTTATTTGCCTGTGTTAGTCTGAAGAATAGAAAAAAAAAATAATTGTTTAATTTTAAAATAATTCAGTCGCAATGAAGGGAAACTAAATCATTCAGTAATATTCCTGAGAATCTAAGCAATATATTAAACATTTGTGCCATTATGAACAAGTAATAAGAAAAAAGGAGATGATCATTTTGGAAATGGTGAAGATGCAATCAGCCCCATTAACCACAGGGGCGGGGGTGGCTCAGTCGGTAGCGCGCCAGGCTCGTAATCTGTAGTTCCCAGGTTCGAGTCCCAGCTGGATCAGCGTTGAGATTTATCTCCGCAAAATTCCCTGCCCTGCCCACGGTCAGTAGGGGACACCGATGGGCTTGGAAAGGCCGCCGTCCGTCGGATGGGACGTTAAGCCGTGCCCCGTGTGCGGGAGAGCCATACCCTGTGCACGTTAAAGAACACGCTGGATGGCCTTGACGGGAGGCTACCATCTGTCTCCCAACAGCTGTTCCAGTGGGTCCCCTCCCCCAACCTTCTCTGAGCCATCGGGGTCCATGTGACCTGGCCATTTAGCCCATGGTGTGCAAAAAAGTGCCGCTCAGAGGTACAACAACAACAACCCCATTAACCAGACTAACCACCTAATATGTTTCGAGGTAGGAGGTGAAGGTAGAAAACAACCAGTAGTAGGGAAGGTTATTAATCTGATGATTCTCATGACTTAGTCTTAATCTCTGCCAGAGTTGAGATTTCCTCCACTCAACTACACACTGCTCACTACGAGAAACGAGACAGCGATGTTTTTCGAAAGACCGTCATTCGTCTGATGACGATTTGATGAAGTTTGATTGCGACACGCTTATGTCTTCGCAATCTCCTCGACTAACCAGAACTAGAGAGCAGAAATAAAGAACGTGGAGGCTCTTGATATATATAACCTTCGAAACGTTGAAAGATAACATTAGTTTCATCAGAACGGTTTGCAAAATGAGTGCCTTAATCACAAACTCTTTCCCTTGCATGTGGGGGCGGGGGTGGCTCAGTCGGTAGCGCGCCAGGCTCGTAATCTGTAGTTCCCAGGTTCGAGTCCCTGCTGGGTCAGCGTTGAGATTTATCTCCGCAAAATTCCCCGCCCTGCCCACGGTCAGTAGGGGACACCGATGGGCTTGGAAAGGCCGCCGTCCGTCGGATGGGACGTTAAGCCGTGGCTCCGTGTGCGGGAGAGCCATACCCTGTGCACGTTAAAGAACACTCTGGATGGCCTTGACGGGAGACTACCATCTGTCTCCCAACAGCTGTTCCAGTGGGTCCCCTCCCCCAACCTTCTCTGAGCCTTCGGGGTCCTTGTGACCTGGCCATTTAGCCCATGGTGTGCAAAAAAGTGCCGCTCAGAGGTAAAACAACCCAAGACGACGGGAGGCTACCATCTGTCTCCCAACAGCTGTTCCAGTGGGTCCCCTCCCCCAACCTTCTCTGAGCCTTCGGGGTCCTTGTAACCTGGCCATTTAGCCCATCGTGTGCAAAAAAGTGCCGCTCAGAGGTAAAACAACCCAAAAACAACCTTGCATGTGGTGGCACTATTATGTTTTCACATCGGAAACGTAATTTAACCAGAAACGCGACTACAAATGAAGGAAGTGGAGGGCTCCTTCTAGTAATCGATGCTCGTCGTGGCTCATTGTGTTCTCATTAACTACTTCTTCGCTTCTTCCTTCAGAATATCTTCCCTTCTGTCGTTAAGAGAAGCGTGATTGCATTATCAAAAAGAAATCCTCGTATATCTTCCTCAGCTTTATCTAATATTTCAATGGAATTTATATAATTAAGCACCTGATGACGATTTTTCACTTTTCAAAAACCCCTTCAAATGGGCATGCTGCATTTTCTTCTTTCTTACTAATAATACTTTTCCCCTTTGAATTTTTATACCTTCAGAATTAAATACTCTTCCTCTTGATGTGTAGTAATGACCTGTTTCTGTTCGTTATTTACTCCGAGATAAGGAAGGTTCTGAAGTTGCTTCTTTTTAAAAACATTTGGCGTTTTAATTGATTTGATAAGTCTTGTATTGATTATTACATAATTCAATTAAAGATACGTAATTCTTGTGAGCAAAGTATACTATAAAGAAGCGTATATTTGTTTAAAATCTTTGTTTTTTTTCGGCAACGTTTTTTGCTTCTCTGTGTTTTTTCCATAAAAAACAAACTTTAATATTTAATATCGGACTGCAGGTAATTTTGAAGAATGCATTATTAACAGAGTGAGTTGGGTTGTTTTACCTCTGAGCGACACTTTTTTGCACACCATGGGCTAAATGGCCAGGTTACAAGGACCCCGAAGGCTCGGGGAGGGAACCCACTGGAACAGCTGTTGGGAGACAGATGGTAGCCTCCCGTCAAGGCCATTAAGCGTGTTCTTTAACGTGCACAGGGTAGGACTCTCCCACACACGGGGCCACGGCTTAACGTCCCATCCGACGGACGGCGGCCTTTCCAAGCCCATCGGTGTCCCCTACTGACCGTGGGCAGGGCGGGGAATTTTGCGGAGATAAATCTCAACGCTGACCCAGCTGCGACTCGAACCTGGGAACTACAGATTACGAGTCTGGCGCGCTACCGACTGAGCCACCCCCGCCCCATAACAGAGTGAGAACTAAGTGAAGTGTCAATGGGCAGGCAATCTGACACATCGACGATTCTCATACATCAGCGACTTAAGAATCGCCAGCCAATCAACCTACGATCTAAGAAAACTTCCAAAAGTGTCAACTGCGCAGTCTCGTGGTTTTCCCATAGTTTACACAGTTGAGCCGTCCCGTGGCAGAGTGGTTAGCGCGCTTCACTACTGATCTACGGGATCTGGGTTCGAGCCCCGGGTAAGGCATGGATGTATGTATCGGTTTTCTGCTGAGGGCCTGCCATCCTCACAGACCTTCTATTATGGCATATAAACTGACAGGCTCCTGTCAGACCTCTGTGGCAAGCAGCTGCTTGAGGGGGTATTTATTTTTATTTTTTACACAGTTGACACTAGTCATAATCACTATTACTGTGGAGAGTTGTTTTTTTTTTCTAATATCATTCTGGATATCATTTTTGATTTTACTGATGTCATATTTGGGGGCGTGGGTGGCTCAGTCGGTAGCGCGCCAGGCTCGTAATCTGTAGTTCCCAGGTTCGAGTCCCAGCTGGGCCAGCTTTGAGATTTATCTCCGCAAAATTCCCCGCCTTGCCCACGGTCAGTAGGGGACACCGATGGGCTTGGAAAGGCCGACGTCCGTCGGATGGGACGTTAAGCCGTGGTTCCGTGTGCGGGATAGCCATACCCTGTGCACGTTAAAGAACACACTGGATGGCTTTGACGGGAGGCTACCATCTGTCTCCCAACAGCTGTTCCAGTGGGTCCCCTCCCCCAACCTTCTCTGAGCCTTCGGGGTTCATGTGACCTGGCCATTTAGCCGTTGGTGTGCAAAAAAGTGCCGCTCAGAGGTAAAACAACCCAACTGATGTCATTTTTGACTTTACTGATGTCACTTTTGGATTTTATGGTGCAGACGTTTTAGATTGAATTCACATTACATACGTATCCCATTACAAGCGTAAGATGCCACCATATAAGGGTCAGATTTATAGGAAGGGGCAAGTATGTCCTTGTCCCCCCTCCCCGCCTTTTGAGAATGCCAGTAAGGGTAATAGAGGCTAGAAAATTATTAAAAATTATTAAACATATATATTTCATGCATATTTGAAGATATATTTTTAAAAACTTGTAAATAGAACGAGAAAATGTTTAATCTAACGGAATTGCTGTTTCTCGCCCCCCCCCCTCCTGCTTTTTTTTTCCAGATCTGGACCTGAACTATATTTATACCAAATTTTACGTGCATCTATTGATGAGATATTGAGACATTTGCTCAACGTTTTGCAAGGAAGTGCACGTTGCACTTCCAAGTTCTCCAGATATAAATTTGTCTCTACAAAATCTCCACAAAACCCTTATTGCACATTACACTCCTTTGTAAACAATGGTCATCACATCACAAGAATTTATCTGCTTCGATTTGGTGATCTGCTGGGATTTGTCACGAGTGATTAAACAAATTCTTCTGTCAACAACATCGACTCCTCTTTCCAGTTGTCTACGAGATTAACTTCAATGCAAGATGGGGAAAGCTTTTGCAGATTTTTTCCCCCTGCTCCATCGTGTTCGACTGAACACAATCCATACGTTTGCATTCTTCTTGCAGACAACTTATATTTAGCAAAGAAATGCTAAGTCGCTGATGAATTTCTTTGCCCTTGGGGGAGAAAATTTGTTTTGAAGCGGGACCTAGTTGACGCTGTTACAGAAGGAGGAGGCACCACTCTTTCTCCTTCTGTCTTCCCCCTTTCATCCCCCGTCCCCCTGTCCCCTTCCTGCCGCTGCTGTCTCTCTCGCAAAGACAAAAATCTTTGTGAAAGTCGGGAGACCTTGGAAGACTGAAGGATGGCTACAGCACTTGGCTAAAACTAGAACAGACAGTTAATTTCAGTGGGGGTGGAAAGAGAAGCAAACTGTACTGTTGGGGACTTTCATGAGACAGTGCTCCATTAGCCTTGTTGGGAGGGTGAAGAGAGAGGGTCGTCGTTTGGGTTGAAATGAGATGCGGGGAAAGACATCGAAAAATTGAAAACTCCTCAGATGCAGACATGTCGGCGAAATCTGACAGAATTCCGAAGAGTCTGATAATATTTGGATATGGTAATAAACGTGTTTATAGGGCTGATGTTAAAAATAATAAATAAATACCCCCTCAAGCAGCTGCTTGCCACAGAGGTCTGACAGGAGCCTGTCAGTTTATATGCCACAGTAGAAGATCTGAGAGGATGGCAGGACCTCAGCAGAAAACAACACGAACATCCATGCCTTAACCCGGGGCTCGAACCCAGGTCCCGTAGATCAGTAGCCAAGCGCGCTAACCACTCGGCCACGGGACGGCTAGGGCTGGTGTTACATTTAAAAAATCAGTGTGTACTATAGGTTAGACACAGAGTTATGATCTTACACTCCATTTTCCCATCGAACTTCGAGACATCCTTAAAGAGACCTTCGAGACAATCGCAAACATCCTTAAAGACAGATATGTGTGAAGCAACAAGTTCTCCTCTGAAGAAGAGAAAGGTGCCATGCCCACGCCTTGAGAATGTTATTAAGAATAGTGGAAGCTTCTTCACATTTCACGCATTTTCCAAGAAACTTTTCAAAGATCTATAAGACGGAGGGAAAAATCTTATACTGCAATGGAAATTCATTGATTCGTCATTTGCTCCCCCCCCCCACCCTTTATATATATATTTTTTTTATTAAATACGGCCTGTACAATCGCTCAAAAAAGTATCCGAACACCACGGTTGATTACAGAATTCAGAAAAAATATCTGGCAACGATTTTCTTAGAAAATTAGTGATCTGGCAACCTTCGTATCACGTGACACGAAGGTTGCCAGATCACTAATTTCTAAGAAAATCGTTGCCAGATATTTTTTTCTGAATTCTGTAATCAACCGTGGTGTTCGGATACTTTTTTGAGCGACTGTACGTAATATATGGCTGTTAGACAATGGATGGGAAAGAATCCGATATAGGTGCAATCTTATTTACGCTTAAAGTTTATGATTATAGTGATTCCTCTGATATGAAGTTTAGAAATTGTGGAGGATAAAAGTCCCGGTTGCCGAGTGGCTAGTGCTCATGGCTACTGAACAAAGTGATCATAGAACTGGATGTTTCTTTTCTGTATTGTCCTTCTTCTGAGGTCTCTCTTTTCTCTTTGGGGTGGCTCAGTCGGTAGCGCGCCAGGCTCGTAATCTGCAGTTCCCAGGTTCGAGTCCCAGAAGGGTCAGCGTTGACATTTATCTCCGCAAAACTCCCCGCCCTGCCCACGGTCAGTAGGGGACACCGATGGGCTTGGAAAGGCCGCCGTCCGTCGGATGGGACGTTAATCCGTGGTCCCGTGTGCGAGAGAGTCATACCCTGTGCACGCTAAAGAACACGCTGGATGGCCTTGACGGGAGGCTACCATCTGTCTCCCAACAGCTGTTCCAATGGGTCCCCTCCCCCAACCTTCTCTGAGCTTTCGGGGTCCATGTGACCTGACCATTTAGCCCATGGTGTGCAAAAAAGTGCCGTTCAGAGGTAAAACAACCCAACCCAACTAGTAGTGAAGCGTGGCAACTGAGACAAGGAGACTGCGCAGATTGTCACAGCGAAGATTCTCACAAGTCATTGGCTGATTTTAGCTGTCAATCACTCGTCAATCAACCAATGATCTCATATATCAAAGATCATTTGCTTATTGACATCTGATTAGTAGCTTAAATTCACCAAAGGCTTTGAAGAATTCCAGCTGCGTTATTAAATTGTGCAATCTCATTAGCTCAATTGCTTACATCTGCGCTTCACCACTGGCTTTGCCAGGAAATCAGCATCACTACTGTAAGAAAAACATTACCTTACACTAGTTTATGGTGAAATGTAACACTATATTCTGGTGAAAAAATGTCTGGCAACGATTTTTGGTGGGAGCCTATTGTCAAAGTCATCCAGTCTGTTCTTTAACGTTCGAACGTTAAAGTCTGTTCCAGTCTGTTCTTTAAAAAGTCTGTTCCAGTCTGATCCAGTCTGTTCTTTAAAAAGTCTGTTCCAGTATGATCCAGTCTGTTCTTTAAAAAGTCTGTTCCTGTCTGATCCAGTCTGTTCTTTAAAAAGTCTGTTCCAGTCTGATCCAGTCTGTTCTTTAACGTTCGTTTAAATCGAACACCAGAAACAAGTGTAATACTGTATTCTGATGAAAAGAAAAGAATGCATAAATAATTGATAGATTAACCAATGATATATGAAAATCTTCTAATGGGACAATTGCGCAGTCTCCTTGTCTCAATTGCTTCCATGCAAGCTTCGCCAGTGTTATATACCCATATTGTGTCGTAAGGTCACACACATCATAAAACGGGTAATATTTCAGGGTTTATTTTTCTGTGATCGGAATGAATTGTTATGGATGGCTTATAGATTATATTCACCGTATCCGTCCCGTGGCCGAGTGGTTTGCACGATTTGCTACTGATCTACGGGACCTGGGTTCGTGCCCCGGATAAGGCATGGCTGTTTGAGTCGTTTTTCTGCTGAGGTCCTGGCATCCTCACAGACCTTCTACTATGGCATATAAACTGGCAGGCTCCTGTCAGACCTCTGTGGCAAGCAGCTGCTTGAGGGGGTATTTATTTATTATTTATACGAAGACACAACGATTCCTAAGAATTTGATGTCGTAACTGTGGCCTTGAAATGAATTACCAATATTCCTTATTGCACAAAATGATGTTCATTCGTGAAGTCTGAGGGAAAAAATTTGAGATAATGAGACTGGGCAGTTGACGCTTGAGGGATTCTTAGATTAAGAGATCATTGATTAATGCTTGCTTGAGAGATCATTGATTAATGTTTAAAATAAGAATATCTCTGCAACAGTTCATAATATATTACGAAGTAGACACACAAAAAAAAACCCCAACAAAAAAAGGGGAAAGGCGTTACCTTTTTTTCCACTCGGAAAAATATATTTCACATGTGAGTAGGTCCAGATCTCGTCCCTTCCCCATATCGTTTATTTTTTTTAAATTCGGGCCTGCATATTAACTATAAGCCGTCCCGTGGCCGAGTGCTTAGTGCGCTTGGCTACTGATCTACGGGCCCTAGGTTCGAGCCCCGGGTAAGGCATGGATGTTCGTGTTGTTTTATGCTGAGGTCCTGCCATCCTCTCAGATCTTCTACTGTGGCATATAAACTGACAGGCTCCTGTCAGACCTCTGTGGCAAGCAGCTGCTTGAGGAAGGGGCCGTCCCTTGGCCGAGTGGTTAGCGCGCTTGGTTACTGATCTACGGGACCTGGGTTCGAGCCCCGGGTAAGGCATAGATGTGTGTGTTGTTTTTCTGCTGAGGTCCTGTCATCTTCTCAGATCTTCTACTGTGGCATATAAACTGACAGACTCCTGTCAGAGCTCTGTGGCAAGCAGCTGCTTGAGTGGGTATTTTTTTTTATTATATTAACTATCTCTTTGTGATTCTTTAGATACTGTGTTACGAAAATTGGCAAGAGAAATATCTGAGTGGATAGCATTTTCGATGACATGGACTGTATCTCGTAGACTTGTGATTCCAGGTTCGAGTGCCCACAGTGATGAGATTTTCTCTGCTTACCCTTTCTCTGCCCTCAATGAGAAAGGGGAGAGCGATGAACTTGTAAAGTCTTACGTCAGTCGAATGAATCTCAAGCCATAAAAATAAATAAATACCCCCTCAAGCAGCTGCTTGCCACAGAGGTCTGACAGGAGCCTGTCAGTTTATATGACATAGTAAAAAGTCAGTGAGTATGGCAGGACCTCAGCAGAAAAACAGCACATGCATCCATGCCTTACCCGGGGCTCGAACCCAGATTCCCATCTAAAGTTAAAGACTACTTTCGACGATCTCGATGGGAAATTTAACATCTAGCCTAATAGCTGTCTCTTTCCTCCAACCAGCTATGAACTTTGAGGACCTTATAACTTGGTTATTTAGCCCAATGTGTGCGAAAAAGTGCATCGATCTTACTACTTACGAATACGTCCTTTTCATTGACTTTGGATAGGATTGTTGGATTGTTTTGTTTTACCTCTGAGCGGCACTTTTTTTGCACACCATATGCTAAATGGCCAAGCCACAAGGACCCCGAAGGCTCAGAGAAGGTTGGGGGAGGGGACCCACTGGAACAGCTGTTGGGAGACAGATGGTAGCCTCCCGTCAAGGCCATCCAGCGTGTTCTTTAACGTGCACAGGTTATGGCTTCCCCGCACACGGGGCCACGGCCTAACGTCCCATCCGACGGACGGCGGCCTTTTCAAACCCATCGGTGTCCCCTACTGACCGTGGGCAGGGCGGGGAAATTTTTGTGGAGATAAATCTCAACGCTGACCCAGCTGGGACTCGAACCTGGGAACTACAGATTACGAGCCTGGCGCGCTACCGACTGAGCCACCCCCGCCCCCTTTTTCATTGACAAAACATATTCAAAAGAAAGTACGTGACCCCAATGTTCACACTGCTTGGCATTTTTCCTTCCTATTTTACTTCGAGGATGAAAGAAAAAAACAACAGCCATTTTTCCCGCCAATCTCAGTTTTCCCGCTTGCTCTCCCTTCGTTTCGGGTTCGCCCTCTTTTGCGTCAGTGTTCAGCTTGCCGTGACTTCAACTTCTGTCTTTACCTACTTACGGAGATGGTCGGGGTTGGCTCCAATTGCCAGTCGCGTTTGCACTGAGTGTGCTTCCGTAAAGCGATCAGGTGAATGCAGTGAGTCCTCTTTTATTCTTCCCTTTCAAGCGTCTTACTCTCCCTCCTCCTCATCCCCATCCTCCTCAGCGTCTTCCCTTCTCACTCCCCTTCACCACTCTGTATTCATCTCGTCAAGGCATGGATAATATGTCCGACGTCCCCAGGCAGTGCGGCCAACTCAGAACATGCCGTGAAAGGAAGAAAGAGAGTATGGGATGGGAAGATGCTCCTTCGAGGAGTGTGGGAGGCAAGGGAGGGTGATGCTAAATATATGCCACTCCTGACCAGACAAAACGTTGTCGTCAGTAGCGAAGGGGCCCCAAGCTCCTGTTATATGATATTATTACGGTCCTCGTCTTAAAAATAGCAATGGCAAGTTTACAAACGTTGTTATGACAAAAGATGACGATTACAAATTGAAGACCGAAACGGCTGCAACAGGATGAGTCTAACAGAATTTGGTGGCTCGGGGGAATAACGGTAAAAAGGAATATCATTAGGGACAGGTGTTAGCGGCAATATGAGGAATTAAGTGTGCGTAATCACAAAAAAATGCGATCGTCATCTTTACGAGCAATCTTACAAAGTAGTGATCAGGTTTGAAAACTTAGTTGTTTTTTCTCTTTTGCAGAAGCTGATGATTTTCTTACTCTTGAAACGATTTACGATTGTTTGGATTGGAATGTTTTACATCAGAGCGGCATATTTTTGCCCACAAGGTCAGATCATAAGGACCCCGGCACTCTTTTGAATATAACGGACTAAATCGCAAGGTCACAAGGACCCCGGGGCGGGGGTGGCTCAGTCGGTAGCGCGCCAGGCTCGTTAATCTGTAGTTCCCAGGTTCGAGTCCCAGCTGGGTCAGCGTTGAGATTTATCTCCGCAAAATTCCCCGCCCTGCCCACGGTCAGTAGGGGACACCGATGGGCTTGGAAAGGCCGCAGTCCGTCGGATGGGACGTTAAGCCGTGGCCCCGTGTGCGGGAGAGACATACCCTGTGCACGTTAAAGAACACACTGGATGGCCTTGACGGGGGGCTACCATCTGTCTCCCAACAGCTGTTCCAGTGGGTCCCCTCCCCCCACCTTCTCTGAGCCTTCGGGGTCCATGTGACCTGGCCATTTAGCCCATGGTGTGCAAAAAAAGTGCCGCTCAGAGGTAAAACAACCCAACCCAACACAAGGACTCCAACACTTTTTTTAAACATAACGGACTAAATCAGAAGGACCCCAGAACTCTTTTGAACATAACGAACTAAATCGCAAGGTCACGAGCACTACAGCACTCTTTTAAACATAACGGACTAAATCGCAAGGTCACAAGGATCCCAGAACTCTTTTAAACATAACGGACTAAATCGCAAGGTCACAAGGATCCCAGCACTCTTTAGATCTCAAGATCACAAAAGTTTAGTGATTAGATCTCTAAATCGCAAGGTCACAAGAGTGCTGGGATCCTTGTGACCTTGCGATTTAGATAAACATTACGTACTAAATCGCAAGTTCACAAGGACTCCGGCACTCTTTAAAACATAACGGACTAAATCGCAAGATCACAAGGACTTTTCTGTTAAGAAAAAGGATTCCAAGAATAATAAAGAAAGTGTATCCAATATCGTAATTAATCCGCATCTGAAAATGCCAACGACGTGGTGTTTGTTATATGAGAAGTATAGGTTCCTCAATATGGACGAGGGAATATATTTTTTCCCAAATTCAGACATTGTCCAAAACACGTGTTTTTTCTTGAGGAGTTAAAAAACAACAACGTAAAAATACTTCCTATAGATTTAAACTTCATTTCCCGTGGCCGAGTGGTTAGCGCACTTGGCTACTGATCTAAGGGACCTGGGTTCGAGCCCCGGATAAGGCATGGACGTTTGTGTTGTTTTTCTGCTGAGGTCCTGCCATCCTCTCAGATCTTCTACTATGGCATATAAACTGACAGGCTCCTGTCAGACCTCTGTGGCAAGCAACTGCTTGAGGGGGTATTTATTTATTTTATTTATTTAAAGAATGAAATATAAACTTCAGAGATCTTAAACAATAGTTTTTACATAAATACATAATAAAATTTCGCTTAGTCTAAATTTAATTTAATGTTTTTCCCCCACTAATATAGAAGTGATGAAATGAAAAAAAATTAAGAGAATTTATTTAAAAAAAAATACGCGCAGTAAAAAGAATGCAAGTATTCAAAAAACCAAAATGGCATCTCTCGTTGTTTCACGTTCGGAAATTTCTGGTGGTTATCACAAAAATGAAACTGAAGTAAACGATGCAAATGCTTCACCGATATTGAAGGATGAATTATATCGATGGGATAGCGAATGCGATATGACCAGTGGCTACTCAGAAACTTCCAAGGATGTGGTGGTCGGTTAGCATGCTTAAATATAGTGGTGGTGGTGCTGTATGCGTGGGAGTATAACTATATAACTGTATGGTGTATGGTTATAACTATATAACTGTATACCTGTATGGTGTAAAAAGAAGGTATATATATATATTTATTTCCTGTATGGTGTAAAAAGAAGGTATATATATATATTTATTTCCTGTATGGTGTAAAAAGAAGGTATATATATATATTTATTTCCTGTATGGTGTAAAAAGAAGGTATATATATATATATATTTATTTCCTGTATGGTGTAAAAAGAAGGTATATATATATATTTATTTCCTGTATGGTGTAAAAAGAAGGTATATATATATATTTATTTCCTGTATGGTGTAAAAAGAAGGTATATATATATTTATTTCCTGTATGGTGTAAAAAGAAGGTATATATATATTTATTTCCTGTATGGTGTAAAAAGAAGGTATATATATATATATATTTATTTCCTGTATGGTGTAAAAAGAAGGTATATCTGAGGAGGAGCTACTGCTCCCCCTTAGCTACGCCACTGTATCAATTACTTGTCAACCTTCCAATGGTCTCACAGATCAACCAGCGATATCATAGAACCTTTAGTTGATTGATAAGTGATTGTTGGCACAATAGTGACCTGTGAGGACCAGTGATGCCTCATTTGCGCAGTCTCGTTGTCTCAATCGCTTCCACTCACTCTTTTCCACTGCTACAGTTGACCCATTGAACAATAATAGCTTCCCAAGAGTCTCAAAAATAAGTTATTATTTACATTATTCAGCCAAAGTAAGTTTACTATATATGTGTGTGCTATGAAGTACTAAGTCTATTCCTAGCACACACATATATAGTAAATAAAAAAAACTACCCCCTGAAGTAGCTGCTTACCACAGAGGTCTGACAGAAGCCTGCCAGTTTATATGCAATAGTAGAAGGTCTGAGAGGATGGCGGGACCTCAGCAGAAAAGCCACACAGATGTCCATGCCTTATCCGAGGCTCGAACCCAAACCCCTTAGATCAGTCAGTGGCCAAGCGCGCTAACCACTCGGCCAAGGGCAATTAAAATCCCAAACAAATACAATTTTAATTTTGATTTCAGGAAAATCTTCCAAATCCATTTTCCTGATAGGATTAGACACATAAGTTTATCAATCGGTTCTAAAACTAGGGCGCGAGTTTCTCTCATTATTAAATTTTTTAAAGCTCCCACGCTGCAACCGAAGAAAACAGCTAAAAGGTCCCCTAAAAAACAACAAAATAATGAAGCTATTCTTTGCAGTTAGCGAAGCAGACCAAATTGCACGATTCCAAGCGATCTCTCTCCGCATTTGGCCGTCTCTAAGGAAACAGAGCGTTGCCGAAGAAAAATAAAGAAGAAAGTTTGGCCGACAATTTACCTTCCTCTAGTAACTCCCATTACTTGTAAGTGCAGTTGCACCGTTTCTCCCAAATCTTCGCTTCATTTAAAGAGGCGAAAATGATAAAACGTGGACGGCTGATAACGACGGTTTGCCGGTTCCTTAGCAACTGCTGCTGAGAGTCACTGAGCTAGTAGCATCGCTTGTGAGATGATACTTTTCCTTCTCTCTCTCTCGCTGCCTTTTTCGCTCTCTTTCTCATTCTTCCGTTCATACCATCTCCCAAGGCACAACTATAACATTTGTGCCAGTAGACGACTAATTCAATTTCCACATAAAATGTTGCCCATATTAGAAGCATGCGTCCGTACTTTAGGCCTGTAAGGGAGGTCAAAGCAGTTAGAAAGATCTGGCTCAGTTATGTGCGTGCGTGCGTTCGTGCGTGGGTACCAGTGCCCTTGCCTCGTCTGACCCTTGCCGCAACGCCGTGTCTTCGGCCCCGATGTGATCATGGTTATGGCGAACGCTGCTTGGACCGCCTGGGACCGAGATTACGCCACAATGGTCAGTTGTTATCGAGAATAGCTGATGGTCAGCGTGCAGGGGTGAAGAAAGTGACGGCAGTGGGGGGGTTGGGAGGTGTAGAGGGGGTGGGAAAGAGGAGAGAAACCAGCTGAGTCTCTTCTGCCTCGAGGACATTAATTTGAACAATGACGGGAAAATTTCAGATTGTTCAAGATCAGCGTCTTCCTGGGACTATATATCACTCTCTATAAACGGTAGCAGTTTGCTTCACTGGATGGATTGATAAGGATTCTTTCCAAACTATTTAATGGACTCGGTTAAGAAAGAAGAGAAAGAGATGATGGCTTTAATTCCAGTTTTTTTTTTTTTATATATTTCTCATAGAAAACTGATTCTGCCTCATTTTGTGAAGCTTCTTTTTTCATTTTCACCTTATGACTTTCGAGTCTGGATTTGTTTTTAAGCAAGATCTTTCGCCGTAGGTAATGTCTCTTATACGTGTGAAAAGAACTTTTTGCGTTTCAGATAAATTTGTTGTTATCCGTAACATAGTGGTATGATCGCAAGAAATCAAATACCACTAATAAATACGTACACTTATTAGGCAATCCTAATGAAAAAACTTCATTAGAATTCATATTTTTAACCATTCATTGAAGAAAGTAATGCTTGATTTAAAATAAATTAAATGCATATATTTTAACCATTCATTGAAGAAATCTATTGCTTGACTAAAATTTTGTTGTGCATTTTGCATGCACCGCTCATAAAGAAAAAGTTGTAATAATTCCTGTTTTTGGGGTTATGATTTTTATTTTCCTTTGTATCAATAGATTGATACAAATGAAAGGAAATACTTAGAAAGGCCGCCGTCCGTCGGATGGGACGTTAAGCTGTGGGCCACGTGTGCGGGAGAGCCATACCCTGTGCAGGTTAAAAAACACGCTGGAAACCTTGACGGGAGGCTACCATCCGTCTCCCAACAGCTGTTGCAGTGGGTCCCCTCCCCCAACCTTCTCTGAACCTTCGGGGTCCATGTGACCTGGCCATTTAGCCCATGGTGTACAAAAAAGTGCCGCTCAGAGGTAAAACAACCCAACCCAAATCTATTCGTAAGCTACCGGTTGTTGAAACATATAACAGGGTCACTACCAAATGCAAAAAATTCCAGAAAATAATCGTTTTATTAAATTTTTATAAATAATGGACATATCAAAATAATTTTCATTAAGCAGCAAAGGCGAAACTTAAATGGAGAAGCAACTGAGTCAGTGAGACTGCACAATTCATAGATCAAAAATTCTTACAAGTCATTGATGAATTAAGCTATAAATCACATGTCAATAGACTAATAATATTTGATCTATGAGATTATTGGTTGACTGACAAGTGATTGATAGATTAATCAATCAATGACATGAAGAATTTTCAGTGGAATAATTGGAAAGGCTTCTTGTCTCAATTGCTTTCATCCACACTTCGCCACTATTAAGCAGCGTTAGCTTATGTCCTAGATCAGTGTCTCGCAAACTTTTTTTACTCTGCGGCACATTGAAAATATTTTTTTTCCGCGGCACACTGAATCTAATTTTTTTTTCCGCGGCACACCTAAAAAAGAATAAAAGCAAACTCTACATAATCGTCATTACATTTGCGCTTTGTTGAAGTCATCAGCCTGGTTTTACTTGAAGATTTGCTCTCGTCCTTTAATTCATAACTCGGTGTTTGTTTTAAATATTTGTCCATTCTATGGCTTGAAATAATCAAAAATTAATACCAAAATTTGGAAAAAGCTTGATAAATACAAGATCCCAGTTGATAAAATCTGAAAGATTTTTATTAAAGCACGTGGATAGCACGTCGATAACACAAGTCAAGTCAAAATGAAATCTTTGGAATATCTAGTGTCAATTTGAAAATCTTTCGCGGCACACTTGGAATCTCTCGCGGCACACAGTTTGCGAGACATTGTCCTAGATCGTTAACCTAATCTTTACCTCTTTAACCTTTTGCTATGACTTGTCTTGGAATTCTAAGCAAATGAAGCAAACTCTGGTAGGGTGTGGAAGTATCACAAAGAATCTTACAATCGTAAATCATCGAAGAGAGAAATCTTCGGAGGCCAGAAGACTATGTACAGCCACTTAAAAAAGTATCCGAACACTATGGTTGTTTCTAGAATTCAGAAAAAATATCTGGCAACGATTTTTCTAGAAATTAGTGATCTGGCAATCTTCGTGTACACGAAAGTTGGTTCTTAAGAAGTACACGATATATTCGTCATAGAATGTATGGTCGGAACGCAAGCGGTGAGAAGTTAAAAGGTAGTTTTCCACTGTCACATTTAAAGAATGAACACAAGAAGGAGAGGAGATACTCTGTGCCTCACTTGCATTCCCGTCCACCGCACCGTACACAAAGTGCATATCCGCCATTTCGTGGTTAATATCACCAGCCATCCTCTCGGCAATCCACGGTAGAAATGCCGTTGGATGCGAGGACCGACCCTTTTATACCATTTCCAACGCCACCTAGCGGCTCGCCGTTTGCGTTCCGCCCATACTTTCTATGACGAATATTGCTCGTATAGCTGCGTTCTACCACCCCGTAAAGTTTTGCCCACTTTTTCAGATTCACCCTGTATATTGTATATATTGTAGAAAAATATATTGTAGAAAATATTGTAGTATATATTGTAGAAATATATATACTATATTGTAGAAAGAATATATCTATATATTGTAGAAGTACCATATTGTAGAAGTATTATATTGTAGAATATACTATATTGTAGAAAGATATATATTGTAGAAAAAGAGCTACTCCCATTTATAGAGAGTGTAAGTTAGCAGCTGTTAGGTAAAGGTATACCTTTAACACCGTTAACTTATATTCCCTACACCTAAAATTGTTTAGGGATATTATGCTAATGTTATGCTAATGAAAAACCAAATTAAATATTCGATATATTGATGAATAAATGAAGGATAAACTAAAGATCTGAATAGTCTTCTTAAATTTGAATTTCAGCAATATTCGTTCACTATTTGAATAGTTATGGAACCTGTAACATTTAATAGTGAAAGCTAGAAACCTATGGGTTTATCTCTACAACTAATCGTCAAATTAGCAACGATTCTTATACTAAAATATTTACTAAAATAATTTTATATTTAGAAGTTCGTAATTCTAAATTAATTAATAATTCTTTCAATTTTCGTCGGTTTAACGAATGTTGTCTAAGGAGGCATGAGTCACGCCTCCTTAAATACGCCTTCCATGGCCGCTCTTTGAGAATCTCAATAAGGGTAATAAAAGCAAAAAAAACTTTATTGGACATATATATGTGTATTCCATGCATTTATTTTTTCAAGAAATATTTTAAAGACCTCTAAAGGAGGTTGGAAATGTTATATTGCAATGAAAATCCAGTCTCTTCCCCATTCCCATTTTTTTTTACTTTTTTCCTGCTCAGTTGAGTTTCTTGCTCCCCCCCCCTCCGCCCTCATCTTTATTGTTTTTCTAGATTCAAATTAAACTAAGACGATGACATCTCACTCTTGTCACTTATGAAACTAAAGCAGCATTACTTAAAGTACAAGGAAATCCAGAGTTCGAACCCGGGATACGACTTGATGTGCTTTTTTCTACACATGTGCTTATTCTTGATTAACGGCATTTGCTACATAGCTGCCAGTTTGCATTGTTTTGAAATCATAAGTAGATTGGTACAAATTAAGTATTGCCTTATCACATGTACTAATCAATTCTAACAACTGGCCAGTAAATTCCCTTCCCCTACCAACTCTGAGTTCTTGGAGTACTTGTGACCTGGCCATCTAGTCCTTCGTGTGCACAAAAAGTGCCACTCAGATCAGTGCCAAAATAGAATAGCCCATACGACGCTTTTGTCGAATGCCCGAATCAGTGCGAATGTTTGCGAATAGGACATAATTCCGTATACGCTATACAGTGTTATTATCCAGATGATGATCGCCGATCGAAACTAAATTCATAGGCCGTTGATAGTTTGGGGTCTGAAGTGTGGATGAAAGCAACTGAGTTAAGGAGACTGCGAAAGTGATTTATCAAAAATTATTATAAGTCATTAGTCGATTACACTATCAATCACATATGAATATGTTAATGATCTTTGATCTGGAAGATCATTGGTTGATTGACAAGTGATTGATGGCTCAATCAACCAATGGCTTATAAGAATCTTCAATGTATCAATTGCACAGTCTCATTGTGCATAAGTTTAATAATGTTTGGTCTCAATTATCTTACTAATATCCTTAAAGAAGGGCTGGGAGCATGACGATCCGGCCCAGAATTGGACCAAAAAACTGCCCAAAAGAAAAAAAATCTGCAACGTAGACAATCCTTAAAACCCTTACTCGAATTAGAACTCGAATCAACGAAATTTAAACACTTTTCCGTCACTACAGGTAACAACACGAAAATCTAAGCAGTCTCCTGCATTTCCTACTTAACGGCACCGACGCCAAACGGGAAACGCGAATCGGAAGCGAATTATTCCCATTTTAAAGTTGCCACATTTCAAATTATCCTCCCGACTTTAATAGTGTGCTTATCGATCGTCAGTTCCTGCTCTATTGGATTGGACACCAGCAGCTCGAGGTGTATGACGCCAACGCCAATCTGCCGAATCGAATCGCTTCCAATGAGACATTTTTCTTTCCGTTGCTGCTCTCTTGCGCTGTAAAGTATTCCACCGGCTTTTTACAGTCCAGTATCGATCATCCGTTCATCGCTTTCTATTGGCTGAAGTGAACATAGGATATTCTTTTTTCCTTTAGGGAGCTGTAATCCAATAAGCTTCGCGTGAAATGAAATCTTTTGATTTCCTTTTTTTTAAAAAGCACGGATATTTCTATTTGAGATGTTTGTTGGAAAGCAGTAATCTGTCATTTAAAGATATTTGAAATATAATTTGAAAAAAAAAAGCTGAATTTTTCGGTGAAATTGTTGAATTGAGAGAGCTTTATATTTTAATCGCAGTTCTTTTTTTTTTGTATAAAGAGAAAATAAAAGGAAAATGAAGCGTGTTAAAAAAGCTCTTTAAAACTTTCTGGTTGAGCTACTAAATAAACTTATGTAGTGCATCTGTTTTAAAAAATTTGTGTAAAAAATTATTTAAAAAAAAGAAAGCATGTGATTTCTTGTAAGTCGTCCTTGTAGCCGTGAGAAAGTGGCGTAATAATAATAATAAATACCCCCTCAAGCAGCTGCTTGCCACAGAGGTCTGACAGGAGCCTGTCAGTTTATATGCCACAGTAGAAGATCTGAGAGGATGGCAGGACCTCAGCAGAAAAACAATACGAACATCCATGCCTACAAAGTCAAAAATCCAGGTGGACAGAATTGTCAATGACACCTCGGCTTCTAACTATGGAGTTGATAACGAAGTGAATACCATAATCACACTAGAAACAATTTTTCTGTAGGTACAGTCGCTCAAAAAAGTATCCGAACACTATGGTTGATTACAGAATTCAGAAAAAATACCTGGCAACGATTTTTTTAGAAATTAGTGATCTGGCAACCTTCGTGTCAGGTGATTACAGAATTCAGGAAAAATATCTGGAGCGTGTACAGCAACTGTACACGCTCCAGTTACCGTTCACAGCAAACTGGAGCGTGTGCAGTTACTGCACACGCTCCAGTTTGCTGTGAACGGTAACTGCACACGCTCAATATTTCCGTGAGTGAGCTAACACGATCCAGGTCTTTGTGAGCTCACACTATCCAATGTGCTGTGAACATTAACCGCAACCGCTCCAGTTTGCTGTGAACGTTGCAAATTATAGTAAACTCCTTGAATCGAAAGGAACATTTAGCATTTATGTATGTTTTGTTGAAGTATTACGGTGTTCTTGTCCAATCTATGTTTCAAGAGAAAGTTAACAGTTATTTATAAAGTGAATTCATTTTCCTAAATTAATTAATCCATGCATCTACTTGTTCTTACCTAAAGTTTCGTTTTAATTAATATTTACGATATATGCTGTCTATATTAATATTTCTTTGTAGAAATTATTTAGGGATTTTATTTTTGACTAATTAACATGGGTTTACACCATTATTGAGAAAAAATGAATTATTACATTTAGTGTTTTTAGAGAGTTTGGAGAACCTTCATTATTCTTTCGGTCAAAATACTGAAATACTACCTCGAATACTAAAATAAATACCTGGCTGTTATGATGAAGAGTGTGCTATAAATAAAAATAAATAAATACCCCCTCAAGCAGCTGCTTGCCACAGAGGTCTGACAGGAGTCTGTCAGTTTATATGCCATAGTAGAAGATCTGAGAGGATGGCAGGCCCTCAGCAGAAAAACGACACATACATCCATGCCTTAATCCGGGACTCGAACCCAGGTTCCGTAGATCAATAGCCACTATAGTACTATAAATACAATGATGTAAGGGCGAAGCGTGGATGCAAGCAATTGAGTCAAATGAGACTGCGCAATTAACACATCAAAATTCTTATTTGTCATTGGGGAATTAAGCTATCAATCATATGTCAGTAAAGCTAATGATCTTTGATCTATGTGATCATTGGTTGATTGACGAATGACTGATAACTAAAATCAACCAATGACTTTTGAAAATCTTTGATGTGATAACTGAGCAGTCTCATTGTGTCAATTGCTTTCATCCAAGTTTGACCATTGCTAAAATTGTACTAAATATTACAGGCACAAACTTTTGAATTTCGACAGGAGAGCATTATTACTGATTCTCTTCATACTCGTGTTTCTAATATTCTCCATCTTAATAATTATCCCCCATTGAATTACCCACACCTTGTAAATAGTCTCTGGAGCTTATATTTTTAATGAACATAACGTACAGTCCGTATTTCTGAAAGTAAAAAAAAAAAAACATTTTGAATAATCAAGTTTCAAGACCTTCACTTCATAAAGGGGCGGGGGTGGCTCAGTCGGTAGCGGGCCAGGCTCGTAATCTGTAGTTCCCAGGTTCGAGTCCCAGCTGGGTCAGCGTTGATTTATCTCCGCAAAATTCCCCGCCCTGCCCACGGTCAGTAGAGGACACCGATGGGCTTGGAAAGGCCGCCGTCCGTCGGATGGGACGTTAAGCCGTGGCCCCGTGTGCGGGAGAGTCATACCCTGTGCACGTTAAAGAACACGCTGGATGGCCTTGACGGGAGGCTACCATCTGTCTCCCAACGGCTGTTCCAGTGGGTCCCCTCCCCCAACCTTCTCTGAGCCTTCGGGGTCCATGTGACCTGGCCATCTAGCCCATGGTGTGCAAAAAAGTGCCGCTCAGAGGTAAAACAACCCAACCCAATCACTTCATAAAATCGATTCATTTATAGACAACACTGAATGGCATACCCACAGCATACTATGAATAATGAGATGATTCTTGAGACGTTATCACGAATATTGCGATGAATATTGAAATTGGAACTGTGGATAATGCAACAATGGTATAAATACCGAGATGATTACTGAGATGACATCCTGAATCCAGTGCTGAATAGTTGCTGAGATGACATTATGAATACTGTCCTATACAAAGATAGCAAAGTATATATGGAGATATTATTATGCCAATTTATGATTGAAATTATTGCTGTTTAGTGATCACCCTGATGAATGTCATATGGTATTATGGAAACTGAGATGATAGCTGAAATGGTATCATGAAATATTGCATTGAATACTATACTTTCTAGTCAAAAAAATTGCAGAATTCCCATATCAAGGTTAGGTACTTAATCTCTTTAAGAATGAACTTTTTATAGGAATGAGTGAAGTTAAAGACCTATCTAAATCTTGTATTTTAGTAATATTCGTTCAGTATTTAAAGATTTATGGGAATTGCAATATATTTAACAGCAAAAGTTATTAAGAATTTTTTTCCTAAGAATTTGTCTCAGAAGCTATTCAAAACATAAGCAATAATTGCACATCTAACAATTCGTCTAATTTTTGTCAATTATGTCTAATTTCGTCAATTTTTTTTACAGAACAGTGTCATTGCTGTTAAGTAGTCCAGATGTCTTAACTCTTTATAAAAAAAATATATATATATACCCCCTCAAGCAGCTGCTTGCCACAGAGGTCTGACAGGTTATATGCCATACAGTCAGTCAGGAGCCTGTCAGTTTATATGCCATAGTAGAAGATCTGAGAGGATGGCAGGACCTCAGCAGAAAACAACACGAACATCTATGCCTTACCCGGGACTCGAACCCAGGTCCCGTAGAACAGTAGTCAAGCGCGCTAACCACTCGGCCACGGGACGGCTCTTTATATACTGAACTTATTTATAGGCCATAGAGAATGGCATTCCCATAGAGTACTATGAATAGTGAGATGATTTTTGAGACGTTATCACAAATATTGCGATAAATAATAAATTTGGAACTGAATTCAATTTTTTCCATTATTTATGGGAAATATATATGGAAAATATATAATTATTATATTCTATTATTTATTCTCCATCATCATACCATTCGACCACTGATCTCGGTGTTCATATATAAGGATTCATATATTCAATATATAAAGAGTTAAGACATCTGAACTGCTATTGCTGAAATTCGAGACTTAGATCATTACCACTAAACTGATTCTCGTAAAAAGTTTATCTTCAAGATATTGAATTTCTGACTTGGTTTTTCATTGACATAACATGCAAGTTCTTTAATTTTTGTCTAAGCATACTAAATTGAAACTGAGTGTAATGAAATCATACTCTAAATACTGAGATGATTGCTGACGTGGTACAGTCGCTCAAAAAAGTATCCGAACACTATGGTTGATTACAGAATTCAGAAAAAATATCTGGCAAAGATTTTTTTTATAAATTAGTGATCTGGCAACCTGCGTGGACTGCAGACGAAAGTTGCCAGATCGCTAATTTCTAAAAAAATCTTTGCCAGATATTTTTCCTGAATTCTGTAATCGACCATAGTGTTCGGATACATTTTTGAGCGACTGTACTTTGAATATTGAGATTAATTCAGTGAGATAACTGGATACTTTTTTTTTTCAAAATCTTACTTAACATGATGATAGAGAAGACACAATAATAGTTTATTTTTAATTACTTGTAGCTTAAGTTGAATGTTGCAAAACGTAAAGTTTCAAATATTTCTGTGACCATAATGTACAGCTTATGTTTTATTTGTAATAGATACAAAGATATGATTTTTTGTTACATTATTTATATTGAACAACTTAAAAACATTTTTAACTCAAAACGTTGTTAAATATTAAACCTAAGTTTTTTTCTAGATTTAGTAATGCAGGATGTTTTTTATATGAAAAAAATGATAAAAAAAACTCTCTTCTTATTTACTTGCACAGTATTTGCTTGGATAAATAGTTTCTTTTGTTTGCTGATTTAAATGTAGTTGGGTTTAAGTGTTTTTTTTAAGTCTTTTTTTGTTATTCTTAGTCTAACTTTGAGCAGATTAATCAGAAATATTATGACGATTAATAAAAATGCATGAATACTGGACTAAATTCACATAATTATTTAAAGAGAAATTCACACTTCTTTTCCTGATTTGATTTATCAGGCGAGATATGGGAAATAATAACTCTTGCATTTATTCAATTGTATTTTATAAATGTTCATATTTCTAACACGCATAGATTTTGATTCACACAGTTATATCTTTAAACAGATAAAAAAAATGAGGGTAAAAAATGAGTGAAGGAAATAATTTCGGATGCTATTAATAATGGAAAGAATTTAAAACAAAGGCATTTACGTTTAATCTAGATTCTTACGAAATCTTAAGAATTTGCAACTACGTGAGTTTTTGTTATGAATCTTCGTTCTAAATCCAAAATTACTGCAAATAAGAGCAGAAAAGAAAAAAGGAACCAAATAAGAATAACGTTTGTCAACTACGTGAAGATTCAAAACTTTAAAATGATTTTTTAACAGTTATTTCTCAGAATTTTTTTTAATATTCACAAAAAGCTTTCGAATTCTCAAGATGATATTTCAAGATATAATCAGACAGCAATTTTTAGAAACCACATGATAAAGCGGTAAAAATAGTTGCTTTTTTTGAATAAGTATCTGATCTGCAATTATCTCCCACTTGTTTTTCAACTCAACCGAATAGAAAGTGTGAAATTATTTCCCAATTTTAACCCTATTTAGAACTGCTTTCCCGCAAGATTTTTGGTGTGTTCATGAAAATGAAGAAATTATTTCTTGTTTAGGGTCTACACTCTTAAACAGGAGAGATGCAACAGTAAAACATTAAAAGGCTACAGAGAGAAGAAAAATGAAGAGATTTAGAAAATGAAAAAGTCTTTTCTGTATATATTTACCTTTGATCACGGCAAACGACAACAAACTGCAGCAGCCAAATCAATTTTTTTTAGCCTTTACTGAGAAACCATCACAATGATATTGGTGCTGCCACCTACCGGCAAAACTTCACACTGCTCAACGATTTCTAATACTCAGAATCAACGATGTTGGCGAAGCTTGGTTGTCTATGAAGCAAAACATAATAGAAATTCTAGCGCTGCTTATGAAATAAACTAAAATTTATTCGTTAACCTTAATGTGGTGCCATGAAAGAAAGATACAGATGGAAAAAAAGTTAAAGGAGAAGTTTTATTTTGCTTCCTTTAACATTACATTGGTCTAATAAAGGTAAAGACCATTTACAGAGAGTTATAGTGGCGATTATTCACAGTTCTGGCAGATGATAATTGAATGATTAAAGCATATAAGCGTGTTACATAGAAACTACGTTTTATATTTATTGTCGCAAAAACATGGGCATAATTAACAGCGACTTCTTTTTTCGATTAAAGATTGTTAAAGAGATGGCTTTTTCAACAAAATTATTTTTTTAAATGTTTCTTTTTTGCGATAGTTTGAAGGATCAGTTTCAGGCATTTGTTCTTATTATTAGGAGAAATATAAAGAAAGCACTTACAGCTATCCAGCTTAGGAAGACAGGAAACCAAACCAAAAAAAGTTCACTGTTGCTTCGATTTTCAGTTTTACCACTATAAATAAAAATAAACACCCCCTCAAGCAGCTGCTTGCCACAGAGGTCTGACAGGAGCCTGTCAGTTTATATGCCACAGTAGAAGATCTGAGAGGATGGCAGGACCTCAGCAGAAAACAACACGAACATCCATGACTTACCCGGGGCTCGAACCCAGGTTCCCTACTATGGCATATAAACTGACAGGCTCCTGTCAGACCACTGTGGCAAGTAGCTGCTTGAGGGGGTATTTATTTATTTTTTTTTATAAATGCAGCTATCCGTGATTATGGGACGACGTTCTTTTTAATTATCCAGTATGAAAAACATTTCGCTTTGTAACCTCATGTTCTCCACAACTGAAATTTTCAAAGATTTAATTCCAGCATTTTATGCAACACCAGAGTAATTTTTTTAAAATTATATTCTGCTTTTTCAGAGAAAAAATCGTTTCTTTCACATAAAATAAGCTTTTTTTTTTATTTTCGGTTTTACCCGAGGATCTCTTTTAAATACACAGCATGGATGTATGTGTTGTTTTTCTGCTGAGGCCTGCCATCCTCTCAGACCTTCTACTATGGCATATAAACTGACAGGCTCCTGTCAGACCTCTGTGGCAAACTGCTGCTTGAGGGGGTATTTATTTATTCATGAAGTTATTCTTTTGGTTTAAAATTTTCTTTCGTTTTCGATGTTTTATTAAAAATTTCAGAATTTATTATCTTTATTTTTTCCCCTTGTTGTATTGGTTTCTGTCGAGTAAATTTTTTGAATACAAGAAAAAAAAAAAAACAGGGGGTGATTCAAAAAGTAGATGCAAAGTAGATTTACTACAGAACGAAATCCCTCGGCAGAGGAATTGTGGATGATTATTACCCTACTGTTATGCCCCCACTGAGGATGCCGATGAGGATGAGAAGGATAGGTTTTATGAACAACTTCAGGATATTTTGAATTCTGTCAAGAAAGGAGATATTTCCCTTGTTCTTGGTGACTTCAATGCCAAAGTTGGTACTGACTCTGACCTTTGGGGAGGAGTAATAGGCCCTTTTGGTATTGGTAGCTGCAATGGCAATGGGCAACGTCTCCTACAGGTAAGTAAACTCAATGGTTTCAGAATAACTAACACATATTACAAACACCGTGACATACATAAGTACACATGGGTTTCACCTGATGGGCTGCATAGGAATATGATTGATTATATATTAATTAACAGCAAATGGGCTAGTTCTGTTAGAAATACCAGGGCATATAGGGGAGCTGAAATTGGATCTGACCATTACCTTGTTAAAAGTGTCTTGCAACTTAAACTTAAAAAGTGTTGTGCTAGGGTTAAAAAATTTGCTTTTAATACTGAAGCTCTGAAAGACCCAGTTATAGCTTCAGCTTACCATGATAGGTTACTTAGTCATTATGACAGCCATGGTTTGCTTACTACTGAAGTTGAGGAAGAATGGGACCATTTCAAACAGGCTTTTTTGGAAATTAACAGTACTCTTTTAGGAAAAAAGGAGCAGAAGAGGCAGAATTATCTGAGTGATAAGGCACTTAAGCTTATTTCAGAAAGAAAGAACTGCAGGAATGTCCTTAATCAATACCCTACTAGTCCTAATAGAAAGCATTACAGAGAACTTAATAAACGTGTAAAAGATCAGTTAGCTGCTGATAAGAATCTTTGGCTTGATGGTTTGGCTGACAAAGCCGAGGAAGCAGTTAGACAGCACAACAGCAGAGAGCTATACCAGATAGTTAATGTTTTGTGTGGTAGAAAACGGACAGGTATACAGGGATTGAAGGATAAACAAGGTAAGGTTATAGAAGGTGAGGATTCTGTCATGGCTAGGTGGGCTGAGCATTTCAGTGATGTACTAAACAATGCGGTTAGTTCTATTCCCATTGTTTGCAATGATGATAGATGCATTGGTGGCTTTAATGTTGGCCCTATAACACAATCCGAAGTTATTTTGGCTGTTTCTAAACTTAAGCTTCATAAATCCCCAGGGGTAGATGAAATTACTACAGAAATGCTTAGAGCTGGAAATGTTTCGGTTACCACTTGGATGACTGAAATTCTGAATATCTTTTATGATAAAGGCATGGTTCCTAAGGATTTTACCAGAGCTATTGTTATCCCTATTTTCAAAAAAGGTGATCGCAGTTAGCCTACTCTCTGTTCCAGGTAAAGTTCTTTCCATGATTGTGCTTAATAGAATTAGGAATCTGGTTGACAGTCAATTGCGTGATGAGCAATGTGGATTCAGAAGTGGTAGGGGATGTGTGGATCAGATATTTTCACTTAGGCAGATTCTTGAGAAATGTTTAGAGTTTCAGAAACCTTTCGTTGCTAGCTTTGTTGATTTCAAAAAGGCTTTCGACTCTGTTGATCGTCATAATTTGTGGTTGATTGTGCAATCATATGGTATACCAGACAAGTTAGTAAACATAATGAAAGCTCTCTATAATAACACTGAGTCGTGTGTGAGAGTTGATAAGGCTTGTAGCAATTGGTTTAGCATTACTACTGGTGTTCGACAAGGGTGCATTTTGTCTCCTTTTCTCTTTAGTTTGGTTATTGATTATGTTATGCGAAATTCACTTCAAGGGAACGATTTTGGCCTTAAATGGGCTGGAGATAGGAAAATTTCTGATTTAGATTATGCTGATGATTTAGCCCTTTTGGCAAATGATGTTAATGAGATGAACTCTTTCATTCGAGCTGTTGATGAGACTGGTAGTAGAGTAGGTTTGGTTATAAACAGAGAGAAAACTAAAGTGATGAAAATTGGTCAGGCAGGCTGTGATTCAGTTAATCTGAATGGTTGCCGTCTTGAGCAGGTGTCACAGTTTAATTATCTTGGGAGCTATGTAACAGATAATGGTGATGTGCGGCATGAGATTAACAGACGAATAGGGATTGCTGCCGGGACTTTTAAGGATCTATGGAGAGTGTGGAGAAATAGGCGTATACACCTAAAGACTAAAATTAGACTGTATAATAGTTTGGTTCTTTCTAGGGTTAGTTATGGTAGTGAACTTGGACACTTTGTAAACAAGATAACAGGAAACTAGATGCTTTTGATTCCAGATGCTTACGCAGTATCTTGGGCATTAGGTGGTTCAACTTTGTAACTAATGATGAGGTTAGGCAAAGGAGTTTGCAACCTCCTTTAAGCAGCATATTGTGCAGAGAGAGACTCCGTTGGTTTGGCCATGTTGCCCGTATGAATAATTATAGATTGGCGAATAGGGTTATGAACAGTATGCCTAAAGGCCTCAGAAAGAAGGGGAGACCTAGGATGCGGTGGGCAGACAATGTCAAACAGGACCTTGTTAAAATTGGTGTGCAGTGGCCAGATGCAGTAGATGTAGCTCAGGATAGACCTGCTTGGAGAACTAAATTGCACGGTCTGGTTGGACCTCCGTAGCCCATGGCTGCTTGAGGTTGATGATGATGATGATGATGATGATTACCTGGGAAAAGCAAAACAGAGAAAAAAAGGATTTTTTCCAGATGTGATGAGAAGTCCTCAGTCCCCCCACAATTCTTCATTTATTGAATAAAATGCAAAAGAAACATGAAAGTTTCAAATTATAAGAAGGGGAAGAGATGGAAGCTTCCAACTCCAAACAATGATACCTCAATGATGAAAGGCTTGCAAGATGACATAGTCAATTCTTCAATGAATTCTTCTATCAACCATTGATCTCACAGATCAGAGATCACAACTTATTGACGACTAATTCATAGCTTAATTCACCAATGATACACAAGCATTTTCGATTCGTTAATTGCGTATTGTCTCAATTGTTTTCATCTACGCTTAGCAGCTGATTCATTTCGTGAAATGTTTTGATTTTATCAACGGAAATCTCACAATCAGTGGCGGGTTGGGTTGGGTTGTTTTACCTCTGAGCGACATTTTTTCGCACCCCATGGGCTAAATGGCCAGGTCACATGGACCCCGAAGGCTCAGAGAAGGTTGGGGGAGGGGACCCACTGGAACAGCTGTTGGGAGACAGATGGTAGCCTCCCGTCAAGGCCATGCAGCGTGTTCTTTAACGTGCACAGGGTATGGCTCTCCCTCACACGGGGCCACGGCTTAACGTCCCATCCAACGGACGGCGGCCTTTCCAAGCCCATCGGTGTCCCCTACTGATCGTGGGCAGGGCTTGGAATATCAGTGACGGTTCCAGAAAGGTGTCACCCTAGCAAGTGCTCTACCTATTGAAATTTATTAAATTACTTATCAGCATTCATGTCATTCAGTCACAATACACAACTTCTTAGTATGACTGTAATGTTAAATATTTTTATTATGTGCCCCTCCTATCAAAGGTTCCTGGACCCGCATTGTAGGGGGGCGGGGGTGGCTCAGTCGGTAGAGCGCCAGGCTCGTAATCTGTAGTTCCCAGGTTCGAGTCCCAGCTGGGTCAGCGTCGAGATTTATCTCCGCAAAATTCCCCGCCTTGCCCACGGTCAGTAGGGGCCACCGATGGGCTTGGAAAGGGCGCCGTCCGTCGGATGGGACGTTAAGCCGTGGCCCCGTGTGCGGGAGAGCCATGCCCTATGCACGTTAAAGAACACGCTGGATGGCCTTGACGGGAGGCTACCATCTGTCTCCCAACAGCTGTTCCAGTGGGTCCCCTCCCCCAACCTTCTCTGAGCCTTCGGGGTCCATGTGACCTGGCCATTTAGCCCATGGTGTGCAAAAAAGTGCCGCTCAGAGGTAAAACAACCCAACAACACGCATTGTAGGGCTATACCAAGACTAACATTTTTTAATAATTAATGCTATACCAAAGACTATTTTAATAATTAATGCTATACCAAAGACTATATATAATGCTATACCAAAGACCTTAAGCTATACCAAGACTAACATTTTTTTTTCTCATTTGCTTGCTTGAAAAAATATGCAATGATTTTCAATCCATTGTTACGTAACACAGATTTGCTCCTAAGCATTCGTTCCTGAATCGAAACTAACAGATAGTTGAAGTGTGAGCAAATCTGATTTAACAATTGCTCTACAATCTGCAAGGACAGACCTAGCCTATTTTGCGCCCGAGGCAATAGTTATTTTACAACCTATGAAACAGTTAGTGTTTGGACATAGTAATAAAAATTTGCCATTAGACCAGTGGTGAAGCTTCGATGAAAGCAACTGAATCAATGAGACTTGCAATTAACGCATCAAAACTTCTTATAAGTCATTGGTGAATTAAGCAATCAATGAGATCTTTAATAAAAAAGATTTTTGATCTATGAGGTCATTGGTCACATGCATGGTTGATTGACGAATGACTGATACCTAAAATCCTAAAATCAGTAATGACTTATGAGAATAATTGATGTGTCTACTGATCTAAGTGACCTGGGTTCGAGCCCTGGGTAAGGCATGGATGTTCGTGTTGTTTTTCTGCTGAGATCCTGCCATCCTCTCAGACCTACTATGGCATATAAACTGACGGGCTCCTGTCAGACCTCTGTGGCAAGCAGCTGCTTGAGGGGGTATTTATTTTTTATACTGCTCAGTCTTGATACTGCGCAATTGACAGATAAAAAATTCTTACAAGTCATTAGTGAATTAATCTATAAAGCACATGCCAATAGACTAATAATATTTGATCTATAACTGGACAGATTCCTTATCCGTCAGAGATCAATAAGAGGTTGATATATCATCAATCAATCAGTGACTTATGAGAATCTTCGATAAAATAATTGCGCAGTTTCATTGTCTCAATTGCTCAGATCCACGCTTCGCCAATGTAACATACTATTATCATATAGTATTATCATATAGCTTTCCAGTCATAACCACTATCATAGCTCATCATTCTTCAGTAGGAAACGATATCGCAGCACATCATTTCTCAATTAAAATCACTAGTTTGTTCACAAATATGGATTTACCGCTGAATTTTATTGTTACAATGTCAAATGAGGTGGTTATTTTGAATTTTATAGTGCTGGGACAAAGTTACAACTACTAAGGCTACAGTGCACTAGCACAGTCACTCAAATACGTATCCGAACGCTATGGTTGATTACAGAATTCAGGAAAAATATCTGGCAACGATTTTTTTAGAAATTAGTGATCTGACAACCTTCGTGTCACGTGATTACAGAATTCAGAAAAAATATCTGGAGCGTGTACAGCAACTGTACACGCTCCAGTTACCGTTCACAGCAAACTGGAGCGTGTGCAGTTACTGCACACGCTCCAGTTTGCTGTGAACGGTAACTGCACACGCTCAATATTTCCGTGAGTGAGCCCACACGATCCAGGTCTTTGTAAGCTCACACGATCCAATTAGTGATCTGGCAACCTTCGTGTCACGTGACACGAAGGTGGCCAGATCACTAATTTCTAAAAAAAATCGTTGCAAGATATTTTTTCTGAATTCTGTCATCAACCATAGCGTTCGGATACTTTTTTGAGCGACTGTACTATCACACCTTGCGGAGACAGAATGCATGTCATAAAATAGAAAAGTGATTTTTTTGCACGAGTCATGCCAATGTCATTTAATTATTTACACTCCCTGGTATAGTTCAAGAACATAATATAATCTTTTACATGGCAGTGATAAAGGAAATTTTGCTATATTTCCAGATTCTGTCACTTCAAGTTATCATATTTCAAATGATGCCACATGAATGAGGTTGTTAATATAATGTTCATGTAACGTGGAATGCAAAGTTAAGAGATTGAAATGCATTGGACTGTGGACTCGCATCATATGCGCATTTAACTTTCGAGATTTCAACTATACGCGCTCAGCCGCACTTACATTTCAAAATCGGGGCGGGGTGGCTTAGTCGGTAGCGCGCCAGGCTCGTAATCTGTAGTTCCCAGGTTCGAGTCCCAGCTGGGTCAGCGTTGAGATTCATCTCCGCAAATTCCCCTCCCCCCTGCCCACGGTCAGTAGGGGACACCGACGGGCTTGGAAAGGCCGCCGTCCGTCGGATGGGACGTTAAGCCGTGGCTCCGTGTGCGGGAGAGCCATACCCTGTGCACGTTAAAGAACATGCTGGATGGCCTTGACGGGAAGCTACCATCTGTCTCCCAACAGCTGTTCCAGTGGGTCCCCTCCCCCAACCTTCTCTGAGCCTTCGGGGTCCATGTGACCTGGCCATTTAGCCCATGGTGTGCAAAAAAGTGCCGCTCATAGGTAAAACAACCCAACCCATTTCAAAATCAGAAAGCATCCCTGGTTTCAGAGCAATTAAAGACCGCGTGACTGCTTTGTGGCAATGCTAGTGGGCGTTTAATAAAGCTGGGTTTGCTCTACAGTGGTGCAAATCCACGTACCTCGAAAGGCAAGAGCAAAAATCTCCTCCCTTCATCTTACGGGAGCTGCACTAATCATCATCGTCATCATTCATCGTCCTGGCATCACCGTTCTCATAGTCGTCGTAGACCAGAAAGAATATCCAGGATGAATAATAAGCGTTCAGTTTTATTGTTTTGCTTTTTCTAATTCTTTCACTGGGACTGGGGTGGCTCTGTCGGTAGCGTGACAGACTCGTAATTTGCAGTTTCCAGGCTCGAGTCCCACTTGAGCGAGCGTCGACATTTATCTCAGCAAAACTCCTAACTTTTCCCTCTGTTAGTCGTAGAGACACCGATGGGCTTGGAAAAGTCGCCTTCCGTCGGATGGGACGTTACGTCTTGGCCCTGTGTGCGGGAAGGCCATATTCAGTGCACGTTAAAGAACATGCTGGATGGCTTTGAACAATCTGGAACACGCTGGATGGCTACAATCTGTCTCCTAACATTTGTCCAGTGGGTCCCCTTGCCCCAACTCCAGGGTTCGGAAAAACCCAGGTCACAAGGACCTCGAGGGTTCTCCAAACTCTGGAGGTCCTTGTAACCTGGTATTTAGCTCATTGTGCGAAAAAAAAGTGCCCTCAAATGCAAAACAACCCAAACCTTCCGTCTCTCTCTTTTACATAACTAAAAAACTTAAGATTATATTTTGCATACGTATAAATAAATAAATACCCCCCTCAAGCAGCTGCTTGCCACAGAGGTCTGACAGGAGCCTATCAGTTTATATGCCACAGTAGAAGATCTGAGAGGATGGCAGGACCTCAGCAGAAAATAACACGAACATCCATGTACTCTTCATTATACACTGTACATTACTCAATACAGTATGCATTTATATCTAGATACATTTTACTCTACAGGATTGTATATACAAAAACCATTTATACTGAATTTTACGGGCCATTTAAGGCATTTCGATGGGGAATTTTGACTATACGCGATTTTTGCCTTAAACTCTTACTTCAGAATCTAACCCCGGCGTAAAATGTGATCCCACTTTATGCATGAAAATACGTCCGTGTAAAATATTCCACAGACCAGAAACAGAGGAATGTTCAGCAAATAAAATTTTCAAACTGCTCCCGAATTCGTACATTGTGGAAAATGTTTACTTCCCTATACTATTGTCACAGCCATAAATACATCAGTTAATCCTACTTCTTCCAATCTAGTGCCAAATTATCTTTTTCGGAAACTGAATTGGCGCAAACTTCGCTAACCGACAACGATGAGCCAAAATCAACATCTCCATCCTTCATCCCGTCGCCACCGAAAAGCTTCAGTTCACGAAAACTTTTCGGATCAAGCCGGATGCTGAGACATTTCTCTCCTCGTTGCTCACCTTCTTTGTCCCGTTAACAACCTCCACAACTAAACAATCTGCGACAACTTGAGCTCTTGTTGACACTTAAAACCAAGACTGTCTCTTTCCACAGTTGCTTGCTGTTAAGTCCAATGTGATGTTGCTGTAAAAGATTTTTTCTCCTTCATCTGTTTTTGACTACACCGCGGAAAAGTTTGAACTTGTGGAACATGCTTCTCTGTCCCGCTGTGAGTGATTCAGTCAGAGAATCCTTGTAAATATCAAGTTGTTCTCGTTGTTTTTCCTTGGAGAGAGATTGCTTGCTCCCGAGTTAGCACTCGTGACAACAAACTCTAAGGTGTTGAAATGTTGAGGTAGTCGGAAGAGGATCGAAATGATGAAGCAGCTTTTACGAGGCACAAGTTTTTTGCTTTTGTCACTTATTCATCATATAATTGTCGTTCTCAATGAATGAGTACGTGGTTATGGTTTTTTTTTTGGTTGCTAAATAAAAAACCTGGATTGTAATATTGAAGAATTCACAAACCATTTATTCTTTCACTTTCTTCACAAAACTATGGAGGCTATAGAGATAAAGCTAGTTAGGTTCAATGGGTTAATTGTTTTATCTCTGAAAGGTACTTTTGTGCATAAAAAGGGCTAAATGGCCAGAGATGAATAAAAAGGGCTAAATGGCCAGATAAAAAGGGCTAATGGCCTTAACTGGCATAGTGGTTAGGCAGCTAGCGACTGTTCCAGCAAGGCAAACTTTGTGTGTTGTGTTAGCTCTAACTAAGGCAGTGGTCAGCAGTGACTTCGGTCGTAGTAGGGCATGTCCTTGTATGAGAAGGCCTGTAAAAGCTAGGAGTAGCTTCTAGGATTCTTCTCTGTCCTATATGTCGCAAAGAAAAAAAAATAGAGATCCAAAGTGCTCATAGTTGAGTAAGAGGAAGGGGATCCATTGCAAAGCTGTTAAGAGACAGATGGAAACTTCTCATCAAGACTATTTAGAGTTTTTTTTTAATAAAGATAGCGAATATAAACTACCATCCTGCACAAGGTAGAGTCGCTTAAAAAAGTATCCGAACACTATGGTTGATTACAGAATTCAGATAAAATATCTGGCAACGATTTTTTTTAGAAATTAGTGATCTGGCAACCTTCGTGTCTCGTGATTACAGAATTCAGGAAAAATATTTGGAGCGTGTACAGTTGCTATACACGCTCCAGTTCCGTTCACAGCAAACTGGAGCGTGTGCAGTTACTGCACACGCTCAATATTTCCGTGAGTGAAATATGATCCCACTTATTCCCCGGCGTAAAATTGATTGATTCCTCGGCGTAAAATTGAATTCCCCGGTATAATATTGAGCGTGTGCAGTAACTGCACACGCTCAATATTTCCGTGAGTGAGCCCACACGATCTAGGTCTTTGTGAGCTCACACGATCCAATGTGCTGTGAACATTAACCGCAACCGCTCCAGTTTGCTGTGAACGGTAACTGCACACGCTCCATATTCATTGCATTATATACTCATACGCATTATATATTTTAAAAAAGTATCCGAACACTATGGTTGATTACAGAATTCAGAAAAAATATCTGGCAACGTTTTTTTAGAAATTAGTGATCTGGCAACCTTCGTGTCACGTGACACGAAGGTTGCCAGATCAACAATTTTTTGAGCGACTGTACCACTGCTTAGCCGTCCCATGGCCGAGTGGTTAGCACGCTTGGCTACTGATCTAAGGGACCTGGGTTCGAGCCCCGGATAAGGCATGGATGTATGTGTTGTTTTTCTGCTGAGGTCCTGCCATCCTCTCAGATCTTCTACTTTGGCATATAAACTGACAGGCTCCTGTCAGACCTCTGTGGCAAGCAGCTGCTTGAGGGGGTATTTATTTTATTTTTATTACCACTGCTTAGCATCTTATCCCGAAGACGGGAGTGTTTTCAAGCCCATCGGTTTCCCTTCCTCATCGAGGAAAGAACTGGGGTTTGAGCAGAAAATTACTTAGCAAGCAACTCGAATCTGGGTACACTAGGCTAAATGAGAAAATAAACTGTCATCATCTTTCAGCGTTTCCCATGCTAATGTTGCATCCTCCTAGATAAATTAAGATACCATTCTTCTCTGTTATTCTAGTTTATCTCGTCCCAATCTTTCTTCTTCATGTCCTCCCTTACTCCATCCATTCCAACTTCTTCTAGTCGTTCTCATTTCAAGATTCTTACAAAACACCTACCTTCCATCAATCCTTTCGTTCTTTGCTTCTTTAAGTTACTTCTACTAAAGTAAAGTAACCTGATAAATAACTAGGTAGATCCGTGTTCGAATCAGGTATGAATGGGTGAATTTTTTTACATGGGCGAAGTTTGAATGGAAGCAATTGAGCCAAGAAGACTGCGCAAATAACGCATCGAAAATTCTTGTCATTGGTGAATTAATCTATCAATCAAATGTCAATAAGCTAATGAGCTTTGATTTATGAGATCATTGGTTGACTGATAGCTTTGGATTGGATTGTTTTACCTCTGAGCGGCACTTTTTTGCACACCATGGGCTAAATGGCCAGGCCACAAAGACCCCGAAGGCTCAGAGAAGGTTGGGGACCCACTGGAACAGCTGTTGGGAAACAGATGGTAGCCTCCCGTCAAGGCCATCCAGTGTGTTCTTTAACGTGCACAGGGTATGGCTCTTCCGCACATCGGAGCCACGGCTTAACGTCCCATCCGACGGACGGAGGACTTTCCAAGCCCATCGGTGTCCCCTACTGACCATGGGCAAGGCGGGGAATTTTGCGGAGATAAATCTCAACGCTGAACCAGCTGGGACTCGAACCTGGGAACTACAGATTACGAGTCTGGCGCGCTACCGACTGAGCCACCTCCGCCCCTTGACTGATAGCTAAAGTCAGCCAATGACCTATGAGTATCTTCGATGTGACAACTGCTCAGTCTCGTTGTCTCAATAGCTTTCATCTACACTTTGTCACGCTTTACGCAACGATGGCTTTACACTTTTCGATAAGTTTAAAAACTGATGGCTTTACACTTTTCGATAAGTTTAAAAACTGATGACTTTACACACTGAATATTGGTACATTTTCACCTTTTGAAAATGAAGCTTTTATGATTTTTCACACCTTTGCAAAATGATGACTCAATACTTTTCGATAAATCTTCAAACCGATGCTTTTACACTAGAACAATGATACTTTTACGTTTATTCTACGTGGCGGGGCTGGCTCAGTCGGTAGCTGCGCCAGGCTCGCAATCTATAGTTCCCAGGTTCGAGTTCCAGCTGGGTCAGCATTGAGATTTATCTCCGAAAAATACCCCGCCCTGCCCACGGTCAGCAGGGGACACCGGTGGGCTTGGAAAGGCCGCCGTCCGTCGGATGGGACGTTAAGCGTCCACGTGGCAGCGTGTGCGGGAGAGCCATACCCTGTGCACGTTAAAAATCACACTGGATGGCCTTGGCGGGAGGCTACCATCTGTCTCCCAACAGCTGTTCCAGTGGGTCCCCTCCCCCCAACCTTCTCTGAGCCTTCGGGGTTCATGTGATCTGACCATTTAGCCCATGGGGTGCAAAAAAGTGCCGCTCAGAGGTAAAACAACTCAAAACAACCCGTTTATGCTACTTTTGCGGGGCGGGGTGGCTCAGTCGGTAGCGCCCCAGGCTCGCAATCTGTAGTTCCCAGGTTCGAGTCCCAGCTGGGTCAGCGTTGAGATTTATCTCCGCAAAATTCCCCGCCCTGCCCACGGTCAGTAGGGGACACCGATGGGCTTGGAAAGGCCGCCGTCTGTCGGATGGGACGTTGAGCCGTGGCTCCGTGTGTGGGAGAGCCATACCCTGTGCACGTTAAAGAACACGCTGGATGGCCTTGACGGGAGGCTACCATCTGTCTCCCAACAGCTGTTCCAGTGGGTCCCCTCCCCCAACCTTCTCTGAGCCTTCGGGGTGCATGTGACCTGACCATTTAGCCCATGGTGTGCAAAAAAGTGCAGCTCAGAGGTAAAACAACCCAAAACAACCCGTTTATGCTACCTTTGCAAACTGATGCTTTTACACTTTAAAATGCATTTTTTGTTTGTATTTTCTTCTTTGATGTCTTAACACACTGGTGACTTTCGTCTGAAGCACTGAGCATGTTTTGAAACTTTACAAACGGATACATTTTCACTGATGCCTTTTCACCTTTGCATCTTTTGATACCTTTACACTCAAATACTGCTTTTACGTAGATAGGGAAGCGTCTATGGAAGCAGTTGAGACAATGACACTCAGGAGCATTCGTCTGTAAGACAATGTACAACTGATACTCGGTGGTATTAACTGTCTTTTCTCGTCAGCGTTATATCTTGCTGACGGGAAAAATGTTGACTCCAATTCCCTTGGTTCTTTTTCTTCCCAGTTCCCCTTTTACCTCTTCCAACCCTTCTTATTTATTTGCATAAAATTATCTGGGACGTTTACTGACTACGCTTCTGTCCCAAAAACTCTTCATCTCCCTCTCCTGCTCTAGATCTGCTCATCGTGAGAAAATCGGCCGAGAAAGGAGTTTGGAAAGTACAGTCGCTCAAAAAAATATCCGAATACTATGGTTGATTACAGAATTTAGGAAAAATATCTGGCAACGATTTTTTTTAGAAATTAGTGATCTGGCAACCTTCGTGTCACGTGATTACAGAATTCAGGAAAAATATCTGGAGCGTGTACAGCAACTGTACACGTTCCAGTTACCGTTAAAATATCTGGCAACGATTTTTTTTAGAAATGAGTGATCTGGCAACCTTCGTGTCACGTGGCACGAAGGTTGCCAGATCACTAATTTCTAAAAAAATCGTTGCCAGATATTTTTTCTGAATTCTGTAATCAACCATAGTGTTCGGATACTTTTTTGAGCGACTGTACGGTTGAACTGAAGGGAAAAGAGGAGCAAAGGAGTCGAGGCAGCACAGGCCATTACCAGAGGGGTGAAAATCCTCTAAAACCAGACTCCCAACTCCGAACTCCCCGAGGGCAAAGCGGGGGTCTTGTTTTCGAATCTCTTTGTTGAAACCACTGAATGCCACAAATAATGGGTTGTTTGCTGGGCAGTGGACATATATCTTCATGGACTGGCAGCCAGTGGCGACCAGCAGTCTGGCTCGCTGGTTCAAAGGAGAAAAACCGAAGCTTACACAATGCGTCTCTGCCCTGAATGACTACGAGAAGTTAGTCAAGTCGGGTCCTTGATTGCTTAATTTGAAAGATAGGAATGAAAGTAGAAGAATTATGTTATTTATTCGCATTTCTAGAAATGGGTTCAGAGAAAAAGGGTTGGGTTGGTTTTCCTCTGAGCGGCACTTTTTGCACACCATGGGCTAAATGGCCAGGTCACATGGGCCCCGAAGGCTCGGAGAAGTTTGGGGGAGGGGACCCAGTGGAACAGCTGTTGGAAGACAGATGGTAGCTTCCCGTCAAGGCCATCCAGCGTGTTCTTTAACGTGCATAGGATATGGCTCTCCCGCACACGGGTCCACCACTTAACGTCCCATCCGACGGACGGCAGAGAAAAAGGATAAGCCATTCAAAAGCGTAATATCTGTAGTTTTCGAACTTTATCATAATGCAAAAATAAATAAAAAGTGACAAAAAAATATTATAGCAAAATAATTTAGCTGACAAATCGAAGTCCCTGATTTTTTTGATGGACCATTTGACGTTTCCTGTTCGTGAGTAGTTTATTTTAAATACCCATGAAAGATTGCACATTTCAAAATAAATTATATATATGCTTCTTTCATATTCGAAGATGACTAAATCCATCTCTCTCGAATAAAGCAGTCGCGACAAATGTTCCAATGCAGCGCAACAACCTCTCGATTATTGATAAAATGAATTTTGAAGAAAACTATATTTTTTATGATGTCGTTTTGCTGTTTCTGTGAGATCACTGGCAAATTGTGAGTGCAAACAATTGGGACAATAATATTGCGCAGTTGAAATCAATGAATGGTAATAGGTCATTCGGTTATTGAACTAAGACTTATTAATCAACCAGTAATATAGATATCATTAGCTGCTCTGAGAGATTTGACTCCATTGGATGATTGAAAACTAATTAATAACTTAATTAACAAGTAACCTATGAGAACCATCGTTTCGTCAACTGCGCAGTCTCAGTATTTGAGTTGCTTCAATTCACGTTTCGTCGCTATGTCAGATACTCCAGTTCATCATTATAAATAAATAAAATAAATACCCCCTCAAGCAGCTGCTTGCCACAGAGGTCTGACAGGAGCCTGTCAGTTTATATGCCAGAGTAGAAGGTCTGAGAGGATGGCAGGACCTCAGCAGAAAAACAACACGAACATCCATGCCTTACCCTGGCTCGTAGTTTTATTAATTCCCAGTGGCCTATCGTGAGTGGGAACTGAAGAGACTAAAAAACTGCGCAGTTACTTTTAAACAATTTTCTTAAATCTGATGGACGAGATTGATTCAACCGTTAATTGGAACAGAATGTAAAGATTTCCTACATCCAGAATCCAACAAGAAATTACGTACATGTGTATGAAATTGGATAGAAGAAGCTGGTTTAGTCATCGATATTTATTCCGCATATTTGAAATAAATTTTAAGTATATATATATTAAAAAGATAAATTGTAGACTCTCAAATACTAAGGACAGAGATAACTAAGAAAATTTATCCGAATTTTTTCTATTTTCTCATACCGTATATAACACTTAAAGCTAAGTACACACCCACTGGCTAAAGTGGTCAGATTTCCTAATGGCTGTACCAGGAAGGGTTGGTTTAGGTTGTTTTACCTCTGAGTGACACTATTTTGCACACAATGGCCTAAACGGCAAGGCCACAAGAACCCGAGGGCTCAGGGAAATTTGCTGGGAGGGAGCCGCTGCACAGCTGTTAAGAGACATCTGGTGGCCTCCCATCAAGACCATCCATCGTGTTCTTTAACTTCACAAGGTATGACTCTTCCTCAAACGGTACCACGGCTTAGCGTTCCATTGGATGGACGGCATACTTTCCAAGCTTATTGGTGTCCCCTACTGACACCCTTGCCCAGGTGGGGGATTGCAGATTACGAGCCTGGAGAGCTACTGATTGAGACCCCACCCCAACCCCACCCCCGTCTCTTAACACGAAGCGATTTTGCCAGTTTGTCAGAGGCGAGTAATGAAAATTTTATTCTTAGACTTCGTGCTCTTTTTCCTACATATCTCTGAAGAATAGTGGGCCTGGGGTTGCTAGAAAAAAAAAAGTTCCTCAGAGTTAAAACTATCCTATCTGAAGAATGATAATAGCTTGTCACTTTTAAGATACAGGTGTTCAGTCTTTTTGACTGGCAGACTATTTTTCTGTGTTGTAGAAGCAACACATGAGAAAAGAAATTAATTTATGACACATAATATTAGTTATTAATTTAACATTTTTGTACATATGCAACACATACGACAGAAATGATGCTATTATGTATCAACTTTATTAGATAAAGTCTCTACAGTTTCAGCTATCCGTACTTTGCAAGTGTAATAAAAAGTTCTCATATGTCTTTGATGAATTAAGTTATCAATTAGATGCCAATAAGCTAATGATCTATAATTTATGAGATCATTGATAACCAAGAAACGATAAATAATGTATGATATCATTGATAACGAATAAAAGAAAACGATTTACGAATAACTAAGAGATATAATCAGCCAATAACTTATTAGAATCTTAGAAGTGTCACGTGCGCAATCTCATTGTCTCAATTATTTCCGTCTACGCTTCGCCATTGGTTCTTAGATAATAGAAAAATACTCCTTGGTATAAAAAAAATACGTTTATATTTAATTGGGAAGCTCCCCCGCCCCACTCACTGAAAAGGATTATGTAACTACTTTTAAGTCAGAAGTTGTTGGGTTGTTTTACTTCTGAGCGGCACTTTTTTGCACACCATGGGCTAAATGGCAGGTCACATGGACCCCGAAGGCTCAGAGAAGGTTGGGGGAGGGGACCCACTGGAACAGCTGTTTGCAGACAGATGGTAGCTCCCGGCAAGGCTATCCAGCGTGTTCTTTAACGTGCACAGGGTATGTCTCTCTCACGAGGCCACGGCTTAACGTCCCATCCGACGGACGGCGGCCTTTCCAAGCCCATCGGTGTCCCCTACTGACCGTGGGCAGGGCGGGGAATTTTGCGGAGATAAATCTCAACGCTGACCCAGCTGGGACTCGAACCTGGGAACTACAGATTACGAGCCTGGCGCGCTACCGACAGAGCCCCCCCCCCGCCCCCTTAAGTCAGAATAAGGAAGGTGAAAAGAAGATGTACTCTTCAAAGTGAGAGAAAAGCAAAAAGAATGGTAGTCTTTTAAAAGCTGAAAAAAATGTTAAAAAGAAAGAAAAAACGCTTAAAAGTGAGAAGAAAGTTGTACTTTTCAAAGTGGCAAGGAAACAAAAAGAATGTTGTACTCTTAAAAACGAAAAAAAAAAAATGATATAGTGAAAACCTTTAAAACTAAGAAGTGGAAACGATGAAGTATTCTTCTAATGAAAGAAAAATATGTGAAATGCTTTAAAAGTGACGAGGAAATTTTTGAAAGTGAAAAAGTGTTAAATGTTTAAGGAAAAGAATAATGCACTTTTCAAAGTGACAAGAAAGTGAAAGCTTTTGTTGTATTTCAGATTCAATCGATTCCCTTTAATTTTGCTTTCGCCATGACTTTCATGGCAATCTCTCATCCGTGAAGCATTCCTTCTTCTATCCCGCCATTCCCCCGCCAATTTTGAACAGCATTGTAAATAAATTACTTTTGACAGCTCATCGTCAATATTTCCACGATGAAGCCCAAAAAATATTTATCTAGCCACCAGATGTCACCATATGGATGAAGCAGTGGCACCACACCCTAAATAACTGAATATGCTCGTGGGCGAGTGGTTAGCGCGCTTGGCTACTGATCTACGGGACCTGGGTTCGAGTCCCGAGTAAGGCATGGATGTACGTGTCGTTTTTCTGCTGAGGTCCTGCCATCCTCTCAGACCTTCTACTTTGGCATATAAACTGACAGGCTCCTATCAGACCTCTGTGGCAAGCAGCTGCTTGAGGGGGTATTTATTTTTTTTAGTGCAAGAAGACTATTTGCTACCATACAGCAACGTAGTTTCTAACTTTTATTAGTCCTTAAAAAAAATTAAGCACGTGTTAAGTAGTTGGGTTATTTTTCTTCTGAGTGGCAATTTTGTGCGGACAATGAACTAGTAAATGGCCAGGTCACATGGACTCCAAAATCTCAGAGTTGGGTAAGGGAGAGAAATCCACGCGACAGTTGTTAAAAGAAAGATATGGACATTTCCCATCCAGGCTTTGGGTTGGGTTGTTTTACTCTGAGCGGCACTTTTTTGCACACCATGGGCTAAATGGTCAGGTCACATGGACCCCGAAGGCTCAGAGAAGGTTGGGGAGGGGACCCACTGGAACAGCTGTTGGGAGACAGATGGTAGCCTCCCGTCAAGGCCATCCAGCGTGTTCTTTAACGTGCACAGGGTATGGCTCTCCCAACACGGGGCTACTGCTTAACGTCCCATCCGACGGACGGCGGCCTTTCCAAACCCATCGGTGTCCTATCCAGGCAATCTAACATCTGTTTTAACGCGCCCAGATTATGATGCTCTTGCTCACGAGGCCACGACAATGTCCTATCAGACGGACGTCCACCTTTCCAGGCATTTCGATGTCCCTTCATATTAATTAATACAATAATATTAAGAAGATGAGCTTTTATAAACTATTTAGCAGGCTTTTATTGCAATTTATGTTTATGAGATTTGATATTTCTTTTTACCGAAATCGTAAGATCTATATATATATATCTCTTAAAGATAGAAGGGTTAAAATATCCCAACAAATCTTCCATTTTAGGAAAAATAAAATTTGAAAAATACAAATTTTGAATACACAAACAGTATCGTACTTTTGCATAAATTACAATATTTTTCTAAAAGCCTGTAAATACGAAATTCAGATTCATAGAATAAAGTTCTTCATACCAAAATGTTACTTAACAGATGGGGAAATACCATCTCCCCTCAGCTTTTCAAAACAACCTATTAATGGAACATTTAATTCTTTCGTCTACCAGGACATATTGAGGGTGTCTGGTAATCTGGGACAAATCTAAAATTAGTGTACCTCGATCCCTCAAATCTCAAATTGCACTGTACTTTATGCCCTTTAGCTCATAACTTCTCTAAATTTATAAGGAAGTCTTTTTTATTTGTCATAATTATATTCTATACCCTAGTACAGCCGTCCCGTGGTCGAGTGGTTAGCGCGCTTGGCTACTGATCTACGGGACCTGGGTTCGAGCCCCGGTAGTGGTTAGCGCGCTTGGCTACTGATCTAAGGGACCTGGGTTCGAGCCCCGGTAGTGGTTAGCGCGCTTGGCTACTGATCTAAGGGACCTGGGTTCGAGCCCCGGTAGTGGTTAGCGCGCTTGGCTACTGATCTAAGGGACCTGGGTCCGAGCCCCGGTAGTGGTTAGCGCGCTTGGCTACTGATCTAAGGGACCTGGGTTCGAGCCCCGGTAGTGGTTAGCGCGCTTGGCTACTGATCTAAGGGACCTGGGTTCGAGCCCCGGTAGTGGTTAGCGCGCTTGGCTACTGATCTAAGGGACCTGGGTTCGAGCCCCGGTAGTGGTTAGCGCGCTTGGCTACTGATCTAAGGGACCTGGGTTCGAGCCCCAGTAGTGGTTAGCGCGCTTGGCTACTGATCTAAGGGACCTGGGTTCGAGCCCCGGTTAAGGCATGGATGTATGTGTCGTTTTTCTGCTGAGGTCCTGCCATCCTCTCAGACCTTCTGCTATGACATATAAACTGACAGGCTCCTGTCAGACCTCTGTAGCAAGCAGCTGCTTGAGGGGGTATTTATCTATTTTATTTAGTTCACATCAAGAATGGAAAAGCAAAATCTGAAGATACAAAGAAGGCAAAAATCAATGAAAAAATGACACACCCACGTGAATTCTAGTAAACTGCAGTTGTAATACTCCACCATGGTAAATAGTTCCATGTTTTATATAAGGAATAAATAAGCACTTTTTCTAACGAAAATTAGTATTATGTACAGAGCTGCTTGAGGGGGTATTTATTTTTATTTTTTACAGTTTTTAAAAGCGAACAATTGACAATGTTGTTTCCAATTTCGAACATTGTAAAGTAAACGATGAAGTATAATTTATTTAACAATGCAATACACTTACCATAAAAGCTCCCTAACTGGATGAGGAGTGATACATTTTGAGAAGTCGTATATTGCTTGTCATTGGTATATCGTTAGGAGTACAAAGTTTAGGAGTTCGAGTACAGTCGCTCGAAAAAGTAACCGAACACTATGGTTGATCACAGAATTCAGAAAAAAATATCTGGCAACGATTTTTTTAGAAATTAGTGATCTAGCAACTTCGTGTCACGTGATTACAGAATTCAGGAAAAATATCTGCAGCGTGTACAGCAACTGTACACGCTCCAGTTACCGTTCACAGCAAACTGGAGCGTGTGCAGTTACTGCACACGCTCCAGTTTGCTGTGAACGGTAACTGCACACACTCAATATTTCCGTGAGTGAGCCCACACGATCCAGGTCTTTGTGAGCTCACACGATCCAATGTGCTGTGAAGGTTAACCGCAACCGCTCCAGTTTGCTGTGAACGGTAACTGCACACGCTCCATATTCATTGCATTATATATTCATACGCATTATATATATTAAAAAAGTATCCGAACACTATGGTTGATTACAGAATTCAGAAAAAATGTCTGGCAACGATTTTTTAGAAATTAGTGATCTGGCAACCTTCGTGTCACGTGACACGAAGTTGCCAGATCACTAATTTCTAAAAAAATCGTTGCCAGATATTTTTTTCTGAATTCTCTGATCAACCATAGTGTTCGGATACTTTTTTGAGCGACTGTACATCGTCGTTAGGAGTACAAAGCGGCGATTGAACAGGAAACTCTTTGAGGGGTAATTGCAGCTCCATTCCTTATGTGAAATAGAGTATAAGTAAAATGATCTAATTACTCACGAATTTTGTACCTCTAGCAGTCGGTGCCGTGACGCAACTGAGCTCAATCTCTTCCCCCCCCCCCCTTCAAAACGCCATTGTATAGTCCCCTCCCTTAAAACACTAGTCTGGAAAGGGGCTTCTTTAAAACATTCAATCACTGATACGAACTCCTTCCATAAATCTATGGAAGGAGTTCGTCATCATTTCCGTGTATGAACACGGAATTGAAGGATTTCACTGGATAAGAATCAAAACAGATAAATTCGTTACTATTCATAATGATTTGACAAGATTCCTTTCTGTATTAGTGTTAGAGTCAGCTCCTAGTTTTGAAAAGTGAAAGCTACAACCATCAAGCTGATCCCTTTTTACTCATTTATAGAAGAAAAGGAAATAATCGTATCACAAGGATCTTATTCGGATTGCTTCTTGTGCTTTTTTTTTTTCACAGATTTTGTCATCACAGTACGATAGATCGGTCTCATTTATTAGCTCTTCGCAAAAGAGAGTTCTTTTGGGTTTGGAAAAGATGACATCAGTCAGATGATGCTTCAGACAGTTATCCCGTGGATATTTAACGATAGCAGTGCGTACCCTTGACAGAGAGACAATAAATCCTCATAGACCATTGGTTCATGTTACTACCGTTCTCGTCGATCAGTGGTTGATTGGAAGGGTGACTGATGAAACATTGATCTATGATCTGTAAGAAACTTCGAAGCGTCAACTGTGGCTGTATAGTCTCACCTAACCTCTCCCATTGCTAACTCTCATACTACTCCATTGAGAGGCGGGGGTGGCTCAGTCTGTAGCGCGCCAGGCTCGTAATCTGTAGTTCCCAGGTTCGAGTCCCAGCTGGGTCAGCGTTGAGATTTATCTCCGCAAAATTACCCACCCTGCCCACGGTCAGTAGGGGACACCGATGGGCTTGGAAAGGCCGCCGTCCGTCGGATGGGAAGTTAAGCCGTGGCCCCGTGTGCGGGAGAGCCATACCCTGTGCACGTTAAAGAACACGCTAGATGGCCTTGACGGGAGGCTACCATCTGTCTCCCAACAGCTGTTCCAGTGGGTCCCCTCCCCCAACCTTCTCTGAGCCTTCGGGGTCCATGTGACCTGGCCATTTAGCCCATGGTGTGCAAAAAAGTGCCGCTCAGAGGTAAAACAACCCAACCTACTTGTAAGCAGCTACTTGTGGCAGGCGCATGCAAATTGTGCACCTCTTGTTATGCTACTTCCTAAATGTATGTTAGTTCTGAACTTTCTCTAGTAACTATAAACACATACCAGTATTAAGCTTCCTATGATACCTGTGCCGTCTCGTGGCCGAGTGGTTAGCACACTTGGCTACTGATCAAAGCTACCTTCTACAATGGCGTAGAAACTGACAGGCTCCTGTCAGACCTCTGTGGCAAGCAGCTGCATGAGGGGATATTTTTTATTTTTATGACACCTGCCAGTACTTGATGCTTTTGAACTCTCTGTGCAACCTATAAGAACCTACCTGTAAATTCGTTAGTTCTGAGAGGAAAAAGTTATGGAACCCTCCAATAATTTTCCTAAAATTTATGAAATCTGCAATTTCACTCAACTGAGGAACCGTTCTTCCAGAATGTATGACCGTCTATGTATATTCATCTATCTCAGACTGAATTCTGGAAATTTTTAATTTCAGAAAAAATTCCAAGAAGCTCATTTTTAGATCCTAATTTCAACCAAAAGGATTATATTAAAAATAGTGTCCTACGGTGACGATTGTAATTATCGACCTTGAATTATTGACTGTTGAGAGATTATTGGTTTGAATTTTTAAATCTAAGATTTAGCTGATTTCGGAAACTTAAAACGATCTTTTACGTAATAAATTTATGTTTGGAAAATTAAAATGACGTATACAATAGTTCAAGAGTTATCATGTAACAAATAAGAAACCAATCAAACAAACAAACAAACACGAATGCCAAAAGGTCCATTAGAGTCACAGATAGGTTAAGTAGTAGCTAAATTATATTTTATGAAAATATAAGTCCCCAAAACTACTCGGTACCTATATCGAGTCACCCAAATCAGCAGGTTTTCTTTTGCTAATCTCATTTTGAAAAACAAATCGAGAAATTGTTTTAATTTGTCATCTGTTTACCTGTCAGTAGACATTATATTGGATTTAAACGAAAAATTCTTCTAGAGTTGAATAAGATATTACGATTGACATTTCCTATTCTTCCTTTAGTTTCACTTTCCACCCGTTAGTGATCTTTAAAGTTAGAAAATGAAAAAATAATTAAACGAATATTCCGAATAGTCTAATCTAGTTTAGAAATTCGAACTTTTGGTGGTACAGTGGGGTGGTCAAGCGATTTGCATCGACAGTAACGACTATCTCCTTGTATCCTGGTTCGAGTCCCTGCTGGGTCAGCGTTGAGATTTATCTCTGCAAAATTCCCCGCCCTGCCCACGGTCAGTAGGGGACACTGGTGGACTTGCAAAGGCCGCCGTCCGTCGGATGGGACGTTTAGCCGTGGCCCCGTGTGCGGGAGAGCCATACCCTGTGCACATTAAAGAACACGCTGGATGGCCTTGACGGGAGGCGAACAGTCTCCCAACAGCTGCTCCAGTGGGTCCCCTCACTCAACCTTCTCTGAGCCTTCGGGGTCCTTGTGACCTGACCATTTAGCCCATGGTGTGCAAAAAAGTGCCGCTCAGAGGTAAAACAACCCAACCCTTGTATCCTGGGAAGGAACGGATCAGGTAGAGCGCCAGGCTCAGAATCTGCAGTCTGCTTTGAGATTTATCTCCGCCAACAGCTATCCTTCCCTCGATGAGAAGTGCAGGACAGCCATACTCTGTGCACGTTAAAAACACGCTGGATGACCTTGAAGGGAGGTTTATTCTGTTTCCTAACAGCTGTTCAGTGGATCCCCTTCACCAGCTTTCTCCGAGCTATTGAGGTTCTTGTGATCTGGCCATTTAGCTCATTGTGTTAAAAAAGAGTGCCGCGCAGATATATAACATCCTAACACGAGGATCGTCGAATGCAGCTTCTCCGTTTTAAAAGATAAATGAAAAATTCTTTATGAGTTGGAGAGCAACTAATATATCTTACAATTTGCTTTGGGTTGTTTTACTTCTGAGCGGGATTTTTTTGCACACCATAGGTGAAACGGCCAGACCACAAGGAGCCCGAAGGCTCAGAGAAGGATGGGGGAGGGGACCCACTGGAACAGCTATTGGGAGACAGGTGGTAGCCTCCCGTCAAGGTCATCCAGTGTGTTCTTTAACGTGTACAGGGTATGGCTCTCCTGCACACGGGGCCACGGCTTAACGTCCCATCTGACGGACGGAGGACTTTCCAAGCCCATCGGTGTCCCCTACTGACCGTGGGCAGGGCGGGGAATTTTGCGGAGATAAATCTCAACGCTGACCCAACTGGGACTCGAACCTGGGAACTACGGATTACGAGCCTGGCGCGCTACCGTTTGAGCCACCCCCGTTCCTTACAATTTGCATTTTCCAAATCTATCATTGGTCAGAATTTCCATTGTTAGAGGGCAATAAATATGGAAAAAAAAATCGTGAAACTTTTCATTTTTTTGAAAATGAGCATTTCATCTCTATCGGTAGTACGAATTTGTTCAGTATAGTTTTTTGAACACAGTAACATTATTTTTCTCAGCTGACCTCAGTGTGTGCGTGTGGGGGGGGGGATGTGTCAACGATATGGAGGAAGATATTAACGCCTCTCAGTCACCACTCTCGTGGATGACGGTATCGAGCAGGTGATAAAACAGAATTTAGTGCTGGGTATCGCTGTGGTTAGCGCGCTTGGCTACTGACCTAAGGGACCTGGGTTCGAGTCCCGGGTAAGGCATGGATGTATGTGTAGTTTTTCTGCTGAGGTCCTGCCATCCTCTCAGATCTTTTACTATGGCACATAAACTGACAGGCTCCTGTCAGACCTCTGTGGCAAGAAGCTGCTTGAGGGGGTATTTATTTTATTTATTTTATCGCTGAAATTGGAAGTTATGAATGGATGGAAATCGAGTTCTTACCTGAGGGTTGAGGAGATGCTTTAGGCGGTGCTTTTGAAAGTCCGCGAATTGAAACAGAACAACTAAAATTTTAAATTTCAGTTCACTTAGTTTCTTTTGTAGCTAACTGTGTTCTTTTTTTTCACGTTTTCCAACTTTAGTATCCTTTAACGGTGGAAATTGAAAGTAAGGGAAATAAGGGGAAATCTGGAAAATGTGAATAATAATATTTGATTAATAATTATTGAATCCAGAAAGAACCTTTTATTTATCTATAAAAAATAAATAAATTAATAAATAAATATTCCGTCTGGAGTTAATGGTCTAAATTGCTTGTGACAAAAAAAAAAGAGAACAAACTTCTTAATTATCACCAAAATTTGAAATTTCTAGAAAGAAAAAACTTATAACAATATTAGTTAAAAGTTTTGGCATTTAAATATTAAGTTCCCTCTAAAGAGGTTGGGTTGTTTCGTTGTTGTTTTACTTCTGAGAGCCACTTTTTTTCACACAATGGCCTAAATGGTCAGATGACCAAGACACCGAGAGCTCAGAGATGGTTGAGTGAAGATGACCCACTGGATAGCAGTTGGGAGACATAGAGCAGCCTTACGGAAGGCCATTCAGCGTGTTCTTTAATATGCACAGGATATGGCTCTCCCTCACAAGGGGCCACGGCTTAACATCCCATCCGAGAAACGACACCCTCTCCATACCCATCGGTGTCCCTTAGTGAACGAGGGCAGGGTGGGAAGTTTTTGCAGAGATGAAAATGAACGCTGGGCAAGGTAGGGTTCGAACCTGGGAACTACAGATTACGAGGCTGGTTAGCGACTGAGTCATCGTCGCCACTCCTTAACCCTTTCACGACTAAGGGAAACATTTTTCCCCATTTTAAAATTGGTGATTGTCGTATTTAATTATAACCTTATCTGCATTTTTTATACAGAATGTCAAAATAGAACATATGCCGAACGCAATTACGTAAACGGGAACGTTTAGTCCATGTCCATCTTTGCAATAATGTTGCATCTGTGCAATGTCCATCTTTGCTTCACAACCAAAAGAAATTGCTTCGCAGAATATCATAATTAGCACATCATTTTGTATAGTAATTTTATTTCATAATTTTGTATTATTTTAGTTAACATTTTGTTCTAATAAACCAATAAATAAAAGACATTGCATAATAAGCCTAACTATAATTTGTGTTACCTTTATAGTCCATTGGGAAAAATATTTCCCATAAAATTCCAAAAAACTACACATTGTTATGTATTTTTCTTATGATTTTTATTTATTTTACGTCTAAACAAACTAAAATAAACAGTTACATACTAATATTTACTCTTAGAAACCTTATGGTCCTGAAAGGGTTAAAAGAAGAGAATTAAAACTATCAGAAGATTCGAAATATATCATAGTATTCATCCAAACACAAAAAAAAATTATTTATTTATCTATTGAAACGAAAAAAAAATAGTTTAATGTCTTCAGTCGGGCAGATAATAAAAATTAAAACTCGGTTTTTGAAAACGAGTTAAAATTTATTTAATTCATGAAAATCTATTTATTTTAGTATAGGTTTCGATAAACACTTGTTTGTTAAGTTTCGCAAAACGTGTTTGCTTCTAAAAAAATTGGCACACGATAGAATGTATCCAGGACTTATTAATTTCAATACTATATAACATTCATATCCTCTTTTGGAATCTTGCATTTACATCCTTTTTTGGGATCTAGAGTTTATATCCGTCTCTGTAATCCAGCTTTCTTATCCTTTCTCTGTAATCTACCATTCGTATCCTTCTCTGTAATCTAGCATTCATGTCCTTTCTTTGTAATCTAACATTCGTATCCTTCACTGAAATATAGCATTCATATCTTTTCTCTGTAATCTAATATTCATTACTTCTCTGTAATCTAGAGTTCGTATCCTTCTCTGTAATTTAGCATTCGTATCCTTCTCTGTAATCTAGAATTCGTTTCCTCTCTCTGTAATGTAGCATTCATATCCTTTCTCTGTGATCTTTCTTTTATTTCCTTCTCTCTAATCTAGCATTCATTATCCTTCACTGAAATCAAATATTTCTATTTTTGTCTGAAACCTAGAATCTACGTTCCTTTTTTAATGTAGCATTCACATCCTTCTTTGAAATCTAGCATTTATGCCATACTGTCCTCCAAATTCGTAACTCAAGGCAACAGTTTCCGTCATTCATCATCAACAGTTCATTTAAAGCGAATCGTCATCAACATTTCATTTAAAGCGTTTGTTATATCTCCTTCATAGGTCAGGAATTAATCATCATTTCGCAGTGCCAAGTCTCCGGTACTCCCACTGATAACTTATGGCAAATGCACTTAAGAGGATGACAGAAGAAAAAAGTTCCTGATAAAAAACCACAAACGTTTTCCTGCTTCCAAACACTTACTGAGACGTAGCCTGGTTTAGTTGACAAAATTAATATTTCAGAACATAGAGATCCATCACCGAGCACTTTCTCCAACCAGAAGAACATCTGTTGCAGGTTTCGCCTTCTCCTTCCGCTCAGTGATCAGTATCTTTAATGTAACAGCCCACAGATCCACCTGCTCTCCTCCCACTATCAATCTCGCCGCTCCCTTTCCTGTACACTTTGTCCTCCACCTCCCAGCTACCCACCCATCTTCCCTGTGCACACAATTTTATTAATTGAACAGGCCGAGCGGCCATCCTGGTTCGAAAAAGAAAGAAGAAAAAAGCCAAGACAAGATAGACAGTCAGACCCAAGTCCCCCCCGGCTACACTTGTACTGGGGGTCTTTAATCTTCTCCTTGCCTCCCAAGGGACTGTCTATATTACTGTCCATTCCGGTTCTAATCTTCCAGGTCGTATCCCCAGCAGAAATTGTCACCGTTCTATGATGTCTAGCCCCCTTTTTTTTTCTTCCCCTTTCTTATTGTGTTCCCATTGAGATCTGTCCAAGTTCTTCTGTTTCTGTCTTTTGTTCTTCTTCTTCACATCGCTAGTCCATAATGCAAGCCCGTAGCTGCAGCTTCTTCTCCTAGTAAAAGTTTTGATAAAGAACGTGAGTTGCTTGCTGGACTTGATTTCTTCTCCTGTCCGTGTCGTCAAGAGATTTGGGACTTTTTCTGTGTCCGTAATACAAAGTGTGTATGGACAGATGAGGGAAGTGACGTTTTGACGTATTACAGAAATATTTTCTTGAGTGATGGGAGAGAAAACAAAACTTCCTTTTCTTTCGCCTGAAAGAGTCGGGCCATGCCGTTCGAATCCATTTAGCAGCTAGTTAGGTTTTGAGAGTTTTGTAATTGAATAAACTAATGTTTTTAATGACAGACATTATTGCTTTAAATTGACAAAACAATATTGCTTTAAAAAATGTAGAAAACAAAAATAAGGAGTGTAAGACTAACGCCGACGTAGAGTCCGTTTCCAAAAGTCAACAAACGTTCAAATGTCAGAAGCCAATATCTACAATCTCTTTAGAACTAAGCAATTTTATGACCTCTGAAACCTATTCAAATTATGACTATAAAAATTTTAAAATTATGTTGTTGTGTTGCCATTAATTTCAGTTAAATATTTTTCCTTCAAAGTATATCATCTGACTAATGCTGTTCTTCAAACCTTCACGGTAAAGATCAATATTGCTCATGCATCTAGGGCTTATTAATTATATTAGCATATAGAGTTCATATGTTGTTTCATTAATATATCATTGCTATTTAGGTTATTTTTCTTAGGTGAATGTAGTAAACCTATGAAATGTAGTGTTTTTCTTATATCAGTATAAATTATTATTATTATTATAAATACGTGTATTTATATACACGGTATAACGTTTGTAGATAGGTCCATTTCATTTTCGCATCGAGATTTTATATACTCATCATCCAATCCAAAATCTCCAAATGTAAAATTATCCAATTAGCGGGTTTCGAGTAAGAATTGTACAAAAAAATAAAAAACCTACAGATTAACTTAAAAAGGAGGATATATCCTCTCCCAGAAATTAAGAAATAAAAAATCTTGATAGTGTACTGACATACTTATGCTTTAGATTAATTCACCAATGACTTTAAGAATTTTTTATCTGTCAGTTGCGCAGTCTCACTGACTCAGTGGCTTCCTCCACATTTCGCCATCACTTCCTCCACATATCGCCATCACTTCCTCCACATTTCGCCATCACTTCCTCCACATTTCGCCATCACTTCCTCCACATTTCGCCATCACTTCCTCCACATATCGCCATCACTTCCATCCACATTTCGCCACACTTCCATCCACATTTCGCCATCACTTCCTCCACATTTCGCCATCACTTCCTCCACATTTCGCCATCACTTCCATCCACATTTCGCCATCACTTCCTCCACATTTCGCCATCACTTCCTCCACATATCGCCATCACTTCCTCCACATATCGCCATCACTTCCTCCACATTTCGCCATCACTTCCTACACATTTCGCCATCACTTCCTCCACATATCGCCATCACTTCCTCCACATTTCGCCATCACTTCCTCCACATATCGCCATCACTTCCTCCACATATCGCCATCACTTCCATCCACATTTCGCCACACTTCCATCCACATTTCGCCATCACTTCCTCCACATTTCGCCATCACTTCCATCCACATTTCGCCATCACTTCCTCCACATTTCGCCATCACTTCCTCCACATTTCGCCATCACTTCCATCCACATTTCGCCACACTTCCATCCACATTTCGCCATCACTTCCTCCACATTTCGCCATCACTTCCTCCACATTTCGCCATCACTTCCATCCACATTTCGCCATCACTTCCTCCACATTTCGCCATCACTTCCTCCACATATCGCCATCACTTCCTCCACATATCGCCATCACTTCCTCCACATTTCGCCATCACTTCCTACACATTTCGCCATCACTTCCTCCACATTTCGCCATCACTTCCTCCACATATCGCCATCACTTCCTCCACATTTCGCCATCACTTCCTCCACATATCGCCATCACTTCCTCCACATATCGCCATCACTTCCATCCACATTTCGCCACACTTCCATCACATTTCGCCATCACTTCCTCCACATTTCGCCATCACTTCCATCCACATTTCGCCATCACTTCCTAAACATTTCGCCATCACTTCCTCCACATATCGCCATCACTTCCATCCACATTTCGCCATCACTTCCATCCACATTTCGCCATTGACAGACAAAGAGACGACAAAGTTAAAGCACTTGCCAGTTTTTGAAAACGATTTATTGAATAGGAGAAAAAATTGGTGTTCTTTGGAATGCACTTTTAGATTATTTTCATTTTCATTTTTCCAAACTAAAACGACCGATTTACAGATGCATATTCAGTCACATAATAAGCGATTGTCATTCTTGAAATGTTTCCTACTTTCCAATGATTATTTTTTTCCCTTTCAGTTACTTGTACATCTGAATTACTTTTATTCTAAAAGATTTCGCATTATATACATCCTTCATTCTTAATATTCATTTCTTCACTCTGTCCATTTATTTTTTTTTTCTGACGTGACATAATAATGTAAACATTCTAAGTCAAAATCCTGATGTCATAATCAATGCAATTCACCTAAAACCTAAAAGAAAAACGTCGAAATACGACGAACAGATAAAAAAAAAAGTTCCTTAAAAGCATGGAGTGACTTCCATTGAGAAAACAGAGTCTGTGACGTATTCGTCATAAAGCGACAACATCCAGAGGAGGGGTACGACCTTCCAGACGTCTGGGTCACTCCTCCGTTCTAGACCCACATTCTGCGCATGAATGCAGGGCGAGCCCACCTGCCCCGTGCCGCGTGCTGGGGCACGCGTAGTGCCTGACCTACGCCCCACAGGAGATACAAAACAACCCCGGCTGTCGTCATTTTTTACTGCCTTGACACAACCCCCCTCCTGCGGTAGCTTCCCCTCTTCTTGCGGCGGCTCCTGCGCTTCATTGCTGTCTCAGAAAAAGGGAACTGGAGATGGTGCACGGGGTGTCTCGCTCTCTTTTCTGTAGACGATGCTCGTTGGAGGTGGGCAACGCTTTACGGGAATTCTTAACTGTTATATGGAGAGCTGGGCTTTAATCTACTTGGCTTCTAATCTAATTACACCCGTCGCCGACTAATACGATAAATGCGTTCTAGAAAAAAAATCGTGTAAGAAATAGTGTCAGTTGGACACGAATTTCTCGTAAGAAAAAATATTAATAGGGGGGATATGTTCCAGAATATTGATTGACATATTTTTAATTTTATTCCTTTATTATGAGTAGGCTTTTAATGCTTTGTGTTTTTTTAATATTTTTCTACATATTTCATACTTGTAATTCATTTTTTACAGAAAAAAAATACTAAGGATTTCCTTTGTGCTGAGTGGTTAGCACGCTTGGCTACTGATCTAAGGGACCTGGGTTCGAGCCCCGGATTTAGGCATGGATGTGTGTGTCGTTTTTCTGCTGAGGTCCTGCCATCCTCTCAGATCTCCTACTGTGGCATATAAACTGACAGGCTCCTGTCAGACCTCTGTGGCAAGCAGCTGCTTGAGGGGGTATATATATATATATATTTTTTTTTTATATGGAATATTTCGCAGCCTGTCTTCCTTAAAAAGCTTCTTCGAAATTGTCGAAATTTGAAATAATTATTTATTAGATAAAAAGTCGAAATATATAATTATTTAAGAAAAAGGTTTGATTTAACAATTATTACTCATATTTTGATTAGCATTGAAAATCAGTTTCCATGACCGGCAACTTTTGCTGTTAAATCGTCCAGCAGCCATAACTCTTTTAATAATAGCGAACACGTATTACTGATTAGAATTTTGACATGTCTTCAGGCTCATGCCTATAAAAAGTTTATTCTTCAAGATGTTGAACTCTAATTCTGTTTTCCACTTGCATTGTGTTGTTTAGGTTGATTTATCTCTGAGCGGCACTTTTTTGTTAAGTGGCCAGGTCACGGGGACCCCAAGGGCTCAAAGAAGGTTGGGGAAGGTGATTACATGACAACTATTAGGAGACAGATGATAGCCTCCCATGAAGGTCATCCATCGTGATCTTTAAAGTCCATAGGTATGGTCCCATGGCCGAGTGGTTAGCGTGCTTGGCTACTGATCTAAGGGACCTGGGTTCGAGCCCCGGATAAGGCATGGCTGTTTGTGTCATTTTTCTGCTGAGGTCCTGCCATCCTCACACCTTCTACTATGGCACATAAACTGACAGGCTCCTGTCAGACCTCTGTGGCAAGCAGCTGCTTGAGGGGGTATTTATTTATTTTTTTAGCCGTCCCGTGGCCGAGTGGTTAGCACGCTTGGCTACTGATCTAAGGGACCTGGGTTCGAGCCCCGGATTAGGCATGGATGTGTGTCTCGTTTTTCTGCTGAGGTCCTGCCATCCTCTCAGATCTCCTGCTGTGGCATATAAACTGACATGCTCCTGTCAGACCTCTGTGGCAAGCAGCTGCTTGAGGGGGTATTTATTGTATTATCCATATGGTTCTCTTGCACACGGAGCCATGATTTAACGTCCCATTCGACGAACGATGGCTTTTTTCAAACCCATCGGTGACCCCACTCTGACCCAGACCAGGGTGGTGGTTAGCAGAGAAGAATCTCAACTCATTTTCAGATGGGACTCAAACCTTGGAATTGCAAATTGCAAGCCTGGCGCGCTGTCGCCTGAGCAAATCCACTTTCTTTTGCCATTTGCATAACATGTAAGGTCTCTAATGATTTGACAGAGCGTTGTATTTTTATTTGAAAATTTGTCGATATATTGCGTGCAAATAAATAAATCATCAAGTTGAATAAATGTCCAGCGAGGATGATCTTCTTTTCACTTGCAGGTTTTGTTTTATTGTTAATTACTTTCCCAAAAGAATTTTTGACTATCATAGTGGTTTAAAATTCATTTGTTCGAAATTGTAGAAGTTTGCTTTTTCGTTACAAATATTGGCCTCCTTATGTCTGAGTTGTCGGTGTGCTTGATTGTGGATCAACGGGATTTGGATTCTGACTCCGGATTCAGATGACTGTTTTCGTTTTGTTTCTCTGCTGAGGGTGTAACTTGCTCACAGATTTCTTTTAGGGCGTATGATACTGATCGGCTGCTGTTCAGTAGCGAAGTGAGGGTCAAAGCAATTGAAGCACTGAGAGTGTGAAGTTATAATAATAAATAAATACCCCCTCAAGCAGCTGCTTGTCACAGAGGTCTGACAGGAGCCTATCAGTTTATATGGCAAAGCAGAAGATCTGAGAGGATGGCAGGACCTCAGCAGAAAAACGACACACACATCCATGCCTTACCCGGGGATCGAACCCAGGTCCCTTAGATCAGTAGCCAAGCGCGCTAACCACTCGGCCATAAGATATGAATAATTGCGAAAGTTCAATCATTGGTTAATTAAGCTGTCAATCATTCATTAATCACCCAAGATCTATAATAGGCTGGAATCTATGAATAGAATAAAAAGAGGGGCCAAACGATTCAAGTGAAAATGGGGGGAGGGGGGGTCCAGCAGGAATAAACCCGAACGAAGTTCCAGTATCCGTTTTCCTTAAATGTTCTAGTGGTTTTAACATTTTTTTTTTTTCAAAAATACAGGTAATGTATTTATTTAGTATATTTGGCCGAGTGATTAGTGAGCTTGGCTACTGATCTAAGGGACCTGGGTTCGAGCCCCGGGTTAAGGCATGGATGTTTGTGTCGTTTTTCTGCTCCGCCTTTCTCATAGACCTTCTACTATGGCATATAAACTGACAGGCTCCTGTCAGACCTCTGTGGCAAACAGCTGCTGGAGGGAGTATTAATTAACTTATTTTTTATTTTTCTTGCGGCCTTTCCAGTTACTAACATTCCCAAAGGGGAGGGGGATGTTATGTTCCCCCCCAAATCCGTCACTAATCAGCAATCTCATTGATTGATCAATGATATTGCTAATCAGTGCAATCAGATCAATGTGCTGATCAGATCAATCAATGAGATCTTTTCAATCTCAATGATTGATCAATGAGATTGAAAAGTAAGAGCATATTGTGTACCATTTTGCTGAAAACTTCAGCGATTCTTGGCTTTAAAAAATGTGTCTCTTAGATTGAAATAAAAAAAAGAATGGCCAGAAGTCTCGAGTCTCTTAAGGTTGCTGAGAACTAAAGCAAACATGTCGAAATAGCATTTTTCTTTCTGCATTTGCAGTTATGGGAGGTGGACTTTAAGTATTTTTCTCATCCCTCATCCCCCATATGACTAAATTTTGATCAATAGCATGGCGTGAGTATCAAACGGTGACTATGAGATTATGCAGTTGATATATCACTTGTTATCAGAGATCATAAGTCAATAAACTATCAATTATCTGTAAATCAACCAATGATATCGGAAGCATCAACTACGCCTCTTCATTATCTTCCTAGCTGCCACTCACGATTACCATTGGTATATATACATCTGAACATCAGAAGTTTTATTGAGATGATTTCTTGAGTTAGTATGGAACAGTGTCGAAGCTTGAGTGGAAGTAATCGGAACAATGAGACATGCGCACTTGAGGCATCAGTTGTCACAAGTCTTTGGTTTATTGTGCTTAAAAAACACCTATCAATCAACCAATGATCTATGATATCATAGGTTGAGAAAGGAGCCATTGGTTTATTGAGTAGTAACTGACAGTCCAATCACCAATGACGTATGAGAACCATCGTTTCGTAAACTGCGCAGTCTCATTGTCTCAATTGCTTTCACTCACCCTTCGCAGCTGCTATAGAAGGTATTAACTGGCACTGTGGTGATGACACTGTGGTGAAGACTGTCGTACTGATTTAGGATAAGGGATGGTTAACGAATCGTTTCAAACAAGGCAATCACCTGAAAAAATTCATTTACGGGAGAGAAGGGCAAGGAAATGCCGTTTTAGATTTACATGAGGAGAGAAAATAACATTTTAGATTTACATGAGGAGAGAAAATATCATTTTAAATTTACATGAGGAGAGAAAATATCGTTTTAGATTTACATGAGAGAAAATATCGTTGTAGAATTGCATGAGGAGAGAAAATATCGTTTTAGAATTGCATGAGGAGAGAAAATATCGTTTTAGATTTACATGAGGAGATAAAATATCGTTTTAGATTTACATGAGGTGAGAAAATATCATTTTAGATTTACATGAGGAGAGAAAATAACGTTTTAGAATTGCATGAGGAGAGAAAATATCGCTTTAGATTTACACGAGGAGAGAAAATATCGTTTTAGATTTACATGAGGAGATAAAATCATGTAAATCTGGCACTGTGGTGAAGACTGTCGTACAGATTTAGGATAAGTGATGGTTAACGAATCGTTTCAAACAAGGCAATCACCTGAAAAATTTCTTGACTCGTGAGAAGGAGGATTATCAACAGAAACATATTTTCTAGTCATGCCAATCAAAACCAGCAAAAGTGAACTACGATTGCAAAGCCTAAAAATAAAATCAAGAACTCTTATCTGCTTAGAAGCAACATTAGGATATGTAAATGACTATTTTGAAGATTAAAGTCATTTTGCGATTTACAAGGGAGAGAAGAAAAATGCGGTTTTACGATTTCTGGAAAAGAAAGTGAACAAGTGGTTTTCCGAAATACACGGGAGAGAGTCTGAATCGTTTTACATTTTTTTTTTTTGAATTTCCGAAAGAGGGTGGGCAATTTTTTTTTACGATTTGCATGTAAGAGGGTAATATGTTGTTTTACTATTTTCAGGGGAAATGGGAGAAATTTCACTTTACATTTTGCCGGGGAGAAGGGTAAAATCTTGTTTCATTATATACAGGTGAAAGGGCAAAATGCTTTAGAATATTCAGGGGTGACAAGAAAATGTTGTTTAACTATTTGCAGGGGAAAAACTCTGTTTTATAATTTGCATTAGTGAGGATTAAAATGTTGTTTTACAACTTACAGGGGAAGGGGGTAAAATATTGTTTTGTAATTTACGTGGGGACAAAATGTTGCTTTACTATTTACGCAAAAATAGGAGGGGAAATATCGGTTTACGATTTATACGAAAGGGGGGGGGGGAGATGGGAAGTCGTTTTACCAATTATGGGAGAGAGGGAGATTCTATTTAAGAGTGATCTTGCTTTTTACGATTTACCATAAAAAGGGACAAAAAGCGTGGTTTTTACAGTTTACGAGAAAGGCAAAATGTCCTTTAACAATTTACATGGAGTGCGCGAAATTGTGCTTGAAATTTTATAAGAGAGAGTGAAAAATGTCGGTTTACGATTTATAAGGGGGAGGGGATAAAATGTCTTTACGAAAAGGGGGGGAGGAATGCCATTTTATAACTGAAAGGGGGAATTCGTGTTATTATTTAAGGGAGAGTGCGAAATGATTTTTTTTTTCATTTACGGGAGAGAAAGGCAAATTAGATTTACATGAGGAGAGAAAATAACGTTTTAGATTTACATGAGGGGAGAAAATATCATTTTAGATTTACATGAGGAGAGAAAATATCGTTTTAGAATTACATGAGGAGAGAAAATATCGTTTTAGATTTACACGAGGAGAGAAAATATCGTTTTAGATTTACATGAGGAGATAAAATATCGTTTTAGATTTACATGAGGAGAGAAAATATCGTTTTAGATTTACACGAGAAGAAAAAATATCGTTTTACGATTTACATGAGGAGAGAAAATATCGTTTTAGATTTACATGAGGAGAGAAAATATCGTTTTACGATTTACATGAGGAGAGAAAATATTGTTTTAGATTTAAATGAGGAGAGAAAACATCGTTTTAGATTTACATGAGGAGAGAAAATATCGTTTTACGATTTACACGAGAGAAAATATCGTTTAAATTTACACGGGGAGAGAAAATATCGTTTTAGATTTATATGAGGAGAGAAAATATCGTTTTAAATTTACATGAGAGAGAAAATATCGTTTTAGATTTACATGAGAAGAGAAAATATTGTTTTAAATTTACACGGGGAGAGAAAATGTCGTTTTAGATTTACGTGAGAAGAGAAAATATCGTTTTAGATTTACATGAGGTGAGAAAATATCGTTTTAGATTCACATGAGGCGAGAAAATATCGTTTTAGATTTGCATGAGGAGAGAAGATATCGTTAGATTTACATGAGTAGAGAAAATATCGTTTTACGATTTCAAGTTGGTGGCAATATACTGTTTTAAGTATTCCAAGTAGGAAAGACAAGGAGCGGCGACACAAGAGTGGATGAGTATTTAAAAGATGAGCCAATAGAGGTTTTTTATGATTTCTCATAATTCAAATGGGTAAGCCTGTGTAAGGACCACCCAATACAGCGTAACGTAGAAGAAGAAGAAGAAGAAGGAAAACCCTCCTTCCATACTTGTGTTCATAAGGTAAGGATAAAAATCATATACACAATCATCACAAGCTCATCAAAAATTTATTGAGAGAGGGCGATTCTTTGGTGGGCACAATGAACCAAATTTTCTCATGGGCAGAGTTTATTCCAGTGGCGAAGCGTGAATGCCCTTAATTGGGACAATGAGACTGCGCAATTGACATATCGGAAATTCACATAAATCATTGATTGATTTTAGCTATAAAGACATCGCCAATCAACCAATGATCTCATAGATCGGAGATCGTTAGCTGATGGGCATCCGATTGATAGCTTAATCCACCAATGAAAACTCATATTTTAATGTTTTTGATGAGGTAATTGCTCAGTTTCTTTGATTCAATTGATTTCATCCACACGCCACCACTGGTTTATTCGCCTGCATTGGTTGTCAGTTGAAGATGTTTTTGATGAAAATTATGCTTTTCAAAAAATATTGCTCAATAAAAAGTATTTCTTACTTTATTTTTTTTTTGTGGGGGGGGGGAGGCAAGTGTCCTGATGTCATCCTTCTCTTACTGGCTGATAGCCGTGAATGCGAGGTCACATGGTGGTTTGAATGTTTCATATAAACAGTACCAATGTGATGGATTTATCCAATTTGTATCAATAATAATTTATGCACGTAGGATAAATATAGGACAGGAAAACGAAGATATTATTGTGTCCCGACTCTGTAAACATGAGGTCTATTGTGGTTTAGTTTTTGTACCTTGTGTGTCAGCAATTTATACCCTATAATGGGAAGATTATCCTCACAGACATTGCTGGATCTAGGAAGAAGGGGATGCAAGAATTTATTTTGATCACTTGTTGAACCCTTTAAAATGTTAGTAAGGATAATAAAGGCAATTTTTTTTTACTTTTCTATGTTTTATGCATTTTTCAAGAACATTTGTATAAACTTCTAGAACGGAGGAGGAAATGTTATTCTACAATGAAATTCCAATCTCCTACAACCATCCCTTTACTTTTTTACAGGTCAATTGAGTTTCTTGTCCCTCTCGTATTTTTTTTTCTGTATCCGTAGATATGTACCGTATTTTAACGTGTATAAGGGAACCCCCTGATTTTTCATCAAAAATATTTTTATCTTAAGATATAATAATTTATTTAAGAATACTATCGATGTATAAGAAACCCCCTATTTTTGAGACCCAATTTTTGGCAAAAAGGGGTTCTTTATACACGTTAAAATACGGTATATATCTACGTTCAGAGAAGGGGCATTTGCCCGCTACAGATTAATCGTTAGGGAGCAAATTGTTTTGATAATAATATTATTTTATTATTTGTTGTAGCAGGTTTGAACTCGAAGTTTATTTACTGTCTTTGTGTTGCTGTTTTTTTTTTCCTTTTGTTTGCAGATCCGGATTTATTGTATGTGTATGGGGGAGGCATGCTCCCCCTTTCAGAATGCTATTAAGGGTAATAGAGGCAAAAATTATTACATTTATTTATATTTCATGGATTTTTTTGAAGACCTGTAGAACGAAGGGGGAAATGTTATACTGAATTGGAAATTCAGGTCTCGGTTCCCCATTTAACATTTTTTAAGTTCAATTATTTCTTGTCCACCCTAACTTTGATTCTTTTCTAGATTCGGGTCTGATTGCATACACCTCCATAACTACTAAAAACTGGTCTCTGAGATAAGAAAATCTATGGAGTTTTTATGAAGTTATCAGGTGTGAAACGTCTGTAACATTAATTCCAGATCCAGATGTTTGGCGAAATTTGAAGAAAAAGAATAACATTACATAACAATTTTTACAATTTATTTATTACGATTTTGTTTTCTTTTGTCAAATTCTGAGTTTAATATGTTTTTCATTAAATAAATTGAATTTAAATAATTGAAAAATTTAAATTTTTAAAATAATTGGAAAAAAGAATTTTCCATACGTGTGTCTCGGTCAATGGACTATTTTTAAAGTGTGTCGCTAAGAGAAAAATTTTTCTACAGTTCAAAACTGTTGTAAAATGTTCAAAATCAAACCTAAAAACTGCCCTCTACAGACAATAAACATTTCAGGAAAGTTTTGAACCAAAATAATATTCAAGTAATTAATTTCTCGCTATTTGAATGGCATTGCACTAGTTAGGGAACAAATGTGCAGGGAAGCAAGTGAGACTATGACATTGTGTATCAAAGGTCTCACTGATAACTGGTAGAATGAGCTATCAATAATTTGTCTTTCGCTGTTGGTTAATTGACAAATAATTAACAGTTCAATCAACCAATGATTTATGAAAACTATTGAGAGGTCAACTGCAATCTTATTGTCACAAATACATACTTCTACTCGTGCATCCGCAACTAGAATCTTCCAATTTGAGGGGGACGTGCTTGATCCTCAAATTTTCGAGGACTTTTTCTAAAAATGAATGTTTTAGAAACCCTCAGTGAGGTGGGGAGTAAAAACCCCACCCTGTGTATTAATTAAATCTTTCTACTATTGTAATCACTGGATATGTTGAGCACATAGCATGGGCATTTTCTTGGAGCCTGGGACCCGGATAAAATTTTAAGACAGTGGCCCGTGGCCGAGTGGTTAGCGCGCTTGGCTACTGATCTATGGGACCTGGGTTCGAGCCCCGGATAAGGCATGGATGTATGTGTTGTTTCTCTGCTGAGGTCCTGCCATTCTCTCAGACTTTCTACTATGGCATATAAACTGACAGGCTCCTGTCAGACCTCTGTGGCAAGCAGCTGCTTGAGGGGGTATTTATTTTAGCCGTCCCGTGGCCGAGTGGTTAGCACGCTTGGCTACTAATCTAAGGGACCTGGGTTCGAGCCCCGGGTAAGGCATGGATGTGTGTGCCGTTTTTCTGCTGAGGTCCTGCCATCCTCTCAGATCTCCTACTGTGGCATATAAACTGACAGGCTCCTGTCAGACCTCTGTGGCAAGCAGCTGCTTGAGGGGGTATTTATTATTTTTTTTTAAATAATTCAGAATAAACTTTAAGAAAAGAATTATTTTTGTGCCTATTTAGTAGTTTCAAGCCAGTTGCTATTGTATCACATGTAACTGTATATTTTACCATCAGTAAATAAAAGGCATTGCACATAAATTTTAATTTTTTTCTTACCTTGAAGTTTCTTTTAATTTGCCCCCCCCCCCCACAAATTTTACTCTACATACGTTACTTCCAAAAGCTGCTTACTCACTGTCTCAGAGGTCTGACAGTGTATAATATGCCACAAGGATGATTTGTGAGGAAAATGGTACAGTCGCTCAAAAAAAGTATCCGAACACTATGGTTGATTACAGAATTCAGAAAAAATATCTGGCAGCGATATTTTTTCTGAATTCTGTAATCAACCATAGTGTTCGGATACTTTTTTGAGCTACTGTACTCTCTCAGAAAAATGGCATCAGAAACATCCATGCCTTATCCGTGATACAAACCCAAGGCCTCTAAAAAGATGTAATTAAAATGAAATAAAAAGAAAAAAAAAACGACCCCATCTACATTTGTTTTTCCTCCTTCAACAATATTTTAGATCTTAATCAATTAGTCAAACTGCGGTTTGATAGAATCTGTTGAGTTGCGGGTAGGATATATCTTGCAAGTTAGAATTATCACTGAAAAATCCATCAAAAATGACTGAATCTCACTGCAGTCCAAATGACTTATTCTCATTCAGTCCAAATGACTTATTCTCATTGAGTCCAAATGACTCTTACTGTATTCGAAATGGCTAATTCTCATTATAGTACAAATGACTGAGTCTCATTTTAGTCGAAATGACTCATTCTCATTGTAGTCCATATTATATTACTATCAGCTTCTTATTGCCATTGGTTTGGAACATCCAAGAGACGATTTGCTACATACATAAATTACTTACTTTTCAAATTAGTCGTATATGTGCATATATGTATTTCGGTATATCTATTATTCCTATATTAACAATTTTCAGTGGCGAAGCGTGATTGGAAGCAATTGAAGCAATGAGCTGCACAGGTGACGAAACAATGGTTCACATAGTTTATTGACGATTGAACTATCAGTTACTTGGTAATATACCAATGACATCATAGATCATTGGTTGATTGACAAGTGACTTATCACAATAAACAAATAAACCTGTTAGAACCCAGTGATGCTTCAACTGCGCAGTCTTATTGTTTCAATTCCTTACACTCACCCTTAACCACTGCCTTTTTTACTTGTAGAAATACGTCATGAAAATTATTAATTTAATCATATTTTTAATAAAAAAGTAATTAATACCTCCTCACCTCCTCAAGCAGCTGCTTGCCACAGAGATCTGACAGGAGCCTGTCAGTTTATACGTCATAGTAGAAGGTCTGAGAGGATGGCAGGTCCTCAGCAGAAAAATGACACACACATCCATGCCTTACCCGGGCTCGAACACAGGTTCATAGATCAGTAGCCAAGCGCACTAACCACTCGGCCACGGGACAGATAGTCATATTTTAGAACTTAAAAATTAAAAATATTAGTTAACAAAATGGCAACTCAAATCCTACACTCCCAATCCTCAAGGCAGAAGTTCTCTGAAATATTTCAGTTTTTTGAATTACATTTTTCATTACACTTGTTGGAATTGTATATAGAATTTTAAAAATATTTTTTATATATATAAGAAGCATTTTAAATCTATTGCTTTTACTGTAGCTTCTGCAGATAAGAGATTTCATTGACAATTCTCATCACAATTGATAGAGAGAACAATTTTACATTGTCCTCTCTATCAATTTCAACGACAAATTCTGAAGGAAAAGATGAAGAAGATTATTGATGAAGAATTGTCAATGAAATCTCTTCTCTGCAGAAGCTACAGTAAAAGCAACAGATTTAAAATTCAGACCCTGATTCTCAGTTTCTTGGAGGAAAGTTCTTTATTATACAGAATCTGAATTCATCCTTTGCTGGGTTTTCGTTTCTCGAAAATAAAAAGAAGAGGATTTTAATAATATACAAATATGAAATATTGACTGTTCAAGAAAAATGTGTTTTTGCTTACAATCTTTCTCTAGTGGCCAGTATCTCAAGTGATAACCTCATGGTTATTTTTGTGGTGGAACTGAAGAAAGAACTGTGACTGTTATTTTTTATACCTTGTTTGAAGTGTTAATTTTGTTTTTGAAATCTCTTTTGGCTCAAAAAAAGAAAAGAAATTAAGATCCAAGAGTATTGGATTACGGAAAGTCTACTCTGCATAAGTAGGAACTTTTAAAAAATTCAGAAAAACTATTATTTTTATTTTCTACATTGTGATTTACACATCCGATTCTTTGTTTGGGATAGCAGGAAGCCCATTGTTGAAGGGTTTCTAACTTTCCCATCAGATTTTATCACATCACATCTGCATTACTACAGAAAGCAATATTGAAGACTGGGGCTAATTTTTTGAAGTATTTGATGCTTTTAAAGTAGTTATGATAAAGAAAATAGATTTATTTTGTACTAAGTTTGCTCTGTTACATTTTCTTATAATAGAAAAACATAATTGACTAAATTATCACTTGCATAGCAACAATACATATATACAGCGACACACTTGGTTCTAGGACTTTGCTTTGAAGAAACAAATATTTAATGAATTTCAAAAGTAGGAGAAATATGCATTAACACTATTTTGGATTTAATTAAACATGCACTTAATGTTGTCTGATGAATTGCGACCATATAGCAAATGAACTCATTTTGTCTGGAACATTCAGAGGAGCTAGATTTCTAGGGGATTCAATTGCATTTAGAATTAGCGATAATTACAGCAAAATGGATTTGTATGAACAACAACGATGTGGGTGGAGGAATAGTGGCCAAGATCTTACGCCAGATGGCACATGAAACAGGAAGAGGTGGTGCCACCAGTGTGGCTGAAACTATTGAGCAGCTGGCTTTATTCAAAAAGAAATTACTAAGAAAATTCGTTATGCTAATTTAATCGACAATTTTCTAAACTAAGGCTAGAAAAGTACAAATATAATTATCTGTCTTAAGATATAGTTGAAAAATATACTTCTGTCGATTTCTTTTCATTTCATTAATATAAATTGACTGGCCTCATAGAAGATAATATATGTCATCCAGAGTATTTTTTATCATCTCGTACTGTGGTGAGTATATACCATCATCTGTAAAAATCAAACATATATTTGGATACTAATAAGAACGAATAATTTTTAAGATAACTTTGATGATAAATTTCCACTTAAGCTGGAAAATAATTTAGATGCATACAAAATTATCTTTAGATAGGCCACATGCCATAGAAATTTGAAGGAAATTTATCGTGTTAGATGACAGCTAATTAAAATAAATTTATTTTCAATTAAATAAAAAAAATACCTCCTCAAGCAGCTGCTTGCCACAGAGGTCTGACAGGAGCCTGTCAGTTTATATACCATAGTAGAAGGTCTGAGAGGATGGCAGGACCTCAGCAGAAAAACAACACACACAATCATGGCTTACCGGGGCTCGAACCCAATTCCCTTATATCAGTAGCCAAGCATGTTAACCACTCGGCCATTTTCAATTAATGTGAACAAAATAACCCTAAACATTATTGTTTTTATTAATATTTGTTTACATGCTTTTCACTGCCTACAAAAACAATCTTTATTATCATTACCAATACACTTCAAAACTAAAATTATGTTATGGATTACATTCCATCCTTCATCTCATTCATTTTTTAATGCTAATAATATTCTTTCTGTCAATTTCATATCTTAATACCTTAATCTCCTCCCTGCTTATGGGAATCTTACTGATTGCATAGTATTTAAAACATACTAATATATGTTCCTTATTCTTATTGATAATCAGCGTCTGGAATTGATATAAAGCCTTTCTTTCTTCTCTTGAGAAACGCCACTGTTTCATTCGAGAAGATGGAAAACTCTCTCTATATAAAACTCTTCTTGGAAGTTTTCAGGATGTATGGATAGCAGCGGTATGTTGGATAGCAAATAGGGAGACTACGAAGAGCTTTAAGACTGCGCATTTTACGATTCGATAGTTCACAGATCGTAGGTCAGTAGCCTGTCAACCAATCTATACGAAATGTCGATGCGTTTACTAAACAGTTTCATATCCTCGCGTTAGGTAACTGGTGGATGAGGATGAGAAAGGAACATAAGGAGGACTTTAGCATCTGATTGCTCATCCCAACACTTAAATATTCTGCCAAAGGTAAAGAGGAAAACTTACACGGATCAGAAATGAAGAAAAGAGCAAAATAATATTTGTATATTTATCCAATTATTCGTGTTTTCTTTTCACTTTTGTGAAACATATTTCTTTTTATCCAGCGCTCTCTCGTGGACGGTGAGTAGCCATTTCTTTACCTCTGTTTTAATAAATACCCAATAGCATTGGCGAAGTGTGGATGAAAGCCAGTGAGACACCGAGACTGCGCAGTTCATACATTGAAGATTCTTATAAATCATTGGCTGATTTTAGATATCAATCATTCGTCAATCAACCAATGACCCCATAGATAAAAGATTATTAGCTTATTGACATCTGATGGATAGCTGAAATCGCCAATGACTTATAAGAATTCCTTATTTTAATTGTGCAGTCTTATTGACTCAATTGTTTGCATCCACGCTTCGCCACTGCCCAAATACCACGATAATTGATTTGTTTTCTCTTTATTTTTAAGTGCAGCAATTAAGTGAATTTTAAGAAAAGTATTTCAAATATTTAATTTTCTCAAACATTCAATGATTTGTTTTAATATTTTTTCCTTCATGCAAATTAAGGAACTGTACCGAACCTAATTCCATAATTTCTTGTGTAGATTTTTGAAGACAATTGGTCAGGAATTTAATACGATAATTAATCTTCATACATAACGCAATGTGGATGGATTATACGCAGCTGTATAAATTTTATGAACTGGATTAAATATAATGATACAGAAATTAATAAACAAGTTGGTTTCTGGTCAAAAGATGAAAGCAAATAAAAATTTACCTTTTTAAAAAATAAATCATGATTATTTCTTCTATTGACTATGCATTTTTACATGATTATTTCTTCCTCAGCTGTTAATAACAACGATTTTAATAAGTATTCATAGTTATAGTAATTTTTTTAATTTTAGAAATTGTAATTGCTTCTCATGTATATGGAAGAAAAATAATTTCTAATGATACAATTTAAACGTTATACTTCTATTTTTATTTTTTATTTTCTAGAAGTCAGAAAAAAATGTTAATCAATATTTTTGCTATTGCATTTTTTAAAGAAAAGATCTAATTTTGCTTTTCTTGGTGCAATCAAATTATGTATATTAATTATTTTTCTATCGTTTTGAAAAACCCTTTCTCTTCTAAACCTAAAAATAATTATTCCTTTTTTGTTCATTACTAAAGAAAAGTCCAGATTTGCGCATTTTTTGGCCAGAAATGATGTGATAAATTTTTTGCAAACAAGTCCACTGTGACAATAATACAGGATACAGGATAGCGGGAATAAGGGAAAATTAACAGCGTGATTTGATGTCTGCTCTCCCAATGTGAAAATAATTAAAAAGGCTTATTTGTACAAATTCCCTTAATTAAAAATATATTTATTTTTACCTTTTGCTCTTGATAATTAATATTATAATTTTTAGTGATTCTTTTGTTTTCCTATTCCACAGAAATAAAACTGAAAAAATATAGTGAAACATAATAAATGATATTGCTGATTAGAATATGGCAAGGTCTCTAGTAATCGATTTTTTTGTAAGTAAAATTCTTTTGCTTTGCTTTTAGGAACTAAAAACAAAGGGAGAGAGATGATGAGGAAGATGATAAAAGAGGAAAGCAATGATGAAGGAAGATATAGATGATAAAGGAGGAGAACAATGATGAAAAAGATAACGATGATAAAAAGAGGAGAACAAGATGAAAAAAAAGATGATAAAGGGAGAAAACAATGAAGAAGGCCAAGATGAAGCAAGAAAGCTGATAAAAAAGGAGAGCAATGATGACGAAAAATGGAGAGGAAGGCAATAGAAAAGGAGAGTAATGATGAAGAAAGATGAAAGAACGAAAAACATAACACTTTATGGGATGAGGAAAGAGAGCGATGAGTGCGAAAGAAAAATCTTTAATTTCCTATTTCTAGACCAAAAAGTTGTTGGGTTGGGTTGTTTTACCTGTGAGCGGCACTTTTTTGCACACCATGGGCTAAATGGCCAGGTCACATGGACCCCGAAGGCTCAGAGAAGGTTGGGGGAGGGGACCCACTGGAACAGCTGTTGGGAGACAGATGGTAGCCTCCCATCAAGGCCATCCAGCGTGTTCTTTAACGTGCACAGGGTATGCTCTCCCGCACACGGAGCCACGGCTTAACGTCCCATCTGACAGACGGCGGTCTTTCCAAGCCCATCGGTGTCCCCTACTGACCGTGGGCAGGGCGGGGAATTTTGCGGAGATAAATCTCAACGCTGATCCAGCTGGGACTCGAACCTGGGAAGTACAGATTACGAGCCTGGCGCGCTACCGACTGAGCCACCCCCGCCCCAATCAAAAAGTAAATTGAATATATGAGAAAGAAAAATAATTATTAATAAGTAACTTTCTTCCTCTTATAATCGTCAGTAAATGACCTACTGTTTTTGATAATTATCAATAACCTACTCTTTTTGATAATTAATTTATCACCTCGATAATTAACAATAAATAACGTAATATGTTTTTGGAAAATAATTCATTCCTTCTGTTTATAATCATGAAATCAATCAATCAAACTCTTCGACTATTATCAATTACTCTCCTAGATAATTTCCAATTAGAAATTTACTCTCCTTGGTAATTAAAAATAAATATTCTATTGGTATTTTGATTCCTCATCAATAAATCTCGTTTCATTTTCATCAATAACCAATTTATTCTTTCTTGTGATAATTATCAGAAAATAACTTATTCTCCAAGCCATAATAATTTTTCATTAGCATAAATAACATATCCAGTTTGATAATTAACAATAAATAATTTACTCTTTTTGATAATTAACAGTAAATAATTATTCTCCTTTTGATAATCATCCGTAAATAACTATTCCCTTTTTTGATAATCACAAGTAAATAATTCTTCCCTTTCGATGATCATCAGTAAACAACTAATTCCTTTCGATAATAATCAGTAAATTATTTGCTCTTCTCAAAAACTGTCAAAAAAATAACTCATTCCCTCTTTCGATACTTTTTAACAAGGAACCTTTTCCCTTTAGTGGCAATCATGAAAAAATAACTTATTCCCTCCTTTGCTAATACGTAATCTGTAGTTCCCAGGTTCGAGTCCCAGCTGGATCAGCGTTGAGATTTATCTCCGCAAAATTCCCCGCCCTGCCCACGGTCAGTAGGGGACACGGTCAGTAGGGGACACCGATGGGCTTGGAAAGGTCGCCGTCCGTCGGATGGGGCGTTAAGCAGTGGCTCTGTGTGCGGGAGAGCCATACCCTGTGCACGTTAAAGAACATGCTGGATGGCCTTGACGGGAGGCTACCATCTGTCTCCCAACAGCTGTTCCAGTGGGTCCCCTCCCCCAACCTTCTCTGAGCCTTCGGGGTCCATGTGACCTGGCCATTTAGCCCATGGTGTGCAAAAAAGTGCCGCTCAGAGGTAAAACAACCCAACCCAACAACCTTTGCTAATAACTAGATTACTCCCTTCTTCATAATTATTATTAAATAGCTTATTTCTTCTATTGTTAATCATTATAAACAAGTTACCTTCCTTTATTATTAACTTATTCCTTCTTTTGATAGTTATCAGTAAATAACTTGTTCCATCAGTTCGTAATCATTAATGAGTAACTTAATTCATCTTTGATAATTATCAATAAAAAAATCTACGCCTCTTTTGTAAACCGATATAAAATAAATTCTTCTGAGTCCAAATATAATCCAAATATAAAATGGGTCATTTACGTTTTTAATATGTGGTCTTGATGAAATAATAATCGTGAGAAAAAAAAATGAAAACAAGACTAATTTAAATAAAATCAAATATGCAAAAGTTGTGTTTTTTATTTAAGAACCACGAAAGAATGTCTTTTTAAAGGAATGTAGTACACAACAATCTTTGGCTTATTTTTTTACATTGCATATATTTTTTATTCTCTGAAATTTGAAAATATTGCAAATTATTATCACTTGAGAAAAATTCCGCGAAAAAAAATAATAAAAGAGACTGAGAACAGTTACACACAACGATAATTCAATCTACCCTAGTTTAAAATTCTGAACTGCAACTTATTAAAAAATATCAATAATTAGCATACTCTCCAAATATTACAAGTGAAAGCGCTTTAAAAATACAACAACTCGAAAGCAGGAATTCATATCGTTGGTGAAAAACAGAAATTCCTCACCTACCGTTAGTTTCAGACATGTCGCTCTAGACCTGCTTCACACGGATGACCTTGAAGTGGTGGACAGCAGTTAGGCCTAACGTCGACTCTTCGACGATTGCCGCATTCACCGGGACCAACGGCGGAAAAGTTTCGGGCGGTCAGAGGCGTCCTCCCCCTTTCCTGGCACGAGTAAGGTAGAAACGCTCTCTCTCCCTTTCACGCAGCAGCAAGACGTTGCCTCCAACTCCGCAGCCTTAGTAGGGCTCCTCGTCGCTGTAGCCGTCGTTGTTTCGGTTTCTACGTCTTTCTGCGCTCCAATAATAACACACTTGGCTGGGATGACTGCATTAAATATATCTCAAGCTGCCTTTGATTCCTTGCGTTGTCTTGAGAACTGGCAAGCATGAGGAGGCTTGTCTTCCTCTCTTGCTCGGTTTTCCCTAGCAAGAAGTTAGGATGAGGGAGAGAAGTAAGTGGGAGGAGGGGAGAGAGATTGAAGAGTGAAATGGTTGGAGGAAAAAGCGAATGATTGACACAACACAATGAAAAAGAAAGACCGCAAAAGGAAATGGAAGAAAAAAAAAAAAACGGGACAGCAGAGGAATTATTTTCAAACACGGTGGTTAGCGAGTGGCTACGGCAGCGGAAGTCTGGTAAGCACTCTGTCGTTATGACGGAGATTGATACACTGACAAGCTTGGGAAGCGGCAGAGTTGGGTCAACTCTGATTGGTTGTTTTGGTCTGCTGGCGCCTGCGCATAGAAGCAAAATCGTGCGAGCTCTCGCTCTCTCATTGGCCAATGGACACTTTCATCAGCGAACATTGGAAGGTATCTAACATCTGAACCACACCCCCAGTGCACGTGGTAATTCAAACTCGAGCACGCAGATGCCGGTATGCTCAAACAGTAAATAGAATCACACCTGTAGTGGGTTTATCTCTTTAATAATATGGAGAGTACAACGATAGGGTAGAGACAGCGCTCTGCAATTGCTTTTACTTCCTAATATAGAGTAGCAGCAAAAATACCTGAGGTGGTGCTGGGTTATCATCTGACATGTCTGGTCGCTAGCCAGGGGCAATGGATAGTTCCAAGAGAATCAGAAATAGCTCGTCTCATAATGCAATGTCGCCAAGGAATGGCCACAATGTGTTTTCGAGAGCCAAAACTGTCAGCGTTAACTTGCGTGTGTTCTTTGTTGACAATATGAGCGCAAACAATGGCTCGGTATTTGATCGCGTCTTTGCGATAAGTTGCATTCGTGTGCAACTCGGTTAACAACTAAATCAAGAAGATCGTCAAGTGATATTTCTCTTTTTAATACCATGGTTAATGCCTTATGTCTAGGTCTGTAAAAAAATTTGTAGCATTTGTAGGAAGGGTGATTGTGTTAACCCTTTCAGGACCATAAGGTTTCTAAGAGTAAATATTAGTATGTAACTGTTTATTTTAGTTTGTTTAGACGTAAAATAAATAAAAGTCATAAGAAAAATACATAACAATGTGTAGTTTTTTTGGAATTTTATGGGAAATATTTTTCCCAATGGACTATAAAGGTAACACAAATTATAGTTAGGCTTATTATGCAATGTCTTTTATTTATTGGTTTATTAGAACAAAATGTTAACTAAAATAATACAAAATTATGAAATAAAATTACTATACAAAATGATGTGCTAATTATGATATTCTGCGAAGTAATTTTTTTTGGTAGTGAGGCAAAGATGGACATTGCACATAGTACATATATTATGCGTCCTGACAGTTCTGTTTTTGTTTTCTAAACGTTCCCGTTTACGTTGCAACATTATTGCAACATTATTGCAAAGATGGACATGGACTAAACGTTCCCGTTTACGTAATTGCGTTCGGCATACGTTCTATTTTGACATTCTGTATAAAAATGCAGATAAGGTTATAATTAAATACGACAATCACCAATTTTAAAATGGAGAAAAATGTTTCCCTTAGTCGTGAAAGGGTTAAACCGAAACGGGTAGAACGCCATTCGGGAATTTTATTTTTTTTTATCAGAAATTATTTTTGTTGAATAGCGCAATGATGTTTTTTTTTTTCACTCTATTAAAACTCTTTGAGGGATAGATGGTATTTGTGGACTCTCTTTAGATCAGACCTCGTCTATATATAATATGATGAACAGAGCTAACTCCGAAAAACTAGATGCTCTCCAAGGTTTCTGTAATAAACCTAAGTTCGTCTGTCGGTTGGGGTACGTTGTGTTGGCTCGTCCCGTCTTTACTACCGCTCGGTGATATTTATTGCTGCTATTAGAGAGTTGGCGAAACGATCGTGCGATTACAAATGCATCATCATCATCATCCTCAAGCAGCCATGGGCTACGGAAGTCCAAAAAAAAGCCATATATCTGTCCAGTCCAGTGGGTTTATATGGTCAGCACCAGGACCCTGTGTGGTTGACCTCAGCAGGGTAGAAAAAAAAAAGAAAAGTAGCCATAGTTGTCCAGATCAGTAGGCCACACTAATCTGGCAGCTCTCCCCTTCCGTTCACTTCCACAAGAGAGTATCTCTTTTGAAAGGTACTAACGGTCTGCACCACGAGAAGGTGGGGTCGGACATTAGGTGCTAGGCCTGGCCGGTTCTATGCATCATCACAGGGGATTGGTGCATAGCTCTCCTTCCAGTGATTACCTAGCTACCATTTACAGACCTTACAAATGCAGTGTCTCCTATATATATATATAGACGACAGAGACTGACTCCTTGATTCGATCTGAATGCGCTAAAGAAGTGAAAGAGTCCGTTTTATGAATGATGTGACTCGATGCAAATGCAGGGGCTCAATACTGAGATCCTCTTAAGAAATATGCGTGACTCCAGTCTTTATAAGAAACAATTATCCATTATTGAAACATTAACTCAAAAACATTAATTGCATGACAAAAACGTACTCCTACTCATTTGCTAGGAATCACAATACCAGCTTACTATCCTAGTTCAGCTATTTCTTGAGAGCCAAGTACCGTTATTTCCCGTCAGCACTTACGAGTTGAAACTCACCGGGGTTCCCACGGTCAGTAGGGAACACCGATGGGCTATGGAAAGGCCGCCGTCCGTAGGATGGGACGTTAAGACGTGGCCCCGTGTGGTGGAGAGACATACCCTGTGCACGTTAAAGAACACGCTAGATGGCCTTGACGGGAGTCTACCATCTGTCTCCCAATAGCTGTTCCAGTGGGTCCCTTCCCCCAACCTTCTCTGAGCCTTCGGGGTCCATGTGACCTGGCCATTTAGTCCATCGTGTGCAAAAAAGTGCCGCTCAGAGGTAAAACAACCAAACCCAACATTCCAGTAAGGGCCTCACTAACATGGCCTTGTTGGAACTAAAGACATCTTACGTTACATGTGACTCAGTGTGAAACAGACAATAATGTATGAAACAAATAATTATGTAAAAAAGGGCTCTGGATAAGCTAATCCAGCCTGACAGTTGACTCAAATTTTTTCTTGCTATGTCACTGTTGGTGCAATGAATGCTTGTCAATGTATCAATCGCAATTAGGGTTTTTGAAAACCCAAAACGGAAATTCTGGACCTTGCAGGAAATATATTCTTCCTGAGAGCGGGTTGTTGTTGTTGTTGTTTTACCTCTGAGCGGCACTTTTTTGCACACCATGGGCTAAATGGCCAGGTCACACTAAAAATAGATAAAAAAAACTCGAAAAACTTTTTCCATGTAGAATATTATTTTAACTTTTACTATTTGGTGGAATATTTTAGTAATGTGAAACCCTCCTCATTCTCCCCCCCCCCTCCTCATCCCCATTAAATGTGCAAAAGTGTTTTAAATATGTGTCATAGTTGTTTTACATCTGAGACTGAGTTTTCAGTTTTTGTCATAACTAATAAACTGTGTTTATTCAACTTCTGTTAATTTTGAAAATTTTTAACATAGTACTGGCGACGTATACATTGCATGAAAATTTTAAACCTTGTTTTTCTCATATTGTTCTTTAATTTTTTTTTCTTTTCAGTTTTTTTTTTCACTTTCTTTCTAACCGGTTTTTTAAGGAATAAAGCATTCGGGTCAAATTATTCAAGTCCTATAAAACCTCTTGTTCTTGTATAAAATCATGTTGTAAGATGTATTGCCAAAAAAAGAAAATATGACAACATTAGAGATATTTCTAAAGAGTTCGAGTTGGGTTGTTTTACCTCTGAGCGGCACTTTTTTTGCACACCATGGGCTAAATGGCCAGGTCACATGGACCCTGAAGGCTCAGAGAAGGTTGGGGGAGGGGACCCACTGGAACAGCTGTTGGGAGACAGATGGTAGCCTCCCGTCAAGGCCATCCAGCGTGTTCTTTAACGTGCACAGGGTATGTCTCTCCCGCACACGGGACCACGGCTTAACGTCCCATCCGACGGACGGCGGCCTTTCCAAGCCCATCGGTGTCCTGAGAGCGGGATGATGTATCAATCTAAGGATGGATGAACCATAATCAATATGAAAGTGTCAGTGAAGTGTTGTAATTAACCTTATAACAAAAAAAACAATATATCAAATTGAGTTAAATTGTTATAACTCTTGAATGATTTCCTGAATGTAGGGGAATATATATATATCTTAAATATAAGTGCCTTTTCTTTGAAATAAATAGGGTAAGAACTTTAAGAACAAGCACTTAGAACACAGAGAAAGGTACTCAAATAATTAGAACACAAGGAAAGGACTTAAAGAAAAGCATTAAGAACACAGGATAAGGCCCTTAAAGAACAAGAGCTAAGAGCAAGTACTTAAAACACAGGGAAAAGCACGTAAAGAATAGTCACTAAGAACACAGGGAAAAGCAATTAAAGTATAAGCTCAGTCACATGTCTTTGATATATGAGATAACAGTTTGATTGACAGGAGACGTAATCAATCAATGACCGGAGAATATTCACAATTCGTCATCGCCACAGTCTCATTGTCTCAATTGCTTTACACCAAGTTTTCGCTACTGGTATACAACTGCTGTAGCCGTCCCGTGGCCGAGTGGTTAGCGCGCTTGGCTACTGATCTACGGGACCTGGGTTCGAGCTACGGGTAAGGCATGGATGTTCGTGTTGTTTTCTGCTGAGGTCCTGCCATCCTCTCAGATCTTCTACTGTGGCATATAAACTGACAGGCTCTTGTCAGAGCTCTGTGGCAAGCAGCTGCTTGAGTGGGTATTTATTTATTTATTATTATACAACTGCTATAAATAATAAAACAAGCAAATAATTTTCGGACTGCAAAAATTGGTATTATTGTTATTTATATTCCGGGAAAATCAACGTTTCATTTATACGGCACCTCTTTATATTGCAAACATCGGGCAATTCAAATTGGTTTGGATTATTTTATCTTCGAACGGTACATTTATACACAAAATGGGTTAAATGGCCAGGTCACAAGGACCCCAAAAGAAAGGTCGAGGGAAGAGGATTACTAGAGGGTTGTTAGGCGATACATAGAAAAATCCCGTTCAAGACAATACAGTATGTTTGTTAACGTGCGCAAAATATAGCTTTCCTGCACGTGGAACCACGGCTTAACGTACAATTATATGGATTTATTTTATTTCATTTTTTTCGGATTCATCGTGCTAACTTTTTCACCGAGGATACAGCCGACGTCAGCGGAGAAAATCTCAACACACGCAATGAGGATTTCAATGCAAATGAGCTTCTGATGCCATTGCTGTAGTATTGATTCATCGACTTAGTAAGGTTTACAAAATAAACAAGCAACTGTCAGTGACATATAAGAAAGGAAATAACAGCAAATAAGATGTTTTTTTAAATTCACGTAATGTAATTTTAAATTTAAGAAATATTCTCCTTAAAAAAAAGCAGGTTCAGATTTCTTCATACGGATTTTTTTTTGATATATTTTAATTTGTAATTCTGATTTACAGAATAGTTTCTATTCTTATATCTGAAAGGAATTTTTTAAATATGTTTTGGAAGTATTACTTTTACTAGAATCCATTATTAGAACTGAATTAAAAACTAGTTAATATTTCTGAAAAAAATTTATCGCCGACACGGCGGGAATCGAACCCGCAACTCTCCAGATTCATGTCAGAGCGCGCAGGTAGCGCGCTCTGGCATGAATCTGGAGAGTTGCGTGTTCGATTCCCGCCGTGTCGGCGATAAATTTTTTTCAGAAATATTAACCAATGTTGAAATCTATTTCTACATGTAATCTATGTATTTACTATGGATGAATTAAAAGCTTTTGGGGAGTATATGTCGGTTTATTGTCGGTGAAGGAGAACAAAAAGGAAGTTCTATCTGAAACTGAACTGTTAATCGTATTTCGTTTTCTTCAGTTTTATCAGCGTTAGCCAAAAACATCTTGCAGTTTCAAGCGAACTTACTTTTCGCTTCTGCATTTAACAGATAGAAGAATATGTATTTTTTCTCCCTCAAAACATTTGCTTTCCAAATTCAAATGAATCTGCTCTTTTATCGTTCTGACAGTTTTATAGCTTTAATTTTTATAGCTTGGAAAGGCCGCCGAACGTCGGATGGGATGTTAAGCCGTGGTCCCGTGTGCGGGAGAGCCATACCATGTGCACTTTAAAGAACACGGGTATGTCTCTCCCGCAATGTAAATTATTTAACATCATAATTTAATTATACCCCCAGTTTTTTAGCTTTAATATAAAATATATAAATATATATACAATAATTTTACATTTACTTCGCTTCTTTTTTAGCAATGTTTAATTCGTTGCCTAATATTATCAAAGGGAAAAGAATTCTTCTTATTTTTCTTCTATTTATCACACTATACATTTATTCTTCCTCACTTTTGTAGTATCCTTATTGAAATAGGAAAAATTATATAATAATTTAAGGTTCTTTAGTCGCAAGGGAGCTATAACTCTTGTGCTTTCAAACTTCTATATTATACTTCGTGTTTTAATGAACAAAATAGTTATGTAATGTATATAAATTTGTGAAACTGTATTGTATATGTTTTACTTTCATGGTTGGGTTGTTTTACCTCTGAGCGGCACTTTTTTTGCACACCATGGGCTAAATGGCAAGGTCACATGGACCCCGAAGGCTCAGAGAAGGTTGGGGGAGGGGACTCACTGGAACAGCTGTTGGGAGATAGATGGTAGCCTCCCGTCAAGGCCATTCAGCGTGTTCTTTAACGTGCACAGGGTATGGCTCTCCCGCACACGGGGCCACGGCTTAACGTTCCATCCGACGGACGGCGGCCTTTCCAAGTCCATCGGTGTCCCCTACTGACCGTGGGCAGGGCGGGGAGTTTTGCGGAGATAAATCTCAACGCTGACCCAGCTGAGACTCGAACCTGGGAACTACAGATTACGAACCTGACACGCTACCGACTGAGCCACCCCCGCCCCTACTTTCATGGTACCTTTGTAGTGAGTTGAGATTAGATGTCGCCCTTAAAACTTTGCCTCCCCAAGCTCCCGCTTGGAATGCTTATGCTGTCGTTCAGGTTCTGCTTTTATATCTACATATGGCATATTAAAGAGTCCTTATATTTTCAAGCGCTGAAATACAAGAAAGTTTAATATTCTTTCAATTCATTCTGACCTTTTCATATGAACGTTGGTTAAAAATCATTAAGATATTTTTTAACGGTTAAATGTTTTACCAAAAAGCATAAACGATATATGTAAACTGAAAATAAATTGCTATGTTAATACCTTTGTAGATGATGCATCATTAACTACAAACGCTGATTCTCTAGAAAACCATTTCACAACTTAAATACTGATCTAATTAACATATGCGATGAACTGACTAAGTTTAAAAAGTTACAAAAAGATTAAGTATGTTTTATTTAACCTGAAAATGAAATTATACGATCTAATTTGATTAAATTCAACCTTAACATGCAATAATTACTCAGATTGTTGCTTTGAGGCAATTGAACAGGTTCAAAATTAAACTTGGACGCTTCTATTAATAGATCCTTAAGTTGCAAAATTCATTCACATTGTATACCTAACAACTATGTAACTGATACTGGTGATGTGCGGCATGAGATTAACAGACGAATAGGGATTGCTGTCGGGACTTTTAAGAATCTAATCAGAGTGTGGAGAAATAGGCGTATACATCTAAAGACTAAAATTAGGCTGTATAATAGTTTGGTTCTTTCTAGGGTTAGTTATGGTAGTGAAACTTGGACACTTTGTAAACAAGATAACAGGAAACTAGATGCTTTTGATTCCAGATGCTTACGCAGCATCTTGAGCATTAGGTGGTTCAACTTTGTAACTAATGATTAGGTTAGGCAAAGGAGTTTGCAACCCGCCTCGTCGGACAAATTTTTGTTGCCGTCCCGTGGCCGAGTGGTTAGCGCGCTTGGCTACTGATCTACGGGACCTGGGTTCGAGCCCCGGGTAAGGGATGGATATTCGTGTTGTTTTTTGCTGAGGTCCTGCCATCCTCTCAGATCTTTTACTGTGGCATATTAACTGACAGGCTCCTGTCAGACCTCTGTGGCAAGCAGCTGCTTGAGGGGGTATTTATTTTTTTATTTTATTTAAGCAGCATATTGTGCAGAGAGAGACTCCGTTGGTTTGGCCATGTTGCCCGTATGAATAATTATAGATTGGCGAATAGGGTTATGAACAGTGTGCCTAAAGGCCTCAGAAAGAAGGGGAGACCTAGGATGCGGTGGGCAGACAATGTCAAACAGGACCTTGTTAGAATTGGTGTGTAGTGGCCAGATGCACTAGATGTAGCTCAGGATAGACTTGCTTGGAGAACTAAATTGCACGGTCTGGTTGGACCTCCGTAGGCCATGGCTGCTTGAGGATGATGATGAGGATGATTGCAAGTTGGAGTGAAACATAATTTAATCATTAAGAAATACAATTTCAATATAAAATAAATTTACACGTCAAATATTACCAAATAAGTAATGATAATAAAAAATGATACCGTTGCCATTTTTTATAAATATATCATGTGAGATATATTTCCATCAAGGTTTGTTTATGGAACATTAAATTATTTCTTTAAAAACAAAATCCAGTGCTGCAAAATTCAAATCTTTCTCTTTGAGATAATGGGAAAATTCTTCTGTTGCCAATTGCAAAAAAGAAAATTATGCGCAGCCATAAATACTTTTGTGAAAAAAAATGAGTTTTCCCGGTGCGAGGCACTCGAACCCACATCTCTCCAGATTATTCTAAACACTAAACTGGCACCGACTTCTTTATTTACCCTCTATGTGTTAGGCCCTAATATTTTTAATTCTATGCTAACTTTAATTAGAAATTAAAGAAATGTGTAGCATTTCAAAATCATTCACTGTTAAATATATAGTGAGTATTCAAATGCTAAAGGCCTGTTTTCAACATTATACTAAAGAAGCATTAACATATTGTGTCAGATTTTGATTGCTTTGCACTTCCGTAGCCGTCCCGTGGCCGAGTGGTTAGCGCGCTTGGCTACTGATCTAAGGGACCTGGGTTCGAGCTCCGGGTAAGGCATGGATGTATGTGTCGTTTTTCTGCTGAGGTCTTGCCATCCTCTCAGACCTTCTACTATGGCATATAAACTGACAGGCTCCTGTCAGACCTCTGTGGCAAGCAGCTGCTTGAGGGGATATTTTTTTTTTCACTTCCTTTCTTTCCACTATGTAATGCTGAGAATCGATGATACCGAAATATAGTTCTTTAAATAGCGTGTGTATTAATCTACATGAGCTTAGATGCTCTTGGATTGATAAGAGCATTACCAGCGATTTTTGAACTCCCTCCGTATGAACCAAATGTTTACCGAGCTTGTTGCATTTCCTATTCAACAAAAATGTTATTGAGTCACCATTTCCCGATTTTTATTTTCAATACTTTTTGTGAAACACTCAAACAATTCTATAAGTCTACCATATCGATAAAACCCGATTTTAAAATCTCAAAAGCATTATATGCATTTTGTGGCCTACCTGGTAAAATCTAAAAGTTCTTAAAAACAATTTTTCGTTATTATAGACGATAAAAAATTAAACAGAATAATTTTATGGTTGCTATTTTTAGAAAGTACGGTGGATGGGTGGTTAGCGTGCTTTTCTACAGATCAAAGGGATCTGGGTTCGAGCTCCGTGTAAGGCAGGGATGTTTTCTTTCATGTGTTGCCTTTCTAATGAGATCGCGCTCTCCTCACAGATTTTCTCTATGGCGTATTATACCGACAGGCTTCTGTCAGATCTTTAGGGAAAGCAGCTGCTTCAGGAGTAATTAATTTATTTATTTTATATTTGCATTTTGCGCTTTTGAAGCAAAAATAATATCTGTCATTAACCTCTAGCATTTAGGTTGGTTTGTTTCACCTCTGAGTGTCACTTTTTTGCACACCATGGGGCACACCATTTTGCACACCATGGCCAGGTCACATAGATCCCGAAGGCTCAGAGAAGGTTGGGGGAGGGGACCCACTGGAACAGCTGTTGGGAGATAGATGGTAGACTCCCGTCAAGGCCATCCAGCGTGTTCTTTAAAGTGCACATGGTATAGCTCTCCCGCACATGGGACCACGGCTTAACATCCCATCCGACGTTCGGCGGCCGTTCCAAGCCCATCGGTGTCCCCTACTGACTACTACCTGGGACTGCGGGCAAGGCGGGGAGTTTTGCGGCGATAAATCTCAAAGCTGACCCAGGCGGGACTGAATCTCTAGCAAGAGTCTTTTGTACAGAAGAAATATCAAGTGAAACTTCTTATAAAATATTAGCCAGAATTAAATGAAGATGAAGTGAAATTATTAAATAAGGGAAGTGATAGCTTGTGATGCAAAAAATTTAATCATTGTTACTGCTTTCAGCAGAAATTTCATGTCAATGGATCGTAGCTGTACAGATGATGCTATTGGCGAATGATCACGTGAAATTAAATGCGATAAATAATTCTGCGAAAATAATAAACACATCTACTCATTTCTAGAGTTACAAAACAACAGAGAATTAAAAGGAGACTCATCTAAAGCGAAAATAAACTCATGAAATGACAAAGTTACTAGCTAAACGTAAGAAAAATTAGAAGCCATATGAACTGAATTCTAATACGTTCAAATAAATGTTATATTCAAAGTTATGTATTTAAACTGTGGAGGAAAAACGAAGGAAACTAAACTGCAAAAAATAAAAATAATAAATATCCCCTCAAGCAGCTGCTTGCCACAGAGGTCTGACAGGAGCCTGTCAGTTTACATGCCATAGTAGAAGGTCTGAGAGGATGGCAGGACCTCAGCAGAAAAACGACACATACATCCATGCCTTATCATCTGATATCTTGTCTAATAACACCATGAGGTTTTTAAGGTAATAGAACATCGTTCATAGTTATTAAACGATTTACACAATGATTAACATAATAGTCGTTACCATTCTATCAAATCTTATAACAACAAAGTCACGTCATTTAAGAAAACAAATGACAGCAAATGCATGGAAGTAATTGCGACAATGAGACTGCGCAGATGACGAAATGATGACTTTTCGTAGATCTCACTTTTTAGTTGCTTTTCAACCTTCCAATAATCTCATAGATTAAATCAATGACATATTGGATCGACAAACTCTGCTCTTATTGCTGGTGAACTTAAAATGTAAGACAGACAGGTCAGAGACAAAGTTCTTCAATAAACAATTTAAAGGAAGTTATGAACAATAAAAATCTACAAAGATTATACATGAAATATTAAAATCACCGCTTAAAAGGTGGTAAAGGGAAAATCCTTTACAGTGCCGCGCAGGGGGTGGGCAATTTTTGGGAATTGTAAATGAATGGAATGAATTAATGCTAATAGGTCTTTTATAAATTCTGCTTTATTGCATAAATGATGAGTTTTAAGAAAGCACTATCGTTGACATATTTCGTTATCCAAAGAACTACAACTTTCAGATTAAGTTGGAGGATATAATGACCTTGTAGCTGATGAATGCGAAAAAAGTTGGAGCACAATAGGGAAATAAATTTTTAAATAATCTCACCAGTAGGTAAGGGACAACTTGGGGAAATGTGTGAGAATGTGTAGATGACTCTTCGATAGCTCTCGTAGATCATTGGTTGATTAACAGGCGATTGGTAAGTAATTGATCAACAATCTGGGTAGAATCTGTCAAAATGTCAATTGCGCAGTTTCATAGTCTCCCAAGTAGCTACTCATATTAGGCCAATGTTATGATCAGGCTTCGGAAGGTGGTTGGTTGGGTTGTTTTACCTCTGAGCGGGGCTTTTTATGCACACCATGGGCTAAATGACCAGGTCACAAAAACCCCGAGAGCTCAGAGAAGGTTAGGAGAATCCACTGGACAGCTGTTGGGAGGCAGATGGTAGCCTCCCTTCAAGACTATCCAGCGTATTCTTTAACATGCACAGGGTATGGCTTTACCACACATGGAATCACGACTTAATGTCCCATCCGACGGACGGCGACTTTCCAAGAACATCGGTGTCCCCTACTGACCGAGGGCAGAGCGGGGAGTTTTGCAGAGATCAATCTCAAATTTGACCCAGCTGGGATTCGAACCTGGGAATTGCAGATTACGAGCCTGGCGCACTATCGACTGAGCCACCCTAGCCCCTCGGAAGGTAGTAAATAGCTTTGTGGAAAAAAATCAGTTTTGTCGATGAGCAGGACTCGAACCCATGTTTCAGCTGTTGGGAGGCAGTTTCAGCAGTTTCACCCATGAACAGCTGTTGGGAGGCAGATGGTAACCTCCCTTCAAGACCATCCAGCGTGTTCTTTAACATGCACAGGGTATGGCTTTACCACACATGGAACCACGACTTAATGTCCCATCCGACGGACGGCGACTTTCCAAGAACATCGGTGTCCCCTACCGACCGAGGGCATAGCGGGGAGTTTTGCAGAGATCAATCTCAAAGTTGACCCAGCTGGGATTCGAACTTGGGAATTGCAGATTACGAGCCTGGCGCACTACCGACTGAGCCACCCTAGCCCCTCGGAAGGTAGTAAATAGCTTTGTGGAAAAAATCAGTTTTGTCGATGAGCAGGACTCGACCCCATGTTTCTCCAGATTCACGCCGGAGTGTTCTAACCACTAAACTAACACTGGATTCGTCATTTATTCACTAAGCCGGTGCTAGTTTAGTGGTTAAAACTATTCATTGTCTTTTATGTGAACAGATAACTCTGTGCCTTCGCTATTAATTGATTGTTTCGAAAGCAGAATTTGGCTTTTCCAATAAATTTTCGCAACTGTTTGAAACCCTTGGAGAGGAGTACGAAGGTTGGGTTGGGTTGTTTTACCTCTGAGCGGCACTTTTTTGCACACCATGGGCTAAATGGCCAGGTCACATGGACCCCGAAGGCTCAGAGAAGGTTGGGGGAGGGGACCCACTGGAACAGCTATTGGGAGACAGATGGTAGCCTCCCGTCAAGGCCATCCAGCGTGTTCTTTAACGTGCACAGGGTATGGCTCTCCTGCACACGGGGTCACGGCTTAACGTACTTTTTGAATTTTTTTTTATTTGATCGAAACATTTGCTTTTGCTATCTGTTCTAAAAAAAAAAGCTTATTTTAGAATTTAGGAACTTCGGAATACTTCTGATTGACCAATTATTTTTGAATTTAATTGATTAACGAATAATTTTTACCTAGTTTCTTTTTATCTCCATATTGCAATGTATTATCTCCAAAACTGAGGGAGAAAAGATTTGCCTCAATTGGATGCTTAATGCTTGACGCTCATAGTTTGATTCTCCAGTATGCTAACTTCGGGATTTTTTTTGTCATTAACTCAACTCTTCTCTCGGTGGGAGAGACCCAGATAGGCTTGGAAAGGATGCCATCCATATCATGGAATGTTAAGCCATGGCCCTATGTGGGCAACCCATAACTTGTGCTTGTTAAATAACACGAAGAAGTTTCTATACGACTCTTAATAGCTATTCAGAATACTTGGCTCACTATACCCAAAAATAATTGTAAAGAAACCCACAATTGTTGCAATTGAACCATTAAAAACACTTTTGAAGTAACCTGTAAGATGCGATAAATTATTTATGTTGAAATTTAATTGTTTATTCCGTCACCTCGTTTAAATTAAATTTCTTACCCGTTCAGAGTAAATACATAGATTACCTATTATGTAGAATTTAACAATAAGTCATCTGAAAAAAGTTATCGCTGACGCAGCGATAACTTTTTTCAGTTGGCATTTTGCTTTGTTTGTTATTCAGTTGTTCAAAGAGAGCAGCGGGACTCGAACCCGCAACTCTCTAGATACATGCCAGAGAGATCTAACCAGTTAAACTACGCATCAGGCGACAAATAACTCTAGGATATGACCTATGAATATTTTACCGAGATGTGGCAGATCTTGCACCATCTTGGAATTATTTGTCGTCTGATGCGGGTTTAACTGGTTAGAGCGATCTGGAATATATCTAGAGCAGTGGTTCTCAACCTTTTATGCTTCACGTACCCCGTGGAAATGTGTATGTAACTGGCGTACCCCTTGTATAGATAGGTAAAACTTTAGTTACTATAGTTATAGTATAGTTATAGTATAACAATGGGAATAAAATAAAACATATACATATATATAACATACATTTAGCGACTTTTGAGCTCTCACGGCGTACCCCAAAAAATTTTACTGCGTATCCCACGTTGAAAACCCCTAATCTAGAGATGAATAATTGTTAAATCTATTATTTCCTCTACGTTCCCCTAACCAGATGAATAATTGTTAAATCTATTATTTCCTCTACGTTCCCCTAACCAGATGAATAATTGTTAAATCTATTATTTCCTCTACGTTCCTCTAACCAGATGAATAATTGTTAAATCTATTATTTCCTCTACGTTCCCCTAACCAGATGAATAATTGTTAAATCTATTATTTCCTCTACGTTCCCCTAACCAGATGAATAATTGTTAAATCTATTATTTCCTCTACGTTCCCCTAACCAGATGAATAATTGTTAAATCTATTATTTCCTCTACGTTCCCCTAACCAGATGAATAATTGTTAAATCTATTATTTCCTCTACGTCCCCCTAACCAGATAAATAATTGTTAAATCTATTATTTCCTCTACGTTCCCCTAACCAGATGAATAATTGTTAAATCTATTATTTCCTCTACGTCCCCCTAACCAGATGAATAATTGTTAAATCTATTATTTCCTCTACGTTCCCCTAACCAGATGAATAATTGTTAAATCTATTATTTCCTCTACGTTCCCCTAACCAGATGAATAATTGTTAAATCTATTATTTCCTCTACGTTCCCCTAACCAGATGAATAATTGTTAAATCTATTATTTCCTCTACGTCCCCCTAACCAGATAAATAATTGTTAAATCTATTATTTCCTCTACGTTCCCCTAACCAGATGAATAATTGTTAAATCTATTATTTCCTCTACGTCCCCCTAACCAGATGAATAATTGTTAAATCTATTATTTCCTCTACGTTCCCCTAACCAGATGAATAATTGTTAAATCTATTATTTCCTCTACGTTCCCCTAACCAGATGAATAATTGTTAAATCTATTATTTCCTCTACGTCCCCCTAACCAGATAAATAATTGTTAAATCTATTATTTCCTCTACGTTCCCCTAACCAGATGAATAATTGTTAAATCTATTATTTCCTCTACGTTCCCCTAACCAGATGAATAATTGTTAAATCTATTATTTCCTCTACGTTCCCCTAACCAGATGAATAATTGTTAAATCTATTATTTCCTCTACGTTCCCCTAACCAGATGAATAATTGTTAAATCTATTATTTCCTCTACGTCCCCCTAACCAGATAAATAATTGTTAAATCTATTATTTCCTCTACGTTCCCCTAACCAGATGAATAATTGTTAAATCTATTATTTCCTCTACGTTCCCCTAACCAGATGAATAATTGTTAAATCTATTATTTCCTCTACGTTCCCCTAACCAGATGAATAATTGTTAAATCTATTATTTCCTCTACGTTCCCCTAACCAGATGAATAATTGTTAAATCTATTATTTCCTCTACGTTCCCCTAACCAGATGAATAATTGTTAAATCTATTATTTCCTCTACGTTCCCCTAACCAGATGAATAATTGTTAAATCTATTATTTCCTCTACGTCCCCCTAACCAGATAAATAATTGTTAAATCTATTATTTCCTCTACGTTCCCCTAACCAGATGAATAATTGTTAAATCTATTATTTCCTCTACGTTCCCCTAACCAGATGAATAATTGTTAAATCTATTATTTCCTCTACGTTCCCCTAACCAAATGAAAAATTGTTAAATCTATTATTTCCTCTACGTTCAGTTGATTAGCCCAATTAGAAAATTTAAAGTTAACTTTTGCTAATTATCTGATTCGCTACTGCCAAAATATCTTCGTCATTCCTGAATTACATTTTCGACAATTCTAGTCTTTTAGCAATGTAAGTCAGCAAAAGATCCGACGGAAAAAAAAGAAAACAGAGACAGTTTTGCAGCATGTAAGACCCAACAGCAACTCGCAGTGTGTAATTCTCGGTACCGTAAATTAACCACGTAATTTTCTCATTCTCAGAACTTACTCTCAGTAATTGTTTCGTTGAAATTTCTCGCACCACCCTTGACACATAAATGTAAGAGTGGGACTTTGTTCTTCGAGGGGAAAAGAGCGTAGAGTCACTTGATGCCCCAGAATGTCTGTTCTCCGATGACCACTTCCTTGAAGCAATTTTAGAAATCCTCCTTTGCAGTTATCTTAATGTTGAGAAGCAATGATCACGAGACTGTTTTACAGAGGAATTCTTTTTTCATGAAGGAAATTACTTCTATTAAAGGGTTATGTTGTATCATGTACAAAACTGTTATTGTTAATTAATAGTCTGACAAAAATAGTAATCCCACTCAGAGTCTTATCATCATCAAGAGGGTATAAAGACAGTGATTAAAAAAAGCATGGAGAAAACAGAAATGCACTTTTGTTGATAAGAAAGTCTTTGTTTCATTCTTCTGGATTTTTTGGCATTTTGCTTTGTTTGTTCATTCGTTCAGCAATAATTCACGAATTAATGGATTATTTACATTTAGTAAATAAATAAAAAAAAATTTAAGTAAATAATTAAAGACTCCGTTTGTTGTCCGTTGTTTTTAGTAAATAATTAAAGACTCCGTTGGTTTGGCCATGTTACCCGTATGAATAATTATAGCTTGGCGAATAGGGTTATGAACAGTGTGCCTAAAGGCCTCAGAAAGAAGGGGAGACCTAGGATGCGGTGGGCAGACAATGTCAAACAGGACCTTGTTAGAATTGGTGTGCAGTGGCCAGATGCATTAGATGTAGCTCAGGACAGACTTGCTTGGAGAACTAAATTGCACGGTCTGGTTGGACCTTCGTAGCCCATGGCTGCTTGAGGATGATGATGATGATGATGAAATAAATAAATTTTTAAAAGTTAAATAACAGATTCCCTAGGGGGTGCTCGGATTCTTACCTCAATTAACTATTTAAAATATATTATAGATAGCACCCCCCAGAAGTTTTCATTTGACCTATTATAATCGCCTCCCACCCAGAAAATTTCCCTCCCCTTTTTTAGATGGAGAGAGCAGAAAGGAGGGATCACTATTTCAGGAAGCATATGCTACTCCCCACGTCAGAAACGTTTTTTTTTTCTGACGTGGGGATTCATCACGATCAGAGATTTCAGGAAGCATATGCTTCTTCCCACGACTGATCAGTTCAGTCGTATCTGACCCAGATGATCCCCACGTCAGAAACTTTTCTTCGAGATATAATTCATTACACTCGACAATCGTCTACAATTTCCTTTTTTCGGGGGGTAGGGGGAGAAAAGAAAGATTGGTGGAGCACAGGGGCTGCTTTATGATACGAAAACGTTGCATATTGAATTTAATTACTCTGTCTCTTAGAGTGGCATACCCTGAAATTTCCAACAACAAAAGGAGAGATTTGAGTGTAATGAGGTAGTTTTGACTTCTTTAGTCTCTGACGTTTGGAGACTTTCTTAGATAATATAGTTATTCAAGACCTAAAGTATGTGTATGTGGAAATTATAATCCCCAAGACGCCCTTTTGGTACGCTATTGGTCGCTTAAAAGTAATAATAAATACCCCCTCAAGCAGCTGCTTGCCACAGAGGTCTGACAGGAGCCTGTCAGTTTATATGCCAGAGTAGAAGGTCTGAGAGGATGGCAGGACCTCAACAGAAAAACGACACAAACAGCCATGCCTTACCCGGGGCTCGAACCCAGGTCCCGTAGATCAGTAGCCAAGCGCGCTAACCCCTCGGCCACGGGACGGCTATACTCTTTAAAATTCGCTACCTCTTTTTTGGAGATAAAGAAAAATTGGACTTGGAAGTGAGAACTTTGTTTGCACTTACGTTAAGTTAAAATTAGGAAGATAAATACCGAATTTGATGATTTTAGTTCTTATTTTTTAGGATATGGTCTTCCTACTATTTCTTATTTCTTTTCATTTTTTTTTTTGGAAGGAGAAATAGAGTTTGAGGGGAAGAAGGCAAATCCCTTACTCTATTTTAGATTAGAAGAAGCAACTATGCAATGGATTTGGTGGTCCTAGTTCTTCCCCTTTAGGAGGTGTTGTTGATCAAACAGACAGACATATAAACACTCAGACTGGGTAATGTTCTGAAATATATTATGATTTAGTCCCAATTCGAAGATGAGCAGAACTCGCTTTATGGAACAAAAATAACAGCGAAACGCCCGACAGAAACACGACAACAAGTCAGTTTGTTAAAAAATTACATTTTTGTAGTATTGTTCTTCTGGCAATAAATATTTCATTCCACTGTATGATTTACTCTATTTTCTGTTACTGGGTTCATTAATAAGCCAATCGATGGTTGTGAGTCAGTAGTTTAGGTAAGTGCAGCTTATCGTCGGTGAGCCGATTGCAGCCTTCGGAATTCACTCGGTTAGTCGAATGCATGTAAATAGTCTGAAACAGAGCATTCTGCTGAGGTTTGAATCAATCTACTTAATACACTATGGAAGATGACGATTAAATATCGTATATCTCCTGCTGAAGCCCTTGACAGAAATCCGCTTAGTTTACTTCATAACAACAACGTAGAAACTGACTTTTAAGGAATCACCTTGTACAGTCGGTTCTCGATTTAAGGGGTCTTGTAATAATGCGATCACTTGTATTTGCACTTTAAAAGAAAATTACATAGGCATTTTTTTTTATAGAATAAAACGATTTTAACCCAGAAATTAAAATAAAAAAATTGAAATCCTCTCAAATATCGCTGTTTTCCTACTTTGCGAAAAGAAAAGCGTAACATCCCAATCTCAACTCCCTGCGTCGGCTTAACAGCTGTCAAAATCAGAAGATAAGGAGACATCTATAACTTAGTCTATTCAGTCATATCTGACCCAGATGATCCCCTAATCCTGTATCTCTCCCCTTCCATCAGTTCCATCACAGCAACAGCAAACCATCGGAGACAGTGCTCAGCATAAATGCTTGAAAATATTTTTAATACGCAGTTATTACTTTCCTATTGTAGTTAGACCGCATTTTTTCGTTTTAAGTGTAACTGTAATGTCTTTATTATTGTTACAAATAAACACTGTATAGTAAAAATGAAACAGCAGAGGAAATAGGTGTGTTGTATGAGTTACGAGGTCCTCTCCACAACATCCCTACCATTTCTTTTATTTTGTTATGGGGGAAATTATGCTTGATTGACGCTGTCATTTTTAAGAATGCAAACAGCAATGTAAATCCAGAACCGACTGTATATTCAATATGTTAAAATTTACGTTTGATTGATTATTGTAATCACTTTCATTGGCATAGTAAGAACAGCAACTGCGGAGGCTACGAAGAGACTGCGCAGTTAAAGCTTCGACAGTTCTTGACAATCTTCTGTCAATAACCTATCAATCACTTGAATAATCAATCTATGATCTGTGAGAATTGTCAAAGCGTCAACTGCGCAGACTCATAGTCTCCCTTATATCTTCTTCAGCTGCCAGTCACGCTATGTCACCAATGCCTGTATTAGAAAAGAACTTTTCTGTTAGGTCTATTCTCTTTCACACTTCTCTTTCACGCTCTTGACTTGCAACAAGGGATTTCTTCCAGTCTCTTTTAAGACAGCGTGCACTAGGTGAAGCGTGGATGCAGGCAATTGAATCACTGAAACTGCGCACTTGAGGCATCAAAAATTCTTATAAGTCATTAGTGAATTGATCTTCCAATCAGATGTCAATAAACTAATGGTCTTCTATCTACGAGATCATTGGTTGATTAACAACTGATTGAGGGTTCAATCAGCCAATGGCATCAGAATTTTCGATGACCAATTGCTTTTGTTAACGCTTTGACAATGATGCTGATCTAAGGGACCTGGGTTCGAGCCCCGGATAAGGCATGGTTGTATGTGTTGTTTTTTTCTGCTGAGGTCTGAGATAAGGTTTTTTTCTCCTATGAAGAGAGTTCCTTTACTGAGATAAGGTTTTTTTCTCTCTATGAAGAGATAAGATTCTTTCATTTTTCTCTATGAAGTGATAAGATTCTTTCTTTTTTTCTCTATGAAAAGGTAAGTTTTTTTTTTCTCTCTATGAACAAATAAGACTCTTTCCTCTAAAAAATTACGGTGCATTCCTAGGGAAAAACGCTGGTTCTGAAAATACAGTTCTGTGCTTACGAACTTAAGAAGAGAGTCGAAGTAAGAAGGATACATAAGAATGAAACTCTGCCAAAAAACGTGTGAACAGGAATAAGAATTTGAATTCAGAATAGTATTCCCCATTTGCTTCCAATGACATGAATATAGAGTATCAGTCAACAATTAATTGATGGGAATTGGATATGCTGTTGTTGTTGTTGTTTTACCTCTGAGCGGCACTTTTTTGCACACCATGGGCTAAATGGCCAGGTCACATGGACCCCGAAGTCTCAGAGAAGGTTGGGGGAGGGGACCCACTGGAACAGCTGTTGGGAGACAGATGGTAGCCTCCCGTCAAGGCCATCCAGTGTGTTCTTTAACGTGCACAGGGTATGGCTCTCCCGCACACGGGGCCACGGCTTAACGTCCCATCCGACGGACGGCGGCCTTTCCAAGCCCATCGGTGTCCCCTACTGACCGTGGGCAGTGCGGGGAATTTTGCGGAGATAAATCTCAACGCTGACCCAGCTGGGACTCGAACCTGGGAACTACAGATTACGAGCCTAGCGCGCTACCGACTGAGCCACCCCCGCCCCAGAATTGGATATGCAATATTTCGCCTATCATGAGAAGTTTAAAACTCGGATTGGACTAAGAAAACAAAAAAATGCGCCCTTCTGGTAGATTCCCATTAGATTAGACTTTCTCTTTCCTAGAAATAATCTTTCGAAATTTCTATATGTAATATTCATTATCGTAAATAAATAAATAAATAAATAAATACCCCCTCAAGCAGCTGCTTGCCACAGTGGTCTGACAGGAGCTTGTCAGTTTATATGCCACAGTAGAAGTTCTGAGAGGATGGCAGGACCTCAGCAGAAAACAACACGAACATCCATGCCGTACCCGGGGCTCGAACCCAGGTCCCGTAGATCAGTAGCCAAGCGCGCTAACCACTCGGCCACTGAAATTAATTCTATTTGAGACCTGGTATAATGAAACTGTATATAGCTGTATATCTCAGTCTTTGACAGCTGTGTAGAAATTATCAGATGCTTTCAGTAAATATCTTCACTATCATTGCGGTTGCTATATTTTCCAATTTCAAGAATTGTACTAAAACGTTCATTAATAACAAATCATTTCTACTAGACTTTAAAACCTACAATCTAAAATTAAATACGTTATTAAGATTAGCAAACAATTATTGGATAAAATAGTAGCGAAGCGTGGATGCAAGCAATTAAGTCAGTGACACTGCCCAATTGATAGGTTAAAAATTATCATAATTCATTGGTGAGTAAAGCTATAAATCGCATGCGAATAGGCACCAATAACATTTCATCTATGAGGTAATTGGTTGATTGATAAATGATTGATAGATTAATCAATCAATGACATTACGAGAATCTTTGAAGGAAAAATTGACCAGTCTCCTTGTTGGAAAAACTAATTATTTTGATTCGGAAAGGAGAGTGCCAAAGAACGAAAACATTTAAAGTAACATTGTCTCCCATAGCATTTCTAAATGTTTCTTTGATAAATACGGAATCTTTTTTTACTCCATTCAGATATTATTAGTCAAAAATCGAATGGAACTCTGGTGTAGATTGTCGCTATTAAGTTTTGAAAAACATTTACAATAGACCAGAAAATGTGGAAAATAATCACTCTGTTATTGGCAATTTTTTTGGCAGGTTATAGTATTTACATCGTTGAAAATATATTTTTATTAATTTATTCCTGCTTAAAAAAAGAACATTTGCATTTTAGACAGAGAGTCAAAACACATAGCTGTCATTGTCTGTAAGATTGTGCGATATTTATAAAACATCATTTTTTTTTTAAAACTTAACATGCGGCTGGTTACACACGTTCATTGGCTAAAATTCCTCTTAACAATCATAGAAATGATCACGACTCATTTGAACAACTATTTAAATGGTTGCGATACTTCCGAATAACGGTAAAATGTCACGGCCCATTGGAACTTTTATTAAACAGGGTCGCACAAATTTGAATGACTATTGAAAAGACCACGACCCATTCTGCAACTATTAAAAGGACTGCGGCCCATTCGAACAACTATTAAAATGGTTGCGATACTTTCGAATAACTGTGAAAATGTCACGACCCATTGGAACTTATATTAAACAGGGTCGCACAAATTTGAATGACTATTGAAAAGACCACGACCCATTCTGCAACTATTAAAAGGACTGCAACCCAGTTGAACAATTATTAAAAGTGCCACCAGGTATTTCAACAATTGTAAAATGAACCAAGCATCTTTCAGAAACTAAATCTCGTTTAAATTGCAAATTAGGTACAATTTTTTCCCCTTATGGAAATAAAATAAGAATATAGACAATGAAAGTGAAATAATTAATTATTCAGGATAATGAAATAAATTTACACAGTAAGGATGAAAATGGAGATTTTTCAGGCTATTTCTTGTACTTATCGCAGTTGTAACTTGCAGGATAATTCTTGTGCTACTCTTCTATTGAATATTGAGATTTTTATTTTAGTTCGAAAGACTTTTCCTTGAACTTTAAAAATATTTTCAGTTTCTCAGAGGATATGAACTTCAGAATTGACTATTGAATGAGCCTAGCTATACGAGTAAGCGATACGTAGGAATTTTTTGAAACCTAGAAATGGGTTACAACTTGCTGGTTGGGAACCACTAATTAAGACTTTTTAATTATCAACAAAACCATTTTGAGAAAACATTCGCTAAAAGGTGATAACTTCAAAAAAAATCTACTTACCCATCATTTTTTAATAGTTTAGTGTTGAGCAGGCCATTCAGATGCATTTCTTGAACAATTATTCAATGAAGCAGTTAACACAAAGCCAGTCATTTTTGAAATAATCATCAGACAGTCATCCCTGAGGTAAAAAAAAGAATGATTTCTTTTGAGGGGCAAAGAAATTTCAACGGCAAAAGATCGGTTAGGAATACGTATTCCACGATAACAACAGAAAGCTAGTTTTCGCTAACATCAAAGCTTGAACATCGTAATCTCAGGACGTGGTGTACTGATTTGCACTTCACTCGACAGAGTGGCCAAGATCACAGCTAACCCAATACAGGTGGAGAGCGAAAACAGGGACGAAGGCTTCACCGAATAGCTGGGTGAGTGGGTGCTGGAAAGTTGGGGAGAGCAGCGAAGGAAAGACTATCTCTGCTGAAGCCGCTTGGGCTCTTCTTCCTGCCACGCGTCCCTTCCCATTATTTAAGCTCGTGGTTCCTTTTCCTCTGTCTCTTAGTCATTGTGTGAAGGCCAACTCCCACCGCAAAGACGGGAGGAAAGCAATGAACTTGAGCAACTCACTCGAAAAAACTAGGAGTCTTTGGGAATTTGAGGTGTTGGCTCTTACGCTTTTGGAAAGAAAAAAACTAGACCACAAGTCGTTAGTTTGTTTAGATGTTCTTGAAGATTAAGAGGATTTGAAAACTTTTTTTATATCTTGAAATGCGGTTTTTTAAATAGGGGAAACCAAACGGGAAAAGACGTCTTTTAGAATTTTTTTAATTGACGAAATTCGTGATACACCCTGATACTCAATGATGGCTTTAAAGATTTAACTGAGTTTAAGTGGCCGAGTGGTTAGCAGGCTTGGCTACTGATCTAAGGGACCTGGGTTCGAGCCCCGGATAAGGCATGGCTGTTTATGTCGTTTTTCTGCTGAGGACCTGCTATCCTCACAGACCTTCTATTCTGGCATATAAACTGACAGGCTCCTGTCAGACCTCTGTGGCAAGCAGCTGCTTGAGGGGGTATTAATTTTTTTTTTATTTAAGTGGCTAATCAAACTAGGAAAACACAATAATGACTCCCGACTTTCTTCTCTGCTGGGAGGATTCTTCAGCCGGGTGTGGATACGAACCCACAACCTCCGATAACATGTCAGGGATTCTGACCGCTGAGCTACCGGATGCCGAACAAGATCTCTAATTGATGTTACGAACTTTCTACCTGTATTACACAATTTTCTGTGTCTCGTGAAGGCATTGTCCCAGCTGCTCACAAACAACCATCAATTGGCATCAGCTCAGGGGTCGGAACACCTGACATGCTATCAGGAGGTTGGGTTCGTATTTCTACAGGGCACAAGACAATTTTTCCTCTAAAATTGATATCGACGTTAAAATACGAGTGATACCTTCATTGATAGTTGAACAAAAAGTTGAGAAATTTCTTCAATTTGTTCATACTTATTTATATTCTTATTTTATGTTCAATACTTATTATATCAGGCAATAATATTTATTGCTACAATTTTTACATTTGATGGAATGACCAGTAATGTACAGTGAGTTCAGGAGAAAATTTCCTTGTGAGAGTAATGGCATTTATGCTATATGAGTCTCTATGACATGCAGGCCTAGAGACTCATATAGCATTACTTCCACAAAATCTCTACGACATGCAGTCGTAGAGACTCATATAGCATTACTCCCACAAAATCTTTACGACATGCAGTCGTAGAGACTCATAATGCCATAACTCTCACAAAGTCTCTACGACATGCAGTCGTAGAGACTCATAATGCCATTACTCTCACAAAGTCTCTACGACATGCAGTCGTAGAGACTCATAATGCCATTACTCTCACAAGGAAAATTTTCCTTGTGAGAGCAATGGCATTTATGCTATATGAGTCTCTACGAAATGCAGTCGTAGAGACTCATATAGCATTACTCCCACAAAATCTTTACGACATGCAGTCGTAGAGACTCATAATGCCATTACTCTCACAAAGTCTCTACGACATGCAGTCGTAGAGACTCATAATGCCATTACTCTCACAAGGAAAATTTTCCTTGTGAGAGCAATGGCATTTATGCTATATGAGTCTCTACGAAATGCAGTCGTAGAGACTCATATAGCATTACTCCCACAAAATCTCTACGACATGCAGTCGTAGAGACTCATATAGCATTACTCCCACAAAATCTCTACGACATGCAGTCGTAGAGACTCATAATGCCATTACTCTCACAAGGAAAATTTTCCTTGTGAGAGTAATGGCATTTATACTATATGAGTCTCTACGACGAACAGCTGCTTGGGGGGTTATATGTTTTTTGCTTGTATTGAAAAAAAAATTTCACACATTTGTTTCAGAGTCTTATTTTGATACAGACAGGTAGAAAAAGCTCTTGGGAAATTGGTTTTATTATTCTCAAACAAAATAACTCTTATAAGGAGACGTCTTTGTGATCCATAATTAGTCAAACGAGACATCTTTTTATTGCAGTTGTTTTTGTATTTTATTTTAAGAATAATAAAACCAACTTCGCATGAACTTTTCTTCATCTGTCGGTATCAAAATAAAACTCTTTGAAATGAATGCGTAAAAAATAATTTTGAGTTTACACAAACAAAAAAATTAACCTTCAAGCAGCTACTTGGCAGAGACACCTGTCAGCACATAAGATTTTTAGGTATAGCTTCCGTAATAAATCACGATAAATTAAAATGCCGAGATAATTATACACTTTTTTTAATTTCACGATGAGGACAAAATTCTTTTTTCACTAAAATTTGGTTTATTCAAATGTTGTAGTAACTTATCACAATTTGCATTTGCTGAAGTACAAACCACAGCATATATCCCAATATAACTTCCAATTTCTAAAATTCTTATAACTTTTAAGATTATTATATTTGAAGGTTTATATATTTAAAGACTTTTAAGAATTTATATTCTGAAATATATTTAAGATTATTATATTTATATTTAAATTAAATTAAATATATTTATTATATTTATATTTAAATAAAATAAAATATATTTATTATATTTATGTTTAAATTAAATATGCATATATTTATAAAAAATTAATTTATATTTAAGATTATTATACTTAAAGACTTTTAAGAATTATTATATTTTAAGATATTATTTAATTTTGCATGTGAAATCTCTGTGATTTCATCCAAATTGTGATAGTAGAAATAAGTGTAGCGATAAGTGTAAGTAGTGAAAAGTAGCTTATCACAACTTATCACAATTCACAGCATATAGCTCAATATAAGTATGTGAAATCTCTGTGATTTCATCCTAATTGTGATTGTAGAGATAAGTGTAGAGATAACTGTAAGTAGTGATAAGTAGCTTATCACAACTTATCACAATTTGCACCTTTTGTTTATCAACCCATATTGATTAAAAATATTCATTTTTAATGAGCATTATGAATTTGTATTTAAAAATGACAAGCATGTACTTGCACTTTTAATGAATATTATGTGTTCTTCATTTTTAAAAATACTTTTTTTCTAATTCATTACTCATTAGAAATGTATGTTTTTGATATTAATTAGTGAATCTTTTCTGTGGCTTTTTAAAACTGTAGTTTTTTCCTAGTGGCTCTTCATACAGTTTGGGTTGGACGGTCGTGGTTTAAATGGAAAAAAAAATGCGAATACAAATAAAGACTATATTACTATCAATATTAAAAAAGTTATTCGAATTTTTGAAAAAGGAAGTAATAGAATCAAAAGTGTCTGAGACAGATATTGTGATGACAGAGGTTTCACAGCATATATTCTGATCACAGAAGTTACACAGACATATATTGGGATCACAGATGTTTCACAGACATACATTGGGATTACAGAGGTTTCACAGACAAATATAGTGATCACAGAGGTTTCACAGACATGTATTGTGATCACAGAGGTTTCACACACATATATTGGGATCACAGAGGTTTCACACACATATGTTGGGATCACAGATGTTTCACAGACATACATTGGGATTACAGAGGTTTCACAGACAAATATAATGATCACAGAGGTTTCAAAGACATGTATTGTGATCACAGAGGTTTCACAGACATATATTGGGATCACAGAGGTTTCACAGATGTATTATGATCACAGAGGTTTCACAGATATATTGTGATCACAGAGGTTTCACAGACAAATATAGTGATCACAGAGGTTTCACAGATTTGTATTGTGATCACAGAGGTTTCACAGACATATATTGGGATCACAGAGGTTTCACAGATGTATTACGATCACAGAGGTTTCACAGATATATTGTGATCACAGAGGTTTCACAGACAAATATAGTGATCACAGAGGTTTCACAGACATATTTCTGATCATAGAGGTTTCACAGACAGATATTGTGATCACAGAGATTTCACAGACATATATTGTATCACAAAAATTTCAGAGACTTGTGGGAAATCTGTGATCCCACATATATTGGGATTACAGAGGTTTCACAGACAAATATAGTGATCACAGAAGTTTCACAGACATGTATTGTGATCACAGAGGTTTCACAGACATATATTGGGATCACAGAGGTTTCACAGATGTATTACGATCACAGAGGTTTCACAGATATATTGTGATCACAGAGGTTTCACAGACAAATATAGTGATCACAGAGGTTTCACAGACATATTTGTGATCACAGAGGTTTCACAGACAGCTATTGTGATCACAGAGATTTCACAGACATATTGTATCACAAAAATTTCAGAGACTGGTGGGAAATCTGTGATCCCACATATATTGGGATCACAGAGGTTTCACAGAAATATATTGGGATCACAGAGATATCACAGACATAAATTGTGATCACAAAGATTTCGCAGACAAATATTGAGGCGAATATTTCAGACAGATATACGGAATCGAAATCTGAGAAAAGTTGACTTAGAGCAAAACTGTAGATGGTATGAGAATAGACATCTGCATATCCAAAATATTGAACTTCATTCCAGTTGACTGCCATTAAATTTTAAAGATGAGCCCACTCAGGATCCGATATAAGGGCATATACAGTCGCTCAGAAAATATCCGAACACTATAATTGATTACAGAATTCAGAAAAAATATCTGGCAACGTTTTTTTTTAGAAATTAGTGATCTGGCAGCACGAAGGTATAACCGGCGGTAAAAAATAGTAAATATTAGAGATTTTACTTAATAGCAACTGGGGAAGCTAGGAGAGATTACGAAGCTGCACTATTGACACTTTGAAGCTTCTAGCAGGTCATTCTCTACCTTGAAAGCAGCAGCATTCTAGCTTTCTAGCAGGTCATTCTCTACCTTTGAAGCTTCTAGCAGGCCAACTCTTCGAACGTTCTCATCGATAATTGGTTGACTGATACGTGATTGAGAGCAATTGAAATATAATATACGAGAACCTTAGTAGCTTCAACTGCGCATGCGCACTTCATATTTTGTCTCTAGCCATCCCACTTGTCCTACGCGTTATGTCGCTGGCAAATATATAAATTGCTCATATTTCGGAAAGATACTTTTTAAAAGACCAGAAAAACATTTATTACCCGGGAAATCAGGAAAAATTCAATGACAGTTAAATGCTATTTAGCAATTTTAATTGAGAAATTTATTGCGATATCAATAAATTAGTAAACAAATTTAAAATACTGAAATAAAAAACTAAAACGGCCTTAGTCAATGCTTGTGTTGATGTAGAAGAGCCAGTGGATATTGTACAGTCGCTCAAAAAAGTATCCGAACACTATGGTTGATTACAGAATTCAGAGACGATGTCTCTGCAACGATTTTTTTAGAAATTAGTAATCTGGCAACCTTCGTGTCACGTGACACGAAGGTTGCCAGATCATTAATTTCTAAAAATATCGTTGCCAGATATTTTTTCTGAATTCTGTAATCAACCATAGTGTTCGGATATTTTTTAATATATATAATGCGTATGAATATATAATGCAATGAATATGGAGTGTGTGCAGTTACCGTTTACAGCAAACTGGAGCGGTTGCGGTTAATGTTCACAGCACATTGGATCGTGTGAGCTCACAAAGACCTGGATCGTGTGGGCTCACTCACGGAAATATTGAGCGTGTGCAGTTACCGTTCACAGCAAACTGGAGCGGTTGCGGTTAATGTTCACAGCACATTCGATCGTGTGGGCTCACTCACGGAAATATTGAGCGTGTGCAGTTACCGTTCACAGCAAACTGGAGCGGTTGCGGTTAATGTTCACAGCACATTGGATCGTGTGAGCTCACAAAGACCTGGATCGTGTGGGCTCACTCACGGAAATATTGAGCGTGTGCAGTTACCGTTCACAGCAAACTGGAGCGGTTGCGGTTAATGTTCACAGCACATTGGATCGTGTGAGCTCACAAAGACCTGGATCGTGTGGGCTCACTCACGGAAATATTGAGCGTGTGCAGTTACCGTTCACAGCAAACTGGAGCGGTTGCGGTTGATGTTCACAGCACATTGGATCGTGTGAGCTCACAAAGACCTGGATCGTGTGGGCTCACTCACGGAAATATTGAGCGTGTGCAGTTACCGTTCACAGCAAACTGGAACGTGTGCAGTAACTGTATACGCTCCAGTTTGCTGTGAACGGTAACTGGAGCGTATACAGTTGCTGTACACGCTCCAGATATTTTTCCTGAATTCTGTAATCACGTGACACAAAGGTTGCCAGATCACTAATTTCTAAAAAAATCGTTGCCAGACATTTTTTCTGAATTCTGTAATCAACCATAGTGTTCGGATACTTTTTTGAGCGACTGTACTTTAAACTGTTTGGACTTGAACCTGACCGATTACCATTGGCGACAAAACAAATGCTCTTTTGATTCATAATCAATCAAAGGAGACATCTCCTGGTTACTTTTTATTTTTGTTTAAGAGTAATGAAAAAATCTTTCCAGGGGTCTCTTTCGCCGTTGCCATATGGTCTTTGAAATGAATGAGTTAAAGATATTTAAGAGTTAAAAACGAAAGAAAAATTAAAGCATCTATTTGCCACCAGAGGCCTCTCAGTTTAATGCAGCAGAGAAAAGATCTGTGAGGAATGCGACACCTTAGCAGAAAGATAACACAAGAAAAAAGCATCCATCTAATTCGCACCTGAAATCTGTTATTAGTCAAATATTGTTACCTCTAGTAATTTATTAAATAATTATTGTAGTGGATTCCCTTCTCCCTCTATTCTCGCAACCACCACCTTATATTTCAACCTCTTGCAATATAAAAGATAACCTAACATTCAAAATGGGGCGGGGGTGGCTCAGTCGGTAGCGCGCCAGGCTTGTAATCTGTAGTTCCCAGGTTCGAGTCCCAGCTGGGTCAGCGTTGAGATTTATCTCCGCAAAATTCCCCGCCCTGCCCACTGTCAGCAGGGGACACCGATAGGCTAGGAAAGGCCGCCGTCCGTCGGATGGGACGTTAAGCCGTGGCCCCGTGTGCGGGAGAGACATACTCTGTGCACATTAAAGAACACGCTGGATGGCCTTGACGGGAGGCTACTATCTGTCTCCCAACAGCTGTTCCAGTGGGTACCCTCCCCCAACCTTCTCTGAACCTTCGGGGTCCATGTGACCTGGCCTTTTAGCCCATGGTGTGCAAAAAAGTGCCGCTCAGAGGTAAAACAACCCAACCTAACATTCAAAATAAACAATGAGACTTTGCAATACCAAGTTAAGAGAGTTATTAGCATGTCCTTCGGTTACAAATGTGGCTTTTGATACTAAGGTAGCAAAGAGTTACCCTTCCTGCTTTCCCACCTGTTTTAAACAGAAAAGTGTTTTAGAGAAAAGAAATGAAAAAAAGGGACTTTTCCATCTCGATCGACTCACTTGCCTCTCTCCCCACTTTTATTTTTTTTTCTACATCCTGTTTTGAGTGGATGAGCCAAACACTCCTTTTTCAAAATTGAATGACAATGGACAAATGCAGCTAACAAAATACATACTGCATATGGAGAAATAAAACTTTCCAGTATTTCCTCTCTCCGAAGCCTAAAACTGTTTAAAGATGATGTTTTTACATTTTTATATTCCTCACTCTGTGGGGCGGGGGTGGCTCAGTCGGTAGCGCGCCAGGCTCGTAATCTGTAGTTCCCAGGTTCGAGTCCCAGCTGGGTCAGCGTTGAGATTTATCTCCGCAAAATTCCCCGCCCTGCCCACGGTCAGTAGGGGACACCGATGGGCTTGGAAAGGCCGCCGTCCGTCGGATGGGACGTTAAGCCGTGGCGCCGTATGCGGGAGAGCCATACCCTGTGCACGTTAAAGAACACGCTGGATGGCCTTGATGGGAGGCTACCATCTGTCTCCCAACAGCTGTTCCAGTGGGTCCCCTCCCCCAACCTTCTCTGAGCCTTCGGGGTCCATGTGACCTGGCCATTTAGCCCATGGTGTGCAAAAAAGTGCCGCTCAGAGGTAAAACAACCCAACCCATCTCCACTCTGCCAACTGATTAGTGAGACCACTTCTCCAGTTTTCTATGAGTACATTGTCACAAAAATATGGGGCTAAGGAGGCCACGGTCCCTGCAATAGACTTGCTAGTACGGTATTTTTTTTTTCATTCCTGAAGGGTTTTTTTTTTTCCAGAAATAAAGACTCTTCAGTACCTAGAGGCCAAATGAGACAAGCTGCTAAAATGGATCTCGACTACTACACAATCCATTACTAAAGTTAAAGGTGTCATTTCTGGAGTATAAAATCCTTCTTACGTTCCTAAATGGCCCCCTACAGAATTGTGACTTATGACCGCATTATGGTCCAAGCGACCTGGCTATTTAGCATATTGCGAGCCAGAATAGTACACCTCTGATGTGAAAGAACGCAAACATGTAATCTTCTCCGATTGTCTTAAGAAAACATTCAATTGCTTCTGTCAATTTAATCTGCTTTCAATTACTCGCTTTCGGGTTGGGTTGGGTTGTTTTACCTCTGAGCGGCACTTTTTTGCACACCATGGGCTAAATGGCCAGGTCACATGGACCCCGAAGTTTCAGAGAAGGTTGGGGGAGGGGACCCACTGGAACAGCTGTTGGGAGACATGGTAGCCTCCCGTCAAGGCCATCCAGCGTGTTCTTTAACGTGCACAGGGTATGGCTCTCCTGCACACCGAGCCACGTCTCGACGTCCCATCCGACGGACTGCGGCCTTTCCAAGCCCATCGGTGTCCCCTACTGACCGTGGGCAGGGCGGCGAATTTTGCGGAGATAAATCTCAACGCTGACCCAGCTGGGACTCGAACCTGGGAACTACAGATTACGAGCCTGGCGCGCTACCGACTAAACCACCCCCTCGCTTTCGGGACAATCATAGATCTAATTGATGAGGGGGAAAAATCCCTTTCAATCACTGTCCCCTTTAATTTCATCAGCTTCCCTTATTTCCAAAAGCAGACCCTTAAATGACATTTCCTCTGCTGCCCATCGAGAGATGCAATCTGAAGTGACGTTGTTGACATTGGTTAAGAGCGCGCCCTCACTGGCGACAGGTGCAAACGAAAACGAAGTGAAGTATAAATCTTTCCCTTTTTCCTTAAACCACACTCTCCGGGACCTTTCTCCCCTGTCGCTCCTTCTCTGTCACTTCAACCACTAGTGAGTAACTCATCTTCTTTCCGACGTTGAACTGCACGTCGGCGTCACAAGATCTTGCTTGAGGGGAAGAGGGGGGGGGATTCCCCCGGAGGGCAAACCCCGCCATTGCCCGAAGATGACACACAGCACGTGGGAAAGAAGAAAAAAAAGGAAAATGGTGGTAAAAGAGGGATAAAGCGAGAGAGAGAGGGAGCGAAAAATAAAAAGTTAAGAAACTGCCGTCGCGGCGCGTGCCCGGAGTGCGTCGGCGGTTGCGATAAACCGCCCGAGACATCGAATCCTCGGTTCCAGCTGGCTCTTGGAGACGATGACAGTGAGAATGAATTGCATATCAGATGGCATTTATACATGGGATTGTCGCTCTCTGGCAAAATGTGATGAATTGGGCTGTTGATTTAAGGAGAACAGATGGCAATGATTAGTCGGAATCTTCCTTTTTTTTGTAGAGGGCGCGTTTAGATTATGGAAGAGAAATAAATACTATCGGTTTGGAGATTCTTGTTTACAGACCTTAATGTTGAATTTTTTGAAGAATTGAGTTGTTTTACCTCTGAGCGGCACATTTTTTTTGCCGACAATGTACTAAATAGTGAAATCTGAAGATCTCTAAAACTCAGAGATGCGTTGGGTTGGGTTGGGTTGTTTTACCTCTGAGCGGCACTTTTTTGCACACCATGGGCTAAATGGCCAGGTCACATGGACCCCGAAGGCTCAGAGAAGGTTGGGGGAGGGGACCCACTGGAATAGCTGTTGGGAGACAGATGGTAGCCTCCCGTCAAGGCCATCCAGCGTGTTCTTTAACGTGTACAGGGTATGGCTCTCCCGCACACGGGGCCATAGCTTAACGTCCCATCCGACGGACGGCGGCCTTTCCAAGCCCATCGGTGTCCCCTACTGACCGTGGGCAGGGCGGGAAATATTTTCGGAGTTAAATCTCAACGCTGACCCAGCTGGGACTCGAACCTGGGAACTCAGAGATGCATTGAAGGAGTTCCACTGGACAGATGTTAGGAGGCAGATTTGGGTTGTTTTAACTCTGAGTGGCACTTCTTTTGAACACAGTGGGCTAAATGGTCAGGTAACAAGGACCTCGAGGGCTCAGAAAAGTTTTTTTGGGGGGAGGAGACCTATTGGAAAGTTGTTAGGAGACAGATATCAGCCTCCCGTCATCCAGGTTGTTCTTTAACATGCAGAAGGTGTGGCTTTCCCGCACACGGTGCCACGGCTTAACGTCTCATCCGGCGGACGACGGCCTTTCCAAGCCCATCAGTATCCCCTACTGACCGTGGGCAGGGCAAGGAGTTTTGCGGAGATAAATCTCAACACTCACTCAAATGGGACTCGAACCTGGGAACTGCAGATTACCAGCCTGGCGCGTTATCGACTGAGCCACTCCCTCCCCCAATAGTGGGGGGGACAACCGAAAGATAATAATATGAACAGAATTAGAAATTGCTCATAATCTCTACATTGTTTCCTCATTTATTAGTGCAATTTACGCTTAAGACGTGTGTTATTTTCAGGTTTTTAAAAAATATTTTCAATAATTTTATTTGAAAATTTATTTTATGCTAAAAGATGCTAAATAGTTTGTTTAGGATGTACAAAATTCCAGTGATAATTGGAAATTAATGCACGCAAATGACCACATGAGTGCATCAATTCACCAATTCATCCTCGAAAAAATATTAGGAAAAAATACTAGATAAAAACTAGGATTAATATCATATTCAGAGGACAAACACGTCTAAATGTGAATACTATTTGCGATTCACTATAGAGTAAATGTTTTCCTCTATCTCTTTTGCTGCAACGGTCCTAAAAATTGTCATGAGAAATAAAAACAACTCTTTCAAGATCTTCGCTGTGTAAAAGATCTATGAGTGGCCATAAGATATAAAGACATAACGGTTATCAGTGTCGAAGCGTTATTGGAAGCCAATGAGACTGCTCAGTTGAGGCATCATTGATTTATTGTGGTAAAGAATCATTTATTGCTCAAAAAGCGATCCATTATGTCATTGGTTGATTTATGAGACCACTGATTAATTGGCAAATAATTGATAGTTCAACTAACCTATGAGAACCTTAGTTTAGTCAAATACGCAGTTTCATTGTCTTAATTACTTCCAATCGCGTTTCGTGTTGATTTAATGCACCTAAAACTTCTCCGTAGATCGTAGATCGGTTATTGATTTTGAGAGTACCAGGTACATGGGTACCCATAACCTCTTCCATCTGAACATGTGCCTAGTTGGCATCAGTGTTAGGTTGGGTTGTTTTACCTCTGAGCGGCACATTTTTGCACACCATGGGCTAAATGGCCAGATCACATGGACCCCGAAGGCTCAGAGAAGGTTGGGGAAGGGGACCCACTGGAAGAGCTGTTGGGAGACAGATGGTAGCCTCCCGTCAAGGCCATCCAGCGTGTTCTTTAACGTGCACAGGGTATGTCTCTCCCGCACACGGGGCCACAGCTTAACGTCCCATCCGACGGACGGTGGCCTTTACAAGCCCATCGGTGTCCTCTACTGACCGTGGGCAGGGCGGGGAATTTTGCGGAGACAAATCTCAACGCTGACCCAGCTGGGACTCGAACCTGGGAACTACAGATTACGAGCTTGGCGCACTACCGACTGAGCCACCCCCGCCCCTGGCATCAGTGTAAACACAACATAATAAAATAAACCACCAATGGTGGGTCCCGAAGGACAATAAAGATCAACAGTAAAAACAGTAAGGATGCACAAGAGACCTAAAATGGATGACTGTCTTTGCTGAAAACCATCATTTTAGGCCTCTTGTAACTATTCATGACTTCATGATTGTAGTCGAACAAGCAGGATATAATTCCATGTGGATTACTTTGAACTATTTCAAAGAAACCACGTGACAAAAACTTGATATAAGAGTAAATATGGTCGATGCCCAGATCTTTGTGGATTTGTCTGTTCGTTGCAAACCAAGGGGCATCGACCGCACTTCTCAAGATCTTGTTCTGCAAGACCTGAATCTTGTGTATATTGGTTGCAGTAGTGTTCGCCCAAATTGGGGAAACATAGGAAATAATGGGACGTATGACCTGTCGTAGGTCTGTAAATGGTAGCTAGGTAGTCACTGGAAGGAGAGCTATGCACCAATCCCTTGTGATGATGCATAGAACCGGCCAGGCCTAGCACCTAATGTCCGACCCCGCCTTCTCGTGGTGCGGACCGTTAGTAACTTTCAAAAGAGATACTCTCTTGTGGAAGTGAACGGAAGGGGAGGGCTGCCAGATTAGTGTGGCCTACTGATCTGGACAACTATGGCTACTTTTCTTTTTTTTCTACCCTGCTGAGGAGTGGTCAATCACACAGGGTCCTGGTGCTGACCATATAAACCTACTGGACTGGACAGATATATGGCTCTGAGCTTGATTATGGATCCTGATTTTGCTGCACTGGTGGGCTTCTGTGGAGGGAAAATCTTCCGCTGTGTTTTCTGTTTGTTTGTGGGTTGACAGTCCCAAGTGAATAGATTCACAGGATATGTTTATCAGCTGGTGGATAATCCTGAGCAGAAGTCATCGCAGGCACCTGAACTCTTTGCTTCTATTGGCATCGTCAAATTCTACATTGGAGGAAGTCTTCCAGTGTAGATGGCTTCAGCCTTTAGTAGTGGGGGAACGGGTCTTTGCCCCATGTCTGCGATTAGGGGGCTGTTTGATATTGTCGGCATTCCCTCTCTCAATAAACATAGTTTCTTTAAACATCCCACTAATCATTTTCTCTCCATAGGTAGTTGGAATGTGAGGACTCTGCACAGAGCTTTTTCTCTTGATGTCCTCACACAAGAATTCCAACATTATAATTTAGATATTCTCGGCTTGCAAGAGACCAGAAGGACAGATAAAGGTCAGATTCTTAAAAATAATTTTAAATTTCTCTTTTCAGGGAGGGACGACAATAAGCATCACCAAGGCGTGGGTCTGCTTCTCAGCAGACACGCTAGCGATGCTCTTCTAGGATAATAAATAAAATAAAATAAATAAATACCCCCTCAAGCAGCTGATGAAAGGTTTCTTACAGCAAAATTTCAGACAAGCCTTAAAGACTTGAATGTTATCTGCTGTTATGCTCCCACTGAGGATGCTGATGAGGATGAGAAGGATAGGTTTTATGAACAACTTCAGGATATTTTGAATTCTGTCAAGAAAGGAGATATTACCCTTGTTCTTGGTGACTTCAATGCCAAAGTTGGTACTGACTCTGACCTTTGGGGAGGAGTAATAGGCCCTTTCGGTATTGGTAGCTGCAATGGCAATGGGCAACGTCTCCTACAGGTAAGTAAACTCAATGGATTCAGAATAACTAACACTTATTACAAACACCGCGACATAATAAGTACACATGGGTTTCACCTGATGGGCTGCATAAGAATATGATTGATTACATATTAATTAACATCAAATGGGCTAGTTCTGTTAGGAATACCAGGGCATATAGGGGAGCTGAAATTGGATCTGACCATTACCTTGTTAAAAGTGTGTTGCAACTTAAACTTAAAAAGTGTTGTGCTAGAGTTAAAAAATTTACTTTTAACACTGAAGCTCTGAAAGATCCAGTTATAGCCAAAGCTTACCATGATAGGTTACTTAGTCATTATAACAGTCATGGTTTGCTTACTACTGAAGTTGAGGAAGAATGGGATCATTTTAAACAGGCTTTTTTGGACACTAAGAGTACTCTTTTAGGAAAAAAGGAGCAGAAGAGGCAAAATTATCTGAGTGATAAGGCACTTGAGCTTATTTCGGAAAGAAAGAACTGCAGGAATGCCCTTAATCAATACCCTACTAGTCCTAATAGAAAGCATTACAGAGACCTTAATAAACTTGTAAAGGATTAGTTAGCTGCTGATAAGAATCTTTGGCTTGATGGTGTGGCTGACAAAGCCGAGGAAGCAGTTAGACAGCACAACAGCAGAGAGCTGTACCAGATAGTTAATGTTTTGTGTGGTAGAAAACGGACAGGCATACAAGGATTGAAGGATAAAGAAGGTAAGGTTATAGAAGGGGAGGATTCTGTCATGGCTAGGTGGGCTGAGCATTTCAGTGATGTTCTAAATAATGTAGTTAGTTCTACTCCCATTGTTTGCAATGATGATAGATGCATTACTGGCTTTAATGTTGGCCCTCTAACACAATCTGAAGTTATTTTGGCTGTTTCTAAACTTAAACTACATAAATCCCCAGGGGTAGATGAAATTACTACTGAAATGCTTAGAGCTGGGAATGTTTCGGTTACCACTTAGATGACTGAAATTCTGAATAACTTTTATGATAAAGGCATGGTTCCTAAAGATTTTACCAGAGCTATTGTTATCCCTATTTTCAAAAAAGGTGATCGCAGTTCTTGTGATAACTATAGGGGTATCAGCCTACTCTCTGTTCCAGGTAAAGTTCTTTCATTGATTGTGCTTAATAGAATTAAGAATCTGGTTGACAGTGAATTGCGTGATGAGCAATGTGGATTCAGAAGTGGTAGGGGATGTGTGGATCAGATATTTTCACTTAGGCAGATTCTTGAGAAATGTTTAGAGTTTCAGAAACCTTTGATTGCTAGCTTTGTTGATTTCAAAAAGGCTTTCGACTCTGTTGATCGTCATAATTTGTGGTTGATTGTGAGATCATATGGTATACCAGACAAGTTAGTTAACATAATGAAAGCTCTCTATAATAACACTGAGTCGTGTGTGAGAGTTGGTAAGGCTTGTAGCAATTGGTTTAGTATTACTTCTGGTGTTCGACAAGGGTGCATTTTGTCTCCTTTTCTCTTTAGCTTGGTTATTGATTATGTTATGCGAAATTCACTTCAAGGGAAAGATTTTGGCCTTAAATTGGCTGGAGATACGAAAATTTCTGATTTAGATTATGCTGATGATTTAGCCCTTTTGGCAAATGATGTTGATGAGATGAACTCCATTCGAGCTGTTGATGAGACTGGTAGTAGAGTAGGTTTGGTTATAAACAGAGAGAAAACTAAAGTGATGAAAATTGGTCAGGCAGGCTGTGATTCAGTTAATCTGAATGGTTGCAGTCTTGAGCAGGTGTCACAGTTTAATTACTTTGGGAGCTATGTAACTGATACTGGTGATGTGCGGCATGAGATTAACAGACGAATAGGTATTGCTGCCGGGACTTTTAAGAATCTATGGAGATTGTGGAGAAATAGGCGTATACACCTAAAGACTAAAATTAGACTGTATAATAGTTTGGTTCTTTCTAGGGTTAGTTACGGTAGTGAAACTTGGACGCTGTGTAAACAAGATAACAGGAAACTAGATGCTTTTGATTCCAGATGCTTACGCAGTATCTTGGGAATTAAACGGTTGAACTTTGTAAGTAATGATGAGGTTAGGCAAAGGACTCGGCAACTTCTTTTAAGCAGCATATTGTGCAGAGAGAGACTCCGTTGGTTTGGCCATGTTGCCCGTATGAATAATTATAGATTGGCGAATAGGGTTATGAACAGTGTGCCTAAAGGCCTCAGAAAGAGGGGGAGACCTAGGATGCGGTGGGCCGACAATGTCAAACAGGACCTTGTTAGAATTGGTGTGCAGTGGCCAGATGCAGTAGATGTAGCTCAGGATAGACTTGCTTGGAGAACTAAATTGCACGGTCTGGTTGGACCTCCGTAGCCCATGGCTGCTTGATGATGATGATGATGATGATGATGATGATGATGATGATGATGATGATGATGACCTGTCGTAGAGCAAAAGCTTATGGTCAATAGAAAGGACGGAGTTTCTTCTTAGAAGAGGTCCCAGCTGACATCGGATAAAACTTCTCCTATAAAGCATGTCATTTAAAAGCAGAAACATCGAAGGGGCGGGGGTGGCTCAGTCGGTAGCGCACCTGGCACGTAATCAGTAGTTTCCAGGTTCGAATTACACTTGGGCCAGCGTTGAGATATATCTCCCCAAAAACTGCCTGCCATGCCCTCTATCAGTAAGGGACACCGATGGGCTGCAAAAGGCCACCGTCCGTCGGATGGGACGTTAAGCCGTGGCCTCGTATGCGGGAGATACTTACCCTGTGCACGTTAAAAACGCTGGATGGTCTTGATGGGAGGCTACAATCTGTTTCCTAACAGCTATTAGGAGACAGATTGTCCAGAGGGTCCCCTCCCAGCAACTTCCTTTGAACTCTCTGGGTCCTTGTGACCTGGCCATTGAGGTCATTTGTGCAAAAAAAGTGTCGCTCAGAAGTAAACAACCCAATCCAGAAATATGGCATAGGAAATCGTTCAATAACGAGGAGGATCCGACAGTGATTCCCGTTAAGGTTTAAATCACGACGATCTCTTTCATTCGGGAATGTTCCATTCATAAATTATGTATAATATGAGACTCTGTAGTAAAGATATTTCAGTGGGTTGGGTTGTTTGACTTCTGAGCGGCACTTTTTTGCACACCATGGGCTAAATGGCCAGGTCACAAGGACCCCGAAGGCTCAGAGAAGGTTGGGGGAGGGGAACAGCTGTTGGGAGACAGATGGTAGCCTCCCGTCAAGGCCATCCAGCGTGTTCTTTAACGTGCACAGGGTATGGCTCTCCCGCACACGAGGCCACGGCTTAACGTCCCATCCGACGGACTGCTGCCTTTCCAAGCCCATCGGTGTCCCCTACTGACCGTGGGCAGGGCGGGGAATTTTTGCGGAGATAAATCTCAAAGCTGACCCAGCTGGGACTCAAACCTGGGAACTGCAGATTATGTTTCAGTGATAAAGTCTGTAAATATGAGACTTCTTTTTGTGAAGTTGTTTCAATGATGAAGTTTATATAATAGGAGATTTTTTTTCTGTGAAGCTTTTTCAGTGATGAAATCTGAATAAAAGAAAACTTCCTTTGTTAATTAGTGATGAATTTTATATAATAGGAGAGTTTTTTTTCTTAATGCCAACTGCGTACGTCGATTAAATTGATAAAAAAATCCTACAACAATATAACAAGAATATCAAATATTAAATCATAATACTTAGGCTTGTACGAAGAATTTATTCAAAAGAACTTCAGATATCTAACATGAAAAAATCCAAACACAATATGAAGGTGAAAGCAAGCGTACCTAAAATCCTAAGATAGAATCATAGGAAAAAGAATTTTTAATCCAGAGCTTTAACCATTGTGTGTCCAGTACAAACAATCACTATAAAACTATATAACATAAAGATTTTGATATCAGAATATTTAACCTTAACTTGAAAGTATCAAGAAATTCCCGAAATACACCTGAGATGTAAAAAAATAAATAAATACCCCCTCAAGCAGCTGATTGCCACAGAGGTCTGACAGAAGCCTGCCAGTTTATAGGCCATAGTAGCAGGTCTGAGAGGATGGCAGGACCTCAGAAGAAAATCGACACATACATCCATGCCTTATCCGGGGCTCGAACCCAGGTCCCGTAGATCAGTAGCCAAGCGTGCTAACCACTCGGCCACGGGACGGTAAAATAAATATCCACTCAAGCAGCTGCTTGCCACAGAGGTCTGACAGGAGCTTGCCAGTTTATAAGCCACAGTAGAAGGTCTGAGAGGATGGCAGGACCTCAGCAGAAAATCGACACATACATCCTTGCCTTATCCAGGGCTCGAACCCAGGTCCCGTAGATCAGTAGCCAAGCGTGCTAATCACTCGGCCACGAGACGGTGAAATAAATATCCACTCAAGCAGCTGCTTGCCACAGAGGTCTGACAGGAGCCTGCCAGTTTATAAGCCATAGTAGAAGGTCTGAGAGGATGGCAGGACCTCAGCAGAAAAACGACACATACATCCATGACTTATCCGGAGCTCAAACCCAGGTCCCGTAGATCCAAACGTGCTAACCACTCGGCCACGGGACGGCCCTGAGATGTATATCCTAAAAAATATCAAAGCACAATACCAAGTATGCCAAACAGGATTGTTTTCAATCTCCGGCAAAGCAATAAACAGAAAATTCAATTTTAAACCAGAATACTTATGTTTATGTTATCTGCATCAGATATTTTTTCGTGAAATGAAAATGACATTTGTTATTCGATCTTTTTGTCTCTTCAGAAGAGTACACAAAGAAGGTTTACACTTTCACTACTCATTTCGTAGCGTTGTTTTGATCTCCCGTTTGTTGAGAGATCTGCGATGACTCCCGAAATAGCCGTCGGTTTACCGACGGTTTCCCGACACAACGCATTCTTCGAGTCTATAACCTATGGCCAGGAAACGTCGCTGATTCTAGAGTGGACACCAAGAATAACGAGTTTGCTGATTGGTTGCTAGGTGGAGGACTCGAAGGGGAAAGAAGGATGAAAATGGGCAAGGGAAAGAGTGGGGAAGTAACGAGGGGGTTGAGTGAGAAAGGGACAGAGACCTCGGAAGTTTGACGGATGGGAATGGGTTGCAAATGTATGAAACGGAGCGAAGATGCAAGAACGCGTGACCTGGAAGGGCATGTTTGAGATGTCGCGTTTGAGGGGGGGGGGGAAGAGTAAGAAAAAGGGTTAACTCTTTGGTTTGAAGCGACAAGCCAGAAGAGTTGGGGGGAGGGGGGAGAAAGATTGGGTAACAGTTGGTGTGTTGCTTACGTCGGGCCTGTTAGAGGAAAGACTATCTGAGCCGGTGCTTTTGATGTTGCTCCAGGATGCGGTATCATTCGGGATGCTTTTCGTTGGTAAAGATAACTGAGAATAGAAATGCGGTGGATGTCGTTATTGGTCATTGCGAGGCATGCGGTATTTTGGATGCGCCAATGAGATGATGATTAGGAGCAGAGAATCTGGAGGATGGGGATGAGAGGAGAGGGGGAAGTTGGGAAGAGGGTTGCGTAAGGAAGGAGAAGCTAAGATAATTAGAGAAATGTGGTTTTATGTGGATGGGGAAAGGATGGCGTGAAGAAATTTAACGAGAGGAAACCGATCTTGACTGAATGTTTGTAAATGGGTTTCGCGACTTTCGAAAAATGTGATGTTCACTGAAGTGAAACGGAAATAGGGTTTTTCAAGATTTTTAAAGGGAATAAAAGGTTAAGAATTGTTGAAGAAGAGAACAAAATAAATTTTACCTACTGCTGTTAAAAAAGAGTCGGCAATTTTGCATTTTTTGTGAGTAAGATTTCAAGATTTTAACTATTTTTCGCAAATGATTAGTTTATTGAGCAACCAATCACTTATTAAGCAACTAATCATTTTCTATATCTTTGATTAATTGGTTGATTAACAAGTAATTGATAATTGAATTTACTAGTGCCCTTTAAAGACTATCGCAACTTATATCTTTAAGAACTACTTAACTGCGCAGTCTCATTGTCTCGATTGTTTCCACTTACGCTTCGCACTGGTGTATGCTATCTGGGGCGGGGGTGGCTCAGTCGGTAGCGCGCCAGGCTCGTAATCTGTAGTTCCCAGGTTCGAGTCCCGGCTGGGTCAGCGTTGAGATTTATCTCCGCAAAATTCCCCGCCTTGCCCACGGTCAGTAGGGGACACCGATGGGCTTGGAAAGGCCGCCGTCCGTCGAATGGGGACGTTAAGCCGTGGCCCCGTGTGCGGGAGAGCCATACCCTGTGCACGTTAAAGAACACGCTGGATGGCCTTGACGGGAGGCTACCATCTGTCTCCCAACAGCTGTTTCAGTGGGTCCCCTCTCCCAACCTTCTCTGAGCCTTCGGGGTCCTTGTGACCTGGCCATTTAGCCCATGGTGTGCAAAAAAGTGCCGCTCAGAGGTAAAACAACCCAATCCAAGTATGCTATCTGAATATGTTAAGATAAGAGCAATAAAATCAAATGGTGGATTCGAACCTAACTCACGGCAAAACCAATTTCTTTCAGCGTATTAATTCATGTGTTGTAAGTGAATTTGTTTTTAAATAGAAATTAGAACATCATAAAGGTGTATTGAATTTAGAAATTAAAAGAAGGCACAAGTCAAAAAATAGCTTTTTTTTAGATAACCAGTGTAACATGATTACGAAAACAATATTTTATATGAAAAACTCGACAACGAGTGTTGCTTGTTCATATACATGCTTCAATTCGATGCATTCTTTTACTATAAATTTACTTTGCTAACAACAAAATTTTTTAAATTGTTTTACTGAAAAACGAGATTACTGCTAGTCTCCAGCATTCTTTGAAACAACATGTATTGAATGCCTTTTCACATTCAGAAACTTTTTTTTTTTTCACAATTAACAAACCTTTTACATTTTCAAAACTTTTTTTTTTCCACATTCGCAAAAATTTTCACATTCCCTAAACTTCGAAAATAAACTTTTAACAGAAAAATATCAATAGTCTCAAAATTTCCAGAAGGTAAAAAATGGGAATAATTAACTATGACTTTAGAAAAAGTGAACTGTTTTAACTACAGAAACTTATCTAATAGAACATTATTCTATAAGATAGTTTTCTATTTATACATCTAACATATAAAGAAGAAAGTTTGTTTGTTTGTTTGTGTGTCTGTCCGCTTATGCACTCAGCCCCCAGAAGAGCTAGAGACATCAAACTTTGCACGAACGTTCCCTTCATCCAGGGAAATAATATGGGCTATTTACGAACTTGCTGGGTTCAACCAAAATTGGGGTGGGCGTGTTTGAATTTCTCAAAATCCCCATAGACTTAACATTAACGGTTTGAAGCTATTTAAAATAACTGTTGCCACTAAAGAATTTGAAAAAGGGAATACATCAAACGATCTGATTGTTGGAAAGTTATTCAAAATAGCTGATGACACCATTGAATTTGAAATAATGAATGCATCAAACTAATTTCTTTCTGATTTCGCGTGATCAACTCATTGTTCAGTTTGTTGGGTCAAGAGCGCGAACGTCCGTGTATATTGAAACCGTTCTCATTAAGCACGAGCAGAACACGAGATTCAAGAACTAAATTCGTATTGGAAGTTAAAATCATTAACTTAACTTGAAAAATATGCAAAAGCTAATAAAAGTATATACAAGTAATTCATAAGTGTTTTAAACATTATGTTGAGTAATAAATATTTTTTTTTAATAATAATTTTTTAGTACCTTTACATTTTTTTATGCACCTCAGACCATAGTTAATTTTCTTTTGCTATAAAGTTGCATATGCCTGGCAAATTGTATCCGAGGCACTCTGGTGGGCACGAAGTGATTTGAAAAGTTCGATTATCTGAGCGAGGAAATTCCGGTTTCTGATTTAGAAACTTCAGAAGTGTGGAGGATAATGGGTACCTCGAACTGTGTCCATTTCTTTTCTCCCCTAAAAGAGAGGGAGAAATTTTAACTGGAGGTGTTGGGTTGTTTTACCTCTGAACGCATTTTTCCACCCAATGGGCTAAATGGCCAGGTCACAAGGTTGGGTTGGATTGTTTTACCTCTGAGCGGCACTTTTTTGCACACAATGGGCTAAATAGCCAGGTCACAAAGACCTCTGAACGGCATTTTTTTCCACCCAATGGGCTAAATGGCCAGGTCACAAGGTTGGGTTGTTTTACCTCTGAGCGGCACTTTTTTGCACACAATGGGCTAAATAGCCAGGTCACACAGACTCCGAAGACTCAGAGAAGATTGGGAGGAGGGAAAACATTAGAACAGCTGTTGTGAGACAGATGGTAGACTCCCGTCATGGCTATCCAGCGTGTTCTTTAACGTGCACAGGATATGGATCTTTCGCACATGGGACCACGGATTGATGTCCCATCCGACGAACGGCGACCTTTCCATGCCCATCAGTGTCCCCTACTGACCGTGGGCAGGGAGGGAAATTTAGCGTAGATAAATCTCAACGCTGACCCAGCTGGCACTCGAACCTGGGAACTACCGATTACGTGTCTGGCGCGCTACCGACTGAGCCATTCCTGCCCCCGGAGGAAAAGGAGATCTAGTCTATTGATATTTATGCCAAATGAAAGCTTGCGACGTGGGGAGTGCCATCTACTCTCATTTTGGAAAGTTTCAGAACCAATCAACTCCGGGTAAATCTGCTAGTTCTCAATATTAAAACATTCAAATCAATAGATTGCATTGGCGGAGCGTGGATGGGAACAGTTGAGTCATTGAGACAGCTCAATTAACGCATCAAAATTTCTTATGTCATTGGTGAATTAAGCCATTAATTAGATGTAAATAAACTAATGACATCTGATCTATGAGATCATTGGTTGATTGATGAGTGATTGATAGCTAAACTCAGCAAATAACTTTGAGACTCTTTTATGTGTTACCTGCGCAGTCTCATTGTCTCAACTGCTTCCATCCAAAGTTCACCACTGATAGCTGTACAAGACCACTGATATCATTTACCACTGATACCACTGATATCATTTACCACTGATACCACTGATATCATTTACAAAGGTTCACCACTGATATCATTTACAAAGGTTAAGTTTTCATGTTATTGTCACTTTTCTACACACAATGAGCTAAATGGCAAGGTCATAAAGCCCCCAAGGACTCAGGGAAGGTTGGGGAAGGGTTGTTTTATCTCTGAGAGGCATTTTTTGCACACCATGAGCTAAATGGCCAGGTCACAAGGACCCCGAAAGCTAAGAGTAGGTTAACGGAAGCGACCCACTGGAACAGCTGTTGTGAGACAGATGGTAGACTCCCGTCAAGACTATCCAGCGTGTTCTTTAACGTGCACAGGATATGGCTCTTTCGCACATGGGGCCACGGCTTGATGTCGGATCCGACGGACGGCGCCTTTCCAAGACCACTGGTGTTCCCTTCTAACCGAGAGTCTCAGGCTATCCCAGGTAGGACGCGAACTTGGAAATTGCAGATTACTACTCTGGCGCGGTATCGATTGCACCCTCCTTGACCCCAACAAATGGACGGGAAGGGAACTTTTAGTGGTCGAAAAAACTTGGTAATCATGCACAAAAACCACAAGGAAGATTATCGCAAAGCCACTAGATTTGTCAAAGGGCTATTCGCTTTGTAATAAATGTCGTAAAGCATTATACGTTGAAAGCTGAGAAGTGAAAGACCCTTTTCAGAGTTAAAGTTCTTTCCAATCTGGGCATATTGCCAAAGTGACAGCGACATAACTTTGTGACAATTATCTGTTACTTTGTTACACCATTACCTCGTCATCCACATCGTATGTCACCCAGTGCCATTTTCCTCCCTCCTCCTCCTGCTCCTCCATCTCTGCTCCTGCTTATCTTAATGTCTTCTCCGAAGTATTCTCGGCGGAAGGGACTCGTCACTGCTCTGATGGGAATTTCCATTCTACTTCCTGTAATCTTTTAAACTGTCAATCAAAAGTGAATTACATTTTGTGTTTTCAGTGCAAAGGCTATAATAATATAGGCCCTCGCACTGATCTATTTTAAAAAATATATGTCTTAAGAGAGTATATTTCTTGTGATCTGCTAAAGAAAGTAATCAATGTTTGTTTCTCCTTTCTGTCTTTAATTTCTTCGTGGGTCAGTGAAACCTAAATACTGCTTTTGTTCTGAATTTTTCCTTTAAGATTTGTGATGCTGAAACTAAAGGTGGTTGGCTGTTGTCTTACCATTAAACGGCACTTTTATGCACATAATGGGCTGAATCCAATGTGATCATAAAAAACCTCTAAAATTCACAGCTGGGCAAGGGAAGGGTTGGGTTGGGTTGTTTTACCTCTGAGCGGCACTTTTTTGCACACCATGGGCTAAATGGCCAGGTTACATGAACCCCGAAGGCTCAGAGAAGGTTGGGGGAGGGGACCCACTGGAACAGCTGTTGGGAGACAGATGGTAGCCTCCCGTCAAGGCCATCCAGCGTGTTCTTTAACGTGCACAGGGTATGGCTCTCCCGCACACGGGGTAACTGCTTAACGTCCCATTAGACGGACGGCGGCCTTTCGAAACCCATCGGTGTCCCCTACCGACCGTGGGCAGGGAATTTTTGCGGAGATAAATCTCAACGCTAACCCAGCTGGGACTCGAACCTGGGAACTACAGATTACGAACCTGGCGCGCTACCGACTGAGCCAACCCCGCCCGCAAGGGAAGGAAACCAACTGGAAAGATGTAAGAGGGCAAAAGAAAATGTCCCGTCAAGGTCATCCAATGTGATCTTTAGAACACGTTGGATGCCAGTGAAGGAGCATTCAAATGCGTTCCGGAAACATGTTGGATGGCCTTGACGGAGATACCTGCTATCAGAAGGAAGAGCTGCTATTAGATATCTGCTATTAGCAAGAGAGCCATGACGATGTACTTGTAACAGTAGGAAGAGTTGTTGAGATACCCGTTATCAGCAGGGAGAATGATGGAGATGAGGAGATGAGATGGCTGTTATCCGCAAGAAGAGCTTCAATACGATATCAGTTAACAACAGGAAGAGCTGCTATGAGACACCTGTTATAAACAGGAAGTGCTGTTTTGAGATATCATTTATCGGCAAGACGAATTGTTAATGGATACCTGATATCAGCAGGATGAGTTACTTTTTGAGATATTTATTATTAACATGAAGAGCTGTTTTCCTACATCTGTTATCAGCAGAAAGAAATGCTATGAGATTACTGTTATCAGCATGGAGAGCTATTTTTCAGATATCTTTTATTAACAAGCAAAACGATGAGATACCTGTTATCAGCAGGAACATAAATTTTTTGTATACTGTCAATTATATGCCGTCCCATGGCCGAGTGGTTAGCGCGCTTGGCTACTGATCTAAGGGACCTGGGTTCGAGCCCCGGGTAAGGCATGGATGTATGTGTCGTTTTTCTGCTGAGGTCCTGCCATCCTCTCAGAACTTCTATTGTGGCATATAAACTGACAAGCTCCTGTCAGACATCTGTGGCAAGCAGCTGCTTGAGGGGGTATTTATTTATTTTTTATTTATACTGTCAATTAACAGGAAGAGCTATTTTGAGATATCTGTTATGAACAAGAACTATTATGAGATACCTGTTATCAACAGGAAGATATGTCATGAGATACCTGTTATTAACAAGAACTATTATGAGATACCTGTTATCAGCAGGTAGATAAGTTATTAGATACCTGTTATCAACAAGAAGACATGTTATGAGATACCTGTTAATAACAAGAACTATTATGAGATACCTGTTATCGGCAGGAAGATATGTTATGAGATACCTGTTATCAACAGGAAGATATGTTATGAGATACCTTTTATCAACAGGAAGATATGTTATGAGATCCTGTTATCAGCAGGAATAACTGTTGCGAGATACCTGCTATCAACAGGAAGAGCAAAAATTTATATAGTAATCAAAGGAGACCTAGCGGGATGGATAGTTGGGAAAGCAATGGCGAGACTATGAGACTTCTCAGTTAACACTTCGAGAGTTTTCATCGATCTTAAGTCAATGACACAATCGATAACTTCTCAATCAACTAATAATCTCTACGATTTGTGTAAGTGGAGATATCTGTTACTTACAAGAACTATTATGAGATACCTACTGATAACAGGTATCTCATAATAGTTCTGCAGTAGTGATGTGTGCAGTCTCATAGTCTCTCCAATGCTTTTACAGTTGTCACTCATGCCACTTTGCTGTTAATAAGAAAGCAAATCTACATTATCCTCAAGAATAAACTCTAAACTTTCATTTTTCTCCCCTCCTTCTCTTCTATTTTCTATAATCCTATGTAAGGCCTTGCCAATGATGATTGGCACATTCGATTACAGTAGAATGGGATCTGGAACGAATCCACGAAAGAGCTTTGGGTTGGGTTGTTTTACCTCTGAGCGGCACTTTTTTGCACACCATGGCCTAAATGGCTAGGTCACATGGACCCCGAAGGCTCAGAGAAGGTTGGGGAGGGGACCCACTGGAACAGCTCTTGACAGATGGTAGCCTCCCGTCAAGGCCATCCAGCGTGTTCTTTAACGTGCACAGGTTATGGCTCTCTCGCAAACGGGGCCACGGCTTAACGTCCCATCCGACGGACGGCGTCCTTTCCAAGCCCATCGGTGTCCCCTACTGACCGTGGGCAGGGCGGAGAGTTTTGCGGAGATAAATCTCAACGCTGACCCAGCTGGGACTCGAACCTGGGAACTACAGATTACGATCCTGGCGCGCTACCGACTGAGCCACCCCCCGCCCCCATGAAAGAGCAATTCATTCGGAACTTGCATTGCCATTTTCAATTTTGATATGTTGTTATGAGCGGGTTGGACTTTAAAAACAAATCGTTAATATCGAATTGCATTATTTTCTTTCTCTCATCCAGGTTAGATACAAGTTATTACAATCTGTTTGAGCGTTTATCTAATGGATGCCGATTCCTTCATGCAGAAAACGAATCGAAAGTTTAGGCTTGAAATATTTTTTCTTCACATTCTTTTCAATTATCGATTGGATAGAATTTCAAGAGGAAAGATCTGTGGGGGAAAAAAAAGCCAAAAAAAGAAACTCTATGCAGCGGATGAAACGAAAGATAAATATTTAGTTGAACAAGTGAGAGTTAATCTTCGAAATTCGAGAGGATGGTTTATTTGATTAATGATGTTTATTTCACAGTGACATGTGTCGTGACGAAAGAGTTTGGTTCAGAAAATGACGAAACGATGCGGTTCGCGTTGTTTTTTTTATCATTACATGCGGTGTGACGATAAAAAAATGCTGGATATTCTGTTACTTGCTGACATCTGTTCTACATCATTAGGTAGAGAAAGAAGATTAAGATATTGACAATATTTGTAAACGTATGCCATTCAAAATTTGACTGCATGTTCTACAAATAAATGGGGCGAGGGTGGCTCAGTCGGTAGTGCGCCAGACTCGTAATCTGTAGTTCCCAGGTTCGAGTCCCAGTTGGGTCAGCGTTGAGATTTATCTCCGCAAAACTCTCCGCCCTGCCCACGGTCAGTAGGGGACACCGATGGGCTTGGAAAGGACGCCGTCCGTCGGATGGGACGTTAAGCCGTGGCCCCGTGTGTGGGAGAGCCATACCCTGCGCACGTTAAAGAACACGCTGGATGGCCTTGACGGGAGACTACCATCTGTCTCCCAACAGCTGTTCCAGTGGGTCCCCTCTCTCAACCTTCTCTGAGCCTTCGGGGTCCTTGTGACCTGGCCATTTAGCCCATTGTGTGCAAAAAAGTGCCGCTCAGAGGTAAAACAACCCAACCTACAAATAAATACCTCTTAATGTTTTTCGTGCTTTTGCTGCGATGATTTTGAGGAGAGTCGTGATGGTAAATAGCCAATAGCGAAGCGTGGATGAAGGCAATTGAGTTAATGAGACTGTGTAATTGATTTATCAAAACTGACAGGTGAATGAGAATTTTCTATGGAACAATTGCGCAGTCTCCTTGTCTCGAGTGTTTGCATCCACGCTTCGCCACTGTAAATATCTAATTTGAATATTTTGGAATAGCCATTCATGGTACAGTCGCTCAAAAAAGTATCCGAACACTATGGTTGATTGCAAAATTCAGAAAAAATATCTGGCATCGATTTTTTTAGAAATTAGTGATCTGGCAACCTTCGTGTCACGTGACACGAAGGTTGCGAGATCACTAATTTCTAAAAAAATCGATGCCAGATATTTTTTCTGAATTTTGCAATCAACCATAGTGTTCGGATACTTTTTTGAGCGACTGTACAACAATTGTAGCATATATAAAGAAAACTGAAACCTTCAATATATAATGAGTAAAATAATAATAAAACCAAAGAAACCTAAAATTATATGATTTTAAGAGATAGAATTTGGCATTTTATATATATATATGCTATATTATTTTCTTCATAAAAATTGATAATTATGAATGTATTATTCAATTACCTAGAGATAAGATACTTATCTTTGTGGGTCCAACATATTTTGTATTTTATTATATATATATATAAGTTTTATAATTGTATATATATATACAGCATCATAAGAACAAATGATAATAAGTAAATACCCCCTCAAGCAGCTGTTTGCCACAGAGGTCTGACAGACAGCCTGTCAGTTTATATGCCATAGTAGAAAGTCTGAGAGGATGGCAGGCTCTCAGCAGAAAAATAAGAACAATACAATACAAAATATAAACATTTGTAAAACTGCATATATTTTGTATTGTGTTGTTCTTATGAATAAAACAAATATTATTTTTAGCATTATTAAATAATCGAGTGGTTAGCGCGCTTGGCTACTGATCTAAGGGACCTGGGTTCGAGCCCCGGGTAAGGCATGGATGTATGTGTCGTTTTTCTGCTGAGGTCCTGCCATCCTCTCAGACCTTTACTCTGGCATATAAACTGACAAACTCCTGTCAGACCTCTGTGGCAAGCAGCTGCTTGAGGGGGTATTTATTTTTTTTTTTATAGTGACTATAAAAGGCAGTTTCTAGCTTCTTGGGTTATAGTTGGTTGTTTAAAAGGCTAGAAAGAAAAATTTTGCCGAACAAGATAACAGAACTTAATGTTCTTGATTCCAGATGTTTGCGAAGTATCTTGTGGATTAGACGGTTTAATTGCCTAAATAATAATAAAGGAGCAAGACCAGTATTTTGCAACCCGATCATGGACTGTGTTCCTCGAAATGTCCGAGCGATAATTAGATTTTTCCATTAATTTAGATATTTTCATAAATATTGTTGCTAAAAGGGCTCTAGTCACGAAGTATGGCAACCAGGATTGGATCATTCTTCGCGAGGTTATGAAGTTCTAGAAAACCACCACAATAACCATAGAGATTAATTAAAATTATTTATCTTTATGAAACTCTATGAATTAAAGTATTTTGTTTCTAGCTATGACGCCAAATATTTATTTTGTTAAATCTATTTTTGTTTAGAATTCTACTTTTATTTCTACTGAATACAGAAAATAAAATTTACATTATATTAAAAAAGGCATTTGTTTACGAGTGTTCCGCCGAATTTTTATCACATTACAAAAGTGTTCCGCTAATTTTTTTAATCACATTACAAAAGTGTTCCGCCAAATTTTTATCGCGTTACAGTGCTCCGCCATTTTTTTATCACATTACAAAGGTGTTCCGCCAAATGTTTATCACATTACAAAAGTGTTCCGCCAAATTTTTATCGCATTACAAAAGTGTTCCGCCAAATTTTCATCGCATTACAAAAGTGTCCCCCCAAATTTTTATCGCATTACAAAGGTGTTCCGCCAAATTTTATCGCATTACAAAAGTGTTCCGACAATTTTTTATCGCATTACAAAAGTGTTCCGACAATTTTTTATCGCATTACAAAAGTGTTCCACCAAATTTTTTTCTCATTGCAAAAGTGTTCCGACAAATTTTTTCGCATTACAAAGGTGTTCCGACAAATTTCATCGCATTACAAAAGTGTTCCGACAAATTTTTTTATCGCATTTCAAAGTGTTCCACCAAATTTTTATCACATTGCAAAAGTGTTCCGCCAAATTTTTATCACATTACAAAAAGTGTTCCGCCAAATTTTTGTCGCATTACAAAAGTGTTCCGCCAAATTTTATCGCATTACAAAGGTGTTCCGCCAAATTTTATCGCATTACAAAAGTGTTCCGCCAAATTTTATCGCATTACAAAAGTGTTCCGACAAATTTTTATCGTATTACAAAGTGTTCCGTCAAACTTTACCGCATTACAAAAGTGTTCCGTCGAATTTTTTTCACGTTAAAAAAGTGTTCCACGAAACTTTATTTTATTGCAAAATGTTTCGCCAGAGAATTTTTTAACTGAATGAAAGAAGCAGTCTTTCCGAGTCTTTTCAAAATATCGTATTTTTGCGGTTGACCTGGTTTGTTCGGGAAAACTTCGGGAAGATAAATCGAATAATTTTCATTTTCAGCAAATAATTTTTTATACGATCATGCGTCTTAAGTTCCAACACCAACTAAATCCACTTCTTAGAACAGATATGTCGATGACAATCTCCCGATGGATCACCAACCATCCAATGATTAATAAACAAAACTGTTTAAAATCAAATTTTAATGACAATTGATTTTTTTTTCTTATACATAACACATATATATACTTTGTGTATATACGATATCATGTATAGACTGTATAAATAAATGAAAAATAATATCCCCTCAAGCAGCTGCTTGCCACAGAGGTCTGACAGGCAACTGTCAGTTTATATGCCAAAGTAGAAGGTCTGGGAGGATGGCGGGACCTCAGTAGAAAAACAAACAATTGTCTGTACAATTTCATTTTATCCTCATAGTATGTGTCCGACACTAAAAATAGATTTTAAAAACAACTATGAGATTTTTTGGTCTGTAAATGGTAGCTAGGTAGTCACTGGAAGGAGAGCTATGCACCAATCCCCTGTGATGATGCATAGAACCGGCCAGGCCTAGCACCTAATGTCCGACCCCGCCTTCTCGTGGTGCGGACCGTTAGTACCTTTCAAAAGAGATACTCTCTTGTGGAAGTGAACGGAAGGGGAGGGCTGCCAGATTAGTGTGGCCTACTGATCTGGACAACTATGGCTACTTTTCTTTTTTTTCTACCCTGCTGAGGAATGGTCAACCACACAGGTTCCTGGTGCTGACCATATAAACCTACTGGACTGGACAGATATATGGCTCTGAGCTTGATTATGGATCCTGATTTTGCTGCACTGGTGGGCTTCTGTGGAGGGAAAATCTTCCGCTGTGTTTTCTGTTTGTTTGTGGGTTGACAGCCCCAAGTGAATAGATTCACAGGATATGTTTATCAGCTGGTGGATAATCCTGAGCAGAGGTCATCGCAGGCACCTGAACTCTTTGCTTCTATTGGCATCGTCAAATTCACATTGGAGGAAGTCTTCCAGTGTAGATGGCTTCAGCCTTTAGTAGTAGGGGAACGGGTCTTTGCCCCATGTCTGCGATTAGGGGGCTGTTTGATATTGTCGGCATTCGCTCTCTCAATAAACATAGTTTCTTCAAACATCCCACTAACCATTTTCTCTTCATAGGTAGTTAGAATGTGAGGACTCTGCACAGAGCTTTTTCTCTTGATGTCCTCACACAAGAATTCCACCATTATAATTTAGATATTCTCTGCTTGCAAGAGACCAGATGGACAGATAAAGGTCAGATTCTTAAAAATAATCTTAAATTTCTCTTTTCAGGGAGGGACGACAATAAGAATCACCAAGGCGTGGGTCTGCTTCTCAGCAGACACGCTAGCGATGCTCTTCTAGGATATGAGTGCATTAATGAAAGGTTTCTTACAGCAAAATTTCAGACAAGCGTTAAAGACTTGAATGTTATCTGCTGTTATGCCCCCACTGAGGATGCCGATGAGGATCAGAAGGATGGGTTTTATGAACAACTTCAGGATATTTTGAATTCTGTCAAGAAAGGAGATATTACCCTTGTTCTTGGTGACTTCAATGCCAAAGTTGGTACTGGCTCTGACCTTTGGGGAGGAGTAATAGGCCCTTTTGGTATTGGTAGCTGCAATGGCAATGGGCAACGTCTCCTACAGGTAAGTAAACTCAATGGATTCAGAATAACTAACACTTATTACAAACACCGCGACATACATAAGTACACATGGGTTTCACCTGATGGGCTGCATAAGAATATGATTGATTACATATTAATTAACAGCAAATGGGCTAGTTCTGTTAGGAATACCAGGGCATATAGGGGAGCTGAAATTGGATCTGACCATTACCTTGTTAAAAGTGTGTTGCAACTTAAACTTAAAAAGTGTTGTGCTAGGGTTAAAAAATTTACTTTTAATACTGAAGCTCTGAAAGATCCAGTTATAGCCAAAGCTTACCATGATAGGTTACTTAGTCATTATGATAGTCATGGTTTGCTTACTACTGAAGTTGAGGAAGAATGGGGTCATTTTAAACAGGCTTTTTTGGACACTAACAGTACTCTTTTAGGAAAAAAGGAGCAGAAGAGGCAAAATTATCTGAGAGATAAGGCACTTGAGCTTATTTCGGAAAGAAAGAACTGCAGGAATGCCCTTAATCAATACCCTACTAGTCCTAATAGAAAGCATTACAGAGACCTTAATAAACTTGTAAAGGATCAGTTAGCTGCTGATAAGAATCTTTGGCTTGATGGTTTGGCTGACAAAGCTGAGGAGGCAGTTAGACAGCACAACAGCAGAGAGCTGTACCAGATAGTTAATGTTTTGTGTGGTAGAAAACGGACAGGCATACAAGGATTGAAGGATAAACAAGGTAAGGTTATAGAAGGGGAGGATTCTGTAATGGCTAGGTGGGCTGAGCATTTCAGTGATGTTCTAAACATTGTAGTTAGTTCTACTCCCATTGTTTGCAATGATGATAGATGCATTGGTGGCTTTAATGTTGGACCTATAACACAATCTGAAGTTATTTTGGCTGTTTCTAAACTTAAACTTCATAAATCCCCAGGGGTAGATGAAATTACTACGGAAATGCTTAGAGCTGGGAATGTTTCGGTTACCACTTGGATGACTGAAATTCTGAATATCTTTTATGATAAAGGCATGGTTCCTAAGGATTTTACCAGAGCTATTGTTATCCCTATTTTCAAAAAAGGTGATCGCAGGTCTTGTGATAACTATAGGGGTATCAGCCTACTCTCTGTTCCAGGTAAAGTTCTTTCCATGATTGTGCTTAATAGAATTAAGAATCTGGTTGACAGGCAATTGCGTGATGAGCAATGTGGATTCAGAAGTGGTAGGGGATGTGTGGATCAGATATTTTCACTTAGGCAGATTCTTGAGAAATGTTTAGAGTTTCAGAAACCTTTGGTTGCTAGCTTTGTTGATTTCAAAAAGGCTTTCGACTCTGTTGATCGTCATAATTTGTGGTTGATTGTGAGATCATATGGTATACCAGACAAGTTAGTTAACATTATGAAAGCTCTCTATAATAACACTGAGTCGTGTGTGAGAGTTGGTAAGGCTTGTAGCAATTGGTTTAGCATTACTTCTGGTGTTCGACAAGGGTGCATTTTGGCTCCTTTTCTCTTTAGCTTGGTTATTGATTATGTTATGCGAAATTCACTTCAATGGAAAGATTTTGGCCTTAAATGGGCTGGAGATACGAAAATTTCTGATTTAGATTATGCTGATGATTTAGCCATTTTGACAAATGATGTTGATGAGATGAACTCTTTCATTCGAGCTGTTGATGAGACTGGTAGTAGAGTAGGTATGGTTATAAACAGAGAGAAAACTAAAGTGATGAAAATTGGTCAGGCAGGCTGTGATTCAGTTAATCTGAATGGTTGCAGTCTTGAGCAGGTGTCACAGTTTAATTATCTTGGGAGCTATGTAACAGATAATGGTGATGTGCGGCATGAGATTAACAGACGAATAGGGATTGCTGCCGGGACTTTTAAGAACCTATGGAGAGTGTGGAGAAATAGGCGTATACACCTAAAGACTAAAATTAGACTGTATAATAGTTTGGCTCTTTCTAGGGTTAGTTATGGTAGTGAAACGTGGACACTTTGTAAACAAGATAACAGGAACTAGATGCTTTTGATTCCAGATGCTTACGCAGTATCTTGGGCATTAGGTGGTTTAACTTTGTAACTAATGATGAGATTAGGCAAAGGAGTTTGCAACCTCCTTTAAGCAGCATATTGTGCAGAGAGAGACTCCGTTGGTTTGGCCATATTGCCCGTATGAATAATTATAGGTTGGCGAATAGGGTTATGAAAAGTGTGCCTAAAGGCCTCAGAAAGAAGGGGAGACCTAGGATGCGGTGGGCAGACAATGTCAAACAGGACCTTGTTAGAATTGGTGTGCAGTGGCCAGATGCAGTAGATGTAGCTCAGGATAGACTTGCTTGGAGAACTAAATTGCACGGTCTGGTTGGACCTCCGTAGCCCATGGCTGCTTGAGGATGATGATGATGATGATGATGATAAGATTTTATTTCACATAGAATATCGTTTTAACCATTCCTATGTCCTATGGAAGAGTTTAGAAATTATAAAAGCTTATTCAAATCTTATTCTCAGACTTCCCTTCCAATTGAATTCTCGAGTACCCCCTGAGGCTAAATTTTCAAACTCTCCCCTAAACTGAATTTCCTCCTCCCGATATTGAAATCTCGGATACCCCCCCCCCCGCCCCAAAGACTAAATTTTCGAATCCTCCCCTCTCTAAACTAAATCTCCGGGGTATGTGGCTGCTCATATGGATATCCCACTTGTTACTAAACACTTGGGCGTCTCATGGCCGAGTAGTTAACGCGATTGGCTACTGATCTAAGAGCCCGGGTAACGCATGGAAGTTAGTGTCGTTTTTCTGCTGAGGTCATGCCATCCTCTCGGACCTTCTACTCTGGCATATAAACTGACAGGCTCCTGTCAGACCTCTGTGGCAAAGCAGCTGCTTGAGGGGGTATTTATTTTTATTTACTAAAGAAGACGACAGGATACTATAGATTCCTCAATTATAATTATTTTCTCAATGATGTATTTTCAATAACGAATATGGGCGTTGTCTATAAACCGAAGTTTCATATCTCAGGGTATAGAAAAATTTCGTCAAATCACTTCGGCATGAAGTTGATGAAACACGTGCTTTGGAATTTGAGACAATTTCTGTCACAAAAATGCCAGTAGGGTCTGTTTTGGATTGTGGCATGCAACAGCATATGACTCAATTTTTTTCAGTGCCCTACAAGTAATAAAAAAAAGAGATTACTAATCTGGTCTATGCTGTAGTTGTTTATTTTTTCTTCACAGAACAAAAAACGAGCACAAAGCCTTTGGAAGATTTCTGCGGTAGTTTTGCGGTCACAGGGCACGCCAGGAGACGAAACAGTTGCAACCTAGAGGCGCCAATCTTTTTCATCTCCGGCGCCAGCAGCCTCTTACAGCACATGCTTTCTTAGTCTTCTCAAACTTTCATCCTGAATTCAATACACTTTCGAAAAGTAAGCCCTGATTTTTTTCATTAACCTGATCACGAGCTCTCACTTCAAGTCAACGTTCTGTGAGGAAAAAGAAAAAGGTAAAAAATGTATTATTTAAATTTATTTATGTACCAAAACGGAGACGTTTCACAGTAAACGAAACTAAACGTAGTTCTTTCAATGTCCCTTTAACTTTTCCAGGATTTTATTTGCATTGGTGCCAGAAGGGCATTATATTTCGTCTGACGATGCTCTTTCAAGGCATCAGGTGTGCGTCTTTAAAATAATGATGATTGTTTTAAAATGTTTCTGCTACCGAATGAGGAAATAGGACACAAATTCTGTTCAAATTGAACAAAACAATGCTTTAATCCTTTCGACTGAGTTGGTCTGTTTCATCTCTGAACTGCACTTTTGTGCATAGGATGGATTGGATTGGATTGTTTTACCTCTGAGCGGCACTTTTTTGCACACCATGGGCTAAATGGTCAGGCTACAAGGACCCCGAAGGCTCAGAGAAGGTTGGGGGAGTGGACCCACTGGAACAGCTGTTGTGAGACAGATGGTAGCCTCCCGTCAAGGCCATCCAGTGTGTTCTTTAACGTGCACAGGGTATGGCTCTCCCGCACACGGGGCCACGGCTTAACGTCCCATCCGACGGACGGCGGCCTTTTCAAGCCCATCGGTGTCTCTTACTGACCGTGGGCAAGGCGGGGAAATTTTGCGGAGATAAATCTCAACGCTGACCCAGCTGGGACTCGAACCTGGGAACTACAGATTACGAGCCTGGTGCGCTACCGACTGAGCCACCCCCGCCCCTGTGCATAGGATGACCTGACGGCCAGGTCACAAGACCCCCCAAGGTTTTAGAAAAGGTTGGGGAACAAACTTACTGAACAGCTGTAAGGAGACAGATGGTAGCCTCCCGTGAAGGTTATCCAGCCTGTTCTTCAACGTGCACGAGGTATTTGTTCTCCTGCACATGGAGACACGGCTGAACGTCCCATCCGGTGGTCGCCGGCCTTCCCAAGCCATCGGTTTCTCACCTAGAACAGGGTGAGGGTTAGCGGAGATAAATCTCATAGTTGCAGTTCGAACCTTGGAACTGTAGATCACGTGACTGGCACTCTACCAACTGGGCCAACCCATGCCCCACAACCCAACGCACTTAATAAACTTGTGATTGAATACACAAAGCGTATATATATATATATAAAATACCCCCCTCAAGCAGCTGCTTGTCACAGAGGTCTGACAGGAGCCTGTCAGTTTATATGCCAGAGTAGAAGGTCTGAGAGGATGGCAGGACCTCAGCAGAAAAACAACACGAACATCCATACCTTACCCCGGGCTCGAACCCAGGTCCCGTAGATCAGTAGCCAAGCGCGCATCAATCGTAAATAAGTCACATATGGAAAAGGCTTCACCCAGTATTTTCGAGAGCAAATGTTTCGAGGAGTGTCCGTTTCAGTAATCGAATGGCTTAAAATGTGGGGTTACTCTTTACACCACGTTTATTAATGAGTATTTAAACCAAGTTTTATGAGACGGAGGATGCCTTCGTCGGTAACGTGCCAGATTCCCAATCTCATGCTCGCAAGTTCAAATCTCAATTAACGTTGCGTTGAGATTTATCTCCTCAAAATCCTCGGTGAATCTCTTTTGTTGCGATCTTATGCAACCACGGCAATTCCCGGTTCCGCTTGTACCTGGTTATGAAGAGCCGTGCTTATCTAGAGCCGGGGGCAAGGAATACGCCCTATAGGCGCACCTCAACCCCAGCCTCACATGGCAGCAGTCCTATAGAAGGAAATCCTCGGTGAGAAAGAGGATGCCGATGGTCTTGGAAACGTTGTCGTTCGTTTAAGGGACTTTAAGCCGTGACCCCATATACACTCTAAAGAACACGCTGGATGACCACCTCTCTCTTAATAACTGTCCAGTCGCCTACCGAGTTCTGAACTCTAGTGACCAGGCCATTTAGACCATTGTGTGCACAAAAGTCCCTCTCAGGGGTAAAACAACCTTATAGATCAAGATTAATAGGCGACTGTTAATACCTGTTACGCAGTTTTTGACCAAGTGGATGAATGAGTTTAAACTAGGATGCACCTTCTCGATCGAGTGGGGGCGGGGGTGGCTCAGTCGGTAGCGCGCCAGGCTCGTAATCTGTAGTTCCGAGGTTCGAGTCCCAGCTGGGTCAGCGTTGAGATTTATCTCCGCAAAATTCCCCGCCCTGCCCACGGTCAATAGGGGACACCGATGGGCTTGGAAAGGCCGCCGTCGGATGGGACGTTAAGACGTGGCCCCGTGTGCGACCGTCCGTCCGTCCGTCGGATGGGACGTTAAGACGTGGTCCAGTGTGCGGGAGAGCCATACCCTGTGCACGTTAAAGAACACGCTGGATGGCTTTGACGGGAGGCTACCATCTGTCTCCCAACAGCTGTTCCAGTGGGTCCCCTCCCCCAACCTTCTCTGAGCCTTCGGAGTCCTTGTGACCTGGACATTTAGCCCATGGTGTGCAAAAAAGTGCCGCTCAGAGGTAAAACAACCCAACTCGATCGAATGTTTCAAAAAAAGATGAGCGGAGGGGAATGGATAGGAAGGAATGAAGCTCACTACAGTGATATTCATTTGTAGTAAGAAATTAGGCAAGTATGAAAAACATCCTCCTGTCCGCCTCCCGGACTCGAACTCGGGATCTTCTGGTTAAGCGCCATTGCTCTGCCATGTGATGGAGAGGAATAGATTCTGAATTCCATTAAAGATAAATTAAAAGTTGTTTTACAAACCTGAATATATACAATGGTTTATGACATTTGTATCAATATAGTAACCTAAGAAAACTTCTCAACATGAGAATGCTACTTAAAATAAAAAAAATCACTCCTGAAACAGCTAATTTCCACAGATAACTGATAAGGGCAATCAATTTGTATTAACTGTATAATACGTCATAGAGAAGATCTGTGAGGAAGGCATGACCTCAGCAGAAGGCCAATGCAAGAGAGAAAATATCAATGCCTCAATCCATGGTTCGAAAAGCGTTCCCTTCAATTACTAGCGAAGCACGTTAACTATTCAGCCATTGAAACGATCGGGTTACTTAATAAGTGCAGCAATTTAGAAAACATATGCAAATAGTTAATTGAAAACAAATAGTTACAAGCAATCCTTTATATAATAAATTTCCTTCAGTTAAGTCGGGAGAGGCAGGTTCGCCTCCTCCTCCCCCGAAAATCTGGTCGCCTTATGCGAAATCTCAAACTTGTCAAAACAATTGTCTTTAAAAAAAATTAATTTTAGTCTCATAGTATCATGTCCAACATTAAATATAGATTTAAGAAATAGCTATAAAATTTTATTCCATGCAAAATATTATTTTAGCTTTTCCTGTCCAGTGGAATACTTCAATAATCGGGAAACCTTACTGGAGTCTTATTCTCACATACAATGTTATAACTGAAGTTTTATTCTCACATACACATTCTCGGATCTCCCCCCCCCCATCCACGCACCCGAAACTAAATTCTCGAACCCCACTCCGTACTCCACCTCCAGCCCCAAACTAAATCTTAGGTATGTACCTGTTTTAGACCTCCGAAAACAAAATTCTATAATCCGTTCCGAAACTAAATTCTCGAACCCCCTAAAAACTTAAAATCTCCGACACCCGAAACTACAACCTGGGTACGTGCCTGAGGGGGGGGGTATGCAGTCCTTTGAACTTTCCTCTTTCCTCAGTATGTGTGTATGACCCTACCTCTAAATCAAACAGTTTTTTTTTAAGTTGGAAGAAAAAAATGATTGAGCCAAATGTACACTAAATATAGAGTTAAGCTTCAAAATGTACAAAATGTTTATCTGTAACGATAGTACAGTAGCATTTAAAATACAAATGGGTAACTTTATTAAGAAAATAAAATATGTTTTTCTCAAAATTTATCACACTAATAATTTAATTAATTTTAAATTTTTAAATTTAGTAATTTTGTTAATGCTTTTGTTCATAAACGTTGTATTTTTTGTTTGGTTTAAAGCTTACGAATTGGATGGTCTATTATTTTCGATTGGTGTATATATTATGGCAAGGAAATCAAAAATGGTTCTTCCGCACGTCACTCTTAAAATTATATCCTTGCCTGAAACTAAAAATAAATAACCCTCAAACAGCTGCTTGCTGTAAGACTCATGTACAGTCGCTCAAAAAATTATCCGAACACTATGATTGATTACAGAATTGGGAAAAAATATCTGGCAACGATTTTTTTTAGAAATTAGTGATCTGGCAACCTTCGTGTCACGTGACACGAAGGTTGCCACAGATCACTAATTTCTTAAAAAAATCGTTGCCAGATATTTTTTCCCAACTCTGCAATCAATCATAGTGTTCGTAAATTTTTTTGAGCGACTCTATTTCCATACCAAACCAATGATTCCAGATATACAGTATATAAATATAGCAATGTGTTACTGTACGTAATGTTTATTTGATTGATTAATTAAATAATGTTTAGTAATTTTTAATGCGGTTTCGCTCATTTAAAATTTGATTTTGATTTTCCAAAAAAAAAAAGAGAAAAGAAAGAAAAAGCGAGAAAATATTATTAAATATCTGTTGTATTGTTATAAACATAAAGTTAAAAAACGTATGATATTGAAACATTTTTTCACTTCATACTTTTTCTTCATAAAAACAACCGTGTGAATATATATCGATATTTGCATATTTTTTGTTTGGAAATATGGAAAGATTAAATAAGAATATTAAAAATATTAAATTTGCAACGGAGTTTCGTAAATATATACCTTTGAGGACTTTCATGAACTAAATAAATCCGTTCAACACGCTCAAAATCTTACCAGTTATATTCATGAAAATGGAAACATGAGAGCATGACTACAAATTTTCAGCTTAAGTATTTTTTTAAAATAAAAAAACGATGACGAAAGAGAAGTTCGAGTTTTTTTTCAGGGAATTTAGCAAAAAACACGCTTGTTGATAAATATATTTACGATTGATGGTCGTTCTTCAAGAAAGATATTGATTGGATTAATAACGAAGTGTGGATGAAAGCAGTTGAGACAGTGAGACTGCGTAGTTGAATAATCTAAGAGCCTCATAAATCACTGATTCAATGAATTATCAATCACTTGACAACCAACCAATGATCTCATTGGTCAAAGCTCATTGTCTTATTCACATTTGATTGGAAGCTTAATTGACCAAAGAAATTTAATGCCTCAATTGCCTCCAATCACGCATCGCCACTAGATTGAATGCATGTTAATTATATAACAAATTTTCACTGAAATTATGTATAATTTTCGGTATTGTTAACAAGAATAAATTCTTATTCTAAGTGATAACAACGCAAAAGGTATAAACCAGGGGTGGGCAGATAGCGGCCCGCTAAGCGTTTTTTGTGGCCCACCAAGACAGTCAGAAAAATCCGCCTTGAACCGAGATTTCCTTCCCGTGCGCGACCGAAGATTCGTCTCGTATTTTCCACTAGGACGGCCACGTCAATGTGCATGCGCAGTGTAGATACGAAAATAATTGCCCACCCCTGGTATAAACTATTGTTACATGCTGGACGGGGAGTAGCTCAGTCGGTAGCGCGACTGGCTCGTGAAATGAAGTTTCTAGGTTCCTTGTGATTTGGACATTTAGGCCACTGTGTGCAAAAAGTTCCGGTGAGATAAAATAACGCATTTTTGTAGGCACAGTTTCATAGACGGATAATGCAAAGGAATGTAATTTAAAATAACAATAAACACTCACCACCACCAACAAACAACAACAGCAACAATAAACAAAAAACAATTCCACACCAAGAAAAAAAAATCGATATCTTACCATTTTCCTGTTGTTTTTCAATCTTTCAGGGTCTCCTACATTGAGCATATTTTTCTCTCTCTTTATATTATTTGAAAAATAACTCGCCTTCTGATTCTTCATCACATCATGAAGATTATCAGGGATGCCAATGCAGGTTTCCCACTGATAAATTTAATCTTTTAAATCCCGATTACACAGTAAACGACTAATTTAAAACAATAACAACAACTTGGGTTTCGGTTTGTAGAAAGGTAAGGCGTCAACTCACTCGAGTGAATCTCCCTTAACCATCTATTTGGGCAATTTTCTAACCACAGACCCTCTATTCTGTCTTCCTGCTTTCGTCAGCGTTCCTGTCCATCCCCCCGCTCATTTTCTCTGCTGCAATTTCGCACATAAACCATCTCTCTTTTTCTCGCTTCTCATTCCTCATCACTGCAGTCTCCGCTTCGACGCAACGCATCCTCTAACCTTCTGTTTTCGGTCGGCTTCGACAAAGGAAAAGCAAAGAATAGTCAACAGAGAAAGGCGGGGTCATGTCATGCATGTAAGAAGCCACAGAAGGGAAAGAGACGAGAAGGTGGGGCAGGGCACACCGCCGAATGCAACAGCGGAAGCATCCTATTTTGAAAGTGCAGTTTCTTTCTCTTTCTGATGCTACCCCCTCTTTCGACGCCCCCCGTCCCTTCACGACCCCACCCACGGGGCTCGCTTTTCTTTGTCAAAGAAATACCAACCGGCGTCAAGCAGTTAGAAACGGGGCTTGAAGAAGGTTTTTGCATGAGCTGCGTTTATTCTGCGGAAGGTCACACCCTGGAATTTGTATTATGTGACTGTGATATACTGCAGGCAAGACAGAGAAGAGAATTTCCTTTTTGTGCCAGCAAGAAGCCAAACTTAAAGCTCAGAATTCTATTTAAATCGTTAATTTTCAAAAGTATTCGTTTAGGGCTTAGAGTTTTTTCCAGTCGATGTTTCGCTGGTAGTTCTCAACTGTTGTGCTAAATATTTTTTCACCCAAAGAAGCTTCGGAATTCAAGAATTTATATAAAATAATAAATTTTTGAAACAACTTATTTCTCATAAAATATATGAAAATCGACTGCTTTTGGATTAGATTGTTTTACCTCTGAGCGGCACTTTTTTGCACACCATGGGCTAAATGGCCAGGTCACATGAACCCCGAAGGCTCAGAGAAGGTTGGGGGAGGGGACCCACTGGAACAGCTGTTGGGAGACAGATGGTAGCCTCCCGTCAAGGCCATCCAGCGTGTTCTCTAACGTGCACAGGGTATGGCTCTTCCGCACACGGGGCCACGGCTTAACGTCCCATCCGACGGACGGCGGCCTTTCCAAGCCCATCGGTGTCCCCTACTGACCGTGGGTAGGGCGGGGAATTTTTGCGGAGCTAAATCTCAACGCTGACCCAGCTGGGACTCGAACCTGGGAACTACAGATTACGAGCAGCTTGTATAAAGCTATTTGAAAACTAGAAGGTGGTAGACCTTCTGGTTTTCAAATAGCTTTATACAAGAGAAATCAAATTTATTTCCATGAAGGGGCTGCAAGAAAATAATTTTTGGTAAATAGAGGCTTAGAAAATAACATTGTTAAAAGGAATGTTGGGCTCAAAAAAGTTTGAACAGCTGGTTTATTACATTTTTATAGGTTAGAGTTCATGTTATAATAAAGTAGGTGAACGCCATTGTTCAGCCAAGTTTTTCTGTATTTATCAAGTGTTCCGTCACTAAAAAAATTTAAAAACACAACACTTCTAAGTACTTCAATACAAAAATTTTCAAGAATGCATTGCATAAAAGTATATTCAGACAGGAAATTTCTTTCAAAAGGCATGATCTCCTCACACTAAATCCGGCTTTGTTCAGATTTTCTTCGTTGAGAGAGGTTTAATTTCCTCTTTCCATTTTACTTCCTTGAGGTAGGCTTCCATTTGATTCTTTCCATGGAAAGAAGATTCCATTGATCCTTAATTCCTTCCATCTATCTTCTGTTGCTCTTCTCTTTGAGGTAGGCTTCCATTTTATTTCTTTTTATTGAAGGGGTTTCCATCTAACACCCTTGAGGTAGGCTTCCATCTATCTTGCTTGAAGAAGTCTTCCGTCTATCATCCTTGAGAGAGATATCCATCTGTCTTCGTTGAGGGATGTTTAATTTTATTCCTTCCATTGAGGGAGGTTTGCAATTTATTCCTTCAAAATTTCTCCCTTGGGGTGGTAGGCTTTCATTTGATTCCTTCCATTGAGGGAGGTTTCCACTTTATTCTTTCGATATTTCTCCCTTGGGGTGGTAGGCTTTCATTTGATTCCTTCCACTGAGGGAGGTTTCCACTTTATTCTTTCGATATTTTTCCCTTGGGATGGTAGGCTTTCATATGATTCTTTCCATTGAGGGAGGTTTCCACTTCATTCTTTCGATATTTCTCTCTTGGGGTGGTAGGCTTTCATTTGATTCCTTCCATCGAGGAAGGTTTCCACTTTATTCTTTCGATATTTCTCCCTTGGGGTGGTAGGCTTTCATTTGATTCCTTCCATATTTCTCCCTTGGGGTGGTAGGCTTTCATTTGATTCCTTCCATATTTCTCCCTTGGGGTGGTAGGCTTACATTTGATTCCTATCATTGAGGGAGGTTTCCACTTCATTCTTACGATATTTCTCTCTTGGGGTGGTAGGCTTTCATTTGATTCCTTCCATTGAGGGAGGTTTCCACTTCATTCTTTCGATATTTCTCTCTTGGGGTGGTAGGCTTTCATTTGATTCCTTCCATTGAGGGAGGTTTCCACTTCATTCTTTCGATATTTATCCCTTGGGATGGTACGCTTTCATTTGATTCCTTCCATTGAGGGAGGTTTCCACTTCATTCTTTCGATATTTCTCTCTTGGGGTGGTAGGCTTTCATTTGATTCCTCCATTGAGGACGGTTTCCACTTTATTCTTTCGATATTTCTCCCTTTGGGTGGTAGGCTTTCATTTGATTCCTTCCATTAAGGGAGGTTTCCACTTTATTCTTTCGATATTTCTCCCTTGGGGTGGTAGGCTTTCATTTGATTTCTTCCATTGAGGGAGGTTTGCACTTTATTCCTTCGATATTTCTCCCTTGGGGTGGTAGGCTTTCATTTGATTCCTTCCATTGAGGAAGGTTTCCACTTCATTCTTTCGATATTTCTCTCTTGGGGTGGTAGGCTTTCATTTAATTCCTTCCATTGAGGAAGGTTTCCACTTTATTCTTTCGATATTTCTCCCTTGGGGTGGTAGGCTTTCATTTGATTCCTTCCATTGAGGGAGATTTCCACTTTATTCCTTCCATATTTCTCCCTTGGGGTGGTAGGCTTTCATTTGATTCCTTCCATATTTCTCCCTTGGGGTGGTAGGCTTTTATTTGATTACTTCCATATTTCTCCCTTGGGCTGGTAGGCTTTCATTTGATTCCTTCCATTGAGGGAGGTTTCCACTTTATTCTTTCGATATTTATCCATTGGGATGGTAGGCTTTCATTTGATTCCTTCCATTGAGAGAGATTTCCACTTCATTCTTTCGATATTTCTCTCTTGGGGTGGTAGGCTTTCATTTGATTCCTTCCATTGAGGGAGGTTTATACTTCATTCTTTCGATATTTCTCTCTTGGGGTGGTAGGCTTTCATTTGATTCCTTCCATTAAGGGAGATTTCCACTTTATTCCTTCCATATTTCTCCCTTGGGGTGGTAGGCTTTCATTTGATTCCTTCCATTGAGAGAGATTTCCACTTCATTCTTTCGATATTTCTCCCTTGGGGTGGTAGGCTTTCATTTGATTCCTCCATTGAGGACGGTTTCCACTTTATTCTTTCGATATTTCTCCCTTGGGGTGGTAGAGTTTCATTTGATTCCTTCCATTGAGGGAGGTTTCCACTTTATTCTTTCGATATTTCTCCCTTGGGGTGGGAGGCTTTCATTTGATTCCTTCCATTGAGGGAGATTTCCACTTTATTCCTTCCATATTTCTCCCTTGGGGTGGTAGGCTTTCATTTGATTCCTTCCATATTTCTCCTTTGGGGTGGTAGGCTTTCATTTGATTCCTTCCATTGAGGGAGGTTTCCACTTCATTCTTTCAATATTTCTCTCTTGGGGTGGTAGGCTTTCATTTGATTCCTTCCATTGAGGGAGGTTTCCACTTCATTCTTTCGATATTTATCCCTTGGGATGGTAGGCTTTCATTTGATTCCTTCCATTGAGGGAGGTTTCCACTTCATTCTTTCGATATTTCTCTCTTGGGGTGGTAGGCTTTCATTTGATTCCTCCATTGAGGACGGTTTCCACTTTATTCTTTCGATATTTCTCCCTTGGGGTGGTAGAGTTTCATTTGATTCCTTCCATTGAGGGAGGTTTCCACTTTATTCTTTCGGGTATTTCTCCCTTTGGGTGGTAGGCTTTCATTTGATTCCTTCCATTAAGGGAGGTTTCCACTTTATTCTTTCGATATTTCTCCCTTGGGGTGGTAGGCTTTCATTTGATTTCTTCCATTGAGGGAGGTTTGCACTTTATTCCTTCGATATTTCTCCCTTGGGGTGGTAGGCTTTCATTTGATTCCTTCCATTGAGGAAGGTTTCCACTTCATTCTTTCGATATTTCTCTCTTGGGGTGGTAGGCTTTCATTTGATTCCTTCCATTGAGGAAGGTTTCCACTTTATTCTTTCGATATTTCTCCCTTGGGGTGGTAGGCTTTCATTTGATTCCTTCCATTGAGGGAGATTTCCACTTTATTCCTTCCATATTTCTCCCTTGGGGTGGTAGGCTTTCATTTGATTCCTTCCATATTTCTCCCTTGGGGTGGTAGGCTTTTATTTGATTACTTCCATATTTCTCCCTTGGGCTGGTAGGCTTTCATTTGATTCCTTCCATTGAGGGAGGTTTCCACTTTATTCTTTCGATATTTATCCATTGGGATGGTAGGCTTTCATTTGATTCCTTCCATTGAGAGAGATTTCCACTTCATTCTTTCGATATTTCTCTCTTGGGGTGGTAGGCTTTCATTTGATTCCTTCCATTGAGGGAGGTTTATACTTCATTCTTTCGACATTTCTCTCTTGGGGTGGTAGGCTTTCATTTGATTCCTTCCATTAAGGGAGATTTCCACTTTATTCCTTCCATATTTCTCCCTTGGGGTGGTAGGCTTTCATTTGATTCCTTCCATTGAGAGAGATTTCCACTTCATTCTTTCGATATTTCTCCCTTGGGGTGGTAGGCTTTCATTTGATTCCTCCATTGAGGACGGTTTCCACTTTATTCTTTCGATATTTCTCCCTTGGGGTGGTAGAGTTTCATTTGATTCCTTCCATTGAGGGAGGTTTCCACTTTATTCTTTCGATATTTCTCCCTTGGGGTGGGAGGCTTTCATTTGATTCCTTCCATTGAGGGAGATTTCCACTTTATTCCTTCCATATTTCTCCCTTGGGGTGGTAGGCTTTCATTTGATTCCTTCCATATTTCTCCCTTGGGGTGGTAGGCTTTTATTTGATTCCTTCCATATTTCTCCCTTGGGGTGGTAGGCTTTCATTTGATTCCTTCCATTAAGGGAGGTTTCCACTTTATTCTTTCGATATTTATCCCTTGGGATGGTAGGCTTTCATTTGATTCCTTCCATTGAGGGAGGTTTCCACTTCATTCTTTCGATATTTCTCTCTTGGGGTGGTAGGCTTTCATTTGATTCCTTCCATTGAGGAAGGTTTCCACTTTATTCTTTCGATATTTCTCCCTTGGGGTGGTAGGCTTTCATTTGATTTCTTCCATTGAGGGAGGTTTGCACTTTATTCCTTCGATATTTCTCCCTTGGGGTGGTAGGCTTTCATTTGATTCCTTCCATTGAGGAAGGTTTCCACTTCATTCTTTCGATATTTCTCTCTTGGGGTGGTAGGCTTTCATTTGATTCCTTCCATTGAGGAAGGTTTCCACTTTATTCTTTCGATATTTCTCCCTTGGGGTGGTAGGCTTTCATTTGATTCCTTCCATTGAGGGAGATTTCCACTTTATTCCTTCCATATTTCTCCCTTGGGGTGGTAGGCTTTCATTTGATTCCTTCCATATTTCTCCCTTGGGGTGGTAGGCTTTTATTTGATTACTTCCATATTTCTCCCTTGGGCTGGTAGGCTTTCATTTGATTCCTTCCATTGAGGGAGGTTTCCACTTTATTCTTTCGATATTTATCCATTGGGATGGTAGGCTTTCATTTGATTCCTTCCATTGAGAGAGATTTCCACTTCATTCTTTCGATATTTCTCTCTTGGGGTGGTAGGCTTTCATTTGATTCCTTCCATTGAGGGAGGTTTATACTTCATTCTTTCGATATTTCTCTCTTGGGGTGGTAGGCTTTCATTTGATTCCTTCCATTAAGGGAGATTTCCACTTTATTCCTTCCATATTTCTCCCTTGGGGTGGTAGGCTTTCATTTGATTCCTTCCATTGAGAGAGATTTCCACTTCATTCTTTCGATATTTCTCCCTTGGGGTGGTAGGCTTTCATTTGATTCCTCCATTGAGGACGGTTTCCACTTTATTCTTTCGATATTTCTCCCTTGGGGTGGTAGAGTTTCATTTGATTCCTTCCATTGAGGGAGGTTTCCACTTTATTCTTTCGATATTTCTCCCTTGGGGTGGGAGGCTTTCATTTGATTCCTTCCATTGAGGGAGATTTCCACTTTATTCCTTCCATATTTCTCCCTTGGGGTGGTAGGCTTTCATTTGATTCCTTCCATATTTCTCCCTTGGGGTGGTAGGCTTTTATTTGATTCCTTCCATATTTCTCCCTTGTTGTGGTAGGCTTTCATTTGATTCCTTCCATTAAGGGAGGTTTCCACTTTATTCTTTCGATATTTATCCCTTGGGATGGTAGGCTTTCATTTGATTCCTTCCATTGAGGGAGGTTTCCACTTCATTCTTTCGATATTTCTCTCTTGGGGTGGTAGGCTTTCATTTGATTCCTTCCATTGAGGAAGGTTTCCACTTTATTCTTTCGATATTTCTCCCTTGGGGTGGTAGGCTTTCATTTGATTCCTTCCATTAAGGGAGGTTTCCACTTTATTCTTTCGATATTTATCCCTTGGGATGGTAGGCTTTCATTTGATTCCTTCCATTGAGGGAGGTTTCCACTTCATTCTTTCGATATTTCTCTCTTGGGGTGGTAGGCTTTCATTTGATTCCTTCCATTGAGGGAGGTTTCCACTTTATTCCTTTCATATTTCTCCCTTGGGGTGATAGGCTTTCATTTGATTCCTCCCATAATTCTCCCTTGGGGTGGTAGGCTTTCATTTGATTCCTTCCATATTTCTCCCTTGGGGTGGTAGGCTTTCATTTGATTCCTTCCATATTTCACCCTTGGGGTGGTAGGCTTTCATTTGATTCCTTCCATATTTCTCCCTTGGGGTGGTAGGCTTTCATTTGATTCCTTCCATATTTCACCCTTGGGGTGGTAGGCTTTCATTTGATTCCTTCCATATTTCTCCCTTGGGGTGGTAGGCTTTCATTTGATTTCTTCCATTGAGGGATGTTTCCACTTTATTCTTTCGATATTTCTCCCTTGGGGTGGTAGGCTTTCATTTGATTCCTTCCATTGAGGGAGGTTTCCACTTTATTCTTTCGAAATTTCTCCATTGGGGTGGTAGGCTTTCATTTGATTCCTTCCATTGAGGGAGGTTTCCACTTTATTCTTTCGATATTTCTCCCTTGGGGTGGTAGGCTTTCATTTGATTCCTTCCATTGAGGGAGATTTCCACTTTATTCCTTCCATATTTCTCCCTTGGGGTGGTAGGCTTTCATTTGATTCCTTCCATATTTCTCCCTTGGGGTGGTAGGCTTTTATTTGATTCCTTCCATATTTCTCCCTTGGGGTGGTAGGCTTTCATTTGATTCCTTCCATTAAGCGAGGTTTCCACTTTATTCTTTCGATATTTATCCCTTGGGATGGTAGGCTTTCATTTGATTCCTTCCATTGAGGGAGGTTTCCACTTCATTCTTTCGATATTTCTCTCTTGGGGTGGTAGGCTTTCATTTGATTCCTTCCATTGAGGAAGGTTTCCACTTTATTCTTTCGATATTTATCCCTTGGGATGGTAGGCTTTCATTTGATTCCTTCCATTGAGGGAGGTTTCCACTTCATTCTTTCGATATTTCTCTCTTGGGGTGGTAGGCTTTCATTTGATTCCTTCCATTGAGGAAGGTTTCCACTTTATTCTTTCGATATTTCTCCCTTGGGATGGTAGGCTTTCATTTGATTCCTTCCATTGAGGAAGGTTTCCACTTTATTCTTTCGATATTTCTCCCTTGGGATGGTAGGCTTTCATTTGATTCCTTCCATTGAGGGAGGTTTCCATTTCATTCTTTCAATATTTCTCTCTTGGGGTGGTAGGCTTTCATTTGATTCCTTCCATTGAGGGAGGTTTCCACTTTATTCCTTTCATATTTCTCCCTTGGGGTGATAGGCTTTCATTTGATTCCTTCCATAATTCTCCCTTGGGGTGGTAGGCTTTCATTTGATTCCTTCCATATTTCTCCCTTGGGGTGGTAGGCTTTCATTTGATTCCTTCCATATTTCTCCCTTGGGGTGGTAGGCTTTCATTTGATTTCTTTCATTGAGGGAGGTTTCCACTTTATTCTTTCGATATTTCTCCCTTGGGGTGGTAGGCTTTCATTTGATTCCTTCCATTGAGGGAGGTTTCCACTTTATTCTTTCGAAATTTCTCCATTGGGGTGGTAGGCTTTCATTTGATTCCTTCCATTGAGGGAGGTTTCCACTTTATTCTTTCGAAATTTCTCCCTTGGGGTGGTAGGCTTTCATTTGATTCCTTCCATTGAGGAAGGTTTCCACTTTATTCTTTCGAAATTTCTCCCTTGGGGTGGTAGGCTTTCATTTGATTCCTTCAATTGAGGGAGGTTTCCACTTTATTCTTTCGATATTTCTCCCTTGGGGTGGTAGGCTTTCATTTGATTCCTTCCATTCAGTGAGGTTTCCACTTTATTCTTTCGAAATTTCTCCATTGGGGTGGTAGGCTTTCATTTGATTCCTTCCATTGAGGGAGGTTTCCACTTTATTCTTTCGAAATTTCTCCATTGGGGTGGTAGGCTTTCATTTGATTCCTTCCATTGAGGGAGGTTTGCACTTTATTCTTTCGATATTTCTCCCTTGGGGTGGTAGGCTTTCATTTGATTTCTTCCATTGAAGGAGGTTTGCACTTTATTCCTTCCATATTTCTCCCTTGGGGTGCAGGCTTTCATTTGATTCCTTCCATATTTCTCCTTTGGGGTGGTAGGCTTTCATTTAATTCCTTGCATATTTCTCCCTTGTTGTGGTAGGCTTTCATTTGATTCCTTCCATTGAAAGAGGCTTCCATTTCGTTCCTTCTGTTCGAAGAGATTTCCGTTTATCTTTCTTGAGGGAGGCTTCCATTCTGTCTTCGTTGGGAGAGGTTCAATTTGATTTCTTCCATTTGATTCCTTGGAGGAGAACTACACATGGGGCACTCGACGTCAGGAATCTCCTTCTTTCTAAATTAATCAGTATGAATTTTAAGAAACGCTGATTTAAATAACCATATTTGAATACTAAAGAAACAAAATATCGCTGTAATAAAAAACAAATTTTTTTAATCTCCTTGTTTTATTTCATTCTTCACTTCATTCAACCATCTCTGTCGAAGAGGATGACACCCACCCACACACCTTGGCTTTTCCAGTGTCAACTTATGTAACCCACTTGCAGCGGTGTATAAATAAATTACCCACCTCCCAGTAGCGTGACGCCCCTAAGCACCAACCAGCGCCTTTTGCCGGTTCGTAATTGCTGCGAGGCACGTAGGCGGCTAAGATGGGGTTATTTTGGTCGCAGTTTTGACTTCATAAATTGCTCCAAGACATTCACATAAAAACGCCAACGGACAGGTTGCTGTACTTTATGGTAGCTGCACAGACTGCAGGGGAGTCACTCATTTAGAACTTCTCGAACACTGGCTCAAAGTTGGGGGGAAAAATTATGACTTTTTTTTTACACGATATTACATGTCAGAGAATTGGAAAAATTCTTTGAACTCTTCAGTTAGCGATGGAGGTGATGATTAGAACTTCTTGAAACGGAAATAGAAGCCAAGTAGTTTTTACGTAATGTTGCTCAAAGGCGTTTTCTTGTTATGTTAGGGGCGGGGGTGGCTCAGTCGGTAGCGCGCCAGGCTCGTAATCTGTAGTTCAAAGGTTCGAGTCCCAGCTGGGTCAGTGTTGAGATTTATCTCCGCAAAATTCCCCGCCCTGCCCAAGGTCAGTAGGGCACACCGATGGGCTTTGAAAGGCCACCGTCCGTCGGATGGGACGTTCAGCCGTGGCCACGTGTGCGGGAGAGAGCCATACCCTGTGCACGTTAAAGAACACGCTGGATGGCCTTGACGGGAGGCTACCATCTGTCTCCCAACAGCTGTTCCAGTGGGTCCCCTCCCCCAACCTTCTCTGAGCCTTCGGGGTCCATGTGACCTGGCCATTTAGCCCATGGTGTGCAAAAAAGTGCCGCTCAGAGGTAAAACAACCCACAACCTTGTTATGTTTTTTTTTTCGTGTCTGTGAATTATATTTTACCAAGCAACTCAGTGTGAAGGCGAAATATTAAGGATTGTTTAATCGGAGGGGAATTTTATCAGTACACAAATTTCTAAATAGACAGGTTGCAGAGTTGCCTAAAACTCAGAGCTGTGTAGAGGAAGACAAACAGCTGGAGAGCTATTTGAAAGGTACAGTCGCTCAAAAAAGTATCCAAACACTATGGTTGATTGCAGAATTCAGAAAAAATATCTGGCAACGATTTTTTTTAGAAATTAGTGATCTGGTAACCTTCGTGTCACGTGATTACAGAATTCAGGAAAAATATCTGGAGCGTGTACAACAACTGTACACGCTCCAGTTACCGTTCACAGCAAACTGGAGCGTGTGCAGTTACTGCACACGCTCCAGTGCATCCATGCAATGTGTGCATCTCATCATCCATGCAAAGTGTTCCATGCAATGAAACTCGAGCGTGTGCAGTTACTGCACACGCTCCAGTTTGCTGTGAACGGTAACTGCACACGCTCCATATTCATTGCATTATATATTCATACACATTATATATATTAAAAAATATCCGAACACTACAGTTGATTACAGAATTCAGAAAAAATATCTGGCAACGATTTTTTTTTAGAAAATAGTGATCTGGCACCCTGTCACGAAGGTTGCCAGATCACTATTTTCTAAAAAAAAATCGTTGCCAGATATTTTTTCTGAATTCTGTAATCAACCATAGTGTTCGGATACTGTTTTGAGCGACTGTACTTACTGGACAGTGGCTGAAGGCCTCCCATCAAGACCATCCAACGTCTTCTTTGAAGTGTTTATGATAACTCCTGCGCATGAAGCCACGGCTTAACGTTCCATCCGAAGGGCGGCAGCGTTTCGAATCCATCTATCTTCCCTTTCCCATCGAGAGCTGAGTGGTGGTTGGTTACCAGAGAAAATTTCAACGCAAACGCAGTAGGGTTGTTGGGTTGCTTTTCCTCTGAGCGGCACTTTTTTGCACACCATGGGCTAAATGGATAGGTCACATGGACCCCGAAGACTCAGAGATGGTTGGGGGAGGGGACTCACTGGAACAGCTGTTGGGAAACAGATGGTAGCCTCCCGTCAAGGCCATCCAGCGTGTTCTTTAACTTGCACAGGGTATGACTCTCCCGCACACGGGGGCACGGCTTAACGTCCCATCCGACGGACGGCGGCCTTTCCAAGCCTATCGGTGTCCCCTACTGACCGTGGGCAAGGCGGGGAATTTTGCGGAGATAAATCTCAACGCTGACCCAGCTGGGACTCGAATCTGGGAACTACAGATTACAAGCCTGGCGCGCTATCGACTGAGCCACCCCCGCCCCAGACGCAGTAGGGACTCGAATCTGGATACATACCTTGGTACGCTACTCGCTGAGTCGCCTCCAAGTGATAAGAGAATAATGACTAATATCCAAGAATTCCTGCCATTGCTATGGGCACAGATTATGTTAAGACTCATCATTGTTAGTTTTAAACAAAAAAAAAAAGACAATTTCCCTCAGATATTACTTATCAAACTTTAGTTTCCAGGTTCGAGTCCCAGCTGCTTCAGCGTTGAGATTTATCTCTGCAAAATTCTCCGCCCTGCCCACGGTCAGTAGGGGATACCGATGGGCTTGAAAAAGCCGCCATCCGTCAGATGGGACGTTAAGCCGTGGCCCTGTATGCGGGAGAGTCATACCCTGTGCATTAAAGAACACGCTGGATGGCCTTGATGGGAGGCTACCATCTGTCTCCCAACAGCTGTTCCAGTAGGTCCCCTCCCTCAACCTGGGCGGGGGTGGCTCAGTCGGTAGCGCGCCAAGCTCGTAATCTGTAGTTCCCAGGTTCGAGTCCCAGCTGGGTCAAAATTCCCCGCCCTGCCCACGGTCAGTAGGGGACACCGCTGGGCTTGGAAAGGCCACCGTCCGTCGGATGGGACGTTAAGCCGTGGCCCCGTGTGCGGGAGAGACATACCCTGTGCACGTTAAAGAACACGCTGTATGCCTTGATGGGAGGCTACCATCTGTCTCCCAACAGCTGTTCTAGTGGGTACCCTCCCCCAACCTTCTCTGAGCCTTCGGGGTCCATGTGACCTGGCCATTTAGCCCATGGTGTGCACAAAAGTGCCGCTCAGAGGTAAAACAATCCAACCCAACCCAACCCTCCCTCAATCTTGTCTGAGCCTTTGGGGTCTACGTGACCTGACCATTTAGCCCATGGTGTGCAAAAAAGTGCCGCTCTGAGGTAAAACAACCCAACCCAACTTATCAAACTTACTTTCAGGCGACAAGATACTCTGGGTGAGACTATGAAAATGCGCAGTTCAGCTTCATCAGTTCTCGTATATCATTGGTTCACACTTAGGCCGTTCTCATCGGCCATTGGTTGATTCATAGATCACTGAGCGATGTCTGTGAAAGCTATTCTATCGTCAACTGAGCGGCTTCGTAGTCTTGTCAGAGTCCTGTGCTGCCATTCTCGATATGCCACTGCTAAGATTCATAAAATTCTGTGAGTGTAGGAGGTGAATTCACGGGGGCCGTATGATATCCAAAATTTTAAAAAAAGTATAAAAATGTCGTTCAAATGAATCACCCCTATATCCGAGTTAGCTTCCTCACGCAAAGAAATGGAAAATTCAGTTTTATCTTGAGCGGGATTCGAACCCACGTCTCCCAGTTGGGTTGTTTTACCTCTGAGCGGCACTTTTTTACCTCTGAGCGGCACTTTTTTGCACACCATGGGTTAAATGGCCAGGTCACAAGGACCCCGAAGGCTCAGAGAAGGTAGGGGGAGGGGACCTACTGGAACAGCTGTTGGGAGACAGATGGTAGAATCCCATCAAAGCCATCCAGCGTGTTCTTTAATGTGCATAGGGTATGACTTTCCCGCACACGGTGCCATGACTGAACGTCCCATCCGACGGATGGCGGCCTTTCCAAGCCGATCGGTGTCCCCTACTGACCGTGGGCAGGGCGGGGAATTTTTGCGGAGTTAAACCTCAACGCTGACCCAACTGGGACTCGAACCTGGGAACTACAGGTTACGAGCCTGGAGCGCTACCGACTGAGCCACCCCATGAATATTTGGTGAAAAATGGCCCATGATATATTAGGGCCCAATGAATATTAGGTGAAAAATTGTACAACTTACAGTACGTCTCTGAGATGTAATCAAGATTTAGAAAAAAGGTAATCTACATTGCAAAAAAAAAAGGGGGGGGGGCATTAATGCTTTGTTTCGTGATTCGAATTAAGTTCCTTTACTCCTCAGTCAAAAACGCTAATCTTTTTGGAGCATGGGATAGTTCTGTCTGTATCGCTCCACCCTCATGATCCGAAGCTCCCGGGTTCAAGTCCAACTGTGGCAGTGTTATCTGTGCTAAACCTCTACGCTGTCCTCGATCAGAAAGGGGACACTGATGGGCTTGGAAAGAATGTCGTCCATCGGATGGGACATTAAGTGGCGCCATGTGCAGGAGAGTCATACCCTAGGCAGGTTAAAGAACACGCTGGATGACTTTCAGGGCTACCATCGCTCTCCTAACATTGTCCAGTGGTTTTTGCAACGATTACAACCCACAATTACAACTGTCCGAACGATTTACAACTCGGAGAGTCTTAAGTACCTGGCAGCAAATCGTGAATTGAAGCTAAGACTGAACAACTATAAATTACTTGTCAATTAGCTGGGTCAACGTTGAGATTTATCTCCGCAAAACTCCCCGCCCTGCCCACGGTCAGTAGGGGACACCGATGAGCTTGGAAAGACCGCCGTCCGTCGGATGGGACATTAAGCCGTAGCCCCGTGTGCGTGAGAGCCATACACTGTGCACGTTAAAGAACACACTGTATGGCCTTGACGGGAGGCTACCATCTGTTTCCCAACAGCTGTTCCAGTGGGTCCCCTCCCCCAACCTTCTCTGAGCCTTCGGGGTCCTTGTGATCTGGCCATTTAGCCCATTGTGTGCAAAAACAGTGCTAGTGTGTGCAGAAAAAGATTTTTATGTTGAATCGGTGTTAATAAAATATCACTATTTGATTTTGCCAGAATATCCGGTAGTTCTAATTTCTAACTTTGTTAGAAAATGTTAAAAGAGGAAAGGAGCTGTGTTATCTCAGTCGGTAGCGCGCCAGGCTTGTAATTTGCAGTTCCTAGGTTCGAATCTCAGCTGGGTCAGCGTTGAGATTTATCTCTGCAAAACTCCCGCCTTGCCCTCGGTCAGTTGGAGACACCGATGAGCTTCAAAAGGCCGTTGTCCGTCGGATGAGACCTACAGCAGTGGCTCCTTGTGCGGGATGGCCATTTCCTGTGCACGTTAAAGAACCCTGAATGACCTTGACGGAAGACTACTCTTTGTCTCCTAAATGCAGCCCAGTGGGTCTCCTTCCCCAACCTTCTTTGAGCTTTTGGGGTTCTTGTGACCTGGGGGGCGCGGGTGGCTCAGTCGGTAGCGCGCCAGGCTCGTAATCTGTAGTTCCCAGGTTCGAGTCCCAGCTGGGTCAGCGTTGAGATTTATCTCCGCAAAATTTCCCCGCCCTGCCCACGGTCAGTAGGGGACACCGATGGGCTTGCAAAGGCCGCCGTCCGTCGAATGGGACGTTAAGCCGTGGCTCCGTGTATTGGAGAGCCATACCCTGTGCACGTTAAAGAACACGCTGGATGGCCTTGACGGGAGGCTACCATCTGTCTCCCAACAGCTTGTTCCAGTGGGTCCCCTCCCCCAACCTTCTTTGAGCCTTCGGGGTCCATGTGACCTGGCCATTTAGCCCATGGTGTGCAAAAAAGTGCCGCTCAGAGGTAAAACAATCCAATCCAATCTTGTGACCTGCCCCATTTAGTCCATTGTGTGAAAAAATGCAGCTCAGAGGTAAGAAGCCCAATCCTAAACGAGGAATATAGTAAACTTCTTTCTCTTTAAAAACGAGCGTCATATATTCGTCAGAGACGATTATTCTTCTAGTTTTAAAATCCCAATTGTTTCTGATGATACGCTACGTTTTACGATATATTTTCTCACAATTTTATATAAACGATTGCATCTCTAAAAACTAAATATATCGTTCTTTTTATTAAAAAAAATGCATAATACGAAAGTGGTCCGAAGTCAAGAAGCATCCATGCTTTTAAAATCAAACATTTGACATTTGTTTCTCAGACTTTTTTTTTTATCGATGTTTGTTGTTATAAAGAGTTTTCTAGTCTCCTCTCATTTGCTGCCACATTTTCCAAGGTTGAGTCTTATTCATGGAATTAAAAAAACGGAGCATAATGACACAGCACGCGTCTCCTGAGCGGCGACCACACGCCGCGAGTCTCCAGCCACGGGACATTTGATGACAGGAGGACACTATCGCCCTCTTGTGAGGAATTCGATAACTAGCACACTGAACATCGAGTGAATATAACCCAGAGTTTCTTAAACTGTGGATGCGACCTATGCAGGGTTTGGGTTGTGTTATTTTAATTCTGAGCGGCACTTTTTTGCACACCATGGGCTAAATGGCCCGGTCACAAGGACCCCGATGGCTCAGAGAAGGTTGGGGGAGGGGACACACTGGCACAGCTGTTGGGAGACAGATGGTAGCCTCCCGTCAAGGCCATCCAGCGTGTTCTTAAACGTGCACAGGGTATGGCTCTCCCGCACACGGGGACACGGCTTAACGTCCCATCCGACGGACGGCGGTCTTTCCAAGCCCATCGGTGTCCCCTACTGACCGTGGGCAGGGCGGGGAATTTTGCGGAGATAAATCTCATCGCTGACCCAGCTGGGACTCGAACCTGGGAACTACAGATTACGAGCCTGACGCGCTACCGACTGAGCCACCCCCGCCCCTGCCAAAATGGCAAACGCTATGACTTCAGTGCAGCATTGTTTGTGCATAATCGAGCAGTGTTCAAAATGTAGCACATCATGAGTCTAAAAATGGCACATGAATACTTTTCAAGATAAAATACATTTTTTGAAAATTGAAATATTTTGCGCGTATTTTTTAACTTTATTTGGAAGAAGTATAATCACGATATATAAAAGTCATAATTTTGCCAAAAAGAAAAGAGGCAAAAGATTCAATAATACTTGAATTAAATTTTTTCTTTCTTTAGAATTTTTATTTTTAATATGTGAATTTACAAGTTACTTGATGGGAAGTTATAAAAATGCACTCAGGGCCGGATTTTGATCTTCTGAGGCCCTAAGCTACTTAAATTTAAGAGACCTCAAAAGTTCGAAAGTCGAAATATATACCTAAATATTTTGATTGAAGTAAACATTGAAAAATAAACACGAAACTGATGTGTAAACATTATTCTAGCACTGGTTGGGTTGTTTTACCTTTGAGCGGCACTTTTTTTGCACACCATGGGCTAAATGGCCATATCATAAGGACCCAAAGGGCTCAGAAGGTTGAGGGAGGAGACCCACTGGAACAGCTGTTGGGAGACAGATGGTAGCCTCCCGTTAAGGCCATCCAGCGTGTTCTTTAACGTGCACAGGTGATGGCTCTCCTGCACACGGGACCACACGGCTTAACGTCCCATCTGGGAATCCCAGTGGGACGGCGGCCTTTCCAAGCCCATCGGTGTCCCCTACTGACCGTGGGCAGGGCGGGGAATTTTGCGGAGATAGCCGTCCCATGGCCGAGTGGTTAGCGCGCTTGGCTATTGATCTAACGGACCTGGGTTCGAGCCCGGGTAAGGCTGAGGGCTTGCTGAGGTAAGCTGAGGGCCTGCCATCCTCACAGACGTTCTTCTATGGCATAGAAACTGACAGGCTCATGTCAGACCTCTGTGACAAGCAGCTGCTTGAGGGGGTATTTATTTATTTTATTTTTTAAATCTCAACACTGACCCAGCTGGGACTCGAACCTGGAAACTACAGATTACGAGCCTGACGCGCTACCGACTGAGCCACCCCAGCCCTCTAGCATTGGTAAGCAAAGATAAACAGTTTGCACGACAGATTAAAATTAAAAAAAAAAGTTTTTGCAATGCATACTAACTAAGCTGTAGCTTAGTTAGCTTACGCGTAAATCCGGCCGTGATTACACTTAACTCATTTTACTGATTTAACACTTTACTCAGTGGTACAGTCGCTCAAAAAGGTAGCCGAACACTATGATCGATTACAGAATTCAGGAAAAATATCTGCAGCGTGTACAGCAACTGTACACGCTCTAGTTACCGTTCACAGCAAACTGGAGCGTGTGCAGTTACTGCACACGCTCCAGTTTGCTGTGAACGGTAACTGCACACGCTCAATATTTCCGTGAGTGAGCCCACACGATCTAGTATCAAAATAATATTACCACCTACAGTCGCTCAAAAAAGTATCCGAACACTATGGTTGATTACAGAATTCAGAAAAAACATCTGGCAATGATGTTTTTTTAGAAATTAGTGATCTGGCAACCTTCGTGTCACGTGATTACAGAATTCAGGAAAAATATCTGGAGCGTGTACAGCAACTGTACACGCTCCAGTTTGCTGTGAACGGTAACTGGAGCGTGTACAGTTGCTGTACACGCTGCAGATATTTTTCCTGAATTCTGTAATCACGTGACACGAAGGTTGCCAGATCACTAATTTCTAAAAAAACATCATTGCCAGATATTTTTTCTGAATTCTGTAATCAACCATAGTGTTCGAATAGTGTTTTGAGCGACTGTACATAATAATTTTTGGCCTGTATAAAGTGGCACGAGGTAAAGATGAGGTTGGGCGCCCCAGTTGCATACCTTTCAAATCTTCTTCAACTGCTGCGATAGAGATCAAGAGAAATCAAATTTTAACGTGGAAAACAAAATGCGATTGGCAGCATCAAAACCGAAAACCATATTTTAGAAACTGTGCGTTGACAAGAAAATTCTTTTCTCTCATTGAGGACATCGAGAGTTTTAAACATAACAATATTTTTCTTTCTGAGTTGGGTTGGGTTGTTTTACCTCTGAGCGGCACCACTTTTTTGCACACCATGGGCTAAATGGCCAGGCCACAAGGACCCCGAAGGCTCAGAGAAGGTTGGGGGAGGGGACCCACTGGAACAGCTGTTGGGAGACAGATGGTGGTCTCCCGTAAAGGCCATCCAGCGTGTGCTTTAACTTGCACAGGGTATGGCTCTCCCGTACGGTGTCGCGGCTTAACGTCCCATCCGACGGACGGCGGACTTTCCAAGCCCATCGGTGTCCCCTACTGACCGTGGGCAGGGCGGGGAATTTTGCGGAGATAAATCTCAACGCGTGCCGTCCCATGGCCGAGTGGTTAGCGCGCTTGCCTACTGGTCTAAGGGACCTGTGTTCGAGCCCCGGGTAAGGCATGGATGTGTGTGTCGTTTTTCTGCTGAGGTCCTGCCATCCTCACAGACCTTCTACTATGGCATATAAACTGACAGGCTCCTGTTAGACCTCTGTGGCAAGCAGCTGCTTGAGGGGGTATTTATTATTATTATTATTATTATTATTTTTAATCTCAACGCTGACCCAGCTGGGACTCGAACCTGGGAACTACAGATTACGAGCCTGGCGCGCTACCGACTGAGCCACCCCGCCCCTTCTTTCTGAGTTAAGAAGGTTAAAATTTAAAAAAAAAATAACTTTTAATCATGTCAAGAAGCAAGTACCTAGGATTTAGTTTCGGGAGGGGGTCTAATTGTTTTTCCAGTTGCCGTTCATAATATTCAAATGAACCAATGAAAAAAACCATGATTTTCAGTTGGTTCTGAAACTAAGGTAGCAAATGATATTATATACTTTTCCTAAACAAATTTCGCAAACTTATGTTTATCAAGTGATACATTTTTTTCTGAGTTTGAATTTAGCACATTACAATAGGACACACTTGGCGACAGTGACGTAGCTACCGTGATTTTGAACGATTCAGTGGGACCGGTATTTGACACGTTTTTTATCTCTGAAAAAACGAGAGCGTACTGTACAGTCGCTCAAAAAAATATCCGAACACTACAAGTTGATTACAGAATTCAGAAAAAATATCTTGCAACGATTTTTTTAGAAATTAGTGATCTGGCAACCGTCGTGTCACGTGACAAAAACTATAGGGAAAATCATATCGGAATAGAGTTCTGACCAGTTCTTGTTCCATATACTGGTTTACTAAAACTGAATTTTTTTTCTTTTGGGGAGAATATAATATTAGCAATTATCATAAATATAAAATTTATGGTAATCGATAATCATTTACAAAAAAATATTAAGCGGAAAATATCACAGAATGCATTTGGACTATTTACGTCCTAAAATGTTACAAAAATATGAGATTGGGTTGGGTTGTTTTACCTCTGAGCGGCACTTTTTTGCACACCATGGGCTAAATGGCCAGGTCACATAGACCCCGAAGGCTCAGAGAAGGTTGGGGGAGGGGACCCACTGGAACAGCTGTTGGGAGACAGATGGTAGCCTCCCGTCAAGGCCATCCAGCGTGTTCTTTAACGTGCACAGGGTATGACTATCCTGCACACGGGGCCACGACTTAACGTCCCATCCGACGGACGGCGGCCTTTCAAAGCCCATCGGTGTCCCCTACTGACCGTGGGCAGGGCGGGGAATTTCGCGGAGATAAATCTCAATGCTGACCCAGCTGGGACTCGAACCTGGGAACTACAGATTACGAGCCTGGCGCGCTACCGACTGAGCCACTGAGCCACTCCGCCCCCAAAGAGAGATGCTGTATGGACACTATGAGACTGCGCAGTTGGCATTTCGCTCCATCATCACATTAATCAGCCAATGATTAATGAGAACTGCCCAAGCGTCAAGTGTACAGGTACATAGACTCCCCAAAATCATTCCAATACCGCCACTGGCTATTTCTTGGGAATGCTGTACGATTTTTCAGTTCAAATTTTATGAACGGACAAAGTGTAGAGGAAGATCAAGAGCAACGGATAACGCGAGATGCTTACAAAGGGATCTTTCCTTCATTCTTTTATCCCATTGTCACATCCAGGTAATCTTCCCCCTAATATATCGCCCTTTTAATATTCTCCCGGAGTAATTTTCTTTAACGAAACTATACAATACCACTTCCAACGTTTTCTTTTCAGAGAGTTCCAACACCTCGCATCACAAAACAAAATCCCATTAGACGCAAGTCAGTTGAAAGAGACGTGGCTTTGCATCCTCATCATTTTCTCCAACCTTTCAGCCGGTGGTTAATTAACCGGTGGCTTCTTTGGAAGATAAAAAAAGAAACCATTACGACATACAGCCAAGGAAGAAAAAAAAAAGTCATCCACTTACCTGCATTCATCACTATCCCGCATATCTCTTCCTCATCCTCCAGCATCTTTTTCACCCTCCTGGCAAAGCTCGTCTTGCGGTAGACAGAGAGAGAAAGTGAAGGGAAGGCGAGAGAGGGTACGGAAAGGGACGATATCTTCCTCTTGCCGACAACAGATGCACTTTAACGTGTTGTGAAGATAAAACCGTACGCCGCTTCGAACAAAGAATGCAGTTGAGTCCGTGTCCCTGGCGCGTAGTTGGTAGTAGAGGGCCTAGCCCCTAAGGCATTCGGATAATGTCCGTAGCAGCAAGTAAAGGGGCCACATTAGCCCACACGGGGTGACATAGACCTCCGAAGAGGGGCTACGAAGCACATGGGGGGAATTTGGGGGCGCCTCTTACAGGTTCAAGGCTTCCTACTCACTAAGGTCGGAACGATGAATAGATGCATGTGTGAGAAGGAGAGCGAGGGCACGAGACTTGCACGCGCAGGAGGTAAGTCAGTCCTTCTTCTGAAAGGTCTTTTGAAACTTTTGTTCCCACACGTACACTTACACGTTTTCCTTTTGTATGGAAAATATGTTGAAGTGCTCAATTTGGACTGCTCTTTTTCTCTTTCTTAGAAAATCCCATTCTGTTTAAACAGGTGGAAAAGACATGGAGGCTGGATTATTAGGGATAATTGTTTGCTGCTTGGCATCAAAATCCGACATTTATATGCGAGGGATTTGCTAATGCCTTTCTCTCAATTGGCAATTACCAAGTTTCTTTGATCATTTTCGATGTTTTAATAATTTTTTTATTGGAAGAGGTTAAAACACAAAGTAATGGTTTTGTTGGGGGGGATTAATTAGTCCCCTCCACCCCCTTTAATTAAATCTACCACAATCATTGCGGCGGGGGTGGCTCAGTCGGTAGCGCACCAGGCTCGTAATCTCTAGTTCCCAGGTTCGAGTCCCAGCGTTGAGATTTATCTCCGCAAAACTCCTCGCCCTGCCCACGGTCAGTAGGGGACACCGATGGGCTTGGAAAGGCCACCTTCCGTCGGATGGGACGTTAAGCCGTGGCCCCGTGTGTGGGAGAGCCATACCCTGTGCACATTGAAGAACACGCTGGATGGCCTTGACGAGAGGCTACCATCTGTCTCCCAACAGCTGTTCCAGTGGGTCCCCTCCCCCAACCTTCTCTGAGCCTTCGGGGTCCTTGTGACCGGCCATTTAGCCCATGGTGTGCAAAAAAGTGCCGCTCAGAGGCAAAACAACCCAACACAACCCACCACAATTATTAGCTATGCCACACTTTAAACAAATCCTTAAAACTAATAATATTAAACTAATAACAGTTCTTTATTTTCAAACTTTAAATTATTATTTATTTATTTTACTATTAAGCATAAAACTATTAATTAACTATGACACTTCATTGAATAATGACAACTAATATGTTTGATATGTATAATATTTAAAATATTCTCTTGTTTTTCTTTATACTTTTTGTATTGTTTTTTACTGAACCTGGTGTAGAAGAGCCTGGCCCTAACATCACCATGGTTGTTAAGTGTATAAATAAATAAATAGGTTTCAGGCCCTAATTAGAGACAGAGCAAACATTCGCAAAGAAAAAGTCCTTTTTTTGTCAAATCCCCCCCCCCCCACCAACCACCAGCATAAAAAAAAAGGTCCTGCTCTCTTCTCCACATATGTTAGGCCAGCATAAGAAAAAGAGGGTCCTGCTCTCTTCTCCACATATGTGAGGCCAGCATAAAAAAAGGGTCCTGCTCTCTTCTCCACATATGTGAGGTCAGCATAAAAAAAGAGGGTCCTGCTCTCTTCTCCACATATGTGAGGCCAGCATAAAAAAAAGAGGGTCCTGCTCTCTTCTCCACATATGTGAGGCCAGCATAAGAAAAAGAGGGTCCTGCTCTCTTCTCCACATATGTGAGGCCAGCATAAGAAAAAGAGGGTCCTGCTCTCTTCTCCATATATGTGAGGCCAGCATAAAAAAAGAGGGTCCTGCTCTCTTCTCCACATATGTGAGGCCAGCATAAGAAAAAGAGGGTCCTGCTCTCTTCTCCACATATGTGAGGCCAGCATAAGAAAAAGAAGGTCCTGCTCTCTTCTCCATATATGTGAGGCCAGCATAAAAAAAGAGGGTCCTGCTCTCCTCTCCACATATGTGAGGCCAGCATAAGAAAAAGAGGGTCCTGCTCTCTTCTTCACATATGTGAGGCCAGCATAAAAAAAGAGGGTCCTGCTCTCTTCTCCACATATGTGAGGCCAGCATAAGAAAAAGAGGGCCCTGCTCTCTTCTCCACATATGTGAGGCAGCATAAAAAAGAGGGTCCTGCTCTCTTCTCCACATATGTGAGGCCAGCATAAGAAAAAGAGGGTCCTGCTCTCTTCTCCATATATGTGAGGTCAGCATAAAAAAAGAGAGTCCTGCTCTCTTCTCCACATATGTGAGGCATAGGGTAAATTTTTCCGTTTAGAACCTGGGTTCGAGCTTCGGATAAACTCTGGGGCTGTCATAATTCCCTAGCCCAGGGGTGGGCAATTGTTTTCGTATCTACACTGCGCATGCGTATTGACGTGGCCTCCTAGTGGAAAATACGAGACGAATCTTCGGTCGCGCACGAGAAGGAAATCTCGGTTCAAGACGGATTTTTCTGACTGTCTTGGCGGGCCACAAAAAACTCTTAGCGGGCCGAATGGGGCCCGCGGGCCGCTATTTGCCCACCCCTGCCCTAGCCTATTGGGGGGTCATTTAAAGACACACGAATGATTTTGTGATTCTAAAATAACACTGGCTAACAACTTTACTAATCATTTATTTAATATACGAGCTCCTTTTTCCAACAGCTTGACATTTGGTCTCTGGGGTGTTAAGGGTGTCAGGGACAGCTCCTATAGACCCTTCCCGGAATAGAACATGGTGATCAAACCCCCGAACCAATGATCCCTTCACGAATGCAAAAATGGCTGACTGTTGGAGAAAAAAAAACATTTGCAAGGGGCCACGGCCCCCGTGGCCCCCTCCTTATGACCGCCAATGGAATAAAATATGGATGATATTTTGCTTGATCTTCCTGCTAAGGTCTTGCCTTCCTCACAGATATCTCTAAAAAATAAATACCCCCTCAAGGAGCTGCTTGCCACAGAGGTCTATAGGAGCTGTCAGTTTATATGCCATAGTAGAAGATCTAAGAGGATAGCAGGACCTCAACAGAAACAAGACACTAACATCCATGTATTACCTGGGCTCGAACCCAGTTCCCTTAGATTAGTAGCGAAACGCGCTAACCACTCGGCCATAAAACAACGCATTAAACTCACAAGCTGCAGTCAGACTTCTGTGGCAAGCAGGTGGTTGAGGGGTAATTTGTTTATTTTTCAGGGTTCAAGGTCTTTGCCATTTTTCAGGTAAACTCAACACTATGGATTTTTTTTAAAGTGGTTACTGGGACTTAGCCAATATTCGTTTTATGTCGCAATGTAAAGAACATAGATGCTTTTGACACGTCGATAAGCGAATGTTTTTTTTTATACTGAGAGACAATCACATCATATATGAGGGGCGGGGGTGGCTCAGTCGGTAGCGCGCCATGCTCGTAATCTGTAGTTCCCAGGTTCGAGTCCCAGCTGGATCAGCGTTGAGACTTATCTCCGCAAATATTCCCCGCCTTGCCCACGGTCAGTAGGGGACACCGATGGGCTTGTAAAGGCCGCCGTCCGTCGGATGGGACGTTAAGCCGTGGCCCCGTGTGAGCGAGAGCCATACTCTGTGCACGTTAAAGAACACGCTGGATGGCCTTGACGGGAGGCTACCATCTGTCTCCCAACAGCTGTTCCAGTGGGTCCCCTCCCCCAACCTTCTCTGAGCCTTCGGGGTCCTTGTGAACTGGCCATTTAGGCCATGGTGTGCAAAAAAAGTGCAGCTCAGAGGTAAAACAACCCAACCCATCATATATGACAGAACAACTACCATGCCATACCCGGATCCCAGCAGTCTAGTGTCACCGCGAGTGAACGCGATACCACTGAGCTACCGAGGCGGCCACTATGGCTTAGGGGAGGCATCGCCCGTCAAATGGATGCTTTCTCTAACGTTTTAAGAGTTACTGAAGCTGCAGCATTTAAGCGCAGCGCTCGTAATGAAAAATCACCTCAAAAATGAACTGAAACTCAAATAAAAAACTGTAGGGGGTATTTATTATTTTATTTAATATCATTCATTAAAATAAATGCAATTTGAGAAGTTTGTCTGATGATCCTTTCAGCTTTCTTAAATTTTGAAGAAAAAAAAAAGGGTGTTTAGATTTGGGTTGTTTTACCTCTCAGCGGCAATTTTTTGCACACCATTTGCTAAATGACCAAGTCACAGGGACCCCGAAGGCACAGAGAAGGTTGGGGGAGGGGTCTCTCCCGCACACGGGACCACGGCTAAACGTCCCATCCGACGGACGGTAGTCTTTCCAAACCTATAGGTGTCCCCTAGTGACCGTGGGCAGGGCAGGGAGCTTTGCGGAGATAAATCTCAACGCTGACCCAGCTGGGACTGAAACTGGGAACTACAGATTACAAGCCTGGCGCGCTACCGACTGAGCCACAACGCCCCGGAGTATTTAGAGAGAGCGTAATAGCAGAATCTGTTGTTAATGTTGCAGTTTCAAACATTCTTTAAAAGCTAAACAAATATCTTTTAAAATCAGATTTAGAAATATTTCATTGAGATTAATTTTTCACTAGTGACGATTTTTCGTAAAATGCTTATTTTTAAAATTAGAAAGCTTCGAATGTGGCTTTACTTTCACAAGACATAAAAGTGCCCCAATAATCACAGAAGTAATGTACAATCAACATATATATGTTAATTACCTTTAACAGTAAAAATCCAGCAAAAAAATACCAAAGCTTGTAGTAGTAGTAGTAGCGCGTCCGGAAATCCTTTGTAAAAAGAACCAACTTATGTTATCGACATGAATTTTTGACTCCCAGGGCCAAAGCTTATAACTGGCTGTTGGCCGAGTGGTTAGCGCGCTTGGCTACTGATCTACGGGACCTGGGTTCGAGCCCCGGGTAAGGCATGGATGTTCGTGTTGTTTTCTGCTGAGGTCCTGCCATCCTCTCAGATCTTCTACTGTGGCATATAAACTGACAGGCTCCTGTCAGACCTCTGTGGCAAGCAGCTGCTTGAGGGGGTATTTATTTATTTATTTATAACTGGGATAGAACTGACACAATGGATGTAGTCAGAGTGTTGAATAATAATAAAAAATAAATAAAATAAATACTCCCTCAAGCAGCTGCTTGCCACAGAGGTCTGACAGGAGCCTGTCAGTTTATATGCCATAGTAGAAGGTCTGAGAGGTTGGCAGGCCCTCAGCAGAAAACAACACGAACATCCATGCCTTACCCGGGCTCGAACCCAGGTCCCTTAGATCAGTAGCCAAATTAATATCAAAATAACAATCCTATTCAAAATTACCTCTATTTTACTCTAAAAATTAATAGACATCATTCAGGTTACTTGTAAAACCACGGCTTCCTCTAGATCAATGGTTCTCAACCTTTTATTTTTCACGTACCCCCTGGAAATGTGCATGTAACTGGCGTACCCCTTGTATAGATAGACAAAACTATAGTTATATCATAACAATGTTATTTTTATTTTGTTACCAGATCTAGCGACTTTTGAGCTCTCACGGCGTACTCCAAAAAATGTTACCGCGTACCCCACGTTGAGAACCCCTACTCTACATATAACGAATCTTACCACACAATTCAAAGCGAAGAGTTAACATGATACACCTTTCAAATCCTTTTCTGTGAAGGTCTGAGCGGCGACTGTTCCTCACCCGTGTATTGTGTGCCCAGAGTCAGGCTTCCCTTTTCGGAGAGACCATGCCAGCTGCCCAGTGTCGGGCTAATGACCCCAGAGGTCAAGTCTGTTGCCTTGTGGACGTTTCCGGTACTATACTCTGAGTAGTGATCTTTCCTGGAGTTGATGGGAGTAACCCCTGGCACATCTGGACAGGATGTCCTCCTCTTGGTTTTCTCTCTCTCCCCCATCACCCCCCCCCCTTCTCCGTCTCGCACACACCCCCTTGGGTCCACGAGACGGCGGTGAGCATGTCCAATCCATTATTCAGAGAACGGTGTCACAACAGAAAAAGGGACAAAATCCCTTTTAGGAGGAAGAATATGTTTGTGGTCTCACTTCTTACGTTTGTTGTTGTAATCATATTTTGTGGAGTTTTTTTATGTGTAGATTATTAGTAATATTTTTAGATCATATATGATGAAATAAAACTTTTTATATATTAATGAAGCTTTTCCAATTTATTTATTTTTTAATACAATAGTTTTAAAAAGAATAAATTACCATTCAAGAAGCTGCTTGCTACAAAGGTTAAATAGGAGCCTGTCAATTTAATTCGCGATAGAGAAATTCTGTGAAGAAGGCGAGACCTCAGAAGGCAACATCCATGCCTTATCCAGGACTCGAACCCCAAGTCCCTTTGATCAATAGTAGCATTTCTTCTAACGTGGGGAATAAAGGGTTTTATAGGTAACCTTCTTGGGTGTCAAATAGGTTACCTGGATTGCCAACGGAGATATTATGAGACTGCGCTTGATGATTGTACAGTCGCTCAAAAAAATATCCGAACACTATGGTTGATTACAGAATTCAGAAAAAATATCTGGCAACGATTTTTTTTTAGAAATTAGTGATCTGGCAACCTTCGTGTCACGTGACACGAAGGTTGCCAGATCCCTTCGTGTCAGATAACCTTCGTGTCACGTGACACGAAGGTTGACAGATCACTAATTTCTAAAAAAATCGTTGCCAGATATTTTTTCTGAATTCTGTAATTAACCACAGTGTTCGGATACTTTTTTGAGCGACTGTAGGTGGTCATATTATTTTGATACTAGATCGTGTGGGCTCACTCACGGAAATATTGAGCGTGTGCAGTTACCATTCACAGCAAACTGGAGCGTGTGCAGTAACTGCACACGCTCCAGTTTGCTGTGAACGGTAACTGGAGCGTGTACAGCAACTGTACACGCTCCAGATATTTTTCCTGAATTCTGTAATCACGTGACACGAAGGTTGCCAGATCATGATTTCTAAAAATGTCGTTGCCAGATATTTTTTCTGAATTCTGTAATCCACCATGGTGTTCGGATATTTTTTTGAGCGACTGTACAGTTCTCATAGATCATTGGCTTGTTTGACAGATGATTATTTGATTTTGTCTTTATGAGAACTGTTAAAGCGTCAACTGCGCAGTCTCATAGTCTCCCCTGTTGTCAGGGGTTGGTGCTGGTTCAGTCAGTAGCGGGACAAGCTCGTAATCTGCTGTTCCAGGGTTCGAGTCCCAAATGTGCCTGTATTTAAAATTTTCTTAGCTAATCTCTACTCTACTCTCGGGGAGAAGAAAAGGCCGCCGTCCTTCGTATGGGACGTTAATCCGTGACACAGTATTTTATTTTAACTTTTTGATCAGACCCGCAAAGCTACTAGTTTATCTACAGGTTATGAGAGAGCAAACGACCATGTTATTACCTCGGACTCGAACCGGGCCCTGACAGTCGTAGTGTCACCGTGAACCAACGCGATACCACTGCGCAACCGACCCCGTGCACCTTATAGAATACTCTGCATGGTCTTTACGGAGGGCTTGGGTTGGGTTGTTTTACCTCTGAGCGGCACTTTTTTGCACACCATGGGCTAAATGGCCAGGTCACATGGACCCCGAAGGCTCAGAGAAGGTTGGGGGAGGGGACCGACTGGAACAGCTATTGAGAGACAGATGGTAGCCTCCCGTCAAGGCCATCCAACGTGTTCTTTAACGTGCACAGGGTATGGCTCTCCCGCACACGGGGCCACGGCTTAACGTCACATCCGACGGACGGCGGCCTTTCCAAACCCATAGGTGTTTTACGGGGGGCTTCCATCTGTCTCTTAACATCGGGTCAATGGATTCCAGCTTCCAAACTTCTTTCAGCCTTGGGGGTTTTTATCACCTGGTCATTTAACCCAATGTGGGGATAACAGTGTCACTCAGGGGCAGGACCAGATCTAGGGGGGGGGGGGGGAATCAAGGGCTCTTGAATTTGGGGAATTTTCTTTTAGGCTGCCACTCCCCTTTAATAATAGTAAGAGCAATGGAGGCCAAAAATTATTAAACTTGTGAATATTTCATGAATTTTTCAAGAAATTTTTGAAAAACCTCTAAAATGAAGGAGGAAATGTGACACTGCAATGGACATCTAATCTCTTCTCACCTTCTACCCTCTTCCTGCTCGCTTCCATCCGTCGGATGGGACGTTAAGCCGTGGCCCCGTGTGCGGGAGAGCCATACCCTGTGCACGTTAAAGAACACGCTGGATGGCGTTGACGGGAGGTTACCATCTGTCTCCCAACAGCTGTTCCAGTGGGTCCCCTCCCCCAACCTTCTCTGAACCTTCGGGGTCCATGTGACCTGGCCATTTAGCCCATGGTGTGCAAAAAAGTGCCGCTCAGAGGTAAAACAACCCAACCCAACCTAAATTCTCGGATTCCCCCACAGTTAATTTTCGCTCCCCAACTAAATTTTGGGACGTGCATGACAGTCACCATCTTTTTCCCCGACAGTTGGTGCCTCCCAAACCTTTTTACGCCTAGGTCTTCAGATATCTTAATTCGCCACTCTTCAGTATAATAATTCTGTAGACACAAATCAGTAATGGGGACGAGAGATCAGCAAAAAGATATACAGTCACTCAAAAAAGTATCCGAACACTATGGTTGATTACAGAATTCAGAAAAAATATCTGGCAACGATTTTTTTCAGATCTGGCAACCTTTTTAGTGATCTGGCAACCTTCGTGTCACGTGACACGTAGGTCGCCAGATCACTAATTTCTAATTTTTATCTCTCAGAAGCACTTTTTTTCCACACAGTGGACTGAACAATCAGGTCGCAAGGACCCCGAAGGCTCAGAGCAGGTTGAAGGGACGGGACCCACTGGACAACTGTTAAGAGACAGAAGCTCCTGTCAAAGCCATCCAGCGTGTTCTTTAACTTGCACAAGGTATGGCTCTCCCGCACATGGGACCGCGGCTTAACGCCCCATCCGACGGACTGTCGGCCTTTCTAAGCTCATCGGTGTCCCCTACTCACCGAGGACGGGGAATTTTGTGGAGATCAATGCCAACCCAGGTATGACTCGAACTTGGGAACTGCAGATTATGAGCTGACTCGCTACCGACTGAACCCCCTCTCCCAAGTGTTCCATTACGTCAATGTTTATGAACAAATATGAAAAAGTCAAAACGTCATGAATGGAACCATTTAATTTTAAAATACCATTTCAGTCCGTGATTGGCTGGCAATCGCTATAGCCTAATACAGTGCCTACGGTATCGTCACTTTGGGTTATTTTACCTCTGAGCGGCACTTTTTTGCACACCATGGGCTAAATGGCCAGGTCACATGGACCCCGAAGGCTCAGAGAAGGTTGGGGACCCACTGGAACAGCTGTTGGGAGACAGATGGAGCCCCCCTTGAAGGCCATCCAGCGTGTTCTTTAACGTGCACAGAGTATGGCTCTCCCGCACACGAGACCAACGGCTTATATTTGCCGCACACGAGACCACGGCTTAACGTCCCATTCGATGGACGGCGGCCTTTCCAAGCCAATCGATGTCCCCTACTGACCGTGGGTAGGGCGGGGAATTTTGCGGAGATAAATCTCAACGCTGACCCAGCTGGGACTCGAACCTGGGAACTACATCTATTTTTCGTGACCATAACTTTGTTGAAACTAATATATCAAAGTAATCTGATGAACCGTTACGCGAACAAGTACATTTATAAGTTGTAATGAAATCTTTAGCCAATTGGTAAAGAGCGGCTTGTTTAAAATTGGGTGAAACAGAGTTTTTTATAATACAATTCTTTCCGTTGTTGTCTTCTTTAGAAGCTTTGTCAGCTAGTCTATCAAGCCAAAGATTTTGATCAGCTTTCAACTGTTCATTTACACCTTTATTAAGCTCTTTGTAACATTTTTTGTTAAGTCTAGTGTACTGTTTATTCATCTACACTCCCTTTTTAAAAACAAAATACCTGCTTAGCGTTATCATTAAACCGACTTTCCCAGAACGCCGCTGCTGCTTTCGAGAATAGCCTGTTTAAAATAGACCCATTCATCCTCAACCTGCGTTGTTGGGTTGGGTTGTTTTACCTCTGAGCGGCACTTTTTTCCACACCATGGGCTAAATGGCCAGGTCACATGGACCCCGATGGCTCAGAGAAGGTTGGGGGAGGGGACCCACTGGAACAGCTGTTGGGAGACAGATGGTAGCCTCCCGTCTAGGACATCCAGCGTGTTCTTTAACGTGCACAGGGTATGGCTCTCCCGCACACGGGACCACGGCTTAACGTCTCATCCGACGGGCGGCGGCCTTTCCAAGCCCATCGGTGTCCCTACTGACCGTGGGCAGGGAAATTTTGCGGAGATAAATCTCAACGCTGACCCAGCTGGGACTCGAACCTGGGAACTACAGATTACGAGCCTGGCGCGCTACCGACTGAGCCACCCCCGCCCCAACCTGCGTTGTAAACAACTCACTATTGTCATAATGTCTTTAGAAAGTTTTGAGTTAAAGAGCTGAGAATGCTGGATAAATTTTCTAAGTTATAGTTTCCCAAACTTTATATAACTGGCGACTGGTTTTTCCAGCATCATTATTTTCTTTCCAAAAATATAAACGCATATAGAATGTTTTTTCATTATTTATTTAACTTTATAACAATAAGACATTTTTTAATGGGCACACTTTATAGCTTTTAAATAACTAAGAAAACTAAGAAGGAAATGCGAAATATGCTATGGGAACCAACTGCATCTCACCACATTCAAAAGTGTTGAGCTATAATAATACGTACAGTCGCTCAAAAAAAGTATCCGAACACTATGGTTGATTACAGAATTCAGAAAAAATATCTGGCAACGATTTTTTTAGGAATTAGTGATCTGGCAACCTTCGTGTCACGTGACACGGATACTTTTTTGAGCGACTGTACGAAGGCGAGTCAAATAAAAACCTAAAAGTGTGAAAAAAATTGGGAATCTGCGGTGTGCAGTTAAAGGCACAGTTGGGTTGGGTTGTTTTACCTCTGAGTGGCACTTTTTGCACACCATGGGCTAAATGGCCAGGTCACATGGACCCCGAAGGCTCAGAGAAGGTTGGGGGAGGGGACCCACTGGAACAGCTGTTGGGAGACAGATCGTAGCCTCCCGTAAAGGCCATCCAGCGTGTTCTTTAACGTGCACAGGGTATGGCTCTCCCGCACACGGGGCCACGGCTTAGCGTCCCATCCGACGGACGGCGGCCTTTCGAAACCCATCGGTGTCCCCTACTGACCGTGGGCATGGCGTGTAAAATTTTGCGGAGATAAATCTCAACGCTGACCAGCTGGGACTCGAACCTGGGAACTACAGATTAGTGAAAGGCACAGTAAGTTATCAGCAAGTATTAGAGACACGCAAGGTAAGGGAGGGGGGGGGTAAATCCAAGGAGGTCATGTCCCCCTCTCTTTGAAAATGATGGTAATGGTAATAGAGGCAAAAATTATTACACTTATCTATATTTCATACATTTTTGAAGATATTTTTAAAAGAGCTCTAAAACAGATGGGGGGTAATGTAAAAAAATAAATACCCCCTCAAGCAGCCGTTGGCACAGAAGTCTAACAGGAGCCTGTCAGTTTATTGTATGCCATAGTAGAAGGTCTGAGAGGATGTCAGGACCTCAGCAGAATAACGACATATACATCGATGCCTTACCTGGGGGCTTGAACCCGGGTCCCTTAGATCAGTAGCCATGCACACTAATCACTCGGCCACGGGACGGATTGGAAATGTGATACTATAACTGAAATCCGGTCTTTTCGCCTCTTCCTTCTTCTTACATTTTTCTAGCTGGATTGAGTTTCTTGCAATCCCCCAACCCTTATTTTTTTCTAAATCCTAAAACGTATTGCGTACGGTAGATGTGGCAAATGGTTCTCTTGCACGTTGTCAGGTAAAGACATTGCTCTCTTGGAAATATAGACGATGGAGGAACACTTTTGTCATCCGTTTCGTGGTTAGCAACGTTGTGAAACCCATCTCCGCATGAAGTCGCACTATGGAACGTGTGTTTATAGCTGCAGAAGATGAGCCTAGGAATTGCGTGTATAGTGGCGCACCAGGAAAAACAGATTACAGATTGGGTTGGGTTGTTTTACCTCTGAGCGGCACTTTTTTTGCGCACCATGGGCTAAATGACCAGATCACATGGACCCCGAAGGCTCAGAGAAGGTTGGGGGAGGGGACCCACTGGAACAGCTGTTGGGAGACAGATGGTAGCCTCCCGTCAACGCCATCCAGCGTGTTCTTTAAGGTGCACAGGGTATGGCTCTCCCGTACACGGAGCCACGGCTTAACGTCCCATCCGACGGACGGCGGCCTTTCCAAGCCCATCGGTGTCCCCTACTGACCGTGGGTGGGCAGGGCGGGGAAATTTTGCTGAGATAAATCTCAACGCTGACCCAGCTGGGACTCGAACCTGGGAACTACAGATTACGAGCCTGGCGCGCTACCGACTGAGCCACCCCCGCCCCCACAGATTACAGAATGCTTCTCCTTACAAAAACAACAACCAAGAATGAGTACGAATGTTCTGCTGACATTATGAAGTAATCATAGTCAGAGCCACACATGCAGAGCTGCCATATACAGTACGTGTTTCTAAAGACATTATGAAAATAGTGAGTTGTTTACAACGCAAGTTGGGGCGGGGGTAGCTCAGTCGGTAGCGCGCCAGGCTCGTAATCTGCAGTTCCCTGGTTCGAATCCCAGCTGGGTCAGCGTTGAGATTTCTCTCCGCAAAATTCCCCGCCCTGCCCACGGTCAGTAGGGGACACCGATGGGCTCACCGTCGGATGGGACGTTAAGCCGTGGCCCAGTGTGCGGGAGAGCCATACCCTGTGCACGTTAAAGAACACGCTGGATGGCCTTGACGGGAGGCTACCATCTGTCTCCCAACAGCTGTTCCAGTGGGTCCCGTCCTCCAACCTTCTCTGAGCCTTCGGGGTCCATGTGACCTGGCCATTTAGCCCATGGAGTGCAAAAAAGTGCCGCTCAGAGGTAACCCAACCCAACCCAAAAAGTGACTGGACACCCTCTTTGTTGAGAAAGCAATTGTTAATTCGCACGCTTGGCTACTGATATACGGGACCTGGGTTCGAGCCCCGGATAAGGCATGGATGTATGTGTCGTTTTTCTGCTGAGGTCCTGCCATCCTCTCAGACCTTCTACTATGGCATATAAACTGGCAGGCTCCTGTCAGACCTCTGTGGCAAGCAGCTGCTTGAGGGGGTATTTATTTTATTTTATTTATATTTTAAAAAGGGAAAGAATATATGAGAGAGATTAATTAAATGAGAGAATAGGAGATCGTTTCGATTTTGGTTACTTGTGAAGACAAGATTTCGCGGAACAACCAACTGTCGGCAAAGTTACAGTGGACAATTGGCATACGAAAAACAATATGAACATCATTAAAAAAAACAAATTCTTTAATTTTGTTGCGGACTGCAGAAGGGAAAAGAGAAAAGGTTTTTCCAGCATGTTTTGAAATCTTTAAGATTTCTCGTTTAAACTCAAAATTTCTATTTTAAGTGCTAAAGAATTTCAAATTTCCTTAACATCCCATCGAAAGACTGAATAGTTTTCGAGTACGAAACCCGTTAAATATCTCAGTCATTGCAGGAGACTCGAGTTACTCATGGCATTCTCATAAAAACCTCATTCATGAGCTGAAAACATCTAAAAATAAATAAATAAATACCCCCTCAAGCAGCTGCTTGCCACAGAGTTCTGACAGGAGCTTGTCAGTTTATATGCCATAGTAGAAGATCTGAGAGAATGGCAGGCCCTCAGCAGAAAACAACACGAACATCCATGCCTTACCCGGGGCTCGAACCCAGGTCCCGTAGATCAGTAGCCAAGCGCTCTAACCACTCGGCCACGGGGTTGTTTGTTTGTTTGTTTTACTTCTGAGCGGCACTTTTTTGCACACCATGGGCTAAATGGCCAGGTCACATGGACCCCGAAGGCTCAGAGAAGGTTGGAGGAGGGGATCCACTGGAACAGCTGTTGGGAGACAGATGGTAGCCTCCCGTCAAGGCCATCCAGCGTGTTCTTTAACGTGCACAGGGTATGGCTCTCCCGCACACGGGGCCACGGCTTAACGTCCCATCCGACGGACGGCGGCCTTTCCAAGCCCATCGGTGTCCCCTACTGACCGTGGGCAGGGCGGGGAATTTTGCGGAGATAAATCTCAACGCTGACCAAGCTGGGACTCGAACTTGGGAACTACAGATTACGAGCCTGGCGCGCTACCGACTGAGCCACCCCCACCCCAGCCACGGGGTAAATGCGGCTAAAAGGTGAACGAGAGAACACATGTAAGAAAACATCTACCCCCCTCGTCAACGCAGAAGGACTCGGGGAAAGGGGAACACATGTCGAATATGAGTTATTCTTCTCCGACACAAACCGTTAGCTCCCCGACAATGGGTGTTCATTCGGAGTTGTGCTTTGCACCCCATCCAAAACAACTCATTCATCTCTGCGGGTGAATGCGGCACACGCTGCAGCACAAGCCGTCTGTTGTTTGCGTCTTCTTTTCTCTCATCCCCTCGTCTCTCCTTCAGCGATCCACCCACTTCGGAAAATGTTCGGGAAAAAAAGGGGGGAAATCGACGTGTTTACCGGGGTCCGTTCTCTTTCTCGTGCGCGTGAGTCACGCGCCGCGCGGAGCCGCACGTGCCACTTGACCCACACCACGTTTCTCTGAGACTTATTTGTTTTTCCTGTTGTTTTGTTCCAGGGTGTTCGTTTTCGTTGTTGTTGATGTTTCTTTCTGGTTTTGTATTTGGAACATGCTAGAGAGATGAGTTCGCGCGTTAAAAGATTCCCTAGAAGATGATGAAGAGGAGGAAAGAGTGAAGTTTGACGAATCTTCTTTAATGAAGTGGTAAGTTTTCTCACTTTTTAGATTTTAAATTCCGGTGGCCGTGGGATTGGCGTGTTTGGTTGGTGATCGAAGGAATCTCGGTTCGAATCGTGGATAGGCGGATAAGGAGGTTTTACCTTCTTCACAGACTTTAGTTTAAATCCCAGATAAGGCATGGATGTTTCTTTTCTTGTGTTGTTCTTCTGCTGAGGTCTTACCTTCCTCACATAGTTCAGTTCAAATTTCAGATAAGGCATGGATGTTCCTTTTCTCGTTTTGCTGCTAAAGTCTCAGACTGTGGTTAAAATCCCGGATAAGACATGAAGGTTTCTTTTCTCGTGTTTTTCTTCTGCTGAGGTCTTACCTTCCTCACAAACTTCAGTCCGAATCCCGGATAAGTCTTGAATGGGTGATTTATTTCGATAATTCTGACTGACAAATTTGTCTTTTATTTGGAAAAAAAAAAATAGATATTTTTAAAAACTTTTTTATGCCGATTCCAAAATAGTTCTGGAATTTTTTGTACTCGAGTTTATTATCAAAGCTCCGTACTGTAATGAAAAGATGACATTAGTTCTTTCAGAGAATACGAAGCTTTGTGATGTAATTTGTTCATCATAATGCATTTTGATTTTAGATGCTTTTGATTCCAGATGCTTACGCAGTATCTTGGGCATTAGGTGGTTCAACTTTGTAACTAATGATGAGGTTACGCAAAGGAGTTTGCAACCTCCTTTAAGCAGCATATTGTGCAGAGAGAGACTCCGTTGGTTTGGCCATGTTGCCCGTATGAATAATTATAGATTGGCGAATAGGGTTATTAATAGTGTGCCTAAAGGCCTCAGAAAGAAGGGGCCACCTAGGATGCGGTGGGCAGACAATGTCAAACAGGATCTTGTTAGAATTGGTGTGCAGTGGCCAGATGCAGTAGATGTAGCTCAGGATAGACTTGCTTGGAGAACTAAATTGCACGGTCTGGTTGGACCTCCGTAGCCCATGGCTGCTTGAGGATGATGATGATGATGAATGCATTTTTTTAGACTCTTACTTATATGACTTCCTAACGAACTCTGGATTTGTAAGCACTGGACGTGGCTTAATCAGGATCTAGCAATGAATAATCAGAGGTCCATCCGTCCATCTGAACCATTATTATTGGTAACTGAAGGTTTAATTGGTATAGTGACAACTGCAGAGGTGGCAAATATGACTAAAATATGTTATTAATAAATACCCCCTCAAGCAGCTGCTTGCCACAGAGGTCTGACAGGAGCCTGCCAGTTTATAAGCCATAGTAGAAGGTCTGAGAGGATGACATGACCTCAGCAGAAAATCGACACATACATCCTTGCCTTATCCAGGGCTCGAACCCAGGTCCCGTAGATCAGTAGCCAAGCGTGCTAACCACTCGGCCACGGGACGGCCCTGAGATGTATATCATAAAAAATATCAAAACACAATACCAAGTATGCCAAACAGGATTGTTTTCAATCTCCGGCAAAACAATAAACAGAAAATTCAATTTTAAACCAGAATACTTATGTTTATGTTATCTGCATCAGATATTTTTTCGTGAAATAAAAATGACATTTGTTATTCGATCTTTTTGTCTCTTCAGAAGAGTACACAAAGAAGGTTTACACTTTCACTACTCATTTCGTAGCGTTGTACTTAGGCTTACGAAGAATTTATTCAAAAGAACTTCAGATATCTAACATGAAAAAATCCAAACACAATATCAAGGTGAAAGCAAGCGTACCTAAAATCCTAAGATAGAATCATAGGAAAAAGAATTTTTAATCCAGAGCTTTAACCATTGTGTGTCCAGTACAAACAATCACTATAAAACTGTATAACATAAAGATTTTGATATCAGAATATTTAACCTTAACTTGAAAGTATCAAGAAATTTCCGAAATACACCTGAGATGTAAAAAAATAAATAAATACCCCCTCAAGCAACTGCTTGACACAGAGGTCTGACAGGAGCCTGCCAGTTTATAAGCCATAGTAGAAGGTCTGAGAGGATGGCAGGACCTCAGCAGAAAAACGACACATACATCCATGCCTTATCCGGGGCTCGAACCCAGGTCCCGTAGATCAGTAGCCAAGCGTGCTAAACACTCGGCCACGGGACGGTATAATAAATACCCCCTCGAGCAGCTGCTTGCCACAGAGGTCTGACAGTAGCCTGCCAGTTTATAAGCCATAGTAGAAGATCTGAGAGGATGGCAGGACCTCAGCAGAAAAACGACACATACATCCATGCCTTACCCGGGGCTCGAAACCAGGTCCCTTAGGTCAGTAGCTAAGCGTGCTAACCACTCGGCCACGGGACGGTATAATAAATACCCCCTCAAGCAGCTGCTTGCCACAGAGGTCTGACAGGAGCCTGTCAGTTTATATGCCATAGTAGAAGATCTGAGAGGATGGCAGGACCTCAGCAGAAAAACGACACATACATCCATGCCTTACCCGGGGCTCGAAACCAGGTCCCTTAGGTCAGTAGCTAAGCGCGCTAACCACTCGGCCATACAATAATATTATTATTATGTAATCAACAGAGATGCCAATTATATATTAATTTATTATATATTTGAAATATCTGTTGCTCTATCTGTTTGATCAAGGTTTGGGTTGTTTTACCTCTGACCCGTACTTTTTTTTTTGAACAATGGGCTAAATTACCGGGTCTCAGAATTTTATAGATAAGGGGGTTCACTGGACAGCTGTTAGGATTCAGATAAAATTCTCCCTTTAAGACCACCTAGAGTGTTCTTTAACGTACAGAATATATGGCTCTCCTATACACGAAACCACGGCTTAATGTCTCATCCGATAGACGGCGGCCTTCTCAAATCCATCGGCGTCGTTTTTCTCACCGAGGGCAGAAGAGGAGTTAATGGAGAAAAAATTCCCATCTCAGGTACATTTGGGACTCAAACCTGAGGACTGCAGAATATGAGCCAAGTACGTTACCGACTTAGCCAAGTCCCCCGTCTTTTTGATCGAGAACCCGGGCTAAATGTTAAGAACCGGAACTCCAATCTAGAATGATGTATCCCATCTACAATGAATCCTCTAGATGCTACACCCATAAGAACTCTACTAGACTTTTTTTCTTATGGAGATTTGTTAAGGATAACGAATACTTTCTATCTTCACCTGAAAATGTTGATGATCTACAGCAGTGTCTCGCAAACTGTGTGCCGCGAGAGATTCCAAGTGTGCCGCGGCACAGTAGTGTGCCGCGAGAGATTTTCAGATTGACACTAGATGTTCCAAAGATTTCATTTTAACTTGACTTGTGTTATCGACGTGCTTTAATAAAAATCTTTCAGATTTTATCAACTGGGATCTTGTAAGTATTTATCAAGCTTTTTCCAAATTTTGGTATTAATTTTTGATTATTTCAAGCCATGGAATGGACAAATATTTAAAACAAATATCGAGTTATGAATTAAAGAACGAGAGCAAATCTTCAAGTAAAACCAGGCTGATGACTTCAACAAAGCACAAATATAATGACGATTATTTAGAGTTTACTTTTATTCTTTTTTAGGTGTGCCGCGGGAAAAAAATTAGATTCAGTGTGCCGCGGAAAAAAAATTAGATTCAGTGTGCCGCGGAAAAAAAATTAGATTCAGTGTGCCGCAGAGTAAAAAAAGTTTGCGAGACACTGATCTACAGAGAAGAATTACAGGGATAGTTGGCTGAAGTCACTATAGATATGGTAGGTGACACCAGAGGAACGATTCGTTGCAGATCGTATATCTGTCGTTCGTGTTACATCTGAAAGTCACATCGAACTGTCACTTTGATATATCTGACGAAACGTGATGTGTTTGGCTATATTTATGTGAATTCGATTTGACTATACAATTATCAATCTTTAATTTTGTTGCGGACTGCAGAAAGGAAAAGGTAAAATGTTTTTCCAACATGTTTTGAAATCTTTAAGGTTTCTCGTTTAAACTCAAAATCTTTATTTTAAGTGCTAAAGAATTTTAAATATCGCTTTTCCTTAATATCCCATCGAAAGACTGAATAGTTTGACTGAGTGACTGGGAGAAGAGAAAATCTTAAAATCACCCCACTGAAATCACTAATTATTGATTGCCTCAAAGTTGTAAGCCTACTTATAAAACACCCCTGTATATAATTATCATACGTGAATATCAGTTATCTAAAAATATTTTATAACAAAAAAACATTTTTTTTTAGCCAATAGTGATTTCAGAATTCTTTTCGCGTTGATTATTATATTCTTATTTCAGCATTTTTTTGCTGTAGAGAGCTGTTTTTAAGAATGTTGAACGCAAGTTTTAAATCGAATTTTTAGTAATCTGTTACATGGATCTTTCTGGAATCTGAAAGGTTTGCATTGAGTTCACCCATATAACGAGTAAAAAAAGTTTTCTGTTTGATTTAGCAAATCATGAAAAGAGCACAGAAGATTCCCCTCAACTCAACTCTAGAACCTTTGAGGACATTAGAAAAATTTTTTCTTGACGGACATCATTAATAGTGCTTTAATTGCGTATACATGACGGTGTTTGAGAATCAAGGAGTGCATTTCAGAATATGCGAGATAGCTGGAAATATTCTCAAGAAGAGAGGGTGAGGGAACCTCGAGGAATGTTGGTTAACTACAGTGTGTCCCCAGCTGCTTATTTCCGACTCCCAGCTATGCAAGGAGGTGTAATCGCGTACAGAATGGATGCGCGTTTGTTGCCCTTTGGGTCCTGAAGTTTGCCTGCTTTAGAAGCATCTTGAACTCAGCGTGGCATACCTCACCCTTCTCCCTCCTCTGCATCAGTCACGTGGTTCTTCTGTAGCCGACGCGGGTGACAGATGGTTGGGGGAGGGGGAGGTACTTGCCTCCGTCCTCTCTCTCTCTGCAGTCCCTCTTTGGACAGCCGAGAAATGAAGGGGTTGCTTGCCCAGGGAACCCCTTTCTTTTCTCGGCTGTGTCATAGGCACGGTGTAAATGACAACTGTGGAGTAATGTGGAGACTACGAGACTGCGGAATTGACCCTTTGATAATTCTCACAGATCATTGATTGATTGATAAATAATAAAAAATAATAAATACCCCCTCAAGCAGCTGCTTGCCACAGAGGTCTGATTGATAGGTGATTTAAATATGAGAACTCTCGTAGATTTCGTTCCTCATAGTCTCTCATTCCATTACCGCACGCTACATTACTACTGAGTGCGTCTTTCGATTTAGTACGCAAAGGATGTTTTTATCTCTGAGGGACAGTTTTCTGCATAATAATAAAAATAAATACCCCCTCAAGCAGCTGCTTGCCACAGAGGTCTGACAGGAGCCTGTCAGTTTATATGCTACAGTAGAAGATCTGTGAGGATGGCAGGACCACAGCAGAAAAACGACACATACATCCATGCCTTATCCGGGGCTCGAACCCAGGTCCCTTAGATCAGTAGCCAAGCGCGCTAACCACTCGGCCATGGGAGTCACATGAACCTCAAGGGAAGAATTGGTTGGTTGTTTGGAGCTTTATGGGCATGTAGATTAAATGAAAACAAGCGAACAGATGTCCCCTAGGCAGCTGTTGGGAAACAGATGGAAGCTTTCGCGATGGCTATTTTTTTAATAATAATAACTCTTTATTTCCTTTGCATTTACATATGCAGAGTTGATCACAGAAATCTCTAATAGCTTGACTGTAAGAACAAATGCTAGAAACATATTCCTTACAAATAGCACATACAGTTAATTTTTAGGGTACACAGGGTACACAACTAAACACGGAGCAAAAGTTTTACTTTCCATTCTACTGACGGTGGCATTCCCAAGCCCATAAGTGTACGTCGTTTATTACTCGTCTTATTTACCCTTCGTGTCACGTGACACGAAGGTTGCCAGATCACTAATTTCTAAAAAAATCGTTGCCAGATATTTTTTCTGAATTCTGTAATCAACCATAGTGTTCGGATATTTTTTAATATATATAATGCGTATGGATATATAATGCAATGAATATGGAGCGTGTGCAGTTACCGTTCACAGCAAACTGAAGTGTGTGCAGTTACTGCACACGCTCCAGTTTGCTGTGAACGGTAACTGGAGCGTGTACAGTTGCTGTACACGCTACAGATATTTTTCCTGAATTCTGTAATCACGTGACACGAAGGTTGCCAGATCACTGATTTCTAAAAAAAATCGTTGTCAGATATTTTTTCTGAATTCTGTAATCACGTGACACGAAAGTTGCCAGATCACTAATTTCCAAAAGAAATCGTTGTCAGATATTTTTTCTGAATTCTGTAATCAGCCATCTATCACTTTTAAATCAATCAACAATCTTTGATATCATTGGTAGATCTTCGCGACCATTGGTTGATTGACAATAATCGATGGCTCAACTGAAACCATCGTGAGAACCATCGTTTTAGCGGTGAAGTATGAGTAGAAGCAATTGAGGCGATGAAACTTAAGATCTTTTAGCTCAACTATACTTTCTTTCCCATAAATAATGGCTCGGCAAGTCTCCTTCAGAGTGTTCTTCTTGTCCAAACCTAACTTAATATGGTGACCACGAATGTCATTTAAAAGCATGATGCGAACGCTTGAAAATGTATCAATCCTCAACTCCTTAGGAAGCTTCTACTGCAAGAGTTTTAGAAATTATATTTCATCCTGTACTGTATAATATTCCGAGTTCATAAATATCATTTTCAGTTTCTCACTTCCATGAACTAAATAGAATGACTAATAATTTACACGAGAAAAAGTAATCATTTCTTGATCAGGGTTGGGTTGTTGGGTTGTTTTACCTCTGAGCGGCACTTTTTTGCACACCATGGGCTAAATGGCCAGGTCCCAAGGACCCCGAAGGCTCAGAGAAGGTTGGGGGAGGGGACCCACTGGAACAGCTGTTGGAAGACAGATGGTAGCCTCCCGTCAAGGCCATCCAGCGTGTTCTTTAACGTGCGCAGGGTATGGCTCTCCCGCACACGGGACCACGGCTTAGCGTCCCATCCGACGGACGGCGGCCTTTTCAAGCCCATCGGTGTCCCCTAATGACCATGGGCAGGGCGGGGAATTTTGCGGAGATAAATCTCAACGCTGACCCAGCTGGGACTCGAACCTGGGAACTACAGATTACGAGCCTGGCGCGCTACCGATTGAGCCCCCCCCCCCCCCCCCAATTTCTTGATCAAGGTGGGGAATTATTTGCTGTCACAGAGTATTACATCTGCGAGTTGGTTTTTCTAGAACTCAGGTGGACGCGGAATCTTTTCATTGGTTGAATTCTTTCTTTGATCTTCAAATTTTGCAACTCCTTTCTTTATGTGAAACAGAGTATGATGATATCATAGATCATTTGGTTGATTGATGATAGATGATTGTTAGCAAAATAAACCAAGCATCTGTGAGAAACCGCTGATGCATGAACTGCGCAGTCTCATTGTCTCAATTATTTCGTCACTGATTGGCACAATGATTTCCATAGATCTCTATGTGTGTAAAATATACTGCAACATAACAAAAAGCATATTTGGGAGAATAATATATGAATGGCTAAATTACGTGAATATTTGCGAATGACGCATCGTGATTGGAAACTGAAGAGACTGCGCAGCTGACAGCTTCGACAGTTCTGATAGTTCATTGGTCAGCGATCTATATATCAATTATCCTACGAGCTATAAGAATTGTTGAAGCACCAACTGCGCAGACTCATAATCTCTCAAGGTCACATTTAGGATAACCTGAATGAATTTAAGATAACCTGAAAAATAAATAAATAAAAATAAAATAAATAATAATTAATCCATAAATCCAGTTTGCAAAAAATATAAAGCTACATTATAGAAATAAAATCGCCCATCATGAAAACATATTGGGTGAAGGATATAATTAGGCATATTTTTTTAATGATTGTTTAAATGTCTAGAAAACCAGGATACATTATTAGTTTGTTTTCAGCAAAAAAAGAAAACGAGCAAATGTTTTCCTTTTGTTGACTGTCTTTATATATAAAATTTTTCTGCTTTTGGATATAAATTAAAAAATCATTTTTGGGGTTGGATTGATAAAATATTACGATTTGCCTTTTCCAAATATCCCAACAGTTTCAATTCCGCCCCTCTAAAGGATAAAAATTTTTAAAATTGAAAACATTTAGAAGACTATTGCAAACGAAATATTTGTGGTAGAAATTTTGATGGTGAAATGTGAGAATCACGTGGTTTCAGTGGGCAACAATAATTTTCACTCTTATCCCTATGATGTTATCCCTATGATGGTTAAGATAGGAGTAGCTTCTAGGATTCTTCTCTGTCCTATATGTCGCAAATCAATGTGTGTGTGTATGCAGGAAGGCTTAACATTTTTGTTTCAAGAGATAACCGAAAAATTATTGTTCAGTTGAAAAGGTGGTAATGAAATATTTAGATTCACATTATCAACTCTTCAGGAAGTTTTAATCCCCATCTTTAGACGGAGTTAAATGTGAAAAAAGCGAAACTTTAAACAAATGTTGCACGCGATCAATTTATAGTAAAAATGCGAAATATCGGTGTTAATCAAGAGAGATTACACTGACAACAATAATTTATTACCTTTTCAATGCAACTTTTTTATGATTTACTCTAAAATAGGGGTTCTCAACGTGGGATACGCGATAAAATTTTTTGGGGTACACCGTGAGAGTTCAAAAGTCGCTAGATCTAGTAACAAAGTAAAAATAACCATTGTTATACTATAACTATAGTTTTATCTATCTATACAAGGGGTACGCCAGTTGCATACACATTTCCAGGGGGTACGTGAAGCATAAAAGGTTGAGAACCACTGATATATATATGTTTTATTTTATTCCCATTGTCATACTATAACTATAGTTTTATCTATCTATACAAGGGGTACGCCAGTTACATACACATTTCCAGGGGGTACGTGAAGCATAAAAGGTTGAGAACCACTGATATATATATATATGTTTTATTTTACTCCCATTGTTATACTATAACTATAGTTTTATCTATCTATGCAAGGGATACGCCAGTTACATACACATTTCCAGGGGGTACGTGAAGCATAAAAGGTTGAGAACCACTGATATATATGTTTTATTTAATTCCCATTGTTATACTTTAACTATAGTTTTATCTATCTATACAAGGGGTACGCCAGTTACATACACATTTCCAGGGGGTACGTGAAGCATAAAAGGTTGAGAACCACTGATATATATGTTTTATTTTACTCCCATTGTTATACTATAACTATAGTTTTATCTATCTATGCAAGGGATACGCCAGTTACATACACATTTCCAGGGGGTACGTGAAGCATAAAAGGTTGAGAACCACTGATATATATGTTTTATTTAATTCCCATTGTTATACTTTAACTATAGTTTTATCTATCTATACAAGGGGTACGCCAGTTACATACACATTTCCAGGGGGTACGTGAAGCATAAAAGGTTGAGAACCACTGATATATATGTTTTATTTTACTCCCATTGTTATACTATAACTATAATTTTATCTATCTATACAAGGGGTACGCCAGTTACATACACATTTCCAGGGGGTACGTGAAGCATAAAAGGTTGAGAACCACTGATATATAAGTTTTATTTTATTCCCATTGTTATACTATAACTATAGTTTTATCTATCTAACAACGAGTACGCCAGTTACATACACATTTCCAGGGGGTACGTGAAGCATAAAAGGTTGAGAACCACTGATATATATGTTTTATTTTATTTCCATTGTTATACTATAACTATAGTTTTATCTATCTATACAAGGGGTACGCCAGTTACATACACATTTCCAGGGGGTACGTGAAGCATAAAAGGTTGAGAACCACTGATATATAAGTTTTATTTTATTCCCATTGTTATACTATAACTATAGTTTTATCTATCTAACAACGAGTACGCCAGTTACATACACATTTCCAGGGGGTACGTGAAGCATAAAAGGTTGAGAACCACTGATATATATGTTTTATTTTATTTCCATTGTTATACTATAACTATAGTTTTATCTATCTATACAAGGGGTACGCCAGTTACATACACATTTCCAGGGGGTACGTGAAGCATAAATGGTTGAGAACCACTGATATATATGTTTTATTTTATTCCAATTGTTATACTATAACTATAGTTTTATCTATCTATACAAGGGGTACGCCAGTTACATACACATTTCCACGGGGTACGTGAAGCATAAAAGGTTGAGAACCACTGATATATATGTTTTATTTTATTCTAATTGTTATACTATAACTATAGTTTTATCTATCTATACAAGGGGTACGCCAGTTACATACACATTTCCAGGGGGTACGTGAAGCATAAAAGGTTGAGAACCACTGATATATAAGTTTTATTTTATTCCCATTGTTATACTATAACTATAGTTTTATCTATCTATACAAGGGGTACGCCAGTTACATACACATTTCCAGGGGATACGTGAAGCATAAAAGGTTGAGGACCACTGATATATATGTTTTATTTTATTCCCATTGTTATACTATAACTATAGTTTTATCTATCTATACAAGGGGTACGCCAGTTACATACACATTTCCAGGGGGTACGTGAAGCATAAATGGTTGAGAACCACTGATATATATGTTTTATTTTATTCCAATTGTTATACTATAACTATAGTTTTATCTATCTATACAAGGGGTACGCCAGTTACATACACATTTCCAGGGGGTACGTGAAGCATAAAAGGTTGAGAACCACTGATATATATGTTTTATTTTATTCTAATTGTTATACTATAACTATAGTTTTATCTATCTATACAAGGGGTACGCCAGTTACATACACATTTCCAGGGGGTACGTGAAGCATAAAAGGTTGAGAACCACTGATATATAAGTTTTATTTTATTCCCATTGTTATACTATAACTATAGTTTTATCTATCTATACAAGGGGTACGCCAGTTACATACACATTTCCAGGGGATACGTGAAGCATAAAAGGTTGAGAACCACTGATATATATGTTTTATTTTATTTCCATTGTTATACTATAACTATAGTTTTATCTATCTATACAAGGGGTACGCCAGTTACATACACATTTCCAGGGGGTACGTGAAGCATAAATGGTTGAGAACCACTGATATATATGTTTTATTCCAATTGTTATACTATAACTATAGTTTTATCTATCTATACAAGGGGTACGCCAGTTACATACACATTTCCACGGGGTACGTGAAGCATAAAAGGTTGAGAACCACTGATATATATGTTTTATTTTATTCCAATTGTTATACTATAACTATAGTTTTATCTATCTATACAAGGGGTACGCCAGTTACATACACATTTCCACGGGGTACGTGAAGCATAAAAGGTTGAGAACCACTGATATATATGTTTTATTTTATTCTAATTGTTATACTATAACTATAGTTTTATCTATCTATACAAGGGGTACGCCAGTTACATACACATTTCCAGGGGGTACGTGAAGCATAAAAGGTTGAGAACCACTGATATATAAGTTTTATTTTATTCCCATTGTTATACTATAACTATAGTTTTATCTATCTAACAACGAGTACGCCAGTTACATACACATTTCCAGGGGGTACGTGAAGCATAAATGGTTGAGAACCACTGATATATATGTTTTATTTTATTTCCATTGTTATACTATAACTATAGTTTTATCTATCTATATAAGGGGTAAGCCAGTTACATACACATTTCCAGGGGGTACGTGGAGCATAAAAGGTTGAGAACCACTGATATATATGTTTTATTTTATTCCAATTGTTATACTATAACTATAGTTTTATCTATCTATACAAGGGGTACGCCAGTTACATACACATTTCCACGGGGTACGTGAAGCATAAAAGGTTGAGAACCACTGATATATATGTTTTATTTTATTCCAATTGTTATACTATAACTATAGTTTTATCTATCTATACAAGGGGTACGCCAGTTACATACATATTTCCACGGGGTACGTGAAGCATAAAAGGTTGAGAACCACTGATATATATGTTTTATTTTATTCCAATTGTTATACTATAACTATAGTTTTATCTATCTATACAAGGGGTACGCCAGTTACATACACATTTCCACGGGGTACGTGAAGCATAAAAGGTTGAGAACCACTGATATATATGTTTTATTTTATTCCAATTGTTATACTATAACTATAGTTTTATCTATCTATACAAGGGGTACGCCAGTTACATACACATTTCCAGGGGGTACGTGAAGCATAAAAGGTTGAGAACCAGTGCTGTAAGGGATTAATGTGAAATCTTTTTTTATGATGCATATGTTCTAGAAAACTTTACTATTCGCATTTTCCCATCCATTGCTTCGAAATGCCACTTTTAAAGAGCGCAAAATTCGAGAAACGAAAAATTTAATTCTCTTTCAAAACGAGCACCAGAGGCAATATGTTAATTCTTGAACATTTAACTTCTTTTCAAACGAATTAAAGAGAGTTTTAAGCGAAAAACGCCTTAGATCAGAGCATCGATTCTAGAAAGACGACAAAAACGTGGAAAAATAATAAATGCAAATATGCTTTCCTCCCTTCAAGGAAAATGATATTTCCTCCAATGAAAATCCGAGTTTTAGAGCGTGAGGCAGCTCAACCGGGGTCACGTGCTAACGGCTGAGTGGCTGGTCGCTCTCCGAAATCGATTATTGCATCAAATGAGCCGCATTCGATCGCGCCGGGGGTGAGCGTTCTGCTCTCCGAGGGCAAATTAGGAGGTCGATGGTTGGGGGAACGGATGATGCATTTCTGGGGGAGGACTCAAATATTCTATCACAGTATAAAACAGAAATTGTGTTGTTTTCCCATTTCTTGAACTATTATTTTTTCCGTTGTTTATTTGGTTTAATGAGCGTTTCGAATTTTTGGCGAAAACGGCAGAATTTTTCTTTTCCAAATATGCTCATATCAGCATTTTGAATCATTGTGGCATTTCAAGAATCAATTAGAAGAGGAATTACCGTAACCGTAAATATTTTCCATCTGCAACTCGCTCTGGCTGATTCCTAAACTCGCCAATATATTCTGTTTCACATAAAGAATGGAGCAGCATAATCTGAAGATTAAAGAAGGTCACAACCAATGAAAAAACGCCCTGAAGTCTAGCGAAAACAACTCGCAAATGCGATATTCCACCACAGCAAATAGTTCATGTTTTATGCTAGAAATATGAACATTTTTAAAAGCAATGAGCAAATGAAAATGATATTTATAATTTCGGAATACTTTAAAGTAAACAATGAAGCATAATTTCTTTTTCACCGGTAAGTTTACGATGTAAAACACTCGTCGTGGACGCTTTCTAACGAGATGAGGATTGATACATTTTCGGGAATTGCGGTTAAGAATACTAAGCGACGATTGGACAAGAATCTCTTTGATAAATAACTGCGACTTTATTCTTTATGTAAAACAGAGCATAGCTCAGGCCTGCACAACATACGGCCTGCAGAGAAGAATAACCTATATATTAATCTGTATATTATACATATTTTGGGAAACATTTGTTGAAACATCACTAGAAAGGAGAGAAAAATATAAATTTCACTATTTCGTGCAAATATTTTCTGAAAGGAAAAAAAGAGGGTGAATATCGTTATATGCCGACTCTCCCTCTCCCTTTTCCCCCAGCAGTTAAATTACCTGGCCCCGTCTACATTCTTAGAAATTGTTTCTGGCCCGCTTCATACCATTAGAAATCGATTCTGGATCTCATCATTCCATTAGAAATCGATTCTGGCCCACTTCATTCAATTAGAAGTTTGTTTTGGTCCTTTTCATTCTTTTAGAAGCCGGTTATAGCTCTCTTCTTCCGTTAGAAGTTGGTTCTGGTCTGCTTCGTCCTATTAGAGTCAGTTCTGTTCAGCTTCATTTCAGTAGAGGTCAATCATTACTGGCCCGCTTCATTCCATTCGAAATCGGTTCTAGCTGGCTTCATTCCGTTTGAAGTCGGTTCTAGTCTCTTCATTTCATTAGAAGTTGGTTCTGACCCTCTTCATTCTATTAGAAATCGAAACTGCCCACTTCATTCAGTTAGAAGTTGGTTTTGATCCTTTTCATACCATTAGAAATCGGCTCTAGCTAGCTCTCTTCTTCTATTAGATGTCGGTCTTAGCTAGCTCTCTTCTTCCATTAGAAGTCGCTAATCCGCTTCGTCTCATTAGAAGTCAATTCTGATCTATTGTTGGGTTGTTTTACCTCTGAGAGGCAGTTTTTTGCACACCATGGGTTAAATGGCCAGGTCACATGGACCCCGAAGGCTCAGAGAAGTTTAGGGGAGGGGACCCACTGGAATAACTGTTGGGCGACAGATGGTAGCCTCCTGTCAAGGCCATTTAGCGTATTCTTTAACGTTTTGTGTCCTACGTTCACCCTTGAGTTGTGTATCCCTGCCCTCGATACTTTAAAGAAGAAAAAGACAAAAAGAAAAGAGAGAAATTCAGAGTTAATTAACGAGAAGATAATATATACATTCGTAATTCGACTAGAAAAATGCTTTTCGCATTTTAATTCCCATCGTGCTTGAACGATTTCAGTTGATATAATTCACCAGTTTAGCCGTCCCGTGGCCGAGTGATTAGTATGCTGGGCTACTGATCTTAGGAACTCTGGGTTCGAGCCCCGGGTAAGGCATGGATGTAGTAATGTTTTTCTGCTGAGGTCCTGCCATCCTCTCAGACCTTCTACTGTAGCGTATAAACTGGCAGTCTCCTGTCAGACCTCTGTGGCAAGCAGCTGCTTCAGGGGATATTTATTATTATTTTTTTTTTCAGTCGGAGGCAAACCGTCTTGATTGGTCATTGTTCAAAAGATGAAAGCTTAGTCAGTTGTATAAATGGGATGCAATATAGTTAGTAAGTTTAAATTTATGAATTTGCAAAACTCAATTGCCCAATCACCAATTTCCTCCATTGAAGATGCTTGAAAATATGTATCTGCTTCGTAAACTGACTGAATAAAGATTGATTTTTTGTGATCCCTATATTGGCTTTGATTTCGGGCATTCAAGATTCTTATGTGACACATTCTTAACAAACATCGTATTAAAAGGGTTACGAAGATAAAAATCACCATGACAATCATGGAACAGCATCCTTCAGTAACCATCTTATGACATCGAATCCTAAAAAAACAGCATTCGCTTCAAAAAAAGAAATTGAGATCCAACAGGGATGCTTGTCCACACTTGAGCAAGTGATGAATTAATGGTTCAGATTCCTCTTGAGACAAATAAAGTAACAAATTCTTCTCTCTTCTTTTTTCCTCTTAGCAATCTCTGCACGTGGCACACGATATTTCCTCTATTTCTAACAGCCGAACACTTTATGCCTGGGAATCAGGAGAAATGACGAAATCAGATGTCATTTGCTCTGTCTCCAAAACTCGGAAAGTTTTCCAGTCGTGCTCCGATTTCCTAATAGCTGCAGGATACAATCACAGAGAATATCGTGACGTGAGTTGACAAAAAGTTTGTGGAACACAAAAAGTTTGTGGACAAAAATTTAGGGAATGAAAGCTGCACTTAAACAGAAAGAGGTTCCAATTCATGTCAACAGAAAAATAAATTGAGATTTTAGTAGTTTTTTAATTAAGCATCTTAGGGTAAAATATGACTAAGATCAATTAAAAATCTCAGCCATTTAAAAAAAAAATACCCCCTCAAGCAGCTGCTTGCGACAGAGGTCTGACAGGAGCCTGTCAGTTTATATGCCATAGTAGGTCTGAGAGGATGGCAGGACCTCAACAGAGAAACGACACACACATCCATGCCTTACCCGGGACTTGAATCCAGGTCCCTTAGATCAGCAGCCAAGCGCGCTAACCACTCGGCCATGGGACGGCTAACAAAAAATAATACACCCTCAAGCAGCTGCTTGTTACAGAAGTCTGACAGGAGCCTGTCAGTTTATATGCCATAGTAGAAGGTCTGAGAGGATGGCAGGCCTCAGCAGAAAAACGACACAAACAACCATGCCTTACCTAGGGCTCGAACCCACGTCCCTTAGATCAGTAGCCAAGCGCGCTAACCACTCGGCCATGGGACGGCCATTTACTGTAGATAAAAACATGGCTAAGATATATTAAAGATCTCAGTCAAATTCGTCAATCTTTTTTAAGATAAAATATGACTAAGACAAATTAAAGATCTCAATTAAATCAGTCAATCATTATAGGGAAATATACGATAAAGATGATTAAGATAGATTAAATGTATCAGTTATAACAGTCAACCTTTTTAAGGTAAAATATGACTGTGATAAATATCTCAGCCAAATCAGTCAGTCATTATAGGGAAAAACATGACTAAGGTAAATTAAATATCCCAGTCATATCAGTTATATTTAGGGTACAATATGACTAATATAAATTAAATATCTGAGTCATATTAGTCAATCATTATAGAGAAAAATAAAACATATTAAAGATTTTAGTCAAAACATTCTTTTTTATGGTAAAACACGATAAGGATAAATTAAAGTTCTCAGGCATATCATTCAATCTTTCTAGGATAAAATATGACTATGATAAACTAAATAGCTAAGTCAAATCAGTCAATCATTATGGACAAAAATATGATTGATTTGATAAAAAAAATTAAAATAAATCTTTTTTGGAAATAATCACTAATCATCAAAACATTGAAAATAATGACTGATCATCATAAAGATCTCAATCAAATCTGCCTAAATCTCAATTTTTCATCGTTTTTTTCTTCAGTAGAGTTTTGGAAACTGGAATATTTGGGATAATTGCTCGTTCTACAGAATCGTCCAAAATTGGAAAGAAAATTGAAATAATCGTTATTGTATGTTTTAGTTAAAGTTTAATACGATAATTTTAATTTTTTTTACCTGTTTGAATTTACTTTTTAGTTCAATTATTTAACTATTTAAATTTTTTCAGTCCCATGGCCGAGTGGTTAGAACGCTTGGCTACTGATCTAAGGGACCTGGGTTCAAGTCCCAGGTAAGGCATGGATGTGTGTGTTGTTTTTCTGCTGAGGCCCTGCCATCCTCACAGACCTTCTACTATGGCATATAAACTGACAGGATATAACCTATAACTTATACCTATACTAACGGCATATAACCTATCATACCTCTGTGGCAAGCAGCTGTTTGAGGGTTGTTGTTTTTTTTTTTCAGTTTACCTAACTATTTGAATACTAAACGAATATTGTTGAAACTCCATATTTAATAGGTTTTGTTCAGACCTTTTTTATTATTTGATCAGTTTTTTTTAATGAAAAGTTTATTTAAGCATATAACGCGATCTGAATTTTAAACCCTACCTCTATTACCCACATGATAGAATTTCTTTTCTTTTAAAGGACCATCGACTGTAATGTCTCATAACAACTTCTCACTTTTAGGGATTGCTTTTTTTTATCATTTCTGGCTGGTTTTTATACATTTTGGCTGATTTTCAGAAAAAATGAGCGAATGTTTTAACTTTGTCGTCGGTCTATCCCTCTGTAGACATTCAACTTCTTTGTTTCTAGAGATAAATTAAAAACTATTTTTGAGTTAGACAGGCATAACAGCTGAGAAGAGTGAATGCAGTCAACTGAGACAATGCGATTGTGCAGTTGATGAAACAATGGTTCTCATAGGTCATTGTTAACATTATTATCAATAGCACTGGTTTACAAGGTTTTTATAACATGAACTATTTTAACTGCCTCTAAACTATTTTTCAGGTGCTGATTTCAGATCTGGCCTTCAAACATGGCTAGCATATCACGTTTTTCTGTTATTGGTCATTTTGACTCCTATTAAGATCTCCCTATACCAACATCTCCAGGCAACTGGGAGGATACAAGATATTTTGCGTTTTTTTGTGACTGGCAACATTGATTGCCAAGTGGGAGAAAATACGTGACAGTAACCTAACCTCAGACCGCCATTCTTGATGTTTTCATTGTAGGAGGAACACGTGGTGTATGTTGAAAAGTGAATTTTGGCGTTTAAATGGCGCAAAGGCAGCGTCGCGGATGTATTAATTTGCTAGATAAGTTTTGTAATGTGTATGGATATTATATTTTAAAATCCCATGGTCGTTCTTTGGCAAAGATTATGAAGAAAGCCTATAACTTGTATTTTGGATGTCTTGTTGAAAATGACGGCAAAACATGGACTCCACATATCTGCTGCATTTCGTGCTTTGTTGGCCTGAGTGAATGGCTGAAAGGTTAGATAAAATCCATGACCTTTGCAGTTTCAATGATTTGGCGTGAGCCAACTAGTCACTTGAATGATTGCTATTTTTGTTTAACTAAAGTGTTCGGCTTTTCAAAAAAGAACAAAAGCAAAATGCAATATTCAAATGTGCCTTCAGCCATAAGGCCAGTTCCGCTTGCAAAAGATCTTCCTATACCACCTCCAACTAACTGGGAGGAGATGGATTCACATTCATCAGAAGAAGACTTTGAGGCACATACAGATCCTGATCCCACATACATCCCTAAAAAGTTAGACGAGCCTCATCTGATTCAGCAAAATGAACTAAATGATCTTCTTCGAAACCTAGGACTTTCCAAACAACAAGCTGAGGTTTTAGATTCGAAACTTCAAGAGTGGAATCTTCTGGACAAGGGTACCAGAATTTCTCTATTCAGAAAGAGAAATTTGTTTTTATCTGTTTATTACGAGATGCAAGAGGATTTGTGTTTCTGCACAGATATTTCAGGGCTGATGGAAGAAACTGGAACAACTCACACCCTAAGGAATGGCGTCTATATATAGATTCGTCACAATTCAGCCTAAAACCTTCCATTCGTGTGACACACGCTTTGTAAATGAAGGAAACTTATGAAAGCATGGAAAAATACTCACTGCTATAACATATGACCAGTTTAAGTAATATATGTGGTGACCTAAAATTCATATCTCTCTTACTCGGGTTTCACGGAGGCTTCACAAATTTTGCTGTTTTCTGTGTTTGTGGGACAGTAGGGCCAAAAAGGAACACTACAAAACAAAATACTACAAACCAAAAGAGATGTTTTTATTCCTGAAAAGAGTAATGTGAGGTATAAGTCTCTAGTTGACCCCCTTTGTTGTTCAGCTCCCACCACTACACATGAAACTGGGGCTTATAAAAAACTTTGTGAAGGCTATAGACAAAACTGGTAAAAGGATTTTGCACTTGAAGGAAAAATTTCCAAAACTAAGCGATGCCAAACTCAAAGAACGGATCTTTGTTGGTCCTCATATCAGGAAGCTATTTATTGATATTGTCTTCGAAGAAAAACTGAATATGAAGGAGCGCACTGCATGGAAATCCTTCATGTCTGCGGTCCAGGGTTTTCTCGGGAATTACAAAAAAGAAAACTACCATCAGCTCATTCAAGATCTTCTCAAAAACTATGAAAATCTTAACTATCGAATGTCTTTGAAGATCCATTTCTTGCACTCGCATCTCGACTTCTTTCCCAAGAACTTACGAGCTGTCAGTGATGAGCAAGGGGAAAGGTTTCACCAGGATATCCGAACCATGGAGGAGAGATACCAAGGCAGGTGGGACCCAGTAATAATGGGTGACTACTGCTGGTTCTTGCAGAAGGAAGATGCCTCGGCACATAAAAGACCAAAATGAACTTCTTGTAAGTATAAAAGATCCTTACCCATGCTTTCTTATTTTGCGTTTCAATATTATTTCATTTGTTACTTTATATTCAGTGGTCTATAACTATGATGTTTCTAATTTTTTGTAAAACTGTAATTGATTAATGAGTTTCAAGTTGTAATTTAAAAAAATAGTCACATTTATTTTCATTTTCTAGATATTCGTATTCATTGATATTTGAAATACATCAATCCATAATTTAAAAAGAACTGTAATTGCTGCAGATTTTTCATAGCCATATTTGAATTCAGCACCCTAAAATTAGTTAAAAGCATCCTATTTGGCCAATGTTACAAAAAAATGCTTCAATTTGTTGTCTAGTGTTATTCGTCCATCAACCAATGGTCTCATTGATCTCGAATGATATCATACATAATTAGCTGATTGATTAGCGATTGACAGTTCAATAATTAGTTTGAACTACTGGCATCTCAACTGCGCAGTCTCATTGGCTCAGAATCTTTCCACTCAAGATTTGTCACTGCCATTGAGATTTCTCGTCTCAGTGACGCCATCTTCAGAATATTATCAGTGAGAACGTTACTTTTACTAATATGAGCGTTAACATTATGTATCACTGCTCCTAGACGGCTACTACTAGTTAGCAAACTAACGAAAGCTGAGATGTTTGTGAATTAAACATGGAAAATTAACTACGAAAGTCTGTAAATTTAAAACTATTACTCAGATAACTCATTCCTGAAAACTGAATGGTTAATAGTTCTAAGTTCAGCATGAAATTGTGCAAATGGGATTCTTGAATTTTGATCTTCTACTCACCTCTGTAGAGCATACCGTCATTATCACTCATTCTACATGGCTAATTCCCATTTTTATTTGTTAAATGTGGTGAATAGCCTATTTTCATTTAGCAAATATCATGGACGCCCCCCCCCCCTCCTATTTTTATTTGGTAAACGTGGTAGACTCCTATTTTTATTTGGAAAACAAAGTAGACCTATAATTTTATTTGATAATGTGATGGACCCACATTTCTATTTGGTAAACAAGGTAGACCTATAATTTTATTTGATAATGTGATGGACCCACATTTCTATTTGGTAAACAAGATGGATCCCCATTTTTATTTATTAAAAATGATGCACACCTACATTTATCTGTTAAAGATGGTGGACCCTCATTTTTATTTGGTAAACAAGATGGAACCCTATTTTCAGTTGGTAATACCCCCTACCCCAATTTTTATTTTGGAATATATGGTGGATTCTTATGGTTGACTCCCAAACATATCAATACTGTTTAGATACCCCTAAATGTAATGGGGCCGTCCCATGGCCGAGTGATTAGCACGCTTGGCTACTGATCTAAGGGACCTAGGTTCGAGTCCCGGATAAGGCATGGATGCATGTGTCGTTTTTCTGCTGAGGTCCTGCCATCCTCACAGACCTTCTACTATGGCATATAAACTTACAGGCTCCTGTCAGACCTATGTGGCAAGCAGCTGCTTGAGGGGGTATTTATTTATTTTTTTATAAATGTAATGACATACCCAGAAAGTTTTATTAGATGGGGGAGTGGGACATTAGTTAATTTAATTGGCGGGGTGATAATTTACATGCTTCTTGAATCTACGGTTTTCGTAGACTGCATTAGAAAATATGTGTTCTTAAAACTTCCAATGATGAAGTGGGTTATAACAGTGTTTCTTAACCGGAGGTACGCGCATGAGAGAGAAGTCTGGTGAATATCTGAATACAACTGAAATGTCAGAATTTTTCTATTACGTTTTACAGGGATTAAACAGTTTTCTAACTTTTATATCCGAAAACAATCAGTTCCGATTAAATTGTTTAAACAAATGTGTTGCAATGGTAAAAAAAAAATATGTTTGACAATTTTAGGACTTGGGAATACTTCAAAACTTCTTTTAAAAAGGAGTACTATATAATAAAAGGTTGAGAAACACTGGATTATAACACCTAACCCTCCCCTTTGGCTGCGTCACTGCCTAAGTGATTCGATATTGCTTTCCAGGAGACGAATACCCTAGAGCAGTGATTCTCAACCTTTTATGCTTCACATATCCCTTGGAAATGTGTATGTAACTGGCGTACCCCTTATATAGATAGATAAAACTATAGTTATAGTATAACAATGGGAATAGAATAAAACACTGACTCTGTTACTAGATCTAGCGACTTTTGAGCTCTCACGGCGTACTCCCAAAAATTTTACCGCGTACCTCACGTTGAGAACCCGTACCTTAGAGAACACTCGCTGACCTCTAAAGTTCCTCAAGGATAAATCTTTATGAGCAGTGGCGAAGAGTGGGTGAAAGCAATTGAGACAATGAGACTGCGCAATCGAGCATCTCGAGGTCCTCATAAGTCATTGGCTGATTTTTGCTCTCAGTCACTCTCCAATCAACTAAGTGAATTAAACAATGAATCAAAGTCAGGAAACTAATGATCTGTGAATAAACAGATTCACAGATCATTAGTTTACTGACATCTGATTTATTGCTTAATTCACCAATGAAATGTAAGAGTTTTTGATGAATTAATTGCGCAGTCTCAGTGACTCAATTGATGCTATTCACACTTCGCCACCATTTATTAATGATGTGGCCTGGCCATTTAGTTCACTGTACACAAAATAAAACTTCCGCTAAAATATAAAACAAGCTAACTCTTTCGCATAATTTTACCTTACCAGCACATAAACATAAAAGTAAAACTGATAATCATAACTCTAAGTATTCCGATTATCGTTCTAAATGTTGTTTAGTGCAGCTTTGGTCATCACTGAATCATTAATTAATATGAGAGTATTTCAAGAAGTTTAGGTTAATTGCCAGAAACCGTCCGTTGATCTTTAAATAAAAGTGACCAATTGGTTGGGGTGTTCAGCAGCGAATCAGAAATCCTAGGTTCGGAACCCTTTTAAAGCACGGCCGCAATTTTCATCTCTCTGCTAAGCACATCAACTCTTTAACAAATCACATCATCGAGAATAATTCTCATCGACAGAATTCCTCTAGACAGCAATGGCAAACGATGATATCAGATTCTCTAATCTCAAGCAACCTCTGAAGCACAATCTTTCGTTGAGATGCGTGCAACTGGACTTCAGGAAAACACAGATATTTCTGTAACGGTTGTACAAAAGAGGTCATTCCACCCTCTTCCTCTTGCCACCCCACCCCCACCCCCCGCCCCTCCGGACATTCTCTTGATGGCCTCATTATCTGGGCAGAGTCACGTGAGTATAGCCCCGCTACCCGAAATAGCGGGTTTCTGGGGAGTTCTGGCGGAGATTTGTCGCGTGGCGTCGGAAACGGATGGCTTGTCTGTGACACGAGACTGTGACCACGCTTTTCTTTTGCGACCATCCAAGGAGCCAACCTCCCCGTGACCTATGACCCCCGACAAAACTGTCTCCAGGATGCGACTATAGGAATGGGATTATTTTCTAAGCATTCGGGAAGCACGCATTAATAATCTCATTAACATCTCTCTTGACCGAGGTAAGACAGGGCAGAACGTGAAAAATTAGGGAAAGGAATTTCTCTTTTCGTGTGAGGAAGCTGTTAGCTCATTTTTCTCCTTTTTCCAATCTCCCCTTCCTCGTTCTCTGCTATCTATTTCACTTTTCCCCCCCTAAACTTCGCAGTTCTTTTCACTTGATTACACACTTCTCTATCAAAATATTAGAAAATTTCCATGTTACCTCAATGATATTCTAACTTCGAAGCTCTATAATTTCTCAAATATACATTTATAGGAAAAATATGACTAAGATAAAAATCATAATCAAAACTATTTAAATCTCGATTTTCAACAATATTCGTTCAGCAATTAATACTTAACAATAAATTATATTGTTTTATAAATGTCATTTAAAATATTGAAATAATCATTACGCAAAATACTAAAATGTACATTTATTTTATTAAATGGTTTGAAAGATTATTATTTAAGATTTAATTAATCTCTAAAGCCCAGTCATGAAGCATTACTGTTTTTAAATACACTGGTTTCCATAAAATAAAGAAAATGTCAATGGGAAGCTAACGTCAAAGCTCTATAACTTCTAAAATAAGTTTTTTTATTTTGAAAAATTTGATTTCAGATAAAGATCTCAATCAAATAAATCAATATCTCTATTTTCAACACTATTCGTTCAGTATTTAATGAGTTGTGGAAGTTTGAATATTTAACAACAGCAATGCCAGTCTTAAGAAACTTATACAAAACTGAAGAATAATGAAAGAATTCTTTCTTTACACAAAGTTCTAAAATACAAATTTATTTTATTAAACACTTTGATTCAATACTTATTACTAAGTTTTAATTAACTTCTGAAGTCATTTTTTGTAACTGGCATTGTTATCGCTAAATGTTCAAACTTCCATAACTCATTAAATATTGAACGAATATTGTTGAAAATCGAGATATTGATTTATTTGATTGAGATCTTTATCTGCAATCACATTTTTTTAAAAACAAAGAAATTTGTTTTAGAAGTTATATAGCTTTGACGTTAGCTTTCCATTGACTTAACTTAGGGAGTTTAAATAATTTATGGAAACTAGTGTGTATTCCACCTTCAATAACTCTTTCAATACTGAACGAATTGTGTTGAAAATCGAGATTTAAATAGATTTGATTATGATCTTAATAGATTTTTAGTCATATATTTACAATAAAATGCAATGTTTAGAAGTTATAAACTGTCATTGATTCCCAATGAACATAACATGGAAATTCTCTAATTTTTGATGCATCGAAGCAGTTGAGATGGAGACTGCGGAATTGATTCATCGACGATTCTCATAAGTCTTTGATTGATTGAGCCATCAATCAACCAACGATCTCATAGATCAAATATTTTTAGCTTATTGACATGGGATGGATAGCTCGATTCCCCAATGATCTATAAGAATTTTTGATGTGTCAACTAGGCAGCCTCATTCAGGCATGTACAGTCGCTCAAAAAAGTATCCGAACGCTATGGTTGATTACAGAATTCAGAAAAAATATCTGTTAACGGTTTTTTTAGATATTAGTGATCTGACAACCTTCATGTCACGTGACATACATACATCAAAAAATCTTTATCATCATCAATATAGTTCAATCAATTTTATCCTCAGGATAAAAATTAATCTATGTCATCATAGATTAATATAGATTACAGAGATTCAAAATATATTTCATCATAGATTATCATAGATTAAAGAGTTTCAAAAAATATGCATTTTAAAATTAATTATGTAGAATTTTTTTTTGCATTAAAAGTCTAGAACGTTGTTATATAACATAGCTATTTGATGTTATTTTGTTTTTGTTATATAACATAGCTATTTGATGTTATTTTGTTTTTGTTTTGGTTCTGAATTATTTTTCTTTTCGTGTGTACTTTTTCCAGTATGACGTCTGATGTCTGAAATTTAAATTTTCTTCTGTGTGGAGATCTCACGAACGAATCTAGTCTTCTGAGATCTCAAAATCTGCTTTTTAATGCTGCTAAATATTATCTGAAATAAAAATATCACTACTACTATATCTTAGCTCGTAATCTGTAGTTCCCAGGTTCGAGTCCCAGCTGGGTCAGCGTTGAGATTTATCTCCGCAAAATTCCCCGCCCTGCCCACGGTCAGTAGGGGACACCGATGGGCTTGGAAAGGCCGCCGTCCGTCGGATGGGACGTTAAGCCGTGGCCCCGTGTGCGGGAGAGCCATACCATGTGCACGTTAAAGAACACGCTGGATGGCCTTGACGGGAGGCTACCATCTGTCTCCCAACAACTGTTCCAGTGGGTCCCCTCCCCCAACCTTCTCTGAGCCTTCGGGGTCCATGTGACCTGGCCATTTAGCCCATGGTGTGCAGAAAAGTGCCGCTCAGAGGTAAAACAACCCAACCCAACTACTACATCTTAACCGGTGAGAAATATTTATCACCTCCAAATTTATCAGCATTTAAAGAACGAAAATGGTAATTATTATGGTCGAATGAACCTTCGTCGTCATAACCAAAAAGAATATTTTCCTTCATGAACATTTTTTAATCATGGTCAAGTAATTATTCACACGATCAAAATCTTCACTGATAAGTTGTCTGATATATCTCGAAATTAACCTTCATCTATTTGGGTGATAAAAACAATCAGGTATCCCTCACTCCCTGTTCCAGATTTCTCTTACACTATAAGATCACCAGTAATAAATTAACATTTTTAATCATCATCATCATCCTCAAGCAGCCATGGGCTACTGAGGTCCAACCAGACCGTGCAATTTAGTTCTCCAAGCAAGTCTATCCTGAGCTACATCTACTGCATCTGGCCACTGCACACCAATTCTAACAAGGTCCTGTTTGACATTGTCTGCCCACCGCATCCTAGGTCTCCCCTTCTTTCTGAGGCCTTTAGGCACACTGTTCATAACCCTATTCGCCAATCTATAATTATTCATACGGGCAACATGGCCAAACCAACGGAGTCTCTCTCTGCACAATATGCTGCTTAAAGGAGGTTGAAACTCCTTTGCCTAACCTCATCATTAGTTACAAAGTTGAACCACCTAATGCCCAAGATACTGCGTAAGCATCTGGAATCAAAAGCATCTAGTTTCCTGTTATCTTGTTTACAAAGTGTCCAAGTTTCACTACCATAACTAATCCTAGAAAGAACCAAACTATTATACAGTCTAATTTTAGTCTTTAAGTGTATACGCCTATTTCTCCACACTCTCCATAGATTCTTAAAAGTCCCGGCAGCAATCCCTATTCGACTGTTAATCTCATACCGCACATCACCATTATCGCTTACATAGCTCCCAAGATAATTAAACTGTGACACCTGCTCAAGACTGCAACCATTCAGATTAACTGAATCACAGCCTGCCTGACCAATTTTCATCACTTTAGTTTTCTCTCTGTTTATAACCAAACCTACTCTACTCACATCGTGTTTGTAATATTTTTAATAACTACTGATATTTAATGCAGTTATAAAAATGCGATATTTGGATGGACACATCGGATGATTTTTATTCCTCATTCCATCTTCTTATAAAATGGAATCATCTTTTCTTAAAAATCATACCTTTCCTTGAAATTGAATCTCACCCGTCTTTCTATAACTTCAATTCTTGGCGAAAACTCTTGAAAACGCGATTATCATGGACGACTAACTTTTGTCATCTGGCCAAAGCAAATCTTTATCATAATGCTCAATCTTTAACCCTTAAAGTGTCGGAAGATGATTGATCAGTTTTCAAAAATCACTACAAATGAACCTGAAACATTTTTTTTATGCTTATCTACCATGTTTTTCCTTACAATTTTTATATTTTTCGTTCATAGGGTTCGGTTGTTTTACCTCTGAGCGGCACTTTTTTGCACACCATGGGCTAAATGGCCAGGTCACATGGACCCCGAAGGCTCAGAGAAGGTTGGGGGGAGGGGACCCACTGGAACAGCTCTTGGTATACAGATGGTAGCCTCCCGTCAAGACCATCCAGCGTGGTCTTTAACGTGCACAGGGTATGGCTCTCCCGCACACGGAGCCACGGCTTATTAACGTCCCATCCGACGGACGGCGGCCTTTCGAAACCCATCGGTGTCCCCTACTGACCGTGGGCAGGGCGGGGAATTTTGCGGAGATAAATCTCAACGCTGACCCAGCTGGGACTTGAACCTGGGAACTACAGATTACGAGCCTGGCGCGCTACCGACTAAGCCACCCCCGCCCCTAAGAGAACATTGATTCAGTGACAATTAATTAATAGCTGAATAACCAATGATTTATAAGAACCATTGTTTTGTCGACTGTGCAGTCTCATTGCCTCAACTGCTTCTCCTTTTCATTACGATCAGACCCACGAAATATTATCAAGTAATCTTCACTAAGAAGCAAATTTATCTCATATTCATCTCCCTTTATCTGAATAATAAAAGTGACATCAACTAACTGTTCAAAAAACGCATTTTTCATCTTTCAATACAAACACTTCCCAAAAAAACAGAAAACTCCCACCAGCCCTCAATCTATCTCCCCTCAACATCCCGCTGAGTAGGAGCAACCTCCCCAGCTGCCCGTTTACAAGCTCCCCCGTGGTGTTTATCTTCTCCTGAGCCGATCTCCGCTTCTTTACAACTCGGATGTTGGCGAGCGCTCGCTCGCATACACGTGAAAGCACAGGTGCTTTCATGGCGTGTCCCCGCGCGTGTTTACCTCGTGCGAGCCACGCGCCAGGCGCAGACTGTCTCGGGCAGACTCGAGCGAGCGGACGGCTCTCCGCCAATGGATCTCCATCCAGTCCATTCTTTTCCTGAGGGTGGGGACGAGATAAATCTCATACCAGCTGTTCCCTGACCTTTGACCTTCGGTTACCGTTGTACACAACGGGTCTATGTCGGTTTATTTACAAATGAAAGAACTTTGCAGTCAAAGTAGCAAGTAATAAAACGTGGCAAGCCAGCATTCAGTCTTTGAACATTTTTGATTCTGTAATCTGGAGGAGACTTGGTTTTCGAATCCAGCAAAACAGGATGTGGTTAACTAAAGTATAATTTATGGCAGATTTAGCACAATGTTTTTTTGTGTGGTCAGAGTCCAAAGAATAGTCTAGAACAGTGGTTCTCAACCTTTTATGCTTCACGTACACCCTGGAAATGTGTGTGCAACTGGCATACCCCTTCTATAGGTAAATAAAACTATAGTTATAGTATAACAATGGTTATTTTTACTTTGTTACTAGATCTAGCGACTTTTGAGCTCTCACCCAAAAAATCTCGTACCCCAAAAAATTTTACCGCATACTCCAAAAAATTTTACCCGTACCCCACGTTGAGAACCCCTAGTCTTGAAAGCGAATGAGAAACTTAATATATTCCAGATATGCAAAGATATATTCCTTTGGGTTCTTTCGGTTGAAGTTTTGCATCTTCATTCAAAAATCCACTTACTGGAAAGATCGGACTAATTTTCCGTTAAAGTGTCTCCATGCTGACAGCAAAGTCCTTGATGATAAAATGAATTATACAAATCAGATGTTCAGTAATAACGTTAAGAATAAAGTTTAATTTGAGGTACGGAATGAGAAGCGGTGGTTTAGCAGCGATGCACTTAATGCAATTAAATCTAAGGTGGAAAAGAATGTACCTAAATTTATTGAAGAAAATAGTTCTCTAAATGATTAGTGTGAAATATTTTGTAAGGTACCTACCTGATAAGGAGAAAGATGATAGTAAGAGTATTATCAGAGAAAGAGGTTTAGAGCCTAGTGGTTTCATTGAGTAAATAAAAATAAATAAATACCCCCTTAAGCAGCTGCTTGCCACAGAGAGCCTGTCAGCTTATATGCCGTAGTAGAAGATCTGAGAACAAAGTAAATAATAATGTAGAGAGTAATAAAATTAAATGTGATGAGGTTGAGGATAAGATAGATTTAAATAAGGATTTATATAGTAGAGATGTGGCTAAATTTAGTGAAGAAAATATTTATCTAGAATAGTGGTTCTCAAACTTTCATGCTTCACGTATCCCCTGGAAATGTGTATAACTGGCGTATCCCTTGTATAGATAGATAAAACTATAGTTATAGTATAGCAATGGTTATTTTTACTTTGTTACTAAATCTAGCGACTTTTGAGTTCACACGACGTACCCCAAATTTTTTTACCGCATACCCCCCCCCCCCCCCCACGTTAAGAAACCCTAATCTAGATGATAAGTGTAAAATATTATGTGAGGTACCTGATAAGGAGAAAGATGATAGTGAGAGTTAATATCAGAGAAAGAAGTTAAGAGCCTAATGATTTAATTGGGAGAAAAGTAAAGAATAATGTAGAGAGTGAGAATCTAACTGAGAAATTAGGTAAGGTTGGAAATGTAAACATTCAGGAATCAGGTTTTAAATGTAAGGAGGACAGTAATATTGAGGATTATGTAAATAATAGTGACAAAGAAACAATGTTGAAGGAGATAGGTGAGAGATTTTTAGACAGAAATGATCTGAAGGAAGTAGATAGATTCTATAATCAATGACAGAGAAGAAGTGTTAAAAGGTCAATTAATTGCGGCTAAAGGTTTGAAAAGAAAAGATAGGCAGTTTGGTCTAAATGACCGAAGTGTGAGGCTAAGGTTAGAAGAAGATTTAGCCGAGTGGCAGATCTAACAGAAAAAGGTTCTGATGTTCATACAGTCATTGGACAAAAATTGGATAAATATAGAAGAATGTACCGAAGTAGACCTATGTGGTCAGTAACTATTGATAAAGAGTGTATTAATAGTAGGCATAAATTCGGTGTTAATAGGAACGAGGCGAAAGGATTTGTTTCTGAAGTAAGGCATGGTATCTCGTTCAAGAATAATGTTTCGTTTGAACGCCGAAGTTCGATAAAAGGTAATGATAGAAGAAATAGAAGATTTATGAGGAAAATGTCGGAAGACAAAGGAAACAAGTCCGTAGGAAAACAAGCGCGAATGAAGTTTGAAAAGAATAGTAGGTTTGGATTCATAATAAGGAGGAAGAATTGCAAAATTAAAGATAAAGCGCGAGCAATAGCCTTTGATTATGCAGGAAGTAAGAGATTGAAAAAATGAAAAAAAAATACCCCCTCAAGCAGCTGTTGCCACAGAGGTCTGACAGGAGCCTGTCAGTTTATATGCCAAAGTAGAAGGTCTGAGAGGATGGCAGGACCTCAGCAGAAAAACGACACATACATCCATGCCTTAATCAGGGGATCGAACCCAGATGCCAGAAAACCGAAAGGGAGAATCCTCAATGTGTCATCGTCATCGATACCGGATATCGAGCGAAAGTCAAATGCCGGAAAACCTGCAAATGGTCTAACCGGTCGGAGTTGAGTCTATCGAACAGCATTCTGTCATTAAGAAAGTTCCTGGGGGTGTTGGTAATTAGACAAAGGGTTGGAATGGAAGAGGTGAGCTGCAATTCAAAGGGATGTAAAAATGAGAACGGATGGAATTCACCCCTTGTGGGGAGATGGTCTGTTCGGACAATGAAGTTCACAAGGTCTGCGAGCAGTGAAAGAAGTGAACTGAAGTTAATTAATTCTGAGTGACAGAGACGTTTTGTGCACTACCAGTGAATTAACTGGACAGTCTTCGGGTGAGGACATTGTTCACCAGCCAAGCATACTTGTCATGGATATTAGAATGACAAAAGTCATGAGTTTTATAAATAATAAATAAAATAAATACCCCCTCAAGCAGCTGCTTGCCACAGAGGTCTGACAGGAGCCTGTCAGTTTATATGCCATAGTTTATATGCCGTAGTCTGAGAGGATGGCAGGCCCTCAGCAGAAAAACGACACATACATCCATGCCTTACCCGGGGCTCGAACCCAGGTCCCTTAGGTCAGTAGCCAAGCGCGCTAACCACTCGGCCATGGGACGGCTAGTATACTTGGCAACTTATCAAATGGACTCGGGTTCGAACCCCGGATAAGGTATGAATATGTCTTTTCATCAATTCTTTTCACGATTTTCATGTGTTGTCTTTCTGCTGTCTCCACGGGTGAAATGGGATTTCAGAATTAAGATGGACGTTCCAGAATCAGCCGAAAATTGACCACGTAGCTGACAATTTTCTCCATTTTCTGACAATTCATTGACTGACAATTTCCTCCCATTTCTAGCCCTGTTCAAAGATCTTTGTGCCAAAAATGGCAAAAAAGTTGTTTGTTATATTTAGGCTATTAAACAACCACTCAAAAGAAATAAAATAGAAAGAATGGGTTGGGTTGTTTTACCTCTGAGCGGCACTTTTTTGCACACCATGGGCTAAATGGCCAGGTCACATGGACCCCGAAGGCTCAGAGAAGGTTGGGGGAGGGGACCCACTTTGACAGCTGTTGGGAGACAGATGGTAGCCTCCCGTCAAGGCCATCCAGCGTGTTCTTTAACGTGCACAGGGTATGGCTCTCCCGCACACGGGGCCACGGCTTAACGTCCCATCCGACGGACGGCGGCCTTTCCAAGCCCATCGGTGTCCCCTACTGACCGTGGGCAGGGCGGGGAATTTTGCGGAGATAAATCTCAACGCTGACCCAGCTGGGACTCGAACCTGGGAACTACAGATTACGAGCCTGGCGCGCTATCGACTGAGCCACCCCCGCCCCATAGAAAGAATGAGGAGCTAATAATATTATGCGATCCTCCCCCCTCCCATTTAAATTAAATTGGTTCTTTGGCGTAACAACTAAAAAAATAAAACCATTCGTGTCATTCAGGTAACAGCCGATCTTTGAAGGATGCATGAGTTCATCCTTGTCAACCGAATCCGAGTCCTGTTATCCTCTTAAACGTCTTGCCTTAAATAGTCAACCACGTTAGCAATGCAAGCTCAACTGATGAGAGCGAAAAATTCTCGGCGCTGGTAAACGGCAGAAGGAAGAGCCCCTCCCTCCTACATTACGTCAACCTGTCAAGACATCTCGAGCAGCAGCATGCGCTGGATGGGCGAGTGCGAGGCAGACCGAAAGAGCGCGCCAACTTTTAAGAAGAGTGGCTATTCCCGTCAAATGAGATGAATCGAGTGCCAATAACGTCGTGAGGCACAAGGCGCCGTCTTGGCGGTCCAAGCTCCCGCCCATAACATTGCGAAACCTGCGTCACGCCTCGAGGAGTTAGTAACGTGCCTCGGGAAGGGAGACGACCGAAGGAATGATGACCTAGGAGCAATCCATTATGTAAAATGCCGCTGGAGCATGTTGTGACATTTTGGGCCTGTGTTCCACACTCGCTCAAGCTGTCAATTACTGCGGTTGATTTCCCTCGATATTGCCTTCGATTTTTTTGTGAACGTTTTGCTTTTCGATGAATTATTTAAATAAATCAGGGGGCAATATTCACATAGTTAGGAAAAGCATGGGAAATGATTAAACTGCGGATGTAACTCCAAATTAGGTTGGGTTGGGTTGTTTTACCTCTGAGCGGCACTTTTTTGCACACCATGGGCTAAATGGCCAGGTCACATGGACCCCGAAGGCTCAGAGAAGTTTGGGGGAGGGGACCCACTGGAACAGCTGTTGGGAGACAGATGGTAGCCTCCCGTCAAGACCATCCAGCGTGTTCTTTAACGTGCACAGGGTATGGCTCTCCCGCACACGGGGCCACGGCTTAACGTCCCATCCGACGGACGGCGGCCTTTCCAAGCCCATCGGTGTCCCCTACTGACCGTGGGCAGGGCGGGGAATTTCGCTGAGATAAATCTCAACGCTGACCCAGCTGGGACTCGAACCTGGGAACTACAGATTACGAGCCTGGCGCGCTACCGAATGAGCCACCCCCGCCCCAAATTAGATTGGAGTTATTCTGCAACGACATATAGTGCATCCACTGTTAACGAATAAAATAAATACCCCCTCAAGCAGCTCTTTGTCATTAGTTGATTGACATATCAACTAATAATATCAACAAATAATAATATATTGATATATCAACTAATGTACCTCTATTGATCCAGTGGCGAAGCTTGGATGAAAGCAACTGAGTCAAAGAGACTGCGCAATGGATAGATCAAAAATCCTTGCAAGTCGTTGATGAATTAAGCTATAAATCACATTTCAGTACAATAACAATATTTGTTCTCTGAGATAATTGGTTGATTGATAAGTGATTGATAGATAAATCAACCAAGACATCTGAGAATCTTATATGGAACAATTGCTGTAGTTCCCAGGTTCGAGTCCCAGCTGAGTCAGCGTTGAGATTTTTCTCCGCAAAATTTCCCCGCCCTGCCCACGGTCAGTAGGGGACACCGATGGGCTTGGAAAGGCCGCCGTCCGTCGGATGGGACGTTAAGCCGTGGCCTCTTGTGCGGGAGGTCAGTAGGGGACACCGATGGGCTTGGAAAGGCCGCCGTCCGTCGGATGGGACGTTAAGCCGTGGCCTCTTGTGCGGGAGAGCCATACCTTGTGCACGTTAAAGAACATGCTGGATGGCCTTGACGGGAGGCTACCATCTGTCTCCCAACAGCTGTTCCAGTGGGTCCCCTCCCCCAACCTTCTCTGAGCCTTCGGGGTCCTTGTGGCCTGGCCATTTAGCCCATGGTGTGCAAAAAAGTGCCGCTCAGAGGTAAAACAACCCAACATTAAAGAACACGCTGGATGGCCTTGACGGGAGGCTACCATCTGTCTCCCAACAGCTGTTCCAGTGGGTCCCCTCCCCCAACCTTCTCTGAGCCTTCGGGGTCCATGTGACCAGGCCATTTAGCCCATGGTGTGCAAAAAGTGCCGCTCAGAGGTAAAACAATCCAATCCAATCCAATGGAACAATTGCGCAGTCTCATTGTCAATTGCTTTCATGCATCTTTCTGCACTGATCAATCCTTTTCCTGAATAATTTCTTTTTTCTCAGTGGTTTCCAACGGGGGAGTAATCTTGGTTTTTTTGTGGAAATGCGTGAAACAGAATATCGAATACTTTTGATATTAACAGAACGCTCACTTTCATGAAGGGCTCATTTTTCAAAGGGGCATTTGAAAAACAAAATTAGGTTCAAAAAAAGCTGGAAACTAGTGTTTTAATAATTGGACTACATATGAACAACTCACAGATCAAGTGGTTTAAGTCCATAACACATTTTTTTTGCGAAAATCAGCTTTAAACTTTCAATACAATGCGTAATTCAACGTTGAAATAATTTCTCTAACTTTTCTTTTGAAGGAAAGAATAATAATAGATTTCGATGCTTCAGACTCAAAAAAGTATGTTTCTAATCCATTACAAGGAAAAAGAAAACAAAGCAACAACCTCGAAATGTTAAACTTTGGAATTGCACCATTTGTATTCTGAGCATTCCATAACTCAATAAAATAATATAAAGAGACTTAATTTGCTAACATGTATTTTAAAAGCATTCCCATAAACTGCAATAATATACTTAAAAATGAGAGACCTAAATATCGATTAAAAACTTCTGAAAAAAATTCACCGCTGACACGGTTAGTTTCATTTAAATTTTTGTGTACAGTCGCTCAAAAAAGTATCCGAACCCTATGGTTGATTAGAGAATTCAGAAAAAATATCTGGCAACGATTTTTTTTAGAAATTAGTGTCACGAAGGTTGCCAGATCACTAATTTCTAAAAAAAACGTTGCCAGATATTTTTTCTGAATTCTCTAATCAACCATAGTGTTCGGATACTTTTTTGAGCGACAGTACACTATATTATGCATTAATCTATTGTCAATTAACATATGGTATAAAATCTTGGGGAGGCATGTATTTCAATAATTTTAAACAACTTTTAGTGCTGCAAAAGAGATTTATTCGCTTATTAATAAAAGCCCAAAAACGCAACCTTCATTACCTTTGTTTCGAGAAGCAGGAATTTTGCCTTTACGCTACGATTATTTTTTCGAAATAATTAAATACTTTTACTTTAGAAATGATAGCATTAAAACTGACACGAATAATTACCAATTACGACGAGATAAAAAAACGTAAATTATGAAATTCCTGCACTACATAAGGAAATTTTTAGGCACTATTATTTGTATTTAGCACCGAAATTTCTTTCCTCTCTCCCAGTCAGCATGAAAAATATCACGAACTATCATTTGTTTTCTAAAGTTCTCAAGAAATACATTTTGAAATTGGATGATGTGGAAACTTTTTTGCATTAATCTACTATAACTGTTATATGTAACATGAATATTGAATGTTTCTGACTTTCTGACTTTCACACTTCTGGATTACTAGAATTTTTTTGTTTTGAGTTGTTTTCGGTTTTTTTTTTGTGTTGTGTTGTTGGGTTGGGTTGTTTCACCTCTGAGCGGCACTTTTTTGCACACCATGGGCTAAATGGCCAGGTCACATGGACCCCCTAAGGCTCAGAGAAGTTTGGGGGAGGGGACCCACTGGAACAGCTGTTGGGAGACAGAGGGTAGCCTCCCGTCAAGGCCATCCAGCGTGTTCTTTAACGTGCCCAGGGTATGGCTCTCCCGCACACGGGACCACGGCTTAACGTCCCATCCGACGGACGGCGGCCTTTTCAAGCCCATCGGTGTCCCCTACTGACCGTGGGCAGGGCGGGGAATTTTGCGGAGATAATTTTTTTTTTTTTGTGTATTATTCAATGTGATGACTGATATTTTCAATTGAAATTGTTTCTATATTGAGATCTCACGAACGAGCCTGCTCTTGTGAGACCTCAACTTTTTGTATACTGTAAAACATTATCTGAAATAAAAATTATCTATCTATCTATCTAACTCTTCAGATTCACGCCAGAGTGCGCTACCGTTACACCACGCATCAGACAAGGAAATTTTTCAGAATTCGTGTCGGCGATGATTTTTTTTCAGAAGTTTTTAACTAATATTTGAAGTCAGTCTACAGGTAATCTGTGCATTTACTATGGATCGACCTAAATATCGATTTTTTTTTCATAAACAGCAAGTTGTTAATTTCAATGGAACAGGACACAATTTACAAAATATCCCCATGATTGTTCTGTTTAAATTTTTGCAACTTTTGATGTAATTTTCATTCATATATCTAGGCCCGGCGCTAGCGTTTTTGCCTCCCGGTGCGAACTTGGACTCTGATCTGGGATGTTCATGATTAATTTAGCTAAATTTAATGTCGGGGCGGGGGTGGCTCAGTCGGTAGCGCGCCAGGTTCGTAATCTGTAGTTCCCAGGTTCGAGTCCCAGCTTTGTCAGCGTTGAGATTTATCTCCGCAAAATTCCCCGCCCTGCCCACGGTCAGTAGGGGACACCGATGGGCTTTGAAAGTCCGTCGGATGGGACGTTAAGCCGTGGCCCCGTGGGAACACGCTGGATGGCCTTGACGGGAGGCTACCATCTGTCTCCCAACAGCTGTTCCAGTGGGTCCCCTCCCCCAACCTTCTCTGAGCCTTCGGGGTCCATGTGACCTGGCCATTTAGCCCATGGTGTGCAAAAAAGTGCCGCTGAGAGGTAAAACAACCCAACCCCTAAATTTAATGTCATTTTTTAAAAGCAATTTAAAATCATCTGTTAAAAAATGGATAATACTTACTGGAATCAATTTTATTGCAGATATGTTGTTTACTTTCTTTCCAAAATTGCCGCCCCTAAAAAATGCCGCCATATGCTGTCGCACGTGTTGCACGTGCAGTAGTGCCGCCCAATGCATGGGTCAATAATGACTTGGACCTCTTCAACTATAGGATGCGAAATATACAACCTGATTCCTCATCCAAATTCTGGCGATTCGTTTCTGTGAAGTGATCCAATACACAAAACTTTGCCCCTTTCATCATTAATTATTAACTTAGTTTCCTCGAAATATTTCCCTAAGTCGAAAACCCCTTCTAAAATTTTAATCCACCCAAAATATTGTTATGACAATGAATTGTAACCGTGTAAAAAAGAATATTTATTTTCTAATGACGAAGCATAGATGAAAGAAAGTAACTGAGACTGCGCACTGGTCATATCGAAGATTTTCATAAGTCATTGGCTGATTTTATTTATCAGTCTCTCGTCAATCAACCAATTGTCTCATAGATCAGAGATCATTAGCTTGTTGATATCTGATTAATAGCTTAATTCACCAATGATTTATAAGAATTTTTGATGATTTCATTGTGCAGTCTCATTGACTCAATTGCTTTCATCCACGTTTTGCCATTGCTTATTTCTGTTTGACTATAGCAGTGTCTCGCAAACTGTGTGCCGCGAGAGATTTTCAAATTGACACTAGATATTCCAAAGATTTCATTTTGACTTGACTTGTGTTATCGACGTGCTTTAATAAAAATCTTTCAGATTTTATCAACTGGGATCTTGTAAGTATTTATCAAGCTTTTTCCAAATTTTGGTATTAATTTTTGATTATTTCAAGCCATAGAATGGACAAATATTTAAAACAAACACCGAGTTATGAATTAAAGAACGAGAGCAAATCTTCAAGTAAAACCAGGATGATGACTTCAACAAAGCGCAAATATAATGACGATTATATAGAGTTTGCTTTTATTCTTTTTTAGGTGTGCCGCGGAAAAAAAATTAGATTCAGTGTGCCGCGGAAAAAAAATTAGATTCAGTGTGCGCAGAGTAAAAAAGTTTGCGAGACACTGGACTATACTATCATTGCAAAGATTTTTTCCAAACCTAATTGCTTTTCTGAAATATTCTTCTCAAATATTTCTTAGGTTTTAAGTCTTACAGGAAAGTAACATAGCAATTACCAAGGCAGGAGTCTATAAGCCTTGCTCAATTTCATTTATATAATGATCCTTATTTCGAGGTGGTGAAATCTTATTAATGCCTTAATGACCAGATCAAAAGCAATGAATTGCATTTTGTTCATTTCACTGTATTTGCATTAATGGCAACTGAGGAGACTGAGTAGTTGAAGCCTCGAAAGTTCACATAGTTCAAAGGTCAATGACCTATCAATCACAGGTGAAACAATCGATGAGAACTGTAGAATCTCAATTGCCACTGCCTCATTGCAATTAAATGCAGTCACGTCTATTGAATTTACCTGTTACTCACTAAAACTGGTTCCCAGGTTCGAGTCCCAGCTGGGTCAGCGTTGAGATTTATCTCCACAAAACTCCTCCGCCCTGCACACGGTCAGTAGGGGATATCATGCTCCGATGGGCATTGGATAATACCGCCGTCCGTCGGATGGGACGTTAAGCCGTGGCTCCGTGTGCGGGAGAGTCATACCCTGTGCACGTTAAAGAACACGCTGGATGGCCTCGACTGGAGGCTACCATCTGTCCCCCAACAGCTGTTCCATTGGGTTCCCTCCCCCAACATCCTATGAGCCTTCGGGATCCTTATGACCTGGCCATTTAACACACGGTGTGCAAAAAAGTGCCACTCAGAGGTAAAACAACCCAACGTTAAAGAACACGCTGGATGGCCTTGACGGGAGGCTACCATCTGTCTCCCAACAGCTGTTCCAGTGGGTTTCCTCCCCCAACCTTCTCTGAGCCTTCGGGGTCCATGTGACCTGGCCATTTAGCCCATGGTGTGCAAAAAAGTGCCGCTCAGAGGTAAAACAACCAACCAACCGACTGAAACTGGCAATGGAACAAATGTCTTCCCATGTTCTGTCCCATGTGTAAAGGGCATTCCAATGTTCTGTCCCATGTGTAAAGGGCTAAGCATGGATGCGAGTAATTGAGTCAATGAGACTGCGCAAATAACGCATGAAACATTCTTATAAGTCATTGGTGAATTAAGCTATCAATCAGCTGTCAATAAACTAATGATCTTTGATCTGTGATATCATAGGTTGATTGACGAGTATCTTATAGCTAAGATCAGCCAATGACTTACGAGAATCTTGACGTGACAATTGCGCAGTCTCAATGTCTCAATTTCCCTATCCAACTCTTCTCCACTACTACCAGTGGCAAAACAATATTTTAAAAAAATATCCACGCGTATATCTAGTTGGAACAGGAAATCATCGATATTTTATTTGTATGTTTGATAAAATCAACCATTATTAAAAGCATATGAAATAATTAAAAAAAGAGGGAATTTTACGATAGTGGCAAGAAAATGATTGATGATCAGTTCATAAATAAATAATAATAAATAAATACCCCTTCAAGCAGCTGCTTGCCACAGAGGTCTGACAGGAGCCTGTCAGTTTATATGCCATAGTAGGAAATCTGAGAGGATGGCAGGACCTCAGCAGAAAAACGACACACACATCCATGCCTAATGCGGGGCTCGAACCCAGGTTCCTTAATCAGTAGCCAAGCGTGCTAACCACTCGGCCACGGGACGGAGCTAACACAAAAAGTCCAAGGAAGCACAGTTTTTTTCCAAATCTAATTGCCTTAGCGAAACAAGCAATGTTTCCTTTATAATTTGATGATTAAATTGAAATATTAAATACATTCGTAACGGCGTAAAATATAAGCTTATTAACATACAAAGTCAAAGTTTTTGAATAATTAATAAGTATCAGAATTACGTTTCAGTCAATTTACCGCATTTCTCTTAGGGATGTCTTTTCGATTCTATAAACAACTTTTTGCCATTGGTTTTAACATCATCCAGTATTCGGTATTTACATTTAAAATACAAAAATAATCTCTAGACATTAATGCAAAGAATGCCCCTTTGTTAAAATTTGGAGCGTCGTTTTAAGCTTCAATCTAATCCTTGCTATGTCTCTTAAACTGAACCCAAGCATTCAGAACACGACTGTTAAGCCAAGCTAATAATCGGGTGTTAGCTTTCTGCGAAATGCTGTCTCCAGAGGTAATCTTTCTGAGGGTTGGGTTGGGTTGTTTTACCTCTGAGCGGCACTTTTTTGCACACCATGGGCTAAATGGCCAGGTCACATGGACCCCGAAGGTTCAGAGAAGGTTGGGGGAGGGGACCCACTGGAACAGCTGTTGGGAGACAGATGGTAGCCTCCCGTCAAGGCCATCCAGCGTGTTCTTTAACGCGCACAGGGTATGTGCTCTCCCGCACACGGGGCCACGGCTTAACGTCCCATCCGACGGACGGCGGTCTTTCCAAGCCCATCGGTGTCCCCTACTGACCGTGGGCAGGGCGGGGAATTTTGCGGAGATAAATCTCAACGCTGACCCAGCTGGGACTCGAACCTGGGAACTACAGATTACGAGCCTGGCGCGCTACCGACTGAGTCACCCCCGCCCCTCTTTCTGAGGAGAATGCCGCTGAAACCAGACTTAGTTTGACTCCTAAATTACAGAAATCGGAAGAGAGCAAAAAGTGCTGAAATAAGTCCTCTAAACAGTCATGAGGACTCCTTTGTTACCCGGGTGGCATTTACATGGACGACTGAAAGACCTAACTGGAGTGAAGCGTTCCTTCGTTTTCTCTCGAATTGTGTCTGATTCTATCTGTCTGATCTTTCCTTTGTTGTTCTCCAGCTATTTTAGATGTTCGGAACTCGTTGGCAGAGCCAAGAGGGGGCACACATTTCAATGTTGGCAGCGGGACCACGCCGCGCGACCGATGCTTTCGTCGCTGCTGATTGGCACACGGTCGCCGGGGCGATGCAAAAAAGTATTCGCGGCACAGCGGGTGCAGGCAGGAGTGAATAGAATGGGTGGCGACAGTCGACGAATCAAGTGTACGCTCACTAATCGTATGAGGACTAATTGAATGTGTTAATGGCCCGCTTTGCTGAGAGAGGCTGCTCCGAATAGTAGGGTGGGGTGATGGAAATTGAATCAGCCCCTCCCCTTCCGATGGGAATTCGTTCTCTCTCTCTCTCTCTTTCTCCATCTAACACAGTTTCTCGCTTTGCCTGTTTTTCTCGGGGATATAATGCTGACTCTACTTTCAGTTCGTCACTGTTGACAACAGGGCGAGAAACAAAAGGCAGATTCAGCAAAATTGTTCGATTTCTTTCTTCCTTTCTTTGTGTGTTTTCACATTGTACAGTCGCTCAAAAAAGTATCCGAACACTATGGTTGATTACAGAATTCAGAAAAAATATCTGGCAACGATTTTTTTTAGAAATCAGTGACCTGGCAACCTTCGTGTCACGTGACACGAAGGTTGCCAGATCACTAATTTCTAAAAAAATCGTTGCCAGATATTTTTCCTGAATTCTGTAATCACGTGACACGAAGGTTGCCAGATCACTAATTTCTAAAAAAATCGTTGCCAGATATTTTTCCTGAATTCTGTAATCAAGTGACACGAAGGTTGCCAGATCACTAATTTCTAAAAAAATCGTTGCCAGATATTTTTTCTGAATTCTGTAATCAACCATAGTGTTCGGATATTTTTTAATATATATATATAATGCATATGAATATATAATGCAATGAATATGGAGTGTGTGCAGTTACCGTTCACAGCAAACTGGAGCGGTTGCGGTTAATGTTCACAGCACATTGGATCGTGTGAGCTCACAAAGACCTGGATCGTGTGGACTCACTCACGGAAATATTGAGCGTGTGCAGTTACCGTTCACAGCAAAATGGAGGGTGTGCACACGCTCCAGTTTGCTGTGAACGGTAACTGGAGCGTGTACAGTTGCTGTACACGCTCCAGATATTTTTCCTGAATTCTGTAATCACGTGACACGAAGGTTGCCAGATCACTGATTTCTAAAATAATCGTTTCCAGATATTTTTTCTGAATTCTGTAATCAACCATAGTGTTCGGATACTTTTTTGAGCGACTGTACTATTGTCGAGAGGGAGTTGAATCTGTTTGTATCACGCCAACCTCGTCACCTGCAATTCCTAGGTGCGAATACCACTTGTGCCAGCGCTGAGATTTATCTCCGATAAACCTTCACCGTGTCCTCGGTTAGAAAGGAAACACTGATGGTCTTGGAAAGGAGACGTTGCCCGTCGCAGGAACGTACCCAGATTGTGGGAACCTGCTTTGAAATCCAAAACAATTGCCTCTGTTTAATTTTATTTTAGTCCCATATTTTATGTTCAACACTAAAAATTGTTGAACAAAAATTTGAAAGAATCAACTATAAAATCTCATTACATATATAGATCCGTCAGATGAAATGTAAAAGCAGATAAGTTTGATTTTTGGCTTATTCTGCAGAACATTTTCCTATAAGTCGTTCTATTTGGTTTCCATTTACGGCTGGGGTGACTCAGCAGCTCTCCAAGCTCGTAATTTGTAGTTCCCAGGTTCGAGCCCGCCTGTGACAGCGTTGAGATTTTTCTCTCTAAGACTCCCTGCTCTGCCCTCGGTCAGTAGGGGACACTGATGGGTTTGGAAAGGCCGCCGTCCGTCGGATGGGACGTTAAATCGTGGCCTCGTGTATACTGAAGACCCATACTCTGCGCACGTTAAACAATGTGCCGGATGGCCTTGACCTGAGGCCATCCGTCAATTTCTGAACAGCTGTTCAGTGGGTCCTCATCCGCAACATTTTCTGTTTCCTTGTAGTCCTTGTGACCTGGCCACTTAGCCCATTGTGTGCAAAAAACGTGATGCTCAGAAATAAAACAACCCAACAGCTTATTCTGAACTTTCTGAAAAAACTGAAAAATGGAAACTGAAGAATTCTTGAATAAGAATAAAGAAATAAAACGACTGAATTAAATTCATTTGTTCCTCATTAACAACAAGTTAGATTTAATATATGAAATGTTGTTTAGTCTATAATAAGTAAAATATTTGCAATTTATTTTTTTATATTTTTTTTCTGCCGAAACGAATTATCAGTGGCGAAGTGTCCATTGAAAAGAATCGAGATTGAGGCTGAGCAGTTCATGTATCTGTTACCGCTAAAGTGCAGAAATCAGTTATTCTACAGATTATCTAGGTATTGTGCAGATTAACTAGGGTGATCCGTTAACGTGCGGAAAATTGTTTCATTTCTCAAATTACCTAGGTAATCTGCAAATTACCTGGATAATCTGCACGTTACCTACTAGGCACTCATTAAAGTGAAATAAGATCTTTGCTGGAACAACAGGAACGTTTCTGTACGCTTAAATTAACATAATGTTATTTATCTAGTGTCCGAGAGTAGAGTTGAAACCAGGGTCATCCCTCTGTCAACATGAATCAGTCGTCCGAATTATAAAAAACGCCCCCAAAATGAGCAGGCCAAGTGAGAACGAATCATTTTAGTGATTCGTTATCAAGAATGAATCACTTTACCGATTCGTTCTCACTTGGCCTCCGCTCATCCGGGGCGTTTTTTATAATGCGGACGAGTGAATCACGTGACACGAAGATTCATATTCAAGAGATTCACCACTATTAGAGAAACAAACTTTTGAACTTTAACGATACGGAAGCCGTTAATGTGCACATTACCTAGGTAAAATGCGGAAAACTCTTGATTCCGCACGTTAACGGAGCAAATCAGTTAATCTGCAGATTAGCTAGGTAATGTGCACATTAACGGCTTTCGAGCTTTAGCGGTAACATATATACTCTTAGTATTGGGTGGTTTAGATATTCATAAAGTAAAGACTTCATAAAGAATCCTTTGTGAAACCATAAAAAATATTTTTTAAGTATTTTGATTTTAATTTGATTGATTAGCAGAAATTTCTCATTCAAGATGATGTCAGTCTGATGGTTAGTATGTAGGCTAGTTGCGAATGTTTCCTACAAATATTAACTGTCTAAAAAGCGCAATGTTGTGTTCTGGCATAACTAGGCATTTGAATACAAATCAGTGACAATGCAAATCTAGTAATGAATGACATTTAAGTCGTTATTACTTCCCGTTATAACAGAGAATAGTGGAAAGTCATGACTTGACGAATGGGAGAAAATAATTTCTGTTAACAACGCGGGTCATCGACCGGAGAGCGTTTCGACACATTAGTTATGAAAATGGCTCCATTTTATATCAATACACATTTATATTTTTACGTTTAACGTTTAATTACAAATATACTTATCATTTTCATTTAATTATCAATAATATAAAGCAAACAAAAAGCCTTTCATACTTCTGATCGCTTCATTCATTTGCATGGAAGCTTCCTCACGGTCCTTAAATAAGCAGCCAAGTCATATATCGGATAAGGGGCGGGGGTGGCTCAGTCGGTAGCGCGCCAGGCTCGTAATCTGTAGTTCCCAGGTTCGAGTCCCAGCTGGATCAACGTTGAGATTTATCTCCGCAAAATTCCCCGCCCTGCCCACGGTCAGTAGGGGACACCGATGGGCTTGGAAAGGCCGCCGTCAGTCGGATGGGACGTTAAGCTGTGGCTCCGTGTGCGGGAGAGCCATACCCTGTGCACGTTAAAGAACACGCTGGATGGCCTTGACGGGAGGATACCATCTGTCTCTCAACAGCTGTTCCAGTGGGTCCCCTCCCCCAACCTTCTCTGAGTCTTCGGGGTCCATGTGACCTGGCCATTTAGCCCATGGTGTGCAAAAAAGTGCCTCTCAGAGGTAAAACAACCCAACCCATATATCGGATAAAATGGGATTAGAACTCATTGGTTAATTTATTTTATACTCTGCACAGTATAAAACCTAATGCGGTAAGCATTTAACACAAACACCATCTACCTAATTTATTACCTTGTTTTGAAAGAAAATTTGAAGTTTTGTGAGCTTTAAATTATCGGAGTCCACCTGGCCCCCCCGGTATTTGTTACTTATTCATGTTAGAGTTTAAAATAATTTGCTTTGAAAATAAATGTCTCTATAAAGTAAGCTTCGACTGTTATTATTACTATCAGTTATTGCACACTGTTGTCAACTTCAAATCAAATTCTTTAAAAATGCTTAAAGTTGTAGCTTATAAAGTTTCGCAAGTATACCTAGTCTTCAGAACTCGTAACAGGATTCTACATTGAGCAACTTTTTTTAAAGAGATACAGTCGTTAAATTCAGCGATTTGTTTCAAGTTCTCTTTCCCTTAAATAAAACAGAGTTTGCTTATAAACATTGGCATGATGTGACGAACTATTAGGAATCATCAATATAGAAAATGTAATGGAGCAAATAAAGCAGCGACGAAGCGTAAGAGATTGGGTTGGGTTGTTTTACCTCTGAGCGGCACTATTTTTCACACCATGGGCTAAATGGCCAGGTCACATGGATCCCGAAGGCTCAGAGAAGGTTGGGGGAGGGGACCCACTGGAACAGCTGTTGGGAGACAGATGGTAGCTCCCGTCAAGGCCATCCAGCGTGTTCTTTAACGTGCACAGGGTATGGCTCCCCGCACACGGGGCCACGGCTTAACGTCCCATCCGACGGACGGCGGCCTTTCCAAGCCCATCGGTTCCCCTACTGACCGTGGGCAGGGCGGGGAATTTTGCGGAGATAAATCTCAAAGCAGACCCAGCTGGGATTCGAATCTGGGAACTACAGATTACGAGCCTGGCGCGCTACCGACTGAGCCACCCCTACCCCAAAAAGCATAAGAGAAGCAATTGACACAGTAAGAGGGAGCAATTGATTCTCATAGATAATTGGTTAAATCAGCTATCATTTACTTATCAATAACAAAAAAAGGCTTCACTGTTCAACAAATGATAACATAGACCATTGCCTGATTGATAAGTGATCGATACTTCAAACAACCAATAATCCCTGAGAATTACTGATATGTTAAACGAATGATACGTTAAAAGAATTACTGATATGGATAAAAAGCACAATGTTGTGTTCTGGCATAACTAGGCATTTTCATACAAATCAGTGACAATGAGACTACACAGTTGAGAAACTGCGCAGCCTCATTTTCTCCATTGTTTCCAGTCATTCTCCGCCACCGAAAAAGAACCTTTTGTGTCATTGGCTGTTGATACAGTCGGTAGCAAGGAAACACAGGTAACGAAACACAAGGAGAAAAAGGCGAATATGATTCATCATTATCATTTAAGTGCATTAATCAATAATATTTGCATGAAAAGAACTTCTCTACTAAGCATTTTACAGAGAACTATAGTCGATGAAAATTGAACAAGCGTGCGAAACTGCTACAAGAAATCAAAATGGAAACCAAATAGAACGACTCATAGGTAGATAAATGTTCTGCAGATCAAATAGAAAATCAAAATTATTTAAGTTCTCTGTTAGCTGAAGAAGTGGAATATGATATCTCGGAAGATAGAACTCCTGACTTATTTCGAGGAAGTCGCAGATTCGAATTCTTTCGTAAAAACTCCCAGTTTTTTTTTCCTGTTGAGTCTTTGTCTGTTGGGGGCGGGGGTGGCTCAGTCGGTAGCGCGCCAGGCTCGTAACCTGTAGTTCCCAGGTTCGAGTCCCAGCTTGGTCAGCGTTGAGATTTATCTCCGCAAAATTCCCCGCCCTGCCCACGGTCAGTAGGGGACACCGATGGGCTTGGAAAGGCCGCCGTCCGTCGTATGGGACGTTAAGCCGTGGCCCCGTGTGCGGGAGAGCCATACCCTGTGCACGTTAAAGAACACGCTGGATGGCCTTGACGGGAGGCTACCATCCGTCTCCCAACAGCTGTTCCATTGGGTCCCCTCCCCCAACCTTCTCTGAGCCTTCTGGGTCCACGTGACCTGGCCATTTAGCCCATGGTGCGCAAAAAAGTGCCGCTCAGAGGTAAAACAACCCACAACCCAATCCTTTGTCTGTTTACCATGGGAGGCTTTTGAAAAAAAAACTCTATGTCGTAAAAAATCAAAAAATATATGTATTCATTCAGTTCTTTTTCAGTATTGCAGGAATGCAATACTGAAGTAATATTACAATAATTAGAGAATAAACAAGGTTTTGCCTCCTTTTAATATTAATATGAAGTGAAATTTGCGAGCATTGCAGTTGTGCCTGCCAGGAAACCACTTATACAGGCGCATTACTTGAACGTTCTTTTGTATTCATTGATATGTTAGCCACAGTACTCTAATTTCCGTTTTATAGAACTTAAACATGGGCTCCACATTAAAGGGTTGGGTTGTTTTACCTCTAAGCGGCACTTTTTTGCGCACCATGGGCTATAATGGCCAGGTCACATGGACCCCGAAGGCTCAGAGAAGGTTGGGGGAGGGAACCCACTGGAACAGCTGTTGGGAGACAGATGGTAGCCTCCCGTCAAGGCCATCCAGCGTGTTCTTTAACGTGCACAGGGTATGGCTCTCCCACACACGGCCTTTGGGGTCCTTGTGACCTGGCCATTTAGCCCATTGTGTGCAAAAAAGTGCCGCTCAGAGGTAAAACAACCCAACCCAACTAATTTATACCATAAATATATGCATAATGAAGGAGCAGTAAGTGTGTTTAGCCGTCGTACAAAAGCACTAGGGTTCGAATCCATCAAGGCTTGAGCGTTTACTTTCTGGCATTTTTTAGCTTTCTGCTGAGTTTGCGCACGGAACTGCTTTATTGGCATGTTATACTGACAAACCGATGTCATAGTTCAGTTTCTATGTCGTATTGTGCTTGTCAGAGCTATGACAAATGTGCTCTAGGATGCTTGAAGGGTAGTCTTTTTATTTATGTATATCCATAAAGAAGTCTTTCACATTTTTAGAGTGAAGTGAAAAATATTTGTAACATATGGGCTCTTTCTTTGTTTAAAAGGGGTGCGGTAGGGGCTGGATCGTTATTAAATCCGCATGATACATTACAAAAAATCGCTGAATATTTTTAAGCAGGGATGGTTTGTCTTCCCTCTTAGCTTCACCTTTTTGAGCCCGAAACGGGATAAATGGCCAGTTGCAAGAATCCCAAAGAGTCAGAGAAGGTTGGGGAAGGGACATTATTAAGAACCTAGAGGTAGAGCGCAAGACTCGTAATCAGAAGTTCCCAGATTCGAGTCCCAAATGGTCAAGCGTTGAGATTTCTCTCTAGTATCACCCATTCAGCCTTCGGTAAGAAGCGAGACGTCTTTGGGCCTTGGAATATCAGCCCACCCATCGGATCAGACATTAAGTCATGGTCTAGTGTGAAAGATAGTCACACTCTGTGCAAGGCAAAGAACACGCTGAATGGTCTTGATGGAAGGTTTCCATCTACCTTCTAACAGTTGTTCAGTGCATCCCTTTAACAACCTTTTCTGAGCCCTTGGGGTCCTTATGATCTGGCCATTTAGATCATTGTGTGAAAAAAAGGTCCCGAGCGGTAACTGCACACGCTCAATATTTCCGTGAGTGAGCCCACACGATCCAGGTCTTTGCGAACTCACACGATCCAATGTGCTGTGAACATTAACCGCAACCGCTCCAGTTTGCTGTGAACGGTAACTGCACACGCTCCATATTCACTGCATTATATATTCATACGCATCATATATATTAAAAAAGTATCCGAACACTATGGTTGATTACAGAATTCAGAAAAAATATCTGGCAACGACTTTTTTAGAAATTAGTGATCTGGCAACCTTCGTGTCGTGTGGGCTCACTCACGAAAATATTGAGCATGTGCAGTTACCGTTCACAGTAAACTGGAGCGTGTGCAGTAACTGCACACGCTCCAGTTTGCTGTGAACGGTAACTGGAGCGTGTACAGTTGCTGTACACGCTCCAGATATTTTTCCTGAATTCTGTAATCACGTGACACGAAGGTTGCCAGATCACTAATTCCTAAAAAAAAGTCGTTGCCAGATATTTTTTCTGAATTCTGTAATCAACCATAGTGTTCTGATATTTGTTTGAGCGACTGTACCCATTATGAGAGATCAAATTGTGACTTTCACACAAATTTTTACGGTCCTAAAATTCTCCAAATTAAAATTTTGAATCGCGTTTGATTAATATTACACGAAAAAACGAAAAGAACTCTGAGTTTCTTTTATTTCAGCAATCATAAATCTTTCTAAATAATGTAACTGCTCTTGAAAAAAAAAAACGAAACAGTTGCTAATTTATCTAAAATGTATTTCCCTACCATCCCTTCGATTTTACTCAGAATGCATCGAACATTTATCTTCGAAATGTGCATCTTTCTGTGGGAAAGCAGATGAAATGTAATCGAAGATAAAAGGCTTATAAGCTAAATCTCAATTTCGCAACGAAAGAGCATGTCGCCATCATTTTCAGCATCTCTGACGAGGACGATATATTCCTAAAGACAGCCTCACTCGATCACCTGTTCGCGGATGAGAATCTCCTCATCAGGACAATGGTGGAGTGGCTCTTCTAAACTACGGACTTGGCCGATCCTTGATAAATTTATTGGTGTTGTTCCGCAGAAGTGGAGATGTTATATTGCTCTGGTGGAGAGATTTCTTGCAATTGGTTCGTCGTTCGAGCCCAGTGGCGATTTGTCTTCGCCATTTAGCAGAAGTTATGGATGACTTTCGATGGAAACAATAGCAAGTGCTTATTGAATCGAGAAACAGACTCACTGCCACAATGAGGAAATAATTTCGAGTTTAATTTTTGCTCGATTGATTGATTTGATGTATTAATTGCTTTGATGTATTAATTGTGAAAAATGCTCTTATCTCAATAATAAATTTATTCTATACACCCTAAATCTATCTGCAAAATAAAGAGATTTTAATAATAAAGATTTTTTTTTCAGAAAATTTAATATAGATCATCTACGACCTTTGAAGCACTTTTAGTTATAGTACTGTCGCTCAAAAAAGTATCCGAACACTACGGTTGATTACAAAATTCAGAAAAAATATCTGGCAACGATTTTTTAGAAAATAGTGATCTGGCAACCTTCGTGTCACGTAACACGAAGGTTGCCAGATCACTAATTTCTAAAAAAAAAACGTTGCCAGACATTTTTTCTGAATTCTGTAATCAACCGTAGTTCGGATATTTTTTTATATATATAATGCGTATGAATATATAATGCAATGAATATGGAGCGTGTGCAGTTACCGTTCACAGCAAACTGGAGCGGTTGCGGTTAATGTTCACAGCACATTGGATCGTGTGAGCCACAAAGACCTGGATCGTGTGGGCTCACTCACGGAAATATTGAGCGTGTGCAGTTACCGTTCACAGCAAACTGGAGCGTGTGAAGTAACTGCACACGCTCCAGTTTGCTGTGAACGGTAACTGGAGCGTGTACAGTTGCTGTACACGCTCCAGATATTTTTCCTGTATTCTATAATCACGTGACACGGAGGTTGCCAGATCACTGATTTCTAAAAAAACGTTGCCAGACATTTTTTCTGAATTTTGTAATCAACCGTAGTGTTCGGATACTTTTTTGAGCGACAGTACAGAATTTCATTTTCGTCCTATAAGCAAATATAAATAATTTGAAAGTAGGATCTTTAGTATGTTAAGAATCGCCATTACATTCAACTTTAACTAGAAATCAGAAAAGAATTTGGTGTAAATTAGAAAATTATTTTACGTATACGTCTATTATCAAAATAAAACGGCAGGCGAGACAAATGTAAGTGAAGTTAAACTTTTTGTTATAATTTGATAAAAAACAAAATGTGAAAAAATGTGAGATGTGAAAATGAGAGAAAAAATGTGAGAAAAATGTGAAAAAAAGTTGCATTTTAGGTCAACACAAAATTAGCGATACCTATAGAAACTTTTACATTTTGATTCAGAGTGTTTTATTTAAATATAATTTTCAATTTATTGTATACTTTTCTCACAGCTGAGCAATCTTTCGTAAAATAGAACAAAATCGTATTTCTAAAGGTTACTCTAAAAATATATTGACAACAACCTTGGAAAAATGCAAACGTTTCACTTTTCCCTAGTTTTAGGAAGATAAGCCATTGATTACGATATTCAATAAGATGAAAACATTAAAGCTTACGATTTTCACAAAAAATTAGAACACCGAGTATAAGTTACAAATATAAATATGGTAATGCAATTCTAAATATATTGAAAAGATTTCGTTGCTGTTTGACTAAACTAGTATAATAATTTGGCTTTAATTTTGTTTCTATGTTTTTGTACTCACATGTATGCCCAGAGTTAATTTTGCTGAATACTTACATCTATAATTTTATTGAGACAAACTTAATGCAAAATGCATTTTTCCAGACTAGTAAAATATATCATTTCGAATGCACAGCGATATTGTCCCAACTGCACTAGCAAGGATATATTCCAGCAAAAATATTCAATCCTTTTATGTGCATTAAAAAAGAGCATTCTGGGAAATCAATGATAACCTCATTAATGCGAAAAATAACGTTCTTTTTTCAGGAAATATTTCACTGTTGTGTTTTTTTATTGCTCTAAGAGTAAGGTTGTGGGTTGTTTTACCTCTGAGCGGCACTTTTTTGCACACCATGGGCTAAATGGCCAGGTCACATGGACCCCGAAGGCTCAGAGAAGGTTGGGGGAGGGGACCCACTGGAACAGCTGTTGGGAGACAGATGGTAGCCTCCCGTCAAGGCCATCCAGAGTGTTCTTTAACGTGCACAGGGTATGGCTCTCCCGCACACGGGGCCATAGCTTAACGTCCCATCCGACGGACGGCGGCCTTTCCAAGCCCATCGGTGTCCCATATTGACCGTGGGCAGGGCGGGGAATTTTGCGGAGATAAATCTCAACGCTGACCCAGCTGGGACTCGAACCTGGGAACTACAGATTACGAGCCTGGCGCGCTACCGACTGAGCCACCCCCGCCCCATCTGCATCAAAGAAAAGAGTTTGATGAATGAAATGATTTGAGCACTTCATGATGCTAAAAGTTTTCGGGAAATGGGTTGAGTTGTTTTATTTATGTGAGGCACTCTTTTTTCACACAATGGGCTAAATGGCCAGATCATAAGGACCCAAAGGGCTCAGAGAAAGTTGGGGGAGGAGACCCACTGGAACAGCTGTTGAGAGACAGATGGTAGCCTCCCGTTAAGGCCATCCAGCGTGTTCTTTAACATGCACAGGGTATGGATATCATGCACACGGGGCCAAGGCTTAACATCCCATCCGACGGACGGCGGCCTTTCCAAGCCCATCGGTTTTAACAGTAAGAAACCACACTAGGAATTCCCTCGCCGTTGACGTGTGGGGGTGTTGATTTCCCTAGTCCTGATGATCAGTAACTTAATATAGTAGCTGGAATATGCTGACGTACTGTGTAGCTTTAAAATTACTGTTTTTCTTATTCTGGACTGAATTTTATCTGAATTTGTCAGAGAAAGAAGGGGATGATGATCCCGAAGCAGATGATGTCGTACAGTCGCTCAAAAAGGTATCCGAACAATTTGGTTGATTACAGAATTCAGAAAAAATATCTGGCAATGTTTTTTTAGAAATTAGTGATCTGGCAACCTTCGTGTCACGTGATTACAGATTTCAGGAAAAATATCTGGAGCGTGTACAGCAACTGTACACGCTCCAATTACCGTTCACAGCAAACTGGAGCGTGTGCAGTTACTGCACACGCTCCAGTTTGCTGTGAACGGTAACTGCACACGCTCAATATTTCCGTGAGTGAGCCCACACGATCTAGGTCTTTGTGAGCTCACACGATCCAATGTGCTGTGAACATTAACCGCAACCGCTCCAGTTTGCTGTGAACGATAACTGCACACGCTCAATATTTCCGTGAGTGAGCCCACACGATCTAGTATCAAAATAATATGACCACCTACAGTCGCTCAAAAAAGTATCCGAACACTATGGTTGATTAAAAAAATCAGAAAAAATATCTGGCAACGTTTTTTTAGAAATTAGTGATCTGGCAACTTTCGTGTCGTGACACGAAGGTTGCCAGATCACTAATTTCACCCTCCAGTTACCGTTCAGAGCAAACTGGAGCGTGTGCAGTGACTGCACACGCTCCAGTTTGCTGTGAACGGTAACTGGAGCGTGTACAGTTGCTGTACACGCTCCAGATATTTTTCCTGAATTCTGTAATCACGTGACACGAAAGTTGCAAGATCACTAATTTCTAAAAAAAATCGTTGCCAGATATTTTTTCTGAATTCTGTAATCAACCATAGTGTTCGGATACTTTTTTGAGCGACTGTACATTCATCCTTATTTGCCCACAAGGAATAGGAGGAGTTTTTTGCTCCTGTTGCTCTAGCTGCTGCATCTCATAGCGAAGTGTTTAGAAAGTGGTAAAAAAATGAACACAACACAACAGCTGTCCAGTAGTTGCTCTTTCTCTAGACAACTCTGAGCTCTCTGGGTCCTTGTGACCTAGACATTGAGTCCATTGTGTGCATAAAAGTGGCTTAGTTGATAGTGCCCTAGGCTCGTAATCTGCAATTCCCAGGTTCGAGTCCCAACTGGGTCAGCTTTGATATTTATTTCCGCTAAACCCCACCTTGCACGTAAATTATTTTATGTGGTTTAAAAAACAAATAGATCTTATTTAATTTGTAGACAAATTATATTGTTCAAAATTTTTATGCTTCCTTAATTTTCTTCCTTTTTTTCTTTTCTTTTGATCCAGGACTGTCCAGGACTCTTATGTCAAGGCGGCTTTGACCATGCCCTCAGTGAAAAAGGGGACATTAATAGACTTGGAAAAGCCGCCGTCTGTCGGATGGGGTCATAAAGCCATGGTTCCACGTGCACGCATAACTGTACTCTTAATGTTAATCTAGTCGTCTAGCACATGGGGCGGGGGTGGCTCAGTCGGTAGCGCGCCAGGCTCGTAATCTGTAGTTCCCAGGTTCGAGTCCCAGCTGGGTCAGCGTTGAGATTTATCTCGGCAAAATTTCCCCGCCTTGCCCACGGTCAGTAGGGGACACCGATGGGCTTGGAAAGGCCGTCGTCCGTCGGATGGGACGTTAAACCGTGGCCCCGTGTGCGGGAGAACCATACCCTGTGCACGTTAAAGAACACGCTGGATGGCCTTGACGGGAGGCTACCATCTGTCTCCCAACAGCTGTTCCAGTGGGTCCCCTCCCCCAACCTTCTCTGAGCCTTCGGGGTCCATGTGACCTGGCCATTTAGCCCATGGTGTGCAAAAAAGTGCCGCTCAGAGGTAAAACAATCCAATCCAGTCGTCTAGCACATTTTAGATGACCTTCACGGGATGCTTCCATCTGTCTTACAACAATTGTTCACTGGGTGCCCTTTCTCTAGCCAACTCTGAGCCTTCCGGGTCCTTGTGACCTGGCAATTGAGCCCATTGTGTACATAAAAGTGCAACCAAGAGGTAAACTAACCGAATCTTCAGAGAAAAGAATTGCGTCTTCAGAGCTGAAACAGCCGCTACTATCGACCACGTGGAAAGAGATGCAACGAATGGCCATCATTAGTCCCGAAGCAGATGATGTCGTACATTCTTCCTTATTTGCCAACAAGGAATAGGAGGGGTTTTTCCCCTTGTTGATCTTGCTGCCGCATCTCATAGCGAAATCTTTAGAAAGAGATAAAAATATGAATGTGAGAAAACAAAATACTTTTTTTGGGGAAGAGGGTGGGGGGGGGGGGGGTCCCGAAAGTATGAGTATAGCCGATGCGTTTAACCCTTTCAGGACCATAAGGTTTCTAAGAGTAAATATTAGTATGTAACTGTTTATTTTAGTTTGTTTAGACGTAAAATAAATAAAAATCATAAGAAAAATGCATAACAATGTGTAGTTTTTTTGGAATTTTATGGGAAATATTTTTCCCAATGGACTATAAAGGTAACACAAATTATAGTTAGGCTTATTATGCAATGTCTTTTATTTATTGGTTTATTATAACAAAATGTTAACTAAAATAATACAAAATTATGAAATAAAATTACTATACAAAATGATGTGCTAATTATGATATTCTGCGAAGCAATTTCTTTTGGTTGTGAAGCAAAGATGGACATTGCACAGATGCAACATTATTGCAAAGATGGACATGGACTAAACGTTCCCGTTTACGTAATTGCGTTCGGCATACGTTCTATTTTGACATTTTGTATAAAAAATGCAGATAAGGTTATAATTAAATACGACAATCACCAATTTTAAAATGGGGAAAAATGTTTCCCTTGGTCGTGAAAGGGTTAACCTTTTAAGTACTGAATTGCTTCCTTCATATTGATGAACGTTACACAAAGGGTCAGGGATAAATTAAGATAGATATTATTCTTGGATAAATTAGATCTCGGATGCTATTTTATTTGCCCTTTGTTGACAAAGATTAATGAGTTAGTGATTTTTTATGACTGTAGTGTAATCGTTTATTTATTAAGTAAATTAATCAAATTGTCTTTTTGTAAAACAATATATGTTTAATCTATTAAGTCACTTAACATCAGTTTGATCATTCGGAACCACCACACAGTACTATCAAAATATTATTATTGAAATTAACAAATTAACATAACGGTATTTTCTTTCTTGTGTTGTCTTTCACCTTCTTTACAGACTTTGTTTCTTAGACTTTTGTTTCTTCAGACTTTTGTTTCTTCTTTTTTACAGACTTTCTCTATAGCGTATTCGCTTCTGTGGCAAGTAGTCGTTTGAGGGGTAAATTATAATTTTATTTATTATCACGAAGTAAGCCTTTCTAATTCTTCTCACTTCAAGTTGAATTCGATAGTCTGCCCCTGTGGTAAATGTGGGGGGGGGGGGGTGAAGACAATTCAAGGAAAAGAAGAAAAGTACTGCTGAAATATTCTGTACTAATGTATGGTTTTACAGTCTTCGGGCTGGTGAGCCCTGTAAAAAAGTTTAAAGGCCTTCTTTTGACTTAAATGCATTATACTGCAAAAAATGATATTGAAGCTTTTAATGTTGGGTGAATGGAAAGTACCTTAAATGCTGCCTAGAATTTGATGTTGTTGTTGTTGTTTTACTTCCGAGCGGCACTTTTTTGCACACCGTGGTCTAAATGGCCGGGTCACATGGACCCCGAAGGCTCAGAGAAGGTTGAGGGAGGGGACCCACTGGAACAGCTGTTGAGAGACAGATGGTAGCCTCCCGTCAAGGCCATCCAGCGTGTTCTTTAACGTGCACAGGGTATGGCTCTCCCACACATGGGGCCACGGCTTAACGTCCCATCCGACGGACGGCGGCCTTTCCAAGCCCATCGGTGTCCCCTACTGACCGTGGGCAGGGCGGGGAATTTTGCGGAGATAAATCTCAATGCTGACCCAGCTGGGACTCGAACTTGGGAACTACAGATTACGAGCCTGGCGCGCTACCGACTGAACCACCCCCGCCCCCCTAGAATTTGAAATAATTTTTTTGGAAATAACTATCAGAGGAATTAATTTAAAGATCTAAATCAAATATTTCAAAATCTAGTTTTCTTTTCAATAATATTCGTTTAAAAGTTTGAGAGTATAGAATCTGGAGCATGAACTCTTGACCTTAAACTTTTTTCTTTTAAATTGACAAAACCTGAAAGAAACATTAAACGAATTTTAAAAATTGAATTTATTTTAATAAACTATTTGTTACAACGCAATTTATTATCTGCATTTTAACTTCTGGAGTAAATTCTTATCATTAGTAACAATGCTCTCAAAAGTTTTAATTTTCATATCTCTCAAAATATTAAATGAATATCGTGGAATATTAAAATTTGGATAACTTTGATTGAGCTTTTCTTCTGTTTATTTTCAGGGAATGTTTTTGGCAAAACGTTTATTTTCAAAGTTAGAGAGCTTTGCACGTGGCTTTCCACTCACTTAGTATGGAATTTTTACACTAGACAAAAAATCGAAACTTTTTTTTAATAGCATTGGTCAAATGGGATGTTTTTAACTAATTTTGGAATGCTGAATTCAAATATGGCTGTGAAAAATCTGCATCACGTACAGTTTGTTTTTAAATTACGGATTGATGTATTTCAAATTTCAAAGTATATGCATATCTGGGAAATGAAAATAAATGTCACTATTTTGCTAAATTTCAATAAATACGCATATTTTGCAAATGAAAATAAATGTCACTATTTTACTAAACTGTAACTCAAAATTCATTAATTAATTACATGATTACAGTTAAAAAAATGAGAAACATCATAGTTATAGACCACTGAATATAAAAGTAACAAATGAAGTAATATTGAAACGCAAAATAAGAAAGCATGGGTAAGGATCTTTTATACTTACAAGAAGTTCATTTTTGTCTTTTATGTGCCGAGGTATCTTCCTTCTGCAAGAACCAGCAGTAGTCACCCATTATTACTTACATTATTATCTGCTTTGTTATCTCTCCTCCATGGTTCGGATATCCTGGTGAAATCCTTCCCCTTGCTCATCACTGACAACTCGTAAGTTCTTGGGAAAAAAGTCGATATGCGAGTGCAAAAAATGGATCTTCAAAGCATTCGGCAGCTAAGATTTTCATAGCATTTGAGAAGATCTTGAATGAGCTGATGGTAGTTTTCCTTTTTGTAATTCCCGAGAAAACCCTGGACCGCAGAAATGAAGGATTTCCATGCAGTGCGCTCCTTCATATTCAGTTTTTCTTCGAAGACAATATCAATAAATAATTTCCTGATATGAGGAGCAACAAAGATCCGTTCTTTGAGTTTGGCATCACTTAGTTTTGGAAATTTTTCCTTCAAGTGCAAAATCCTTTTACCAGTTTTGTCTATAGCCTTCACAAAGTTTTTTATAAGCCCCAGTTTCATGTGTAGTGGTGGGAGCTGAACATCAGAGAGGGTCAACTAGAGACTTATACCTCACATTACTCTTTTCAGGAATAAAAACATCTCTTTTGGTTTGCAGTCCTTTGTTTTGTAGTGTTCCTTTTTGGCCCTACTGTCCCACAAACACAGAAAACAGCAAAATTTGTGAAGCCTCCGTGAAACCCGAGTAAGAGAGATATGAATTTTAGGTCACCACATATATTACTTAAACTGGTCATATGTTATAGCAGTGAGTATTTTTCCATGCTTTCATACGTTTCCTTCATTTACAAAGCGTGTGTCACACGAATGGAAGGTTTTAGGCTGAATTTTGACGAATCTATATATAGACGCCATTCCTTAGGGTTGTGAGTTGTTCCAGTTTCTTCCATCAGCCCTGAAATATCTGTGCAGGAACACAAACCCTCTTGCATCTCGTAATAAACAGATAAAAACAAATTTCTCTTTCTGAATAGAGAAACTCTGGTACCCTTGGTCTAGAAGATTCCGCTCTTGAAGTTTCGAATCTAAAACCTCAGCTTGTTGTTTGGAAAGTCCTAGGTTTCGAAGAAGATCATTTAGTTCATTTTGCTGAATCAGATGAGGCTCGTCTAACTTTTTAGGGATGTATATGGGATCAGGATCTGTATGTGCCTCAAAGTCTTCTTCTGATGAATGTGAATCCATCTCCTCCCAGTTAGTTGGAGGTGGTATAGGAAGATCTTTTGAAAGCGGAACTGGCCTTATGGCTGAAGGCACATTTGAATATTGCATTTTGCTTTTGTTCTTTTTTGAAAAGCCGAACACTTTAGTTAAACAAAAATAGCAATCATTCAAGTGACTAGTTGGCTCACGCCAAATCATTGAAACTGCAAAGGTCATGGATTTTATCTAACCTTTCAGCCATTCACTCAGGCCAACAAAGCACGAAATGCAGCAGATATGTGGAGTCCATGTTTTGCCGTCATTTTCAACAAGACATCCAAAATACAAGTTATAGGCTTTCTTCATAATCTTTGCCAAAGAACGACCATGGGATTCTAAAATATAATTTCCATACACATAACAAAACTTATCTAGCACATTAATACATCCGCGACGCTGCCTTTGCGCCATTTAAACGCCAAAATTCACTCTTCAACATACAGCACGTGTTCCTCCTACAATGAAAAAATCAAGAATGGCGGTCTGAGGTTAGGTTACTGTCACGTGTTTTCTCCCACTTGGCAATCAATGTTGCCAGTTACAAAAAGCAAAATATCTAGTATCCTCCCAGTTGTCAGGAGGCGTTGTTACAGGAAGATCTTGATAGGAATGAAAATGACCAATAACGTAAAAACGTGATGTGCTAGCCATATTTTAAGGTTAGATCTGAAATCAGCACCTGAAAAATAATTAAATGCAGCTACAATTGTTCATGTCATAAAAACCTTGTAAACCAATGCAATTTTCGTAATACAGTATAGATCAGTGTGGCAAGCAGCTGATTAAGAGAAAATATTTTTATGGTTTTACCAGGTTTTGCTCGGGTCTGAATCTCTGTAAATTATTTAGTAGCTGGTACTTTCCATATCAGAATTTCTCATTTCACATAAAAAATTTTTACGATCATCCCCCCACCCCCTCCCGTCCCTGAAATCTTTCTCTCCCTTTTTTATGGGAGCAAAGTGTGGACATAATTTAAGTCAATTCATTATATTCCCCAACAGAAGCTTTCATTTTAAATATTACTCATTATGCTTGGTAATGACTCACAGAATTCACGTTTTTCGGGAATGGAGAAAAAAGTTTGGAGGGAGGGGGGGGGGGGGGGGTCAAAACCTTGAGTTCATTTAAACTATGATGTGAGGAACTATGATGTGAGGAACTTTTATACAGAATTCATGCTTCCTTCTGTTTAGTAGCAATTCTTCCTCGGTTGTTCATGTGGGGAAACCTTTTTTTTTTTTTCGAAAGGTAAAGATGTCAACCTCTTAAATTATTTTAATTTGTATTGAGAGGAAGCTATATGTTGAATTCGGTGATCGCAGCTGTTATCTTTAAGAAGTATCTTTCTTTCGTGTTTTTTTTTTCGGGGAGGGGGAGGAGGAAACACTGGGCGAAAACACTTAGTTTGCTTTAAGTTGGCTATAAATTCTTGATCAACTTTTCATTTCCACAAAAAATTTCCTGTTCCTGTTTGTCTCTTTCTGCTGGCGTCATGGGCGCTGTTTCAACTTCGATCCTAAATATCCTTGTCTGGAGCGACCCAGGATGCAGGGGGTGGCTCAGTCGGTAGCGCGCCAGGCTCGTAATCTGCAGTTCCCAGATTCGAGTCCCGGCTGGGTCAGCGTTGAGATTTATCTCCGCAAAATTCCCCGCCCTGCCCACGGTCAGTAGGGGACACCGATGGGATTCGAAAGGCCGCCGTCCGTCGGATGGGACGCTAAGCCATGGCCCCGTGTGCGGGAGAGAGCCATACCCTGTGCACGTTAAAGAACACGCTGGATGGCCTTGACGGGAGGCTACCATCTGTCTCCCAACAGCTGTTCCAGTGAGTCCCCTCCGCCAACCTTCTCTGAGCCTTCGGGGTCCTTGTGATCTGGCCATTTAGCCCATGGTGTGCAGAAAAGTGCCGTTCAGAGGTAAGACAACCCAATCCAGTATGCAGAGCAGAGTAGGTTTACTACTGTTCAGCAGCGACGTTCGGTAGTGGTATAACGCGGCATTTACCCGATAGATGTAGTGCAGTCTCTGAATTGCGGAGCATCTGGGGTTTGTCGTTAATCATAATACCTGTCCCTTTCTGCTCCTGACTTTCCAGAAGTTTCGTTTACCCTTTTTCAGAAAAATAGCTTTATCACGCAAATGCAGAAAGAACTGAACAAATTCTTCTTTTAAAGGAAAAACTTAGTACCGACAACAATTATCTTCTCAATTGCTAATCTTAAGTCTATGGGAATTTCGAAGAAATCAACATCCATTCACGCCAGTTTCGACTTTTTTCTTTTTGCGAAATATAGGACAGAGAAGAATCCTACAAGCTACTGCTAGTTTTTACAGGCCTTCTCACACAAGGACATCGAAGGTTCGCTTTTCATCTTCATCTTATCTCGAAGGTTCGCTTCTCATCTTCATCTTATCTCGAAGGTTCGCTTCTCATCTTCATCTTATCTCGAAGGTTCGCTTCTCATCTTCATCTTATCTCGAAAGTTCGCTTCTCATCTTCATCTTATCTCGAAGGTTCGCTTCTCATCTTCATCTTATCTCGAAGGTTCGCTTCTCATCTTCATCTTATCTCGAAGGTTCGCTTCTCATCTTCATCTTATCTCGAAGGTTCGCTTCTCATCTTCATCTTATCTCGAAGGTTCGCTTCTCATCTTCATCTTATCTCGAAGGTTCGCTTCTCATCTGCATCTTATCTCGAAGGTTCGCTTCTCATCTTCATCTTATCTCGAAGGTTCGCTTCTCATCTTCATCTTATCTCGAAGGTTCGCTTCTCATCTCCATCTTATCTCGAAGGTTCGCTTCTCATGTCCATCTTATCTCGAAGGTTCGCTTCTCATCTCCATCTTATCTCGAAGGTTCGCTTCTCATCTCCATCTTATCTCGAAGGTTCGCTTCTCATCTCCATCTTATCTCGAAGGTTCGCTTCTCATCTCCATCTTATCTCGAAGGTTCGCTTCTCATCTTCATCTTATCTCGAAGGTTCGCTTCTCATCTTCATCTTATCTCGAAGGTTCGCACACAGTCTATAATCTTCCCCTGGGTGGAAAAAAAATTATGCAAAGTTTAGTGTTTCTAGTTCTTTAGGGAATTCTGTGCATAAACGGGTTATGAGATTGAGAGACACTCTTCTTATATATTAGAATGCAGATGTTTCTAGACCTATAAATAAATCCATACTTATTAACAAGCGGAATAACAGTCATTAATAAATCAATTTTCCAAATTTATGCCATCCTGCCTTTGCCTAATTTTTTAAGCTACATTTTCCCAGCATTTCGAATTTTAGTTTCTTCAATAACATCTGTTAATTATACTCTGCTCTTTTTTATGAATTCAAACAAATGTAATTCTGTTCCACGGTTTATTTATATTTCTCACTTTAGTACTGTGAAAACCCTTTTGAGATTCAATCGCAAATTCTACTATTGGTGGGGCGGGGCTGGCTCAGTCGGTAGCGCGCCAGGCTCGTAATCTGTAGTTCCCAGGTTCGAGTCCCAGCTGGGTCAGCGTTGAGATTTATCTCCGCAAAATTCTCCGCCCTGCCCACGGTCAGTAGGGGACATCGATGGGCTTGGAAAGGCCGCCGTCCGTCGGATGGGACATTAAGCCGTGGCCCCGTGTGCGGGAGAGCATACCCAATGCATGTTAAAGAACACGCTGGATGGCCTTGACGGGAGGCTACTGTCGCTCCAAAAAGTATCCGAACACTACGGTTGATTACAAAATTCAGAAAAAATGTCTGGCAACGATTTTTTTTTAGAAATTAGTGATCTGGCAACCTTCATGTCACGTGACACGAAGGTTGCCAGATCACTAATTTCTAAAATATCGTTGCCAGATATTTTTTCTGAATTTTGTAATCAACCGTAGTGTTCGGATACTTTTTGGAGCGACAGTACCATCTGTCTCCCAACAGCTGTTCCAGTGGGTCCCCTCCCCCAACCTTCTCTGTGCCTTCGGGGTCCATGTGACCTGGCCATTTAGCCCATGGCGTGCAAAAAAGTGCCGCTCAGAGGTGAAACAACCCAACCCAACTCTAGTATTGGTAATATCAGACATTTAATACTTAACTGCAAATGAAATCACAGATGACGTAAGCTTTCTCTTTTTTTTGACGCGATTTTTCTATTTTTCGTTCTGACAATGGTTCGGTTGTTAGTTACAACCAGCCATGTCACAATAGGGATCATGATCGATTTTCAGCGTCACGCACTTTCTCCTCATTGGTTGTCAGCTTGGCTTGCACTTTGGCGTCACAAATCTCCATTGTTTGCTGAGAGCCAATCGCGATTTCTCGTTATTCTCTGTGGGTTAGATGCTATCAATTGGCAGTTGTGTAAATCATGACTGAATTTCCAGATAACACGAAAGTGACAATTAATTCTTTCTTTTTTTTTTCTTCCATTCTCTCTAATCCCTTTCTTCGTTTTCTTGTTGTTATGAGGATTGGAGGACAATTTCCTAAGATGGCATTGTGTAATTTTATCTATACTTCCTCGTAAGGGAGCGAAATTAATATATCATTATACTCATTCCATTTAAATCATCACATTCATTCTATTTAAATCATTGCATTTGTTCCATTTGATTCATTACATTCGTTCCATTTGATTCATTACATTCTTTCCATTTAAATCGTTATTATCAACCATTTAAATTACTATATTCAATTTAAAAATCGCGATATCCATTCCATGGAAATCATTATATTAATTTCATTTATAACGTTGCAGTCATTTCATTTAAATTATTGCAGTCATTCAGTTTAAATTGTTACATTCATTCAATTTAAATTATTGCACTCGTTCAATTTAAATTATTGTATTCATTCCGTTTTAATTATTACATTCATTCCGTTTTAATTATTACATTCATTCCATTTAAGTTATTACATTCATTCTATTTAAATCATTATATTCATTTCCATAAGCAAAATCAATTGTGAATTATTTTTCAGATATAAAGAACACGCTGGATGGCCTTGACGGGAGACTACTATCTGTCTCCCAACAGCTGTTCCAGTGGGTGTCCAGCCCCAACCTTATATATATTTATATTTTTCTGAGAGAAAGGGTAGGAAAAAATCGAATTTTTTTTTTCTGATGGTTTAAAAGTTGATTCCTAACAATCGATTTTACTTTGAATTCATAAAGATGAGATAATAATCCTTCGCATATCCTAAAATTTAATAAAATATTTGGCAAAGAAATAAAAATATCGGCCCTTAGGAAATATTATAATTAACTCGGAATAAAAATGAGGAAAATTTTATTTACTCTTTCACAAAAATTATTTAATTTAGAAAGTTTAAAATGTAGTGCTTTAATATTTGACGTTTTCAAATACCAAATCTTTGTTTCTCTTTCCAACCTCAATGTTTTAAACACAGCAATACTGAAAGAAGGGTTTTTGAAATATTAGGCTAACACTGAACTCAGTGCACTTCTGGAAGATACCTTAAATTTTAAGTTGCCTTTTCTTGTCGACTTGGGGGGCGGGGGGGGGGCTCAGTCGGTAGCGCGCCAGGCTCGTAATCTGTAGTTCCCAGGTTCGAGTCCCAGCTGGGTCAGCGTTGAGATTTATCTCCGCAAAATTCCCCGCCCTGCCCACGGTCAGTAGGGGACACCACTGGGCTTGGAAAGGCCGCCGCCCGTCGGATGGGACGCTAAGCCGTGGCCCCGTGTGCGGAAGAGCCATACCCTGTGCACGTTAAAGAACACGCAGGATGGTCTTGACGGGGGGGCTACTTATCTGTCTCCCAACAGCTGTTCCAGTGGGTCCCCTCCCCCAACCTTCTTTGAGCCTTCGGGGTCCATGTGACCTGGCCATTTAGCCCATGGTGTGCAAAAAAGTGCCGCTCAGAGGTAAAACAACCCAAACAACCCAACTTGTACACTTGACACATTAGACATTGACATATTAGAATGCAGATGTTTCAAGACCTAAAAACCTTAATGTTTAAAACATTAAGGTTTTTAGGTCTAGAAAGTGTTCCATGACACTAAAAACCTTAGCAGTGGGGAAGCGGAAGTAGAGGCAATTGAGACAGAGATTGAGCAGTTGAGACCTCAGTGGTCTCACATATCATTGGTTTATTCGACTATCAATCGCTTATTAATAAGCCAATAATCTGTGATGTCATTCACCGATCTTTGCGACCATTGGTTGATTGGCAAGTAATTGATAGCTCAATTAACTAATGGTCTATAAGAACCATTGATACCTCAGCTTATGTAGTCTCGTTATCATACCTGTTTCTTTCTTGCTGAGGACCCGACTCCCTCACGGAATACCTTTATAGCAATTTATAATGGAAGACTTCTGTCAGACTTTTGTGGCAGGCAGAAACTTCAGGAATATTTTTGTAATGTATATATATGTATTATAAATTCCATTCCTTTTAAGTAAAACAAAGACAGTAACGCCTTGTTTGAAAATTCCCAAAAATATAAATCCTCATAGGATTAAGTTTGCAACAGAAAACAAATTAAATGTGAATATTAGACTTTAAATTGTTCCACAGCTATTTTTATTGCAAAGCATATTTAAGTAACTTCTAATGTTGCTCTACAATTTTTAAATTAAAGACTGTTTCTCTGGTAATAGCTTTAATGAAAAAGCAAGGGTTACTATTAATGTTTATGTTGGAAGTGTCTGAGTACTTTTATAATGAACTCAATGGTTGAATTGTTTAAACTCTGATTCTGCATATTTGCACACAGCGGGATAGACAGCCTGGGTTGGGTTTGAGTTGTTTTACCTCTGAGTGACACGTTTGTTTTGCACCATGGGCAAAATGGCCAGGGTTGGGTTGGGTTGTTTTTACAGCGGCACTTTTTTGCATACCATGGGCTAAATGGCCAGGTCACATGGACCCCGAAGGCTCAGAGAAGGTTGGGGGAGGCAAGGCTCTAACTGGCAAGGGGGAGGGGCCTCACTGGAACAGCTGTTGGGAGACAGATGGTAACCTACCGTCAAGGCCATCCAGCGTGTTCTTTAGCGTGCACAGGGTATGTCTCTCCCGCACACGGGGTAACGGCTTAACGTCCCATCCGACGGATGGCGACCTTTCCAAGCCCATCGGTGTCCCCTACTGACCGTGGGCAGGGAGGGGAATTTTGCGGAGATAAATCTCAACGCTGACCCAGTTGGGACTCGAACCTGGGAACTACAAATTACGAGCCTGACGCGCTACCGACTGAGCCACCCCGCCCCTCAAAATGGCCAGGTAACAAAGGCTCAGAGATTTGGGTTGTGAGTTGTTTTACCTCTGAGCTGCACTTTTTTGCACACCATGGGCTAAATGGCCAGGTCACAAGGACCCCGAAGGCTCAGAGAAGGTTGGGGGGAGGGGACCCACTGGAACAGCTGTTGGGAGACAGATGGTAGTCTCCCGTCAAGGCCATCCAGCGTGTTCTTTAACGTGCACAGGGTATGGCTCTCCCGTATACGGGGCCACGGCTTAACGTCCCATCCGACGGACGGCGGCCTTTCCAAGCCCATCGGTGTCCCCTACTGACCGTGGGCAGGGCAGGGAATTTTACGGAGATAAATCTCAACGCTGACCCAGCTGGGACTCGAACCTTGGAACTACAAATTACGAGCCTGGCGCGCTACCGACTGAGCGACCCCCGCCCCATAACATACATCTGATCCTTCCTCTTTCATTTCTTCTGAATCACAGAAGCAACATTTCTTTCGGAACTTCAATGCTTCTGGATGGAAGATGCAGCAACACTCGATAGCCCCCTCACACAGTAGAACCCAGAACTATGCGGCTACCGATACCGATAAAGATCGCCTTAAGGAGGACGCTACATCATTCCGCTCTTTCGGCTATTGTCCGGACGATGCTATTTTAAGGTGATGTGACTTCGTACAGTCGACAGTGATACACGGCTTAAGTGTGGAGATGGTATCAGGGAACAGATGCGTTTCCACGCCAAAGAGGGAAACAAATCCAGTTAACTTATCGCATAAGGAATAAATCTTCTTCACTAGTCACCTAACTAACAATGAGTTGTCTTTAGAGTAGAAATGTGGGTGGCATTCGATGTATGCCCTAAAGTGTACCACTTGTTGAGATAGCTGTGTAAGAGTTAATCCTCTGCGAGTCGAAAGCTCTGATGATTTTGTTTTTTGCACGGCTGGTGCAAAGATTAACCCGTTTTACATCTTTCATGTGCAGCATTTGAAGAGTGTTGGGTGGTTTTAACCCTGAGCGGCATTTTTGTGCACAAAGTGGGTTAAATATCCAGGTTACAAGGCCTCCCCCCCCCCTGAAGGTTCAAAGAAGATTGGGGGAGTGATTCCACTGGACAGCTGTTAGGAGAAAGATGGTAGGCTCTCGTCAAGGCCATCCAGCATGTTCTTTAAAGTGCTTTGGATATGGCTCTCATGCATATGGCGCCACGGCTTAATGTCAGATCAGACGGATGGCGATCTTTCCAAGCCCATCGGTGTGACTTTTCTCATAGAGGATAAGGGTAGTCTGGATTAGGAAAGGGTCCAAGTGGGTAGAGGGGGGGGGGGGTTAATGCCAGCCAATGTAAAGGACTCTCTTCCCTCTTCATTTAAAACAGCCAGACAATGTAAAGAAAGGTCCGCCTCTTCATTTCATCAAAACAACCGGACAAAACTACCCTTCCTCTTTTATAAAGCAACCAAATAATGTAAAGGACTACCCTTCCTCTTTTATAAAGCAACCAAACAATGTAAAGGACTACCCTTCCTCTTTCATTAGAACAGCTAGATAATATAAGGACTACCCTACTTTTTAACCGATACAACCGTAAAATGTAAAAGACTATACTATTCATCAAAACAACTGGACAATGTAAAACCATACCCTACCTCTTTTATTAAAACAACCATATAATATAAGATATATCCTTCCTCTTCATTGAAACAGCCAGACAATGCAAAGGGCTCTCCCCTCTTCATTTCATCAAAGTAACCGGAAAATGTAAAAAGCCTATCCTCCCTCTTTTATCAAACCAACTGGACAATGTAAAGGCCTCTCCTTCTTATTTCATTAAAACAACCGGTCAACGTAAAGCCTATCCTCTTCATTTTATCAAAACAATCAGGCAATGCAAGAGGACTACCCTCCTGTTTTCGTTAAACCAATCGGCCCATCTAAAAGACTAACCCCCTTCCCCCTATTTAAACATCTTTATCACTGTGAATAATTTCATGCTACTCAAAGAAATTTTGGTTTTCAGACCTTTGTGTAGACAATGCATTAATGAAATTAATTGCATTTTAGACAGTACCATAGACGATTTAAAATTTACTGTCACACTTTCTTTCAATAATTTTAACAGAATCGAATAATTTTGGATTGAACGTTTCTTATTACATGGCAGTAGCGAAGCGTGGATGACAGCAAATGAGACAACGAGACTGCGCAGTTGATACACCGAAGATTCTTATAATCCTTTTCATTATTTAGCTAAAGCTGATCTCGTAGTTCAAATATCATTAGCTTAACGTCTAATTGATAGCTTAATTCGCCAATGAGATATAAGAATCTTTGATGAATCAATTGAGGCTGTCTCACTGATCAATTACGTGTGCTTTAGTGGTTTTCTTTGTATTTGTATGGTCAGCTGCATTATAAGAAGAGCTTAGGATATGGCCAACCTATTTCTTTTGGGATATGGCCAACCTATTTCTTTTAGGATATGGCCAACCTATTTCTTTTAGGATATGGCCAACCTATTTCTTTTAGGATATGGCCAACCTATTTCTTTTGGGATATGGCCAACCTATTTCTTTTAGGATATGGCCAACCTATTTCTTTTGGGATATGGCCAACCTATTTCTTTTAGGATATGGCCAACCTATTTCTTTTGGGATATGGCCAACCTATTTCTTTTAGGATATGGCCAACCTATTTCTTTTGGGATATGGCCAACCTATTTCTTTTAGGATATGGCCAACCTATTTCTTTTGGGATATGGCCAACCTATTTCTTTTAGGATATGGCCAACCTATTTCTTTTGGGATATGGCCAACCTATTTCTTTTAGGATATGGCCAACCTATTTCTTTTAGGATATGGCCAACCTATTTCTTTTGGGATATGGCCAACCTATTTCTTTTGGGATATGGCCAACCTATTTCTTTTAGGATATGGCCAACCTATTTTTTTTAGGATATGGCCAACCTATTTCTTTTAGGATATGGCCAACCTAAGCCGTCCCATAGCCGAGTGGTTAGCACGCTTGGCTACTGATCTAAGGGACCGGGTTCGAGCCCCGGGTAAGGCATGTCTGTTTGTGTCGTTTTTCTGCTGAGGTCCTGCCATCCTCACAGACTTTCTACTATGGCATATAAACTGACAGGCTCCTGTCTAGACCTCTGTGGCAAGCAGCTGCTTGAGGGGGTATTTATTTCTTTTTTATTTATGGCCAACCTATTTCTTTCCGGGGGACTGCTTTGTGATCTAGAATTCTGAAGATGATCATTAATGATAATTACAATAAAAAACACCGGAAATGTTGATTTCCAAGTTGATGCTAAATGGTTGCCATTAAAAAAAAATCTTGCATATAGACAGGCACCAAGAAATCCTTCTAGCAGTTAATATAATCGTAGTTGTTCAACAGAATATTGCTGTTACATACTTTATTTTTTGATTTATAATATACAGGAAGAAGAAGAGTCCTAAAAACCACTTTTGGTTTGTACAGATTGTCTTATACAAATACTAAGACCGAAGTCACCACTGACCGCTTCCTAAGTTAGCGCTAACAGCACACAAACAAACAAACAAACAACCATGCCATTCCAGAACTCGAGCGCAGACGCCGTCATTTGCTGTATAAACTGCGAACCAACGTAATACCGAGGCAACAATTTATATCTTGATTCTCTTTATAGTGCACAATAAAAATATAATAAAAAAATAAATACCCCCTCAAGCAGCTGCTTCCCACAGAGGTCTGACAGGAGCATGTCAGTTTATATGCCAGAGTAGAAGGTCTGAGAGGATGGCAGGACCTCAGCAGAAAAACAACACGAACATCCATGCCTTAACCGGGGTTCGAACCCAGGTCCCTTAGATCAGTAGCCAAACGCGCTAACCACTCGGCCACGGGACGGCAGAAAAACTATTTTGAGGTGTCCCTTTTGATATCTTCGACTTGGTAACTTTTTTGGTGTCCTGTTAACTCGTCTTCTTCGCTCAGAGGTGAACCCAACGATCGTCGACTGAGTTTTTTTTTGTTTTACCTAATGAAGTAAAACAAAAAAGTCAGTTTTCTTTCACCGAAAACCAGAGGTCTAAAAAAACAAAATTAATTATATTCTCGCAGATCAACTGTATTCTCCCCTACCCCCTCCAACAACAATCGCGAAAATAAATATATATATAAAGGCAATTCTTTGATTACCATTAACCGAAACCCAGTAACCACAGACACGTGCCACATTAGCTACATCTCGAGACCGCATCAGCGTTCATATCCCTCCGTTTTGGCGCGACACGACGGCAAGAAAGCGGGGAGGGGAAACTCGACGAGAGAGCATCCGATACCGGAAGCTCACCGATGCCTATCACACGGTCAGATTCACTCTACTGTCGGCGGCATGCGTCCTCCCGACGAAGCAAGATCCCACTCTTCCATCTGAGATGAGGTTCTCTTCAGTTTACTCCGTCGGCCAGCGACGCAGGTTACCGACGTTTGGGTGCCGCACACGGAGCACCTAAGGAGGCCTTCTCTGCTTCCTCTTCCTCTTTATGCGTCTCCCTGGGCGATCACAGTGAGGGTCTCATCAGCATCACTGATCACAGTCGACGATGCCGATCGACAGTCATAGGCGGGCAGGCTCTCTCGTGTTGATGGGATGTTGACAGCTGTACGGTAGCTTCGGCGGTAGCGGATTTCGCTGGGAGGGAAAAAAGAGATCGGATGGATTGGGTTTTGTCTCTGATCTTAGCCGCTTTTCCCAATGAAAGGCTTCTTTCAAGGAAATTGTTGGAGGCGACGATTCTTTCGGATTTTCCAGCGTGGATGACTTGTCAGCGAGGACTTTTGCGCTTAAGTGGACACAATGCGGAGAAAGTTGTTTTTCTACCTTTAAATCACTTCCACTCCCTTTTTTTTTTACCTTTTTTCCGAGAAAAAAGTGAAAGCTGCAAAATGAGAATAAGTTTCTGAAATTTTACCTAGAATTAATCCTCACTTTTTTTAATATGTCGCGAGGTGTAAACATCTTCATGCAGTTTTGTTTTGTTTATGTAAAAAAAAATGTGATATGGAGTGCTTAGCAGCCTTAACAACCAGTTTACAGTGATTTCCCAGACCTTCTCAAAAAACGTTTTTTGCTAAAATAAATCAATCAACGTTACAAAAGGAACATGGGATGTCCTTATTCAGGCTTTCCCAATAAGGTTTTGTGCAAAAAACAAAAAAAACTTGAAAAAAGAAAAATTAAACAAAATTAATTTTAAACAGTTTTCTTTTTTTATAAATATTTCATGAATTATATATTTTTTTATTATTATTATTATTATTTTATTTTTTTTTATATTTTTTCTTTTTTTTATATATATATTTAACCTTTTTTTGCAATTTTTCAGTTTATTTATTTTTTTTTATTTATTTTTTTTTTAAGTTTTTTGCTCTGGCTTAGAGTTAATTATAACGTTACAGCTTTCGGGGAGGTCCGTTTCCCGGCTTTCACAGTGACCAATGAAAATTAAGAAATAAAAAGTAGCTAAACTTGATAGAGTAAGTAAGTTATAAGTCAAGTTTTACATTTTTTAGAGATGTAATAAAAATGAAAGACTTTGTCAGTTAAATAAAAATCAAATTAAGATAAAATTGATGTAAGTTTTCTTGAGAAACTAATGAATTAAAATTATAAAACAAAAGTAAAAATTCCAATTAAGACTTTTTAAATTCTGTTCCGTAACTCACTGCTGAGAAGAAATCGTCCTAACAGACCCCTTAAAATTGCAATAAATTTATGCCCCTCCCCCTCTAAAATCATAGATAAAAATTATGCGACCCCCTTCTCCATAATGTAGGACCAACTTAGTTAAATTTAACGATTTCATTTCGTTAAATAGATTCAGAAAAAAATTTTCGCGTTAATTAGAATTCAGAAAAAATATCTGGCAACGATTTTTTGGCAATTTTTGGCAAAAATATCTGGCAACCTTTGTGTCACGTGACACGAAGGTTGCCAGATCACTAATTTCTAAAAAAATCGTTGCCAGATATTTTTTCTGAAATCTGTAATCAACCATAGTGTTCGGATACTTTTTTAATATATATAATACTTATGAATATATAATGCAATGAATATGGAGCGTGTGCAGTTACCGTTCACAGCAAACTGGAGCGGTTGCGGTTAATGTTCACAGCACATTGGATCGTGTAAGCTCACAAAGACCTGGATCGTGTGGGCTCACTCACGGAAATATTGCGCGTGTGCAGTTACCGTTCACAGCAAACTGGAGCGTGTGCAGTAACTGTACACGCTCCAGTTTGCTGTGAACGGTAACTGGAGCGTGTACAGTTGCTGTACACGCTCCAGATATTTTTCCTGAATTCTGTAATCACGTGACACGAAGGTTGCCAGATCACTAATTTCTAAAAAAAACGTTGCCAGACATTTTTTCTGAATTTTGTAATCAACCATAGTGTTCGGATACTTTTTTCAGCAAGTGTACTACGACATACATCTCTTCCTAGCACGAGTGCTGTTTTCTTACCACGAAGACAGGTAGCGCTTAGGGAAACTTACTTTTTGATACGCCTACGAAAAAGTATGTATGTTTCAGCCTGTACCCATTCTACTTTGAACCCTATCCCAAAGACTAATAAAATTGAGGAGCTAAAACAAAGTTAAGAGAATTGTGAATTCGTAAAAACTATAAAATCTAGAAACTAAAAGCAAAAGGATGAAACTTACTAAAACATGGGGAGGGGTGGCTCAGTCGGTAGCGCGCCAGGCTCGCAATCTGTAGTTCCCAGGTTCGAGTCCCAGCTGGGTCAGCGTTGAGATTTATCTCCGCAAAATTCCCCGCCCTGCCCACGGTCAGTAGGGGACACCGATGGGCTTGGAAAGACCGCCGTCCGTCGGATGGGACGTTAAACCGTGGTCCCGTGTGTGGGAGAGCTATACCCTGTGCACGTTAAAGAACACGCTGGATGGCCTTGACGGGAGGCTACCATCTGTCTCCCAACAGCTGTTCCAGTGGGTCCCCTCCCCCAACCTTCTCTGAGCCTTCGGGGTCCTTGTGACCTGGCCATTTAGCCCATGGTGTGCAAAAAAGGGCCGCTCAGAGGTAAAACAACCCAACCCTTATTAAAACAGTCATTTGTGTCCCTTTTACTTTCACCATAAAAAACATAAAAAGACAAAAAAGAAAGTAATGAAATCGGAACTTTTATACGATCCCTCCCTGATAAAAAAAAGAAACATAACATTTCAATTTTCTCTTCGTAGAAATAAATTTAAGAGTATAAATTCCGATAAAGCTTCAAACACCATACAAGAAAAGAAATATAAAGGTTCGAAGGTTGCTTCCCAATGATATTGCACGAGGTCCTTAGTCTTTGAACTGGAGTGTGTTTTACCCTGTCTCCGTAGCCGAGTGCTTACCGCGCTTGGCTACTGATCTAAGGGACCTGGGTTCGAGCCCCGGGTAAGGCATGGTTGTGTGTGTCGTTTTTCTGCTGAGGTCCTGCCATCCTCTCAGACCTTCTACTATGGCATATAAACTGACAGCCTGTCAGTTTATATGCCATAGCCTACACTGTCAGACCACTGTGGCAAGCAGCTGCTTGAGAGGGTATTTAATTTTTTATTATTATTATTATTATCTATAACATTAATTTCTCACTTGCTAGTGAACTAGAAAAATAAAACAATCTCCATCCCCCACAAAGCGTCAAATGAATGTGACTTCTGAACATTTGCATGAAGACAAGTACAGTGGACCTTCATTATAGCGCTGCTCGCTATACCGCGCACTCGGTTATAGCGCGGGCGATGTTCGCGATAAGTTCAAACATGTTTATACAGGTCCGTGCGGCGTTAGTGAGTATCGCATTTTATTGTTACTGCGTATTGAGTAATTGTGTATGTATTGAGTTCCTGCATGTATTTTGAATAGTGTTTAATTATTGTATGCATGATGAGTAAAAGAAAAGCTTACAGTGTGAAATTTATTGTGTCGCCACCGCGCCGCTCGGTATAACGCGGTTCACCTTATAACGCGGGTGTTGTTTCCCGTCCGACATGCGCGTTATATCGGGAGTCCACTGTAGTAGCATAAATGAGAGTTCTGGGCTATTTACTGGTCCAGAACTCTCATTTATGCTACTACTAAGGGTTGGGTTGTTTTACCTCTGAGCGGCACTTTTTTGCACACCATGGGCTAAATGGCCAGGTCACATGGACCCCGAAGGCTCAGAGAAGGTTGGGGGAGGGGACCCACTGGAACAGCTGTTGGGAGACAGATGGTAGCCTCCCGTTAAGGCCATCCAGCGTGTTTTTTAACGTGCACAGGGTATGGCTCTCCCACACACGGGGCCACGGCTTAGCGTCCCATCCGACGGACGGCGGCATTTCCAAGCACATCGGTGTCCCCTACTGACCGTGGGCAGGGAATTTTGCGGAGATAAATCTCAACGCTGACCCAGCTGGGACTCGAACCTGGGAACTACAGATTACGAGCCTGGCACGCTACCGACTGAGCCTCCCCCGCCCCTGCTACTACTAAGACATCGATGTCTTTAGAAGAGTGATCTGCTCAGAAACTCTACAGAAAAACCTCCATATCTCGAAACATTTCAAAAGTTCCGAGCTGGTTCATCCAGATGCATTTTCTCCCCATCCTTTCGCACAAACCGAGCATCCATCTTGCTGCAAGCATTGATTTGTTTTCCTCCAAAAGCTATCGATTCGCACTCCGAAAATCTCTGAATCCCTGCACAAAACTAACACTCGTCACCAATGCATTTCTGAAGAAAGAGAGCACATAAAGATATATTCCAGCCATTAGTGACCACCTCGGGGGTCCAAATATATCCTCTCCCCGTTCCTTAACGCCGAGGGAGTATTTTGGGTGGCCCCAATTCAGGGAAACAATAGTTTCGCCTCCCTTTCAGCTGTTGGCCGTTGTCAATCAACTGAGGTCAGAGGGACAGCTGCGCCGTTTGTCATCTCTGATACTTCTCCTCCCGTAGCCCAAGCAACCTCTTCCCCCTCCCACTGCTCCGTCTCTTCTTCCAGAAGTAAGATGATCAGCTCTCAAGCTTCTATCGGCTATTTGGATGCGGGGGAGGATGGTCCGTGCGGAACTTGCATCTCCTCGTTGAAACAACAGAACTCTCGTTCTGGACGCTTAAGAAACAATGGCGACGGTCGTTAGAAGGTTTGGCTTGCCGATCACGTTAAACTGAAGATAAACAATTCGTTCCGACTAGAGTTGCACGCACGTGGCGGCCATTGTTGGCTTCTGAGCTCTTTTGCCCTCCCCCTCGTTTCCCCCTTCCCCATGGATTCTTAACTCCCTCCGAGAGATGCGATGAAATTTATCGTAAAAGATTCGATGATTCGTCAGCAAATTCTTTTTCAACAGAAAAAAATTTTCTTAGTAGTTTTGAGGGAAAAAAAATCGGGGCGGGGGTGGCTCAGTCGGTAGCGCGCCAGGCTCGTAATCTGTAGTTGCCAGGTTCGAGTCCCAGCTGGGTCAGCTTTGAGATTTATCTCCGCAAAATTCCCCGCCCTGCCCACGGTCAGTAGGGGACACCGATGGGCTTGAAAAGGCCGCCGTCCGTCGGATGGGACGTTAAGCCGTGGCCCCGTGTGCGGGAGAGCCATACCCTGTGCACGTTAAAGAACACGCTGGATGGCCTAGACGGGAGGCTACCATCTGTCTCTCAACAGCTGTTCCAGTGGGTCCCCTCCCCCAACCTTCTCTGAGCCTTCGGGGTCCATGTGACTTGGCCATTTAGCCCATGGTGTGCAAAAAAGTGCCGCTCAGAGGTAAAACAACCCAACCCTCCGAGAAATGCGATGAAATTTAACGTAAAAGATTCGATGGTTCGTCAGCAAATTCTTTTTCAACAGAAAAAGTTTTCTTAGTAGTTTTGAGGAAAAAAAATACTAGGTTCGATTCATCACTTGACACTCCTGATAAAAAAAAATTTATTAGTAGCCAAAATAAAAAACGCGAAACTTTCACAAAACTTCCTAAACACGTTGGGAATTTTGTTAAAAGTTTGGTTATGTCGTGAAAAGTATATTTGGATAAAAACAAAACAAATCGCTTTTAACGCGAATGTGGGATGTTCGTTGTCGAAGAGAAGGATGTTAATTTTCTACCTTTAGCACCTCTAATAGTAAAAATTAAAACTAATGAATGGCTGTAAAAATGAAAATAGTAATATTTCTTAGTACTGAAAAGGACAAAAAAAGAAACTTTGGCTTTTAACTCTCTGAAGTCATTACAAACCATTCACTTAAAGATTTTCCTTTTGCCAAATTAGATGCAAATTCTCTAACAATGGAAATTAAAAGCATTGGAAGATTACAAAAAAGCGAATCATAATATTTCATTATTATGTATCCAATTCAAAATCATTTTCCATTGGGGCGGGGGTGGCTCATTCGGTAGTGCGTCAGGCTCGTAATCTGTAGTTCCCAGGTTCGAATCCCAGCTGGGTCAGCGTTGAGATTTATCTCTGCAAAAATTCCCCGCCCTGCCCACGGTCAGTAGGGGACACCGATGGGCTTGGAAAGGCCGCCGTCCGTCGGATGGGACGTTAATCCGTGGCTCCGTGTGTGGGAGAGAGCCATACCCTGTGCACGTTAAAGAACACGCTGGATGGCCTTGACGGGAGGTTACCATCTGTCTCCCAATAGCTGTTCCAGTGGGTCCCCTCCCTCAACCTTCTCTGAGCCTTCGGGGTCCATGTGACCTGGCCATTTAGCCCATTGTGTGCAAAAAAGTGCCGCTCAGAGGTAAAACAACCCAACCATTTTCCATTTGTCGCTTGAAACAGAAGAGTTGCATTTTCCCACCCCCTTGGCAAAAAACGAACAAATGGTTGCTATCGATAAAAATCCCTTGTTCATCATAGTCCATCACTAAAATTTCAAATTTTTAACTCAAATAGATTGTGTCCAATAGTTTTTAAAGTTTTGCTATTTTCCATATTCTTCCACAGTTAGAGGGCGCTATTTAAACCATTGGAGATTTAGAAAGTATGAATTATGATATTTCTTCCAGTGACCATCAAATTCAAAGAGAATTTTTAATTCATCTCTAAATGCAAAAACGAGAACAGATAGACCATAAAATAAAAATAAATAAATATCCCCTCAAGCAGCTGCTTGCCACAGAGGTCTGACAGGAACCTGCCAGTTTATATGCCATAGTAGAAGGTCTGTGAGGATGGCAGGACCTCAGTAGAAAAACAACACACACATCCGTGCCTTATCCGGGGCTCGAACCCAGGTCCCTTTGATCAGTAGCCAAGTGCGCTAACCACTCTGCCACGGAACCCGCCGCAAACTCAATTCCCCTGTCTTAACCTCAATTCCCCTGTCTAACCTGTAATTTTAGAGAGATATTTATTTATCTGCAAAATGCTTTAAAGCAATCCTCATTCGGTTTACAAACTCAAAACGACGATTGATACAGTAATTTAGCACATTTCCAGACCAACTACGCAAGTTTGTTCTTGGTTAAGGTAAGTTCGTAAACTATGAGTGCGTCACGTAGAGAGGGAATTATGTTATGCGAACATTTCATGCTATTTTGTTCACATACCTACAAAAAACCTATCAATTTTAAAGTATCAGATGACAAAGATAAATCTGTTATGTATTAATCAAGTTGGGTTGTTTTACCTCTGAGCGGCACTTTTTTGCACACCATGGGTAAATGGCCAGGTCACATGGACCCCGAAGGCTCAGAGAAGGTTGGGGGAGGGGACAAACTGGAACAGCTTTTGGGAGACAGATGGTAGCCTCCCGTCAAGGCCATCCAGCGTGTTATATAACGTGCACAGGGTACGGCTCTCCCGCACACGGGGCCGTGGAGTTTTGCGGAGATAAGTCTCAACGCTGACCCAGCTGGTACTCGAACCTGGGAACTACAGATTATGAGCCTGGCGCGCTACCGACTGAGCCACCCTCGGCCCAATCAAGAAAGACATACAAGACGAGATTATTACTTTTGTTATCGAAACGTATAAAGTTTCGGTTTTACCGGAAAAATTGCGTTTTTACCTGAAGGGATACGAAGTCAAGACCTCCTGAAAACATGCCTCGTGGTCTAATCAATGATCTACATGATGCTGATAAAGATTTCTGCTAGCAAGGGCTGTATGAAAAGATATCATCCACAAGAATTCAGGTTGTATTACCTCTGATCGAGAATTTTTTTTTTTGCACACAATGAACTAAATATCCAAGTCACAAGGACCCCAAGGGCTCAGAGTAGAATGGGGGAAAGGGACTCAGTGGACAGTTGCTAGGAGACAGATGGAAGCCTGTCGTCAATGCCATCCAGTGTGTTCTTTAGTATGCAAAGGTTATAACTCTCTCGCCCACGGGACTACGGCGTAACGTTCCATCGACGAAACGGCGGTCTCCTCAATCCCATAGGTGTTTCCTTTCTGACTGAGATTAGGGTGGGCGTTTAGGGAGATAATATCAACTCTGGGATTCGAACCTGGGAAAAAAGGCACAAAGAGGACACCAATGGACTTGGATATATTGCCGTCCGTCGAATGGGAGATTTTAAACCGTGGCACCTCGCTGAAATTGAAGAACAGGATGGATGATCTTGACGTGAGGCTTCCATCTGTCTCTTAACATCTGTACAGTGGTCCTTGTGAACTGGCCATTTCGTTCATTTTGGGCCCCAAAGTAACACTCATCAGTAGGGGAAAAAACGCAACGAAGTGGCCAGAGTTTAAGAACCTCTACTTGAAACATTTAAGGACTTATCAGTGAGCCGACGATTATTGTGCGATTTCAGGAATTTCAAAAGGAGGCCGAACGATGGAGGAAGTCGTAAAACGAAATGGAGTACAAAAGATACCGCTGTCTTTGTGATGCCGCCCTTAGGAGCGTGAGGTATCAGCAGGAAGAAGTGGAGAGGGGGGGGAGGTAGTGAAACAAAGATGGAGAAGAATGTTTTGCGTAGGTGGGAGGGACGTGGGTGGGAGAGAAACAACAGGGAAAAGATCATAAGGCTAATCCTTTTATTCTTTTCTTGCTTTTTTTATGTACAGTCGCTCAAAAAAGTATCCGAACACTATGGTTGATTACAGAATTCAGAAAAAATATCTGGCAACGATTTTTTTAGAAATAGTTATCTGGCAACTTTCGTGTCACGTGAGACGAAAGTTGCCAGATCACTATTTCTAAAAAAATCGTTGCCAGATATTTTTTTCTGAATTCTGTAATCAACCATAGTGTTCGGATACTTTTTTTTGAGGGACTGTATGTGGTCATATTATTTTGATACTAGATCGTGTGGGCTCACTCACGGAAATATTGAGCGTGTGCAGTTACCGTCCACAGCAAACTGGAGCGTGTGCAGTAACTGCACACGCTCCAGTTTGCTGTGAACGGTAACTGGAGCGTGTACAGTTGCTGTACACGCGCCGGATATTTTTTTCTGAATTCTGTAATCACGTGACACGAAGGTTGCCAGATCACTAATTTCTAAAAAAAATCGTTGCCAGATATTTTTTCTGAATTCTGTAATCAACCATAGTGTTTGGATACTTTTTTGAGCGACTGTACGCGAGGAAGAACGAATGTAAAACAAATGCGATGGATGATACCTGGCAGTGGCGAAGCGTGGACAATGAGACTGCGCGATTATTTCAGCTTTCAAGTGATTGATTAATCTATCAATCACTTGTCGATCAACCAGTTATCACATAGATCAAATATCATTAGCCTATTGGCATGGGGGCGGGGGGCGGGGGGCGGGGGTGACTCAGTCGGTAGCGCGCCAGGCTCGTAATCTGTAGTTCCCAGGTTCGAGTCCCAGCTGGGTCAGCGTTGAGATTTATCTCCACAAAATTCCCCGCCTTGCCCACGGTCAGTAGGGGACACCGATGGGCTTGGAAAGGCCGCCGTCCGTCGGATGGGACGTTTAGCCGTGGCCCCGTGTGTGGGAGAGCCATACACTGTGCACGTTAAAGAACTCGCTGTATGGCCTTGACGGGAGGCTACCATCTGTCTCCCAACAGCTGTTCCAGTGGGTCCCCTCCCCCAACCTTCTCTGAGCCTTCGGGGTCCATGTGACCTGGCCATTTAGCCCCTTTGTGTGCAAAAAAGTGCCGCTCAGAGGTAAACCAACCCAACCCAACCTATTGGCATGCGATTTATAACTTAATTCACCAATGACTCGTGAGAATTTTTGATCTATTAATTGCGCAGTCTCACTGACTCTATTGCCTACACCCACTTTTCACCACTGATAGTTGGGCTTTTGCATCAAACATTTCGTTTAATCATTTCTTAATGTAATCAAATTGCGCTGGTTTTGATTATTATTTAAAGCAAAATTACTTATTTCTTTTAATATGTAATATGTACAATGCTAGCATTGAAAGCTTGAATGGATTGTTTGCTTCTAAACTGCATTTTTTTGCACACGATGGACTAAATAGCCAGGGTACAAAAACCCCAAGGACTTGCAGAAGGTTGAGGTAAAGGTCCGACTGATTCTTATGGACAACTACTGGACAGCTGTTAGGAGACAGATGGTAGCCTCCCGTCAAGTCCTGGGCGGCGGTGGCTCAGTCGGTAGCGCGCCAGGCTCGTAATCTGTAGTTCCTAGGTTCGAGTCCCAGCTGGGTCAGCGTTGAGATTTATCTCCGCAAAAATTCCCCGCCCTGCCCACGGTCAGTAGGGGACACCGATGGGCTTGAAAAGGGCGCCGTCCGTCGGATGGGACGTTAAGCCGTGGCCCCGTGTGCGGGAGAGACATATTCTGTGCACGTTAAAGAACACGCTGGATGGCCTTGACGGGAGGCTACCATCTGTCTCCCAACAGCTGTTCCAGTGGGTTCCCTCTCCCAACCTTCTCTGAGCCTTCGGGGTCCATGTGACCTGGCCATTTAGCCCATGGTGTGCAAAAAAGTGCCGCTCAGAGGTAAAACAACCCAACCCGTCAAGGCCATCCAGCGTGTTCTTTAACGCCCACAAAGTATGGCTCTACTGTACACGGAACTTTTCTAGCCATCAGTATCCTTTTTCTTTTTCGTTATCCGTTCCTTTTTCGTTACCTTTTTCGTTATCGGTATCTTTTTCGTTATTCCTTTTTCGTTATCCGTCGGATAGGACGGTAAGAGGAAGGTAGGATGGATGTTAGCGGAGATAAATCTCAAAGCTGGCTGACACAGTTAGCACTCGAAACTGCAGATTATGAGCCTGGCGCAATACCGACGGCATTACCCCTGCCTCTGAAGGATGAAAACATTATTGTTAGAAATATACTTTTATCAACTCTGAATTTAAATTAATAGAAAGTGTAAAATCCAATCATTTGTGGCGAATATTGAATACTCATTTTTGAAGAGAATTGTGTTCTGTCAGTTTCACATTCAGATTTCTCTAAAAGTAGAAGGCCAAACTAATAAAAATGGTTATTATTTTTTGATACTTATCCAAACAAAAAAGAATTTTTCGCCTTCTCAAAGAAATCTTGCAGTTTTTCTACACTTCGGAGTAGGGTTGTTTGGGTTGTTTTACCTCTGAGCGGCACTTTTTTGCCCACCATGGGCTAAATGGCCAGATCACATGGACCCCGAAGGCTCAGAGAAGGTTGGGGGAGGGGACCCACTGTTGGGAGACAGATGGTAGCCTCCCGTCAAGGCCATCCAGCTTGTTCTTTAACGTGCACAGGGTATGGCTCTCCCGCACACGGGGCCACAGCTTAACGTCCCATACGACGGGCGGCGACCTTTCCAAGCCCATCGGTGTCCCCTACTGACCGTGGACAGGGCGGGGAATTTTGCGGAGATAAATCTCAACGCTGACCCAGCTGGGACTCGAACCTGGGAACTGCAGATTACGAACCTGGCGCGCTATCGACTGAGCCACCCTTTACACTTAGGGGATGAGAGTAATTGCTATCAATGTGCACCCTTTAGACATCACACTCTAACAGCTAAATTTTAAATTTTGAGCATAGACTGTTGCAAATATTAAAGTTTTGCAATTTCCAAACGCTGTACACCCTTTATAAAGCTTAGTCCCGCCTTTGAAAAGCTAGCATCCACTATTTCCTGTCCTTCACTACTCCGAAAAATTTTAAAATAATTTTATAACCTCTGCTAATAGCTCTGTTGTAGGAGAGAAAATGTTACGATTGGCTTCAAAATGCCGCCAACCTACAATATTTTAAAATGGAAAAAAATCCCTGGACACAATTTGTAACTCTCATAAATATTGTTCTATTGTCGCGAAACTTGAAATAATAATGGCTCTTTTATCAGTCCGGATTATTTTGAAAACGATGAAAATATACTGGATATTTGACAAAATATTCATCATGCGGCTTTCAAGCGGTAATCCAGTACTTATTCACACAAAATCCCATACTAAAACGTTGCTGAAAATCTTCCTAAAAGGAATATTTGAAACTGAAAAAATTCGATTATTTGAAATTTGGATTAACAATTGCTGGTCGTTATTAAACACGTGTCAATCTGTTACACATTTGAAAAATGGTGGCAATGTGACTGATGGCTTATTATGAAGATATTTTAATTTCACGCGATAATAATTCCTTGTAAAAACTGACTTAAAATAGTGCCAGAAGTATTAAGAGCAGCAAAAATATTTTATTGTACTAGATGGCCAGGTCACAAGAACTCCGAAAAGGTTGCAGGGAGGGGGGCCCACTGGACAACTGTTAGGGGACAGATGATTGCCTCCCGTCAAGGCCATCCAGCATTTTCATATATTTATTCTAAGGGACCTGGGTTCGAGCCCCGGGTAAGGCATGGATGTATGTGTCGTTTTTCTGCTGAGGTCCTGCCATCCTCTCAGATCTTCTACTATGGCATATAAACTGACAGGCTCCTGCCAGACCTCTGTGTCAAGCAGCTGCTTGAGGGGGTATTTATTTTTTATTTTTTTTTAATTTATTTATTTGACGTGCTATAGTTTTCCCGCACAAGGGGCAACAGCTTAACGTCACATCCGAAGGAGGAGGCCTTTCCATGCCCATTAGAGGGTACGGCGGGGTATTAATTGTGCACAGATTCAATTCCGTTGCTATGTAGATTTATTTTTTATGGTTTTTTTTCAGTGGATTTCAAGAGTCCGTTAACCGTCGGATAGGATTCTAAGATGAGGTCCCACGATCAGATTCCAGTGCTACATTCTCAAGATCATTACATTCTTCAGTGAAGTCATCACGAGGTAGCTTCGAAACGCTTTGCAAATGTCCTTCGTGAAGCGAGACCCAACAACAACAACGTTTTTGAGCCCGACCAAAATGTTTCATAGAGGCCGACTGGTGGTCTGCTAAATATAGGACAAAAATCTAACCATCCGCCGCGCCTGCGCAGTGGCTGCGGTGGTGGCAGTGGAGAATGAGACGGAGGAGAGTGAAAAGGGTCGGGATCGGGGGGGGGGGGGAAGAATGGACGTCACGAGTTGTCTGCGTTCCTTTGTTCTGAGGCGTGGCCAAATAGCATTGTCTCGCTCCTTCAGGGCTCGAAGGGAAAGCCAACATATTTGGTTTCGAAGATAGATCCCCATCAGCATCCTTATCATCATCTGCATTCTGCTCATCAACAACATCTATGAAGTTATAAACAAATATAACTGTGATGATTATCATATTTTAACGAATTCATTCTTCATGTGAGAGTGAGAGAGAGAGATCAATATCATCAACATTCTCACCATCATCAGCATTCTTATCATCATCAGCATCCTTGTCATCAGTCGCATCTACCAGGTTCCACAAAAATGTACAAAGGGCGTCTGTAAAACATCTCAGAATACAATGAAAGCTGAAAATTTAGTTTTACCGTAAGTGAAAAAATATGATTATTTATGTTCAGATATGGATCGCGCGACGCTGTTGATTTTTGATATCTATAACGAAATTTAGGGAGGGGGAGGGGGGTCGACCTGACGAGTTGTATCTCAAATTAAAGCTTGTGGCATCTTCAATTTTATGGGCTACCTCAAACACGACTCCAAAAGGACGGAAACATGTGATCAGTGCTTATGAGTCATATATCAAAGGAACGTTTCCGAAGGTAGGTGTTTTTAGCGACAAAGGAAAAAATATAAAAATATAAATAAACAATTTTTTTTTAAATACCTATCTTCCTATATGGGCTCTAAGAAATAGAAAATAAACCTAAAAGATTCCGATGATGCAATCAGTCACTGAATTCGTATTCACTTCAAAGTTTGGTTTCATTCTTCATTGTGGGGGGCGGGGGTGGCTCAGTCGGTAGTTCCCAGGTTCGAGTCCCAGCTCGGTCAGCGTTGAGATTTATCTCCGCAAAATTCCCCGCCCTGCCCACGGTCAGTAGGGGACACTAATGGGCTTGAACCCACGGTCAGTAGGGGACACCGATGGGCTTGGAAAGGCCGCCGTCCGTCGGATGGAACGTTAAGCCGTGGCCCCGTGTGCGGGAGAGCCATACTCTGTGCACGTTAAAGAACACGCTGGATGGCCTTGACGGGAGGCTACCATCTGTCTCCCAACAGCTGTTCCAGTGGGTCCCCTCCCCCAACCTTCTCTTTGCCTTCGGGGTCCTTGTGACCTGGCCATTTAGCCCATAGTGTGCAAAAAAGTGTCGCTCAGAGGTAAAACAACCCAACCCAACCTATCTCCGCAAAAAATCCCCGCCCTGCCCACGGTCAGTAGGGGACACCGTTGGGCTTGGAAATGAAGCCGTCCGTCGGATGGGACGTTAAGCCGTGGCCCCTTGTGCGGGAGAGCCATACCCTGTGCACGTTAAAGAACACGCTGGATGGCCTTGACGGGAGGCTACCATCTGTCTCCCAACAGCTGTTCCAGTGGGTCCCCTCCCCCAACATTCTCTGAGCCTTCGGGTTCCATGTGACCTGGCCATTTAGCCCATGGTGTGTAAAAAAGTGCCGCTCAGAGGTAAAACAACCCAACACATTCTTCAATGCTCAGTTTCGTTTTCTACTTTTTTAAAGCGCATAAGGAAGATAAACAATTTTTTGTTTTTTTTAAATTTAGAGGACGAAAATTCCCCTCTGATTCGGAGACGGTTTTTAAACCTCAGGCGATTTCGAAGGTCGTTCCTAACAGCGAGTTCCAGAAAACGTTTAAAAAGTTGCAGGAACGCTGAGACTAGTCTTTCAATCATTGCACAGTTTCCGAAAAACTCTTTTCAAGTCTCCCACAAAATTTTATCGTACAACGCTGTTCCGTTTGATATCCATAACGTAAAAACTTGAAAGAAACAGTCGCAAAAATGCGTTTAACAGGCGGCTACGAATGTATCTTACTTCAAAGGAACTCTGTGCCTAATAAAACACTAAACGACGGTTTCCATGGTTACGAGACAGTGTGTTTAACCAATGGGTACTCTCGCGGGGGGGGGCGGGGGGGGGCTCAATCGGTAGCGCGCCAGGCTCGTAATCTGTAGTTCCCAGGTTCGAGTACCAGCTGGGTCAGCGTTGAGATTTATCTCCGCAAAGATTCCCCGCCCTGCCCACAGTCAGTAGGGGACACCGATGGGCTTGGAAAGGCCGCCGTCCGTCGGATGGGACGTTAAGCCGTGGCCCCGTGTGCGGGAGAGCCATACCCTGTGCACGTTAAAGAACACGCTGGATGGCCATGACGGGAGGCTACCATCTGTCTCCCAACAGCTGTTCCAGTGGGTCCCCTCCCCCAACCTTCTCTGAGCCTTCGGGGTCTATGTGACCTGGCCATTTAGACCATGGTGTGCAAAAAAGTGCCGTTCAGAGGTAAAACAACCCAACCCAACTCTCGCGCGGCGTCCGAACAGTGTTGCCAATTTACAGCAGAAATATTCTCAGGTTTTTTAGGACGCCATTTGTAATTGACCAAGTGAAGGCCTCTCATGACAACAGAAGATTCGATACTTCATTTGGTTTCTTCTCGAATAACTAACACATCGATCATTGTCATTTTTGAATAGATTTATTTTTAATGTGATAATTCGTCTCAAGATCGATTCTCAGCTAGATCGGAAAATTAGGCACACCATGAGTTAAATGGCCACAAGGACCCCGAAGGCTCAGAGAAGGTTGGGTGAGGGGACCCACTGGAACAGCTGTTGGGAGACAGATGGTAGCCTCCCGTCAAGGCCATCCAGCGTGTTCTTTAACGTGCACAAAGTATGGCTCTCCCGCACACGGGGCCACGGCTTAACGTCCCATCCGACGGACGGTGGCCTTTTCAAGCCCATTGGTGTCCCCTACTGACCATGGGCAGGGCGGGCAAATTTTGTGGAGATAAATCTCAACGCTGACCCAGCTGGGACTCGAACCTGGGAACTACAGATTACGAGCCTGGCGCGCTACCGACTGAGTCCCCCCCGCCCCCCTGGGAAAAGGATACAGCGGACAGCTATTAGGGGATAGCGGAAACCTCTCGTCAAAGCTATATAACATGTTTATTAACGTGAACAGGGTATTGCTCTCAAACACCTGGGAACCACGGCACAACATCCCATCCGAAGAACGCCGGCTTTTCCAAGACCATCGGTTTCTCTTTTCTAGAAAAGGACAGATTGGAGGTTGGCGAAGAAAATCTCAAAGCAGGCGCAGTGGAAATTTGTTACCTGTCGTAATTAGGCAAATATGAAAAAAATATTCATACACCTTGCGGATTCAGAATCTCCTGGTTATCCGCCAATCGTTATTTTTTTTAGCTAAGGCGAGGCAATCACAATTGCTTGACAACGGTCATGATGGTTGTGCTGTGAAACTTTTACCATGTAATTCTAAGCATTAGCCTTAACTCAAATGGTAGAGCAACTGGCTCGTAACCAGGAAATCCCGAGTTCGAGTCTGGGAGGCAGATAGGTGGATTTTTTTTTATTTATTTGACACTTGCCTAATTACTACAAATGAATATCACCTGGTTAGCAAAAGTGAAGACTAAAATGCGATATTTGAAAAGTGATGTCTAAAAAAATGGGATTATAAGGTGAAGCAAAAAGGGAAGTCTATAAAAAGTGAGGGCTAAAAGGTGAGACTAAAAAGTGGAGACTAAAAGGTGAGACTAAAAAGTGAAGACTAAAAGGTGAGACTAAAAAGTGGAGCTAAAAGGTGAGACTAAAAAGTGAAGACTAAAAGGTGAGACTAAAAAGTGAAGACTAAAAGGTGAGACTAAAAAGTGGAGACTAAAAGGTGAGACTAAAAAGTGAAGACTAAAAGGTGAGACTAAAAAGTGAAGACTAAAAGGTGAGACTAAAAAGTGGAGACTAAAAGGTGAGACTAAAAACTGAAGACTAAAAGGTGAGACTAAAAAGTGAAGACTAAAAGGTGAGACTAAAAAGTGAAGACTAAAAGGTGAAGACTAAAAGGTGAGACTAAAAAGTGAAGACTAAAAGGTGAGACTAAAAAGTGAAGACTAAAAGGTGAAGACTAAAAGGTGAGACTAAAAAGTGAAGACTAAAAGGTGAGACTAAAAAGTGAAGACTAAAAGGTGAGACTAAAAAGTGAAGACTAAAAGGTGAGACTAAAAAGTGAAGACTAAAAGGTGAGACTAAAAAGTGGAGACTAAAAGGTGAGACTAAAAAGTGAAGACTAAAAGGTGAGACTAAAAAGTGAAGACTAAAAGGTGAGACTAAAAAGTGAGGTCCGCAAGTTACAGGTTTCGCTTACTACCAGCGGTGGCTCTCAATGATTCGCAAGTGAGACAAATTAGAAATTATTTACTTACATTACAAAAAAATTCACTTACATTGAATTCCTTCCCTTCTTATTAACCCTCCCCCCCCCCCCGATGCGGGACCACCTTGTCGAGGTGTGTGTGGTGGGGGGGAGGCTTGAGAGCTTAAATGAAGTCGAAGGCTATGCTGACCGGATTGGGCAACGGTCGGACATAGCTAAGATGGAAGAAGTTGAGGGCCCTGCTGACTAGAACCTCTGCATGTTGGACGGGGCCCCGATGGAAGGGCCGGACTAAGAGTCCCAATCACGGGAGCTGAGGCAACTTGGATTCTATATCCTTGTTTGTGGCGGTCCATGACATAGATTAAATTTAGGTTTTGACCGACGGATTAGCTTTACTCCTATAGTACTTTTCGCCATTAGGTAGTCGGGAATGAGCTGTATCTATATGGTACTGTCTTGTCCCTGACCGTAGGTAGTGGTGAATATGGCATTTCCCTATACTGGTAGTGCTTCAGGCGGAACTAGTGGGTCTTGTCATCATATATATTTACCCTCTTATTAATCGTCCTTTTTGGCGATTGGTGCTGTCGTTGTGATTCCGTACAGTGGACATCGTTTTCCGACACTGTGAATCAAATCTTCATCTTCCACTGACTATGGCTTTAGGTCGAGCCATTTGTCGTATTCTGAAACAACTGTAACGAAAAAAAATCATGCATCATCCACATGTCAATAGAAATTTAATTCTAAGTTCCGTAACTTTGAAAGTAAACTTTTTAATGGAAATATGTTAATTATTACTGAAACCAGGTTTAAAGAATAATCTTCATAAATCTTTATTTTCAACAATTTACTTTGGATAGTTAAGAAGTTAAGGTCAATAGAGCATTTAAAGCAGGTGTTGTCACTCATATGAATTTATCTCAAAGTTAAAGCTTTAATACACTGTTCCTATGAAAATATTGGAGGATTTCCAGGTTCTGTTGGGGCGGGGGTAGCTCAGTCGGTAGCGCGCCAGGCTCGTAATCCGTAGTTCCCAGGTTCGAGTCCCAGCTGGGTCAGCGTTGAGATTTATCTCCGCAAAATTTCCCTCCCTGCCCACGGTCAGTAGGGGACACCGATGGGCTTGGAAAGGCCGCCGTCCATCGGATGGGACGTTAAGCCGTGGCCCCGTGTGTGTGGGAGAGAGCTATACCCTGTGCACGTTAAAGAATACGCTGGATGGCCTTGACGGGAGGCTACCATCTGTCTCCCAACAGCTGTTCCAGTGGGTCCCCTCCCCCCAACCTTCTCTGAGCCTTCGGGATCCATGTGACCTGGCCATTTAGCCCATGGTGTGCAAAAAAGTGCCGCTCAGAGGTAAAACAACCCAACCCAGGTTCTGTTAATGGTAATCTAACTTCGAAGTTCTATAACTTCTAAACTACGCATTTAATGGGAAAATATGACTGAAGGTAAATTAAAGATCATAATCAAATCTATTTAAATCTCGATTTTCAACAATATTCGTTGAGTGTTTCAAGAGTTACGGGAGCTGAAATATTTCCCAGCAGCAAGGATTCGTAAGAATTTATCTCATAAATGAATTAAAACTTAAATAATAAGGATTGTTTCAAACTATTTAATAAAATAAATATGCATTTTAGGAGTTTAGCCTCAAGCAGCTGCTTGCTACAGAGGTTTGACAGGAGCCTGCCGTAGAGAAGATTGTGAGGAAGTAGAGACTTCAGCAGAAAAACCGGAGCTCGAACCCAGGTACCTTTGATCAAGAGCCAAATGCTCTAACCAATGGACAATTTTGCGTAATGAATATTTAATATTAGATAATTACGAATATTTTTTTATAAAACAAGATAATTTATCATTAAATATTTCAGCTTCCAGAAGTCTTTAAATGCTGAATAAATGCAGTTGAAAATCCAGATTTAAATAGATTTTATTATGATCTTTATCTTCAGTCATATTTTCCCATTAAATGCATATTTTAAAAGTTATAGAGCTGCGAAAAATTTAGATTCTCTTTGTCACAACTCTAATGGAGATTCCCTAATATTTTGGGAGGGCAGTGTAAAACATTTAGTACCACCTCAAAAATCTGAAAATATCCTCTTCTTCCAGAAGCCCTCTAAAATCCAGACAATTATTTAATGTATTATTAAATTCATTGGGCGGGGGTGGCTCAGTCGGTAGCGCGCCAGGCTCGTAATCTGTAGTTCCCAGGTTCGAGTCCCAGCTGGGTCAGCGTTGAGATTTATCTCCGCAAAATTCCCCGCCCTGCCCACGGTCAGTAGGGGACACCGATGGGCTTGGAAAGGCCGTCGTCCGTCGGATGGGACGTTAAGTCGTGGCCCCGTGTGCGGGAGAGCACACGGGGCCTGTGCACGTTAAAGAACACGCTGGATGGCCTTGACGGGAGGCTACCATCTGTCTCCCAACAGCTGTTCCAGTGGGTCCCCTCCCCCAACCTTCTCTGAGCCTTCGGGGTCCATGTGACCTGGCCATTTAGCCCATGGTGTGTAAAAAAGTGCCGCTCAGAAGTAAAACAACCCAACCCTTACTCAAAAGTCCTGGGCTCTTTGTATTAATTGCATGCCTTCAAACTGCCATAGTTTCGAAATACAGTTGCGAATTGATGGTGCCACCAGAGTCTAGAAACTTAATCAACGGCGGACCCTAACAATCAAATTTAAAACGTCAACATACCGCACATTGTTCAACGTTGAATCAACTGCAAAGCATGAATGGAAGCAATTAAGACAAATGAGACTGCGCAGTTGACAAAACGATGGTTCTCATAGGTCTGGAGATTGAACTGTCCCTTACTTACGAATAAATAAAGATTTCTTAATTCAACCAATAATATCATAGATCATTGGTTGATTGATAGAGTTAAGGGTCGTAACTCACTTTTTAAGACTTTTACGTCCCTTCTTAGGGTCGTAAAAGGGTCGTATTATGCTTAAAGAGTTATTAAGGGTCGTATTATGCTTAAAGAGTTATTAAGGGTCGTATTATGCGTAAAGGGTCGTATTATGCGTAAAGGGTCGTATTATGCTTAAAGTCACAGGGATGACTTTAAGCATAATAAGACTGTATTTCCATTGTAGTATAGCATTTTCCCCCTCCGTTTTAAAAGTCTTTAAAAATGTTTTGAAAAATATGTGAAATATGCACAAGTTTAAAATCTTTTTGCTTCCATTACCCATTCTCAAAGGGAGGGGGGGGATTCTTGCTTTCCCTCCTCTTAGATCATGCCCTGATAAGTAGATATCGCGGGGTGATTGCAACTAAATGTAACAATTTAAAAATTCCTGGAAGACTAGAGACTTCCATTATAATAAAGTTTTTTTTTTAAATAATCGATATATGGATTGGATTGTTTTTACCCCTGAGCGGCACATTTTTGCACACCATGGCTAAATGGCCAGGTCACATGGAGCCCGAAGGCTCAGAGAAGGTTGGGGGAGGGGACCCACTGGAACAGCTGTTGGGAGACAGATGGTAGCCTCCCGTCAAGGCCATCCAGCGTGTTCTTTAACGTGCACAGGGTATGGCTCTCCCGCACACGGGGCCACGGCTTAACGTCCCATCCGACGGACGGCGGCCTTTTCAAGCCCATCGGTGTCCCCTACTGACCGTGGGCAGGGGGAGGGGAAATTTTGCGGAGATAAATCTCAACGCTGACCCAGCTGGGACTCGAACCTGGGAACTACAGATTACGAGCCTGGCGCGCTACCGACTGAGCCACCCCCGCCCCAATCTATATATGCAAAATGAACAAATCGTGAATGCTTTGGAGGAAGAAATGCGAAAGTTTGTTTTACATCATGAAAGGCTACATTGTTACATGATATGAAGGCGACAAGACAATGAAAACAGATAAAGTGTTTGTTCTGACTTCTCAGGAACAGATCGAGAACTATTCAAGTCCTGTTGGATAATCCTCCACAGTTCACATCAAAGGCAAGGTCAATATTCACAATGATTATAATTTAAGACATCCAAAATCATAGGGAAGTTTCGATACATGTGAACGGCAGCTCTAAAGGGAAAGTGCATGGGATGAACTGGAATAAAAGGCCCATGGGCGCCATACTCAACATTTGTATTTAAAGTATTTATAAGTGTGGTATTAAAATGTGCAGTATTTGTTGATATTAAATTTACAGTTTTGTATAATCAATATTTAAATCGTGGTATTCATTTGTAATCAAATAAATAAATAAATAATAAATACCCCCTCAAGCAGCTGCTATATAAAGAGCACCAGAGATATTTTAGTTACTGGTATAAATTCTCAGCTATCAAAAGAGAGCATTTTACAATAATTCCATGAAATATATTCATTAATCGTCGGACATCGTTTTTGTCATATACAAAAAGCATTTATGCACACACACACACACCAACACTACTACCACACCCACAAAAAAATAGTTGCCTTAAAGTTTCTCTTATAACGTTTGAATGTCTCACATTCGCTAAAGGTAGAATTTTTCGCCTTATCTTGCAATCATTCCATGAGTGTGAGTTAGGGTTTCCAGAAATGTTGGTTGAGTTGTTTTACCTCTGAGTGTGGGGGGAGCCCTCAGTCGGTAGCGCGCCAGGCTCGTAATCTGTAGTTCCCAGGTTCGAGTCCCAGCTGGGTCAGCGTTGAGATTTATCTCTGCAAAATTCCCCGCCCTGTCCACGGTCAGTAGGGGACACCGATGGGCTTGGAAAGGCCGCCGTCCGTCGGATGGGACGTTAAGCCGTGGCCCCGTGTGCGGGAGAGCCATACCCTGTGCACGTTAAAGAACACGCTGGATGGCCTTGATGGGAGGCTACCATCTGTCTCCCAACAGCTGTTCCAGTGGGTCCTCTCCCCCCAACCTTCTCTGAGCCTTCGGGGTCCTTGTGACCTGGCCATTTAGCCCATGGTGTGCAAAAAAAGTGCCGCTCAGAGGTAAAACAATCCAACCTCTAAGTGGCATTTTTTGCGCACCATATATTCAACTAATGGCTGGGCTAAATGGCCAGGTCAGAAAAACTCCGAAGGCTCAGAGAAAGTTGGGGAAGGGGACCCACTGTAACAGCTGTTAGGAAACAGATGGTAACCTCCCGTCAAGGCCATCCAGTGTGTTCTTTAACTGGATGGCCTGTAAGGGTGTGGCTCTCCCGCACACGGGGCCACGGCCTAACGTCCCATCCGACGGACGGCGGCCTTTCCCAGCACAGCGGTGTCCCCTACTGACCGTGGGCAGGGCAGGGAATTTTGTGGAGATAAATCTCAACGCTGACCCAGCTGGGACTCAAACCTAGGAACTGCAGATTACTAGCCTGGCGCGCTACCGACTGAGCCACCCCTCCTGAAGTGTTCTTAAATTTTTAAGTAGAGTGGACACAAAATAATATTTACGACGAATTAAGTTTGTATTCAATTCTCATAACATGCGAAAGGAAATTATTTGTTTAAATAATATTTATAATGCCGTAAACATTTGTTAAAAACCGTAAACATTTGTTAATGTTTGTACCTGATGATCATTTTTGTGCCTTTATGTTTTCTAATTTGTTTCTAAAATTTTGTTTTCAACAGTTTACTTCAAATTCTTCAGAAACATTCAAGCTGAAAAGGAGATATAGAAGTAATCTTGCAAGAAATATCCTGGTCCTTCGTAATACGGATTTATAATTTAAGACATGCGTCTGATATGATCTAAGTCATTTCATCCAGTGACAATTCATCCTATGATTTTTTTTTTTGTCCCAGAGATGATTCATCCGGCAACTTTTTGTCTCATCAACTATTCATACCACGACTTTTAGTCGCAGTAACGATTCATCCGGCGACTTCTTGAACGATAGGTTCCACAACATTTTGTCCCAGCGACGATTCATCCCACGGCTTTTTGTTCCAGTCATGATTCATCCAACTGTTTTTTGTCCCAGCCACAATTCATCTTACGACTTGACTTCTGTTCCAGGAACGATTCATCACACGACTTTCAGTAGTCACAGTGACAATACTTTGGGCGACTTCTTGTCCCATTGATGATTCGTCCCACGACTTCTTGTCCCATTGATGATTCGTCCCACGACTTTTTGTCACAGGGATGATTCATCCTACGACTTGACTTCTGTCCCAGGAACGATTCATCCCTTAACTTTTTGTCCCAGCCACAATTCATAAGATTCATCCTACGACTATTCGTCCCGGCATCGATTCATCACACGACTTTTAGTACTCACAGTGACAATACTTTGGGCGACTTCTTGTCCCATTGATGATTCGTCCCACGACTTTTTGTCACAGGGATGATTCATTCTACGACTTGACTTCTGTCCCAGGAACGATTCATCCCTTAACTTTTTGTCCCAGCCACAATTCATAAGATTCATCCTACGACTATTCGTCCCAGCAGCGATTCATCACACGACTTTTAGTAGTCACAGTGACAATTCTTTGGACGACTTCTTGTCCCATTGATGATTCGTCCCACGACCTTTTGTCACAGGGATGATTCAACCCACGACTTTTTCTCCCAGCGACGATTCATCCAACAGTTTTTTGTCCCAGCCACAATTAATCTTACGACTTGACTTCTGTCCCAGGAACGATAAATCCAGCGACGATTCATCCCTTAACTTTTTGTCCCAGCCACAATTCATAAGATTCATTCTACGACTTTTTGTCCCAGCCACAATTCATCCGATTCATCCTACGACTTTTCGTCCCAGCAACGATTCATCACACGACTTTTAGTAGTCACAGTGACAATTCTTTGGACATCTTCTTGTCCCATTGATGATTCGTCCCACGATTTTTTGTCACAGGGATGATTCAACCCACGACTTTTTGTCCCAACGATAATATATTTTATATCTCCCCTGACCAAATATAGAGGTAAGAAAATAGTCAGAATAACTTTTATAGCTCCAACGAATAGAAATCGTTTACAAAGTATTGAATTATCTAAAGAACTTCTAAAAATCTGAAAAATCCATATATTTTCAGCTTTATAGCTCGTTTTTCTAATTCGGCAACAGAGCACATTCTTACATTACTAGCTAAATGTTTTAGGAGTCTAAACCTTAATAGAACTGTAAACGGTTTCGTACATTTAGTTCACGTAGAAACTGCAGGATTTAATATCTCTTGTGTTATTGAGCTCTATATTTCAGTGATTTCGTAGGGAAGTTTTTATTTTAACAGAATAGAAAGCGATCTCGAAAAGTTAGCTTTTTACTGAAAGGGTTCAAAACAGATTACATGATACACTTGTCCTGTTTCCCATCGAAATGGGGCGGGGGTGGCTTAGTCAGTAGCGCGCCAGGCTCGTAATCTGTAGTTCCCAGGTTCGAGTCCCAGCTGGGTCAGCGTTGAGATTTATCTCCGCAAAACTCCCAGCCCTGTCCACGGTCAGTAGGGGACACCGATGGGCTTGGAAAGGCCGCCGTCTGTCGGATGGGACATTAAGCCGTGGCCCCGTGTGCGGGAGAGCCATACCCTGTGCACGTTAAAGAACACGCTGGATGGCCTTGACGGGAGGCTACCGTCTGTCTCCCAACAGCTGTTCCAGTGGGTCCCCTCCCCCAACCTTCTCTGAGCCTTCGGGGTCCAGGTGACCTGGCCATTTAGCCCATGGTGTGCAAAAAATTGCCGCTCAGAGGTAAAACAACCCAACCCATCGAAATTGTCGCAGTAGGTCGACTGTTTATAATCCAGTGCAACTTCGAATTTCATCGTCCAAATAAAAAAAGAAACGAATATATAATTCAAGAAGTAGTTTTGTGGGAAAAATGATTCGCCTATGAGTGGAATTATACATCAAAAGGTAATCTGTGAATTTAATATTGATTAATTCTTACATTAATAACGCTTTAGCGTGAGTGACTTCCTTATTTAACATCTATCGCAATACTGGATCATATTTGGTATCATTCATCATATTGCTATCATCGTCCTTTCCTAATCATAAATGGTGCAATGAGCGACAAGGTCAGCGAGATTTAAAAGTCCCAACTAAATAGATTAATGACAGCTAAAGTACGTGGCATATAACTGGGAGGTGTGGGTTCGAATCACTTATTATTGAATCCTAGTGTAGGAAAGGAGCCCCTCATTGGAGGCGAATTTCACCATGAATCTTATAACACCTTGGTGAATCGTTTTTTCCCACAAAATTATTTCATGAATTTATATGTCAACAAGTAAATTACGAATTCAATATTGACAACTATATAAATAATTTTTAAAAAACACACATCTACTTATATATTCTCTAAACAGTAAAAAAAAAGCATATTCCAAACCATTACTCAGTTAATATAAATTTAAATTAAGAGGAACTGCAGTACAGAGCAGGATCTCAAAAAAAAAAAGAAGAAAAATACGGGGGGGGGGGGAGTACAAAATGACTGCAACGGACGAAATAGCAGTGATGCACTATTTTGGAAGAAAATATTCTTACAGAATGGTTGGGTTGGGTTGTTTTACCTCTGAGCGGCACTTTTTTGCACACCATGGGCTAAATGGCCAGGTCACATGGACCCCGAAGGCTCAGAGAAGATTGGGAGAGGGGACCCACTGGAACAGCTGTTGGGAGACAGATGGTAGCCTCCCGTCAAGGCCATCCAGCGTGTTCTTTAACGTGCACAGGGTATGTGCTCTCCCGCACACGGGACCACGGCTTAACGTCCCATCCGACGGACGGCGGACTTTCCAAGCCCATCGGTGTCCCCTACTGACCGTGGGCAGGGCGGGGAATTTTGCGGAGATAAATCATTGCAGAATGGTGAATTATATGTTTCTTCCTCTATGTTTTAATAGTGTGCAATTTTTTTTAACCTTAAAAAATTACCGATTGGATCTAGGGCAGGATCGGGGGTGAAGCAATGGGGGCCATGTGTATATGCCCCTTTTCCCGTCTGAGAATGCTAAAAACCGGAACGAAGGCGAAAAAAAAAAACTAAACATCGATCTATTTCCAGTATTTTCAATAATTTTGTATTGAGCCTAAAACTTTTTAACACCCACATATAAACTTGGGCTGTCCCGTGGCCGAGTGGTTAGCGCGCTTGGCTACTGTTCTAAGGAACCTGGGTTCGAGCCCCGGAATTAAGGCAGGGATGTATGTGTTGTATTCTGCTGAGGTCCTGTAATCCTCATAGACCTTCTACTATGGCATATAAACTGACAGGCTCCTGTCAGACCTCTGGCAAGACAGCAGCTTGAAGGGGTATTTATTTTATTTTTATAAATTTGGACCACCCATCTGTATTATTCAGTTCCTTGAAAAAATACTAATTCAATTGCCTTTAGATAGAAGAAAAAAGAGTCAGTCTGTTCTGCAGTAAACAGAATCTATTCCAGAGGATTTCTACCGAAAGGGAGGACGAAGGCTGTTTTCAATCCATCTCATCCAATCTCATCTGTTGGAACTGATATGCGAAGTCGGCTAGGTAGATCTCGTAGCGCCATCTGTTGAACTAAATATGAACTTAATGTTGCTTAATTATATATATTTAATGATATCGTAATAGTATATTTTCAAATTGTGACTTAAATATGCTTCATTCAGAGACATTATAAATATATATAGACAATATAATATATAGACAATGTAATGAGTGGCTTATTAAATCTGGATAGCACATTTTTCGATAAAATGATCATATATTTTTAATGAAATCATATTAAGGTAGAATTCAACAGATTATATGGAATTAGAAATAATATTTTTAACCAGGTGGAATTTACCGTATGACTTTTTACTATATACCGAATTTTACTTTTTTAATCTACTGATGTTGCCAACAAAAAACAGCGGTCCCCAACCTTTTTGGACCCAACGCCCCACTTTACCAATATTATTTCTTAATACCCTTTTTACCAAATATTATTTAATAACGTTCCATTTTACCATATATTGTTTCGTGAGGTTCCCTTTTAACAAGAAATATTTTCTATATTTTTCCTATATAATTTTTTCTATAGTTGAAAATTACTAGATGGCGGTAGTGCTCATGTTATCCATTTCGAAAACCAATCTCCCCACGAGTTTCTAAAATGCCCCCTTTGGGAACCATCGATTTAAATGATTTTATTTCACTTTATTAGTCCCACGGTCAGTAGGGACACCGATGGGCTTGGAAAGACCGCCGTCCGTCGGATGGAACTTTAAACCGTGGCCCCATGTGGGGGAGAGCCATATCCTGTGCACGTTAAAGAACACGCTGGATGGCCTTGACGGGAGGCTACCATCTGTCTCCCAACAGCTGTTCCAGTGAGTCCCCTCCCCCAACCTTCTCTGAGCCTTCGGGGTCCATGTGACCTGGCCATTTAGCCCATGGTGTGCAAAAAAGTGGCGCTCAGAGGTAAAACAACCCAAAGCCTTAATATGGAGTACTAAAGGGGTCAAAGGTTTGTCTTTTTTGAAAAGAAATTGGCTAGCTCTTGAAATGAAAAAAATAACCACTTGTCTGTCTCTTGGGGGGGGGGGCATAGCCCCGTGGCCCCTTCCTTATGACCGTCACTGGACCACTATAGCCACTTTCTCTGTTATTTCCTACCCTGATGAGGAGTGGTCAACTTCACAAGATCTTGATGATGACTACTTATGCCAACTGGAATGCGTAATGGCTTTGAACATCATTCGGATCCTCAACTTAGTGCATCTGATGATGCTTCAGTTGAGGGAACATTTATCGCTAATTTACCGAGCTGGGACTCGAACCTGGGAACTACAGATTACGAGTCTGGCGCGCTACCGAATGAGCCACCCCCGCCCCAGGGCATAAAGAGACGACATGGACTGGTAAAGGTCAGACACTTAAAAATAATTTTAAATTTCTCCTTTCAGGGAGGGAAAAATTGATCTAGTGGTAACGCAATATCTTGGGCATTAGGCAATTTGACTTTGTAAGTAATGATGGGTTTGGGTTGTTTTACCCTTTTACACACAATGCGCTAAATGGCCAGGTCACATGGACCCCGAAGGCTCAGAGAAGGTTGGGGGAGGGGACCCACTGGAACAGCTGTTGGGAGGCAGATGGTAGCCTCCCGTCAAGGCCATCCAGCGTGTTCTTTAACGTGCACAGGGTATGGCTCTCCCGCACACGGGGCCACGGCTTAACGTCCCATCCGACGGACGGCGGCCTTTCCAAGCCCATCGGTATCCCCTACTGACCGTGGGCAGGGCGGGGAATGTTGCGGAGATAAATCTCAACGCTGACCCAGCTGGGACTCGAACCAGGGAACTACAGATTACGTGCCTGGCGCGCTACCGACTGAGCCCCGTAGGATCACAGAAGGTTGGGAGAGGGGACCAACTGGAACAGCTGTTGGGAGACAGATGACAGCCTCCCGTCAAAGCCATCCAGCGTGTTCTTTAACGTGCACAGGGTATGGCTCTCTCCCAGACACACGGGGCCACGGCTTAAAGTCCCATCCGACATACGGCGGCCTTTCCAAGCCCATCGGTGTCCCCTACTGACCGTGAGCAGAGCGGGTAATTTTGCAGAGATAAATCTCAACTCTGACCCAGCTGGGGCGATTTCTGAGAAATCCACAATAGTTTTTTATATAATAGAGTAATACGTACATATGACATGTATCGGTAAAACTCCGCTTCTACTTCGGACGTCGTTTTGCCCATCGCTTGTACGGCTTCTCAGGATCATCTCTGGCGAGCGTCCAACAGTAGTCAGCCAACATTGAAGTGGATCGGTTTGCTTGGTATCGTTTCTCCATCGTTGCAATGTCCTGGTGAAAACGTTCACCGTGCTCATCACTAACCATGCAGCAGTTGTTGGGGAAGAAATCTAAGTGGGAATGGAGAAAGTGGATCTTTAAGGACATATTCCAAACAAGTTCGTGATACAGAGACAACATGTCCTTAACCGTTTCTTGTAATTGTGTGCCCTGACATTCCCGAGGAATTTAGTTGACACCAGACGAAACTCGTCCCAAGCCTTTTTCTCGTCACCCTGAAACAGGTTGTCGAACATATGGTCTCTGAACAGCTTGCGGATCTGAGGACCCACAAAAATTCCCTCTTTAATTTTCACTTCGCTGAGTCGAGGAAATTTGTCAGCCAAATACTTGAAAGCTGACGCAGTCCGGTCCATGGCTTTTACGAATTTTTTCATCACACCGAGTTTGATGTGTAGGGACGGTAGCAGAATTTTGTGTGTTTCTGCCAGTGCTGAGTGTTCCACATTCTTCTCTCCGACCTTCAAAGATTTCCTCTCATGCCAGTTTCCGCCATCCGTCGGATGGGACGTTAAGCCGTGGCCACGTGTACGGGAGAGCCATACCCTGTGCACGTTAAAGAACACGCTGGATGGCCTTTACGGGAGTCTGTCTCCCAACAGCTGTTCCAGTGGGTCCCCTCCCCCAAACTTCTCTGAGCCTTCGGGGTCCATGTGACCTGGCCATTTAGCCCATGGTGTGCAAAATAGTGCCGCTCAGAGGTAAAACAACCCAACAACCCAACCCGTAAAGATCTAAGATAATAATAAATATCCCCTCAAGGCAGTCTTTTCTCGGCTGTCCTATTCACATAAGAAACATCAGTACATACTTCATATATCTCAGCTGCAGACCCATCAACAGAGCCACTACCTTCAAGTCACAACAGAGATGCCAGCCATACTTGTTGTATTGAAGACAGTTCAACAGATGATTTAGATTGTCGTAGGTTTCTTTCATGTAGATAGCATATCCGACTGGAACGGATGGAAGTCGATTTCCATTATGCAACAACACCGCCTTGAGACTCAATTTCGAGGAGTCTATGAATAGTCGCCATTCTTGAGGGTCATGTTTGATTCCAAGAGCATTCATCAGGCCATCTACATCGGAGCAGAACACAAGGTCGTCTTGCTTTCTGAAGTAAGGCGCAAACTGCTCATGACGAGTTCGAGACGAAGTCACTCGGACATTTTCCTTGAGAAGTCTTGATCCAACTAGTTCGTTTAAAACAAATGCCAATAGCAATATTGGCATTTCACCCAATCGGTTAGAAAATGTCAAGGGGCGGGGGTGGCTCAGTCGGTAGCGCGCCAGGCTCGTAATCTGTAGTTCCCAGGTTCGAGTCCCAGCTGGGTCAGCGTTGAGATTTATCTCCGCAAAATTCCCCGCCCTGCCCACGGTCAGTAGGGGACACCGATAGACTTGGAAAGGCCGCCGTCCGTCGAATGGGACGTTAAGCCGTGGCCCCGTGTGCGGGAGAGCCATACCCTGTGCACGTTAAAGAACACGCTGGATGGCCTTGACGGGGGGCTACCATCTGTCTCCCAACAGCTGTTCCAGTGGGTCACCTCCCCCAACCTTCTCTGAGCCTTCGGGGTCCATGTGACCTGGCCATTTAGCCCATGGTGTGCAAAAAAAGTGCCGCTCAGAGGTAAAACAACCCAACCCTTTACCATGAATATGTTTCACCATCTATCCCCGATGGCTTCCTCAGCAGAATTGGCCGTTAAACTGAGATTAATCTGAGTTAATCTGAGCTTAACGGCCAATTCTTCTGAGGAAGCCATCGGGGATAGATAGTGAATCATATACTTGTGAAGAACAACGATAGAGCACGTAAGAATGCATGATGTTTTTAATTTTATTTTACTTTAAGTGTAAATTCAGTTAAGTATAAATTAATTGTAAGCTACTGTTAAGTATTGAAAAAAAACTAGGCTCATTCCAGGTGAAAGAGCGAGCACATGAAACCATAGGGGTGACGTCACTTACGGAAAAACTGATTAGCCAAGCAAAGGCTCCGAAAGTAGAAGACCTCGACGTAGAGAGACCGCCCTAATAAATATGGATAGGACGATAGGACCTTATGAATAAGTGTTTAGTGATTGCCTTAGCAAGACGAATGAGACAAATACAGCAGAATAGTGTGACTTTATATTAATAATTTAAGCTGTGATTAAATATGATATGAGTCAATAGTAATACCGGTATTTTTCCCAATTATCCTTTCCAGATTAGTTTCCCATCAGCCAACATTACATGAACACAATATGAACACGTGTTTAAAAGTTTGAGAAATCACATTAAGTTAATATTTTAAAAAAGGGGGTCGTGTTTTAAAAGAAGATTCCGCACCACTGGGATAAGCAATGGCAAAAAAAGAATCCAAAATTCAATTAATTCGCTAAGATATTAATAATAAATATCCCCTGAAGCAGCTGCTTGCCACAGAGGTCTAACAGGAGCTTCTCAGTTTATACGCTACAAAGTAGATCATCAATGGAAATGCAACCCAAAAACCCAGTAATATGTGGTAGAATAAGCAACGCAAAAGAAAAAAAAAATACCCCCTCAAGCAGCTGCTTGCCACAGAGGTCTGACAGGAGCCTGTCAGTTTATACGCTACAAAGTAGATCATCAATGGAAATGCAACCCAAAAACCCAGTAATATGTGGTAGAATAAGCAACGCAAAAGAAAAAAAAATACCCCCTCAAGCAGCTGCTTGCCACAGAGGTCTGACAGGAGCTTCTCAGTTTATACGCTACAAAGTAGATCATCAATGGAAATGCAACCCAAAAACCCAGTAATATGTGGTAAAATAAGCAACGCAAAAGAAAAAAAAAATACCCCCTCAAGCAGCTGCTTGCCACAGAGGTCTGACAGGAGCTTCTCAGTTTATACGCTACAAAGTAGATCATCAATGGAAATGCAACCCAAAAACCCAGTAATATGTGGTAGAATAAGCAACGCAAAAGAAAAAAAAATACCCCCTCAAGCAGCTGCTTGCCACAGAGGTCTGACAGGAGCTTCTCAGTTTATACGCTACAAAGTAGATCATCAATGGAAATGCAACCCAAAAACCCAGTAATATGTGGTAGAATAAGCAACGCAAAAGAAAAAAAAATACCCCCTCAAGCAGCTGCTTGCCACAGAGGTCTGACAGGAGCTTCTCAGTTTATACGCTACAAAGTAGATCATCAATGGAAATGCAACCCAAAAACCCAGTAATATGTGGTAGAATAAGCAACGCAAAAGAAAAAAAAATACCCCCTCAAGCAGCTGCTTGCCACAGAGGTCTGACAGGAGCTTCTCAGTTTATACGCTACAAAGTAGATCATCAATGGAAATGCAACCCAAAAACCCAGTAATATGTGGTAGAATAAGCAACGCAAAAGAAAAAAAAAAATACCCCCTCAAGCAGCTGCTTGTCACAGAGGTCTGACAGGAGCCTGTCAGTTTATATGCCACAGTAGGAGACCCTACTAAAAATGCAAAGAAAAAAAGGTCAACAAAGTATCGTAAGGAGACTCCCACCTCCAACGATGATAACAGTGGAGAAAAAACAGACGGAAAAAAATACTCTATAGAAACTCCAAATGCGAAAAATTAAAATCTTGAGCGGTCCCTCCCCCCCCTCAGCCGGAGTGAAGGCGCGGCGCGTGCTGCCCGTGTAACGTAAGTCCGATGGCACGCGGTTAGCCGGATGCCTGACGCACGTGCTTTGTGGCTGCGCACGTGGGAGACTGAGTGCGTGGCGCCTGCGTGGCACGCGTTCACGTGCCCAGGCTGCTGCGGCATTGCAAGACCTCTAGTCATGTTTCACGAGGAGGTTCCCCTCCCCCTGCAGATGAAAGGAGATGGCTAAAGTAATCTGGTGGCGGCACACACAAGGCTACTACACATGTAGACACCTTTTCCCTTCTACGAAGATTTTTTCCCTCTTCATCCCCATCCCCTTACCTTCTCAGCATCTCCCACTCTCCTCTCCGACTCTCCCTCCCCCATCCCTTCCTTCCATCTTCTTAGCTAGTCCCCCCATAGTTCCACTCTTCCAGTGCATTGTTTCCGAGAACCCAGGGGGAGATTTGGGATAGATTCTATGCTCGATATGGGATTCTTTGTAATGACCCAATTTCGTTTCGATGGGAATCTCCCCAAAGATTCTTAGAGGCAGGCTAGTTCTGGAGGGAAAGATGGGTGTCTATGAAGCAGAGGAGGGGGGAATGGTGGACTAAAACAAAGGGTGGATGGATGGGGAATGTTGTTTCACGTTGTTTGAAGCTAATGAGTCTTCTTGTTTCTAATCTTGTCCCCTCTGAGAGTCCCTAGCGTGATTTTCAAGGACGTTCTCCTGTCTACGTCAAAGCGGAGAATCCTTTGGTTGCCCAAAGGAACTTCAGCCGTATCTTTAGCACTTTAAATACAAGTGGTTGTATGTTTATTAGTAGAAAGTTATTTTTTTCATGGAACTTGAAATAATGAATAAATTCAAGTTTTGATGGTCGAATTTCTTTTTTTTTTGGTTTTTAAGCTTTTTTACGAAATTGATTCTGATAGGATCAGAAAGAATTGGTGATTTAAAAAATGATGGAGATAAGATCATTTGGTTTTACTAATATGACATAATCATTCTGATTTGGGATTTGAATTCAATGTTGGGAGTAGTTTATTCACAACCGGGGAATCCCTCTTTGCACAGTGCTTTCCCCCCCCCTATGACGTCACCGACCGGAAATTGACCTGTGTTGGTCCACGTTGCCTTCTGAACTCTGGCCCTTATGTTGCAATCGACCGGAAATTGACCCCTATGTTGCAATCGACCGGAAATTGGTCCTGGTGCCGCAACTGTCGTGGTATTAATAATTCATAATTAATAATTCATAAGTAATAATTCATAATTAAAAAATCCTCCCCCTTTTAACCCCTGGGGCTATCTAGTGCCTATGAGGGACACTATTTTCCCAAAAAATCCTTATTTTAACTCTAATTTTAAGCCCTCCTTCTCGAATAGTCTCGATTTTCCTTTATCGATTTTTCTTTATTTCAGATCCTCCAATGGTTGACATATTTTAAACACTCCACTTGCAGACCCACTGGTTGACCTATATTTCAAGCCCTACCTATATTTTAAGCCCCCTCCTTCCCTCGGATTACAAGCCTCAGAATAATTGCACAGAAAAGGATGACACAAGTCTCAATTGTAAAAACACCTCCAAAAGACCCCCTGGTTGACCTATATTTTAAGCCCTACCTATATTTTAAGGCCCCTCCTTCCCTCGGACCGGCTGATGCACGCCTCAGAATAATTGCACAGAAAAAGATGACACAAGTCTCAATTGTAAAAACACCTCCAAAAAGATCCCCTGGTTGACCTATATTTTAAGCCCTACCTATATTTTAAGCCCCCTCCTTCCCTCGGACCGGCTGATGCACGCCTCAGAATAATTGTACAGAAAAGGATGATACAAGTCTCAATTGTAAAATCAACTCCCAAAGTTGTATTCTTATTAAACCTCCCTCCCCTTAAAAAATTAATCGGTTGTGTCCAATGCGTATTTTAGTACATCTCCTGTATTTAAAAACTCGCTAGGTATTCATCTGAAATTTTACAAGACCACTCAACTCTTTCTGAATGACAACGGTCAGAATGCCTAATGCAGCTCTCTAAATAAAACTTTCTTTAACAGAAAATCAACTCTCAAAGTTGTATTCTTATTAATTAAACACTCATCAAAACCACACATCCCTTCTATTAAAAGTTACCTCTATTAAAACTTCACAAACTCACGTCCTTTCACAAGTTCCCTAAACATGTATATTCTCTGTATTTATTCCTTATAATTAAACACTCATCAAAAATTCTCTCACCTTTATTAAAAAATCACTCCACGGTCGTAATAAAAAATAGTTTTCTGTATATGGGTTTCATCAAAAAAAAAAAAAAAAATCCTCCCCCTGCAGTGAGATTCGAACCGACTATCTTGGGCTCGATAGCCGGACGCACTCGACTATGGTTTGTACTTAATGTGGCCTAGATACGTGTCGAACGGGTCAGACATTTCAGATATTAACCTAGTACGTTTTTTACAACCTTCGTATTCTTTATAACTATCTTTTTCTACGTATTTCTTATAATAAACCCGATAGTCCTTTCACATTAACATATGTATTTTTATAACTCACGTATTATAAGTCCGTTTCAGTAACACTTATTTCTTTTAACTCCGTGACTGTTGGCTGTCGCTTACTAGGACTATCCACAGTAAAAAAAAATAAATAAACACCCCCTCAAGCAGCTGCTTGCCACAGAGGTCTGACAGGAGCCTGTCAGTTTATATGCCAGAGTAGAAGGTCTGAGAGGATGGCAGGACCTCAGCAGAAAAACAACACGAACATCCATGCCTTACCCGGGGCTCGAACCCATGTCCCGTAGATCAGTAGCGAAGCACGCTAACCACTCGGCCACGGGACGGCTCTATCCACAGTAACTATTTATAAAAGACTGGCCCGCAGAAAATGCCGATGGGTAAAAAATTAATAAAAACTGATTATACTCGTCATGATGAAAAATATTGAGGGGTAATAGGGCCGACCTAAGAGACTCGGTGTTCAGATCCTCACCCTGGACATCATGTCACTGACGGATGGTTAAGTCCTGCGAAATTATTCCAAACGGGGAATCACAAGGGTTTTATTAACGAATGAATCTTGGATCTGTGCTGCTTCCGTGTCAGGAGCACTGCCTTACATCGTGAAAACCCACTAGAACTCTTTATCGTGGTTTTTGGACTCGATATTTTTCCAAGTCACTAGACGGTTCTCCCAATTCTATCCTTTACGATACAAGGGCGTTTCAATGTACCCAATGTAGACAAACCCTTTTGAAATGACGCGTCCTAAACCTCCAAGTGCTGGGCTTATTAAAATTAGTCTCCATCGGGTTGGTGCCGTCAGATATCTGTGTTTCCACGTAGTAATGCTACACTGAAGAAAAATCGGCTAAAAAACCGTCTCTCACATCGTTTGCGTGCGAACGTATACCGCATCACGCTGTTGAAATCGGGTAAAAAATAACTTTTTTTTTTTGTACGCAGTAGAATGTTGAAAGTACGTTGCGGTTACCCTTGCGTAAAAACTTTAGTTCCATCACGAATGCACGTTAATGGTGTAGGGGAACATTAGTTTTAGCAAATACTTCAACTATAAAAAAAATAATACAATGTCTCACGCACCCTTTCAACTTACCTGCACTAATCCACTGATATTTTATTTGCAGCTGGACTGATAGTCAAAATTTAGCAAATATTACAAAAAATCCGCCTAACTAACTGTGACGAGAGGAAAAAGTGTAAAAATCACATAAAAATGCACAGGGTGGGTGTAAAAATCGTTCCAAAAAGAGAACATTATAACTCAAATAGTAAGACAGAAAAATTCAAAGAAAGTGATACATGTAACAGTCATAAACAAAGTGAAGCGGGATTTTCTTTGCCATAGCTATTAATGCATGCCAATTAGTGTGGAAAATAAGTGATCCTAATGACTAACTGATAAATGTCCCTCTTTAACAGATGACATGCTTTCATAGCTAAAAGAGCGCGTGCTTTATGAGACGGTAGCATTATGTTTATTTAATCTATCTTTTAAAATCTGACAAAACCATACGTACCCGTTAGGGTACAATGTTTAAGCAGTTTTTTTTTACCAAACCGTTCACAAAAAATGTAAGAGGTGTAACACCCTGTGTAAAATATATGTATACGACTAAATAGTTTTTAAGCAACTATTATGTAGTCACTTTATGGGTAGTATAAACTATTCTCATCATTAAAGGTTAACGTAGGGTAAATATGGTAACACACTAAGCAGAACTCTGCGTAAATAAAAATATGGTAATCCACTTAGCACATTATAACTAAATTAGCATATAAACTAATCCGACACGCTCTTGGTACACATGGAAAGTAAAATTAATTAATGTACAAAACACACATAATGTTTGTTTTGCGTTATAGATAAATAGAAACGGTAACAAAACTCAACTACGTTATAGATAAAATAGTAATGGTAACAAAACTCAGCACTATAGTTAAAAGAAATGGTAGCAATATAGATATAAATCTTAAAATATACTCACCCTTACACGTCATAGGGTACGCAGAGGACCAGGAATATGAAATACAAATAGAAAATAAAAATTTTTACTTACAAAACACACACACACACAGAACCAAACACACTGTACGAAAGGCAATCCTTTAACATATTTGGGTGGCTTCGAAAAAAGCCTTTTTGTTTTTTTCTTCTTTTTATATTTTTTTCTTAGTAAACCTCATTTTGACACAAGTTAGAATGAGTTCACACAACTTTTCTCGTTATATACTGCATCGGTCTGGCCCATGCGGATGTTGATACAGTCTCATCAAACTCTACCGTTAAATGAAGGAAATTATTCATCACGGCTTATCAGTTGTAAATATTACAACCTGCGTGCAAACATCGATCAACTTCCTCTCACTCAAATCAACATAACGATAAGAACTCTGACACGTGCACTATGGTAGAGGTTAAATCATGCTTTATATAGCCCACGACTATGTCCGTGTCAAATTATGACTCACCTTTTAATATCCCTTCGTCTCGTTCTTAACACATTTCGTACCCTCTACAGAATTTTGGGTTTTTCTAAGTTTGAAAATTCTCGGATTGCCGTTAGTTTCTATCGTTTATTGTGTGCTGATCAACGCTCGTTAGGGGTTTTGCTTCCAAGTTCTTAATCCTAACAACTCTCATGTCATCTTCTGTATTACCAAAAAACGCATAGAAGACTGGTCCGAAAATGTACAAAGTGCATAGTATTGAGTGACGTATTATCTTTAAAATATGTAGGAATGAGAATATACAGGAATACACCGTAGAATATTTAAGAGTGTTTAAAAACATCGCAGTAAACTCTTTGAAACATGTCTGCTATTCTTACGTCCACAAATGTTAAAAGATAGTAATTCCGGATATTCAGCATGATACATGCAACAGTCAAAAAGGCGTTAAATAAAGAATTTTGTCGCTATAGAATTTAACCAAGCGATCTATCGGGTAAAAGGAACCCTGAAAACTAAGACAAAAAAAAACGTCTTTACTAGAAGGAGTAATAGCGGGAAAACCATGAAATATTACTGTATTAGGATCTAGAAAAATCACTATCCATTACATTAATTTTTTTTTATTATATTCATGTATTTCACCCCATTTTCTTGTCAAGACCTAAAATTATTTGATGAATGAACGACAAAATATCTTCAAATGCAGTGGATGCATGACAGAATAACTTCAAAATAAGTTCCAATAGCTGAAAAAACAACTGTAAAAAATTAGATAAATACACACTGGGAAAGACAGAATTGCTTTCAAAATATTAAAATACCTTAAATATGTGGCTGAATCACCTCCAGCACACTTTTAAAGGAAATATTTTCTCATTATAAGCGATTTCAAACAAAGAGATACGCACTCTATGCTTCACATTTAAATCTATAGAGATAACGATCACTACCCATGGAACACATCTGTGAAAAAACACGCTACGATTGAGTTTGAGAACGATTTTTAGCCCATGGGGGTGCTGCACTGCAGGAAAGCACATTATCTTTGATATCAAAACCTACCTGAAAGTTATACTGTTTGGGTTTGGGAAAGATTCTTTAGTTCACAGGGCACCGCATTACACTAAAGCACACTGTCTTGTACGTATGTCTGTCTGTATGTTTGTTTCTCTGTGTGTGTGTTTGTGTCTATGTGTAAATATGTATGTTACTACGAAATGTGTGTACGTGTAGGTGTGTGCATATATGTCAAGATGTAACTGTGTCTGCATGTTTCAGATATACAGCATGATACATGCAACAGTCAAAAAGGCGTTAAATAAAGAATTTTGTCGCTATAGAATTTAACCACGCGATCTATCGGGTAAAAGGAATCCTGAAAACTAAGACAAAAACACGTCTTTACTAGAAGGAGTAATAACGGGAAAACCATGAAATATTACTGTACTAGGATCGAGAAAAATCACTATCCATTACGTTAATTTTTTTTATTATATTCATGTATTTCACACCATTTTCTTGTCAAGAGCTAAAATTATTTGATGAATGAACGACAAAATATCTTCAAATGCAGTGGACGCATGACAGAATAACTTCAAAATAAGTTCCAATAGCTGAAAAAACAACTGTAAAAAAATAGATAAATACACACCGAGAAAGACAGAATTGCTTTCAAAACATTAAAATACCTTAAATGTGTGACTGAATCACCTTCAAATATCTCACAGTACACTTTTAAAGGGAATATTGTCTCATTATAAGCGATTTCATACAAAGAGATACACACTCTATGCTTCACATTTAAATCTATAGAGATAACGATCACTACCCATGGAACACATCGGTGAAAAAACACGCTATGATAGGGTTTGAGAAAGATTTTTAGCCCATGGGGGTGATGCACTGCAGGAAAGCACATTATCTTTGATATCAGAACCTACATGAACCTACGAAACTATACTGTTTCGGTTTGAGAAAGATTCTTTAGTTCACAGTGACACCGCATGAATAAGCGCATAAGGGTGAAGATGGCTATTTTTCGCTGCAAACACAAGTTTTTCGACAAAGATAGGGTGTTTCACTACAATCTAGCACGGGATTTCATGTTTGTTTAGTTATTTTTCCTGCATGAGAATATTTCTAATCTATCTCATAGACAGCAGGTTAGTTACTTCTGATCTAACAAAGCCAAGGTCTGAGATCCATAGTAAGACATGAACGTTTGTGTTGTTTTCCTACCAAGGTCCCGACATCCTCTCACATGAAATATTACTGTACTAGGATCTAGAAAAATCACTATCCATTACATTAATTTTTTATTATATTCATGTATTTCACCCCATTTTCTTGTCAAGAGCTAAAATTATTTGATGAATGAACGATAATATATCTTCAAATGCAGTGCGACGCATGACAGAATAACTTCAAAATAAGCTCCAATAGCTGAAAAAACAACTGTAAAAAATTAGGTAAATACACACCGGGAAAGGCAGAATTGCTTTCAAAACATTAAAATACCTTAAATGTGTGGCCTGAATCATCTCCAAATATCTCACAACACACTTTTAAAGGAAATATTGTCTCATTATAAGTGATTTCATACAAAGAGACACGCACTCTATGCTTCACATTTAAATCTAGAGAGATAACGATCACTACCCATGGAACACATCTGTGAAAAAACACGCTTCGATAGGTTTGAGAAAAATTTTTAGCCCATGGGGGGTGCTGCACTGCAGGAAAGCACATTAACTTTGATATCAGAACCTACGTGAAAGTTATACTGTTTGGATTTGGGAAAGATTCTTTAGTTCACAGGGCACCGCATTACACTAAAGCACACTGTCTTGTACGTATATCTGTCTGTATGTTTGTTTCTCTCTGTGTGTGTGTGGGTGTGTTTGTGTCTATGTGTAAATATGTATGTTACTACGAAATGTGTGTACGTGTAGATGTGTGCATATATCTCAAGATGTAACTGTGTCTGCATGTTTGTTTCTCTCTAGGTGTGTGTGTGAGTGTGTGTATGTTCATGTATGTTAATATGTTTCTTTATATGTATATGTTTTCGTGCATATGTGTTAAGATGTCTGTGTGCACATAGTCGTTTCTCTGTATGTGTATACGTCTTCATGTTTGTCTCTCTCTCTGTGTGTGTTAAAGTGTCTGTATGTGTTTCATCTTTATGTGTATATGTTATCGTAGGTGTGTGTGTGTTTGTTCACATGCAAGAATAAACATATTGTCTTACGGACACTTGCTTGCTACAGAAGAAGCTAACAATTTAAAACGAGACTAGTGGTTATACAAAATATTTCATCACAGATCTTAACTTGAATACTCATATTTCACGAGATGTAAGGATTTTTCTTCAGCACGTTCGAATATTTTTTGAACACGACTGTCTTACGTTATTTTTTGAACACGACTGTCTTACGTTATTTTTTGAACACGACTGTCTTACGTTACGTTTCCTGTCAGATGTCTCGTAACGAACAAAGCGTGTGTGTGTGTGATTTGCTAATACAGAAGAGGACATTCAACCGAGAATATTTCAAACTTCGAATAACACAACATCCTGATGCGTTAAGAACGAAGTGGAGGGATACTAACAGCTGAAACATGACCTGAAGCGATCGAAATCCTGTTTTTTCGCGCAAGGGGACGAAGGGTGATAAAACGTAATACTACTGAAAAATCCTTGTTTGAAAAAAGAGGCCTCTTTTTTGAAACAAGGAATTTTACTTTCCATGTGTACCAAGAGCGTGTCGGATTAGTTTATATGCTAATTTAGTTATAATGTGCTAAGTGGATTACCATATTTTTATTTACGCAGAGTTCTGCTTAGTGTGTTACCATATTTACCCTACGTTAACCTTTAATGATGAGAATAGTTTATACTACCCATAAAGTGACTACATAATAGTTGCTTAAAAACTATTTAGTCGTATACATATATTTTACACAGGGTGTTACACCTCTTACATTTTTTGTGAACGGTTTGGTAAAAAAAAACTGCTTAAACATTGTACCCTAACGGGTACGTATGGTTTTGTCAGATTTTAAAAGATAGATTAAATAAACATAATGCTACCGTCTCATAAAGCACGCGCTCTTTTAGCTATGAAAGCATGTCATCTGTTAAAGAGGGACATTTAACAGTTAGTCATTAGGATCACTTATTTTCCACACTAATTGGCATGCATTAATAGGTATGGCTAAGAAAATCCCGCTTCACCTTGTTTATGACTGTTACATGTATCACTTTCTTTGAATTTTTCTGTCTTACTATTTGAGTTATAATGTTCTCTTTTTGGAACGATTTTTACACCCACCCTGTGCATTTTTATGTGATTTTTACACTTTTTCCTGTCGTCACAGTTAGTTAGGCGGATTCTTTGTAATATTTGCTAAATTTTGACTATCAGTCCAGCTGCAAATACAATATCAGTGGATTAGTGCAGGTAAGTTGAAAGGGTGCGTGAGACATTGTATTATTTTTTTTTATAGTTGAAGTATTTGCTAAAACTAATGTTCCCCTACACCATTAACGTGCATTCGTGATGGAACTAAAGTTTTTACGCAAGGGTAACCGCAACGTACTTTGAACATTCTACTGCGTACAAAAAAAAAAGTTATTTTTTACCCGATTTCAACAGCGTGATGCGGCATACGTTCGCACGCAAACGATGTGAGAGACGGTTTTTTAGCCGATTTTTCTTCAGTGTAGCATTTCTACGTGGAAACACAGATATCTGACGGCACCAACCCGATGGAGACTAATTTTAATAAGCTCAGCACTTGGAGGTTTAGGACGCGTCATTTCAAAAGGGTTTGTCTACATTGGGTACATTGGAACGCTCTTGTATCGTAAAGGATAGAATTGGGAGAGCCGTCTCGGAACTTGGAAAAATGTCGAGTCTGAAAACCACGATGAAGAGTGCTAGTGGGTTTTCACGATATAAGGCAGTGCTCCTGACACGGAAGCAGCACAGATCCAAGATTCATTCGTTAATAAAACCCTTGTGATTCCCCGTTTGGAATAATTTCGCAGGACTTAACCATCCGTCAGTGACACGATGTCCAGGGTGAGGATCCGAACACTGAGTCTTTTAGGTCGGCCCTATTACCCCTCAATATTTTTCATCATGACGAGTATAATCAGTTTTTATTGATTTTTTACCCATCGGCATTTTCTGCGGGCCAGTCTTTTAAAAAGAGTTACTGTGGATAGAGCCGTCCCGTGGCCGAGTGGTTAGCGCGCTTCGCTACTGATCTACGGGACCTGGGTTCGAGCCCCGGGTAAGGCATGGATGTTCGTGTTGTTTTTCTGCTGAGGTCCTGCCATCCTCTCAGACCTTCTACTCTGGCATATAAACTGACAGGCCTCTGTGGCAAGCAGCTGCTTGAGGGGGTATTTATTTATTTTTTTTTACTGTGGATAGTCCTAGTAAGCGACAGCCAACAGTCACGGAGTTAAAAGAAATAAGTGTTACTGAAACGGACTTAAAATACGTGAGTTATAAAAATACATATGTTAATGTGAAAGGACTATCGGGTTCATTATAAGAAATACGTAGAAAAAGCTAGTTATAAAGAATACGAAGGATGTAAAAAACGTACTAGGTTAATATGTGAAATGTCTGACCCGTTCGACACGTATCTAGGCCACATTAAGTACAAACCATAGTCGAGTGCGTCCGGCTATCGAGCCCAAGATAGTCGGTTCGAATCTCACTGCAGGGGGATGATTTTTTTTTTTTTTGATGAAACCCATATACAGAAAACTATTTTTTATTACGACCGTGGAGTGATTTTTTAATAAAGGTGAGAGAATTTTTGATGAGTGTTTAATTATAAGGAATAAATACAGAGAATATACAACATGTTTAGGGAACTTGTGAAAGGACGTGAGTTTGTGAAGTTTTAATAGAGGTAACTTTTAATAGAGGGGATGTGTGGTTTTGATGAGTGTTTAATTAATAAGAATACAACTTTGAGAGTTGATTTTCTGTTAAAGAAAGTTTTATTTAGAGAGCTGCATTAGGCATTCTGACCGTTGTCATTCAGAAAGAGTTGAGTGGTCTTGTAAAATTTCAGATGAATACCTAGCGAGTTTTTAAATACAGGAGATGTACTAAAATACGCATTGGACACAACCGATTAATTTTTTAAGGGGAGGGAGGTTTATAAAGAATACAACTTTGGGAGTTGATTTTACAATTGAGACTTGTATCATCCTTTTCTGTACAATTATTCTGAGGCGTGCATCAGCCGGTCCGAGGGAAGGAGGGGGCTTAAAATATAGGTAGGGCTTAAAATATAGGTCAACCAGGGGGTCTTTTGGAGGTTTTTTTACAATTGAGACTTGTGTCATCCTTTTCTGTGCAATTATTCTGAGGCTTGTAATCCGAGGGAAGGAGGGGGCTTAAAATATAGGTAGGGCTTAAAATATAGGTCAACCAGGGGGTCTTTTTGGAGGTGTTTTTACAATTGAGACTTGTGTCATCCTTTTCTGTGCAATTATTCTGAGGCGTGCATCAGCCAGTCCGAGGGAAGGAGGGGCCTTAAAATATAGGTAGGGCTTAAAATATAGGTAGGGCTTAAAATATAGGTCAACCAGGGGGTCTTTTGGAGGTTTTTTTACAATTGAGACTTGTGTCATCCTTTTCTGTGCAATTATTCTGAGGCTTGTAATCCGAGGGAAGGAGGGGGCTTAAAATATAGGTAGGGCTTAAAATATAGGTCAACCAGTGGGTCTGAAAGTGGAGGGTTTAAAATATAAGTCAACCATTGGGGGGGTCTGAAATAAAGAAAAATCGATAAAGGAAAATCGAGACTATTCGAGAAGGAGGGCTTAAAATTAGAGTTAAAATAAGGATTTTTTGGGAAAATAGTGTCCCTCATAGGCACTAGATAGCGCCAGGGGTTAAAAGGGGGAGGAATTTTTAATTATGAATTATTACTTATGAATTATTAATTATGAATTATTAATACCACGACAGTTGCGGCACCAGGACCAATTTCCGGTCGATTGCGACACAAGGGTCAAAGTTCAATCTGAGAAAGCAACGTGGACATCGGAGTCAATTTCCGGTCGATTGCGACATAGGGCCCCAGAGTTCAGAAGGCAACGTGGACCAACACAGGTCAATTTCCGGACGGTGACGTCATAGGGGGGAAAGTACTGTGCAAAGGGGGATTCCCCGGTTGTGAATAAACTACTGTTGGGTTAGGTTACCTCTGAGTGGCACTTTTTTTACACGCAATGGACTAAATGGTCAGGTCACAAGGACCCCAAGGGTAAGAGAAGGTTGGCGGGAGGAGATCCACCGGACAGCTGTTAGGAAACAGATGGTAACCTCCCGTCAAGGGCCATCCAGAGTGTTCTTTAAAGTGCACAGGGTATGGTACTCCCTCAAATGGAGCCACAGCTTCACGTTTCATCCGACGGACGGCTGCCTTTTACAAGTCCATCGGTATCCTCTACTCATCGAATGGAAGGCGGGGGGGGGGGGGGGGGGGTTGCGGCGATAAATATCAAACACTGGCCCAAGCGGACTCGAATCTGGGAACTGCAAATTGCAAGCCTGGCACGCTACCAACTGAGCTACCCCGCCCCTGTTTCTATGTTAATCTCTCCCTTTAACGTAGTAACCATTGCTGCATCTATGGCCAATTAAATTATTTTTACCTATGAACAGCAGTTTTTTTTTTTTTTTTTTTTTTTTTTGGGGGGGGGGGGTTATTTTCAATGGTCCCCAGGTCAAAATGCACCAAATATGGTACGAAAATGGCAGAGTTCTAAAAATTTATACCAAGGAGTAATCCAGATCGTATATCTCAATAACGATACACAATTTAGCCACTGGCATGTCCTTCAAGATCAAATGGAGGTCGCATAGAGGTCAAACCTTTATCTATGAGCTCTGGAAGTATGAAAATTGGTGATTGGTGTCTGTGTGTGGGGGGGGGGGGGGAGTATGGGAGTGTAGATCTCAGAAATTAAGAATTTTCAAGGTAAAATGTCAAATCCCGTTCTAATTCGTGGTTTTGAGTATTTCGGCCGTAGATCTCAGAAAGGTGAAATTTTGTATGAAACGTGTCTTGCAGGTCAAAGGTCAAATTTCTGTAATTGTTGCTAGAGAACTAATAATTGGTGCGCAGAAATAATTTCGGCTGTAGATCTCAAAAATATTAAGAGATTTCAGATAATGTGCAGTGGAAATTTTGAGGCTGCAGTTTTCGGATTCGAGCGCCATCTGTACCATTGTTGAGATTTATCTCCATTGAACCCGCACCTTGCCTTAGGTCAGAAAGGACACCAACGGCCGGCATCCGTCGGAAGAAATGCAAAGCCTTGGTCCCATGTGTTGGAGAGTCATACCCTGTGCACGTTACCAGCTGGGTCAGCGTTGAGATTTACCTCCGCAAAATTCCCCGCCCTGCCCAAGGTCAGTAGGGGACACCGATGGGCTTGGAAAGGCCGCCGTCCGTCGGATGGTACGTTAAGCCGTGACCCCGTGTGCTGGAGAGCCATACCCTGTGCACGTTAAAAAATATGCTGGATAACTATGATGACAGGCTACCATCTGTCCCCTAATCTGACCCTTGTCCAGTGGGCCTCCCCCTTTCCTCCAACTTTCTTCTGAGCACTTGGAGTCCTTGTGATCTAGCCATTTACCCGGCTGTATGGAAAAAAAATGCAACTCAAAGATACTGAAAAATGATAATACAAATTGATTGACTTTTAAAGCAAAAATGTTGTTCATTCTGGTCAACTTTTTTTTTTCACCTTCAACATTTTTTTTTTATCTAAAATTTTATTTCAAAAATCTTTGTTTATCGGACATATTTCCTAACTTTAGTGGATATGTCTTCATTGTTTTTCCCGGTTTTACACTTGTTGACTTTTCATATTCTCTATTTTTATTGACTTTTGTGCTGTATTTTATCACCTTTACATGTTGCTTTTACCTTTGGTTGTAATTCCCCGCCCTGCCCACGGTCAGTAGGGGACACCGATGGGCTTGGAAAGGCCGCCGTCCGTCGGATGGGACGTTAAGCCGTGGCCCCGTGTGTGGGAGAGTCATACCCTGTGCACGTTAAAGAATACGCTGGATGGCCTTGACGGGAGGCTACCATCTGTCTCCCAACAGCTGTTCCAGTCGGTCACCTCCCCCAACCTTCTCTGAGACTTCGGGGTCCATGTGACCTGGCCATTTAGCCCATGGTGTGCAAAAAAGTGCCGCTCAGAGGTAAAACAACCCAACCCAGCCTTTGGTTGTGGGTTTTCATGATTTTTATCTGTTTCTCTTTCTACTATTTGTCTTAGTTGCCGTTGCGCCATAAAATCCCAAACAAACAACCAACCAACTTCATTGTCAGTGACTTATTTTATAACCAGAAGAAATTCCCGGCTTTTCGAACACCGGAAAGTGTTCGTAATCTCTGGGGGTGATCACCTTTAGGGTGACGAAGAACTTTATCAATGGAGCTTTGAAAGCTCTGAGTGGAGTAGTACGTTATCAATGGGTAAAGTGCCATAGACAGACGTTTAGCGACAACCTTTTTTATTTTGGGGGGCTTAATTTTATAGAGCCAAACAGTGTCTAAGTTAAGGTGACATGAACCTTCATACCAAATTTAGTGGTCCTAGATCTAAACGCTTAGGAAGAGTTTTCGAAAATGCAGACAGACAAGCAGACAAACTATCTAAAATATATAATATATTGTAACAAAGACATGCGAAAACCGCGCCATCAACAACTTTCATTTATAAGGATATCATTAATCGTTGGGTTGGGTTGTTTTGCCTCTGAGCGGTACTTTTTTGCACACCATAGGCTAAATGGCCAGGTCACATGAACCCCGAAGACTCAGAGAAGGTTGGGGGAAGGGACCCACTGGAACAGCTATTGGGAGACAGATGGTAGCCTCCCGTCAAGGCCATCCAGCGTGTTCTTTAACGTGCACAGGGTATGGCTCTCCCGCACACGGGGCCACGGCTTAACGTCCCATCCGACGGACGGCGGTCTTTCCAAGCCCATCGGTGTCCCCTACTAACAGTGGGCAGGACGGGGAATTTTGCGGAGATAAATCTTAATGCTGACCCAGCTGGGACTCGAACCTGGGAACTACAGATTACGAGCCTGGCGCGCTACCGACTGAGCCACCCACCACCCCTATCATTAATCGAACCACTTAACCCTGCACCTTTTCTTTGGTACACATATAAACATTTCTCTTTCGAAGTTTTACGACACTCAAAAATAACAATAAAATTCAAAAGAGTCTTTCGAATTATAGAAGAAAAAAATCATATGACGTTTTTCTTTGGACTTTTAGAATTGTTCTGTAATTTCAAATTAATTTCACTACGATTGACGAAATAATTGAACAGTGCTAGGCAATTTTTCCCTTTTAAAAACTTCCGACTCTTATAAATCAAGTGGTGAATTAATGAAAACTGAAAACCTAAATATTAATTCATCGACTAATCACAGAAATAAACGTTATTTTCAGCACGTCGAGTGAAAAATCTCGAATGATTGATTTTCAATGAAGTTATATTGAATGATTGCTGCTTGAGGTAGGATTATTTTTAAATTGTACCCCGTATGTGTAACTGGGGATAACTTTAAAAAAAAAAATAAAAAAATAAATACCCCCTCAAGCAGCTGCTTGCCACAGAGGTCTGACAGGAGCCTGTCAGTTTATATGCCACAGTAGAAGATCTGAGAGGATGGCAGAACCTCAGCAGAAAAACGACACGAACATCCATGTCTTACCAGGGGCTCGAACCCAGGTCCCGTAGATCAGTAGCCAAGCGCGCTAACCACAGCGAACGGAAAATCGTAGTACAAATTTACCTCCTTAGATGGCGCCAGTATGCAATTAAAAAATTGATAATCCAATAAATCCAGTCAAGTTTGTGAAGTCATATTCCCCATCCTATATACAACAAATTTAAAAGATTACCATTTTACAAAATAATTAAAAACAATCCAATCTTATTAGAATATATAAACAAATTTAAAAAAGAGGATCTGAGAGGAGACATTCCTGATCTAATGGCAACTTGGTGTTTTAAATCACCTTCTTTTTATACTGAAATCCCTTCTTTAAACTCTAAAGGTGAACTTTCAAATGAAAATATCTCACAACTATTTTACAATTTCAAGAATGAAAATTTTTACAATTTTCTTGAAATTTACACAGATGGATCATATATACAAGATACCGGTTCTGCTTCTGCAGCAGTATATATTCCATCAATTAATATAACATTACAATTTAAATTACCTAAATTTACTCCTATATTACATGCGGAAATTTATGCAGTTTTTGGCCACACTCAGATAGACACTCCAAAATATTAAAAATCAAAACATTGTCATTTTTATTGACTCCAAAGGGGCAATTTTGACTTTAATGCAAGACAACTGATATTCAACATATCCATTTTATACAAACTCTCTTCTAAAATTAAATACTGAAAATTATGAACAAAATGGTAACAAAATTTACATAAGCTGGGTTCCAGGTCACACTGGAATAAAAGGAAATGAAGAAGCTGATAAAATAGCTAAATCTTCACATGAACTTGAAAATATAACTAATATTCATAAGTTTTATAGTAGATCTAAAAAAGAATTAAAAAATCTTGAATTTGTTATGACTGAAAATTATTTTCAAATTAACTCTCTTGTTAAATCTAACTATAGATTCAATCTCTCGAATAAAATTAATTACCTCTTAAATATCCCTTATAAAAGACAAGAAATTAAAATTATTTTAAGACTCAGAACAGATACAATAATGCTGAATAAATCAAAATATTATTTGAAACTCAGTGATTCCCCAAATTGTTCCATTTGTAACTTAATTGAAAATTCTACACACATACTATTAAACTGTGATAAATATCATCATCAAAGAAATAAATTTTTTAGCAATCTTGAAAGTATAGGAATAAAAGACTTCAACATAAACACAATTTTAGATTTTCCAATATTATCTACACAAATTAAAATTTTTAATTTCCTGCTAGACTTCCTCCTTGAGACTAACATATGGCAAAAAATATATAAAAAAAAATTATAAAAAATGGAAAAAACAATAGAAAAAAAATGAATAAATGAAAAAAAATGAAAAAAAAAATGAAAAAAATGGAAAAAAATTGTTAAAAATGGAAAAAAATGAATAAAAAAATATTTAAAATATTAAAAAAATAATAAAAAATATATATATATCACATAAAGCAAAAATTTTGGAAAAGATTTCCAAAAGATGCTAAGAAGAATATGGAACAATCAAAATAGCTATTACCATTAAATCACATTTGGGAAAGCTTGTAAGAAGAACTCCCAAGAACAGTGACGTGAAATGAATCAATGAATGAAGTCATATTCTGGTAGGATAACTTATTCTAAATAAAGTTTTGAAGTAGCAAAATTTCAGAATATAATTTTTCGAGAAACAAGTTTTTATAATTTTTCTGCAAGTTTTCTTGCATCCGAAGTTATTTTAAGAAGCAGTTACTTTGTTAACAAATCTTTTTTTTTTCTCTCAGAACGTCCATGTTGAGCAGAATTGCCACACGTAGTAGTTTTAATCCTTTCTCCAATAAAAATTTAAATAAAATTTTAACCAGCACTGTCATCCAACCGGTTCTTATCACTTGGATCGAATAGCTTTTGCTAAAAAAGTAATTAAAACAGATTTAAATAGTAAAATAACCAGCAATTACCTCTAATTTACCCTACCCTAATTGTAATTAATCCCTAAATATCCGAGGATGCAATTCTTTGGCAACCCTGATTCATGATATTTCCTAAGATTCCTAAGAATTATAACAGTGTAGAGATGAACCGTGCCGCCCTACCCACGGTCAATAGGGGACACCGATGGGCTTGGAAAGGCGGCCGTCCGTCGGATGGGACGTTAAGCCGTGGCCCCTGTGCGGGAGAGCCATACCCTGTGAACGTTAAAGAACACGCTGGATGGTCTTGACGGGAGGCTGCCATCTGTCTCCCAACAGCTGTTCCAGTGGGTCCCCTCCCCCAACCTTCTCTGAGCCTTCGGGGTCCATGTGACCTGGCCATTTAGCCCATGGTGTGCTAAAAAGTGCCGCTCAGAGGTAAAACAACCCAACCCAACCCAAGGTGAACCGTGTACCCGGCTACCAGCCCATATTTTTAGAATCCAAAATTTCCGGAGTCTGCCATCAGGCACTGGGTCCTTATGAGTAAAAAAGAAAAACAATAAGACTATATTTTTAGACTGCAAGGAACATTCAGAGAAACGATATTTTAATTGTAGGAAACATATCCTTTATTAAAAATTCAACTGAACCATGAAATAGCGTTTTACATAATATGCATAATTATACATGACCAGTGAACAGCAACCAACTGGTAAAATTTTATAAACTTCACAAAATCCTCTTTTAAGAGAATCTTCTTTAAAGAATGAAATAAAACACTCGTCATCATTGCTGTGAAAAAAACCTTTTATCAATAAAACAGATCAAGAACAGAAATACTGATGATATTTTCGAAACAAAAGAATTGCTTTCTGGCATTCATATATTGCTTGAGGTAATGCAAATAAAAATTTTTAAGTATTCACGTGTTATTTCTGTGTTAATTGAGCTCTGCACTCTTTTCAACAGACAGCATCATATTTAAAATTTTATTTTTCAACAGACAGCATCACATTTAACTTTTTCTCTGGGGAAAAAATAGCTTATTACGCGTTTATTTCCTTGAAAAAGTTCCCTGATAGGAATTCTATCATAATACGAATTCCTACTTTTTCATGAAAATCTGAAATTTGTTTCATTATTTCGATGAAAGAATGTTACTAACGCTAAATAACGTTATTTGGATTGTGGCGCCATCTTTTGGAATCTAAACACATTTCTACAAGAAAATTGAAACTCGATTAGTACAATTTTTTTTTTAATTGATTCGTTTTACACTGAAAAGGCATTTCCTTCGTTACCATGCTACGCGGCTTTTAGAAAACTTTCTCCATAAAAAAACCTGTTTTTTGTGATGATTTTAATAGGCTCTCGATTTCACATAGATTTAAATAATGCAATTTCGGAATAATTCGGTCACTGCTTTGACCCCTGGTGCGGCTGGTCATTAGGGGCCATAGGGACCATCATCATCATCCTCAAGCAGCCATGGGCTACGGAGGTCCAACCAGACCGCGCAGCTTAATTCTCCAAGCATATCTGTCCTGAGCTACATCTGCTGCATCCGGCCACTGTACACCAATTCTAACAAGGTCCCGTTTGACATTGTCTGCCCACCGCATCCTAGGTCTCCCCCTCCTTCTGAGGCCTCTAGGCACACTATTCATAACCCTGTTCGCCAATCTATAATTATTCATACGGGCAACATGGCCAAACCAACGGAGTCTCTCTCTCTGCACAATATGCTGCTTAAAGGAGGTTGCAGACTCCTTTGCCTAACCTCATCATTAGTTACAAAGTTAAACCACCTAATGCCCAAGACACTGCGTAAGCATCTAGAATCAAAAGCATCTAGTTTCCTGTTATCTTGCTTACACAGCGTCCAAGTTTCACTACCATAACTAACCCTAGAAAGAACCAAACTATTTTACAGTCTAATTTTAGTCTTTAGGTGTATATGCCTATTTCTCCATACTCTCCATAGATTCTTAAAAGTCCCGGCAGCAATCCCTATTCGTCTGTTAATCTCATGCCGCACATAGACCCGACCAAAATTTATATATTATATATATTTTTATCTGTAATTATAACTTTATATAAAGATGTCTAAATTTAAATTTTAATTCTATTTTTATTTAAAATTAAATTTTAATATTAATATAAGCCTTACATTAAAATGAGCAATATAAATCAAAATTCACTTTAAATTTTTTCCAAAAAATATTTTGCACACAGAGTTCTATATGTACAGTCGCTCAAAAAGGTATCCGAACACTATGGTTGATTACAGAATTCAGAAGAAATATCTTGCAACGATTTCTTTCAGAAATTAGTGATCTGGCAACCTTCGTGTCACGTGACACGAAGGTTGCCAGATCACTTATTTCTAAAAAAATCGTTGCCAGATATTTTTCTGAATTCTGTAATCAACCATAGTGTTCGGATACTTTTTTGAGCGACTGTACTAGAGGTAGAAATCCTATGGATGAGCCATTGGACGCCATGACCGAATAGTTGGGCATCACACCTGAATCATTCATTGCTTAAATACATGCTTCAGTTTAGGTTTCCATATATGGTATGAAGACATTATATAAATATATATTGAAATAAAATAAAATCACTGAACACCTGACATTTATCAACTATAATGATAAAACTCTTATTTAACCTATCAAGGTTAAATAAAGAGTCATTGTAGTTAATAAATGTCAGGTGTTCAGACCACTGAGCTACCGCCCACCAAACAATCATCCTCTATTAGTGGCTTCCATATAAGTGGCTTATCCATAGAGTTAGACATTGGAAATGTATCTGACTGTGATTGGAGATTGGCTCAGAAGGCACTTTCCAAGTCAGTGCACAGGACTAGCTCGAGGCATGGTGTTTGTTTTTCTTTAATAAGCCAATATGCCATGTATCAAGAGTAAGCATTAATGTTGAAATCATATATACTATCCCACCCAGACCCCCTGAAACTAAATTCTGGCCTAGTTAGTGCCTAACTTATGCCCCTACCATTTTCCATATACTAGTAAGAAGTGCCCTTTTTTAACAGTAAACCAAAACAGTCCCCCCCTTTTTGGCTCTACCTTCACATGCTCTATGCACATCACTGGTCAATACATAGTGTGTAGTGAGCCCTATCAATTGACTAGCGAATTTCATTATCCTGTCAATGGTAATTTTGTTCATTTTTTGTCTAATGTTATATCAATGTAATAATTTAGGACTTCTAAAATACGCTTTGTATCGAAATTTGCTGTTGAAGATAAATTAAAGTTCTCAAACAAATCTATCAAAATCTCAACATTCGTTTCAAATTTAAAAAATTATAGTAGCTGGAATTCTGTGGTTAATTTTCAGCAGATCTACTGTAGTTAATTCCATAACTCTTGAAATACTAAACGAATATTTGTGAAAAATAGAGATTTAGGTAGATTTGATTGAGGTCTTTAATTCATATTCAGAAATATTTTCCATGCAGAGCGTATTTTAGAAGTTAGAGAACAACGAAATTAATATTATCTTTGGCATGGAAATTTCGCAATAAATTGGTATGGCTCTGTATAGACAGAAGTTGAGAAAGATGTGTCCTTAGGTAAAAACAAAACGTAAAAAACTTTTTCCTTTCTATAATGGCAATTTGATATTACAAAATACCATTATTTTATTGTGCATTAACTAGAACAGTGTCTCGCAAATTGTGTGCCGCGGCACAGTAATGTGCCGCGAGAGATTCCAAGTGTGCCGCGAGAGATTCCAAGTGTGCCACGAGAGATTTTCAAATTGACACTAGATATTCCAAAGATTTCATTTTGACTTGTTATCGACGTGCTTGTAAGTATTTATCAAGCTTTTTCCAAATTTTGGTATTAATTTTTGATTATTTCAAGCCATAGAATGGACAAATATTTAAAACAAACACCGAGTTATGAATTAAAGAACGAGAGCAAATCTTCAAGTAAAACCAGGCTGATGACGTCAACAAAGCGCAAATATAATGACGATTATATAAAGTTTGTTTTTATTCTTTTTAGGTGTGCCGCGGAAAAAAAATTAGATTCAGTGTGCCGCAAAGTGAAAAAGTTTGAGAGACACTGAACTAGAATAAGTGTGCATTTACTCTCTGCAATTTCTATTATTCAACATATAGTTAGAGTTCTTGATAAGTCTCACCTAATGCAGCAGTCTAGTTTGAAACGAATTCTGCATACTGTATTTTGTCGGCATCCACATTTTTTTTCTGTTCTGCACACGTTCTATGTCTATTAACCATCTCATAATAATGGCAGATTAATAGGAAATCTAAAAACATAATCATTAATACAGTTCATAATTATTTCTTACATGTAAATTGAAATTTTAAACAAAACTGCAGGTATTATGTGTATTTACTATTGGTTAACCCTAATTATGAACTATAAATTAACGACTTAAAAGAAGAGATTAAATAAACCTAATTGAAGAAATTAAGAGATTAATCATTTGCTATAATTATTTGTGTATACTCAAATTGAACATATTTGAACCATGTTTTATGATCAACATACGTTAAAAATACATTAGAAGAGTCCATTCTATTCAATTAATTTCTCTGATCCGTTGTTTCCATGGTACTGTTGGCAGATCTATTCTCTAGTACAGGGGTTCTCAAAGTGGGGTACATGGTAAAATTTTTTGGGGTACGCCGTGAGAGCTCAAAGGTCGCTAGATCTAGTAACAAAGTCGCTAAGTTGACATTATTATATTATAACAATAGTTTTATCTATCTATATAAGGGGCACGCCAGTTACATACACATTTCCAGGGGGTACGTGAAGAATAAAAGGTTGAGTGGACGAGTGGTTAGCGCGCTTGGCTACTGATCTAGGGGACCTGGGTTCGAGCCCCGGATAAGGCATGGATGTATGTATGTATCGTTTTTCTGCTGAGGTCCTGCCATCCTCTCAGACATTGTACTGTGGCATATAAACTGTCAGGCTCCTGTCAGACCTCTGTGGCTTTGGGTTGGGTTGTTTTACCTCTGAGCGGCACTTTTTTGCACACCATGGGCTAAATGGCCAGGTCACATGGACCCCGAAGGCTCAGAGAAGGTTGGGGGAGGTGACCCACTGGAACAGCTGTTGGGAGACAGATGGTAACCTCCCGTCAAGGCCATCCAGCGTGTTCTTTAACGTGCACAAGGTATGGCTCTCCCGCACACGGGGCCACGGCTTAACGTCCCATCCGACGGACGGCCGCCTTTCCAAGACCATCGGTGTCCCCTACTGACCGTGGGCAGGGCGGGGAATTTTGCGGAGATAAATCTCAACGCTGACCCAGCTGGGACTAGAACCTGGGAACTACAGATTACGAGCCTGGCGCGCTACCGACTGAGCCACCTGCGCCCCACCTCTGTGGCAAGTAGCTGCTTGAGGAGGTATTTATTTATTTATTTTATTACATATTAATTGAAGCTTTACGTACAAAACTGCAGATGTGTATAGAACACAAACTGCATAGCATAGAGTAGGGGTTCTCAACGTGGGGTACGCGGTAAAGTTTTTTGGGGTACGCCGTAAGAGCTCAAGAGTCGCTAGATATGTGTTATACATATATATGTTTTATTTTATTTTATTCCCATTGTTATACTATAACTATAGTTTTATCTATCTATACAAGGGGTACGCCAGTTACATACACATTTCCAGGGGGTACGTGAAGCATAAAAGGTTGAGAACCACTGATATATATGTTTTATTTTCTTCCCATTGTTATATTATAACTATAGTTTTATCTATCTATACAAGGGGTACGCCAGTTACATACACATTTCCAGGGGGTACGTGGAGCATAAAAGGTTGAGAACCACTGGCATAGAGGAAAATCCCCCATTTTCAGTTCCCACTTCCAGAGACTTCGTGTATCTCAAAGGGGAAATTGAGAATCATCCCGTAACCCTCTATCATTTCCAATGCTGAAATAGAGTCGAGATTATTCGCCTATTGAGGCTTTTCTTCTCTTGTAGCAGCTTGCTGCTTGGGACACGATTTGAGCCAAGTCTGACACTGCCCTGTGCTTGTCAATCAAAACTATGTTGCATTCCATCTCAGCAAACAAGTCACCATTTATTGGCTGAATGCCTAATCACTACTGTCTCCGAGTGCTCAATGCGCGGAAAATAGGGTCCATTCAGTACTTCTTTAACTTCGTGTCCTTTAACCATTAATTAGCTTATTAGGAACAGAAAAATGTCTCTCATAGGTGAAAAAACCCAATTTTAATACAATGATCACTGAGTGTATATGTATTGCAGTTAAACATGAAATTTTCCCATTTGCTTCGTAGCTTTTCTTAGCGCATTTTTTAAGCACATATGTTTCTTTTAATTCCTATTTTGGGTTATGATGGGTGGTTTCACGGGTTGCTGCTGGAAACATCCCGAATCGGATGATTGTGACCTAGTTAGTCTGCAAATGCCGTTAAAAATCCTGCTGTTCATAGAAAATCTCGCTTCACTAAATTATTTTCATCGCACCTACACAGTTGAAAATTAGACAATTTTTTCTTTTTTGTAATTGGATTGTAGGGATTTATAGCTAATTGTGCCTCACACAACCACAATCTGCATAAAATATCTAAAATGACCATTGCTCAGAAATCTTGTGAATATTTTCTGAGTTGGTTGGGTTGTTTCACCTCTGAGCATCACTTTTTGGTACACAGGGATATTTTCTGGAGACCCCAAAGTGGAAACATGTGATTTTCGATATGTATAGAGAATTCGACAAGTGTAGAGTTGGGTTGGGTTGTTTTACCTCTGAGTGGCACTATTTTTGCACACCATGGGCTAAATGGCCAGGTCACAAGGACCCCGAAGGCTCAGAGAAGGATGGAGGAGGGGACCCACTGGAACAGCTGTTGGAGACAGATAGTAACCTCCCGTCAAGGCCATCCAATGTGTTCTTTAACGTGCACAGGGTATGTCTCTCCCGCACACAGAGCCACGGCTTAACGTCCCATCCGACGGACGGCGGCCTTTCCAAGCCCATCGGTGTCCCCTACTGACCGTGGGCAGGGCGGGGAATTTTTCGGAGATAAATCTCAACGCTGACCCAACTGGGACTCGAACCTGGGAACTACAGATTACGAGCCTGGCGCGCTACCGACTGAGCCACCCCCGCCCCTCAAGTGTAGAGTGAAGGACAATCACAAAATGCATGACAAATCAAATGATCATGCCATTCTAAGACAACCGAATCACGGCTGTTGTAAGCCGTGACCGTGGAATATTTCAAATTCGAGATTCTTTTCTCAGTTGTAATGCCACCGCGGGACAACCAATTCCAAATAAAAAAAGCCTTGTTTTATTTCTGACAGATACATTGTTAACATACTCAAAAGAAAATTTCGGGATCCACATAGTAACTTAACTACTGTAGGAGGAAATGAGATGAATTTAGGAGAGAATAATTTTTCGAGAGTTCAGAAAGTAAGGAAGAAAACAATCACTCGTTGGATTTGGAACTTACACTGCAGAGTTAACTTGATGCAGAAAAAGATGGCGGAAACCAGGCAAAGGCCTTTAAAAGAATTAGAACTTCTTTAAAAATTTTAAGCTTTTGGAAAAGTTTCTTTTTTTTTTGCAAAAATTAGCAGATACGTAGAATCCATTTATTGAATACCGGAAAATTTTATTCTCACGTCTCTACCATTCCGTCACACTGTTTGTTTTCAGTAGTAAAATTTCGCAGGAAATGTCTTGTAGAAAAGAGACTCATGAAAAAAGTTGGCTGAGAAAAATTAGGCTTTGCCACGAGTGTGTTTCGAATCCATGTCTCCCAGTACCTTGGCAGGTGTTTGATTTATAAAATGCAATCAAACAGGTGAAATTAATTAAAAAGAGCTGAAAGTTTTACTATGTTTTATAACTGACGAATATTTTAATATTGGAATTTACTAATACTATTGAAAGTAAATATTTTAAATTAAATTCATCTGAATAGTTTTCATTACTGAGACCAGTTAATCGTTACATTATGCCAACGGTGAATGAGGCTGGATCCAGTTCTGCACTCTGTTGCTCAAAGTTAGTAAATTATTTATTTGAGTGTGTTGGTTGCCTCAATTGATAGCAGGCTAGACTCTGACCTGATGGCTCCAAATTTACATCTCCTCTGTGCTTAGGTATTGAACTTGAAAAGGCCTCCGTCCATCAGATGGATGTTAAGCAATAGTACTTTTACTTCTGAGGGGAGGGGGTGTCTCAGTCGGTAGCGCGCCAGGCTCGTAATCTGTAGTTCCCAGGTTCGAGTCCCAGCTGGGTCAGCGTTGAGATTTATCTCCGCAAAATTCCTCGCCCTGCTCACGGTCAGTAGGGGACACCGATGGGTTTGGAAAGGCCGCCGTCCGTCGGATGGGACGTTAAGCCGTGGCCCCGTGGCGCGAGAGAGCCATACCCTGTGCACGTTAAAGAACATGCTGGATGGCCTTGACGGGAGGCTACCATCTGTCTCCCAACAGCTTGTTTCAGTGGGTCCCCTCCCCCAACTTTTGAGCCTTCGGGGTCCTTGTGACCTGGCCATTTAGCCCATGGTGTGCAAAAAAATGCCGCTCAGAGGTAAAACAACCCAACTTTTACTTCTGAGCAGCAATCTGTTCATACACTGGGCTAAATGGCCAGGTCACAAGGACCCCGAGAACTCAGAAAACATTGGAGGAAGGGGGCCCACTGGACTGCTGTTGGGAGACAGATGGTAGCCTCCCGTCAAGGCTATCCAGCTTGTTCCCTATTAAGCTTGGCAGAAAATATATTTTGTAATGTGTACAAGGATATTTACCTACTCCTGCCCCTTTGTGTGCAGGAGAGCCATACCTTGTACACATTACAAAATATATTTGATGTCGTAAATCAAAGACTTCTCTTTACCAATAGCTATCTAATAGATCCCGTTCCCAAATTTGAACCCTTGGGATTACTATAACCTGACCATTTAGACCATTGCGGGTAAGAAATTTCCTCGCAAAGGTGAAACAACCGAACCCAAATCTGAGTGATTTTTGATATCGCCTATTAGGCTCTGCAGCAAATAAGTTTCGGGCAGATAAAAATCACCCAGCGAGAGCTTTCACTGATTATCATTCGAAACTGATAAATGTGGTCAAAATGGTTAGAGATCTGTGTGAAAAGTTGAGAATATGCCTAATACTCCTTTGCACCTTTGACGGCAGGCAAGGATGGAATAACATAGATTACAAATCTAAAGAATACCTCACATACCTTCAGACCAGAGGTTCTCAACGTGTGGTACGCGGTAAAATTTTTTGGGATACGCTGTGAGAGCTCAAAAGTCGCTAGATCTAGTAACAAAGTCGCTAAGTTGACATTATTAGGCTATAACTATAGTTTTATCTACCTATATAAAGGGTACGCCAGTTACATACACATTTCCAGGGGGTACGTGAAGCATAAAAGGTTGAGAACTACTGCTTCAGACGACACTGATAAAAGTCGATAATCACATGAGATTTTTTGTTACTCTAAAACACTGCTAACTTAAATAAAAGCAAACTTATCCCTGTCTTGGACTTCACATCAACCTCAATGAAGAAATTGGAGTAGTCTCATGATACATCTCACAGTCCCAATAACGTATATTGCTTCCTTGAAGGGGGCGGGGGTGGCTCAGTCGGCAGCGCGCCACGTTCGTAATCTGTAGTTCCCAGGTTCGAATCCCAGCAGGGTCAGCGTTGAGATTTATCTCCGCAAAATTCCTCGCCCTGCCCACGGTCAGTAGGGGACACCGATGGGCTTGGAAAGGCTACCGTCCGTCGAATGGGATGTTAAGCCGTGGTTCCGTGTATGGGAGAGCCATACTCTGTGCACGTTACAGAACACACTCGATGGCCTTGACGGAGGCTACCATCTGTTTCCCAACAGCTTGTTCCAGTGGGTCCCCTCCCCCAACCTTCTCTGAGCCTTCGGGGTCCATGTGACCTGGCCATTTAGGCCATGGTGTGCAAAAAAGTGCCGCTCAGAGGTAAAACAACCCAACCCAAAGCTTCCTTGAAACTTTTTCAGTGCACCAATAGAAGATTTCAAAGAGGTGCATTTATGTTCCTCACCCCAAATATACACTAGAAACACATTAAAAATCACATCATCATGATGTCTTCTAGAAATGATGCTAATTAGGAATTTTTTCAACCCTCATATTCCAGTTGGTGTTGATAGGTCTCTATCTACCGATTTATTATCATAGTGCAAAGTTATCACATAAGTGTTTTCCTGGATATGAGATTAACGGTTTTGCTCTGACATTCTTTACAGATTCAGCCGTAAGCTACAAAGACGATACAGTGGAAAATTGTATCATAGTAGTTACAGGGGCCAGTTGCCTTCCCTATGATCCACAGGAAAAAACTAGAGTTTACTTCAAAGTTTTTTTATTAGTTCTTGTTTTTTGTGATCAATGTCACTTTTTGAACCTCTCAGCAGAAGATTCATTAACAATCTGTTTTCCATATTTGATTCAATCCTTAGTAGGGTGGGGTTTGGCTCAGTTGGTAACTCACCAGGCTCATAACCTGCATTTCCAAGGTTAGTGTCCCACCCGCGCCAGTGTTTGTGATTTATTTCCGCCAAACTGTCGGATGGTACATTAAGCCGCGGCTCCATGTGCTGGAGGCTTACCCTGTACATGTTAAAGAATACGCTGGATGGCCTTGACGGGAGGTTACCATTTATCGCTTAATAGAACTACAATAAGTTTAGTCATATCTAATGTCATTTTTATTAACTGTATTTTCAGGAAGAAAATTATAATTTCAAGCAACATTTTTATCTATTATGCTAATTTTTGAACAATAGAGAAAAAAAGTTGTTTCTTTGGATTGGGGGTGGGGACAAATGGTTAGCGGGAAAAAAAAGGGGGGTTCCCCGTTGCAATTTTCCTGCAGACATTTCTCAAAGGTGGTTATCGACTGTTTCTCCTATCCTAATTTCCTGCACTATCGACCCATCTGCCCATGACGTTGCCCAATACTTTAGAATCAACCGCATCAAATTTTCTGTTATCTTGTTTACAAACGTTCCATATTTCGTTACCATACGTTACATGTACTTTTAAAGCCTAATTTTAGTCGGTTATTTTGCACTTGGGGTTTACTTTTGAAACATAGGTTCCAGTTTAGGCTACGTCCTTTCCCAGTTAACAGGCTTCGCTGCAATCTTCTTCAATAGCCGATTTGCCGTCCGTATTATTAAAAAAACACACTATAAGGAAATAAAGTACATAATTCTGGGTTTTTTTGTATAATGCCGTAAGCTGTATTTTAGAAAAGCAAAATTCGGTAGGAATATAAAGGCTTTAAATTCTACCTGTTGACAGCGGCCATTTTAAATTTTTTTTGTGACGGTCAATTTATACGTTTTCAAGACCCTCATTAAATCAGTTGGATAGTTGTTTGAATCAAACAATTATTCCAACTGCTGCATTATATTAAAAAAAAAGCCCCAGAAGAAAATATTTTTTTTTTTCACAATGTAGCAGGCGATTAATACGGAAATCTGAATCGGTACGAAGCTCGTCGTTAACTGGGAAAGGACGTAGCCTAATTTGGAACCTATAGTTTCCAAAGTAACCCAAAGTGCAAAATAACCTTTTAGTCATTAGATGGGTTGGGTTGTTTTACCTCTGAGCGGCACTTTTTTGCACACCATGGGCTAAATGGCCAGGTCACATGGACCCCGAAGGCTCAGAGAAGGTTGGATGAGGGGACCCACCGGAACAGCTGTTGGGAGACAGATGGTAGCCTCCCGTCAAGGCCATCCAGCGTGTTCTTTAACGTGCACAGGGTATGGCTCTCCCGCACACGGGGCCACGGCTTAACGTCCCATCCGACGGACGGCGGCCTTTCCAAGGCCATCGGTGTCGCCTACTGACCGTGGGCAGGGCGGGGAATTCTGCGGAGATAAATCTCAACGCTGACCCAGCTGGGACTCGAACCTGGGAACCACAGATTACGAGCCTGGCGAGCTACCGACTGAGCCACCCCCGCCCCTAGTCATTTGATGTGTAATACAATATACTTATTTTTCCGTATTCTCCATAGATTTTTTCTTATTCTCGGCACGAACCAAGGTCCCTCTGATCAGTAACCAAGCACGCAAAATATTCAATTTTGCCTTTCCTGAGTCATCTTTTAGTTCGAATTTCCACAGTTAGAGGGAGAAAAAGTTGGAAAACGACAAATTTCTTTCTTTGAAAACGCAAATTTTTTATTCGTTAAAGACGATATGTTATTCTTTTAGTTTTTATTGCAATTTACTATACAACGCACACATTTTTTATATATTTTTTAATTTGTTTAGCACATACCTGTGATATAGGTATTTATTCTCATGCATTTTATTACCAATATATATACTTGTATTTTGTGGCCAGGTATTATATCACTTTTCCCATAAGGTTTTAAATTTTGTGTCCCAATTTTTAAGGAGTGTAACACCACTGCTTTTAATTCCTTGGAAATTTAATAGCAGGGCAGTATACTTAATTATTTATTACACCATAGGAACTAAATCAGAATAAATCTTATTAATGGACGATGGGTTCAGAATTCAATAAACTTGCATAAAGCCATATGTATGTTGGGTATCAAACATGAAGGAAGCAGAGACAATAAATAAGTTTGATCAATTCTTTATTGGCCAGTGGTCAACACAAGTCTCAGGAATTTGACACACAGCTGCAATCGCAGCTACTACAGAAGTCGTAACATATTTTGTAAACAATCGTTTGTTCACAACAGCACATGAACGACGAACAAGACAAGTAGATATAGCAACGAATAACAGGATCACACAACTTCGGTGGATTCATGGAAAAGTTAGGAAATTAACTTTGAACTGTTGCCATTTGACAACAGCTAAATAATAGTATCAATAATTTATCTTACTTTCTAATTTGCAGTCTCAGAATTTGTAAATCTTATAGAAATTCATTCATACATAAAAAATTCATTTATCTTGAATCTTCAGAAATATTAAATGTTTATAATTACAATTGATTATTATTTAAAAGAATACTTAAAGAATTTAAGTTTTATATAAGCAGTTATTTCATAAAGGCGAAATATCAAGCATTAAGAAGTTTTAAAGATAATTTTGCACATTTTTTCCTCACAACTAAACGATTATATTGTATCATCATCGAGTTATTTAACAGCTAACCTTGCTTCATTTTTGCGCGCCGTGTCGTATTTTTCATTTAATTTTCTGAGTTAATTAATTTTTGTTACATTTTGCTTAGGATTATATTTTAAATTGGTTCATGGACATTGGCAACAAAAACTTATAAAACTAATATGCTGTAAATATGATAAATGTTAAATATTTTTCGCTTGTATTGTACTAGGATGACTTTACTTTAAATATGTCTCCTTAATTTTACATTACTTAACAATAAATAGTTAGTGTCTTAATAGTTAGGCAAAGATTGTGAACTCAGTAGGTCTCTAGATTATTCAAAAAAAAAAAAACTGCCAGTAGCTTAATTAATACGAAAAGTTTCTTTTTTTTTTGTTTCCAAACAATCCAAATTAAATTTATAGAAACAGAAGAATTTAAATGTTGTAAACTGTGACTTTCATAAATTTCATAAAGAGCCACCAATCAATACTGATACCTTAAAAGAGGGTATGTCTGCGCTGACCTGTTCTCAATGTAAGTGATTTTTAAATCATTTTAAAGACTCCTACCAAAGCTCATATTTTATATATTAGCAAAAATGTATTATAGAGGTACTTAGTATTCTTTAACCCTAAATTTCAACTGAACTCAAACATAAGCGTGCAGAGTTCAGTTGTAATTAATCGATTGTTTCGATATTTGAAATAACAGTATTTGTATATTAATCATATTTTAGGAATAAATGCATGTTCAATTATTAGCTTGATTCCGTTTCTTTTTCTTCATTTGCACTTGCACGCTGTGAACAATCTTGAGCATAGGGGAAAAATTGCCTTCAACCATGTCGTATACGAACTCACGATGTAATTAGGAATTTCAAGACAATGTTTCTTCTACACTTAAGATGATTTAATATGTGTTTTTCCCGCTTAGCTGTAAGAGATTTTGAAAAATGTTCTTGGAAAATATGCGTGATATGTACATATATATACTTTTCTTTTTGATTCGATTCTGGATATTACAGTTTTCGAGGTGGAGGAGGCTCCCATGTCCTACATTGTTCTGAAGTTAATTTCGAAAGTGAAGTACGCTAAAACTTTTTTTTTTTGCATAAGATTTAAGCTCTTTTATTAATTATAGCGATGGATTTATAGCATAAACACACTTAGTAAGCTGCTTTGAAACAAAAAAGGAAAAAAAAAATTTTCTTTTATTTCAGTGTTGGGGCGGGGTGGCTCAGTCGGTAGCGCGCCAGGCTCGCAATCTGTAGTTCCCAGGTTCGAGTCCCAGCTGGGTCAGCTTTGAGATTTATCTCCGCAAAATTCCCCGCCCTGCCCACGGTCAGTAGGGGACACCGATGAGCTTGGAAAGGCCGCTGTCCGTCGGAGGGGACGTTAAGCCGTGGCCCCGTGTGTGGGAGAGCCATACCCTGTGCACGTTAAAGAACACGCTGGATGGCCTTGACGGGAGGCTACCATCTGTCTCCCAACAGCTGTTCCAGTGGGTCCCCTCCCCCAACCTTCTCTGAGCCTTCGGGTCCATGTGACCTGGCCATTTAGCCCATGGTGTGCAAAAAAGTGCCGCTCAGAGGTAAAACAACCCAACCCAAATTTCAGTGTTTGCAAGTCCACCCACCGCTTACTTGTTTCTAAAATGCAACTTATTGACCTCCCCTTAAAGTTGTTTTTGTTTCTTTCAAGGTAAAAAATTAAATCACGTATATATCTAGTAACAAGTTGTTCCTCATCGAATTTAAAAGCTGACACGTTTAAAAACCGAACTAGGGGAAATAATCATTGAGTGACAGTGAATAGGATCTTTAATTTCTTTCAGTATTTGCTGTTTTTAAACATGCTTGCATTAACTTTAAGCGATAGCAACATAAACGTAGGTTTTGAAGCTTGTTTCTAAGAAGAGAAATTAACTTCGTAAATCGCAGAAGTTACCTATGAGTGCTACACTGATTGTCGATACCACTGGTAACATATTCATCCGCAAACTAACAATGGCCTACAACGCATTACTTTAAAGAGTTCAGTTTAGTACTTTTGGCATGAAAATTCTTATACTATTAAAAATTGATGATCAAATGGTTATCAATTTATTGATGCAATAGTTGAGTACATTAGGATGGGTTGTTTTTCTCCTAAGCGGCACTTTTTTTTTTGCACACAATGTGGCAAAATGGGCAAGCCACAAGGACCCCGAGGATTACAGAGAAGGTTGGGGGAAGGGGACATAATGGACAGCTGTTAGGAGAAGGTTTGTAGCCTCCCGTCAAGGTCATCCAGCATGTTCTTTAATGTGCACAGGGTTGAGTTGTTTTACCTCTGAGCGGCACTTTTTTGCACACCATGGGCTAAATGGCCAGGCCACAAGGACCCCGAAGGCTCAGAGGTTGGGGGAGGGGAACAGCTGTTGGGAGATAGATGGTAGCCTCCCGTCAAGGCCATCCAGTGTGTTCTTTAACGTGCACAGGGTATGGCTCTCCCGTACACGGGACCACGGCTTAACGTCCCATCAGACGGGCGGCGGCCTTTCCAAGCCCATCGGTGTCCCCTACTGACCGTGGGCAGGATGGGGAATTTTGCGGAGCCCAGCTGGGACTCGAACCCTGGAACTACAGATTACGAGCCTGGCGCGCTACCGACTGAGCCACCCCCGCCCCAGTATCTTAAGAGAAAATGAATATTTTTTACCCATATATAGGGCAAAGCATTCCTCAAGTATGTTTGAAGGAAGAAGTGTGTGAAAATAATTAATTTGTTGCTATTCTAAAATTCAAATAATAAAATAAAAACCCATTTTTTTCGCCTTTGAATGTAGACTATCGGCCAACACGAGAAGTATTTTTTTCCTCTGCAATATTTTTAATTTTAACTATAGCTGTCTAAAACATTTTAAGCCTTGATTTCTTCCCCAATCTTTTTCAGGATGTATTTTTTTCCTATTTGATCACGGATTTCTTTACATCATTTCCTCGAATAAATACAACTTGCTTTCTTTTTTCAAAAACTAATCTCGTCAAATAGTGCAATATGCATTTTCTACTCTCCTTTCTAGGAGTCTTTAAAAAAAAGCATTTTTTTCCATATATGTACATTGCATATGTTTATTATTTAAAGGATTCTTTACAATTTTGGCTTGAATTCCAGTTATTCAAAATTCTTTAAGCCATGTTTCCCCAACCCCCACAGATGGGTTGGGTTGGGTTGTTTTACCTCTGAGCGGCACTTTTTTGCACACCATGGGCTAAATGGCCAGGTCACATGGACCCCGAAGGCTCAGAGAAGGTTGGGTGAGGGGACCCACTGGAACAGCTGTTGGGAGACAGATGGTAGCCTCCCGTCAAGGCCATCCAGCGTGCTCTTTAACGTGCACAGGGTATGGCTCTCCCGCACACGGGGCCACGGCTTAACGTCCCATCCCACGGACGGCGGCCTTTCCAAGCCCATCGGTGTCCCCTACTGACCGTGGGCAGGACGAGGAATTTTGCGGACCCCACAGATGGTGCTAAGTGAAATCAGAGAGATAATTTTAAAAATAATTTCTCCTATCGTGCCTTAGATAAGGTAGGGGACACCGTTTAGCCTCAAACTCTCCCTCATTGAGGCTGAAGATACTGATCAGTTTGGAAAGTCCACTGGTTGAGATTTTCCCTTCTAACTCTTACTCTGCCTTCGGCGAGAAAAGGGATTCCGATTTGCTTGGAAAGCCGCCATAATTCAGATGGCTTATTAAGCCTTGACTCCATGTGCAGGAGAGTCATACCCTCTGTACAAGTTAAAGAACAAGTTATCCAGCTTTTCCTTTAAACAAGCTAGTTATTTTAGAGTTGAAGGTTGTTCCAGCTTGTACTTTTAAAATTGAAGGTTGTTCCGGCTTGTTCTTTCAAAATTGAAGGTTGTTCCAGCTTGTTCTTTTAAAATTGAAGGTTGTTCTAGCTTGTTCCCAGCTTGTTCTTTAAACAAGATAGTTCTTTTAGTGTTAAGATTGTTCCAGCTTTTCTTTAAACAAGGCAATTCTTTTAGCGTTGAACGTTGTTCCAGCTTGTTGTTTTTAGCGTTGACGGGTTGTTGTTTGGGTTGACCACCTCTGAGTGGCACTTTTTTTGCACACCATGGGCTAAATGGTCAGGTCACAAGGACCCCGAAGGCTCAGAGAAGGTTGGTGGAGGGGACCCCCTGAAACAGCTGTTGGGAGACAGATGGTAGCCTCCCGTCAAGGCCATTCAGCGTGTTCTTTAACGTGCACAGGGAATGGCTCTCACGCACACGGGGCCACGGCTTAACGTCCCATCCGACGGACGGCGGCCTTTCCAAGCCCATCGGTGTCCCCTACTGACCGCGGGCAGGGCGGGGAATTTTGTGGAGATAAATCTCAACGCTGACCCAGCTGGGACTCGAACCTGGGAACTGCAGATTACGAGCCTGGCGCGCTACCGACTGAGCCACCCCCGCCCCAGCGTGGACGGGAATCTTCCAAATGTCTTCTAACAACTGCCTATTCTTTTGTCCCGACCAAACTCTAAACCCTTGAGTCCATTTGATTTGGCCATTGTATGCACAAAAGTTCTTCTCGAACATAAAACAAACCAACAAAAAAAACCCAACTTAAATCGCAAACAAAATGTGGGACTGGTGCTCAGGACTGCACGAAATTAACTGCGTCAGTTACCAATACTTCCTTTTTGAGCGAGAGGAAATTCGGTTGTAAAAAAGAATAGGAAATTATAATTAGGTCAAGAACACAAAATGAACAAATGCACCCGAATAAACGCTACATTTCATCTATCTTTCTTGACATTGATTTGATGGTAGGCAGAAATTTTAAAAGCAAAATTGTTTGTTTGTTCTCTATACTCATTGAACCAATGAAGACAGCTCCGCTTAAAGACATTTTCTCATTTCATCTTCTTGTTTTCTACCTCATTTAATCCTTAATGATTTTGCTTGTAATTGTACAATAACGAGATCAGATGCTTCTTCACGCTCTAACGATTGAACTTGCTGAAGTCTACATTCTGAGTTGCATTTTTTATTCTATTTGGTGTTTTTCACTCGCCAAAGCATAAGGATATTAAAATACTGTTTAAGAGGTTTTCATACTAAAGTATTTATTCTTAATTTTGGAAATTACTGTTTACTTTATTTTTAAGAGTTTTAAAGAGGAAGCACACAAAATCATTCTGATGGGTTGTTTTACCTCTGAGCGGCACTTTTTTGCACACTATGGGCTAAATGGCCAGGTCACATGGACCCCGAAGGCTCAGAGAAGGTTGGGGGAGGGGACCCACTGGAACAACTGTCGGAAGACAGATGGTAGCCTCGCCGTCAAGGCCATACAGCGTGTTCTTCAACGTGCACAGAGTATGGATCTCCCACACACGGGGCCAGGGCTTGACGTCCCATCCGACGGACGGCGGCCTTTACCAAGCCCATCGGTGTCCCCTACTGACCGTGGGCAGGGAATTTTGCGGAGATAAATCTCAACGCTGACCCAGCTGGGACTCGAACGTGGGAACTACAGATTACGAGCCTGGCGCGCTACCGACTGAGCCACCCCCGCCCCTCAAAATCATTCTGTGCGAGCTTCAAGAAGAAATCATGATAGCGAATTGTGACACTGCGTGGTTCGACTGAGATGATCTCACAGGCATACGGAGAACATAATACGGGCATAAGGATAATAATAATGTGGTTCAGCTCGAAGGTGAAGTCATTATAAATGAAATTTAGGTTTCTGGCATTAAATGTGTTATTTAAATCATAAAAAAAAACCATACCTAATTGACTTATTATTTTTTAGAATAAAATACGACTCGTCATACATTGAGAAGTAACTGATTTGGTTCCTATGATTTGAGTTTGACACACCTACTGCAGAAATATTCATATTCAGAAGAAGGTAGCATAAATTTTATCTTAGATTTGTTTACTTAAAGGAACTAAGACTGGAGAAGAAAAATTGCAAATAGTTTTAAGATAAAATTTATTCCTTGTTTATCTTCTAATTATTAATTTTGGTGATTTTTTTTTCTGCTATTTTTAACTTTTTTTTTCATTTAGCCTATTTGAAACATTGTTGATGGAAGAAAAATCGGTGGAGAATGAGTTTTCCATATATGCTTTTTAATTTCTTTGCAAACGCTTGCATTTTTTTTTTGTCGATAAACAAATACAATAAATTCAAGCAAATAATAAATGAAAGTTTTTATTCCATTTTTTTTTTCTATATTATAGAAATAAGTAAAGTTAAAGGTTAAATGCGAGAAGAAACACGTTTTTAATTTCAAAATAAATAATTATACTTGAATTAGAATATTAACATGTACTTTTAAATGTAGATGGCCGAGTGGTTAGCGCGCTTGGCTACTGATCTAAGGGACCTGGGTTTTGAGCCCCGGGTAAGGCATGGCTGTATGTGTCGTTTTTCTGCTGAGGGCCTGCCATCCTCACAAACCTTCTACTATGGCATATGAACTGACAGGCTCCTGTCAGACCTCTGTGGCAAGCAGCTACTTGAGGGGGTATTTATTTTTATTTTATGTATATTTAAAAAATTCAAATATGATGAATATTGCGTTTTGGCTTTTATACACTACCGGAAGATGGCGCCACTTGTCAAGGAGTAGTTATAAAATGGCGGTATATGTGTGTAAATTCATGGTTTATTAATGGGTTATTCTTGAAACAATGCATTTCGTTTTGACTCTTTGTGGCGTATCGAATTATTATTTTTATATTCAGTTGTAATTAAATTTTATTCGGCGCGCTGTTCAAAAATGCTGGAAACAAGGGTTGGTTATAAAAATTCAGCAATAATTTTAATGCTTGATATTACGTATAAAAATTCAAATATCTTTCGATTTTCCATTTGATGCTGCTAAAATACATTTCTAACAATTGTATTTAATTGGCATGTACTTCTGGCAGATTTATATCTGCCAGAAGTACATGCCAACTTTTTTACACAAGGCCATTTTTCATTTTGAGACAGAACTACTTAAGAAGTCAGTGCTAAATATCCACTCCTTTTTCTTTATCCATCATTTTTTTTACCATGGATCTTACGAATAAATCGAAATAACTTATTTCAAGCCATATTCTACTGACTTAATCTTGATTATCCGTCATCAACATTCGCACTTAAGTAGTTTCCTTCCAACACTGAATCATGTACCAAGTTCATGATGATTTGTTTTAAGACGAAATAATAACCTCCCCCCTCCCACACACATACATACACATTTCCTCCAAATTTGACCTTGTTACTGTTTCTACTAGTCTTCAAATGATCCACTTATTAACTCGGATTTCATTTTCGAAAGTGAATACAAAAGGGAACTGCCAGTGAGAATATATTAAATCGAAGGATAAACATACAAAGCAACGACACAGAAGAGTAAACTATCTACAGACAATTGCCGGCAAGACAAATGTATGGGCAAATTCTATCAGATAATAGAGGAAGCATGCTTTACAGGTTCTTTACTTCTTGGGTAAATTCTCGGTGGGTAATTGTCCACAGTAAGACAACAGCAAACAAAATGTTACGTGGTTGTTAAACCACCAAACAACACGATGTTCATTTCGGATTTGCTGGTGCCTCCTCGAACGATTTAATAATTTCTCTGCTCCGCAGAGAATAATTAGGTTTGCATTGTGAAGCAAAAGGACTCTTTTTCATACTTTTGAAACTTTTTGTAATCAGTGTCCGTCATAAAATCCCTGTGCATTGCAATATTTTTTGAATTACACTTTTCTACAGAGAATAATTAACTAAAAATATATTAAAATGTATCATTTATAATAGACACTAAAGATAAAAGTACATGGTATATTTTAGAACCTGAAAACTTCTTAGTGCAAAATTCTAACGTAATACCTAGTAATACAGAAAGCAACAAATTTCCTCGTGTTGCCAGATCTAATAAAGCATTCAATAAATAAATAACAGTTAGGGTTTCATGAGCTTTCAGCAAATTCAAAACTATGCCCATAATTTTCAAACACACTGTCCTAAGTGAACAAATTTTATTTGGCATTAATATTATCGACTGAATAAAGGTTTTTTGATTAGAGCTACTAACTAAGGCATTGAGATCAAAACCCTTACAACAAAATGCAATTTCCTATAAAAATTTATTCTAAATAATTCCGATGTTGCAGATTGCAATCGAAATAGAATTTGTGAACCCTTTGCTTATGCTTTGAATTAAATTAATTAAATACAAGAGATCCTTTAAAAAGTGTTTCTTATTCTGAGGAATCCCTCCTGAAAATTATCTTGAACATTTTGATTGAATAAAATATGAACTAACTAAAATATAATTACAGATAGGTATAGTTTCTTTTCGTCATGTTTTTATTGCACTATAAAAGTGAAAAAGAGATGAAAAAACTTAAAAGAGCTTAAAAAATAACATTTAAATTTGTAATATTTACAAAAAAAGTTTAATTATAAACATCTTTGCTAGTCAGTTGAAAATATTATTGAAAAAAGAATAATTTTCTTAGAAGTAATGACAATAAAACTAGGATGAGTTAAAAAAAACTTTATGTTGTTCTAGTAAGAAGAATCTACTAAATTCGTGTCCTCCTTAGACACAACTCAGTATTTTACAACCCCAGGTTGTAAAATACTGCATTCACCTTCTAATCCCAAAAATAAGTGCTTTGATTTGATGAAATTTCTAAATGCGGTTTTGCTTATAAAAATTGTAATATTGAATAGTTGTGAACAATATTTTTTTATAGAATTAATACTTGGATATTAAGAAAATAAATAAAATATAAATAAATACCCCCCTCAAGCAGCTGCTTGCCACAGAGGTTTGACAGGAGCCTGTCAGTATATATGCCACAGTAGAAGATCTGAGAGGATGGCAGGACCTCAGCAGAAAAACGACACATACATCCATGCCTTACCTGGGGCTCGAACCCAGGTAGCAAAGTTAATAAACAAACGAAAGCTGAAGCTTGTAAAATATTCTCTTTAACTTTTTTATGGGATTTCGTCGCATTTTTATTTGGTCTAGACTCAACAGTGATCTTGACCATTAGGGCATACGCAAAAAATTAATTGAGCATAAGTTTGGCATAAAATTGAAAACAAATTATAGTTCTGAGGAAAAATTCGGAAAGAATTTCCAATAAATTTTATTGGAAAAAGTTTCATTAGACATTTTAAATTTATTCCTTAATGCAAAGAAATTCCCATTAAAATTTAGACTTTTGCTGAATCAGAGTTATTTGTTACAAAGTTCATAAATTTCTGAAACTATAAATTTTGATTTCAACTACCTTTGCAAATATTCTTTTATTGTTTAAATGGCTAGAGCCATTCCTTGCAGTTTTTGAAAGTTGTAAAACCATGTTTAAATCTAATGATCCTTTTGCTTCACAATGCACCTACATGCAGCAATGTCCTCTTGTCCTGCAAGGCGAATCTACACATAGACATATTCATAAAATATCAACTAAAAGCAAGTTCAATAGAACTCTTTGATTCACATTTATAGGCATAGAATAAGCAAAAATAGCTCAAGAATAAGATGGCTAAGCCATAACAAAGTTTCTGGACAAAAAAAAAGTTAGAAAATAAAGAGAACTTCCAGAAAGAAAAACATAAAATAAAGTGAAAGAATTTTTATGCCAATTCACTCAAAGTAACGAAAAATAATAAATAAATAAAATTTAATTAATTATTTACAATGAATATCTTTAGTATTAAGGAATGAGAGTTGGCATCAGGAGAGCCGTGAGAGATCGCAGCGTCACGAATCGGTTACAAGGGAAAGCCTGCTCCCAAGAACCTACTCCGAGCATTTGCCAACCTGATTGGCATTCAATATTTCTTTTCTACGAATTGACAGTCAGTTCTTGAGATAAGTGCTAATTCTGCTGTCATTTTTAGAACCCTGAAAATTCCACAGTTAACAGTTGAGAACACAAGTTATTGTCTTATTTATTTCGATCTGGAATGTGTAAGTCTCGCTCAGAACCACACGTTTTGGAAATACCGTCATCCGGTGACGCTGGGCAACTGGACACAACCGACAAAAGTTCTCTTCCACTTCTGTGAGAAGCATATGAATCATGAGAAGAGCTGTTAGAGCCAGGTGAACTCAGGATATCGGAACAAGAGCCTTTTTTCCTTATATCCATGTCGCCCCTGCCCAGAGAAGAGTCTATGTTGCTGGTGGGATGAATGGCTGGCACTGGAATAGGAAGCACAAGGGGAGGAGAGTGGGAATCGTGCTCGCTGAGGTCCGTCATGGGATAGTCGAAACCGTGACTTCGATCCCCATCAATGCTATCGAAGAAGACAGCGTTCGGTTGGCAAGACGTCGTCTTCCAGTGTGTGCGAAGTCCGGAAGCACTTATATACTTCTTGCTACACGTCTGGCACGTGTAAGGTCTCTCGTTCGTGTGAAGTCTCTTGTGCAGTTTGAGGTGGACGAACTGTGTGAACTTAGCAGGGCACAAATCACAAGCGTACGGTTTTTGACCACTGTGGAGCCGCAGGTGGGTTTTCAAATTGCTTGTGCTGCTGAAACGCTTCTTGCAAACTTCGCATTGATGTGGCTTTTCGCCCGTGTGAACCAGATGGTGCTTCTGGAGGTGAGCAAGTTGAGTGAAGCTCTTTGCACAGACGCTGCATTTGAATGGGCGCTCGCCAGAATGGGTACGAAGGTGGACTTTGAGATTGGACAGTTGTCCGAAAGTCTTGCAGCACACGTTGCATTCATAATGCATCTTGCCGTCTTTCTTTTTCAGTGGGTACGGAAGAGATCTGTAACCCCTGCCATGTCCCATGTGGGAATGTCCATTTAAGCCATGAACTCTGTCAGACAATGGTGGTGAGTGAAGCCCACGGTTCATAAAGTTTGTCTTGGCTTCTAGGTGGCTCGGTTGACGCGCCATCAGCGCCATTTGGTGGGGATGTGATGGATGGTGTGGATTGTGCAGTGAAGGAGGATGAGAGTGAGGATGCTGAGCTGCAAAGTCCGGGAGAGGAGGAGGGAACGATGTACCGTTGCGAACTGGGAGTGGTGCGTGTACTCCTTCTGGCAAAGAATACGTGGCAGCATACATGTTGAAATGAGCAGGAGAGAACATTGGCGCAATGCCATTTACATACAAGAAATTTGATGTTGGGGTAGGAAGACTGTAAGGAGATTGTGCTGGAGGACTTCCTACTGAGGATACTGGATGTTGACCTTTGTCAGTTGAATCAGGGCTGTGCATTTCTGGACTCTGGCCACTGGAAGTGACGTTATATAAGTTTTTTTTGTGCGAATATAGCATGTTTTCCTCTCCACTGGTGGCAGAATCAGGCTTAGGCATGGAACTGTTGGCCACGATTACTCTCACGGGTTCTCGGAGCGATTCACGATGCATCACGAGCTCACGTCGGAGAAGTTCGGCAGAGGAGCTTTCCCTATCAGGATACCTTTGAAGGAGAAGGTTTTCCAAGATTCCTGATGGAGATGATTTGGGTCCTTCTCCTGTTATCCTTTGTCCCATGCCTTCGTACGAACTAAATGCTGATTCACGCTTGCTGATACCATCATCCGGGAACTTCGGACTGCTAGCACACTTTGGACTGCTAGGTTCTGGAGCAGCATATTGTCTCTCACCCACTTTCTTTCCATCTGATATGTCTTCTTCGTTTTCTCCTCTCCACTCTTTCTTCTCCTCGTGCGATTCCTCCCAGCCGGGTTTTTTGCCTTCATCGACATTGTTTTCATCCTTGTCAGTGATGGTATGACTGCGATAATGATAAGCTTTGAGCATTTTGATTTTGACTTTGCGAAATTCGTTCCTGGCGTGTACGTCATCATTATTGTTGTAAATGTTCATCTCTTTGTGTTTGCTGCTCTTGCTACTTTTCACGCTGAAGTCCAAGACGAAGTTTTCGCTGTCGCTATCGCTACTGTCCTCCGGAGGCGTGAGGATGTCTTCTTGACAACCGTTGCTATGGTAACCTTCATCGCTCCGTGTGCTGCCCACTGTTGGCGTTCTCTGACTTCTGTTGTTATAACTTTGATCTGGTTGTAATTGTTGCCCTGGGGAAAATAATAATATTCATGAATAAAACTATGTCACAAATTCTCTATAGAAAAATTTTCATCGAAACATAACGAAAAGCAATTTTTAATATGGCATATAAACAAAATATATCTAACTAATTTAGAAACATGATAGAACAGGCATGGCCAACTGTTTTTGCCCCCGGGCCGGATTGGAAAAAAAAAATATTTTCACGGGCCGGATTGGAAAAAAAATATTTTCACGGGCCGGATTGGAAAAAAAATATTTTCACGGGCCGGACGAAATATTAAAATTGAAAAATGTTAAGCAAAACACTTATTTCTTTAAGTAAACAAAATTTTATTATGAAATTTGTTTATGAATAATTGTAAGTAAATCAATGCAACAAATTCACATAATAACTAATGCGAAGTGTTGAGGCGGTTTGCATCGCTTATTATTTTTTTTAATATCTGGTTCTATACTTGTAGTAGCCATTCTTAACACAGCCTCCAAATGTAAATCATTCAATCTTGATCTTGTTGTACTTTTATTTAGATTCATTAAAGAAAAGGTTTGTTCACAAATATAAGTTGAGCTAAAGATTACTAAATACGTCTTGGCAAGTTTTTTTAAATTTCCATATTTTTCATTATTCAATTGCTTATAAAAATTACACAAATTTTCTTGCTCTTCTCGATATTTCTCATGTAATAATTCATCACATTGTAAATTAATTATTTCTAATTGTATATCAACAGGAACGTCATCAACTTGTACAGAAAATGGATTTCGGATAATAGATAAAATTTTATCAATTTTTTTGAAGCAATCGAATCTCTGCTCGAAATCTGTCATTAGTGCAAGGATGTTTTTATTAAATGTTTTAACCTTTTCTTTTAAAATATTTAAAGATATGGTCTGTAACGTTGGAAAATGATCAAATTTACATTCAGCCAGAATTGTAGAAAAAAGGCTAAGCTTCATTTTAAAAGCTCTTAATTTCTGTATTAAATCATGAGCAAATAAATTTTTTTCTTGTATACATGTGTTAAATTCGTTCAAATGTGTGAGAATATAGAAAGAAAATGCTAAATCACAAATCCAATTTGGATCTAATAATTCAGGAAAATCCTCATTTTCTTTAAGCATTAAAAATATTTTTATTTCCTCTTGAAGGTCCCACACACGTCTTAAAACTTTTCCCAAACTTAACCAACGGATTTTATTGTGATATAGTACATCTAAATGACTGGTATTTAGTTCTTCAAGGAGATCAATAAATTGCCTGTGATTTAATCCTTTTGATCGTAGGAAATTCACTAATTTCACAACTACATTTCTAACATGATCGACTTTTAAAATATTTTTGCACTATGCAAAAATATTTTACTCGCCTGCTGGCAACGTCGCTTGAACATCGAGTGAAGATGAGTATAAAAGTTTTAATTCTTTATAACGGAATCTTTTTTAAAAAATATAGAAGTATCGAGAATTCATTCGATTAATTACTAGAAGTTAAATGTTAATATTAAAAAATTGTTCGCGGGCCACATAAATTCATTACGCGGGCCGGATCCGGCCCGCGGGCCGTATGTTGGCCATGCCTGTGATAGAATGTCAAACTTTAATAAAGGTGAGTTGTTGGGTTGGGTTGTTTTACCTCTGAGCGGCACTTTTTTGCACACTATGGGCTAAATGGCCAGATCACAAGGACCCCGAAGGCTCAGAGAAGGTTGGGGGAGGGGACCCACTGGAACAGCTGTTTGGAGACAGATGGTAGGCTCCCGTCAAGGCCATCCAGCGTGTTCTTTAACGTGCACAGGGTATGTCTCTCCCACACACGGGGCCACGGCTTAACGTCCCATCCGACGGACGGCAGCCTTTCCAAGCCCATCGGTGTCCCCTACTGATCGTGGGCAGGGCGGGGAATTAAAGGTGAGTAATTAAATTACTAAAGTAAATCATTAAATGCGAGGTTATCATTAAAAAAATTCTGTATGTAAATTATCACAGGTTAAAATTAAAATAAATTAATAATACATGAATAGTCTTTATTAAACACTTAAATTTATAGTATTACAGCCTTAGGCTAGATGATTTAAATTTTAAAAAACTTCCCACATAGATATTGTTGCTTACTTAATGCTGATAGTGTAAGTAAAAACATGCATTTAAGAGTGCCGTAAAGGTGGTGGTTTCTGGACAAATTAGTTTAATAATTTTTTTAAGTAATGTGTATCAGAAATTAATGTTAGCATGTCTTTGTTTTTCGCAAGCATATTATTTATTTTTATTTATTAATAATATTTCAATTCAACTTGGTAATGTTTTGCACACACACGCCCCTCCCAAAAATTCCTTCGGGCATTCATGCATACAATATTAAATGAATTAAAAAATTAACGTATACGAAAATTCATTTCTATATTTTTAGTCTTCTATTTTTTGTGTATTAGAATTTCGGGATTGGTTCGGGCAAGGCTACCTTCATACTACATTACCTTGGCCTGAACCTCATTGGCTATGTGCCTGGTGGTTATCTTGAAAAAATTCCAAATAAAATAATGTAACTTTCTTATGCTTCTGCCAGTAAACTACCACAGTAAATATTTAAAATGAAATAAGAATATATGAATAGTATATATTAATCACTAAAATGTTGAAGTAATAAAACTAAATGATTTGAATTACAAATAACCACTTAAATGATTTAAAAATAAAAATAATATCCAAGAGATGGCGCCACTTACTTATTCGCTGGAGCATCAGTTCTCCGGTCAACGGGTAGTTGAGTCGCTCAGCGAATTCCTTGCAGTACCAGACTAGCAGTTCCTGATTGGGAAGAATGGGCTTGATAGTGTAGAAGTAGAGTTCGTGTTTCAACTGGCATGCTACCAGATTCTGCTTGTCGCTAGAGTAAGCTGGATTCACATACCTCATCCAGTTGGCTTTGTTGACGTCGAAACCGTCTACGTAGTAGAACGTGCCGGAATTCTTATACACCTAAGAAAGATCATTGAAAAAAATACGAATGCGTGAGATATTGCTGTAAGATGTGTCTTTATTTGTTTTACAGAGACACTATTAAAAAATAATATCTATAGAACACTGTGTTAAAGGAGGAGGTCTAGAGAGGGCCTCTGTTGCTATTTTTAATTTGTGTGAATTAGCCTGCAAGAAACAGGTCGGCATTACGAGCAAATTGGGACAAGGTCGCTATGTCCTCTCAACACCGTGGATAATTTTAAAAGCTAAAACGGTTATAATAAGCATATTTCGTAAATGTTTATAAAAATAACTATATAATTTAAAAATTAAAAAAATAATTATCTTTATACATGCGCTTTAAAAATAAAAATAATTAAAAATAAACCCTACCGATGATTAAATACCGTAAGAAATTAGTAATTAACTTTAAATTTTTAATTTACACATGTTTGCCTTCCCGTACTTCGGAGGAGAAAACTCCTACATTCCTTAATTTCGGGGGGGGGGGGGGAGAGCACAAACTTTTTGGCATCAGGTCGAATAGAAAAATGTTATGTTTTGCTGAGGGCTAATAGTTGGAGGAAAGGGGGGGGGGATTTAATTTTGTTTATCATTATTATATTTTACTTGTCATATGTGTAATAATAAGAATTAATATATAACGTCACTGAAGTTCACGTGAAGGTTCGTCTTATGAAAACACAATTCACTTTAGTGGAGCCAGAATGAAAAAATTATAATTTTTCAAATTTTCCGGTGGGTCAGATAAAATTATTAAAAGGGCCAATCCGCCCTCAGGACTGTAGTTTGTGCGTGTCTGCAACTTATAACATTCTCGATATCATCACAAGGTTCACATTTGAGGTATAACTCACTGACGAAGACTATCGGGAAATTTTAATACATTTTTATGGGAGGGAAGAAAAAAGTGGGGGGCATAACACAAATAGCCTACCATACTCCCCAAGTCAACTCCGCAAAATTCCCCGCCCTGCCCACGCTCAGTAGGGGACACCGATGGGCTTGGAAAGGCCGCCGTCCGTCGGATGGGACGTTAAGCCGTGGCCAGTGTGCGGGACAGCCATACCCTGTGCACGTTAAAGAACACGCTGGATGGCCTTGACGGGACCCTACCATCTGTCTCCAAACAGCTGTTCCAGTGGGTCCCCTCCCCCAACCTTCTCTGAGCCTATGGGGTCCTTGTGACCTGCCATTTAGCCCATGGTGTGCAAAAAAGTGCCGCTCAGAGGTAAAACAACCCAACCCCAAGTCAAAAGATGTTTTTTTATACCTAACTCGTTAGTTATATATTTGTTAAAAGCAACCGTAGGAAATATTTAAAAAGATATATAATATGATTTGACTAAAATGCTTGTACCAGGAATTCAATATTTAAAAGATTATTTTACAACGTTTAAACCTTTACAGTACGTGCAAACCCGGATCTAGGAAAAAAATAAGAGAGGCGACCAAGAAACACGACCAAGCCTGAAAAATGCAAAAATGGAGTATTTCCAATGCAGTGAAACATTTACCTCTCCGTTTTGCAGGTCTTTAAAAATTTTCTTGAATAAATGCATGCAATAAAAATAAGTTTAATAATTTTATGCCTGTATTATCCTTACTAGCTTTCTGAAAGAGGGAATCATGTCCCATTGCCCCCCTCTACCCCATAGATCCGACCCTGATTACATATACAGTCGCTGAAAAAAGAAGTATCCGAACACTATGGTTGATTACAGAATTCAGAAAAAATGTCTGGCAACGATTTTTTTTTTAGAAATTAGTGATCTGGCAACCTTCGTGTCACGTGATTACAGAATTCAGGAAAAATATCTGCAGCGTGTACAGCAACTGTACACGCTCCAGTTACCGTTCACAGCAAACTGGAGCGTGTGCAGTTACTGCACACGCTCCAGTTTGCTGTGAACGGTAACTGCACACGCTCAATATTTCCGTGAGTGAGCCCACACGATCCAGGTCTTTGTGAGCTCACACGATCCAATGTGCTGTGAACATTAACCGCAACCGCTCCAGTTTGCTGTGAACGGTAACTGCACACGCTCCATATTCATTGCATTATATATTCATACGCATTATATATATTAAAAAATATCCGAACACTATGGTTGATTACAGAATTCAGAAAAAATATCTGGCAAAGGTTTTTTTAGAATTCAGTGATCTGGCAACCTTCGTGTCACGTGACACGAAGGTTGCCAGATCACTGAATTCTATAAAAATCGTTGCCAGATATTTTTTCTGAATTCTGTAATCAACCATAGTGTGCGGATATTTATTTGAGCGACTGTACAATGAAAATGTGGATATAGGTATATATATATATACAAATTTGTATATCCTGATTGAAGTGTGCATTAAACCATTTGAAAAAAAATTTCGATTTTGAAATTTTTAAATTATCTGGAAAATATATTCGTTCCAATTCGTCAATAATGCAAATAGAATTATCGCCTTTAAAAACCGGATTGTACCAGTGGCCTACCTAGAATGTTCAAGAAAAGAGATGATTGTAAGTTTGAATGTCTGACTTTAGGGGGACTGCCTTAGAAAATATATATTATTCTAGACCTGAAGGGGAGGATTATAATCCCATAACCTAACCACCCTTGGGTACGCCACTGCACAGAATTCTAACAAATTATAGAAAAATTTAGATCAGTTGGTGATGACGTTTTCGTTGATGTAGTGAATTGATTCTAATGATTTATGAAAAATATAATTTTCGATTGAGAGCAACATTGCTGTTCAATATTAGTGATATTATTATTATCAGCATTCTTGGATATTCACACTGTTATGACTAGTAACGCTGCTATTCAATATTCGTGATGTTATGGTTGCCAATACTTCTGTTGACATGACGTTACGAGTAGCAAAACTTCTGTTGAATAATACTGAAGTTACAACTAGCAAATTTGCTGTTGAATATTCATGATGCTATGATTAGCAACGCTGTTGATGGAATTTTGCGGTGTTAGGATTAGAAACACTGCTGTTGAATATTCATGACGTTACGACTAACAAATATGCCGTTCAATATGCATGATGTTATGACTAGCAACACTGCTGTTCAATGTTACTGATGTTATGACTAGCAAATCCGTGATGGATCTTCGCAATGTTATGACTAGCAAATCTGTGATGAATATTCGCAATGTTATGACTAGCAAATCTGTGATGGATATTCGCAATGTTATGACTAGCAAATCTGTGATGAATATTCGCAATGTTATGACTAGCAAATCTCTGATGAATATTCGCAATGTATGATGTAATGACTAGCAAATATGTGATGAATATTCGCAATGTTATGACTAGCAAATCCGTGATGGATATTCGCAATGTTATGACTAGCAAATCTGTGATGGACATTCGCAATGTTATGACTAGCAAATCTGTGATGGATATTCGCAATGTTATGACTAGCAAATGTGATGGATATTCGCAATATTATGACTAGCAAATCTGTGATGGATATTCGCAATGTTATGACTAGCAAATCTGTGATGGATATTCGCAATGTTATGACTAGCAATACTACTGTTGAATATTCATGTTATCAGTAGCAATGCAACTGCTAAATATTCTTTACGTTAGGATTAGAAACGCTGCTGTTAAATACTAGAATAGTTCAACGGAATACATCTTTTTCACTCTATCAATTAAGAGACCACGAAGGAAAAATTCCTATTTCGATGCTATCAAAAAAAAGTCAAAATACAAAAGGTATTTTTTGGCTGTGCAATGTAAGTAAGAACTAAGAAAAGAAAGAATTCTTACCCTCCAGAAATACTTCCTATTGGCATTCGGAGGAACTTCGTCTTGATTGTATCGTTCACCCTCCAGGGGTCCAAACCTCGTACCACGGGGGATGTAGTCTGTGCTCCACACCCCCAACACCTGGTGGGCAAAAAAATTAACCAATTAATAACAATCTTATATTGCGAAGAAAAAAAAAAATCACCATCACGATAACAAAAGGAATAAAACGAAAACTCCAATTAATTGCAGGTGGTAAAAAGATGAAATAAGTTAGATAGGTATGATGTTACATAGGTCTCTTAAAATCTTAATTATATGTCTGAGAAAAACACAGATATTTCTTAAATTACTTATTTATTATTATTTATTTATTAAAAATTTTTGTGTCCCTTTAGGAAAAATTTTCCCTTAAAAAAGTCTATACTTCTGTCGTCACTGTGTTTGGTTCAGAGAAGGTTGGGGAGGGGACCCATTGGAACGGCTGTTGTGGAGACAGATGGTAGCCTCCCGTCAAGGCCATCCAGTGTGTTCTTTAACGTGCACAAGGTATGTGTACCGCTCTCCCGCACACGGCGCCGCGGCTTAACGTCCCATCCGACGGACGGCAGCCTTTCCAAGCCCATCGGTGTCCCCTACTGACCGTGGGCAGGGAATTTTGCGGAGATAAATCTCAACGCTGACCCAGCTGGGACTCGAACCTGGGAACTACAGATTACGAGCCTCAACGCTGACCAAGCTGGGACTCGAACCTGGGAACTACAGATTACGAGCCTGGTGCGCTACCGAGAGCCACCCCCTTTCAGTGCAGGAGAGTTATACTCTGTACAGATTAAAGAACACACCGGGTGGTCTTGATGATGATCCCATTAACCCTATCCCGTTCTGAGATCTTGGGGGCTTTGTGACCTGATCATTTAGCCCATCGTGTGCATTATAAAGTGCCGTTAAGAGGTAAATCAATCCAACCCAATTAAAACTCACATATTAAGGATGAATACATTCCGTTTTTTAGCACTCGACTTATGAGCAATCAAGTTTTATTCTAAAAAAACCGAATGGTTATCACATTGACGTGTAAATCATTTTCTCTTTCAGCTAACTACATATTTCACGCGTTTCATATTCTTCTATTCCCCCAGATGACAGATTCGAGTCCCGCCTGGGTTTGTTGAGATTTATCTCCGCATAACTTCCCGCTCTGCCCGCCCTCGGTCACCGATGGGCTAGGAAAGACCGCCTTCCATCGGATGTGATATTAAGACGTGGTCCCGTGTGCAGGAGAGAACCTAACGTGCCAAGATATGGCTCTCTCTCCTGCACACGGGGGAGGTGACACCCCAATCTTGTGCATGTGGATGGATGGACTTGACGGGGAGCCTACCAACTGTTCCAACAACCTTCCAGTGGACCACCCTCTCCCAGTCTTCTCTGAGCCCTCGAGGTCTTTGTGACCTCTCCCCCCGCCAGCCCAGATTCGGCCCTTTGTGTTGGGTTACCTCTGAGCGGCACTTTTTTGCACACCACGGGCTAAATGGCCAGGTCACATGGACCCCTAAGTCTCAGAGAAGGTTGGGGAAGGAATTGGAACAGCTGTTGGGAGACAGATGGTAGCCTCCAGTCAAGGCCATCCAGCGTGTTCTTTAACGTGCACAGGGTGTGGCTATCTCGCACAAGGGGCCACGGCTTAACGTTCCATCCGACGGACGGCGGCCTTTCCAAGCCCATCGGTGTCCCCTACTGACCGTGGGCAAAGCGGGGAATTTTGCGGAGATAAATCTCAACGCTGACCCAGCTGGGACTCGAACCTAGGAACTACAGATTACGAGCCTGGCACGCTACCGACTGAGCCACCACCGCCCCAGATTCGGCCCTGAAACAGATAAATACCTTTAATCACATTAAAAATCCAATGTGAAAAGATTAAAAAATAAACCATTGATAAAAATTATTAACATGATAATGCACAACTGTTACAATTTTTCCCATAATTACTCGTGTATGATGAAAGCCCAGTCTCAAGCATTGATCAAATGTCGTCAGTAAGCACATTTCTAATTTTAGATTTGATCATTTTTAGTGACAGAAAACACTGATTCAGCTAAGTATGTCGCCCTAAAGCATGATATTATATTCTGAGTGAACAACACGTGTCAAATTCGGGCATTTTTCGTTTGTGTATTGCGAAATAATATCCACTCTTGACTTGAAGCTAATTACATATTCCACGCGTCTTCGCACATTAACTACTTCTGTTTCTTCTGCATTGAAGGGGGCGGGGGTGGCTCAGTCGGTAGCGCGACAGGCTCGTAATCTGTAATTCCCAGGTTCGAGTCCCAGCTGGGTCAGCGTTGAGATTTATCTCCGCAAAAATTCCTCGCCCTGCCCACGGTCAGTAGGGGACACCGATGGGCTTGGAAAGGTCGTCATCCATCAGATGGGACGTTAAGCCGTGGCCCCGTGTGCGGGAGAGCCATACCCTGTGCACGTTAAAGAACACGCTGGGTGGCCTTGACGGGAGGATACCATCTGTCTCTCAACAGCTGTTCCAGTGGGTCCCCTCCCCCAACCTTCTCTGAGCCTTCGGGGTCCATGTGACCTGGCCATTTAGCCCATGGTGTGCAAATAAGTGCCGCTCAGAGGGAAAACAACCCAATCCAATCTGCATTGAAGACCATCGACCAAAAAGTTAGCCATGATCGTCCGGTAGGTGGTGATCGACGACTCCTGATCATTTGGAACATTTTATCATACATTCTCTGAATCACGCGCTGACCTAAAGAGCATCCACAGAAGATTAAAGTGGAAGAGAGATACAAGGCCAAGAACAGGGCCCACGTGGTATGCAAGACAGTAGCCTTTTCCAAGACTAGCAACCGAAGTCCCGTTGTAAACACTGTTCGCCATTGGTTACGATATCACTTTCCATAGCGTGTGTGGCTACGGGGATGACTCTAATCGCATTACACAAGCAGCAGCCTTGACTGCAAGCGCCACGTGTAAGAGAGAGAAAGTTGAACGGACCTGTGGCCTCGACTCTCTGCACCACGAGCGTGCACACAGCGAGACTTGGCAGAGATAACGTCGCTTCCGATTCTTTGTAGCGGAGTGCTTGGAAATGAAGTTTCAAGAGAATAGGAACTCCTGGAAGAATCCCTCTACAGTTTGCCTATCAGGTGCGGTTCTCGGGAATGTGTCTGTTGTATTGATTTCAGAAGCATCATTTTGAATAACTACGAAAATATTATCAGGAGGTCTTGGGTTCGGATCCACTTGGTTAAGGGGCGGGGGTGGCTCAGTCGGTAGCGCGCCAGGATCGTAATCTGTAGTTCCCATGTTCGAGTCCCAGATGGGTCAGCGTTGAGATTTATCTCCGCAAATTCCCCGCCCTGCCCACAGTCAGTAGGGGACACCGATGGGCTTGGAAAGGCCGCCGTCCGTCGGATGGGACGTTAAGCCGTGGCCCCGTGTGCGGGAGAGTCATAACCTGTGCACGTTAAAGAACACGCAGGATGGCCTTGACGGGAGGCTACCATCTGTCTCCCAACAGCTGTTCCAGTGGGTCCCCTCCCCCAACCTTCTCTGAGCCTTCGGGGTCCATGTGACCTGGCCATTTAGCCCATGGTGTGCAAAAAAGTGCCGCTCAGAGGTAAAACAACCCAACAACCCAACCACTTGGTTAAACGCAATTTTTCCTCTCTATACAGTGTGAGTAGAATACATAACATCTAAAGATAGTGGTTTAAATATTTGGTGAACGCTATGGATACGTATTGAATGATTACGAATCTTTGCCTCATATTCAACTCTTTAGGAAGTTGGGTATTTTATCTCTAAGCAGCACTTTTGTTTTTGGGCATAACGGGCTAAATGGCTAGGTCACAAGGACCCCAAGGGCTCAGAGAATTTTTAGGAAACAAGCTGCCATCTAAAGTGTTCTCTAACATCTACAAAGTGCTGCCTAGAGGCCCGAGGCTTAATGTCCCACACGACGGACGGCGGCCTTTCTAAGCTCATCGGTGTCTCCTTTCTCAACGAGGTCAAATGGGGGAGGGATGAGCAGAGAAAATTCTCAACGCTAGCATAGTTGAGATTTGAACCTGCAGATTGCGAGCCTGGTGCGCTACCGACTGAGCCAAAACCACTCTCTTTAGAAAATGGTGTAATATGAAAATGCAGGAGCAAGCTCGTACGAATGCGATTGGAAATTAGAAACCGAGAGAAACGGTTGGGTTGTTTTACCTCTGAGCGGCACTTTTTTGCACACCATGGGCTAAATGGCCAGGTCACATGGACCCCGAAGGCTCAGAGAAGGTTGGGGGAGGGGACCCACTGGAACAGCTGTTGGGAGACAGATGGTAGCCTCCCGTCAAGACCATCCAGCGTGTTCTTTATCGTGCATATGATATGGCCGCACACGGGGCCACCGCTTAACGTCCCATCCGACGAACGGCGGCCTTTCCAAACCCATCGGTGTCTCCTACTAACCGTGGGGAGGGCGGGGAATTTTGCGGAGATAAATCTCAACGCTGACCCAGCTGGGACTCGAACCTGAGAACTACAGATTGCGAGCCTGGCGCGCTACTGACTAAGCCACCCTCGTCCCTGAGAGAAACGGAGTTCCGTTAAATTTTTATAAAAACGTATATTTACCCCACAAACAGTTTCCTTCAACAGAGGTCTGACAGGAGCCTATCAACATAACACGACGTTTATGATATCTGTGAAGAAAGCAACACTTGAGCAGAAAAGCAACACGGAAGGAAAAAAAAAACATCCATGCCTTATCCAGAGCTGGGACCATAGTTTCGTTGGGGACCTGCAGTTCCCAACTGGCCAACGTTTTCAGTAGGGGAGAGCTATGGGCTTGGAAATGCCACCGTCCCACGGATGGGATGTTAAGCCGTGGCACCGTGTGCGGAAGAGACATACACTATGCATGTTAGAGAACACGCTGGATGGCCTTGACGGGAGGCTACTATCTGTCTTCTCCCAACAGATGTCCAGTGGGTCCTCTCCCTCCAACCTACTCTGAGCCTTCAGGGTCCTTGTGACCTGGACATTTAGCCCATTGCGTGCAAAAATAGTGCCTGGTAAAACAATTCAACCCCAATAATTTCGTTGATCTGCAATCCAAAACACTAACTAATCGGTCAACAGGGCGGGGGTGGCTCAGTCGGTAGCGCGCCAGGCTCGTAATCTGTAGTTCCCAGGTTCGAGTCCCTGCTGGGTCAGCGTTGAGATTTATCTGCGCAAAAATTCCCCGCCCTGCCCACGGTCAGTAGGGGACACCGATGGGCTTGGAAAGGCCGCCGTCCGTCGGATGGGACGTTAAGCCGTGGCCCCGTATGCGGGAGAGCCATACCCTGTGCACGTTAAAGAACACGCTGGATGGCCTTGACGGGAGGCTACCATCTGTCTCCCAACAGCTGTTCCAGTGGGTCCCCTCCCCCAACCTTCTCTGAGCCTTTGGGGTCCTTGTGACCTGACCACTTAGCCCATTGTGTGGAAAAAAGTGCCGCTCAGAGGTAAAACAACCCAACCCAACCTAATCGGTCAACAAGAAAAATTTAAAAACAACAGAATTTTGATTTTGAATTGTTTATAATTGGCTAATAAACTTTTTAATGCTCTGGCGGCTACGTAAAACAGTGAAGACAACACAGTGATGCTATTTTATGCAAATGAGCGGCAGAAATGCAATCGTTCCGCCTCCGCTGTGTGAGTGAACTCAGTCCATAACTGCAGCAGTGGAGTAGGTGTCAGACATTGTATACGCTTGATGCCGATATTTTCAGAAGACAGTCGCGTGCAAATAATTTATGCTTCTTCGACGAAACAGGACATGCGTTGCGTCCATAGCTGCAAATGCGAAGAAGTCAATTCCCAAACTGGCAAAGAAATGTAACATCGACCAAATTTTCGTTCGTCGCATTCTGCATCCGCATAAACTCCGTTTCCTTCGGGAACTCCATCCAGATGACAGTGAATTATCAGAAGTACGTAAGTAGTTTAGTCGCAGTCCATGTAACCCCCACGCACTGTGCTTTCCCCTATGACGTCATCGGCCACGCCCCCTTTCTGTCACGTGATATGATGTCACCGCCCCCTTATTATAAGGGGCGGTGACGTGGCCGGAAGGGGAGCGTGGCTGGTGCCGCCCTTCCGATCACGTGATATGACGTCACCACCCCTTATTTTAAGGGGGCGGTAACGTGACCGGAATGGAGCGTGGCCGGTGACGTCATGGGGGAAAGCACAGTACATGGGGGTTTCCTCCTGCAAGGGGGGTTCTAAGAATTTAGTTTCGGGAAAGGGTTCCAGAATTTATTATCGGTGGAGGAGTTTCGAAGAGGGTTTCCCAATTACTAGTTAGTACCAAATTACTATTTAGGGTTTACCAATTACTAAAATATTCCACCGGAGAGGAAAAGTTAAAATGATATTCTACATATATGGAAAGAAATTTTATAGTTGCTTTAAAATTTATTTTTAGTGTCTAACATATACTATGGGCTGAAATAAAATTATACAAAGACAACCAAGTTTATTCAAAGACAGTCAAGTTTGAAATTTCGTACAAGATAACATTTTTCCGGGGGTAGGGGGTCTGAGAACCCCCCCCCCCCAAAAAAAAAAAAAAGATGTGAATGAATGACCCTGTATCTGAAGATCATTGGTCTGCTAAGGTAATTTCTTATCTGTCAAGATACATCAAACTTCATATCTTAAATACTGGTCTGACGAGAATCCACACTGGATACAGGAACAGTGGGGCGGGGGTGGCTCAGTCGGTAGCTCGCCAGACTCGTAATCTGTAGTTCCCAGGTTCGAGTCCCAGCTGGGTCAGCGTTGAGATTTATCTCCGCAAAATTCCCCGCCCTGCCCACGGTCAGTAGGGGACACCGATGGGCTTGGAAAGGCCGCCGTCCGTCGGATGGGACGTTAAGCCGTGGCCCCTTGTGCGGGAGAGCCATACCCTGTGCACGTTAAAGAACACGCTGGATGGCCTTGACGGGAGGCTACCATCTGTCTCCCAACAGCTGTTCCAGTGGGTCCCCTCCCCCAACCTTCTCTGAGCCTTCGGGGTCCATGTGACCTGGGCATTTTGCCCATGGTGTGCAAAAAAGTGCCGCTCAGAGGTAAAACAACCCAACCCAGGAACAGTCCCTTAAAAATCCTCTGGTAATGGTGTGGTGTTAGATTATCGTATATCTGAACAGCATTTTCCTCTGTTTTTGGTTTAATCCAGTAGGTTTACTATTCTGGTTTATTTCAGTTCAATCCAGTTGCCTCAGCATTCTGATTCATTTCGGTTCAGTTTAGTCATTTGAACATTCTGGCTCATTTCAGTTCAATACAGTAAGTTCAGCATTCTCATTCATTTCAGTTCAAACCAACCACTTCAGCATTCTGGTACAAAAAAAGTTGTCTGTTTGAATTATTTTCAAACAGACACTTAGGAGGAAGAAAGCGGCTGAATTGAAATGTCAATTTTCGCCGCTTTCTTCCTCCTAATTCTTTTTAGAACCTAGAGTGATTTAATTCAGTCTACATATCTGCGATCTCAGTTCCTTCTGTGCAGTGCGGCAGCGTGTTTCTCTTGAAAAAACAGGAAATAGCAATGAAAGCTATTGCTTTGGTGTGAAGGAAAAGGTCCACCGAACCCCAAGACCAGCACAACTTATAAAGATAAATATTCAGCTCTGGTACAAATTGTTAAAGATAAGTATTTAGCTCACCCAAGCCCTGCTAAAGAAAATAATTCAAACAGACAACTTTTTTTTACCCATAATAGACCCGAGATTAAATGGAGTTGGGTTGTTTTACCTCTGAGCGGCACTTTTTTGCACATTATGGGCTAAATGGCCAGGTCACAAGGACCCCGAAGGCTCAGGGAAGGTTGGGGGAGGGGACCCACTGGAACAGCTGTTGGGAGACAGATGGTAACCTCCCGTCAAGACCATCCAGCGTGTTCTTTATCGTGCATATGATATGGCTGTCCCGCACACGGGGCCACCGCTTAACGTCCCATCCGACGAACGGCGGCCTTTCCAAACCCATCGGTGTCCCCTACTAACCGTGGGCAGGGCGGGATATTTTGCGAAGGTAAATCTCAACGTTGACTCAGCTGGGACTCGAACCTGGGAACTGCAGATTACGAGCCTGGCGCGCTACTGACTGAGCCACCCCCGCCCCACTAAATGGGGTAGAATAGGTCCAAGACTAAATGGTAGAATGCATAATGCACGAGGCCTTATGCATTCTACCGGCCAACATTTGTACAATAATTAACAAACCTTCTAGATCACCAAACTAGTAATATTTCTCTAAATTTCCAAACCTTTCTGGGGCGGGGGTGGCTCAGTCGGTAACGCGCCAGGCTCGTAATCTGTAGTTCCCAGGTTCGAATCCCAGCTGGGTTAGCGTTGAGATTTATCTCCGCAAAATTCCCCGCCCTACCCACGGTCAGTAGGGGACACCGATGGGTTTGGAAAGGCCGCCGTCCGTCGGATGGGACGTTAAGCCGTGGCCCCGTGTGCGGGAGAGTCATACCCTGTGCACGTTAAAGAACACGCTGGATGGCCTTGATTGGAGGCTACCATCTGTCTCCCAACAGCTGTTCCAGTGGGTCCCCTCCCCCAACCTTCTCTGAGCCTTCGGGGTCCTTGTGGCCTGGCCATTTAGCCCATGGTGTGCAAAAAAGTGCTGCTCAGAGGTAAAACAATCCAATCCAAACAATCCCAACCTTTCTAAATAGAAACATTCTTTTCGCAAAGAATTTTTTGTAAGAATCTTAAACATTTCTTTTTTTGACAAACATTTTTAAAGCCCGCTTCCGGGACCAATAAGAGGTAGCACCAACCGAAAAAAGCGGGGCAGAGAGCGGGGAACGTGCAAACCTCTAGCTTCACCATTTAAAAGAGAAACAAAGACAAAGCCATAATGGACGCATCAGACTATATATCATGCTTGAAGCCAAAAAGAGCATGTTGATATAGCCTTGAAAGTTTTATCTCTTTCCAAAGATACCAATGTCAGTGACTCTAAACTTATCTCGTCTACCTAAGTGTGTCATGAGTGGCCATCTTCGTACCTTCTACTGTTTGCCCTTCATCCAGTGTAACCTTCTTGGGTCTTCTGTCAACACACAGAGACCCTCCCCGGTACCTCCTTACTTGTCTTCATACATGTAGGTTACTATAACTTGTCAACAGATAAAGAACATTTGTGCGAATTACAAAGATTGGCAAATTGACGGAATATTTATGATATTCTTTGTGAAGCAAACTGTGTGTTTCTTGGAGGTCTTTTTTGGTAATGAATGATTCCAGAATTGTTTTTTTTAGGATGACCATATTTAAACCATTAACTCACCAGGTGCGCAACTTTATGGTCCCAGGTTCGAGTCTCTACTGTAGTTGTTTTAAGGTTTTATTTCACTAACACTCGCTCTGATTATCTGAGAGAAGTCAGCACTGAATTTGGGAAGGCTGCCATCCGTCGGATGGGACATTAGGACATGGTTCAGTGCGAAGGCAAAATATACTCTGTCGTATTAAAGACATGATAGATAGGTTTGGTTGTTTTACCTCTGAGTGACACTTTTTTGCACACCATGGGCTAAATGGCCAGGTCACATGGACCCCGAAGGCTCAGAGAAGGTTGGGGGAGGGGTTGGGTTGTTTTACCTCTCAGCGGCACTTTTTTGCACACCATGGGCTAAATGGCCAGGTCACATGGACCCCGAAGGCTCAGAGAAGGTTGGGGGAGGGGACCCACTGGAACAGCTGTTGGGAGACAGATGGTAGCCTCCCGTCAAGGCCATCCAGCGTGTTCTTTAACGTGCACAGGGTATGTCTCTCCCGCACACGGGGCCACGGCTTAACGTCCCATCCGACGGACGGCGGCCTTTCCAAGCCCATCGGTGTCCCCTACTGACCATGGGCAGGGCGGGGAAATTTTGCGGAGATAAATCTCAACGCTGACCCAGCTGGGACTCGAACCTGGGAACTACAGATTACGAGCCTGGCGCGTTACCGACTGAGCCACTCCCGCCCTATGCACAAAGAGAATGTGGTGCTTAGGATACAAAGTTTACATGGACAAAAATCCAATCTGAGCTCTTTATGCCCAAACAATAGAGTTCTTTATGTAAAAATAATTTTCATACAAGGGACTAAATTTTGAATTTCTCACGTCCGAAGATTTGAAATCTTTAACACAATGATACAACTCCTTTGTTTCGAATCTTTCAACAGTTCCTTAAAAAAAGATATCTTCAAATTTTAATATTTCTTGCTGATTCATTGAGATTAAAAAGCAGAAAATAAACTTTTTGCGAAACATTTTTTTTTCTTTCATTAAGTACGAGTTCACGACACTGTATTTCAACCAATCACGTCACTCTCTTTCTTGCGCAGCAGCCAATGATTTTGAAAGTAAAGCCTCAGCAAGCATCTAATCGCAACCGAGCAATGTCAAGGTCAAGGCTGCTGATATCTCTTCTTAAACCGTTGCTACTAACGAAAAGAATTGCATCATAAGATGCGTAACATTGACGTTACCTATAACGGAAGCACGCACACTTCAGATAACCTTAATACGTGTGAAATGTTTTCGGTTAAACCCGAATAATTTCATAAAAGAATGATTATTATCGTCTCCCTCTTAAATTGGGGCGGGGGTGGCTCAGTCGGTAGCGCGCCAGACTCGTAATCTACAGTTACCAGGTTCGAGTCCCAGCTGGGTCAGCGTTGAGATTTATCTCCGCAAAATTTCCCGCCCTGCCCATGGTCACTAGGAAACACCGATGGCCTTGAAAGGCCGCCGTACGTCGGATGGGACGTTAAGCCGTGGCCCCGTGTGCGGAAGAGACATAACCTTTGCACGTTAAAGAACACGATTTGAAGAGCCTTAAAAATTGTATCTCAAGTTTTACTGCATTGCTAAATTTTTTTTAAAATATTTAATCTATTGTACAAAACACTGTTTATCTTTGCTTACCAATAATAGAATAATTTAAACATAGATGATAATCACAGCGTTACCTGCTGGTCTTTTGGCGTTGATGAATCAATAAAAATAGAAAACTTGAGTTTCATACTTCAAAGTCTTAGGTACCCACTAAAGATAATGTTGTTTTATTCAGTAGTTTCATACTTACATCGCTCAGAGTCTGTGAAGGTTTGAGAACCAAATTTCTAGGTAGACTGGCCTCGGCCTTGTTTTTATTGTCGTCCTCCACTGGCTGATCCGGCACCAGATACACCGCCAGCTGATCGAACTCCTCTTCTCGGATGTTGCTGAGATCCCAAGGCCCATCTTCCATTCTACGGACCTAAAATTTCAAAAGAAATTCGCATCATTTTACGCTAGAGACAGGCAATTTTTTTCATACTTATTAAGCCTGTCCTTCAGCATATTCCCTAATATAAATATCAAGGCATTTATTAATATTGCATATATCTAAAATACTACTAATACAGACAACTAAAGTATGTTTGCGTAATTTTTTTAATTTATGCAGAAATAAGAATTGTAAAAACTTCACTAACTGGTTCGCAATATCTTGCAACAGAAATACTTAACCTGAACATGCTGGGCGGGAATTAGCTCGAAATATGCAGTGCCCAGGTTCGAGTCCCAACTGTGCCAGCTTCGAAATTTATCTCCGCCAACTTCCACCCTGCCCTCGGTGAGAAACGGCACACCGAAGAGTTTGGAAAAATATCCGTCCATCGTATGGGACGTTATAAGTCGTGGCCCCATGTACGTGAGAGCTATACCTTGTGCACGTTAAAGAACACGCTGAATGGCCTTGACGGGAGGGTTGGGTTGGGTTTAGCCTCCCGTCAAGGCCATCCAGCGTGTTCTTTAACGTGCACAGGGTATGGCTCTCTCCGCACACGGAATCACGGCTTAACGTCCCATCCGACGGACGGCGGCCTTTCCAAGCCCATCGGTGTCCCCTATTGACCGTGGGCAGGGCGGGGCGTTTTGCGGAGATAAATCTCAACGCTGACCCAGCTGGGACTCGAATCTGGGAACTACAGATTACGAGCCTGGCGCGCTACCGACTGAGCCACCCCCGCCCCTCTTGACGGGAGGGAACCATCTGTCTCCCAACAGCTGTTCAATGGGTCCCCTCACCCCAACCTCTGAGCCTTTGGGGTCCTTCTGACTTGGATATTTAGCCCATTGTGTGCAAAAAAGTGCCGCTCAGAGGAAAAACAAACCAACGTTGATCGGAAGCTTCTATCTGTTCTTTAACAGTTGTCTGGTGGATCCCCTTTCCCAACCCTTCTCTGAGCCCCTTGGGGTACTTGTGACTTGGTCATTTTGCCCATATTGTGCGAAAAAGTGCCGCTCAGAGATAAAATAATCCAACCCTTTAAATATTTCACTTTTAGATAGGATCGTCTATCAATCAAAAAACCAAAGCTCTAAAAAAACACGACACTGTCCCAGTTTGCAAGGTTACGGTGCTTGGCTTCCACCCTAAGCATCACTGGCTCGAATTTTGATTAATGCACACAAATTATAAATAGAGTTTTTTTAGACACTAGAGAAATCATCCCGAATATTTTATTGGCAACAACCGATTTCAATAAACACTTTGCAGATAAAAAAAAAAGCAATAATCTTTCTTGAGGAGATTTTGATGATTTTTCTATGATCAATATTTTAATTGTCGGTTCTGCTTTTAGGATAAAATATCTGATATCAATTTCAGGATTATTTGTAAGCCCGCCGCCCCCACAAAATTCTTTGGTGATCCAAAAAACGAGTCGTGACTACTAATTCTGACAAAATTATATATGGGTTGTTTTACCTCTGAGCGGCACTTTTTTGCACACCATGGGCTAAATGGCCAGGTCACATGGACCCCGAAGGCTCAGAGAAGGTTGGGGGAGGGGACCCACTGGCACAGCTGTTGGGAGACAGATGGTAGCCTCCCGTCAAATGCCATCCAGCGTGTTCTTTAATGTGCACAGGGTATGGCTCTCCCGCACACGGGGCCACGGCTTAACGTCCCATCCGACGGACGGCGGCCTTTCCAAGCCCATCGGTGTCCCCTACTGACCGTGGGCAGGGCGGGGAATTTTGCGGAGATAAATCTCAACGCTGACCCAGCTGGGACTCGAACCTGGGAACTACAGATTACGAGCCTGGCGCGCTACCGACTGAGCAACTCCCGCCCCAAAAAAGCTGTTAGGAAACAGATGGTATCCTCCCTTCAAAATCATCAAGCGTGTTTTTTAACTTGCACAGGGTATGGCTCTCCAGCACATGGGGCCACGGCTTAACGTCTCTTCTGAGGAATGGCAACCTTTCAACTCTACTGACCGAGGGCTGGGAGGGGAGTTTTGAGGAGATAATCTCAACGTTGGTCAAGGCGGGACTCGAACCTGGGAACTACAAATGGCTACCGATTGACCGACTGAGCCATCCCCACCCTTAAATGGCCAGGTCACAAGGACCTCAAGAGCGAAGAGTTGGATAGGTAATGGGTTTCCACTAGATAGGGATTAAGAGATAGAGAGTCTGCGGTCAAAACAATCTAGAGTAGGGGTTCTCAAGTGGGGTACGCGGTAAAATTTTTGAGGGTACGCCGTGAGAGCTCAAAAGTCTAGATATATGTTATATATATATGTGTTTTATTATATTCCTATTGTTATACTATAACTATAGTTTTATCTATCAATACAAGGGTACGCCAGTTACATACACATTTCCATGGGGTACGTGAAGCATAAAAGGTTGAGAACCACTGATATAAAGTATAAAGGGGTATAGAGTAAAACCACTGACTCCTATCATGGTTTTCTTCAATATTGGACCACGGCTTAACGTTCTAAAACGATGGACAGCAGCCTTTAAATAATAATCTTAACTAGAAAGGAAAATTCCATAAAACCTCAGTAAAGCAAAACAACGGGTGTTGAAGCAGCTTATCTCTGATTGGCTTACTATTACATATCGCTTGTACATAATTCGACCAATAACGGTGGAGACAACCACCGTTATTGGTCACCAACTACCAATCACCAAACTAAAGCACTGAAATGGAGGCAAAGCAGTCTAGCTAATCCTCCTGTATAATTAGGTAAAAGCGAGTTGTTGTTGTTGGGTTGTTTTACCTCTGAGCGGCACTTTTTTGCACACCATGGGCTAAATGGCCAGGTCACATGGACCCCGAAGGCTCAGAGAAGGTTGGGAGAGGGGACCCACTGGAACAGCTGTTGGAAGACAGATGGTAGCCACCCGTAAAGAGCGTCCAGCGTGTTCTTTAACGTGCACAGGGTATGGCTCTCCCGCACACGGAGCCACGGCTTAACGTCCCATCCGACGGACGGCGGCCTTTCCAAGCCCATCGGTGTCCCCTACTGACCGTGGGCAGGGCGGGGAATTTTGCGGAGATAAATCTCAACGCTGACCCAGCTGGGACTCGAACCTGGGAACTACAGATTACGAGCCTGGCGCGCTACCGACTGAGTGTAACTACCCCCGCCCCATGTAAAAGCGAGACTCCACGAGAACATTATATGAAAAATGACATAATATGAAATAATATATATAGAACTATTTTTTTCTATATATATATATCATTTCATATTATGTCACAGTCTAAGTTGAAAGGAAAGTTTTTTTAGAATATATGTCACAGTCTAAGTTGAAAGGAAAGTTTTTTTAGAATATATGTCACAGTTGAAGGGAAGTTTTTTTAGGTAAAAGCGAGACTCCACCAGAAGCAGTTGGTGTTGCCTGCGGATCGCTTTTAAATAATCGCAAATTCAGAATTAGAAAGATCATAATCAATGAGATTTTTTTATAATCAATGAGATTTATTAATATACTTTATGTCACAAAATTTGCACTTTCATTAAAATATAAAAAAAATAAATACCCCCTCAAGCAGCTGCTTGCCACAGAGGTCTGACAGGAGCTTGTGCCATAGTAGAAGGTCTGTGAGGATGGCAGGACCTCAGCAGAAAAACAACACAAACAGCCATGCCTTACCCGGGACTCGAACCCAGGTATCTTAGATCAGTAGCATAAATACCCTCTCAAGCAGCTGCTTGCCACAGAGGTCTGACAGGAGCTTGTCAGTTTATATACCATAGTAGAAGGTCTGTGAGGATGGCAGGATCTCAGCAGAAAAACAACACAAGCAGCCATGCCTTACCCGGGACTCGAACCCAGGTATCTTAGATCAGTAGCATAAATACCCTCTCAAGCAGCTGCTTGCCACAGAGGTCTGACAGGAGCCTGTCAGTTTATATGCCATAGTAGAAGGTCTGTGAGGATGGCAGGACCTCAGCAGAAAAACAACACAAACATCCATGCCTTACCCAGGGCTCGAAATCGAGATCCCTTGGATCAGTAACCAAGCACGCTAACCACTCGGCCACGGGACGGCAGGTATGATAAAAAATTAGAAATTAGTTTCATTAATCGTTGATTGGTTTTTTGCTTTGGTAGTGCTATCGAAAAAGTTAATAATTATTTACTAAGAGGGCAAAATCAACAAGTATAACAAGACATAAGCGTCAAATAGTGTAAAAAAAATTTAGAACTTTACTCTTTTTCTCAACATGTTAATGAAACAAATAAAGATATAATTTTCAAAAGACAAGAATGAAACTGAGACAAAAAATGCTTTGGTCTTAGTGGATTCTTACTTTTAATAAACTCTCAAAGAATTTTTCCTTATTGTACATAGATTCGTATTCAGTTTGTTTAGATAATTTACTGCTTATTTGCAAACTTTCTGCCACGCTAGTCTTTTTAGAAAATATTTACAAAACAGTGTGTGAAATTAGCATGGAAAGGGAATCTTGAAATTAATTTTTTACATTCGAAAAAGATTTTTCACTGCAGTATCACATCATTTATCCATCGTACTTTGCTGTAGACATTCGGCAGACGTTTATGCAAGAAATCAAACTATCATATAGCTCTGCATATAAATGGAATTGTCTCCAGTACATATAGAGGTACAACGCAATCGATCTAAAATATTTATGAAAAATTTCCCCTCCCCCCAAAAAAAATAAAAAATTTTAGATTAATTTAGATTAAGCAGTACCGGTGTAAAGCCGAGTCTATAATCGTGTGCCAAAATCTCAATTTTCTCCGCTGACTTAAATGATTGTTCTGAGTTGTTTCAAAAAATGACTTATAATCCGAAAAGAACTACATAAAAAAAATAAAAAATATCCCTCAAGCAGCTGCTTGCCACAGAGGTCTGACAGGAGTCTGTCAGTTTATATGCCAGAGTAGAAGGTCTGAGAGGATGGCAGGACCTCAGCAGAAAAACAACACATACATCCACGCCTTACCCGGGCTCGAACCCAGGTCCCTTAGATCACTAGCCATATGATGAATTATTTTTCGCGACAAATCTAATACTTAATAATAACAGCTAAAAAATCAAAACACCAACACATTTACCTCATCAGAAGCACTGATGAATCGCATAGGTTTCTTTGCAATTCTTCTAAAATCCAATCAAGCACAAAAATAACAACTTATAATCGAATAAAAAATTTTATTGTTCGCCTAACGAGGCTATTGTTGTTTTGACTGAAGTCTATGCGCACGATACCGCTAGCTTCTGTAAGTGACATATCGCTGGCGCAGGAGGAGGTAATTTCGATGCGCCGTCCGTCCATCTGTGTCACGTGACTGCTCAGAAGGGGTGAGAGAGGCTGCCAGGCACTGTGACGAACACTATACGATGCAGAATGGATAGATGGATCCAGAGATTTCAAAAGAGGTGGAAAGGTTAGACTTCGTGATATCTTTGTCCGCGGAATAACGCAGGAGGATACGGCATTCGGCGGTAATATCGCCGGGGATTGTGCGCCGTGAAGAGCGGTAACGGCAGAGGCGGCTACGGTGGGCGTGGCTCGCGGAGCCACACGAGGCAAACCTTCTCGCTCTTTGATAACATCGGGTTTTATCGCCCACCCGTGTGAAGGTGAAAGAGAACAGTAGGTTAATGTCGGCCCTTTATCGTTGGCAGACAGGGAGGGATGGGATGTTAAGTCAAGAGAGGGGGGAGGAATGGAAGCGAGGTTGCGTATGGACTCGACCCTGACCGTCGGGTGCTTTTTATAATCAAAGAGTTTAATGACGCAAAATTCGGTGTGGTAATCTAGAAGAGAAAAAAGCAGATTAGAGAGAGAGCAGTAGGGGCAAATAGAGGTTACGGAAAGAGTACTGGAAGAAGGAAATGTCTTCCTTTAATGAAGGAATCGTAATTAATAGTCACATAAAAGTTTTATTTGTCACTGATTATTAAGTTTCATTCTTTACTATTAGATATGGGAGCGGGGGTGGCTCAGGCGGTAGTGCGCCAGGCTCGTAATTTGTAGTTCCCAAGTTCGAATCCCAGCTGGATCAGTGTTGAGATTTATCTCCGCAAAACTCCTCGCCTTGCCCACGGTCAATAGAGGACACCGATGGGCTTGCAAAGGTCGCCGTCCATCGGATGGGACGTTAAGCCGTGAACTCGTGTGCGGGAGAGCCATACCCTGTGCACGTTAAAGAACACGCTAGATGGCCTTGACGGGAGGCTACCATCTGTTTCCCAACAGCTGTTCCAGTGGGTCCCCTCCCCCAACCTTCTCTGAGCCTTCGGAGTCCTTGTGACCTGGCCATTTAACCCATTGTGTGTCCAGTGTAAAAAAATGCTTTTCAAAGGTAAAACGAACTTACTATTAGATATAAATTCGTCATGATAAAACATTCATTGATCGATGTAAATCAAATCTCGTGAATTGCCTTTTTGTAGTGGAGGAATGTTCTTGGTAACAAGTGCATTAATCATAAATATGACGATATTATTGCTTCCCTTACATTCTGATAATTAAGCAAAAATATTAAGCTTATGTATATCTAATGATGCAAAATATAAACCTACTGACATAAAAATTAAGGGTTGTTGAGTTGTTTTACCTCCGAGCGGCATTTTGTGCACACAGTGGACAAAATGGATAGGTCACAAGGACCCCAAGCGTCCCAAGAAGGTTTGGGGAAGGGAATCCACTGAACAGCTATTAGAAGACAGATGGTATCCCCATCGAGGCCATGCAGAGTGTTCTTTAACTTGCATAGTGTATAGCTCTCCTGCACATGGACCACGGTTTAACGCTTCATGTGAAGGACGCGGACTTGAACCATCGGTGTCTCCTTTCTCACCTAGGTCAGGGATAAAGGTTAGCGGAAATAAATCTCAAAGCTGGCACAGCTGAAACTCGAACTTTGGAACTACAGATTATGAGCTTGGAGTGGTACAGATTTAGTCAAATCCCCCTCCTCTATAATGAATGTGTTTCCTATTAAAAAGGTATCGAAATTACGTTACGATTTATGATGAGTTTTTTTTTTTAATCTCCTCCTCCCAAATTCGGCATGTACTATTATACCTTTGTGGGTTGGGTTGTTTTATGGGGCGGGGGTGGCTCAGTCGGTAGCGCGTCAGGTTCGTAATCTGCAGTTCCCAGGTTCGAGTCCCAGCTGGGTCAGCGTTGAGATTTATCTCCGCAAAAATTCCCCGCCCTGCCCACGGTCAGTAGGGGACACCGATGGGCTTGGAAAGGCCGCCGTCCGTCGGATGGGACGTTAAGCCGTGGCCCCGTGTGCGGGAGAGACATACCCTGTGCACGTTAAAGAACACGCTAGATGGCCTTGACGGGAGGCTACCATCTGTCTCCCAACAGCTGTTCCAGTGGGTCCCCTCCCCAAACCTTCTCTGAGCCTTCGGGGTCCTTGTGGCCTTGCCATTTAGCCCATGGTGTGCAAAAAAGTGCAGCTCAGAGGTAAAACAATCCAATCCAATGGGTTGTTTTACCTCTGAGCAGCACTTTTTTGCACACCATGGGCTAAATTGTCAGGTCACATGGACTCCGAAGGCTCAGATAAGGTTGGGGGAGGGGACCCACTGGAACAGCTGTTGGGAGACATATGTTAGCTTCCCGTCAAGGCCACCCAACATGTTCTTTAACGTGCACTGGGTATGGCTCTCCCGCACACGGTGCCACGGCTAAACGTCCCATCCGACGGACGGCGGCCTTTCCAAAATATCCAGGCGGAATCTCCTGAATAAGAAAATATATACTCCTATGCAGAGAAAATAATGTTTTTTTTTATCACATATAAACTTCACATCTGGTTAGTCCATTCCTAAAACTTCATACCCTGTGATAGCGACGATAAGGAATTTGTAAAACCTCCTCCAACTTCTCGTATCTGTCTTCTTTGCATTGCCTTATCTAAACTATCTCTACCACGGCAGACATTCACAGTCAACACGACGACGTCTCCATCCTTTTAGTATCTACAACGTAAATAAAATGCTTTTCAGAGTCTATAAATAGTGCATACATAGTTCTTATTGCATGAGGTGGTTGCTGGTGTATCTATGCTTGGCTGCATAAAACCTCTTAACGAGAAAGACAAGCTTTGGGATATAACGATTTAAAAATAACCTTTCATCCTCCTGTCTTATCTCATTTTTATCCTCTCATTCATGATGCTCTCTCTACTCAACTTATGTTGGCTAGTTTCTATGTGACTTCGTAAGATCAGTATAATTTTGAGTAACTTAAGGTTTACTTGCTTCGTTTGAATTTAATTAGGGCAATTTCTGCTTACTACTGTCTATCGTATCCTCAAACACACTCTGAGCGGAGATTTCGGTCAGTTGGTTGGGTTGGGTTGTTTTACCTCTGAGCGGTACTTTTTTTGCACACCATGGGCTAAATGGCCAGGTCACATGGACCCCGAAGGCTCAGAGAAAGTTGGGGGAGGGGACCCACTGGAACAGCTGTTGCGAGACAGATGGTAAGATGAAGATGACAGATGGTAAGATTAATAGCAAGATGAAGAATTAGTATGTAGTGTACCTGTTTAAAACTAAGAAATTGGAAAGTAGAATGAGAGCAGGAGTTCATAAGTCGGTTCATAGCACACAACAAAATACCTGCCAGATAACTTGAATAGATTATACTATTAGATACAAAGATCTTCCTGAGGCTGTTTTCTGAAAGGCTGAGCGGCACTTTTTGCGAACAAATGGGCTAAATGGCCAGGTCACAAGGACCCCGAAGGTTCCTTCGGTTTAGTCACAAGAACCTTCGGGGTCACAAGGACCCCGAAGGTTCCTTGTGACCCCGAAGGCTGTTTACTGAAGGCTGAGCGGTACTTTTTTGCGAACAATGGGCTAAGTGGCCAGGTCACAAGGACCCCGAAGGTTCAGAGATGATTGGGAGGAGGGAATGCAATGGATAGATGTTAGGGAATAGATGGTAGCCTCCCGTCAAGGCCATCAGCGCGTGTTCTTTAATGTGCACAGGGTATAACTTTCCCCACACGGGGTCACGGCCATCAGCGCGTGTTCTTTAATGTGCACAGGGTATAACTTTCCCCACACGGGGTCACGGCTTAACGTCCCATCAAGCGGAAGGTAGTCTTTTCAAGCCCATCAGTGTTCCCTACTGGCTGAGGGCAAGGCGGAAAGTTTTACGCAGTTAAATCTCAAAGTGGGACTCAAACCAATGAATTGCAGATTGAGCCAGCCCTGTCCCTAGCAAACTTCTGGTCAAGATAAAATTTGAGAGAGTGAAAGTGTACTTAAGACTAAGATAACGTTAGTAGGATGTAAGTGTACTTAGGACTAAGATAACGGTAGGAAGTAAGCAGTGACGTAGTTAGGGGGGGGGGGGAGTATGTCGAGCAACTAACCCTAAGCACATTCTCCAACAGTGTGTGGAGTGGCGCCTTTTTTATATACTCGATCTCCCTGATGTTACCCTCCCCCCTCACCCTGCTTTCGGTCAGTAGGGGACACCGATGGGCTTGGAAAGACCGCCATCCGTCGGTTAAGCCGTTTTGCTGGAGAGCCATACTCTGTGTACGTTAAATAACACGCCAGATGGTCTTGATGGAAAAGGGACGGGGATGGCTCAGTCGATAGCGCGCCAGGCTCGTAATCTGTAGTTCCCAGGTTCGAGTCCCAGCTGGGTCAGCGTTGAGGTATATCTCCGCAAAACTCCCCGCCCTGCCACATCAGCAGGGGACAACGATGGGCTTGGAAATGCCGCCGTCCGTCGGATGGGACGTTAAGCCGTGGTCGGTGTGTGGGAAAGTCATACCCTGTGCACGTTAAAGAACACGCTGAATGGCCTTGACGGGAGGCTACAATCTGTCCCCCAACAGCTGTTCCAGTGGGTTCCCTCCCCCAATCTTTTCTGAGCCTTCGGGGTCCATGTGACCTGGCCATTTAGCCCATGGTGTGCAAAAAAAGTACCGCTCAGAGGTAAAACAACCCAACTTGATGGAAGGCTACCATCTGCCCAGTAGGTCACCTTAACCCAACATTCTCTGAGTCCTCAGTGTCCTTGTGATCTGTGCAAAAATTCCCCGCCCTGCCCACGGTCAGTAAGGGACACCGATGGGCTTGGAAAGGCCGCCGTCCGTCGGATGGGACGTTAAGCCGTGGCCCCGTGTGCGGGAGAGCCATACCCTGTGCACGTTAAAGAACACGCTGGATGGCCTTGACGGGAGGCTACCATCTGTCTCCCAACAGCTGTTCCAGTGGGTCCCCTCTCCCAACAGCTGTTCCACTAGTTCCTCTCCCCCAACCTTCTCTGAGCCTTCGGGGTCCATGTGACCTGGCCATTTAGCCCATAGTGGGCAAAAAAGTGCCGCTCAGAGGTAAAACAACCCAACCCAACCCTTGTGATCTGGCCATTTATCCCATTATGCGCAAAAAAAGTTCCACACTCAGAGGTAAAAACAACTCAACCCAAACCGCCAAGCCCAAACCATTCATATTAGAACCTGGCTATGCCACTGGGCTAAGTGTATTTATTTTCAAGATAACATGTTTAGTGGTTAGTGAATTTAACTTTAATAGAATGTATAGGGTGTAAGTGAATTGAAGACCAAGGTACTTAGGACCAATAACAGTAATAGGGTATAAGTGTCCTTAGGACCAAGATAACATTAATAGAATCAAGTGTGTTAAGAACCAAGGTGCGATCAATAGGACGTAGTGTACTTAGGACCAAGATAACATTAATAGGGAGTAAGTGTACTCAGGACCAAGATAACATTAATAGGGAGTAGTGTACTTAGGACCAAGATAACATTAACAACGTGTAATTGTATTTAGGACCAAGATAACATTAATAGGGAGTAAGTGTACTTAGGATCAAGATAGCATTAATAGAACTTAAGTGTAATTAGAACCAAGATAACATTAACAAGGTGTAAGTGTACAGTCGCTCAAAAAAGTATCCGAACACTATGGTTGGCTACAGAATTCAGAAAAAATATCAGGCAACGATTTTTTCAGAAATTAGTGATCTGGCAACCTTCGTGTCACGTGACACGAAGAATATTAGAAATGGGGTGTCACGTGACACGTCTTCGTGTCACGTGACACGAAGGTTGCCAGATCACTAATTTCTGAAAAAATCGTTGCCTGATATTTTTTCTGAATTCTGTAGTCAACCATAGTGTTCGGATACTTTTTTGAGCGACTGTACCTAGGATCAAGATAACATTAATAGGGCTTAAGTATACTTGGGATCAAGATAACATTAATAGGGCCTAAGTGTACTTTAGGAACAAGATAACATTAATAGGGCCTAAGTGTACTTAGGCCAAGATCAACATTAGTAAGATGTAAATGCAATTAGGACAAAGATAAACTAAGTAGGGAAAAATTAACCTAAGACCAATATAACATAGTACGAGAGACTCTAATTAATAACAAAATAGGTTACAATGATTACATAAATCACGGAATTCTTCTGCTTTGTTTTGTACATACACTATATTGCTTAAAGTATTGATACATTTCCAAGTTGTGAATGGAGAACCACATTCGAAACCTCCTAACGTTTTATTATCAGATTTCGACAAGAAAATGGCAGTAGGGATAAAGTGAAGATCTCGTTCAAATCTATCGAAATGACAAATTTAAAAAATATTAATTTTTTAATATTTAAAGAGTTGTGGAAGAGGAAATATTAGAAATGGGGAAAAAGAAGTGCTTTGAGATTCGAAACCTGGTTCTCTTATTGGACAAGGACTTGAATTTCTAATGCCTTATGAGATGGTCCTGGGGGAAATCCGTGCACGAAATTTGGAACTGAATGATCAAATATTTGTGAAATTACGGTAAAAGAAGACCGTAATGTATTATTCTCGGTCACTGGGAAACACCAATTGGTTGGGAAGATCACCGTATGGGATGCAAAGCCTGCGTGTGCTAGAGAGCCTTACTCTGTGCACATTAAAGAACACGCTGGATGGTTTTGACGGGAGGCTACCATCTGTCTCCTAACAACTGTTCCCGTGGATTCCCTGCCCCCAATCTTCTCTGAACCTTCGGAGTCTTTGTGACCTGGACATTTAGCCCATTGTGGGAAAAACAAAATGCCGAAGAGGTAAAACAACTCAACATCTAAGTAAAATATATTTAAAAAAACACAGCAACTTCTCAGAAGTCAAGTAACGGTCGCGCGTCTCTGTTGGATGTGTCCCGTGTGGAAACCGTTGGGTTGTTTTACCTCTGAGCGGCACTTTTTTTGCACACCATGGGCTAAATGGCCAGGTCACATGGACCCCGAAGGCTCAGAGAAGGTTGGGGGAGGGGACCCACTGGAACAGCTGTTGGGAGACAGATGGTAGCCTCCCGTCAAGGCCATCCAGCGTGTTCTTTAACGTGCACAGGGTATGGCTCTCCCGCACACGGGGCCACGGCTCAACGTCCCATCCGACGGACGGCAGCCTTTCCAAGCCCATCGGTGTCCCTTACTGACCGTGGGCAAGGCGGGGAATTTTGCGGAGATAAATCTCAACGCTGACCCAGCTGGGACTCGAACCTGGGAACTGCAGATTACGAGCCTGGCGCGCTACCGACTGAGCCACCCCCGCCCCGTGTGGAAACCGTAACGCATTATGTTACTATAGATCGTTGGGAGCGGCGCCCAGGTTCCACCCGCCAATAACGATACAAATAATAATAATAATAAAATGAGTCTTAAAAGTCTTTTTTTCTGTTCTCACCTTTCTTCAGTCAGCAAGTATAATCACGGCGGAAAGAACCGGAACGGGGGGGCATCATGGGACGCTTCCTGCTCACTGTGAAGCTGACGTCACGGCGAGAATCTCACAACATCTGAAATGAAAGAGGAATGAATGCGATTCGAAAGTTTTCAGTTTCGCTCTAAAAATATTCAAGAAATTAGGATCATTTTAAAAATCTATTTACACTGAAAGATAAACGGACAAAGACGAGGAGATTCAAATATTTCATCGCCACGTATTCAAAACCGGATCTAAGGTGGGCATTCTGCTGCAGAATTTTAAGAATCGGGGAGATGAGCAAATGTATCGTAAAAGTACATTGCACATATTTTGCGAGAATATTTACCTAAACGATTGGTAGAACGTAGCGAACGGGAGCATACTGACTCTATTTTCAGAATAATGTTTGGAAAGAGAACAATGCTTCTACGACATTTTGGTCCCCTCCACACACACTAACTTAAACTAGCCCCCCCACCCACCTCTATTACAAACTTAATTTTTTTTTAAACTAATCTATACATACGATACTAAAAGAAAACTGTTGGGAAAATATTTAACGTCATGTAGTTAAAATTTGTCTCTTGTTTTCACACGGCTTCCTTTGTAAAATAGATTAATTCGCTATTTTACTAAAATCTTAGAAAAGAATTGGAGGGCGAATTTTGTCCACAATATCACATTAATCAAAAATATTTGTTGCGATTAAAAAATTACTCCCTTGTTTCGTATCTATGTAAATACTTTTTTCCTATTTGTGAACGAGTTGAAATGAGCACTTAAAAAAAGAGGGACTGCTGGGTTGGGTTGTTTTACCTCTTACCGGCACTTTTTTGCACACCATGGGCTAAATGGCCAGGTCACATCGACCCCGAAGGCTCAGAGAAGGTTGGGGGAGGACACCCACTGGAACAGCTGTTGGGAGACAGATGGTAGCCTCCCGTCAAGGCCATCCAGCGTGTTCTTTAACGTGCACAGGGTATGGCTCTCCCGCACACGGGGCCACGGCTTAACGTCCCATCCGACGGACGGAGGCCTTTCCAAGCCCATCGGTGTCCCCTACTGACCGTGGGCAGGGCGGGGAATTTTGCGGAGATAAATCTCAACGCTGACCCTGCTGGGACTCGAACCTGGGAACTGCAGATTACGAACCTGGCGCGCTACCGACTGAGCCACCCCCGCCCCATGGAGCTAAAATGAGTTAAATGAGCTAAAGTGATTGGGCTATAATACAATCGCTTACTTTAGAAATGTTAAGTAGACGATACTGATTCGATGAAATCAATGAAATCAATTCATATTTTCTCTTTTCAATTATAGTCAATGTCGTTGAAGTGCAATCACAGAATAGGAAGAGCCAGATTTGGTTTGTTTAACCTCTAAAGGGCACTTTTTTGCAGACAGTGAGTTTAACAGTCAGTTTACAAAGACCCAAGAACTCGGAGTTGAGGGGGGGGGGGGTGAAAATCAATTTTGGAAACAGACGGAAATTTAAAATCACAGCTATACATCGTGTTCATTAACGTGCACACGGAACCACGGATTAGCTTCTTATTCTACAGGCGAAGTCCATTCCATTCCCACCGGGTTGGGTTGTTTTACCTCTGAGCGGCATTTTTTTGCACACCATGGGCTAAATGGCCAGGTCACATGGACCCCAAAGGCTCAGAGAAGGTTGGGCGAGGGGACCCACTGGAACAGCTGTTGGGAGACAGATGGTAGCCTCCCGTCAAGGCCATCCAGTGTGTTCTTTAACGTGCACAGGGTATGTCTCTCCCGCACACGGGGCCACGGCTTAACGTCCCATCCGACGGACGGCGGTCTTCTCCAAGACCATCGGTGTCCCCTACTGACCGTGGGCAGGGCGGGGAATTTTGCGGAGATAAATCTCAAAGCTGACCCAGCTGGGACTCGAACCTGGGAACTACAGATTACGAGTCTGGCGCGCTACCGACTGAGCCACCCCCGCCCCATACTTCCCACCGAGGGCAGGGTAGAGGATAGAGGGGAAGAAATCTCTAACACAATTGTAACTCACACCTGGGAACAGCAGATGACGAGCCTGGCACAGAACCGATTCAGCCAGAATTGTCCACAGAAAGGACAAATTCCTTTGTAATATTTCATCCATCCCGAAGATCTAGGCCAGAGGTTCCCAAACTTATTTGTCCTACCGCCCCTTTTCAGAAAAAAAAATTACTCACCCCCCCCCACCCCCCTGGAAATCTACCTTCTTTAAGCGAAAAAAAAACAGAAAGATGCTGTGACAAATTTGCGTTCTTTTATCTATCTATATTTCTACCTACATCCTACAACATAGTAAAGAAAGATGTTGTAAATAAGACACCTTGAAGCTTGAAATTATAAATTTTTTTGTTAAAATCAACCAGAGTAACATTCGACTTTAACTCTATGTTATACACCAGATGAAACATGTATGAACGGTTTTTCAAAATTTTCTTCTCTTCCCTTCTTTTTTTATGCCCCCCCCCCTCCCAGTTGTACCCGAGGCTACTACCGACCCCTGGATAGTTCCACCGCCCCCCAGGGGGCGGTATTTGTTTCGAAAGTGAATATTATCGAAATTTGTTTTAGTGACTCAAATAAAAAATAAAAGAAGGTGGGTGTCATTACTTTTGAACGACACTATTTTGCAAATAATGGGAAATATGAGTGAGTGACAAGGACCCCAAACTACTCAGCGTTCAGAAGGAAAAAGGGATGGGCCGAACAGCTATTAGGAGACTTATCTTCAAAAAATCTTCCTTCAACACATCTTTAAAATGTACAGAATTTGATTCTTCCGCACAAAGAAAACGGCTTAACGTTTCATCTGACGAACGGCTGCCTTTTCAAGCCCTCGGTTTCCCCTTTCTCACTGAAGGTAGGATAGGTATTAGCGTTAATAAATCTCAATGCTGACCGAATTGGGATTCGAACCTCGGTTGGGGTGGCTGTTTTTACCTCTGAACGGCACTTTTTTGCACACCATGGGCTAAATGCCAGGTCACATGGACCCCGAAGGCTCAGAGAAGGTTGGGAGGGGGACCCACTGGAACAGCTGTTGGGAGACAGATGGTAGCCCCCCGTCAAGGCCATCCAGCGTGTTCTTTAACGTGCACAGTGTATGGCTCTCCTGCACACGGAACCACGGCTTAACATCCCATCCGACCGACGGCGGCCTCTCTAAGCCCATCGGTGTCCCCTACTGACCGTGGGCAGGGAATTTTGCGGAGATAAATCTCAACGCTGACCCAGCTGCGACTCGAACCTGGGAACTACAAATTACGAGCCTGGAGCGCTACCGACTGAGCCACCCTCGCCATTCGAACCTCGGAACAATTGATTGCGAGTTTGACACATTATCGACAGATCCAACTTCAATCCCAAACGTGTGAGAGCTACGTAAAAGAAAAGAATTTCCCGAGATGTTTCTACCTGATTCAGAGGCTCTGAAATATCCAAGGAGATAGTAAGCATCTCAAGAAACACCTGTTTGACTCTCCTATCAGTTTCAACCACTCAAGAGGAAAGGGATAGAGAAGCGAAAACGACCACTCACAATGCTCTCCTACAGACTCAAGCAATTCGCTTTGAACAGCCGCAACACTTTCAACCGTCAGAGAATGAACAAATAAATGGGCGGAAGAGAATGAGCTGAAAATATTTCTCTCAACCGTGATATTATCAATAACCAGTGCTGCCGAAGTTATCCGCCGATAAAAACTCAGACTCGATTAGTGCTTTCCTCGTCTCTAGTCAACAAATAAAAAATATAGGGCAAATTCCTTTTTTCTCTCTCTGTCCTCGTGTAATTCTTTCGTTTTCAGTAGAAGAGGCCATTATCTGACATTTCAAGGGCAATGGGCAATACTTCAGATGCGGTGTGAACGGACGATATGAGAGAGAATTTCTTATCGTGTAGCACACGTGGTGATTTAGAAGTTCGCCATTTGCAGCACATCTTCGGGCCTTTGTTGAAGACCCCTAGCAACACCAGTCGTGACGTCACTGTCTCAGTGTCTTTGTTGGGATCATTGGGTTGTGTTGGGTTGTTTTACCTCTGAGCGGCACTTTTTTGGACACCATGGGCTAAATGGCCAGGTCACATGGACCCCGAAGGCTCAGAGAAGGTTGGGGGAGGGGACCCACTGGAACAGCTGTTGGGAGACAGATGGTAGTCTCCCGTCAAGGCCATACAGCGTGTTCTTTAACGTTGGGTTGTTTTACCTCTGAGCGGCACTTTTTTGCACACCATGGGCTAATTGGCCAGGTCACATGGACCCCGAAGTCTCAGAGAAAGTTGGGGGAGGGGACCCACTGGAACAGCTGTTGGGAGACAGATGGTAGTCTCCCGTTAAGGCCATCCAGCGTGTTCTTTAACGTTGGGTTGTTTTACCTCTGAGCTGCACTTTTTTGCACACCATGGGCTAAATGGCCAGGTCACAAGGACCCAGAAGGCTCAGAGAAAGTTGGGGGAGGGGACCCACTGGAACAGCTGTTGGGAGACAGATTGTGGCCTCCCGTCAAGGCCATCCAGCGTGTTCTTTAACGTGCACAGGGTATGGCTCTCCCACACACGGAGCCACGGCTTAACGTCCCATCCGACGGACGGCGGCCTTTCGAAGCCCATCGGTGTCCCCTACTGACCGTGGGCAGGGCGGGGAATCATCATTGGGTAGTTCTGGACAGAGAGAGGTTGTGGACTGGTGATGAAAACGAAAAGAACACGGAGCAAAGTTTGAGATGTTAGTTGTTTTCTTCTAAATGTTGGTCAGTTACGAAAAATGTGAGCAAAACAAACAAGCGTAGTTTCGAAAGAGTGAAAGAATGAAGAGAAAGTAAGTGAAAAGATGGGGATTTGCTAGGTTGTTTTCATTTCTGAGCAGCCCCTTTGTGCATGAAATGGGCTAAGTAGCCAGGTCATATGGATCCCAAAGGCTCAGAGTGCAGAAAAGGAAGAGTCAAGTTGTGTTCATAAAATGGGCTAAGTAGTCAGGTCACATGGACCCGAAGGACTCAGAGAAGAGAAGAGGAAGAGTCACCAGGTCACGTGGACCAGAAGGGCTCAGAGTGAAGAAGAGGAAGAGTCAAGTTGTGTGCATAAAATGGGCTAATTAGCCAGGTCACAAGGATCCCAAGCGCTCAAGGTGGAGAAAAGGAAAAGTCAAATTCGGTTTTTTTACCTCTGAGAAACACATTTTAGCACACTATGTATTACACAATATGTTGTTAAATGGCTATGTCACAAAGACCCCGAAGGTTCGGAGATGGGTAGTGGAATAGTCAGATCACAAGGTCCCAATGTGTACTTGTTAGGATCAAGATTATGGAACGTTAAGATCAAGATTATGTTTGTTAAGATCAAGATTATGGATTATGGAAATCAAGATTATGTTAAAGAAGACTCTTGCATATGGGGCTATGATTAACGTTCGATGCATTGGACGATAGCCTTACAATGTTTATCGCAGTCTCCGTTATAGTCGAGAGATGAGGAAGAAATTTTCGGATAAAAATTAATAACGCAAGTACAATGGAAACTAAAACCTGGGAACATGGGATGTTATGAACGAAAAAATCAAAATCAAATCTTGGGTCAGTATCACAGGAAAAAGTCCTGTAGACAATAAACACTTGAAAAAATTAGATGAAAAATCTTTTTGCCCTGAGTGGGAACCGAACCCATGCCTCCCAGAAGTATGCCGAGCGTCCTGACCGCTGAACCATCAGAAACTGACAATCTTTTCAACAAGTTAATATTGACGCTTGAAATCAAAATATGCTCTCCCAACAGCTGTCAAGTGGATCCCCTTCTGCAATCTTTTCGGGGACCTTGTGACCTAACCATTTCGCCCACTGTGTGAAAAACAAATGCCACTCAGAGGTAAAACCATCAATAAATAACAGCTAGGAAGGAACTTTTCATCAGAAATTATTGCAAGGGAGGACCAAGAGAGAGCTACATTGAGAGAAATAAATCATCGTGAGGAAGAACTTGAGGACTTTGAGAGAGAGATTTTGAGAGAGGATTTGAGAAGAGGATTTGTGAGAGAGGATTTGAGGTACTAAATGGAGAGACCTTGAGAGAGGTAAATCATCTTGAAAAAAGACTTGAGGACCTTGAGAGAGGTAAATCATCATGACGAAAGACTTCAGGACCTTGAGGGAGAGACCTAAAGAGAGGTAAACCATTGTGAGCGAAGATTTGAGGAACTAAAGGGAGAGACCTTGATAGATATGAACCATCGGGAGGGAAAAGAGTAATCATTAAGGGCCTAGAGGGAGAGACCTAGAGAGAGGTAAATCGTGAGGGAGGACTTAGGATCTAAAGCAGTGTCTCGCAAACTGTGTGCCGCGAGAGATTTTCAAATTGACACTAGATATTCCAAAGATTTCATTTTGGTTTGACTTGTGTTATCGACGTGCTTTAATAAAAATCTTTCAGATTTTATCAACTGGGATCTTGTAAGTATTTATCAAGCTTTTTCCAAATTTTGGTATTAATTTTTGATTATTTCAAGCCATAGAATGGACAAATATTTAAAACAAACACCGAGTTATGAATTAAAGAACGAGAGCAAATCTTCAAGTAAAACCAGGCTGATGACGTCAACAAAGCGCAAATATAATAACGATTATATAGAGTTTGCTTTTATTCTTTTTTAGGTGTGCCGCGGAAAAAATTTTACATTCAGTGTGCCGCGGAAAAAAATTAGATTCAGTGTGACGCGGAAAAAAAATTAGATTCAGTGTGCCGCAGAGTGAAAAAAGTTTGCGAGACACTGATCTAAAGGGAGAGACGTTAAGAGAGATAAGCCATTGTGAGGGAGGGTTTAAGGAACTTAAAGGAGAGACCTTGAGAAAGAGGTAAATCGTCATGAGGAAAGACTTCAGGACTTTGAGAGAGAGAGAGAAATCTTGATAGAGATAAATCATCATGAGGAAAGACTTGAGAACCTTGAGGGGAGAGGCTCTTGAGAGAGGTAAATCGTGAGGGAGGACTTAGGATCTAAAAGGAGAGACCTTGAGAGAGGTAAACCATTGCTAGCGAAGATTTGAGGAACTAAAGGGAGAGACCTTGATAGATATGAACCATCGTGAGGGAAAAGAGGCATTTTTAAGGGCCTAGAGGGAGAGACCTAGAGAGAGGTAAATCGTGAGGGAGGACTTAGGATCTAAAGGGAGAGACCTTAAGAGAGATAAGCCATTGTGAGGGAGGGTTTAAGGAACTAATAGGAGAGACACTGAGAAAGAGGTAAATCGTCATGAGAAAAGACTTCAGGACCTTGAGAGAGAGAGAGAAATCTTGATAGAGATAATGATGAGGAAAGACTTGAGAACCTTGAGGGGAGAGGCTTTTGAGAGAGGTAAATCGTGAGGGAGGACTTAGGATCTAAAGGGAGAGACCTTAAGAGAGATAAGTCATTGTGAGGGAAAATTTAAGGACCTAGTGGGGGAGATTCCTTGAGAAACGTGAATCCTCAGCAGAAAGACAAGATACACAGTCATGTCTTGGATTCGAACCATCGTTCATTCGCAATGAAACACGCTAACCTTACAGTCACTGAATATAAGGAAATAAATGATTAATCTCATTAATCAGTTGTTACGTTGCATTTAGTAAAACTACATTGCAGGAAAACCATTTTCTTACAGGAATCTTTGAATCACCTTCATAAGCTGCATACACTTTTCAAATTAACATAAATCAGTTATGCGATAAAAAGGCTGAACATAGCCGATATACTGAGAAAATACTGCTTAGGTTGATGATCATGCTTAGTTCTCTACAATGTTTTATTAATCACACACGTACGTTTTGAAAAGAACTATCACCTCATTCAGATTTGCTCTCCGTTGTGTTTGCGTTGGCAGAGACAGCATTCAAAGTCATAAGTCAACTACTGGATCTGCAAACTGTCGCTCATCATCTCGTGAAAGAATGAATTGCAGGTTATAAAACTGCTCCTATTTGTGAACTAATCCTTTTAATACTCCTCCCGCTCTTTTGAAAGAGAGCTGCGTTGTTTTGGGGGTAACAATTTCAATGCGGCGCGGGGTTTAGTTTCCACGTGGCGCTCTCTCTAACAAGCAGACCTATTGAAATACATCCCACAGGGAACTTGTAGCAATCTGCAAAGTCTGCCTTCATCTCAACGACTGAAAAGCTTCACATAATGCTCAGTTACGGAGGTCTTATCGCTCCCCCCCCCCCCACTTTAACCTATTCCTCTTTTCAGAGCTTGTCAACAAATAAGTAACATCTTTGTTGTTGATGATGATTTTGTTCAACACGCCCCTTTCAAAATAAGGTATCCTTCATTGTTGTTAGCTGCATTCTCTCACTCTTGCCATTAAAGCGACATATATAGCACTCTCTGTCTTTTATTAAAAGAGCGATTTCTGCTCTCCATGCATGTAAACATCGACTGGCTCTTGTGGCATTCCTGTTACGTGTAGAGAGAGAAGACGAGGTATATAAATGCGAGCGAGAGAGAAAAAAATTTTCTCGACTTCTTTCAGACCAAAGGAGAAGCGACGTTCATTGTCAAAACGCGGCAACTGAGAGGTAAAGAGATTTCGGGAAAAGATACAACAGAAGCTAGTAGAAGAGAGAGGGCGGGGGGGGAGAATAAAAAAAAAACGCAATTTCATATCCCGCAGAGCTTCGGTCTCTCGGCGGTAACGTTGTCTTCTATGGAGAAAGTCGACAGCAGCGAAGCGTGCCCGTTGCCTCTTCGGTTTCAACACCGAACTTGCGCGAGGAATAACAACACACAGTCAGAGATAGCAGCAGGGCTGTAAAGCGGAGGAGAGATAGTTGCGACGGGTGTCTCTCTCTCTTTCTGTACAACTTCTCCCTAGGGACGACTCTATTATATCTCCTTGTATTATTGCTTGATGCCGGGATGAGAAGCATGAAATACGGATACCTTTTACGAAGAGAGAAAATCGGGAGAAGTTTGTTGCCGGCGCCTCTCCTGTCTTGCTTATTCCTGTCTGCTTTTCAGAATCGGTATAAATGGGTTTGCAAGGAGCATCAATTGGTTGAGCGTGAGCTTTGGCTGCCTTTCAACAGGTTTATGAGAGCGTGAACATCGGAGGGCAAATATTAGCCCACTTGATCAAAGGTCGCCCCCACTCTGCTTTACCCATTATATTAGCAGGTCCTGAAAGATGGAGAGGAGTGGAAGCGAAAAGTGGGGGGAGGAGGAGGAGGGGGGTTGAGAGAGGGGATCCAACGTGGGGGAAAGAGTGTCTCTGGTGTTAACCTTCTTCCACTTCTGACAATGTTTGCTCTTCTGTATATTACCCTCGCCAATCTCTCCCTCTCTTAGTCAGCCTTTCTCCCATGTCGGCTCCCAGTTTTCCGTCTCTCTCTCTCTGCATAGGATGGGCGACAAAAGTGCGCTGCCTTCAATTCAGCGATGGTTGGAATCTTTCTCTTCCTATTTTCTCTTCTCATCTTTCTCTCTTTTGGTATCGTCATGAAATTTGTTTCCTTTTCTCTCTCTCTTTTTCCCCCCCACCCCCCAACGGTCTGCAAGCTATCTTGAGTTGTATTTTTACATCTCATAGGATTTTTTTTTTATTTTTTTTTATTTTTTTAACTCATTAGTAGTTTTGTTTTTTCTAGTCGTCGTTTCTATTAATCTGATAGGTTTCTTTTTATCCTTCCTAGGAAAATCTACCTTCTCGTTGCAGGTTTTGTTTTCAACTTCACTTTCTGTTTTTTTTTTTGTTCTTTCTTTGAACGATATTGAAAGCAACACAAAAGAAAAGAATCAATTGCCGGATGATTGATATTGAAAGTGTCTTGAACAGAATTCGATCAAATGCATGTTCGAATTGCATTTATCTCTCAACCCCCCCCCCCTCCCCCGCTACTTCTGCTATGAATTTTTTTTTAACCATATTCTAACATTAGCACCAGGCAAAGATGTTTTTTTTTTCTTAAATCGCAAAAACGATTCTTACGTTTCATTTTTGTTCTTCCATCGGTTTCTATTTATTCTCCTCTTGTTTCGGATTCTATTTATTCTTCTCTTGTTTCAGATTCTCATCGCTTCGTCTTCATCAGTTTCTATCATCTTCGAATGAAACTGTATTTTCTGTCCTTCATGGAGATTTGATCTCTTTTCCCCCATCCGATAATTCTGGGAGACTCGATCACTTTTCCCCCATCCGACAATTCTTGGAGATTCGATCTCTTTTTCCCCATTCGACAATTCGTGGAGATTCGATCTCTTTTTCCCCATTCGATAATTCTTGGAGATCCGATCTCTTTTTCCCCATTCGATAATTCTTAGAGATTCGATCTCTTTTCCCCTCCCCCCCCCCCATCCGATAAGTCTTGGAGATTCGATATCTTTCCCCTATCCGACAATTCTTGGAGATTCGATCTCTTATCCCCCAACATCCGACAATTATTGGAGATTCGATCTCTTTTCCCCTCCCCCATCCGACAATTCTTTGAGATTCGATCTCTTTTTCCCCATTCGATAATTCTTGGAGATCTGATCTCTTTTCCCCGATTCGATAATTCTTGGAGATTTGATCACTTTTCCCCCATTCGATATTTCTTGGAGATTCGATCTCTTTTCCCTTCCCCCATCCGACAATTCTTGGAGATTCGATCTCTTTTCCCCTCCCCCATCCGGCAATTCTTGGAGATTCGATCTCTTTTCCCCCATTCGATAAGTCTTGGAGATTCGATCCCTTTCCCCTATCCGACAATTTTTGACAATTCGATCTCTTTCCCCCAATCCGACAATTTTTGGAGATTCGATCTCTTTTCCCCACCCCCATCCGACAATTCTTGGAGATTCGATCTCTCTTCCCCTCCCCCATCCGGCAATTCTTGGAGATTCGATCTCTTTTCCCCCATCCGATAAGTCTTGGAGATTCGATCCCTTTCCCCTATCCGACAATTCTTGAAAATTGGATCTCTTCCCCCCAATCCGACAATTTTTGGAGATTCGATCTCTTTTCCCCCATCCGACAATTCTTGGAGATTCCATCTCTTTTTCCCCATTCGATAATTCTTGGAGATTCGATCTCTTTTCCCCCATCCGATAAGTCTTGGTGATTCGATCTCTTTCCCCTATCCGACAATTCTTGGAGATTCGATCTCTTCTCCCCCCCACCCATCCGACAATTTTTGGAGATTCGATCTTTTTACATCCAAACATCCCAAGAGTATCGACCATTTTCTTAAATTCTTCCATTTCTCGAGTTTTCAGTATTTTTTCTATCTGACCATTTCTGAAGCTCCGTCTTCCTTTTTTTTCCACAATCGACCACTTCTACAGTTTGTCTTTTAAGATTTAAAGAAAAATAACGAACTGGTTACACGGAAAGAGATTAAACCTGAAAACAATTGAGCCAAAAATTTCTATGCTTTTTGAGTTGCAAAATAATTAATCAGATACAGAATCGGATCTAGAAGAGAATAAATGGGGGGGGGGGAGACAAACGACGCAATCGAGCTGGAAAAATATAAAAGTGGGGGGGGGGACCAAGAGACTGAATTTCCATTGCATTGTAACATTTTATCTTCGTTTTACATTTTCTTTTTATTTTCATGGAAATTGCTTCAAATATTCACAAATTGAATCGTTTTTTTTTTGTCCTCCATTTCTCTTACTAGCATTTTAAGGTGGGGGGGGGGGGGGGGATAGTCGCTCCTAGATCCTGCCCTGTTCGGATGTAAATATTAGACTGCATGTATTCATACTCGTGAATTTATCCAAGCTTGGAACAAACTTTTTTGTTATAATCCCTTAGGTGTTGAACTTAAGTCTAACCTAAAATGGAAGTCTCATGCCACGAAATCAACAAAGAAATTAATCTAAAAAATATCTGGAGCGTGTACAGCAACTGCACACGATCAATATTTCCGTGAGTGAGCCCACACGATCTAGTATCAAAATAATATGACCACCTACAGTCGCTCAAAAAAGTATCCGCACACTATGGTTGATTACAGAATTTAGAAAAAATATCTGGCAACGATTTTTTAGAAATTACTGATCTGGCAACCTTCGTGTCACGTGATTACAGAATTCAGGAAAAATATCTGGAGCGTGTACAGCAACTGTACACGCTCCAGTTACCATTCACAGCAAACTGGAGCGTACTAAGACTTTCTTAAGAAATCGAGTCGGAAAGATATTTAAAAAGGGGAGGGGGACTATTTAACAGAGACTCGATTTCCAATGCATTATTTCCACCTCCGTTTCACAGGTCTTTAAAAAAATTTCTTGAATAGCATTATTAGCACCTTAGCCCCCCCCCCCCATTTCCGATCTTGCATGAGTGTACTCAACTATACAATATGGAATTGTTGTTGGGGGGGGGGGGGGGCGTACGAGCATAACTTTAATGATCTAACCATTATTAATATAAAAAAACGTGAATCAATTTAAAAAAATCCGGAAAGTTTATAACGTCACACAAGGTGAGAAAATGTTAGCCGTTGGTGGTGTAGTGGTTAGCATAACAGGTATGTTTCCTGGAGACGTGGGTTCGGATCCCTCTCGTGGCAAAATCAATTTTTTTTCAGCTTATTATTTCATGAATCCATGTCTACAGGATCCTGTGATTTTTTACTACTAAATTAGACTTATTTTTCATTTCAGTTATACAATCCTGTATAAAGTGCTGTTAGTCTTATTCAAATCTCATCACTCGTTCCTCAAAAAATATTAATTAAAGTGAAAAGAAAAAAATTCCTTTTATGAAGAAAAAAAAGTGTGTCATTTTTTTGATGGAGCATCAAAAAATAAACCTTTTTTTCTTCATATTGCATTTGAATATATATTAATCTCATACAGCCTTTCTCATATATTCCCATAGAAGACAAAAAAAATTAAACTTTAAGAATGGTAAGGTGGAAAAAAAGAATGAAACTCTAGAAATCGTCTGATGTAAAATTTTTCATTTAATAGAAAATTCTATTCATATTCAAAAATTTGGGTTGGATTGTTTTACCTCTGAGCGGCACTTTTTTGCACACTATAGGCTAAATGGCCAGGTCACAAGGACCCTGAAGGCTCAGAGAAGGTTGGAGAGGGAACCCACTGGAACAGCTGTTGGGAGACAGATGGTAGCCTCAGGTCAAGGCCATCCAGTGTATTCTTTAACGTGCACAGGATGTGGCTCTCCCACACACGGGGCCACGGCTTAACGCATATTCAAAGAAATACAAGAAAAGTTACATATAGAACAAGCAATACCATAAAGATATTCCTTGTCATATTGGGGCGCGGGTGGCTCAGTCGGTAGCGCGCCAGGCTCGTATTCTGTAGTTCCCAGGTTCGAGTCCCAGCTGGGTCAGCGTTGAGATTTATCTCCGCAAAACTCCCCGCCCTGCCCACGGTTAGTAGGGGACACCGATGGGCTTGGAAAGGCCGCCGTCCGTCGGATGGGACGTTAAGCCGTGGCCCCGTGTGCGGGAGAGCCATACCCTGTGCACATTAAAGAACACGCTGGATGGCCTTGACGGGAGGCTACCATCTGTCTCCCAACAGTTGTTCCAGTGGGTCCCCTCCTCCAACCTTCTCTGAGCCTTTGGGGTCCATGTGACCTGGCCATTTAGCCCATGGTGTGCAAAAAAGTGCCGCTCAGAGGTAAAACAACCCAACCCTTGTCATATTTTAATAGAAAAAGCGGAACAAAAAAGAAGAAAGGGGAAGGGGGGTTAGTATTCCATTCGTTTTTTTTTTCTCAGTTTCTATGTTAGGTAAAATGCAGACAAAGCCTTATAACTTGATGAATAATACATTCCGTGTAACCCTTCAAGGAGGAGAAAAGGCAATTGATGAGATTTAACTCTTTTATATCGCCAGCTGTTAGCAGGAAGAATTGGTGATATTATCTAGACCCCCAGTCTCAAGGTAAACTCTCCATCAACAAAGCAAATGGGAGAGAGAGTACTGACACAGCCTAACCCCCTCGCTTCGGGGCACCTGCTGGCCACGAAAAGGGGAATGGTGAGTCGATTTGTCTGGCAGTATGTCTGGGAGAGTTAAGAGCGGTGAGTTAAGGATGAAAAGTTTTCTCTTGTGGAGCTGGGAAGATTGAAAGGATTGCAAGGAAGCAACGTTTGCAGTACAGTCGCTCAAAAAAATATCCGGACATTATGGTTGATTGCAGAATTCAGAAAAGATATCTGGCATCGATTTTTTTAGAAATTAGTGATCTGGCAACCTTCGTGTCACGTGATTACAGAATTCGGGAAAAATATCTGGAGCGTGTACAGCAACTGTACACGCTCCAGTTACCGTTCACAGCAAACTGGAGCGTGTGCAGTTACTGCACACGCTCCAGGTTGCTGTGAACGGTAACTGCACACGCTCAATATTTCCGTGAGTGAGCCCACACGATCTAGTATCAAAATAATATTGACCACCTACAGTCGCCCAAAAAAGTATCCGAACACTATGGTTGATTACAGAATTCAGAAAAAATATCTGGCAACGATTTTGTAAGAAATTATTGATCTGGCAACCTTCGTGTCACGGTGACACGAAGGTTGCCAGATCGTTAATTTCTAAAAAAATCGTTGCCAGATATTTTTTCTGATTTCTGTAATCAATCAGTGTTCGAATATTTTTTTTTTTAGCGACTGTACATGTCCCGTAAATGAATGAAAAACATATATCTGATTTCTAGTGATTGCTGAGGAAATTATATGTTTTTACAGTAGGTGACGGTTAATTGAAACTCAGCCAATAAAGTATTCTCAAAGTCCCCACCCCCCACAAGCATCGGATGCAACGTCATCCAGTGTGCGCGAGAGCCATATCGTATGCACATTAAAGAACACGCTGGATGGCCTTTGACGGGGAGTTTCCCTTTCCTTAACCTTCTCTGAACCCTAAGGGTACTGTGACCCGGTCATTTAGCCCATTGTGTGCAAAAAAGTGCCGCTCAGATGTAACACAACAACTATAAAATCTCATTCCATAATAGAATGGCCGTCGACCGTCGGATTGGACGTTTAACCGTGGCCCCGTGTGCGGGAGAGCCATACCCTGTGCACGTTAAAGAACACACTGGATGGCTTTGACGGGAGGCTACCATCTATCTCCCAACAGCTGTTCCAATGGGTCCCTTCCCCAACCTTCTCTGAACCTTCAGGGTCCTTGTGACTTGGCCATTTAGCCCATAGTGTGCAAAAAAGTGCCGCTCAGAGGTAAAACAACCCAAAACAACCCTGGATGGCCTTGACAACCCTTTAGCCCATTGTGTGCAAAAAAGTGCCGCTCAGATGTAACACAACAACTATAAAATCTCATTCCATAATAGAATGGCCGTCGACCGTCGGATAGGACGTTTAACCGTGTCCCCGTGTGCGGGAGAGCCATACCCTGTGCACGTTAAAGAACACACTGGATGGCTTTGACGTGAGGCTTCCATCTATCTCCCAGCAGCTGTTCCAGTGGGTCCCCTCCCCCAACATTCTCTGAGCCTTCGGGGTCCTGGTGACTTGGCCGTTTAGCCCATGGTGTGAAAAAAAGTGCCGCTCAGAGGTAAAACAACCCAAAACAACAACATTCCATACGGGATATCATTTTAACCTTTGCTGTTCAGTGTAATATTTAATAATTAGAAAATCCTATTCAAGTCTTATTCTTCGCCCCCCCCCCCCCCCTCCCCGAAATTAAATCCTAGGTGTATATATATATATATGTGGGAATACGTGTGTGTGTGTGTATATATATACAAACATACACAACATTATGTGAGAATCCACAATGAATTCGTTTCGTTTAATTACCAAAATATAAACATTATAATCGCCAGCTCCTCGGACTCTCCATATAGCTCATTGAATGGTATCTAAAGTGACATCGCTACATAACTCTTCGCATGGTACGAGTTGCCAGTTACGCTTTTTTCTGTTTAGTTTTCGTGGTTTTGAACTGTGGAGCCAAATTTCCCCGTTTAGGGAATATGCACCGTTTCGAAAAATGCCGACTTTCAAATGTCTGTTTAGTTTTGGGGTTTAAAGTGCTGAATATTTCCCTACACGTGCTGTCAAAAAGGGACTTTATGGTGGAAGAGAAAAGAATTACATTTGCGCATTAGTTTAGAAAACAAAAAGAGTGAGCCAGTAACGTTTCTGGTGAATAAATGGGCTCTATTATTCTTTTCTGGCTTTAGTCGAGTGACGAATGAAAAATGCGTTGTTGGCGATGTTTCCTGGTTTCAAAATGTCTGTTTCAAACTATAACTTTTCTGTGTATGGTGTCACGTAGAATAAAAATAGATGGAATTTGAAAACTGAAGTTCTGTCCTTTTTGGCTGAAGTATCGTCAGTTTACAAGTTGAATTTATCTCTGACAATGTTTTATCTTTTAAAAGTATCTGTTAGGGCTATAACTTTTGGACAATGTTGGCGAAAAATAACCAAATAGCAGGAAAGGGAATAAATAGTTTAAGTTTAAGCTTTTACTTCAGAGTGTGCTAGCATTACTTAATTACATTCAAAAGCAACTGTTCCTTATTAATTTATTATTAAATAGTTCGGTTGGTTTTGTTTTATCTCTGAGTGGCACTTTTTTTGCCCACCATGGGCTAAATGGCCAGGTCACGTGGACTCCGAAGGTTCAGAGAAGGTTGGGAGAGGGGACCCAGATCTGCAGTTTCCAGGTTCAAGTCCCAGCTGTGTCATTTGGGTTGTTGTGTTGGGTTGTTTTACCTCTGAGCGGCACTTTTTTGCACACCATGGGCTAAATGGCCAGGTCACGTGGACTCGGAAGGTTCAGAGAAGGTTAGGAGAGGGGACCCACTGGAACAGCTGTTGGGAGACAGATGGTAGCCTCCCGTCAAGGCCATCCAGTGTGTTCTTTAACGTGCACAGGGTATGACTCTCCCGCACAAGGGGCCACGGCTTAACGTCCCATCTGACGGACGGCGGTCTTTCCAAGCCCATCCGTGTCCCTTACTGACCATGGGCAAGGCGGGGAATTTTACGGAGATAAATCTCAACGCTGACACAGCTGGGACTCGAACCTGGGAACTGCAGATCATTAAAGAGAATAAAAGATAAAAAGTAACAAATTCAGAACGAAATCATATTTATTAAAGAATATTTTAAACACTTTATCGCTTTTTTAGCAATTCCGTTTTTTCTGGTTTGGAAACGTCTTAGCGGCATTTTTTATTTTGCACACAATGGTTAAATGTATGCCACATCACAATGAACCAAACTCAGAAAATATTGGGGGAAGGAAACTCACTGGACAGCTGTTAGAACACAGATGCTCAAGGAACTCAGCGTGTTCTTTAACGTGCACAGAGTATGGCTCTCCTACACACGCGGTCACGGTTTGCCGTCTTATCCGACGAAAGGTGGCCTTTCCAAGCCCAACAGTTTCCCTTTTTTCATAAATCTATTGAATGAATTGAAAAACCTCGGTGTTCTTTGAAGTGCGTAAGGAAATGAAATATGCAGCTGTGTCTTCTCAGGTGTTGGCAGACAATTAAATTGCACTTAGTGTTACTTTAGTCATACAATACAATTGTTCCCACATGCTGCACCAGGTTCGAGTCCCAGCTGCATCAGCGTTGAGATTTATCTCCGCAAAATTCCACGCCCTGCTCACGGTCAGTAGGGGACACCGATGGGCTTGGAAAGGCCGCCGTCCGTCGGATGAGACGTTAAGCCGTGGCCTCGTGTGCGGGAGAACCATACCTTGTGCACGTTAAAGAACACACTGGATGTCCTTGACGGGAGGTTACCATCTGTCTCCCAACAACTGTTCCAGTGGGTCCCCTCCCCCAACCTTCTCTGAGCCTTTGGGGTCCATGTGACCTGGCCATTAGCCATTTAGTCAGAGGTAAAATGGGGCGGGGGTGGCTCAGTCAGTAGCGCGCCAGGCTCGTAATCTGTAGTTCCCAGGTTCGAGTCCCAGCTGGGTCAGCGTTGAGATTTATCTCCGCAAAAATTCCCCGTCCTGCCCACGGTCAGTAGCGGACACCGATGGGCTTGGAAAGGCCGCCGTCCGTCGGATGGGACTTTAAGCCGTGGCCCCGTGTGCGGGAGAGCCATACCCTGTGCACGTTAAAGAACACGCTGGATGGCCTTGACGGGAGGCTACCATCTGTCTCCCAACAGCTGTTCCAGTGGGTCCCCTCCCCCAACCTTCTCTGAGCCTTCGGGGTCCATGTGACCTGGCCATTTAGCCCATGGTGTGCAAAAAAGTGCCGCTCAGAGGTGAAACAACCCAATACAACCCACATGCGGCATGCTTAAATATTTTCCAACGGTGTTCTCCTAAATCTGAGATCGCCAACTATTCCCATGGCTATAATTATTTATTGCACGTTTCTTTTTTTGTGTATTTCGAGCACATCATGTTCTAAACCAGTGGTTCCAAACTGTTCACTTTAGAAATATATGTGTGTGGAGGGGGAGGGGGGGGATTTTCTTGGAATTTTCCATGGAAGTACATTAAATAGATTATGGAATATTTCTTCGATTAACATAAATTAGCATGATTTATTTCGACAGAAAATCTTTGGAATTCATGGATCACTTTAATCGTAAATTTGTATAGAGTGTAAATATTTTTTCAATTAATTTTATACAGGAAAAATTATTTGGTTCGCACGAAGAGGGCGTTTGAAAATTATAGTTTGTAAAAGGCAGCTTTCACCCAAAAAGATTGGTAACTGCTTCTCTAAAAGAAATAAGTATGTTACACTATTTCTCCAGTGATTGCGAAAGAAAATAATAGTGTCGTACCATTCCCCTAAATATTCCAAAACAAATGGATGATCCGCAGTTCTCGGTAAATTTTTGTAGGGGTCAGCAGCTTCGCGATAAAATTTTGAAGTAGTTCATAGCTTCTTGGTAACATTTTTGAAGTAATCCGCAGCTTCTTGATAAAAATTTGAAGTGGGCCGCAACTTCTTGGTAAAATTTGAAGTATTCCACAGGTTTATGGTAAAAATTTGAAGTACATAGTTCACAGCTTCTTGGTAAAAATTTGAAGTACATAGTTCACAGCTTCTTGGTAAAATTTTCAAGTAGTTCGCAGCTTCGTGGTAAAATTTTGAAGTAGTTCGCAGCTTCGTGGTAAAATTTTGAAGTAGTTCGCAGCTTCGTGGTAAAAATTTGAAGTAGTTCGCAGCTTCGTGGTAAAATTTTGAAGTAGTTCGCAGCTTCGTGGTAAAAATTTGAAGTAGTTCGCAGCTTCGTGGTAAAATTTTGAAGTAGTTAGCTTCGTGGTAAATTTTTGAAGTAGTTCGCAGCTTCGGGTAAATTTTTGAGGTAGTTAGCTTCGTGGTAAAATTTTGAAGTAGTTAGCTTCGTGGTAAATTTTTGAAGTAGTTCGCAGCTTCGTGGTAAATTTTTGAGGTATTTCACAGCTTCGTGGTAAAATTTTGAAGTAGTTCGCAGCTTCGTCGTAAAATTTGAAAGTGGTCTGCAGCTAAAGAAAAGCTATGAGTCGCTAGTTTGCGCCATATTTATGGGGATGCCCGTGAAGACATTAAATGCACTCTCGTGAGAAGCAATTGCTGTGATGAATCACGGTGTTTTTCAGTGTTAGTCAAGCCATGCAATATCATCGGTTGATGAACGCATGGGAGAATTTTAAAAAAAGCAATCAAAGAAGAGAAAAAATTGTAAACAATTCTAACGATATCTTTTATTCTTGAAAAGTGTAGATTATGCAGATTAGCTGTCAGTTCATTTGCCTAATGTTTACACTTTCTCTTGCTGCTAGGATCTCTTATCTAATGAAACCTTTGACCATTGCATCTCACTTTACATAACGATATCACGTGAATTAAAATCTCCTATGTCAAGATTAATATCATGATACAAAGGTGACCGATGGAACAATTTAATACAAAAAAATTTAACCAATAATAATATCAAAATTAATACCTGACGAACACTCACCTTATATTTGATGAGGGGCGGGGGTGGCTCAGTCGGTAGCGCGCCAGGCTCGTAATCTGTAGTTCCCAGGTTCGAGTCCCAGCTGGGTCAGCGTTGAGATTTATCTCCGCAAAATTCCCCACCCCACCCACGGTCAGTAAGGGACACCGATGGGCTTGGAAAGGCAGCCGTCTGTCGGATGAGACGTTAAGCCGTGGCCCGTGTGCTGGAGAGACATACCCTGTGCACGTTAAAGAACACGCTGGATGGCCTTGACGGGAGGCTACCATCTGTCTCCCAACAGCTGTTCCGGTGGGTCCCCTCCCCCAACCTTCTCTGAGCCTTCGGGGTCCATGTGACCTGGCCATTTAGTCCATGGTGTGCAAAAAAGTGCCGCTCAGAGGTAAAACAACCCAACCCTATATTTGATGAGAAAGAGTTTTTTAAGCGCAACTTTAAAGTTTTTCTTATTTCGTACTTTATTTAAATAAGCTACGATGCATTTCCCTTAGGAAAATTAATTTACGTTTTTAAGATTTCAAAGCAGTTAACAACATAACTATTTAATTAATAACGTTTTATTTTAAACTGTATTCCATCAGCACATTCCTAATCACAATGCCCACTCAAATTATTAACGTTACTTCATTCAAACTTCTCAGTCGGTAGCGAACAAAGCTCATAATCTGCAGTTCCCAGATTCGAGATCTACGCTTACCTTGCCCGGTGAGAAAGAGGGACTCGGATCGGCTTGGAAAGGGCCTCCGTCCGTCGAATGGGCCGTTAAACTGCAGCGCTCTGTGAAGGAGAGTCATATCTGTGCTCGTTAAAGAATACGCTTGGCCTTGACGGTAGGCTTTCATCCGTCTCCTAACAGCTGTCCAGTGGGTCTCCTATCTCCATCGCCCCCCCCCCCCCCGCCTGCCCTGCCCACGGTCAGTAGGGGACACCGATAGGCTTGGAAAGGGCACCGTCCGTCGAATGGGACGTTAAGCTGTGGCCATGTGTGAGGGAGAGCCATACCTTGTGCACGTTAAAGAACACGCTGATCAAAGGGACCTGGGTTCGAGTCCCGAGTAAGGCATTGATGTTTTTTCTTTCAGTTTCATTTCTGCTGAGGTGTTGCCTTCCTCATAGATCTAACTCATGGCGTATGGGGGCGGGTGTGGCTCAGTCGGTAGCGCGCAAGGCTCGTAATCTGCAGTTCCCAGGTTCGAGTCCCAGCTGCGTCAGCGTTGAGATTTATCTCCGCAAAATCCCCGCCCTGCCCACGGTCAGTAGGGGACACCGATGGGCTTGGAAAGGCCGCCGTCCGTCGAATGGGACGTTAAGCTGTGGCCCTGTGTGAGGGAGAGCCATACCTTGTGCACGTTAAAGAACACGCTGGATGGCCTTGACAGGAGGCTACCATTTGTCTCCCAACAGCTCTTCAAGTCGGTCTCCTCTCCCAACCTTCTCTGAGCCTTCGGGATTCATGTGACCTGGCCATTTAGCACATGGTATGCAAAAAAGTGCCGCTCAGAGGTAACCCAATCCAACTCTTCAACCTTCTCTGAGCCTTCAGGGTCTTTATGACCTGGCATTTAGTCCTTTATGTGCAAAAAGAGGGGGCGGGGGTGGCTCAGTCGGTAGCGCGCCAGGCTCGTAATCTGTAGTTCCCAGGTTCGAGTCCCAGCTGGGTCAGCATTGAGATTTATCTCCGCAAAATTCCCCGCCCTGCCCACGGTCAGTAGGTGACACCGATGGGCTTGGAAATGCCGCCGTCCGTCGGATGGGACGTTAAGCCGTGGCCCCGTGTGCGGGAGAACCATACCCTGTGCACGTTAAGGAACACGCTGTGCACGTTAAGGAACACGCCTTGACGGGAGGCTACCATCTGTCTCTCAACAGCTGTTCCAGTGGGTCCCCTCCCCCAACCTTCTCTGAGCCTTCGGGGTCCTTGTGACCTGGCCATTTAGCCCATGGTGTGCAAAAAAGAGCCGCTCAGAGGTAAAACAACCCAACCCTGTGCAAAAAGAAGTGTTGCTTAGAAGTAAAACAATCTAACGTACGTAAATTCACAGATTTCTTCTATCTTCAGAAATGCAAAAGTTTTATCAAATATTCAGCACCCTGGTGCATCATCGAAAAATTTCCATGTTAAATCAATGGGAAGTTAACTTCGAAACTCTATAAATTCTGGTATAATTTTTTTATGGAAATGTATGGAAATTGAAATCTCAGTCAAGTGTACTGATTTTCATTATTTTCAACAATTTATATTTAAAAAGTTATTGAAACTGGAATATATTTAACCGCAGCAACGCGTCTAAGAAACTTCATACAAAAATTGTTGATTATTGAAAGAATTACAATTTAAAAAAACTGAAATATTTACACAAACTTCTAAAATACACACTTATTGCATTGAATAATTTGAAAGAACACTTCTCTTTATATTTTTAATAAACTTCTGACGAAAATTTTGACGACCGGCATTACTGTTGCTAAACATTCAAACTTTGAAATCTCTTTCAATGCTGAGCAAATATTGTCAAAAAACGAGAATGAAGTAGATTTGACTCAGATTTTTAAATTATCTTCAATCGCACTTTCTCATAAAAGGCCTATTTTGCATGGGGGCGGAGGTGGCTCAGTCGGTAGCGCGCCAGGCTCGTAATCTGTAGTTCCCAGGTTCGAGTCCCAGCTGTGTCAGCGTTGAGATTTATCTCCGCAAAATTCCCCGCCCTGCCCACGGTCAGTAGGGGACACCGATGGGCTTGAAAAGGCCGCCGTCCGTCGGATGGGACGTTAAGCCGTGGCCCACCGTGTGTGGGAGAGCCATACCCTGTGCACGTTAAAGAACACGCTGGATGGCCTTGACGGGAGGCTACCATCTGTCTCCCGACAGCTGTTCCAGTGGGTCCCCTCCCCCGAACCTTCTCTGAGCCTTCGGGATCCATGTGACCTGGCCATTTAGCCCATTGTGTGCAAAAAAAGTGCCGCTCAGAGGTAAAACAACCCAACCCTTCAAAATAAAAAAAAGGGGTGGGAGAATGTTAATTTAGTCGGTAGCGCCAGGGTCGTTACTTGCTATTGTCCTGGTTCGAGTCTCCACTCTCACTGCTTTGATATTTTCGCCGTTAGCTCTTAACCCGTCCACGATAAGAGGTTACCAATGAACTTTGATAGGTCGCCATCCGTCGGATGAGACTAAGCCGTTGCTCCGTGTGTAAGAGAGCCATACTCTGTGCACTTTAAAAAAACACGCTGGGCTGTTCTGATGGAAATCTTAGATGTGTTTCTTTACAACTGTCTAGCAGTTCGTCTTCACGTGTTCCAGTTGACCTCCAAATTTCTCTGAGCCTTTGGAGAAGTAACCTGGCCATTTAGGCCATTGTGTACAAAAAAGGTGTCGCTCAAAGATAAAACAACCCAACCCAAAACTATCCTTGAAGAGATAAAATTCCAATTTGTAATCCTTTGTCATCTTCAACATCAAATGTGTGGTGAATATCTCTCTCTCAGCGCTTTTAACTTCTGCTCTTCACACCCGGGCTGCAGACCTGTTTCACCTGAGGCATCTAAGCTCACCTCTGCTTCCTCGTTGCATCTCCCACCCTACGTCCTCTCTCCTCCTCTAACCTCCCCCCCTCTCTTTCTCTCCTCCCGTCTTCTCCGCTGACCCGTTACAGACGCAAGGGCAGCGAACCGCCACACTGTCAGGAACTAACGGAGCTCTTGCTCTTTCTCATCCTCCCAAATAAGCCGCCCTTGACCTCACAGGGCCGTGACCTCCGGCAGGTCGAAAGTTCAACACTTTTTTCCCCTTCCCTCTTCTTCTTTTGTACGACCACCTCCCTTCTCCTCACTCATTCAACTTCTCCTTCTTCGTTCACTCTGCCCTCTTGTTGAGAATGGAAACGAAAGCTACCGGTTCGTCCTCTCGACCAACGAATTGATTACAGAATCGAGAAGAGGTTCGTAATGATCGAATCTGAAACTGTGCAATCGTTTAGTGAGACTTCAGCGTGGAAGGGGAGTACTTGGGAGGAGGGGGAGGGTTGGGCTGCGACCAGTTGCTTATAGAGACTTCTAAAAGATGATGTGATGTTTGTATGATGGGCAGTTGCCTACACTGGAGGCATTTCTCTTCCATAAGTGGAGATGATCACACTTGAAGAGGATGTTTAGAATTTAAATGGCAGTCTGTTTGTTTGCGTCCATTGCCAAGGTAGCAAAGACCTGTTGAGGTTCAAGGATAGCTGGCAATTCTGACAGCATTCCTCCGAAATTCAGCAAAAGGACAAAGTTGTTTTTTTTGTCTTTGTTTTATTCATTGTGTCACCGCATTGGCTGTTTAGAATGATATAATCAAATATTCAACGTGAGTTTCATGGGTGTGTTTTGGAAAATTAAATGTCTTTTAACACAAAAAAAAAAGTGTTAATCTTTGTTGGAATTTGGAGGATTATTCGCTGAAAGCTTTTTAGTATATTACCTCTGTCAGCTGGGAAATAAGAAAGGCAGTGGTAGTGTCAAGGTTATTCGTGACTATTTACGAGACATGATTTTAGTATCTAACATTAGCTTTGCTGTCATCTCCACGAAGGAAAGAAATGACAAAGAGTGGGACATGCATGGCAATAATGTTACTTTTTCATTACGGTTTATGCTAATGATGCTTAATTGGGCTCCTCTACCTAGCAGTCATTTCGCATTGAAATTATTTTCATTTCTGCAAGGAACAACACTTAAAAGTGATTTGCTATGCGAAAGATTTCTGCAAACATTTCCAAGAACATTCTCAGTAACGACGCTTTGAGACCTCGCGCACGTTTTCCTGATATTTGAAACAGCATTCTCATGATATTGTCAAATCCTTCCTGTGCAAATTTCGATATGAATCCTTTCCTAAAAGCGTTTCTAGACATAAACCGTCAGGCATTGCAGATGAAATAAACATTTAATACATTACAGTTGTCTAATTGCATTTCACGTTTCAGGATCAGTCTATGTATTAAAAATTCGTGATGTAAATTGATAGAGAGGACTCGATCTACTCTCCTCGTGAATGACGTGGCAATGACGCAGCAATAACAACGGCGTTAACTACGACGATGCAATAAAAATAGAGAAGCAATCATTACGTCATTTGATGACGCAATAAAAAGTGATGGCGCAATCAGTATTTCATTTGCACTTAACCCTCAGCAGCTAGTAAAGTCCATTGAAAGATCAGGATGAAATTAACAAAAAAAAACAACCTTACACGTTCTGTAAGGTAATACTTTTATTTTATAATATATCCCTCAATCGGCTGCTTGCCACAAGGTTTGACAGGAGCCCGTCAGTAAAATATCCCATCAGGGCGGTTGTACAGTCGCTCAAAAAAGTATCCGAACACTATGGTTGATTATAGAATTCAGAAAAAATGTCTGGCAACGATTCTTTTAGAAATTAGTGATCTGGCAACCTTCGTGTCACGTGATTACAGAATTCAGGAAAAATATATGGAGCGTGTGCAGCAACTGTACACACTCCAGTTACCGTTCACAGTAAACTGGAGCGTGTGCAGTTAATGCACACGCTCCAGTTTGCTGTGAACGGTAACTGCACACGCTCAATATTTCCGTGAGTGAGCCCACACAATCTAGTATCAAAATAATATGACCACCTACAGTCGCTCAAAAAAGTATCCGAACACTATGGTTGATTACAGAATTCAGAAAAAATATCTGGCAACGACTTTTTTTAGAAATTAGTGATCTGGCAACCTTCGTGTCACGTGATTACAGAATTCAGGAAAAATATATGGAGCGTGTACAGTTGCTGTACACGCTCCAGATATTTTTCCTGAATTCTGTAATCACGTGACACGAAGGTTGCCAGATCACTAATTTCTAAAAATAATCGTTGCCAGATATTTTTTTGAATTCTGTAATCAACCATAATGTTCGGATACTTTTTTGAGCGACTGTACTTATTTTTGCGTCCTAGGCAAACGAGGCGATCTGTTTGCACCCCCCCCCCTCCCCAGGACAAGATTTATTTTGTAACCTACCGAATAGTCTTTTCACATATTAATAATAATAACTGACCATGAAATAATTTAAATTGCGCCCTAGGTTTGGTTTGCACCTGGGACAGATGTTCACTCGTCCCTGTTTTGTCACAACTCTGAACCTCATACAGTTCTGAGGATAGCGACAGCTCAGCGAAAAAACAACAGAAGAAAGAAACATCCATATCTTACCGGGGGTTCGAATCCAAGCCCTTTGGTCAGTAACTAAGTGTGCTAACTACCCGGACACAGGAACAATTCAAACATAAAAACTAAGAAAATCCAAAGACTTAATGAAACTAATGTATCCAAGAGTCACACCTGAGCTATTACTCCTTATGATAGGGTTGGGTTGTTTTACATCTGAGCGGCACTTTTTTTGCACACCATGGGTTAAATAACCACGTCACGTGGACTCCGAAGGTTCAGAGAAGGTTGGGAGAGGGGACCCACTGGAACAGCTGTTGGGAGACAGATGGCAGCCTCCCGTCAAGGCCATCCAGCGTGTTCTTTAACGTGCACAGGGTATGGCTCTCCCGCACACGGGGCCACGGCTTAACGTCCCATCCGACGGACGGCGGCCTTTCCAAGCCCATCGGTGTCCCCTACTGACCGTGGGCAGGGCGGGGATTTTGCGGAGATAAATCTCAACGCTGACCCAGCTGGGACTTGAACCTGGGAGTTACAGATTACGAGCCTGGCGCGCTACCGACTGAGCCACCTCCGCCCCCGTGCTAACAGCATTTCGCAATAATAAGACACTGATGACTATATTGCCTTGTAATGATATTCACAGCCTATGCTTTATTCTGAGAGTGAAGATTGATAAAGATTGAATGAGACCTTTCTTTATCGATTAAACATCTGGAATCTGAGCTCATCCAGACTTCATTATGAATGTTATTCCCGATCAAGAATTAACAAGGTTGACAATCTGAATGGAGCGCAGGAAATTAGCATCATAAACCCCTACCCACACTTTGGGAATGCGAATATAGGTAATAGAGGAAAAAAGATGAATAAACTTATGTATATTTCAAGCGTTTTTCAAGAAATTTTTTAAAGACTTGTAAAACGGAAGGGAAAATATTATATTGCAATGAAATTCCAGTCTGTTGTACACCCCCTCCACTTTCTTCTTTCCCCAATTCGATTTTATTCTTGCCACCCATTTTTTTATTGATAAATCAACCTGATTCAATCAATTGCTTTTCTTTCGTCCAGGACAGTGGTTCTCAACCTTTTATGTTTCACGTAACCTCTGGAAATGTGTATGTAACTGGCGTACCCTTGTATAGATAGATAAAACTATAGTATAACAATGGGAATGAAATGAAACATATATATATCAGTGGTTCTCAACCTTTTATGCTTTACGTACCCCCTGGAAATGTGTATGTAACTGGCGTACCCCTTGTATAGATAGATAAAATTATAGTTGGGTTGTTTTACCTCTGAGCGGCATTTTTTTCACCCCATGGGCTAAATTGCCAGGTCACATGGACCCCGAAGGCTCAGAAAAGGTTGGGGGAGGGGACTCATTGGAACAGCTATTGGGAGACGGATGGTAGCCTCCCGTCAAGGCCATCCAGCGTGTTCTTTAACGTGTACAGGGTATGGCTCTCCCGCACACGGGGCCACGGCTTAACGTCCCATCCGACGGACGGCGGCCTTTCCAAGCCCATCGGTGGAAGGGTTTCCAAGCCCATCGGTGTCCCCTACTGACCGTGGGCAGGGCGGGGAAGTTTGCGGAGATAAATCTCAACGCTGACCCTGCTGGGACTCGAACCTGCGAACTACAGATTACGAGCCTGGCGCGCTACCGACTGAGCCACTCCCACCCCTCTTCCGTCCAGAACAGTGATTCTCAACCTTTTATGCTTCACGTAACCTCTGGAAATGTGTATGTAACTGGCGTACCCCTTGTATAGATAGATAAAACTATAGTATAACAATGGGAATAAAATAAAACATATATATATATACACATTAAATTTTTTATTCATAAATTACATGTATCGATTTTACATATATCTCAGTTCTCAGAAATTAATCAGTAGCAGTGTTGTTAACTTAGCGACTTTGTTACTACATCTAGCGACTTTTGAGCTATCACGGCGTACCCCAAAAAATTTTATCCCGTACCCCAAGTTGAGAACCCCTAGTCCAGTATATTAGACGAATAGTAGCTCTCACGGAAATTAATTTATCAATTGAAGAAAATAGTCTGAGTAAATTTAAATTTAATTATTTAAATTCTTTAGCACGCTTGGCTACGGATCTACGGGACCTGGGTTCGAGCCCCGGATAAGGCATGGATGTATGTGTCGTTTTTCTGCTGAGGGCCTGCCATCCTCTCAGACCTTCTACTATGCAGATAAACTGGCAGGCTCCTGTCAGATCTCTGTGGCAAGCAGCTGCTTGAGAGGGTATTTATGCTACTGATCTAAGATACCTGGGTTCGAGTCCCGGGTAAGGCATGGATGTGTGTGTCGTTTTTCTGCTGAGGTCCTGCCATCCTCTCAGACCTTGTACTGTGGCATATAAACTGGCAGGCTCCTGTCAGATCTCTGTGGCAAGCAGCTGCTTGAGAGGGTATTTATGCTACTGATCTAAGATACCTGGGTTCGAGTCCCGGGTAAGGCATGGATGTGTGTGTCGTTTTTCTGCTGAGGTCCTGCCATCCTCTCAGACCTTCTACTATGGCATATAAACTGGCAGGCTCCTGTCAGACCTCTGTGGCAAGCAGCTGCTTGAGAGGGTATTTATGCTACTGATCTAAGATACCTGGGTTCGAGCCCCGGATAAGGCATGGATGTGTGTGTCGTTTTTCTGCTGAGGTCCTGCCATCCTCTCAGACCTTCTACTGTGGCATATAAACTGACAGGCTCCTGTCAGACCTCTGTGACAAGCCGCTGCTTGAGGGGGTATTTATTTATTTTTACCTAAAAGATCTGAATTAAAAATTAAGTCTACTTCAAGTGTTTGGCTATCAATTTGTTGGGCATACAAATACAAGCTAAACATTGCTTGAGAAATTCGCTGAGTTCGTGAATCAAATATAACATGAAACGATATTGAAGAAACGATTTGAATATTAATAACATAAATCATGACACTTTAATTTGTGCAGCAACATAAAATTTAATTTTTCAAAGACGGGTTGCAATTTTAGCGATGGATACAAGCAGCTGCTTGAAGGGGTATTTATTTTTTTTATACAAAAATTTTAGATCTCAATGCTTCCAAGAAAGCTTGATGCTATCGTACTTCAAATATAAGAGACTGTTAAAAAGCAATTGAAAGAAAGCATTCAAATAATAATGAATTCTTGACATTAAATTTCAAATCTGAAATACAACATCCAATTTTGGTAAAGAGAGGAATATTAGGTATATTATTGCAGTGCCCTAGTAACCCTAATAATAGTCCGTTGTATAATGATCGTAAATGCCCTAGCACGTGGTCACACGGCCCTGGAGGAAAATTTGAAATACACGAGACACTTATCACATGAGCAATTGCCAAAATAGCATTGAAAAGATGAGAAAAAACGAAACTAGTAGTTTGAAAACGCTGGTAAAAGACAACCCTCCGAATAAAAAAGAGAACTCTCAAACCTTAGACTTCCTAGAACTGTATTTACAAGGCGAGGAGAGCACCTGCTCTGACTTCCGGTAAAGGGTCGCAGCGCGGGGCTGGTTAAAGCGAACGAATCGTTCCGCTAGGCCTAACTGGCGGGTAGAATCCCGAGGCCCGTCAAAGGGGGGAAGGTCGCCGGCGCGTGCCGTTGCAGCCTCCGCCGCTCCGAGATCCAGGAAGAGCGGCGAGTCGAGCAGCTGCCGGCTACGGGGATGGTCGTCTGTGTACCACCTGCTCAAGTGACCTCGATTGTAACGGAGTGGGGGTTAGCCGTACACAGAACTGTCGGGGGTTGATAGAGAAGAGGAGGAGAGGGGATGATGATGGAGAGTCGTTTGGATGGAAAAGAAATCATTTCAGAGTTCACGCAGATGGTAGATTAGATAAGGATGATTCTCTTGTTTACAAAAAATGAATCTGATTTCACTTTCAGTCTGATTTTTATGTTCGTAACTGACAGGCTCCTGTCAGATCTCTGTGGCAAGCAGCTGCTTGAGGGGGTATTTATTATAGCCGTTCCATGGCCGAGTGGTTAGCGTGCTTGGCTACTGATCTAAGGGACTTGGGTTCGAGCCCCGGGTAAGGCATGGGTGTTATGTGTCGTTTTTCTGCTGAGGGCCTGCCATCCTCTCAGATCTTCTACTATGTCATATAAACTGACAGGCTCCTGTCAGACCTCTGTGGCAAGCAGCTGCTTGAGGGGGTATTTATTGTAGCCGTCCCATGGCCGAGTGGTTAGCGTGCTTGGCTACTGATCTAAGGGACTTGGGTTCGAGCCCCGGGTAAGGCATGGGTGTTATGTGTCGTTTTTCTGCTGAGGTCTTGCCATCCTCTCAGATCTTCTACTATGGCATATAAACTGACAGGCTCCTGTCAGGCCTCTGTGGCAAGCAGCTGCTTGAGGGAGTATTTTTTTTTTCTTTTTTATCAAGACTAGATCAATTTTCCGAAAGGTTCCAGTTGTTTGATCTCTGATCCGCACTTTTAGCTAATGAACTAAATAGCCAAGTCAAAAGGGTTAAGTTGTTTACCTCTGAGCAGCACTTTTGTGCATATAATGGGATAAATGGACAGGTCACAAGGGCCCCAAGGGCTCAGAGTTGGTTAGGGGAAGGGGGCGAACTGCACAGCCTCCCGTTAAGACCATTCAGAGTATTCTTTAACGTGCATAAACTATGGCTTGCACACGGGGTCATGGTTTTACATCGTATCCAACGGACGGCGACCTTTACAAGTTCATAGGCGTCCCTTTTGAAACTGAAGGCAGGGTGGGGGTTTAGTGGAGATAAATCTGGCATAAGTCACAAAGATCCCCAAGGGTTCAGAGAAGGTTCGAGAAAGAGGACTCACTGCGCAGCTGTTAGGGTAATATCAACATTGATGGTAGACCCCTTTTGCGACTATTCAACAGATTCTTTAACGTGAACATAGTATGGCTCTCTTGCACACGTAACCACGACTTGTAGTTTCATCCAAGCCCAGGAATATCTTCTTTTTCGCCGAAGGCAGAACGGGAGACTGTGGCGAATCAATTAACTGAGCACTGCAACCTCGACACAAGGTTGGGTTGGGTTGTTTTATCTCTGAGCGGCACTTTTTTGCACACCATGGGCTAAATGGCCAGGTCACATGGACCCCGAAGGCTAAGAGAAGGTTGGAGGAGGGGACCCACTGGAACAGCTGTTGGGAGACAGATGGTAGCCTCCCGTCAAGGCCATCCAGCGTGTTCTTTAACGTGCACAGGGTATGGCTCTCCCGCACACGGGGCCACGGCTTAACGTCCCATCCGACGGACGGCGGCCTTTCCAAGCCCATCGGTGTCCCCTACTGACAGTGGGCAGGGCGGGGAATTTTGCGGAGATAAATCTCAACGCTGACCCAGCTGGGACTCGAACGTGAGAACTACAGATTACGAGGCTGGCGCGCTACCGACTGAGCCACCCCGCCCCTTTTTAGAAGACTTCCCAGCACAATGTCGATAGAAAGAGCAATAGAATGAGCGAAAGAAACAAACTGACATCCTTGGCCTTTCATAAAATTGTTTGGAGTGTCAGCCATATACACTGAATATCTGTTATTCAGTTTCTGTAGCGCAATCTCTTATTTACTTTTCTGTAATGGCCTGTTGAGTTCTTTATGACGTAAAAAGCGCACTTTTGGGAAGACGATTCCATGAAATCGTATGTACCAGATCCAGATGTCAAAATTAATATTTCGTATGCGAAAACGTTTGCTAGCTGTCCCGTTAACCGAGTGGTTAGCGCGCTTGGCTACTCATAAAAGAAAAGAGCCCTAGTAAGGCATGGATATTGTGTTCTACTACTGCTGAGGTCTCGCCTTCCTCACAAGAACTTCTCTATGACGTTCTCTGTGTATTGATAGGTTCTCGCCTTCCTAATAGACCTTATCTGTGTATTGATAGGTTCTCGCCTTCCTAACAGACTCCTCTGTGTACTGATAGGTTCTCGCCTTCCTAATAGACCTTATCTGTGTATTGATAGGTTCTCGCCTTCCCTAACACACCTTCTCTGTGTACTGATAGGTTCTCGCCTTCCTATTAGACCTTATCTGTGTATTGATAGGTTCTCGCCTTCCTAACACACCTCCTCTGTGTACTGATAGGTTCTCGCCTTCCTAATAGACCTTATCTGTGTACTGATAGGTTCTCGCCTTCCTAAAAGACCTTCTATGTATACTGATAGGTTCTCGCCTTCCTAATAGACCTTATCTGTGTACTGATAGGTTCTCGCCTTCCTAATAGACCTTATCTGTGTACTGATAGGTTCTCGCCTTCCTAATAGACCTTATCTGTGTACTGATAGGTTCTCGCCTTCCTAATAGACCTTATCTGTGTACTGATAGGTTCTCGCCTTCCTAATAGACCTTATCTGTGTACTGATAGGTTCTCGCCTTCCTAATAGACCTTATCTGTGTACTGATAGGTTCTCGCCTTCCTAAAAGACCTTCTATGTATACTGATAGGTTCTCGCCTTCCTAATAGACCTTATCTGTGTACTGACAGGTTCTCGCCTTCCTAATAGACCTTATCTGTGTACTGATAGGTTCTCGCCTTCCTAATAGACCTTATCTGTGTACTGATAGGTTCTCGCCTTCCTAAAAGACCTTCTATGTATACTGATAGGTTCTCGCCTTCCTAATAGATCTCTGCGGCATACTATACTGAAAGATTGCTTCAAACTTCTGTGGCAAGCAGCTGCTTGAGGATTAATATTTGTTTAAAGTTTGATGCCCATAACTATAAGTTTAATAAACAATTCAAGAATTCCTGATTTAATCTGAGATTAAGATGGCTGGAGTGTGCTTTAAAAAGCGCAGTTGAATTCTCATTTCAATCGTCGTCACATTGTCTTGTTGAGAAGGCGCCGAGCTTATCTAACGAAGCATGACTGGTGTGCGACCCTTACAGCAGGTGGCGCCACAGTGAAGTTTTTCTGCAGGTGGCCAGATACATAAGTAAAAAGAGTTAAAAAAAAGTTTTATTCTCTAACGAGTACTGCCGATAATCTACGTGCCGTAGCCAAATGGGTGGCCCAAACCTTCCCCCTAGTCCCCAAAAAATTATAATAATAAAATAAAATGAAATGAATTAGGTTGTAAATAAATTTAGAGAAATTAGTTTAGTGTTATTAGTTTTTAAACCAATTCTCTTACATGTAATTATAAGCTTCACCAAGAGTAAATGAAATATATTGCAATAATTCCATCATCTCTTATTTCATCAGGGGGCGGGGGGTGGCTCAGTCGGTAACGCGCGAGGCTCGTAATCTGTAGTTCCCAGGTTCGAGTCCCAGCTGGGTCAGCGTTGAGATTTATCTCCGCAAAATTCCCCGCCCTGCCCACGGTCAGTAGGGGACACCGACGGGCTTGGAAAGGCTGCCGTCCGTCGGATGGGACGTTAACCCGTGGCCCCGTGTGCGGGAGAGCCATATCCTGTGCACGTTAAAGAACACGCTGGATGGCCATGACGGGAGGCTACCATCTGTCTCCCAACAGCTGTTCCAGTGGGTCCCCTCCCCCAACCTTCTCTGAGCCTTCGGGGTCCACTTGACCTGGCCATTTAGCCCATGGTGTGCAAAAAAGTGCCGCTCAGAGGTAAAACAACCCAACTTATTTCATCATAAATTAATCCCCCCTCCCACTTCTACTGAAATTCATCCCCCGCCCCCTTGCCAAAGGACGTGAGGTGGATCAGACGGTAGCGTGCCAGGCTCGTAATCTGCCTTTCTCAGGTTCGAGTCCTACTTGGGCTAGTTAATCGTGAGGAGACCTTTCTCTCCTAGGACAGAACTGGAATTAGCGTAGAAAATTCCGAATTCAGACGCAGTTGGGGCTCGAGTTTGTGGGACACCAGTTCGCGAACTCGAAGCGTAAACCAACTGAGCCAATTCACACACCATTTGTGAGGAAGGTGAGACCTAATCACAGGTTGAAATTTAGAAAAATTAAAAATTTATATGTTTATATACCGTCCCGGAGACAAAGTGGTTAGCGTGCGTGGCTACTGGACAAAGGGACCTGGGTTCGAGTCCCAGATAAGGCTTGGGTTGGGTTGTTTTACCTCTGAGCGGCACTTTTTTGCACACCATGGACTAAATGGCCAGGTCATATGGACCCTGAAAGCTCAGAGAAGGTTGGGGGAGGGGACCCACTGGAACAGCTGTTGGGAGACAGATGGTAGCCTCCCGTCAAGGCCATCCAGCGTGTTCTTTAACGTGCACAGGGTATGGCTTCTCGCACACGGGGCCACGGCTTAACGTCCCATCCGACGGACGGCGACCTTTCCAAGCCCATCGGTGTCCCCTACTGACCGCGGGCAGGGCGGGAAAATTTTGCGGAGATAAATCTCAACGCTGACCCAGCTGGGACTCGAACCTGGGCCCAGATAAGGCATGAGTGTTTCTTTTCTCATGTTTGTTCTGCTGCTGCTGATGTCTCTCCTTCCCCTCAAGATCTTCTGTGTACTACTAATAGACTCCTGTAACAAGCAGCTGATTGAGGGATAATTTATTATTTTACCGTCTAGGTGGAGGAGTGGTAGCGTGCTGGGCAACTGATGAAAAGGACCTGGGTTCGGATCCTGGATAAGGCATGGTTATTTCTGTGTTGTCGATCTTCTGAGATCTAGCCTTCCTTACAGATGGGCTGGGGTAGCTCAGTCGGAAGCGTGCCAGGTTCGTAATCTGTTTTAGAGGTCTTTACAAATTTCTTAAAAAATGCATGAAATGCAAAAAGCTTAACAATTTATATGCCTCTATTGCTTTTACTAGCATTCTATATGGGAGATGAAGAATAGTAATATGAATGATATTAATATATAATCATTATATATAAATTATTATATTTATAAGTTGCGTTGATGAGCTGCTCCAAGAATATTAATAAGCCTCGCCCCAGATTTAGCCTTGACCCCCTATATATAAAAATAAAACTAAAAAACATACCCCCTCAAGCAGCTGCTTGCCACAGAGGTCTGACAGGAGCCTGTCAGTTTATATGCCATAGCAGGTCTGAGAGGATGGCAGGACCTCTGCAGAAAAACGACACACACATCCATGCCTTACCCGGGACTTGAACCCAGGTCCCTTAGATCAGCAGCCAATCGCGCTAACCACACGGCCACGGGAATATAAATACCCTTAATTCCATAGAAGCGCTAATAGTGGAAGTGAAATTTTTGAATTGAAGAAAAGCCAAAGACTGCAAATCTGTTTCACAAGAGCAATTGTATTGCAGAGGTGAAGGAGGGTGGGAGGAGGGAGGGGGGGGGGTAGAGAATGAGGAAGTAGCACGTGGCCAAAGACAAAGTGGCAACGGAAATGATGAAACCAAGAGAGCCTGTGGGCTACGGAAATTGATGGGGAAGGAGCGCGTGCCAAAGAGAAAGCATCGAGGAAGAGTGATGAAGGTCGGGGATAAAATAAGTGGGAACTAAGTGCTAAACAAAAATACGCAAGTCGAGAGAAAGTTTCTTAAGAGAAAATACGAAAGTGAATCGGGCAGTACAGTCGCTCAAAAAAGTATCCGAATACTATGGTTGATTACAGAATTCAGAAAAAATATCTGGCAGCGATTTTTTTAGAAATTGGTGATCTGGCAACCTTCGTGTCACGTGATTACAGAATTCAGGAAAAATATCTGCAGCGTGTACAGCAACTGTACACGCTCCAGTTACCGTTCACAGCAAACTGGAGTGTGTGCAGTTACTGCACACGCTCCAGTTTGCTGTGAACGGTAACTGCACACGCTCAATATTTCCGTGAGTGAGCCCACACGATCTAGTATCAAAATAATATGACCACCTACAGTCGCTCAAAAAAGTATCCGAACACTACGGTTGATTACAGAATTCAGAAGAAATATCTGGCAACGATTTTTTTAGAAATTAGTGATCTGCCAACCTGCGTGTCACGTGATTACAGAATTCAGGAAAAATATCTGGCAACGATTTTTTTAGAAATTTGTGATCTGGCAACCTGCGTGTCACGTAACACGAAAGTTCACTAACTTCACTAATTTCTAAAAGAAAAAATCGTTGCGAGATATTTTTTCTGAATTCTGTAATCAACCATAGCGTTCGGATACTTTTTTGAGCGACTGTACATCTCTACAGTAAGGAAATTTATCGTTACTAAACGAAAACCAAAATATTTCTTAACAATGGCAAGAGTATTATAGCTTTTATTTAAAAAACGCTTTTATTATAACACTAAACTCGTATCTAGATTTAAATATATACTTAAATATCGACTTTACGTAAGGTTTGAAGCGAAGAAAAAAATCGGGTCGTGTTAAGGGATGGAATTGGCGCATGCGTAAAGCGGTGTCCCTTCCGATTTTTTTGTGTATAAAAGCCTATATAGTATTTTCGAAAATTGCATAAATATTGTTACCAAATGATTGTATGTAATAATATTATTTACTACTGCATTACAATTTGATTTTAAGGTTTTTTAAAGGGAGGGTTTGAAGACATTATACACTGGTTTCCATAAATTAAGGAAAATCCCTATGTTGAGTCAAAGGGATGCTAACGTCCTATAACTTCTAAAATAAGTTGTTGTTTTTTTGTTTTGAAAAATGTGATTGTAGATAAAGATATCAATCAAATATATCAATATCTCAATTTTCAAAAATATTCGTTCAATATTTAATGAGTTATGGAAGTTTGAATATTTAACGATAACAATGCCAGCCACAAAAATTGACTTCAGAGGTTAATTAAAGCTTAGTAATAAGTATTGTATCAAAGTGTTTAATAAAATAAGTTTGTATTTTAGAACTTTTTGTAAAGAATTCTTTCACTATTCTTCAGATTTGTATAAGTTTCTTAAGACTGGCATTGCTATCGCTAAATATTCAAACATCCATAATTCATTAAATATTGAACGAATATTTTTGAAAATCGAGATATTGATTTATTTGATTGAGATCTTTATCTGCAATCACATTTTTCAAAACAAAAAAGCTTATTTTAGAAGTTATAGAGCTTTGACGTTAGCTTCCCATTCACTTAACATAGGGATTTTCCTTAATTTATGGAAACCAGTGTATTTTGTTTGGCAACAAGAAACAGAATTCCGGACTCTGGCCATCGTATGCAATACATATAATGAATAATGTTTCTGAAGAAAACTTATCTTCATCATAAGATTTCATGAGAAACTCGTAATCTGTAGTTCCTAGGTTCGATCCCCAGCTGGGCCAGAGTTGAGATTTATCTCCGCAAAACTCAGCGCCCTGCCCAAGGTCAGTAGTAGACACCGATGACCTTGGAAAGGCCGCCGTCCTTTAGATGGGACATTAAACTGTGGTCCCGTGTATGGGAGAGCAATATCCTGTGCATGTTAAAGAACACACTGAATGGCCTTGACGGGAGGCTATCATCTGTCTCCCAACAGCTGTTCCAGTGGGTCCTCTCCCCCAACCTTCTCTAAGACTTCGAGGTCCTTGTGACCTGGCCATTTAGCCCATTGTATGCAAAAAAACAGTGCCACTCAGAGGTAAAACAACCCAACCCTGTGCAAGTTAAAAAACACGCTCCACGCTGTTGACGGGAGGTTACCATCTGTCTCCTAACAGCTGTCCAGTGAGTTCTCTCCTCCTCAATCATCTCTGAGCCCTCGGAGTCCTTGTGACCTGGCCTTTTAGTCTACTGTATGAAAAAAAATCGGCTCAAAGGTAAAGCAACCAACGTATCAACGACTATAGTTTCGCTTTCACCCTTATAGTTTGCTTCAGTGCATAACACCAAACCTGATTCAATCTGTTCCTTTCACCACTTTTGACCCGACCGAAAAGTCCTTGAAGTGCTATTATGTCACTCTTCAACTCTAGCTTCCGGTGATAAAAAAAAGTAACAACCACTTGGCTCAAAGGAAAATTTTTTTTTGTTTTTTCCTCCTTCCCCACAAGCTGAGATTCGAAGAAACCGTTAAAAAAATTATTGAGACGTTTTTCTTTTTCGGAGTAAGCAATTACATTCCCAGATATCTAGGTGGGGACCAGGAAAAAGGTCTTAAGGTTAGTTACCAAATATAGCCATTGTATCACATAGAATTTGTTAGTTATCATATGGATATAGTTAAAAAAAAAATAATAAATAAATACCCCCTCAAGCAGCTGCTTGCCACAGAGGTCTGACAGGAGTCTGTCAGTTTATATGCCATAGTAGAAGGTCTGTGAGGATGGCAGGCCCTCAGCAGAAAAACAACACACACATCCATGCCTTACCCGGGGCTCGAATCCAGGTCCCTTAGATCAGTAGCCAAGCGTGCTAACCATTCGGCCATAAGAAAGCTTACTTTACGGAAACTGCTCGGGGGTGGCTCAGTCGGTAGCGCGCCAGGTTCGTAATCTGTAGTTCCCAGGTTCGAGTCCCAGCTGGGACAGCGTTGAGATTTATCTCCGCAAAATTCTCCACCCTGCCCACGGTCAGTAGGGGACAGCGATGGGCTTGGAAAGGCCGCCGTCCGTCGGATGGGACGTTAAGCCGTGGCTCCGTGTGCGGGAGAGTCATACCCTGTGCACGTTAAAGAACACGCTGGATGGCCTTGACGGGAGGCTACCATCTGTCTCCCAACAGCTGTTCCAGTGGGTTCCCTCCCCAAACCTTCTCTGAGCCTTCGGGGTCCTTGTGACCTGGCCATTTAGCCCATGGTGTGCAAACTAGTGCCGCTCAGAGGTAAAACAACCCAACCCAACCTCTCTGCTTCACTCATTTACCAACACCAATCCTAGTTTTTTTTTTTTACATATCTCCGGTTATTTAGCAATTTATCCCCAATTACAACTAAGAAATATACAAAATATGATGCATATTAATGCAATTATATCATTATATCTTTAATTACCTTTTGCCTATTGAATCTGTCACCAACCTCGGACTGTATATCTGAATTTGCTTTCTTATTAGAGTCTATTCTGTTTGCTCCAGAGCTATCGTTTTAAACATTCTTGTTTTCACAAACCATTACTCTTCTTTCATTAAAAAAAACATTTCCAACACATTCAAATACTTCTACTGTCTTCATCGAAATGGGATTCGAACGGCATACTTATTTCAGGGGAAGTCCAGAGTCGTAAAAATCACAAACGGTTCCTGTACGGTTGGACACCCTCACGTTTTTACTCTTTATGATGTCACTTCACTGTCTGCTTAAGAATTCCTTGGTTTCTTGTCTAACCAGAGATCTGTAGTTGTACGTGCCTTTCAACTGCAATGTCCACGTTTCTGTGTGACTAACAGAGCTTCAGCTAACACCTGGGACAGAAATGAAGGCCAGCGAATCGGTAGGGAACATCCCCCGCACAGCGCATATGCATACAACGCTCTTCACATAAGTCAGACAAGGACTTCTTCCTTCACAGTAAATCTTTTCCTTCGGTATGCCGCATGGCGCGACCTTGGCGATGCTCTCTACACAGGGCGTCAGGAAGTGAAACAGTGCAGGGAGAAAGTATCACAGGAAGCTGATGGCTTTGGTGCACATGTCAAGGATTCTCTGCTGCGGACACTGAAGGTCAGTTCAAAAGTTCGTCAGCAGAAGAGTTGGGTTGTTTTACCTCTGAGCGGCACTTTTTTGCACACCATGGGCTAAATGGCCAGGTCACGTGGACTCGGAAGGTTCAGAGAAGGTTAGCAGAGGGGACCCACTGGAACAGCTGTTGGGAGACAGATGGTAGCCTCCCGTCAAGGCCATCCAGCGTGTTCTTTAACGTGCACAGGGTACGGCTCTCTCCCGCACACGGTACCACGGCTTAACGTCCCATCCGACGGACGGCGGCCTTTCCAAGCCCATCGGTGTCCCCTACTAACCGTGGGCAGGGCGGGGTTTTTTGCGGAGATAAATCTCAACGCTGACCCAGCTGGGACTCGAACCTGGGAACTACAGATTACGAGCCTGGCGCGCTACCGACTGAGCCACCCCCGCCCCAGCAGAAGAGATATTGAGAAAGGAGAAGACGGATGAAAGCTTGCTGGGTTGGGTTGTTTTACCTCTGAGCGGCACTTTTTTTGCACACCATGGGCTAAATGGCCAGGTCACATGGACCCTGAAGGCTCAGAGAAGGTTGGTGAAGGGGGACCCACTGGAACAGCTGTTGGGAGACAGATGGTAGCCTCCCTTCAAGGCCATCCAGCGTGTTCTTTAACGTGCACAGGGTATGGCTCTCCCGTACACGGAGCCACGGCTTAACGTCCCATACGACGGACGGCAGCCTTTCCAAGCCCATCGGTGTCCCTACTGACCGTGGACCGAGGGAATTTTGCGGAGATAAATCTCAACGCTGACCCAGCTGGGACTCGAACCTGGGAAGTACAGATTACAAGCCTGGAGCGCTACCGACTGAGCCACCCCCGCCCCAAAGCTTGCTGGAAACATTTTGGAAACTCTACACCTGAAATGAGAAGAGACGGAAACAACTTAACGGGGAGGCTGCAAATCTTGTGGCCATGGATGATGAGGTTCATTTTCAGCTTAATGAAAATTTATCAGGTCCTCTACTCGAAAATAACTCTATTTATCACATATTTATTGTCAAGTGTCGCATGAATTAATCGAATATATCGGAAGAAACTAATGGATGGAATAAGCGGATGTCGTCAAATCCAATGGGATTCGAACCAGATATTCGTTTTTCCAGGACAAGGTCTTAACCAGTAGAATAAAAAGAATCCACTAGTGAAAACCTCATTTGAGAGGGGCGCAGTACTCAGTTCGTAGCGCGCTAGTCTTGTAATCGGCAGTTCCCAGGTTCGACTCCAAGCTGGGCCAGCGTTAAGATTTATCTCCTCAAAAAACTCCCCACTCCCCTGCCCTCTGTCAGTAGAGGGCATCAATGGAAAGGCTACCGTCGGTCGGATGGGACGTAAAATCATTGTCCGTGTGCTGGAGAGCCATACCATGTGCAAATTAAAAAACACACTAGATGGTCTTGAAGAAAGACAATTATTTATTTCCTAACAGCATCCAATAGGCCCTATATACCCAACTTTCTGTGAGCCTTTGGAGTCCTTGTGATCTGGTCATTTAAACTCACTGTGTGCAAAAAAAAGCACCACTCAGAGGTAAAAACAACCCCAGAAAAATAAATTCAGAAAAGCATTCACATCCTTTTATTCCACCTCATGGAACATTCATTGGCCATTCAACGCTAACGTTATTCATGTCAAGTTAGTAGCCTTTTGATTACATAAAAATGTCTCAACAGAATTAACTATGCAGCGAATCTTCTTCTATTCTGTATTTAATGCGTCTGCTTAACTAAAGGGGCGGGGGTGGCTCAGTCGGTAGCGCGCCAGGCTCGTAATCTGTAGTTCCCAGGTTCGATTCCCAGCTGGGTCAGCGTTGAGATTTATCTTCGCAAAATTCCCCGCCCTGCCCACGGTCAGTAGGGGACACCGATGGGCTTGGAAAGGCCGCCATCCGTCGGATGGGACGTTAAGCCGTGGCCCCGTGTGCGGGAGAGCCATACACTGTGCACGTTAAAGAACACGCTGGATGGCCTTGACGGGAGGCTACCATCTGTCTCCCAACAGCTGTTCCAGTGGGTCCCCTCCCCCAACCTTCTCTGAGCCTTCGGGGTCCATGTGACCTGGTCATTTAGCCCATGGTGTGCAAAAAAGTGCCGCTCAGAGGTAAAACAACCCAACTGCTTAACTAAGTTGTAACAAGTTCTCTCTCATAACAACAGCCTTATATTTAACGTCGCAACAGTCTGTCCTTTAAACCATTCGATCTCATTCAGAGAGAGAAGTTTTCTTACTCATTTCGCATTCGTTCTACATTCATAGGTGACCTTATTTTCTTTCCCAGTCATCGTGAACAAAGCTGCTTCTTCGCAGCATTCAGACTCTGCTTGTGACCTTGCTGCTGTTTTACGACTTTTTCTCTGGCAAGCAAGGTTAGGCAGTTGTCCTGCTTCGTATTATTTTTCATTCCGCCGCCTCCTTCTGCTTCTGATCCATCAAATTCTAGCATCTTTTCAATGCTACTTCTCTTTGTATAGGGAAAGTCTGCATTGAGCAAGATGCAGAAGATGAAGTCGCCCTGAAGGGTTTAAGATTTCTCTTCCAATCTAACTTCAACTCCGCAAAATCGAAAGTGCTCTAATACGATCTTCATTGAAGGTCGACAGAAGAGGAGAGGTGCTTCGTTTTGACTAACTTTGAAGTTTCATTTTTTTTCTTCCACTTATGCTTTTTCTTTTTTCTTCGATCACTTCCCTTCACTTCTCTCTCTCTTCCTTCTCTTCCCCCCCCCCCGATTTTCATAATCGAGCAACTAGACCGCTTTGTTATATAATGTAAGACGCACCTCGAAGACATAAATTAGTCAAACGCGTCGAAATGGAGTCGTTTCCATGACTACCACGTTGCCCTCAAAGGAGAGCAAAGTAGTTCAAGGATGCGGCTGGGATGATGATTTCATAGCTAACTACATGAAAGGGAAATGATGGACACTGATTCAACGCATCCGAAAGAGTTTTTTATTTAACGTCGTGCAGGTGAAAGCTGCGAAAGTAGCATTAATGCGATTACTTGTAAATAAATTGGCTCCAGGTGTTTTATAACGTCGTATATGAGCCAAGCTACTAGTAATTTGAAGAGCACAAGCTAGTATTAAAAAATAGGAAAAGTGACATTTACGATGACACTTCAATTGAGACACGGCGGTGAATATTCAATTCAATTTATTTGTATTGAATCGTTGTAAATAGTTGGTAACGATAGCTGATTGCTTTAACTGAATATAAATCTTGTTATATATAAAGAGGCGAACATGTCCCTGTAATCGATAAAGACATAACCTATAAATAGTCCGTCGGAGGAGAGGTTAAGCCGTATCTCCGAAAGCATAACCATACCCTCGTTAAAGAATGTTAAGAACACGCTGGATGGCTTTGGTGGGAAGATTTCCACTGTCGCCTAATGTTGACCATTGGTTCCTCTTTCTTTACCCTGGGGCGGGGGTGGCTCAATCGGTAGTGCGCCAGGCTCGTATTTTAGTGGAAAAAAACAACAACTTCAAACTTTATCTCGACTTTGTTTGTTTACGTCGTTTGCTTTCATATAAAAAAAAAATGATGTTGCATCCCTTTATCGGATTGTTTACAGTAAAAGCCTAATCACGCAAAAGCAACCCAAATGTAAAATGAAACACCTAAATAACATACGTATGCGTCAAAAAATTTGCACAGCTAAAGAAATAATTTGTTCAGCTCTCAATAAGAAGGATTTTGCAGGAGTATGCCCCCAATTGTTTAGGGGCGGGGGTGGCTCAGTCGGTAGCGCGCCAGGCTCGTAATCTGTAGTTCCCAGGTTCGAGTCCCAGCTGGGTCAGCGTTGAGATTTATCTCCGCAAAATTCCCCGCTCTGCCCACGGTCAGTAGGGGACACCGATGGGCTTGGAAAGGCCGCCGTCCGTCGGATGGGACGTTAAGCCGTGGCCCCGTGTGCGGAAGAGCCATACCCTGTGCACGTTAAAGAACACGCTGGATGGCCTTGACGGGAGGCTACCATCTGTCTCCCAACAGCTGTTCCAGTGGGTCCCCTCCCCCAACCTTCTCTGAGCCTTCGGGGTCCTTGTGGCCTGGCCATTTAGCCCATGGTGTGCAAAAAAGTGCCGCTCAGAGGTAAAATAACCCAACCTCTATTTTCTAGAACATTTGTTTAACATTTAAAGAATTATGGAAGGTGAAACATTTAACTTAGCGAATTTTTTTTGCTGGTCATCAAAATTTACTTCAAAGGTTAAAAACCAACTGTTACAATAAATTTTTAACTAACATAAATGTAATAATTAAAGTTTGTGTAACGATTTTTCTCAGTTTTCATCGATTTGGGGGTCGATTTGGGGGAAAAAACGTTTAGGAAGAGTTTGATAGCAACGTCTGTTTTTAAATATTCCAATAACTCCTTAAACATTGAACAAATATTCTTGAAAACTTACATTTAGAGATCTTGAATTTATGGCTAGTGGCATTTTGGAGAAAAAATATTATTTTCAAAGTTAAAACGATTTGAACTTAGCATTTCATTCACTTAACAGAGAAAGGTCAGCTTATTTTCTGTAATATAGTGTATAATAGGTACATTATATACTCGTACAGTCGCTCAAAAACTCGTACAGTCGCTCAAAAAAGAATCCGAACGCTATGGTTGATTACAGAATTCAGAAAAAATATCTGGCAGCGATTTTTTTTTTAAATTAGTGATCTGGAAACCTTCGTGTCACGTGATTATAGAATCCAGGAAAAATATCTGCAGCGTGTACAGCAACTGTACACGCTCCAGTTACCGTTCACAGCAAACTGGAGCGTGTGCAGTTACTGCAACTGGAGTTAACGTGTGGAACGTTTGAAACTGGAGCGTGTGCAGTTACTGCAACTGGAGTTAACGTGTGGAACGTTTGAAACTGGAGCGTGTGCAGTTACTGCACACGCTCCAGTTTGCTGTGAACGGTAACTGCACACGCTCAATATTTCCGTGAGTGAGCCCACACGATCTAGTATCAAAATAATATGACCACATACAGTCGCTCAAAAAAAGTATCCGAACACTATGGTTGATTACAGAATTTAGAAAAAATATCTGGCAACGATTATTTTAGAAATTAGTGATCTGGCAACCTTCGTGTCACGTGAAGGTTGCCAGATCACTAATTTCTAAAAAAAAATCGTTGCCAGATATTTTTTCTGAATTCTGTAATCAACCATAGTGTTCGGATACTTTTTTGAGCGACTGTACAGAATCCTTATGCAATGGCTACTCAGAATGCTTCGACACTTTTCATTGCAGAGAGAGAGAGGAGAATTTAGGCACTTAAATATCAAAGAGGGGACTGAACAGAGAGGACTTCGGGATAGGAGGAAAAAGTCGTGAAGAGAACCAATTTTAAATACACTGGTGTTCGAAATCAAAGGATAGTGTACATAACTAAAAATAGTTCTCAGCAAATACAATTAAATGCCACGTAGAAAGGTACTTGGGTTGTTTTACCTCTGAGCGGCACTTTTTTGCACACCATGGGCTAAATGGCCAGGTCACAAGGACCCCGAAGGCTCAGAGAAGGTTGGGGGAGGGGACCCACTGGAACAGCTGTTGGGAGACAAATGGTAGCCTCCCGTCAAGGCCATCAAGTGTGTTCTTTAACGTGCACTGGTATGGCTCTCCCGCACACGGGGACACGGCTTAACGTCCCATCCGACGGACGGCGGCCTTTCCAAGCCCATCGGTGTCCCCCTACTGACCGTGGGCAGGGCGGGGAATTTTGCGGAGATAAATCTCAACGCTGACCCAGCTGGGACTCGAACCTGGGAACTACAGATTACGAGCCTGGCGCGCTACCGACTGAGCACCCCCGCCCCTCTTAAATGGAGGCATTGCCTTTTACGGTCAAAGAAATTAATAGTATAATAGGAAATAAATATATAGTACAGGAAATAAAACTTACATATTACACGTCATGACCAAAGTTTCAGCTAACTTCCTGACCTGCATGAATGCTCTCCTTTTTTTTTACGCTGATTCCAACAGTCACGGTTCACGTCAATGACCTAAAAAATTATATGAAAATTAATATACGTAAATTAATAACAACCTCGATAATGTTTTTAGGTTCTTTATATCATACTAAATGTCCAGTGTAATGTATTGAGTATTTTATTGATTAATGAAATATCCTGCAGACATTTTAAACTTATTTCATAAAATTAAAGAATCATAAGGAATTATATTTTGATGATATTTCCTTTTGAAATGTAGTAATTCATCCTAAAATACTTACACAACTTTAAAGACTAAATATATTAAGTCGTATTAGTAAGAATAGCAATTTTCCTATAATCATAGGGGCGGGGGTGGCTCAGTCAATAGCGCGCCAGGCTCGTAATCTGTAGTTCCCAGGTTCGAGTCCCAGCTGGGTCAGCGTTGAGATTTATTTCCACAAAATTCCCCGCCCTGCCCACGGTCATTAGGGGACACCGATGGGCTTGGAAAGGCTGCCTTCCGTCGGATGGGACGTTAAGCGGTGGGCCCGTGTGCGGGAGAGACATACCCTGTGCACGTTAAAGAACACATTGGATGGCCTTGACGGGAGGCTACCATCTGTCTCCCAACAGCTGTTCCAGTGGGTCCTCTTCCCCAACCTTCTCTGAGCTTTCGGGGTCCACGTGACCTGGCCATTTAGCCCATGGTGTGCAAAAAGGTGCCGCTCAGAGGTAAAACAACCCAACAAAATCTTATAATCAGAAGGTGGGGAAAATGTTTTTCTAACTGACGTATGCTTTATAGAAAAATTTTGATTTTTTTCAATTAGAATTCAATTTGAATTGAGTTTTTCTGTTACAAAAAAATTAATTCTATATTTGTCGCTCATATTTGTGATGCAAAATTAAAAAAAAAAACTTCATAAACACTACAGAATATTTTAAAGTTAATTCCTCATTAGAATTTCTTGAAAAAAAACTTTAAAATTTTTAGAAACGACTAAACTACTTACCTGCAGTAGAAATAAACTATATTAATCTTAATATATAGGTTATATGATTAGAACATGCTCTAACTGAAATCTCTGTGCAAACCAATTTTATACAAAGTAATAAAGAATGAAAGATTTTAAATTAAATTCTTCTTTTTGAACAATTCATGCTTTTAATGCAAGTTACCAGAAAAGTGCGCGAAATTTCAACTTGCTTGTCAAAACACACATGAATGAAAAACATCAATGTTTTGATATATATGCAAATTAAAATATCACAATCATTTGCATATACTATGTGCATAGCTTTCTAATGACGTCATATCTGTCTCATAAATCTTCTTTATGGTTTTATTTATTGAATAACAGGCTTCTGTCATGCTCCTCGGCAAGTGGGAGTCTTCAGTAGATTTTTTTATTTTTATATATACAGTACGGTCGCTCAAAAAAATATCCTAACACTATGGTTGATTACAGAATTCAGAAAAAATATCTGGCAACGATTATTTTAGGAATTAGTGATCTGGCAACCTTCGTGTCACGTGATTACAGAATTCAGGAAAAATATCTGGAGCGTGTACAGCGACTGTACACGCTCCAGTTACCGTTCACAGCAAACCGGAGCGTGTGCAGTTACTGCACACGCTCCAGTTTGCTGTGAACGGTAACTGCACACGCTCAATATTTCCGTGAGTGAGCCCACACGATCTAGTATCAAAATAATATGACCACCTACAGTCGCTTAAAAAAGTATCCGAAAACTATGGTTGATTACAGAATTCAGAAAAAATATCTGGCAACGATTATTTTTAGAAATAGTTGCCAGATATTTTTTCTGAATTCTGTAATCAACCATAGTGTTCGGATACTTTTTTGAGCGACTGTACATATATAATAAAACCTAAATATTGCACCTGGTTCACTACGATTTCTTCAAAGATACGTGTTTTCCACATAACATAAGGGTTAACAATTTGATCGCCATAGCTCCTCTCTCTAAACTTTGGGGCAGGGGTGGCTCAGTCGGTAGCGCGCCAGGCTCGTAATCTGCAGTTCCCAGGTTCGAGTTCCAGCTGGGTCAGCGTTGAGATTTATCTCCGCAAAATTCCCCGCCCTGCCCACGGTCAGTAGGGGACACCGATGGTCTTGGAAAGGCCGCCGTCCGTCAGATGGGACGTTAAGCCGTGGCTACGTGTGCGGGAGAGCCATACCCTATGCACGTTAAAGAACACGCTGGATGGCCTTGACGGGAGGCTACCATCTGTCTCCCAACAGCTGTTTCAGTGGGTCCTCTCCCCCAACCTTCTCTGAGACTTCGGGGTCCTTGTGACCTGGCCATTTAGCCCATGGTGTGCAAAAAAGTGCCGCTCAGAGGTAAAACAACCCAACCCAACCCTCTCTAAATTTTAGATGCTAAAAGCATTGAAAACGAAAGAAGTGATTATCAAAAGTGTGGAAGGCGTTGTCTGTTTTGCTGCCAGCAGGGAATCTCAACACTTTATTAAAAAAATCAACTTTCATACACAATAAATATCATAACAAAAGCAGTAACGATAAAAAAAAGCGTAAATATAATAATATGCTATTTAGAAATATGTAATTGCGAGAGTAAAAATTCACACTTATAATGAATTTAGATTTTAAATCTATCAAAAACACTTAAACACAAAACGTCTTTCATAAAATCACTTGCGAAGGACTTGAACAGTTTTCATAAAAATAATAAATAAAATAAATACCCCCTCAAGCAGCTGCTTGCCACAGAGGTCTGACAGGAGCTTGTCAGTTTATATGCCAAAGTAGTAGGTCTGTGAGGATGGCAGGACCTCAGCAGAAAAACAACACACACAACCATGCCTTACCCGGGGCTCGAACCCAGGTCCCTTAGATCAGTAGCCAAGCGTGCTAACCACTCGGCAGTTAACATTTTTCAACGAGTGGAATTTCAAATAGGAACGATCCCACCCCCACCCCTCAAAGATTACATTCTTTACTGGAGTGTCATTCCAATGAATTCCGTTATCGATTCACTTACACACACACACCATTCCCAAAGGATACTTCCTAGGAGCGCCACTGCTATAAATGTTGACTATAATGCTCGTGAAGGGTCCAATACATACAGATAGAGTGTTACACTTTTCGAAGTGCTACAAATATTTCTTCTCCATTGGACTGTGCTTATAATTATTGCGATAGAAATCTACTTTTGTTTCTGGTTGGGTTGGGTTGTTTTACCTCTAAGCGGCACTTTTTTGCACACCATGGGCTAAATGGCCAGGTCACATGGACCCCGAAGGCTCAGAGATGGTTGGGGGAGGGGACCCACTGGAACAGCTGTTGGGAGACAGATGATAGCCTCCCGTCAAGGCCATCCAGCGTGTTCTTTAACATGCACAGGGTATGGCTCTCCCGCACACGGAGCCACGGCTTAACGTCCCATCCGACGGACGGCGGCCTTTCCTAGTCCATCGGTGTCCCCTACTGACCGTGGGCAGGGCGGGGAATTTTGCGGAGATAAATCTCAACGCTGACTCAGCTGGGACTCGAACCTGGGAACTACAGATTACGAGCCTGGCGCGCTACCTACTGAGCCACCCCCGCCCCATTTGTTTCTGGTTTGAACATCACAACAAACACAGTCTGTTCTGCTGAAAACCAACAAAATAGAAAGGACACTCTCGATATGAACTCAAATTAATAATGCATCCTTAAACTTAAGAGAAAACAACGCTCTAAGCCACACTCGGGCAAAAATAACGAACTAAGCATCGGTTAATGTCTCGTCGGGGAACAACACAAGCACACGAAAAAAAGACTTGAGCGCAACTTACAACATCATCCGGCAGTGATGAGAAGCCCTAACGGCAATGCCATGTGACCGGTTCCGAAGAGAGATGCAGACTCTGCTGTCTGTCTTCAGATGATGCAGCAAGGGTTAGCCGACCACGTGGATTCATCCGGCGGGAAGGTCAAAGCGCGGCGCGTGCGTTGTACGGCAGGTGGGACGACGCTTGACATTCAGCGTCACGTGATCGCCTATAGCCCCCGGGGGAGTTTTGGACGAAAAAAATAAAATAAAAGCGGAAGTGTAATTATGCCGGGAAGGGACAGAGACACTGAGAAAAGGAAGATTAAGAACAGGGTCATGAAGACTGAGGATTGAGGAAGAAGATGCATTTGTTTTAAGTGGGTGTGGTTGAAGATGAGGAACAGTACGAATTGACTGTGGAGGAGAACAGTTTGGTTTAGTGGTGGGCCAAAAACGGGAGGGGAGGGGGTTGACGGGGGTATAGCATACGCGTACCGCAGGTGGGAAATGTTCGGGGGTTCAAACCTACTCTGAGGGCTTGAATATAATATATTTTCGAAGGGAGTACCCGAAAATCAGAGACTGAGGACATCAAAATCAAAAGCTCCCCAATAGACTCATGTCCAACCCTCCCTTACCTTCAGTTGTCCATTTGGTGTTTGTGGATACGCCACTACAGGTACAGTTGGTCAAAAAAGTATCCAAACACTACGGTTGATTACAGAATTCGAAAAAAAATATCTGGCAACTTTTTTTTAGAAAATAGTGATCTGGCAACCTTCGTGTCACGTGATACGAAGGTTGCCGCACACTCTCCAGTTTGCTGTGAACGGTAACTGCACACGCTCAATATTTCCGTGAGTGAGCCCACACGATACAGGTCTTTGTGAGCTCACACGATCCAATGTGCTGTGAACATTAACCGCAACCGCTCCAGTTTGCTGTGAACGGTAACTGCACACGCTCAATATTTCCGTGAGTGAGCCCACACGATCCAGGTCTTTGTGAGCTCACACGATCCAATGTGCTGTGAACATTAACCGCAACCGCTCCAGTTTGCTGTGAACGGTAACTGCACACGCTCAATATTTCCGTGAGTGAGCCCACACGATCCAGGTCTTTGTGAGCTCACACGATCCAATGTGCTGTGAACATTAACCGCAACCGCTCCAGTTTGCTGTGAACGGTAACTGCACACGCTCCATATTCATTGCATTATATATTCATACGCATTATATATATTAAAAAATATCCCAACACTATGGTTGATTACAGAATTCAGAAAAAATATCTGGCAACGATTTTTTTTTAGAAATTAGTGATCTGGCAACCTTCGTAGACGAAATTATTTTTTGAGCGGCTGTACATTTTTAATAAAGTTTCATACAACAGTTATTGGTTTCGTTTTAATAAATCGCTCGATCAGTTATTTTAACTGGCTTTGCTTCTGTTGAATATTCCAACTTCCGATGCTTCAAAAATCGAACAAATATAGTAGAATCTCGATTATCCGAACTTCGGTTATCTGACATTACGTTATCCGACTGGATTTGAGCGGCCGCTAAAAACAGTGAATGATTTGAGACTCTCTCCTTTAGAATGGGGCGGGGGTGGCTCAGTCGGTAGCGGGCCTGACTCGTAATCTGTAGTTCCCAGGTTCGAGTCCCAGCTGGGTCAGCGTTGAGATTTATCTCCGCAAAATTCCCCGCCCTGCCCACGGTCAGTAGGGGACACCGATGGTCTTGGAAAGGTCGTCGTTCGTCGGATGGGACGTTAAGCAGTGGTCCCGTGTACGGGAGAGCCATACCCTGTGCACATTAAAGAACACGCTGGATGGCCTTGACGGGAGACTACCATCTGTCTCCCAACAGCTGTTCCAATGGGTCCCCTCCCCCGACCTTCTCTGAGCCTTCGGGGTCCATGTGACCTGGCCATTTCGCCCATGGTGTGCAAAAAAGTGCCGCTCAAAGGTAAAACAACCCAACCCAACTCTTCTTTAGAATGGAATATGAATGAAATTTAAGATTTTATCGTGTATGAATTTTTCTATTTTTAAAAGTATAGTTTTGGAATTTTTTTGATGTTGTTGCCAACTGAATATTGTTTACATGCTATTGTTTTATAATACAGTTTGTACCGAACCAAACTGTGTGGATATCAGTTTGGTTCGGTAATTTTTTTAATATTATTTTTAAATTTTTTTTTAAATTATTCGAAATATTCGACCATCCAGTTTAGGTCGGTAATCAGGGTTCTACCTTACTGCTGAAATTCAGAAGTTACTACTCAGTATATTCAATGGGTGCGGGGGTTGCTCAGTTGGTAGCGGGCCTGACTCGTAATCTGTAGTTCCCGGGTTCGAGTCCCAGCTGTGTCAGCGTTGAGATTTATCTCCGCAAAACTCCCCGCCCTGCCCACGGTCAGTAGGGGACACCGATGTGCTTGGAAAGGCCACCGTCCGTCGGATGGGACGTTAAGCCGTGGCCCCGTGTGCGGGAGAGCCATACCCTGTGCACGTTAAAGAACACGCTGGATAACCTTGACGGGAGGTTACCATCTGTCTCCCAACAGCTGTTCCAGTGGGTCCCCTCCCCCAACCTTCTCTGAGCCTTCGGGGTCCACGTGACCTGGCCATTTAGCCCATGGTGTGCAAAAAAGTGCCGCTCAGAGGTAAAACAACCCAACAACCCAACCAGTATACTCATTTGAGAAGCTGCGAATCTGATTTCTTAGTAACAGTTCCTACAGGGGTTTAAAAAGTTTTTTTTTTTTTGCAAGCTCACTGTTTAAATCTCGGCGCACGCTATTTAAATTGTCAGCCCACTGTTTGAAGTAAATTGCTGAGCCCACTGTTTGAAGTAAGTTGACGAGCCCACTGTTTGAAGTAAATTGCTGAGCCCACTGTTTGAAGTAAATTGCTGAGCCCACTGTTTGAAGTAATTGTCGAGCCCACTGTTCGAAGTAATTTGCTGAGCCCAGTATTTGAAGTAAGTTGACGAGCCCGCTGTTTGAAGTAAATTGCCCAGCCCACTGTTTGAAGTAAATTGCTGAGCCCACTGTTTGAAGTAAATTGCTGAGCCCACTGTTTGAAGTAAATTGCCGAGCCCACTGTTTGAAGTAAATTGCTGAGCCCACTGTTTGAAGTAAATTGCTGAGCCCACTGTTTGAAGTAAGTTGACGAGCCCACTGTTTGAAGTAAATTGCTGAGCCCACTGTTTGAAGTAATTGTCGAGCCCACTGTTCGAAGTAATTTGCTGAGCCCACTGTTTGAAGTAAGTTGACGAGCCCGCTGTTTGAAGTAAATTGCCCAGCCCACTGTTTGAAGTAAATTGCTGAGCCCACTGTTTGAAGTAAATTGCTGAGCCCACTGTTTGAAGTAAGTTGACGAGCCCGCTGTTTGAGCCCAATGTTTGAAGTAAATTGCTGAACCCACTGTTTGAAGTAAATTGCTGAGCCCACTGTTTGAAGTAATTGTCGAGCCCACTGTTCGAAGTAATTTTCTGAGCCCACTGTTTGAAGTAAGTTGACGAGCCCGCTGTTTGAAGTAAATTGCCCAGCCCACTGTTTGAAGTAAATTGCTGAGCCCACTGTTTGAAGTAAGTTGACGAGCCCACTGTTTGAAGTAAGTTGACGAGCCCGCTGTTTGAGCCCAATGTTTGAAGTAAATTGCTGAGCCCACTGTTTGAAGTAAATTGCCAAGCCTGTTTCAGTTGACTAAGGTGTTGATTGGCATCAGATCCCCACAAAAGTCCCGTGAAACTTTGTTTCCTGACCTTAAAACCTGAGCATCGTCAGCATGGTGGAATCCGGTGGATGAGATTTACATCAGGACTGAAAGGAGACAGGTAAGAAGTGATTTATTTCTAACGATAGAAATGTTTTCTCATCCCTTAACACCAAAACAAGCACGAAACTGATCGCGATCAGTTTTTCAATAAGATAATAAAATTTATGCAAAAATCTTATTTTCTTAAAGTTGTCGCGTGCGTTTGCGCCCACCCAGCCAGGACGTCGCCATTTCAGGGTCACAAAGAGACTTCTACGAACTTCTTATTGCAAATGTAAAAGTGAATGAGAAACCAATCGTGGAACAGAACGGAATCTTAAATATTTCCTGAAACGGGTTGGGTTGGGTTGTTTTACCTCTGATCGGCACTTTTTTGCACACAATGGGCTAAATGGCCAGGTCACATGGACCCCGAAGGCTCAGAGAAAGTTGGGGGAGGGGACCCACTGGAACAGCCGTTGGGAGACAGATGGTAGCTTCCCGTCAAGGCCATCCAGCGTGTTCTTTAACGTGCACAGGGTATGTCTCTCCCGCACACGGGGCTACGGCTTAACGTCCCATCCGACGGACGGCGGCCTTTCCAAGCCCATCGGTGTCCCCTACTGACCGTGGGCAGAGCGGGGAATTTTGCGGAGATAAATCTCAACGCTGACCCACCTGGGACTCGAACCTGGGAACTACAGATTACGAGCCTGGCGCGCTACCGACTGAGCCACCCCCGCCCCCCTTCCCGAGGGACTTTAAGGCGTGGACCCGTGTGCAAAAGAGCAACACCTTGTTGTTGTTTTGGTAGTTTTACATCTCAGTGGAAGCTTTTTTGCATATAATGGACTAAATTGCCAGGTCGCAAGGACCCCAATGGCTAAGAGAAGGTGTGGAAGAGATCCACTGGACAGCTGATAGGAGGTAGATCATTTCCTCCTGTCAAAGCCATCCAGCGTGTTTTTTAACGTGCACAGGGTGTATCTCTTCTGTACAAGGAACTGCTTTACGTGCTGTCCGATAGACGAGGCCTCTCCAACCCAATAAGTGTCCCCTTTCTCACCTAGGACCGGGTTCGGTTGGGTTGTTTTACCTCTGAGCGGCACTTTTTTGCACACCATGGGCTAAATGGCCAGGTCACATGGACCCCGAAGGCTCAGAGAAGGTTGGGGGAGGGGACCCACTGGAACAGCTGTTGGGAGACAGATGGTAGCCCCCCGTCAAGGCCATCCAGCGTGTTCTTTAACATGCACAGGGTATGTCTCTCCCGCACACGGGGCCACGGCTTAACGTCCCATCCGACGGACGGCGGCCTTTCCAAGCCCATCGGTGTCCCCTACTGACCGTGGGCAGGGGGGGGGAATTTTGCGGAGATAAATTTCAACGCTGACCCAGCTGGGACTCGAACCTGAGAACTACAGATTACGAGCCTGGCGCGCTACCGACTGAGCCACCCCCGCCCCACCTAGGACCGGACAAAGAATTTGGCAGAGATATATCTCAATGCTTACAGAGTTGGTGCTGGAGGCAGAATTCTTTTTTAAACTTATGTAATTTAAGGGACCTGGGTTCGAGCCCCGGGTAAGGCATGGATGTTTGTGTTGTTTTTCTGCTGAGGTCCTGTCATTCTCTCAGACCTTCTACTATGGCATGTAAACTGACAGACTCCTGTCAGACCTCTGTGGCAAGCAGCTACTTGAGGGGGTATTTATTTTATTTTATAATCAGGTTTATATCCTCATACAGAAGAAACTTATCAATTAATTTCACGATTTCTTCTAACTATGGACAATTCGGAAACAATTGTTCATAAGTCAATAAATAAGTCAGGCTTCCCAAACTAAATGGGGCGGAGGATGGCTCAGTCGCTAGCGCACCAGGCTCGTAATCTGCACTTCTCAGATTCGAGTCCCACCTGAACTAGCGTTGAGATTTATCTCTGCAAAGCTCCTCGCCCTGCCCTCGCTCAATACGAGACACTGATGGGCTTCAAAAGGCCGCCGTCCGTTTTGTAAGACATTAAGCCTGGCTCCGTGTGCGGAGGAGCCCTACCCTGTGCACGTCAAAGAACACGCTGGATAACCTTGAACGAAGGGTACCATCTGTCTCCTAAACAACTGTCCAGAGCCCCTCCCCCCTTACCTAACATTCTTGATCCCTTGGGGTCTCTCCGAAAAATTCCCCGCGCTGCCTACAATCAGTAGGGGACACCGATGGGCTTGGAAAGGCCGCCGTCCGTCGGATGGGACGTTAAGCCGTGACACCCTGTACGGGAGAGCCATATCCTGTGCACGTTAAAGCACACGCTGCATGGCCTTGACGGGAGACTACCATTTGTCTCCCAACAGCTGTTCCAGTGGGTCCCCTCCTCCAACCTTTTCTGAGCCTTCGGGGTCCTTGTGACCTGGCCATTTAGCCCATGGTGTGCAAAAAAGTGCCGCTCAGAGGTAAAACAACCCAAGCCATACCCTGTGCACGTTAAAGCATACGCTGGATGGCCTTGACGGGAGACTACCATTTGTCTCCCAACAGCTGTTCCAGTGGGTCCCCTCCTCCAACCTTCTCTGAGCCTTCGGGGTCCTTATGACCTGGCCATTTAGCCCATGGTGTGCAAAAAAGTGCCGCTCAGAGATAAAACAACCCAACCCAACCCTTGGGGTCCTTGTGACCTGACCATTCAGCCCATTGTGTGCAAATAAAATGTCGCTCAGAGGTAAAACAACCCAAGCCAGATCAACTAGTTCTAAAGCAAGGCGGTATCTCTTGCATAAGCTTACATATATTTTTTCCAATTAATTCTCTAGCACATGGTAAGCAAAGAATTTCTCTTTTCCATTTGTAGGAAAAACGCCAACTGACCGTGATACTCGTAAGATGATGAGTGTTGGAAAGGAAGACCTTGAATGCAAGGCTAAAATAGTAATTACCGATTTCGTACACGACGCGTCAAATCTAGATCAACCGTTTTCCTTTCACCGTTACGTCATTTCCGTTATCTCACTTCTCTGGAATGGTGCCAAAAAAACCGAACGAATTAATTATTTCTTGCTTTATTGAGATGTCGGACGCATTTTGCATCGTTCCTTTTGCTACTTTTCCTTCAGTACGGCACAGAATAGTGCAATATTAATGAGAAATTGAAAACACGCAATGTGTCATCGAAATAAATATTTCAGTACAATAACCTTCACTTAACGTCACTTTAATTAAACAATCTGTTGCCAGTTTTGCATATTAATTCATTCATGTATATTTAATTCGCTTGTGGTTAATTTTTTTTTTCGAAAAGGTAGGTATTAGTTTTAGTGGAGGATGCCCTAGGAAATGGGACTGAGGTGGCTTGGTAGATAATAGCGCCAGGCTCGTAATCTGCAGTTTCCAGGTTCGAATCCCATCTTCAATAGCATTGAGATTTATCTCCAGGAAACACCTGCCCTCGGTCAGTAGGAAACACCGATGGCTTGGAAAGGTCGGCGCTCGTCGGATGGGACATTAAGCCGTGGTACCGTGTGCGGGAGAGTCATACTCTGTGCACGTTAAAGAACACGCTGGATGGCCTTGACGGGAGGCTACCATCTGTCTCCCAACAGCTGTTCCAGTGGGTCCCCTCCCCCAACCTTCTCTGAACCTCGGGGTTCTTGTGACCTGGCCATTTAATCCATTGCATGCAAAAAAGTGCCGCTCAGAGATAAAACAACATAACCCTTGTAAACATTTTTTTAATATCCACGGATAATTTCGATTTTATTTCTCTTGACATCAATTTGGTTTGGGTTGTTTTACGTCTGAGCAGCATCTTTTTTTGCTCACAATGGGCTGAATGGTCAGGTCAAAGGACATGACCATTTAGCCCATTGTGTAGGTAGATCGGTTAATCCGCCTAATATTTCATTTACCATCGGTTTTACGGACTAATGCCAATAGATTGAGTTGTTTTTTCCTCTGAGGGGCACTTTTTTTGTAGGCAAAGGGCTAAATGATCAGGTCACAGGGACCCCAAGGATTCAGAGGAAGTTGGGGAAAGGGATCTACTGCACAGCTGTTAGGAGACACGTGTAAGCCTCCCGTGGAAAAAGTTAAGAACAATGAAGTAAGAACAATGAAAAGTTAAGAACAATGAAAAGTTAGGAACAATGAAGGGGTGTTAGAAAGGGTAAAAGGGGGCGTTATACAAGAAATAAAAAGGGGTTGGGTTGGGTTACCTCTGAGCGGCACTTTTTTGCACACCATGGGCTAAATGGCCATGTCAGATGGACCCCTAAGGCTCAGAGAAGGTTGGGGAAGGGGACCCACTGGAACAGCTGTTGGGAGACAGATGGTAGCCTCCCGTCAAGGCCATCCAGCGTGTTCTTTAACGTGCACAGGGTATGGCTCTCCCGCACACGGAGCAACAGCTTAACGTCACATCCGACGGACGGCGGCCTTTCCAAGCCCATCGGTGTCCCCTAATGACCATGGGCAGCGCGGGGAATTTTTCGGAGATAAATCTCAACGCTGACCCAGCTGGGACTCGAACCTGGGAACTACAGATTGCGAGCCTGGCGCGCTACCGACTGAGCCACCCCCGCCCCTAATAAAAGGGGGAGTTATAGAAAGTGTAAAAGTGGACATTAGAAATGGTAAAAAGGAAGTTGTAAAAACGGTAAAAAGGACGTGTAGAAAGGGTAAAGGGGGCGTTGTAGAAAGGGTAAAAGGGCATTAGAAAGTGTAACAGGGTGTTATACAGAGTGTTAAGGGAACTCTGGACTCAAAACAAGTTGGGAACCATTGCTTTAACAGATTCAAAATTAGAGAAAGGATACAAACTGAATTTCGTGAGGTTTAATTGCCACACGATTCGTAAATTGTTTTGCTGTTCGAATATAGATACCAGGCGCGTAGCTTGAATGCGGAAACAGTGAGATTGCGCACTTTACACCTCAATGGTTCTCATTAATCATAGATCAATTATTTCTATTAATCAACCTATCATCTACGAGAGCACAGTCTCATAGTCTTCGCATAGTTTTGTTATGCTCCCTACTTGTACAGTCGCTCAAAAAAGTATTCGAACACTATGGTTGATTACAGAATTCAGAAAAAAATCTCTGGCAACGATTTTTTTAGAAATTAGTGATCTGGCAACCTTCGTGTCACGTGATTACAGAATTTAAGAAAAATATCTGGAGCGTGTACAGCAACTGTACACCGTCTGCAGTTACCGTTCACAGCAAACTGGAGCGTGTGCAGTAACTGCACACGCTCCAGTTTGCTGTGAACGGTAACTGCAGACGCTCAATATTTCCGTGAGTGAGTCCACACGATCCAGGTCTTTGTGAGCCCACACGATCCAATGTGCTGTGAACATTAACCACAACCGCTCCAGTTTGCTGTGAACGGTAACTGCACACGCTCAATATTTCCGTGAGTGAGCCCACACGATCCAGGTCTTTGTGAGCTCACACGATCCAATGTGCTGTGAACATTAACCACAACCGCTCCAGTTTGCTGTGAACGGTAACTGCACACGCTCAATATTTACGTGAGTGAGCCCACACGATCCAGGTCTTTGTGAGCTCACACGATCCAATGTGCTGTGAACATTAACCGCAACCGCTCCAGTTTGCTGTGAACGGTAACTGCAGGCGCTCAATATTTCCGTGAGTGAGCCCACACGATCCAGGTCTTTGTGAGCTCACACGATCCAATGTGCTGTGAACATTAACCACAACCGCTCCAGTTTGCTGTGAACGGTAACTGCAGACGCTCAATATTTCCGTGAGTGAGTCCACACGATCCAGGTCTTTGTGAGCTCACACGATCCAATGTGCTGTGAACATTAACCGCAACCGCTCCAGTTTGCTGTGAATGGTAACTGCAGGCGCTCAATATTTCCGTGAGTGAGCCCACACGATCCAGGTCTTTGTGAGCTCACACGATCCAATGTGCTGTGAACATTAACCACAACCGCTCCAGTTTGCTGTGAACGGTAACTGCACACGCTCAATATTTCCGTGAGTGAGCCCACACGATCCAGGTCTTTGTGAGCTCACACGATCCAATGTGCTGTGAACATTAACCGCAACCGCTCCAGTTTGCTGTGAACGGTAACTGCAGGCGCTCAATATTTCCGTGAGTGAGCCCACACGATCCAGGTCTTTGTGAGCTCACACGATCCAATGTGCTGTGAACATTAACCGCAACCGCTCCAGTTTGCTGTGAACGGTAACTGCAGACGCTCAATATTTCCGTGAGTGAGCCCACACGATCCAGGTCTTTGTGAGCTCACACGATCCAATGTGCTGTGAACATTAACCCCAACCGCTCCAGTTTGCTGTGAACGGTAACTGCAGGCGCTCAATATTTCCGTGAGTGAGCCCACACGATCCAGGTCTTTGTGAGCTCACACGATCCAATGTGCTGTGAACATTAACCGCAACCGCTCCAGTTTGCTGTGAACGGTAACTGCACACGCTCAATATTTCCGTGAGTGAGCCCACACGATCCAATGTGCTGTGAACATTAACCACAACCGCTCCAGTTTGCTGTGAACGGTAACTGCACACGCTCAATATTTCCGTGAGTGAGCCCACACGATCCAGGTCTTTGTGAGCTCACACGATCCAATGTGCTGTGAATATTAACCGCAACCGCTCCAGTTTGCTGTGAACGGTAACTACACACGCTCAATATTTCCGTGAGTGAGCCCACACGATCTAGTATCAAAATAATATGACCACCTACAGTCGCTCAAAAAAAGTATCGGAACACTGTGGTTGATTACAGAATTCAGAGAAAATATCTGTCAACGATTTTTTTTAGAAATTAGTGATCTGGCAACCTTCGTGTCACGTGACAGGAAGGTTGCCAGATCACTAATTTCTAAAAAAAAAAAATCGTTCCCAGAGATCAACCATAATGTTCGGATATTTTTTGAGCCACTGTATATACGTCGGTTTCGTGCCGAAAATAATTGGTAAAAAAAATTTAACAAATGTCACATACCTTTTTTTTCCCCCAATTGAAGGAATGATTGTTTTTTATGAAAAATACTCTAAGAAAGTTACGTTTCTTTTGAATAACGCATTTTTTTTTTTAATCGTGAAATAAAATTCATTTGCCAGGAGTTAAAATCCTTTTCACGTTTATAGAAAATAATACGCTTTCTTTGACATATAGATTTCGTTTGTCCTCTGGTGGGATCGAACATCTCCGCGTTCCCGTGGCGAAAGACAAAAGTCGGATAATAACAGAAGACAACATCGAATAGAATCGGTTCAGAATTTCCGCAGAGAGGTTTCTCTGCCTTTGAAGTCAAAGAAATTCTTTTCATCCGAAGCAAACACTTGACTCGGGAAATTTCGTTCGTCTAAATATTTCGCCTTGTTATTACCTGGAATGGGAATCGACGGAGGAAAAACCGAAAGAATGGGAACGAATCGTGCAACAAATGGCACTGACAATACGCCCACCCTAAAAGAGATCGCCGAACAATCAGATTCATATTCCAATTACTGTAGAAGAACACAGGAAGCGAAATATTTGTTATCATTGCTCGCTGAGGCTTGAACAAAAGCCGAATGGCAGGCAAGAAGAAAAGAAAAAAACCACAGCGGCTCGTGCTGAATTTATGCGCAAAACGGCAGTCACCGATTTAAAAAGAACGAGGCAGTCTCTTTGTTACCTGGATCTGCAGGAAGAAAGATGCTTTTGGATGTAAACTAAGAAAAATCAACGGAGCAAAGGATGAAGAAACCTATTCTTTATTCTCGTAGATCAAATGATTTTTCGGAATCTTTTACGTCACCCAAAGAGTATTATTCTTTCAATCTACTTACGCTTGCATTGATCGTACATATGAAGTTATCATCTCTAGGTTCCTTCGCTGCCTCTTAGGGAGAGAGATACACACACCACGTGATGCTGAGGAGGAGGAGGATTTTGAAGAGTTGAAGGGAACGACAGCAACATGAAGGGCCACTTCTGAAGCCACTGATGAACGAAACGGATATCTTCATCTTCAAACTCTGTCATTGGTCGGTCTCCACGGGGGATGCAACAACCAAAACCAGGCGAGACACGGAGGTGCACACCGAGCACGTGACATTCGCGTTTCTCGAGTGCAAGCAACCGCACGGGGAAACATATATTCTGCACCAGCAAATCGCGACCTAAGTCTGTGTCTGTGTGTGTGTCTCTCTCCCAGTGTATGTGTGCGGGAGTGTTACTGCTTTTACTTGGGACTCATCATTATTTCGTTGCCCCAGGCTCAGACCAGAGAAACTCTTCTGGCATCAGCTGCACTTTACCCAGCTCCCTGATAGCCCAAAGGCAGAGACTTGGTTTCTCCACGAGATACTCACGAGTGCGATGGTGAGGGATGATGCCTCAATCCGGACGGGACGGGGACGCTGATGTCGTCCTCGTGGAAAGAGTTCGGCATCCGAACGATGCCGTTCGAGAGTTTTGTGATGGTGAGGATGCGGAGAAGGGCTCTCCCTCTCCATCTCATCCTCTGCCTCCCACTTCTACTCCTCTTCCTCCTCACCTTCATAGCCTCGGGTCGTTCTCTTTTTCGTATGTGGCTCCGTCAGAAATGGGAGAACAGATTTCTCCCATTCCTGACGAAACCAACCGACCAATAACAATGCAGTTCGGTCAACCTATTGAGAGCCGCACGACCGCACGAGTGACTGAATGAAGGAGTGATAGAGAGTACGAGTGGTGGTTTTGGTGGTTTTGTCTGGCGTGCTTTTGGAGTTCTTGTGGGTGTTTCTCGCGGTGGCTGTTAATATCGCTCTGGGTGGTGATGTTATCAACTACGAATCTAAACTTTCGTTATGATTTGGATGCGATTATTTATTATTATTTTATGAATTCCATTACGGTTTGTAAATAGTTAATTATCAGCAATGAAATAGAGAAGTCTACGTTACATTTGCAAAGTTAATTCCTTTAAGGAATCGTATCAGTCAAGCAAATACGCAGAAAGTGCAACGATGGAATTAATTAGGAACTGTGATCCTTCAGAGTTTCTTTTTAAAGTGTTCGCTATTTGGTTTCGTAGTTCAGTGCACAGTGCTCAAAACGGAATGAAATGTATAAGATGCAAAATAACCCAAAGTTCAGAAATGTGAGGAAAATTCAGTCTGAATCGTATGATATTCTGAGACAGCATCTGATAAAGGTGATGTCGGGACCGGAACAGTCACAAAGATGCCACCCCTCACACACACGGGGTGGGGGTGCTCAGTCGGTAGCGCGCCAGGCTCGTAATCTGTAGTTCCCAGGTTCGAGTCCCAGCTGGGTCAGCGTTGAGATTTATCTCCACAAAATTCCCCGCCCTGCCCACGGTCAGTAGGGGGACACCGATGGGCTTGGAAAGGCCGCCGTCCGTCGGATGGGACGTTAAGTCGTGGCCCCGTGTGTGGGAGAGTCATACCCTGTGCACGTTAAAGAACACGCTTAATGGCCATGACGGGAGGCTACCATCTGTCTCCCAACAGCTGTTCCTGTGGGTCCCCTCCCCCAACCTTCTCTGAGCCTTCGGGGTCCATGTGACCTGGCCATTTAGCCCATAGTGTGCAAAAAAGTGCCGCTCAGAGGTAAAACAACCAAACCCTAGACCACTAATCCTAGGCCAAAATGGCACTGCTTGGCTCCCTCTATATGGGCCTGATCAGAGATTTAACGTGAGTGGAAATTTGGGAAACTATGAGACTGCGCAGTTGATGTTTCTACCGTTCTCATAGATGATAGGTCAATATGTTTATCAATGACATGCCAATGAGATGATAGCCAATGATGTATGAGAACTCTCAAAGCGTCAACTGCGCAGTCTCGTAGCGTCCTCAGTTCGACGCCACTGAATTGACCTTGCTGTTAACCTTCGCCAACCATCGTGTCATGTGACACGGAGGTTGCCAGACCACTAAAATCTAAAAAAAATCGTTGCCAGATATTTTTTCTGAATTCTGTAATCAACCATAGTGTTCGGATACTTTTTTGAGCGACTGTAGGTGGTCATATTATTTTGATACTAGATCGTGTGGGCTCACTCACGGAAATATTGAGCGTGTCCAGTTACCGTTCACAGCAAACTGGAGCGTGTGCGGTAACTGCACACGCTCCAGTTTGCTGTGAACGGTAACTGGAGCGTGTACAGTTGCTGTATACGCTCCAGATATTTTTCCTGAATTCTGTAATCACGTGACACGAAGGTTGCCAGATCACTAATTTCTAAAAAAATCGTTGCCAGATATTTTTTTTAAATTGTGTAATCAACCATAGTGTTCGGATACTTTTTTGAGCGACCGTACATATATTTTTATTAAATAGTTGAAATGTTATTATTATTTAGGCTTTAATTATCTTCTGAGGGAAATTTCTACAATTGGCATTGCTGTTGTTAAATATATAAACTTTTATAACTCAACAAATATAAGCTGAATATTTTTCATATTCAGTATTCAGTTAGACTTGATTTAATTCTTTAAAATAAAAAGGTTTATTTAAAAAAACTTAAAAAAGGGTTTATTTTAGATGTTAGGAAGGATCGAATTTGGGTTTCCTACAATGGAAAATTGTTTATGTTACATAAGTTTTGAATTGTTATGGAAATTACAAAAATATAAAAATAACAGGAAAGTAATCGCTCTTAGTTAAACGTCGATATCAAATATAGGAGAAAAAATGTCTTGAGCCGGGTGGGATTCGAACCCAGGACCTGCTGATAATATGTCAGGTGCTCGGGATTAACAAAAAAGTCGAAAAATTTCTTCAAATTGTTAAAACAAATCCGCTTTTTCTGAAATTGCATCCAATCTTTTACATAATTTCAAAACAATTGGTCAAATGATCGCTTTGCTACTAATACTTTCTGAAATATCGCGCTATTAAGGATTACCGCAATACAGTCTAGAATTTCCATAATATTAATTACTATACTAGGTTATTATACTTACACGTTTGCGACGTTAATCTACATTAAGTTAATTAACCTGGGACGTATTTTTTTTAATATTATGTGTTCGTAATTATTAATACGATCTTATATTGGTAATTAATTAATTTTTAACTTCTAAATTTATGAACTGACTCTCCACCAGCGATAGTAGTAGTAGCAATATAGAACCCTCAAAAATAAACACAGATATTTGAGTTGCATTAGAAACATTTAAAATTTGTGTGTACAGTCGCTCAAAAAAGTATCCGAACACTAATGTTTGATTTCGGAATTAAGAAAAAAATCTCGCAACAGTTTTTTTTCTGAATTCTGAAATCAACCATAGTGTTCGGGTATTTTTTGAGCGACAGTACCACCGGTGGATACTAACTGCTACACGAGAAACCCACAATGGTAGACCACGCCGTCGCGAACGTGTTACATTAATATTTATAAAATATTTTAATTGCATTTTAAATTAATTTTTTTTTAATATATTTCTAAATAAAGTTAATGGCGAATCGGCACTGACTTGACGAATTAGTTTCAATTTCACACTAGAACCCAGAAAATTTATTTATTTGTTTTTTTATTTATTCAACGTTATAAATATTTGAGAGGTCCTTATACAGGCTTTCTCATCATACATTTTTTTTTAAATAATTAACTATAATACTTTTTTGGTTAATTTTCATTTTACTCTTTTTGTTTTTGTTTACTTATTTGTTTATTAATTTTTTTAGATTCTGTTCCATAAATCTGTAGAGATTAGAAATTCAAATAAAATTTTATAAATTTTAATTTTAGAATCAAAATCTTTCTGGTTCAAAATTAAATCAGTTCTAATCTCTTGAAACCCATGTTCCTCTAGTGATTTAAAGAATTTTTTTCCTTTGAGTTGTGTTGTTTATACAGTTAAGTAAAATATGATTAATTGTTTCGGGTACGTTGCAATTTTTGCAGTTTGGAGAGTTTGAAAGTTTAAGATAAAATTTTATTTGATTTAGCATTGCTGTATTTGTTCTAAGTCTATAGAGGATATTTAATTGTCTTCTTGTATACGGTAGATTTTGAATATAATTAATATTTTTTGAAAGAACGTATCTAAAGTTGTTATTTTTTAATGATGCTTCAATTTGAAAGAATTGTTCGGTCAATTTAAATTCTATTTTTTTAATATCTTTTTTTATAGTGTTATAAAAAAATAAAGCAGTTACTAATTTTGTTAAGTTTATGAGCATTTTTTGCTAATCCATCAACAAATTCATTTTCAATGATCCCTATATGACTAGGGATCCATTGAATTGTAATTTGATTATTTTTGAATTGTTTGTTAAATGTATTAAGTGTTAATGGTTTGTAAATGTATGTATTATAGTCTGATTGGTATAATTCTTATTGTAATGTTTGTATGGCTCCTTTGGAGTCCACAAAAACTGCAATTTTACAATTATTTAAGTTATTTAAAAAAACAATTAAATATTTCTATCATTGCTATTAATTCTGCATGTATTATTGAAGTATTTTGAGGTAATTTAAAAACTAGAAAATTTATCTTGTGGAACAAAAAAATGCAGCTTTAGAGAATCCACTATCTGGCAGTACAGATCCATCTGTAAAAATGTTGAGGTGATTTTATATTTTTTTGATTGAAAATTTTTAAAAATTTTTAATGCTGCTTCAGGTGGAATATTCTTTTTAGATATTATTAGAGGAATTTCACTAAACATTTCGGGTTTTTCATAACACCAATCAGGTATTAGATCTGGCCAGTCTCCTTTTAATAATTTTCCTAAATTTACATTAAAAAATTCATGTATAATTATATCATTTTGTAGATTTTTAATTAAGGGATTATTATTAAAGTTTTTGTAAAAGGGATGGTTAGGAAGTTTGTAATGTAATCTAAGAATATATTTTAGAAGTAGAATTTTTTGTCGAATTTCAAAGAATGGAATTGCCGTTTCTACCATAATAGAAATTGTTGGACTAAATTTCGGTACCCAAGTGCAATTTTAATGCACTGGTTTTGAATTGAGTTTAATTTTTTAAATTTTGTGTTTAAAGCACCTTGAATAAATTAAAGTCCATATTCGATTTTAGAACGTTTTAAATTTTTATAAAGTGTAATTAGATAAAATTGATCTGTTCCTCCATTTTTAAAGGTAAAGAATTTTAAGAAATTAATTAATTTAAGACCAGAATTATGATTTGTTTTCCAAATGAGAGTTCCAGTTCAATCTGGAGTCAAGGTTGATATCTAAAATTTTTCCCTGATAGAGTAAAGGAAGTTTTTCTTTATTAATTTGTAAAGTAAAAGTAGGAATAAATTTTCGTCTTTTAAAGAAGGGGATACAAAATTATTTTTTAACATTAATTTCCAAGTGCCATTTTTGGCAATATTCTTGTAGTAAATTTATTTGTGTTTGTAAATTCCTTTGTAAAAGTTTTTCATTTTTATTTGTTGACCAAAAAATAAGGTCGTCAGCAAACCCTGTAAATGAAATATCGTTTAAAAATATGTTTTTAATATCATGAATGTAAAAATTAAAAAGAGTTGGTGACAATATGGATCCCTGGGATAAACCTTGAGTAATAATATATGTTTTTGATAATAAATCTCCAATTTTGACTTGTAGTGTTCTATGTAGTAGAAAATTAGAGAGGAAAAGTATAAAGTTTGAGCTTAGATTGATATTTAATAATTTTAATAAAAGTCCATGGATCCAAATTGAATCAAAGGCTTGTGAAAAGTCTATTGAAACAGCCAATAAAGTTTGTTTAGAATTATTAGCAATATTAATATCATTAAGTAAAAGAGAAATATTTTCTTTTGCTGAACAGTTTTTGCGAAATCCAAAGAACGTTGATGGAAAAAATTCTCCGGATTACAGAAACCAATTAAGACGTTTAAATAGGATTCTCTCAAATAATTTAAAAGGGTTTGATAGCGATGAAATTGATCTGTAAGAATTTAGGTTAATGGCATCTTTTCCAGGTTTTTGAATAAATATGATTAAAACATATTTCCATGAGAGTGTGAGTTCATGAGTTTTCCAAATAAAATTGAAAATATCTAAAAGTTTATTTTTCCAATTTTGGGGAAGGTTGTTTAAAAATTTGTTTGAAATTGGATCTGCTCCTGGTGCAGATTTTAAATTAATTTTTTTAAAAGCAAAATTAAATTTATTTATTGTAAACGGTTGATCCAATATTGTATAAGATTATTTAAGATTTTTAATTTTATAATTAATATTTTTAATTAAGTTTTTTTCTTTATTTGTGAATTTTACATTTTGTATAATTTTTTGGTTTTCGGCAAATAAATCAGTTGTTTGACCTAAAGTAATTTTATTTGTAATAGCAATCTGTGAAAGAGGTAATTTTTGAGTTTTAATTGAATTAATTTTTTCTTTAATTTTCCATAAATTATTTTTTGTGATGTAGTATTTAATTCATTTGTTATCATTATCCAATTTTCTCTATATATCTGTTTTAATTTTTTTCTAACTAATCCTTTTATTTTCTTAAAGTTATTAATATCTGTAAAATCCCTACATCTTTTTGCTTTATTTTCAGCCTTTTTAGGTAGTGCTATAAGTTTATTCATAAACCAAAAGTTTTTATTGAGTTTAGGAATTTTGTTAATTGTGGTTTGAAAAGCAGGTTGAGTTAAGTTTGAAATTTGGGAGATGAAACTATTATAATCTAACGAATGTTCATAAGGGGAATTTTGTTCCAAAATATTTTTAAAAAGGTGCCAGTTGTTGAGATAAATTAGTTGTTTAAATTTGATATTAAAGTGTGTTTTTATTAAAATTGGGTGGTGGTCACTGCTCCTAGTATCTGGAAGCAGTGACCAATTTAAAGTATCTATTAATTCAGTAGAAATGAAAGTTAAATCAATAATAGATCTTTGGTTGTTTGGATTCTCATGAGTTATTTCTTTAGTGTTTAAGTTTACCAAGTTATAATTTGCAATATATTTAATCAAATGGATGCCTGGATAGTTAACAGTATATGAGTTGTTGGGTTGGGTTGTTTTACCTCTGAGCGGCACTTTTTTGCACACCATGGGCTAAATGGCCAGGTCACAAGGACCCCGAAGGCTCAGAGAAGGTTGGGAGAGGGGACCCACTGGAACGGCTGTTGGGAGACAGATGGTAGTCTCCCGTCAAGGCCATCCAGCGTGTTCTTTAACGTGCACAGGGTATGGCTCTCCCGCACACGGGGCCACGGCTTAACGTCCCATCCGACGGACGGCGGCCTTTCCAAACCCATCGGTGTCCCCTACTGACCGTGGGCAGGGCGGGGAATTTTGCGGAGATAAATCTCAACGCTGACCCAGATGGGACTCGAATTGACTGGGGACTACAGATTATGAGCCTGGCGCGCTACCGACTGAGCCACCCACGCCCCAGTATATGAGTACCATGATGCATGGTGACTATTAAAATCTCCCAGAAGAGTTGGGTTGGATTGTTTTACCTCTGAGCGGCACTTTTTTGCACACCACGGGCTAAATGGCCAGGTCATATGGACCCCGAAGGCTCAGAGAAGGTTAGGGGATGGGACCCACTGGAATAGCTGTTGGAAGACAGATGGTAGCCTCCCGTCAAAGCCATCCAGCGTGTTCTTTAACGTGCACAGGGTATGGCTCTCCCGCATACGGAGCCACGGCTTAACGTCCCATCCGACGGACGGCGGCCTTTCCAAGCCTATCGGTGTCCCCTACTGACCGTGGGCAGGGCGGGGAATTTTTTGCGGAGATAAATCTCAACGCTGACCCAGCTGGGACTCGAACCTGGGAACTACAGATTACGAGCCTGGCGCGCTACCGACTGAGCCACCCCCGCCCCCGCTCTCCCAGAAGAACATGGGGTTCTGGGATTTGAGACATTACATTTTTAAAAAATGATTCAGGTAAAACTATACCTGGATTATATAAATTGACAATGGAAATAGATAAATTATTAATTAAAACTTGCACTGCAAGTATTTCAACATTGAAATTATCAGAATTAATATTTAAAATTTCATGATTAATATTATTACCCAGAAAAAAAAAATGTTTAAAAAGGTGTCTCAATTTATATAATCTTCCAAAACAATTTCAAGAACAATTTGCTCTTCGAAACGAATATGCAAAAATGTATTCAAAGTTAATATAATTAGTTTGCTGGTTAGACTAGTAATCAAAGCCAGTTACACCAACATCAGAACGTAGGCAATTTAGAAACTGAATTAATGCTAATCAGAGAGCAGCAACAGCAGTTACGTGAATCGGCCAATCAAGTCCGTCGAGCCGCTACCCCTGCTGGCTGTGGACTGTCAAGGGCAAGGCAACTGTAGGTTACGTTTACGGGAGGCATAACAATAGGGACAAAAGGGCAATGACCGACCACGCACTACCTTGCCCCACTTGTTGCGGTGGTAACAATGGGAAGCAGGTCTTCTCCACTCTGAAGTCGGGTTCATCGTTAAAAGTGTGCACTGATCATAGCACGGACCTGTTTCTCTTTTAATTCGTTTCCATGGAAAGTAAAAATTCTTTTCTCCGGGCAGGAATGGAATCTTTAGCGGCCACCCCCGCCCACTCCATGTTCCTCATCTGGCAGCGACATTCTTTTCTTGGCTGATCAGACCTGCTTTGAATCAGGAAGAAACGAACTTAGAGAAGGAAAAAAAAAGAATCACTTGCTCCTTATCTTTTTTATCTTTTTTTTTTGCAACTCTTGTTATCAAAACTTTTAAAATGCGTTATTATTTTCTTATCGGGTATTATCTGTATTAGTCTAACATAGTCGCTTTCTATTTATCTGTCATTTAGACTAGCGGAAGGAGAGGATTAGATCAGCGCCAAGTTCGTAATCTGCAGTTCCCAGGTTCGAGTCCCAAATGTATTTGCTTTTGGAATCCTCTCCGCTAACTCCCATTTTGCCCTCGGAGAGAAAGGGGACGCCGTTGGGCTTAGAGAGACCGCCGTCCATCGGATGGAACGTTAATCCGCGGTTCTGTGTACAGGAGAGATATATTCTGTGCACTTTAAAGAACACGCTGGATGTCTTTGCGGGAGGCTTCGATCTATCTCCTAACAGATGTCCAGTGGGTTCCTTCCCTCAACCTTCTCTGAATCCTTGCGTCCTTGTGACCTGTCTTTAATCAATTCTGTGCAGAGAGAAAAGTGCTGCTCAGAAGTAAAACAACCCATCCTTAGTATCACGGACGTCAGAAGGAATAATTTAGAAGTGGGGTAGGCGGATTTTATTTACAGTGTGAAAATAGTTGAAAGTCAAAAGGGTAAATTGTGCCTGTGGCATAAAAGAAGGGGGGGGAGGGGGAAGACATTTTTATAATACAGATTTTGGTTACTTATTTGTTTTAATTAAAAAATAGTATTACCTCTTTAATCGCATATTTAAGGCTAAACTAAGAATTTTAGCATTTATACCAATACATGGAGGTTGGGGGTTGGGTTGCGTTGTTTTACCTCTGAGCTGCACTTTTTTGCACATCATGGGCTAAATGGCCAGGTTACAAGGACCCCGAAGGCTCAGAGAAGGTTGGGGGAAGGGATCCACTGGAACGGCCTTTGGGAGACAGATGGTAGCCTCTCGTCAAGGCCATCCACCGTGCTCTTTAACGCGCACAGGGTATGGCTCTCCCACACACATGGACACGTCTTAACGTCCCATCCGACGGACGGCGGCCTTTCCAAGCCAATCAGTGTCCCCTACTGACCATAGGCAGGGCGGGGAATTTTGCGGAGATAAATCTCAACGCTGACCCAGCTGGGACTCGAACCTGGAAACTACAGATTACGAGCCTGGCGCGCTATCGACTGAGCCACCCCCGCCCCAAAAGAGACATCGGTTAAGAGGTCGTTTTCCGATGCATATTAAAAAAAAATAAAAGAATTTTCTGGTAAAGAAACCAGAGGTAAAAACAGATAGAATCATTCTCAGCTCTTAAATTCCACAACTCTCTTTATAAACGCTTATAATATTTAAACAATTTCAAAAAATATTTTAAAACAATGCTGACAAGTAAATATGTCCCTTCCAAGGTCATATCCGGGGGGAGCAAGGGAGCCATCCCCCCTTTGTGAATGCTAGTAAGCCTCACAAGCAAAAAATTATTAAACTTACGAGCCTGCAAGTCTTGTAATCTACAGTTCTCAGGTTCGAGTCCCGCCTGGGCTTCAGTCATTAGGGGACACCGGGACACTGATGGGCTTCGAAAGGACGTAAATCCGTGGATGGCCCCCTGTGCGAGAGGGCGGGGGTGGCTCAGTCGGTAGCGTGCCAGGCTCGTATTCTGCAGTTCCCAGGTTCGAGTCCCAGCTGGGTCAGTGTTGAGATTTATCTCTGCAAAACTCCCCGCCCTATCCACGGTCAGTAGGGGACACCGATGGGCTTGGAATGACCGCCGTTCGTCGGATGAGACATTAAGCATGGCCCCGTGTGCGGGAGATCCATACCCTGTGCACGTTAAAGAACACACTGGATGGCCTTGACGGGCTACCATCTGTCTCCTAACAGCTGTTCCAGTGGGTCCCCTCCCCCAACCTTCTCTGAGCCTTCGGGGTCCTTGTGACCGGACCATTTAGCCCGTTGTGTGCAAAAAAAGGGACGCTCAGAGATAAAACAACCCAACCTTGTGTGAGACAACCATACATTGTACACGTTAAACAACACACTGGATGACCTTGACAGGAGACTACCATCTGTCCCCTAACAGCTGTTCCAGTGGATCCCCTCCCCCAACCTTCTCTGAGCCTTCGGGGTCCTTGTGACCTGACCATTTAGCCCGTTGTGTGCAAAAAAAGGGACGCTCAGAGATAAAACAACCCAACCCAACCTTGTGTGAGACAACCATACATTGTACACGTTAAACAACACACTGGATGACCTTGACAGGAGACTACCATCTGTCCCCTAACAGCTGTTCCAGTGGGTCCCCTCCCCCAACCTTCTCTGAGCCTTCGGGGTCCTTGTGACCTGACCATTTAGCCCGTTGTGTGCAAAAAAATGCCGCTCAGTGGTAAAACAACTCAACCTGACCTTTTCCAATTACATATAGCAGAAACAGTCAAATCTAAGCAGGAACAAATCTTCAAAAATCACAAAAACCATCACTGAATAATCTTCCCCATATATAAATAAAAATTCCAAGCACTTACGACCACGCCTTTTATATCAAAATATGCTTCTATATCAACATCTTGTCTCTTAGCACGAAGAGTTATGCAGTTTATCCAGTTACACTTACGAAGTGTATGTAACTGGTTTTAGAGTAAACAATTTTCTGCCCATTCACAAACACGCACTCACTCAGCCTCATTTCGTTTATCACTTCCTCAGTCTCTCTCTCCTCATTACTACAGCTAATGTGAAGGATAATCACGCCATCCTCTCTCCACATCTAGCTAACTACAGACCTCCCGATTTTCTGCCTCTAAACTTCACCTTCTCTCAACTCCATAACAATGGCGATCCTATCATTCATGTTGTTATAATCTTCCTATTGTAGATAAACGCCATCATCCATTTCAACACGAAGGGGCCCTCGCCATTTCCCACCTTTTCGGACTCTATCTAATTCGCCTTGCCTGCTGAACTTGGGATGATTTTTAAACAGCGGTCAGGTACCAACCAATCTGATCGACAGACTCTGACCTGACCACTACTACGTACGCATGCGTGATTACGTGTGTAAGTAATCTGACAACGAAGGAGAACCCAGTCATTCTGTGCCCGGGCATCAAAAATAAAAGCATCATTCGAGCGAAAGCCATTGCTTTTACCCCTACCTTGTTCTTACCCTCGGATGACTAGCGTGACCCAGACCTGTTGAAGGTTATAAAAAGTTGCTAGCTGACTTCTTCCCCATTCTTCATCTTCTTCCACCCTCCCCTTGACTCGGCTACCTCTCCCGGCTTTCCATCTCACACTTCCGCCTAGGGCCCCGAGTCCCGTTACGTTCACCGTTGGGAACAGATAGGCTAATTTCGAGAGATGGTGATGGCGGTTCGTTGTTTCGTACTTGAGATGCTCGCACGTCTCTTGTCGTAACGGAAGGATTTTCCAAATCATGGCAAATCGTGTGAACAGGTTGCGATTATCTCACACCAATATAACACATCCTTTTTTTTTTAATTTGTTACTTGATGAAAAATGCTTTACGCACCAAGCTGAAGGATTGAGTGTCGCCTTTTCTGTTTATTTAGTTTCATTTTTTTTTTCGTTTTAGTTGGGTTGGGTTGTTTTACCTCTGAGCGGCACTTTTTTTGTACACAATGGGCTAAATGGCCAGGTCACATGGACCCCTAAGGCTCAGAGAAGGTTGGGGGAGGGGACCCACTGGAACAGCTGTTGAGAGACAGACGGTAGCCTCCCGTCAAGGCCATCCAGCGTGTTCTTTAACGTGCACAGGGTATGGCTCTCCCGCACACGGGCCACGGCTTAACGTCCCATCCGACGGACGGCGGCCTTTCCAAGCCCATCGGTGTCCCCTAATGACCGTGGGCAGGGCGGGGAATTTTGCGGAGATAAATCTCAACGCTGACCCAGCTGGGACTCGAACCTGGGAACTACAGATTACGAGCCTGACGCGCTACCGACTGAGCCACCTCCGCCCCTTTCGTTTTAGTAGTTATCCATTTAGTTATTTTTTTGTTCTGCAGCAACATTCTTTTGTGCGTTATTTTCTCCTGAAGATGATTTGAATATTTTCAACACTTGGGTGCCACAACGGTGGGAAAATGCTGCTCCGCTTTTCAAAAAAAAACACATTTTCCGATTGTATCTTAAGTCATTCAGAATTAATGTTGCAACAAATATTGATTTCAACCATTTTTTATATTAATTTTTTTTCGATTATTTATTGACTCATATATTTACCATTTTTAATAATTTTTCTTTAATCGCTATCTGTAATAAATATTTAACTTTAAATTCTAAATCATGTTTTTGCAGCTCTTGTTGCTTTTGCAGGTTTGCTTCAATTAGTACAATATCAGTATTAGAGCTAATATATCACTCTAATGCTAACACTGTACTAATTTACAATACTACCTCTAACACTAATATTGTACTAATTTACAATACTCCCTCTAACACTAATATTGTACTAATTTAGAATACAGTACTACTTCTAACACTAACATTGCACTAACTTACAATACAGTACTACTTCTAACACTAATATTGTACTAATTTACAATACAATACTACCTCTAACACTAATATTGTACTAATTTACAATACTACCTCTAACACTAATATTGTACTAATTTACAATATTATCTCTAACACTAATATTGTATTAATTTACAATACTACCTCTAACATTAATATTGTACTAATATACAAAACAGTACTGCCTCTAACACTAATATTGTATTAATTTACAATACTACCTCTAACATTAATATTGTACTAATTTACAATACTGCCTCTAACACTAATATTGTACTAATTTACAATACTACCTCTAACACTAATATTGTACTAATTTACAATACTACCTCTAACACTAATATTGTACTAATTTACAATACTACCTCTAACACTAATATTGTACTAATTTACAATACTACCTCTAACACTAATATTGTACTAATTTACAATACTACCTCTAACACTAATAGTCTACTGATTTACAAAGCAGTACTACCTCTAACACTAACATTGTACTAATTTACAATACAATACTACCTCTAACACTAACATTGTACTAATTTACAATACAATATTACCTCTAACACTAATATTGTACTAATTTACAATACTACCTCTAACACTAATATTGTACTAATTTACAATACTACCTCTAACACTAATATTGTACTAATTTACAATACTACCTCTAACACTAATATTGTACTAATTTACTATACAGTACTACCTTTAACACTAATATTATACTAATTTATAATACAGTATTACCTTTAACACTAATATTATACTAATTTAAAAAACAGTACTACCTCTAACACTAATATTGTACTAATTTACAAAACAGTACTACCTCTAACACTACCATTGTACTAATTTACAATACTACCTCTAACACTAATATTGTACTAATTTACAATACTACCTCTAACACTAATATTGTACTAATATACAATACTACCTCTAACACTAATATGCTACTAATTTACAAAACAGTACTACCTCTAACACTAACATTGTACTAATTTACAATACAATACTACCTCTAACACTAACATTGTACTAATTTACAATACTATCTCTAACACTAATATTGCACTAATTTACAACACAATACTCTCTAAGTCTAATATTATAATAAATTCTCAGTCAATCGCCTAATTTTACAATTTAGATCTGTATGAATAAGGAATCCATAACAACGAAACGGTTAATCGAAATCATAAAACATTAATTCACTGAAATTAGTCGTATTGAAGTAGTTGATTCATGTAATTACTTAACGTAAGCAGCTACAATGCATCAGCATCAACGTATATATATATATGACGATTTAAGAAACTGAGTTACATCAGAGAGGAAAGCTATGGTCACAATGACACTGGTGCACGTGATGGCTCAGTCGGTGACATACAAGATTCGTAAATCGAGCCTATCAGTATCGAGCAGCACTCCTAACCTAGAGCAGAGATCTAGGTCAATAGTGACCTTTGCGGAGATAAATCTCAAAATCTTGTAAACTGTTACATATTTTATTCAATCTTGTATGTTTGATGTCCCCACATTCGAGTCCCCACTGTGCTTGGATTGACATTTTGTATGCTAACTGCTGCCTCCTTTGAGAACTTGGATTGTTTTATCTCTGAGCAGCACTTTTTTTACTATAACAGACTAACTGGTTACGTCACAAGGACCCCGAAGACTCCGAAAAGGTTGGGGTGAGGGACTCACTGCATAGCTGTTACGAGAGACAGAGAGTACCCTCCCGTCAAGACCATGTGGCGTGTTCTTTAAAATGCACAACGTATGGCTGTCCTGCACTCAGAACCATGGCTTAACATCCCATCTGTCGGACGGCGGAATTTCCAAACCCCTGAAGAGTAGAGCTGGTAATATGTAACATTAAATATATATTAAATTAAATTAATAATCTGTTAAATTAGACCTGTATTAGAGGCTGTATTAATAGAAGCTTTAAAATGGAATTTTTCATCATGTTCCATAGTGTTATTATACTGTGTAATCATCATTCGCTGTGGGGCGGGGGTGGCTCAGTCGGTAGCGTGCCAGGCTCGTAATCTGTAGTTCCCAGGTTCGAGTCCCAGCTGGGTCAGCGTTGAGTTTTATCTCCGCAAAACTCCCCGCCTTTCCCACGGTCAGTAGGAGACACCGATGGGCTTGGAGAAGACCGCCGTCCGTCGGATGGGACGTTAAGCCGTGGTTCCGTGTGCGGGAGAACTATACCCTGTGCCGTTTGTAGGTGCCCGACGGATGAGACACTCGATCTCCGAAACTGTCAACGAACTTGGATTTTCTCGTACGACAGTTTCAAGAGTGTTCCGGGAATATGAAAGTTCCTGCAAAAAAACAAGCATCTGGACAAACTGCAAAGGACAACCAACCTTGAATGATCGTGGACCTCGCCGTCTGACCCGCATCGTACAGACCGATAGGGGCCAGACATTATCTAAAATCACCTCCCATCTGAACGCGGGTTCCAGCCAGGAAGTCAGTGCATGCACACTTCATCGTCTTGGCTTCGGGAGCTGCCGACCTACGGGGAGTCCCACTTCTAACGGCACGTAACCCGACTCAACGCCTTGCCTGGCTAAAGAACATCGAAACTGGACCATCGAAAATTGGCAATGGATAACCTTGTGGGATGAATCCCGATTTAAGCTTCATCACCCCGATGAGAGACTGAGGGTATGGCACCAACCCCGTGAAGCCATGGATCCTGCATGTCAGATCGAAACAGTACAAGCTGGTGGTGGCTCAGTGATGACCTGGGGTGTCTTCAGTTGGACGTCTGTGGGACATTTAGTATGTGTACCGACGACTCTCAATGCATCCCAGTACGTAGAACTCATGGCTGACCATTTACACCCATTTATGGCCATCATGCATCCCAATGGAGATGGCATCTACCAGCAAGACAACTGTTCATCTTACAGGTCCAGGTTGGCTACTGCATGGTTGCAGGAGCATTCTGATGACTTTGAAATAATGAATTGGTCACTTAGAAGCCCAGATTTAAATCCCATGGAAAATTTTTGGGATACCGTCGAGCAGAGTGTTAGGACACGTGTCCCATCAACGACGACCTTCAGAGAATTGCGTACAGCTCTGGAGAATGCATGAGTCGCCATACCTGTGGAACATTTACGCAAGCTTGTGGAGTCCTTGCCTCATCGTGTGGCGGCCGTTATAAGGGTCAGAGGGGGTCCAACACGTTACTAGGTTGCTATCCTTAATTCAATGGCACTTCAGTGTACTATTCACATGTCATTTTCTTTATATTCTAAATGCACATTATCGAATTATTCGTAGCTAAAATAAATTTTATAAGGCTTCGGGGCCTTAATAAATATTTGTCCCTGCATTCCAATGGAGATGGGCCCTAGTTGGTGTCGATGACTTAATAATCAGTCATCCTGTAAAAACACATCGGTAAGCATATAATTTCGACTCGGGATATTGACCCTTCAGGCTCACCATTTGTTTAAAACTAAACTCTTTTCAGAAGTCATTTTCTTTGCTATTATAGACAACTAACTCACGAATAATCTTGTTGCATTGAATCGCGAAACAAAGGAAAGTTCAGATATTGGTTTTGTAGACAAAACCGGAAGTAAGTCGAGAGTTACGTTCCGTTGCTTCCGTTTTCCCACCATTTATGTCGTTTAACCGAAAACCATCTCGAAATCATTGCAGCACAAGTTTCAAATCAAAGAGGTCATCCGTCATCACTCGAATCATTTAACTGCCGCATCAAATGATAGATCACAATAGATGAGCTGTAGTTGCCTCTGATCCATCCCATAAGTCTGCTTTGCTGATGTGGCTCTCACTTCGAGCGAAACTGACTAGGTAAAAATCGCGTGCATGCTCTCCACGGTAGCCGAACATCACGTGACACCAGATACGCATTCCTTCATTTGTTTTCCACCGCCTTCCCCTCCCGATCTCTTGCACACACCCCTCTTTACGTTTTCATCCCGTCCAATTTCCTTGTCATTTAAACCGTCGCTAACTCGTGTTTTTTGGTTTCCGTTTCCGTTCAGGGGAGAGGTGGAAGAGGGAATCTCAAATCGGGACTTTGAAGGGTGAACTTCGATGTTTAATTTTTAACTTTGAAGGGGAATTATGATGTATCATTTTTAACTTTAAAATGGAAACTTTGATGTTTAACTTTTAACTTTGAAAGGGAAATTTGATGTTTGATTTCTAACTTTGAAGGGGGAACTTTCATGTTTTACTTTAACATTGAGGGGAAACTTTCATGTTTCACTTTAACAATGAGGGGAAACGTTCATGTTTCGCTTTAACAATGGGGGGAAACTTTCATGCTTCACTTTTAACTTTGAAGGTGGGGGGGGAACTTCGATGTTTTCCTTTTAACTTTGCTGAGGAAACGTTAACTTTTAACTTTAAAGGGGAAACTTTGATGTTTTACTTTTAACTTGGAGGGGGAAACTTTCATGTTTCACTTTTAACTTTGAAGGGGGGGGGGAACTTCGATATTTTCCTTTTAACTTTGCTGAGGAAACGTTAACTTTTAACTTTAAAGGGGAAACTTTGATGTTTCACTTTTAACTTCAAACCCTCAGTATGGGCTTGGAAAAGCCGCCTTCCATAGGATCATTATTCTATAGAGTTGAGGAAAGTTATTTTATTGTTTGGGATGATGAAGAATAACATAATATATAAACATATCATAAATCAGTGAGTTGAAAATCATAAAGTTAAAATTTCCTTTTTGAAATAAATTTCTTTTGAGAGCTGGCGTGTCTTTCTCCCAATAGCCATTCACCCGGAGTTAGGTTATTTTACCTCTAAGCAACACTTTTCTTGCACACATCGTTCTCTACGGCCAGGACACAACGACCCCAAGGTCTCAGAGCTGGTTGGAGAAGAGAATCTCACTAACAACTGTTATGAGACAGATGGAAGCCTCCCATCAAGAACATCCAACATATTCCTTAACCTGTACCAGATATGGCTCTCCTGCACATGGGGCCAAAGTTTAACGTCTCTTCTGACTGACGGAGGCCTTTACCAAGACCATCGGTATCCCCTTTCTGACCGAAAGCTCGGGGTTAACGGATTTGGGACTCGAACCTAGGAACTGCAGATTACGAGCCTGAAGATCTACTGATTCAGCTAACTCCTTCACGTCAGAAATAGGAAAGCGTGAAAAAAAAAGAACCACATCACGGGACTCGACTCAGTTAATGATTCTTATTTATCTTTTTTTGTTTTACGCCTGCTTCGTCTCTTATTAGTAATCCTGGTTTCCCAATTGCGAGTCTCTTGTGTGTGAGATTTACATATATTTGATTTAGACCTTTATCATCGGTAGCATTTCAAGCTTTTTTTAGTTATTTTAGAATTTATGAGGCATCGAATTCGACTTTTTATTGGCTTAACATAAAAAATCCCCCCCCCCCTTTTTTTTTTACGTAGGTAGTATAGAAAAGTAATTTCAATGTGTTTCACACATAAACCTTGGAGTTAACACATTGGAAACTCTTCAAAGATAAATTTTCTAAGGCTTGTATACCAAAGAAAACTGCTTTCGGAAAGGAAATCTTGAACTAGAAAAAAAAAGTACTTCCCTACTTGCCAAAGTTCTTCCAGTGTGCATCTAATATTCATACTGACAACTCATCTCAACAATCTTATTACAGTTACTTTGATTTCCACTTACTAAATTCTCAGTAAATTAGGTCCGGGTTCCGCTTCAGATGGTGGGTTGGGTTGTTTTACCTCTGAGCGGCACTTTTTTGCACACCATGGGCTAAATGGCCAGGTCACATGGACCCCGAAGGCTCAGAGAAGGTTGGGGGAGGGGACCCACTGGAACAGCTGTTGGGAGACAGATGGTAGCCTCCCGTCAAGGCCATCCAGCGTGTTCTTTAACGTTGGGTTGTTTTACCTCTGAGCGGCACTTTTTTGCACACCATAGGCTAAATGGCCAGGTCACATGGACCCCAAAGGCTCAGAGAAGGTTGGGGAAGGTGACCCACTGGAGCAGCTGTTGGGAGCCTCCCGTCAAGGCCATCCAGCGTGTTCTTTAACGTTGGGTTGTTTTACCTCTGAGCGGCACTTTTTTGCACACCATGGGCTAAATGGCCAGGTCACATGGACCCCGAAGGCTCAGAGAAAGTTGGGGGAGGGGACCCACTGGAACAGCTGTTGGGAGACAGATGGTAGCCTCCCGTCAAGGCCATCCAGCGTGTTCTTTAACGTTGGGTTGTTTTACCTCTGAGCGGCACTTTTTTGCACACCATGGGCTAAATGGCCAGGTCACATAGACCCCGAAGGCTCAGAGAAGGTTGTGGGAGGGGACCCACTGGAATAGCTGTTGGGAGACAGATGGTAGCCTCCCGTCAAGGCCATCCAGCGTGTTCTTTAACGTGCACAGGGTATGGCTCTCCCGCACACGGGGCCACGGCTTAACGTCCCATCCGACGGACGGCGGCCTTTCCAAACCCATCGGTGTCCCCTACTGACCGTGGGCAAGGCGGGGAATTTTGCGAAGATGGTGATTCTCCAGGTTAGTTGAGATTGAGTACAACTGTGCCTGGGTGAAGAATTTTCTCCATTAACTCTCTTTCTGCTACGGTGAGAAAGAGGACATCGATGAGCTTGGAAAGGCCACCTTCGTCGGATGGGACGTTAAGCCGTGGATCTGTGTCCGCATTAAAGAGTAAGCCGGATGGCCTTGTCAGTTGGCTCCCATCTGTCTCCTAACAGCAGTCTTTTGACAATTCCAACTTTCACTAAGCCCTTGGGATCCTTGTGACCTGGCCATTTATCCCATTCTGGTCGCAAAAGTGCCTTTCAGAAGTCAGCTGAACTCATAAAAGTTTTAGGGGCGGGGGGTGGCTCAATCGGTAGCGCGCCAGGCTCGTAATCTGTAGTTCCCAGGTTCGAGTCCCAGCTGGGTCAGCGTTGAGATTTATCTCCGCAAAATTTCCCCGCCCTGCCCACGGTCAGTAGGGGACACCGATGGGCTTGAAAAGGCCGCCGTCCGTCGGATGGGACGTTAAGCCGTGGCCCCGTGTGCGGGAGAGCCATACCCTGTGCACGTTAAAGAACACGCTGGATGGCCTTGACGGGAGGCTACCATCTGTCTCCCAACAACTGTTCCAGTGGGTCCCCTACCCCAACCTTCTCTGAGCCTACGGGGTCCATGTGACCTGGCCATTTAGCCCATGGTGTGTAAAAAAGTGCCGCTCAGAGGTAAAACAACCCAACGTTAAAGAACACGCTGGATGGCCTTGACGGGAGGCTACCATCTGTCTCCCAACAGCTGCTCCAGTGGGTCCCCTCCCCCAACCTTCTCTGAGCCTTTGGGGTCCATGTGACCTGGCCATTTAGCCCATGGTGTGCAAAAAAGTGCCGCTCAGAGGTAAAACAATTCAATCCAATCCATAAAAGTTTTACTCCCTTAATTCTTTCAAAGTTGTTTTTCCAGTTAGCCTTACGATAAAACTATTTGGACAAAACAGGGCTGCAACCAAAGGAAGAAAAAAAGATCCCAGCCAAACATAAAACGGGCTCTTTTGCTAAAGGATAACAGAATTTATCAGTGGAAAACGGCTTTTCATTTCTGACAAGCTTCCCATTCAGAAAACAGACTAAGAAGGCAAGAGTAGATCGGCGAAAACTGGAAAACTTTTCCTGAGAACCAGACCCAATCATAAACATGATGTTTTCTCCTTTCCCTAAGTCGTATTTTTTCCCACAATTTCGTCTCCGTAAACATGGGTCAGGGTGAACACTGCCAAATAGTGCTCCGGTGAAAAATAACCTGCAATTCTTCCTCCCGTCAACAAACATTCCACTCCTCACCGTTGTGATCACCCCTTCTTCCTTTGCCTTCAATTGTTGGGGAGATAACACCTTCTCCTGAAACTTTCCCCTCGCGTCCCTCGCTTCTCACTCCACCCCTCGAAAAACCGGGGTCGATGAACGGAGGAAGGGGGAGAAAGGGGCGAATTGTAGGGGCGATTGGCGGAGGGAAAGTTCAAAGCAGGTGAATTGAACCGTCTGGTAAGAGGTCTAGGGTGGCTTTCACTTCGTCTGTGTTATTTTGGTCTTTCGCTGCTCAAAGTGCAAGTTCTGTACAGGTCAGAGGTCGTGAACTCTCCTAACCCCCTCCTTTCTAAGGTGGAAGAGCGTCGTTTTCTCATGGATTGTGTTGTTTCGGTCTGCAGATGGCTGATGGAAATGCGAACCTGAAGAACCATGTTGATCAGTAAAGAGGTAAACACGCTGAAACTTGATGCAGATATTCAAAAATGTGTTGTTTAGCCTGTCTTTAATATTTCGGGTAATCGGTTAAAAAATCAATGTGATAGTAGACATTGTCGAAAGCTAAGAGAAGAGGAATTAGATAGAACCCTAATTCGTTATAAACAGTCTGATTTTAATGATTTTAATCATCTCTTCTTGACTTTTCGTATTACAGTTTGTTTGTTCCATAATAGCTCTTAAACCCTTAAGAGAATTGGGTTGGGTTGTTTTACCTCTGAGCGGCACTTTTTTGCACACCATGGGCTAAATGGCCAGGTCACATGGACCCCGTAGGCTCAGAGAAGGTTGGGGTAGGGGACCCACTGGAACAGTTGTTGGGAGACAGATGGTAGCCTCCCGTCAAGGCCATCCAGCGTGTTCTTTAACGTGCACAGGGTATGGCTCTCCCGCACACGGGGCCACGGCTTAACGTCCATTCCGACGGACGGCGGCCTCTCCAAGCCCATCGGTGTCCCCTACTGACCGTGGGCAGGGCGGGGAATTTTGCGGAGATAAATCTGAACGCTGACCCAGCTGGGACTCGAACCTGGGAACTACAGATTGCGAGCCTGGCGCGCTACCGACTGAGCCACCCCCGCCCCACCCTTAAGAGAAAGACTTCAGTTTAAAGATACAGAGCGTGTTTTTAAACGTTAATAGAGTATAGCTTTTATGCACAAGGAACCACGGCTCAACATCCCATAGAAGGATTCTCTAAGCTCATCTGTGTCCCTTTTCTCACCGAATGCAGAATGGGGATTAGTGAAGATAAATCTCAACGTTAGCATAATTGGGACTCGAACCTGGGAACATCAGATTACGAGATGCGTCGGTAACGCGCCAGGCTCGTAATCGAAATGGGTTTGAAAAGGTCGCCGTCTATTGGACGGGACGAGAAAGTGTTCTTTAACATGTCTTAAAGTGCCTTAAGTTATGTTTCTTTAAGTGTCTCTTATGTGTTGGGTTGGGTTGTTTTACCTCTGAGCGGCGCTTTTTTGCACACCATGGGCTAAATGGCCAGGTCACATGGACCCCGAAGGCTCAGAGAAGGTTGGGGGAGGGGACCCACTGGAACAGCTGTTGGGAGACAGATGGTAGTCTCCCGTCAAGGCCATCCAGCGTGTTCTTTAACGTGCACAGAGTATGTCTCTCCCGCACACGGGACCACGGCTTAACGCCCCATCCGACGGACGGCGGCCTTTCCAAGCCCATCGGTGTCCCCTACTGACCGTGGGCAGGGCGGGGAATTTTGCGGAGATAAATCTCAACGCTGACCCAGCTGGGACTCGAACCTGGGAACTACAGATTACGAGCCTGGCGCGCTACCGACTGAGCAACCCCCGCCCCGTCTCTTATGCATATCGAAGAACATGTGGATGGCCTAGACGGAACTGCCCAGTGGATTCTTTTTTCTCAACTCAATTATGGGTCCTTGGGACAAAAAAAGGCAACTCAGAGGTAAAATAACACAATCCAGTTAATTAATTTCTTGCATTTATGATGAATTGCAAGAAATTAATGATAAATTCTTTAAGCATTTATTTGCTATCTCACTCGACATTTTTTGTTCAATAGAAGATTATTTAATACGTTGCGAACCTTTACGTAGACATCACTATCCATATTTCTCATCAGCACTTTATTTTTTTACTTCTAAACCGCTTAAAAATTGCTGATATGCGTAAAATTACTGAACACTTCCCCTCGAAAAGCCCAACTTGCATCTCCGATATGTCCTCGTAAAACAGGATTGGCCTTCATCTTGTCCCCGAAAAGGGCAAAACGTGTTTTCAATAGTTGGCAAAGAAGCAACTCAATAATCCTCTGGGAAGTTGTTCGAGTCAGCCTCTTAGTGATTCTCCTTCCACATCTGAGAGCAGTCCGCCATTTGTCTGTGGCTGGTTTGGCAAGCAATAATGTGGATGTTGCCCTTCCCCCCTCCCCTCCCCAACATACCATCCCTCTCTCACGCTTCTATTGACAAATTTTTCAATACAATTGTCACCGACTTTTTCTCGGCGTTGGGCGATGTGATCCCAAAACCTCTCTCTCTTTCTCTGTCTCTAGCGATCCGTTGTTCGTCCTCCCTTGGAGCGGAGAAAATTGGTGTATCTTGTTCACTGGGAACATCTGTTCCTCAACAGAGAGTGGTCATCGGCGCTGAACTAATACCGAGGGTGGAGTTTTATACTTGGCCTGGTTGCGTTAATATGGGGACGGATCGTCTAGTGCAGGATGGCACAGTGATGATAGCCGACTATACTTCTTTATCAGGTTTCCTGAAGGATGAAAACAAGCTTGAACAAATAGAAGAGTCGCATTTTGTCGAGTCTTTGATCACTTACCAAGTATAATGTGAATTTCGATTCGATACAAGTACTGCTTTGTTGATTTGTGCGCTGAGATATGGGATAAAGCTACATTTTGTGGTTGCTTGCTCCAACAGTCATTCATCCCAATCTTCCCTTCTTGGCATCTGCATTTAAAATGTCTTGATCTAGGTCTTAACGTCTGTTGAACAGTAAAAAGTTGAGAGAGATTTCGTGGAGAAGCACGAATTTCGAGGCAAAATTCCAAAGGAAAAGCATTGATTTGATTTAGTTTTGACGTTGTGTTTCGTGCTATACACACCAAGTTTGTAAAAAAAATGTATATGTATTTTGCCTCCTTATGAAGAGAGTGGTGCGTGTAAGCTTCAAATCTATGCCCTTAGTCTCATTTTAAACGAGAATGATGCAGAATTCAAGCGAAACAATAGTCACGTGGAATAAGCAACTAAACAGAGCGAAAACAGCAAATATTGCATTTGGATTTCTGTAACTTATTCGGTGTAGTTACGTTACTGAACTAAAAACCCGATGCTTCAAGAGTGGCATCGTCAGTCGGGATCATATGGACTACATTAAAAAAAAAAGATACCAATACCTATTGGCAAAATTTGATTTCTCCATCAAGTTGGGTTGGGTTGTTTTACCTCTGAGCGACACTTTTTTGCACACCATGGGCTAAATGGCCAGGTCACATGGACCCCGAAGGCTCAGAGAAGGTTGGGGAAGGGGACCCACTGGAAGAGCTGTTGGGAGACAGATGGTAGCCTCCCGTCAAGGTCATCCAGCGTGTTCTTTAACGTGCACAGAGTATGACTCTCCCGCACACGGGACCACGGCTTAACATCCCATCCGACGGACGGCGGTCTTTCCAAGCTCATCGGTGTCCCCTACTGACCGTGGGCAGGGCGGGGAATTTTTTCTCCATCAAATACAGAGATTTATACCAGATAGAATATTCTTTCAAACGGAACAAGGGTCGGGCTAAATGTCTCTTTTCACAAAATGGACTAAAATGGACAGGTGACAAAGACTCCCAAGAAGATTGGGGAAAGGAATCCTACACTTCTGGGCAGCTGATAGGAGACAGATGGAAACCTATCATCAAAGCTATCCACAATGATCGTCAATGCGCACAGGATACGTCTCTCCGTCACACTGAACCACGGCTTAATGTTCCGTCCGACTGTCATTCCAAGCTTATCGCGTCACCTTTCTCGCAGAGGACAGGGTAGCAATTACCGAAATAAATCTCAACGTTGGCACAGTTGGAATTTGAAACTGGAGGTTACGAGCTTAACCCTTTCACGACCAAGGGAAACATTTTTCCCATTTTAAAATTGATGATTGTCGTATTTAATTATAACCTTATCTGCATTTTTTATGCAGAATGTCAAAATAGAACGTATGCCGAACGCAAATTGCGTAAACGGGAACGTTTAGAAAACAAAAACAGAACTGTCAGGACGCATAATATATGTACTATGTGCAATGTCCATCTTTGCCTCACTACCAAAAGAAATTGCTTCGCAGAATATCATAATTAGCACATCATTTTGTATAGTAATTTTATTTCATAATTTTGTATTATTTTAGTTAACATTTTGTTCTAATAAACCAATAAATAAAAGACATTGCATAATAAGCCTAACTATAATTTGTGTTACCTTTATAGTCCATTGGGAAAAATATTTCGCATAAAATTCCAAAAAAACTACACATTGTTATGTATTTTTCTTATGATTTTTATTTATTTTACGTCTAAACAAACTAAAATAAACAGTTACATACTAATATTTACTCTTAGAAACCTTATGGTCCTGAAAGGGTTAATGCACTACGGGCGAGACATCCCCCACCCGAATGGAAGGAGGAAAAATGATTGTAAAACATGAATACTGGTGTGATGATAATATAGCTGAACACTTTGATGAAGTTAGTACAATATTCCACTTTAATTGAAAGAAATCACAAACTGATTGCACATAGAGATAATAACATTAGCCTGGAACAATTTCTTTATTTTTGATGTAAGAAATCGATTTTTTTTTTAGAAAATTATCCATCAAATAAAGAAATCTACTACATGAGATGGAAGATTCTCTCAAAAGGAAGAAGGAAAAAAATAAGTGGGAAAGATGAGTAAAGGTAGGATGATAACAAAATCATCCTTGATGAAATTAACACAATCTTCCAGTGGAATTAACTCCAGTAAATACAAACGGATGACATATGGATGATAACATCAGCAGGAACAAAATCTTCTGATACAAGAAAGGGAAAAAAGAAACGTACTTAATAATACAGGAACAATAGCAATCATCCATCAAAATTATAACTACCTAGATCAGTAATTGGACACGTCAAATGCACTGACACTTTAAATGACTGTGACGTATTTCCCACAACGATAACTAGATAAGAAGTCAAAGCCGTTGAAGTCAAAGAAGGATCTAGAAAGAAAAGTTAAGGAAGAAGATCATGGTTTCCTTCTTTCACTTTTTATTCTAGAGTCTAAAACAAGTCTCAATTCAAATCGGGGCGGGGTGGCTCAGTCGGTAGCGCGCCAGGTTCGTAATCTGTACTTCCCATGTTCGAGTCCCAGCTGGGTCAGCGTTGAGATTTATCTCCGCAAAATTCCCCGCCCTGCCCACGGTCAGTAGGGGACACCGATGGGTTTGGAAAGGCCGCCGTCCGTCGGATGGGACGTTAAGCCGTGGCCCCGTGTGTGTGAGAGCCATAACCTGTGCACGTTAAAGAACACGCTGGATGGCCTTGACGGGAGGCTATCATCTGTCTCCCAACAGCTGTTCCAGTGGGTCCCCTCCCCCAACCTTCTCTGAGCCATCGGGGTCCATGTGACCTGGCCATTTAGCCCATGGTATGCAAAAAAGTGCCGCTCAGAGGTAAAACAACCCAACCCAACCTAGGTCTCTCTATTACATATGTCCTTGTTTTACATTATAAAGATCTTTTTAGTACAATGGAGGAAAAAATGTTTTGAGATAGTGATCTGCGTTTGATGTGAATGTTTTCCGCAGAACAATCTTTCGTGTGTAATTTCCATTTATGTTGTACAAATAATCGAAATATCTGTCGAAAAGCGATCACAGTCAGGATTGGGTTGTTTTACCTCTGAGCTTCGCTTTTTTGCACAAAATGGGCTAATTGACCAGGTTAAGATGGCCCTGAGAGCTCAGAGAAGGTTGGGGGAACCCCTTCCCCCAACCTTCTCTGAGCTCTCAGTGCATTTTGATCAGTGCATTTGATTGTTTGACCTCTGAGCGGCACTTTGTACCCAGTGAACAGCTTTTAGTAGACAGATGGTAGCCTGCCTTCAAGGCCATCCAGAGTGTTCTTTAACATACACAGGATATGGGTCTTTCGCACACTGATCCATGTCTTAACGTCCCATCCGATGGATGGCGGCCTTTCCAAGCCCATTGATGTCCCCTACTTACAGTGGGCAGGGTGGAGACTTTTGCAGAGATAAATCTCAATGCTGACCCAGCTGGGACTCGAACCTGGGAATTGTAGATTAGGAGCCTGGCGGCTACCGACCGAGCCACCCCCGCCCCGTGGAGTAGGGGTAAATGATCTTAGATAGAATTATGAGATTATCAAATCCTCAATATGCGAGAAGAACAAGAACGTATAATTCGGAATTGGTAACGGATTACGGGAACCTGGTTTCGATCCCTGAATAAAGCACGTTCTTTGCATGTGTTATCTTTCTGTTGAGGTTCGGTGATTCTTACATATTTTCTCTGTATTGTATTATACATATAGGCCCTTATCAGGGGGCTGGGTTGGCTCAGTCGGTAGCGCGCCAGGCTCGTAATCTGTAGTTCCCAGGTTCGAGTCCCAGCTGGGTCAGCGTTGAGATTTATCTCCGCAAAATTCCCCGCCCTACCCACGGTCAGTAAGGGACACCGATGGGCTTGGAAAGGCCGCCGTCCTTCGGATGGGACGCTAAGCCGTGGCCCCGTGTGCGGGAGAGCCATACCCTGTGCACGTTAAAGAACACGCTGGATGGCCTTGACGGGAGACTACCATCTGTCTCCCAACAGCTGTTCCAGTGGGTCCCCTCCCCCAACCTTCTCTGAGCCTTCGGGGTCCATGTGACCTGGCCATTTAGCCCATTGTGTGCAAAAAAGCGCCGCTCAGAGGTAAAACAACCCAATTCATTATGTGTAATAAAATTTCATTTGTGGGAGGGTGTTTTTTTTCCCTCTTTTGGCATGTTTTTGTAATATATAATTAAAAGACAAATAACGTTTCATGTAAAGTGAAAAACAGTAAAAATTCCACACAGATTTCTACATGTGATATATATATGTGCCTTCCTTGTGACCTGGCCGTTTAATCTATTGTGTGGAAATAAGTAGCGCTCAGAGGTAAAACGACCTTAATCCTTCTTCAGGATTCGAACCCAATTTTTTGTCTCTTTCTTTCATGCTAACCACTCTGCCATCTGTCTCAAGGAGAAATTCAAAAATCCAATTTTATGTCCTTCAGAAGGCAAAACAAATCACACACACACAAAAAAAACCTCCTCTTACACGAAATGAATCAAATATCAACTTGTGATAAACGCATCTAGATTCGGGAGAAGATAACTTCGGTTCCGTTCTTCTAACAACGAAGACGACCTGTCCCGAACGTGAGCCGAAGCAAACCCGAGTGCTCCGACGACAAGCTGGTTTCCTCCCCACCCCACACAACCCGGAAGTGCAAACTCAACAATGCCGTTCGGCACGCGCCCTGCTGCCTAGGTCGCGCGCGGTGACCAGGAAATGCTCGCCCGGCCTTGCCGGTACGTTCGGTGTCGTCTTGTCGGGCGTCAAGACCGCTCAGGTGCCGAGAGCGATGTTGGCCTCACCCGCTCTCTCTCTGGCGACGAACTGCAGCTGAAAGAAACTGTCGAGTACACACACACACCTCTTTTATTCTTATTTCGTGGTTTAAAGAGACGATGACTCAGTGTTCAGTGGGTGTTTCTCTTAAGATGTATATGCTTTGGGAAATCTTTTGAATTCTGCTTTCAATTTTATTTCTATGTCGATATCAAAACCTTGTCGAGATATTTGACTAAATATAAAGAAAATTTAGTGTATGGGGGTCTTATTTTCTGGATTGTCATATATTAATATTCTGTTTGTTGTCGAAAGTATTTCATTTGTTCTTTTATTATTATGAAAAAATATTTTTATGTGTATTTTCAATAATAAGTTCCTTTTTTTGCAACTAAACTCATTGGCCGAGTGGTTAGCGCGCTTGGCTACTGATCTACGGGACCTGGGTTCGAGCCCCGGATAAGGCATGGACGTTTGTGTTGTTTTTCTGCTGAGATCCTGCCATCCTCTCAGACCTTCTACTATGGCATATAAACTGACAGGCTCCTGTCAGACCTCTGTGGCAAGCAGCTGCTTGAGGGGGTATTTATTTATTTATTTTTAAACTCATAATAAACGGTCCGATATAAATATTTCTATCATGACTCATTGATTGTTTTTTTTTTGCCCCCTGCTGGAAATGTTTTGATCCTCTCTGAAACAAATTTATACCTCCTGGAATATAGTTCAAATGCCTGGCTATAATTTAATATAATGTCCCTGGAATATGATAAATATAAATTATTTGCCCCCCTTGTAATATTAAAGACATGCTATCTGTCAAATTTGATAGGAAATTATTTAAAACCTCATTAACTAAGGAATTTATTACTAATAACTGAGTCTTCATTGAGCAGAATCAGAGAGAGACATAACGGAAATCTTTGGGATTTCGTTATTTTTCAACGACTGAATTCTTTTCCAAAAAAGTATCTCAAGGTCAAAGAGGAACTTAATCTATTTCTTAGATCAAAAATAGAACGACAATCGATTACCTCGATAATTAATAAAAAAATTAATTAAAAATTAGGGTTTGATGGTATTGTTCGTTCTGATACTAGTTTTACTCACGACTGTGGTAAAAAGTCTTGTTGTAAGTTTACAACACTCACATTTTTTTACACTATTATTGTTGGATTGATTTACCTCTGAGCGGCACTTTTTTGCACACCATGGGCTAAATGGCCAGGCCACAAGGACCCCGAAGGCTCAGAGAAGGTTGGGGGAGGGGACCCACTGGAACAGCTGTTGGGAGACAGATGGTAGCCTCCCGTCAAGGCCATCCAGCGTGTTCTTTAATGTGCACAGGGACGTTAAGCCGTGGCCCCGTGTGCGGTAAATGGCTCTCCCGCACACGGGGCCACGGCTTAACGTCCCATCCGATGGACGGCGACCTTTTCAAGCCCATCGGTGTCCCCTACTGACCGTGGGCAGGGCGGGGAATTTTGCGGAGATAAATCTCAACGCTGACTCAGCTGGGACTCGAACCTGGGAACTACAGATTATTTACACTATTAAGGCAATTAATTTTTTTACACTCCATGGATCTCGAAATTAAAAAAAAATCCGTAAATTATTCCTCTAGCAGCCTGTAAGTATATGAAAAATTGTGCCTAGTTTATTGATCTCAGGTTGAAATGGTAAAGAAAGTCATATGCCATAAACAACACATAACCCACTATTGATCATTTCGGCTCTTTGTCGACCAAATTTGTATTTACAAAACACCAACTGCAATTTTTTTCTGCTGCAATACTTTCTTTGATTGCCCATTCCAATTTCATTTGATTCTGATGACTAAAGGAGAAATAAATAGCTGTTGGATTGTTCCCTAATTAACTCCACTGTAAAAAATGGCCCACCAAAGGACGTAATAGATAAGGGATCTTATATTCGCACCGAAGGTCGTTTAGCACTAAGGAAAAGTGAACTTTGAAAGAAAGAAAGAAATTTTTGTGACGAAGAGAAGATATATTTCGATGATTTCATCATCCGTGATTTAAAAATCAGCAAATTGCAGATATAATCATTTGCTAGTGTTAGTGTATTCTTTGCTAGTGTTAGTGTATTCTTTGCTAGTGTTAGCATTCTTTCATAGTGTTAAGGTATTATTTGACATGTCAGAGTTTTCTTTGCTAGTGTTAGAGTATTCTCTGCTACTGTTAGAGTATTATTTGTCAGTGTCATAGTATTTTCTGCTAGTGTTAGAGTTTTCTTTGCTAGTATCAGAATATTCTTTGCTAGTGTTAGAGTATTCTCTGTTACTGTTAGAGTACTATTTGCCAGTGTCATAGTATTTCCTGCTAGTGTTGGAGTATTTTCAGCGCAGTGTATTCTTTTCTAGTGTCAGAATATTCTCTGCTACTGTTAGAGTATTATTTGCCAGTGTCAAAGTATTCTTTGCCAGTGTCATACTATTTTCTGCTAGTGTTAGAATGTTTTCTTCTAGCGTTAGATTATTCTTTGCTACTGATCTAAGGGACCTGGGTTCGAGCCCCGGGTAAGGCATGGTTGTGTGTGTTGTTTTTCTGCTGAGGTCCTGCCATCCTCTCAGATCTTCTACTGTGGCATATAAACTGACAGGATCCTGTCAGACCTCTGTGGCAAGCAGTTGCTTGAGGGGGTATTTATTTATTTTTATTTTTTTTAGTGTCAGAATATTCTTTGCTAGTGTTAAATTATTATTTGTTAGTGTTAAAATATTATTTGCTAGAACTAGTAATTGGATATGGACAGCTGCAAAATGGCATTACTACTAGCTAGACATGAGGGTAAGTCAAGGTGATATTTCATAACGACGAATTCCGAGGAGAGGTTTTGAAGGATGAAAGTGTATTTACAAAAAAATGTAGAATTAAGAGAATTGTTCAGCTGGAAAGTCTACATCCCTCTCCAGAATTCCTAAGGCGAAAAAAAAGTTTAGTTGACAAAGATTTAAGAGACGATTTCTTTTTTTATTAATTTGTTATAATCCGTTTATTACTCTACAACATGCAACTATAATTAATAATAGAAATAATCAACATTTAAAGTTAATTTAAATTAACTTTGTTAATTATAGCGAAATAAGTATTTATTATTATAATTCAATAATAGATAAGTATCTAATTCCCTAATTCAAATAGGGAATTAGCTACTTATTATGGAACAAATAAAAATATTGCACCAAATATCGATTATTACTTTTTCATGAGCAAATAAAAATGTTGCACCAATATCGATTATATTTCTTCCATTACTTTTTTCCCAATTTCTTCCCCCTCTCCCCGGAATTTTTTATTATTATAACGTATTGATTGTAACGGATTGATGTGATTAAAAAATAATTTTGTGATAACAAATGCCAGAAATAAAAAAAATTCATCTCACTTTCTAACTTCACTTTTGACACGGATTCTAAGCCAGTTATCCACATCCTCCCTCCAACAACAAAATTAAACAGCATTCGAATCGTTTTTAAAGCCCCGTCTTCCTCCCGAAGATCGAAAATTCCTGAGCATCCAAAGAGGCGGCAAGCCTCAGCTGCATCGGCGTGCCTCAGCTGCGAGTTGGGCCATTGAGACGCCAGAATAACGGTACAGCCAGGTGACCCAACGGCCACCTGCAAAACCGGTCACACGTCGTTGTTCTCGGGAGCCTCTCGTTCCGTCCTTCTCACCTCGTCGTTCCTCGCACCACCGTGCACGCACACATCGTGCATTCAGCCGAGGTCGAGGGTTACGGATCAGGACGGTGCCGAGGACAGGTTGTAACAGAAGAGAGAGAGATGGAAACGGAGACAAGAGCAAACGAAGACATCGCCGAAAACGTTTTCTCTCGATGAATATGCATCGAAGAAACCTGTTGGTTGTGAACATTGTTTTTTAAGCTTCTCAGATGCTCCAATAGTTGTGTGAAGTTCTTGATTGTTGATGATTCGTTATCGTAAAAAACAATGTTTTCAAGTTTTTTTTTTTTGATAAATAGAGATCAGATGCAATTAAAAAGGAATTGGTTGATGAGTTGAGGTTGTTTCACTTCTGAGGCTGCACTTTTGTGAGCACGAAGAGACTGTACTACTGAATTATCTGCCACATTTTCTCACAAAATTGCTTTTAAGAAGTTGCGGAACTCCGATCATTGACGTAAAAAGGTATTCTGCTTATAAACAGTCTCTTTACTACAAAGAAAAAAAAAATTCTCATAGGGTAGCACACTTAGGAGCCACTAATATTTTGTAGATTACAAAGGCTTCAGTCTAACAAATAGCCTAATATAAATCTTAGCTTCGTGTCACGTGACACGACAGTTGCCAGATCACTAATTTCTAAAAAAGTCGTTGTCAGATATTTTTTCTGAATTCTGTAATCAACCATAGTGTTCGGATACTTTTTTGAGCGACTGTACAGAGTATGATTCTCTGCACACTGAGTCACGTCTTAACGTTCTATCCAACAGACGGCGGCATTTTCAAGCTCATCAGTATCCCCTTTCTCACTGAAGGCAGGGTTTAGCGAAGAAAATTGTTGGGACTCGAACCAGAGAACTTCAGATTATGAGTCTGGCACGCTAGCTACCAACCCCCCCCCCCCCCCCCCCCCCGTCCACCCTCCCCTCCCGAAGAAAACAATATATGCTGTCTTTCTGCTGAGGTATTATCTTCCTCGAAAATCTTCTGTGTAATACTTCATAATTAAAATCTCCTGTCAGATTTGCGTAGCAAGCAAGGTGGTAACATTAATTATTTATTGACATCAACTTGTAAACTGAGTGTTTATTTATTGGCCTATGAAATATTATTCCTCTATAATTATTAAAATAAGCTTTTTATGGTAAAAATGAGACTTAAGAAATTGCTAAATAGTTAACAAAAAGCAATGCCAGTTATAAGATTTTTCCTCAGAAGTGAAATATACTTAAATAAAAAATAACATTTCAAGCCATTTAATAAAATTAAGTGTACATTTCAAAAGTTTGTGCGAGTAATTCTTTCAATTTTGTCAATTTTACATAAGATGCATTATTTCTGTTAAATATATCTCCCAGCTCTTAAGAGGGGCGGGGGTTGCTCAGTCGGTAGCGCGCCAGGTTCGTAATCTGTAGTTCCCAGGTTCGAGTCCCAGCTGGGTCAGCGTTGAGATTTATCTCCGCAAAATTCCCCGCCCTGCCCACGGTCAGTAGGGGACACCGATGGGCTTGGAAAAGCCGCCGTCCGTCGGATGGGACGTTAAGCCGTGGCCCCGTGTGCGGGAGAGCCATACCCTGTGCACGTTAAAGAACACGCTGGATGGCCTTGACGGGAGGCTACCATCTGTCTCCCAACAGCTGTTCCAGTGGGTCCCCTCCCCCAACCTTCTCTGAACCTTCGGGGATCCATGTGACCTGGCCATTTAGCCCATGGTGTGCAGAAAAGTGCCGCTCAGAGGTAAAACAACCCAACCCAGCTCTTAAGATCCCTTCATGCAAAACATAAACTATACGATCCGTAACTTATGTAAATATTTTGGCACTTATAATGTGTAAATACAAGTATCTGTTATATGAGAGCAGCTCTCAAAAATGCATTTTGAATATGTTTGTAACTCAAATAATCCAAATCGCAAAAACGTTTATTCAATATAAAATGTCCTAAGATCTTCATATCTTAAAATCTTGGCACCTTAAACCACATGAAAGCTACAGAGGTAGTATTTAGTGACATTAAAATTTTTGGGAGAAATAAGGCGTGCAACACTAGGATAAGATTTTAACCGTACTAGATAAGCGAATATTTTCCATAATGTGATTTCTTTATCATTCAGTTTTTTTTTTATGTATTAAAGCATTAATATTTTCTCAGGTAGCCAATTAAATTGCCGCCATTGTGCTTGATCAGATTTTACTTTCGCGCAAATAGTAAAAATAAAAATCCAATGAAGTTTGGTGGCGTGAATCGTCCGAGATTCGAACTCGGATCTCTTTGATCCGTATCCAAATACTCCAGGAACTAGTTTAAAGAGGTTCAACCCTGGATCTATGGGAAAAAAAATTAAATTGGCGAGTGTTGACTGTGAGCAGATCACTGAGCAGATCAAATGTCATTACAGTACACAATGTTCCTTTCTGCTTAAGTTATTTTTTTTTAAATAACATTGCAAAATATAGGTAAGAATATTTTGCAAAATATATACGTTAGGAACGTAATTATTTATTAGGATCTAGAAAAAAAATATAGAAGTTACATTCACCTGATTGCTGTTCTGTTATAAAAATATATACGTTATATACAGAAATATTTATATATATATAGAATATACACATATATATAAATAACTAAAAATAAAAATGTATAGGTTATATATTTTTTCGCCTCCATTCGGATAACTAACATTCTTAAGCAAGGGGGATGACACTTTTTCCCTTCCCCCAGATACAGGTCTGTATGTAATATATATTTATTTTATTTTGCCTTTGTTTCGGTTATTACAGTCGCTCAAAAAAGTATCCGAACACTACGGTTGATTACAGAATTCAGAAAAAATATCTGGCAACGATTTTTTTCAGAAATCAGTGATCTGGCAACCTTCGTGTCACATGACACGAAGGTTGCCAGATCACTAATTTCTGAAAAAAATCGTTGCCAGATATTTTTTCTGAATTCTGTAATCAACCGTAGTGTTCGGATACTTTTTTGAGCGACTGTACCATTTTTCAGAAAGGAAGGGAGAATGACCCCTGCTCGCCGTTCAAATCCGAAGCTGTAAATATCATTATATGTGTGCAAGCATAAGCTTTGAGACAGAGTTAAGCACTTACCAACATCTCTTTTTTTCACATGTCAACAATCATGTGAATCAGGACCTGTAGCCTGCATACTCGCGAATGTAGCTCAGTGCTTGGAAGAATTTAAAGGGAATTTATTTATGGAAGAGAGCGGTTCAATGAAATTTGGATCCATATTTCAGGGTCCTTCTAATATTGTTTTCTGAGATGCAGTCCCATCCGAAACTTAACGCCCCATCCGAAAGGCCATAATTTTCTCCTTTTCCAAAATAGCATTAACGATGTGGAATAATTTAAAATTGGTGACAAAAGACACAATCTTTTTAAGTATAGTATGAATCCTCTTATGAAAATTCAGACTCTTTAAGAGCAAAACTTCACTGATAACGTTGAAATGCAATGATAACACCTGATTACTCTAATACACTAAATATCAATATCTGTCTAAATCAATGGCTCTCAATGGAAAAGCCAGGCTCGTAATCTGTTGTTCCCAGGTTCGAGTCCCAGCTGGGTCAGCGTTGAGATTTATCTCCGCAAAAATTCCCCGCCCTGCCCACGGTAAGTAGGGGACACCGATGGGCTTGGAAAGGCCGCCGTCCGTCGGAGGGGATGTTAAGCCGTGGCCCCGTGTGCGGGAGAGCCATACCCTGTGCACGTTAAAGAACACGCTGGATGGCCTTGACGGCAGGCTACCATCTGTCTCCCAACAGCTGTTCCAATGGGTCCCCTCCCCCAACCTTCTCTGAGCCTTGGGGGTCCATGTGACCTGGCCATTTAGCCCATGGTGTGCAAAAAAGTGCCGCTCAGAGGTAAAACAACCGAACCCAACTCAATGGAAAAGTTTCAGAAATTTTGGGAGGTGTTTCTTGAGTTTTTTTTTTTGGTAGAAATAAATTAAATATAATATTTTTTAGCTAATTTTTTCATGAGTTTCATATCTACAGGACACATCTGTAATTCTTTACTACTAAATCATGGATACATTATCAAAATACAACGTAAACTTGTATAAGAGGGAATATTTTTTCAACTAGTGTTATACAAGAAAAAACGTTTTGAATTTCATGAAGCTCAAGATTTGGGGACCCGCTGCTCCAAATGAACTGAATAATCTCACTACAACCGCCTTGCCCACGGTCAGTAGGGGACACCGATGGACTTGGAAAGGCCGCCGTCCGTCTGATGGAACGCTAAGCCGTGGTCCCGTGTGCGGGAGAGTCATACCCTGTGCACGTTAAAGAACACACTGGATGGCCTTGATGGGAGGCTACCATCTGTCTCCCAACAGGTGTTCCACTGGGTTCTCTCCCCCAACCTTCTCTGAGCCTTCGGGGTCCACGTGACCTGGCCATTTAGTCCATCGTGTGCAAAAAAGTGCCGCTCAGAGGTAAAACAACCCAACGTTAAGGAACACGCTGGATAGCCTTGACGGGAGGCTACCATCTGTCTTCCAACAGGTGTTCAACTGGGTTCTCTCCCCCAACCTTCTCTGAGCCTTCGGGGTCCACGTGACCTGGCCATTTAGTCCATCGTGTGCAAAAAAGTGCCGCTCAGAGGTAAAACAACCCAACGTTAAGGAACACGCTGGATAGCCTTGACGGGAGGCTACCATCTGTCTTCCAACAGGTGTTCCACTGGGTTCTCTCCCCCAACCTTCTCTGAGCCTTCGGGGTCCACGTGACCTGGCCATTTAGTCCATCGTGTGCAAAAAAGTGCCGCTCAGAGGTAAAACAACCCAACGTTAAGGAACACGCTGGATAGCCTTGACGGGAGGCTACCATCTGTCTCCCAACAGGTGTTCCACTGGGTTCTCTCCCCCAACCTTCTCTGAGCCTTCGGGGTCCACGTGACCTGGCCATTTAGTCCATCGTGTGCAAAAAAGTGCCGCTCAGAGGTAAAACAACCCAACCCAACTCTCACTACAATAGATACGAACACTACAGTAAACCAACTTTTAATTCAACCTATCAGATTAATAAACGACTGAAGAGCAACTAAACAGCTGTAAACTCATCTGTTCCATCCCATATAGTAAATGCGATCTTACTGGTTTTGGAATTGAGAAGGGGAGACAAAATTCGTTAAATGAAAAGGGAATGAACAAAATACGAGAAACTAACTCGGGCTACATGAGATGCGGGGAAAAAATGAAACAAACAAAAGGTGACCTTCCGTAGTTGAACGACGCGGCAGGGCGACCGATGCGGTCGGTTGGTGCCGTTGTACTTCTCTCGTGTGAGGTTGACTTCACGCATAACACGTTTCCGTAGAACCACTCGTAGAACGGGAGGGTTGCACTGGATTTGTGTCACTGTCAAGTGCATGGCATCACGGCCGGTTTCTGTAATGGTCGGACATCGCTATTACAAGCACTAGCTGAATCCATTTTCGCATTTGGGTGGTTTTTAACCTTTAAGGATTTTCATGCTGTAACTGCACATAGTTGAACCTATATTATGATAGTTACCTTCTTTGTTTGGTCTGTTATTGGAAGTAAAAATGAATCATCAGAAGGTCATTCCATTACTTCTATTCAATGGCGGCATTTTGATTTTTCGCTATTTTGTTGTTATTGCGCCAAATTTGTTTTGATAGAGAAGTTTTAGAAATAGTTCAACAATGGGGTTGCATACCTGAAATACGGTTCATAAATTTCTTTAATAATATCGTAATAATTATTATTAATTGGCATTGTATGATCATGTTTACGAAGTTTTCTCTTTCAAAAACGTCCGTTGGAGGGGACTTCAAGACCTGTCCAATTTGATCAAGATCTGTGTTAAGAAAAGCAATATTTTATACACATCGAAACACACGCTACATGGTACAGTCGCTCAAAAAAGTATCCGAATACTATGGTTGATTACAGAATTCAGAAAAAATATCTGGCAACGATTTTTTTTAGAAATTGGTTATCTGGCAACCTTCGTGTCACGTGACACGAAGGTTGCCAGATAACTAATTTCTAAAAAAAATCGCTGCCAGATATTTTTTCTGAATTCTGTAATCAACCATAGTGTTCGGATACTTTTTTAATATATATAATGCGTATGAATATATAATGCAATGAATATGGAGCGTGTGCAGTTACCGTTCACAGCAAACTGGAGCCGTTGCGGTTAATGTTCACAGCACATTGGATCGTGTGAGCTCACAAAGAACTGGATCGTGTGGGCTCACTCACGGAAATATTGAGCGTGTGCAGTTACCGTTCACAGCCAACTGGAGCGTATGCAGTTGCTGTACACGCTCCAGATATTTTTCCTGAATTCTGTAATCACGTGACACGAAGGTTGGCAGATCACTAATTTCTAAAAAAATCGTTGCCAGATATTTTTTCAGAATTCTGTAATCAACCGTAGTGTTCGGATACTTTTTTGAGTCACTGTACATGGCCTTGCTGATAGTATTCTATAAATCTCGTGATGGCTGTCTAAATCTCCTTTCATTTTCAGAGCCATTCTGGTTTCTGTGGTCCTATAGCGCTCTAAAACTACATACAGCATATGCCCTCCAATGAAAATAAATGTATCTGAAAACGTTCCATTTATTCTGTTGTACTGAATATTTCAGTTTTTTTAAATAGTAAAATAATATTCGAAAAATAACTTATTTCAACTGATTAACACACGTTTTTCGAAATAAAAAAAAAATTGTATTTTGGATATCTGAATGTTATCCTTTTCAAGATTGATTCAATTGCAAAACCTTTTTTTTTTGCTTTGTATTATGTCCAAAATTATCATCCAGGTGTACATTTCAATTTCCCTTTGGAATGAAAGTTACTCCCGATAATAAAAGTTAAGGAAACTTTCGCTTCTCATTGAATTATTCAATTGTAAAAGATTTAAACAAGAATGTTCAATTTAAAAATAAAGTCAAAATACCAAATTCTCAAAAGAGATAAACCATAAATATACGCGTGTATGTGACAAAAATCGAGAATTTTTCGTCGTTTGAGACTTATGATCACAATGCTGCATTTCGCCTTCCATTCACTGAAACTGTGGGGCGGGGGTGGCTCAGTGGATAGCGCGCCAGTCTCGTAATCTGCAGTTCCCAGGTTCGAGTCCCAGCTGGGTCAGCGTTAAGATTTATCTCCGCAAAATTCCCCGCCTTTCCCACGGTCAGTAGGGGACACCGATGGGCTTGAAAAGGCCGCCGTCCGTCGGATGGGACGTTAAGCCGTGGCCCCGTGTGCTGCAGAGCCATACCCTGTGCACGTTAAAGAACACGCTGGATGGCCTTGACGGGAGGCTACCGTCTGTCTCCCAACAGCTGTTCCAGTGGGTCCCCTCCCCCAACCTTCTCTGAGCCTTCGGAGTCCATGTGACCTGGCCATTTAGCCCATGGTGTGCAAAAAAGTGCCGCTCAGAGGTAAAACAACCCAACTGAAACTGTTCTAATCGTATTTTCATTTCATTGTGTTTGGTGTAATTTCTGTTAGATTGAGATGTTTTTTTTTTAATTTTTTTCCTGTGATGTCGGATGACGGCACTTTATGATTTAGAAGACTCCAGAAGTTTAATCCCATTTTGTGTCTTCGGATATCTGCAACATCATTCAATTAAAACAAAAGAAATAATTTCAGATCCGGGATCGGCTGATTTTACCTCTGAGTTCCACGTTTTTACACGCAATAGGAAAAAAAAAACCTGGTCTAAAGGAAAAGATTTCACTGGACAAGAATTTAATGGAAAATCTACTGACTATCCTACATTTTAGTGACATAAATAGGATCGTAGCTTAATCCCCTGACCGACAAACGATGGCTTTTCTAACTCATCGGCATCCTAATCCTTACTGAGAAAAGAACAGGAGTTTAGTAGAGAAAATCTCAAAACAAGCACAACAGAGACTCGAACCCCTTTTCAAATCCAACAACAACAAAAATATAAATAAATAAAATAATAAATACCCCCCTCAAGCAGCTGCTTGCCACAGAGGTCTGACAGGAGCCTGTCAGTTTATATGCCACAGTAGAAGATCTGAGAGGATGGCAGGACCTCAGCAGAAAACGACACATACATCCATGCCTTACCCGGGGTTCGAACCCAGGTCCCTTAGGTCAGTAGCCAAGCGCGCTAACCACATGGCCATGGGACGGCAAAAATATAAAGGAAACGTTTTACTCTTACACTCAGTTCAATCCAATGGATTCTTGATTAATGTAAGAAATTGAAAAGATTTTATTGCCTGAAGATCCAAAAACCTACCTCAGGACAGATTAATTCCCCTTCACGACAGAGTTCGACGACCACCACTATTCCCTCAACGCTGAAGGTGTGCATATATATATATTCCTGAGTAGACGGAAATCAGAAAGAATAGAAGATGTTGGCAGTGGACGAAGTAAAGCAAGGAGTTCCACGAAATATGCAGGTAGACTTTGGTTTCTCCAAAACGCATCCACAGTGTGCTGACGTCAACTCACTTAACCCATTTTCTAGACCACCTCAGTGAATCAGACTAAACCCAATTGAACAACCTCCACGAGCCGGAACTTTAGTCTTCATCCGCTTCGTAATTTTTAGGGCAACGGAAGTCAGAGATCATCGCACTTTCTGTTATGAACCTTAAAGGAAAACTTTCGAATTTTCTAATGTCAAGCTCTGAAATGCATTCAGAAAATTTCGACATTCTCTAATAAAGATTTTTTTTTTTTTTATAATATTAAAGCCTGAATTTTGAAGCTGAGGCTACAGCATTTTCCCTTTTATAATATAAATCTGAAGTTATAGCAATGCAATAGCATCGTCACTTTTTTAAAAGTTAGTTTAAATAAAGTTATGGAAATTCTGGTTTTTATAGAAATATCTCAAATGATTCTAATATATCAATATTTATTATCAGGAGTAATCAGGAAATACCAAGAGTAATAAACTAGGGTGGAATATTGATACACAAAGTTCTTATATTTTAATTTTATATTTAGGATTGATTAGACAATTATTGCTGTTTTGGTCAGAATAGACCTTTTTTTTCTCTCATTTTTGTTTTATTTACATTAGATCCATAACTTTTACTACAGTACTCTTGAACGATTTTGAAAAAGAGAATATTTCAGTAAGTCATACTAGAGATATTTACGCTGATAAAATGATAGATTCAGCCTCTCTTTAAACAGTATCACGCCAAAGATAAAGTAATATTCGAAAAATAACTTATATCTACTGATTATTTCATACCTACACTGTACATGAAATAATACAGTATCCAAGTTCAGCAAAGGTCAAAAGAAGTTTCTAGTTATATTTTAATTCTCACTATAAATGCCAACGCATGCCGCCCCCCACAAAAAAATACAATCCTTCACTATAAGTTACAAGTTCGAACATACAGCGAGTAAATTTCAAAGTAGGTCAGAAGAAGTTTCTAGTTATATTTTAATTCTCACTATAAATGCCAACGCATGCCGCCCCCCACAAAAAAATACAATCCTTCACTATAAGTTACAAGTTCGAACATACAGCGAGTAAATTTCAAAGTAGGTCAGAAGAAGTTTCTAGTTATATTTTAATTCTCACTATAAATGCCAACGCATGCCGCCCCCCACAAAAAAATACAATCCTTCACTATAAGTCACAAGTTCGAACATACAGCGAGTAAATTTCAAAGTACTTCCAATAGAATCTTTTATAGGATAACAAGGGTCTCTATATGGATGATCTTAAAATATTGTTAATATATACTGAGGTGACTTCAGAGAACAATATAAGTACTCCTGAATTAACCAAATTACGCCCAAGATCCTGTACACTAATCAATTGACCACTTTGAAGGAGAAATAAAAATATCTTCTTATATTAATTATTCTCCTATTCGCTGTGTTACAAATGCAAACGGGGTCTTTTTCAAAGGATAATCTTAGTAATGAGATGTTCAGTTTCATTTTCATATTTATACGAAGAAGAAAATAAGATACAGTCGTGCAAAGATTTCAAGAAAAAGTGACCTTTGTAGGTTTTCCAAAATAGCAGCGAGAACTCATCAGAATGTCAGCGAAAGTTGTTGGGGATTTAAAAGAATACTCGATGAAATTAATGAGAAGAAGTATAGTTAGTGGGAAATATTTATTTTTAGGGATATCTCATTATTTCGAATCAATAGTGATGTACTCATTAAAGCTATAACTCATTGAAATCAGATCACATACCACATTTTCTACATTGCAATTTCTTGCGCTTTAACATTATTAAATGTAATTCTTTTTGTTAAACAATTCCATTGATTTTTTATAGGGTTTACATAGATATAAGAGCAAATAGGAAAATAATAAAAGCAATTATCTCGTATCATTATTTTGCAAACAGAATAAAATAATTGGTTTAGTAAAAAAAAAAGATCAAGATAAATTTGAAACGTTCGTGTTTGCGTTTTAAGTTCGTTGTAAGTTTTTTTAATCAACTGCAAAAATTTGATAGGAAAAATATTTAATAACTTTTAAATTACAATAGCTTTTTTCTACATACTGAATATAATTCACTGTTATGCTCAAGATAAATAATATCTCTTAATAAAGCAATGTCCCCATTAAAAACTTTAATAAAATAAATATTATAAGTCGATTGTTATTTATAATTAAATAAAAATTGCAAACGTTTAAAGACGATGTTAAAAAGATCCTATTTTATCTATCTAGTAATAAGACAAAGTGATAATTCCTATATACGAAAACAAATTAAATTTTACAAAAACAAAAATATTACAAAAAAAAAAGTATTATAAAAACTTACCTTACTTGACCAAGAAATTTCAATGCAATCTTAAAACAAATCTTCAATGGTCGAAGTCGACTTTTTCTGTTTTAATATCACTGTTCAAATATTAAATCGCCAATACAGTATCCAAGTTCAGCAAAGGTCACAAGAAGTTTCTAGTTGTATTTTAATTCTCACTATAAATGCCAACGAAAAATACAATCCTTCAGTATAAGTCACAAGTTCGGACACAGCGAGTAAATTTCAAAGTACTTCCAATAGAATCCTTGTAAAATAAATACATGCACACTCGACACAAACACCTGTTGCCGGCAAGACGTCTATGTGTAGGTGTCGTGTTATCATAGAATTAAATTTTAAAACAAACACAGTTTTCGCGCGTAATAGCGCCAGTCACATGACTAGTGTGTTAGGTCTGTGTAGCAAGCGAACGCACAGCGACCAAGACCTTGTCTCTTCTGATTCTAACTCATACTTTTAACTGGTCGACCATGCTGCATTCTGTATATATATGGATTAGCCTCGGGCTCACCTGCGTTCTCTACTTCGCTTCGAGTGGCGCGCGCGCGGTAAGCCGCCACTACGTAGCTGACAGAACCGGGTGACGGTGGCCCACGGTAGCCAATCAGAAGAGACCTGTCTCAAAACTCCGTACGAGCCTGTACCGCTTCACTCTGGACGAGTGCGCATGTACACACGCGCATCTTTGCGGAATAGGGGGAGGTGTGGGGAGAGGAAAAAAAATTCAGGTTCTCTCTTCTGTTCGTTTTAGGGATGCGGTCCCTGAATGAGTCCCTTACGACCTCTGTACTTTTACCTGTTCGCCGTTGTGTCCGTTGGTTCGGCACAGTAGCACAGACGGAGATGCAGGGATGGAAAAACCGGAACTTACGTCCGCTAAAGATACTTCCGGGTCATCGGGTTACACGGAACTTGCATTCTCTTTTCGGCATCTTTGTAGTTTTTTTTTTTACTTCTCTGTCTCTTCTTAGTAGAGCTGCTCTAGTTAACGCCATAGACATATTGCAGTAATTTACGAAGGGACGATGTAAAGGAGGGATGACGTAGCGAAATGGGATTGGTTGAGGTCAAGGATAGAAAAACGGAAGATCAGGAAAGAGCTTGCGATTTAGGCTGATGCTTCCGGTGAAAAATTATTCAAATGAACATTGCAAGTCGGAAAGAATCAATTTCCAATGTAGTTTGTCACTACCTTTTATAGTTGTGTTGTGATTAAAAGCATTGAAAATAAATGCAAGTTCGTAATAGTCTATGTTCTTTATTTTGCATGTTAGTCAAATAAAGATTATTTGAAGGAAATGATTTGCAAAGCGTCTCTTTATCTGCAGGAGCAGTGGCGTAACAGGTAATTTGGCAAAAAAATAAAAAATAAATACCCCCTCAACCATTTGCTTGCCACAGAGGTCTGACAGGAGCCTGTCAGTTTATATGCCATGGTTATATGCATATAGTCTGAGAGGATGGCAGGAACTCAGCAGAAAAGCGACACCTACATCCATGCCTTAACCCGGGGCTCGAACCCAGGTCCCTTAGATAAGTAGCCAAACGCGCTAACCACTCAGCCACGGGACGGCTAAAATAAATAAATACTTCCTCAAGCAGCTGATTGCCACAGAGGTCTAACAGGATGCCTCCCCCCAAAAAAACTAAGAGTCTAAATAACGTATAAAACGATGCCATCTATTATTGTCTCTTTCTCGATGTGAAACTTTAGTGAGAACTTTACTGAGGTTTCTTTCGGGACTTTTCATAAGACTTTTTGACACATTTAGTTGTTTTTCCAATTTTATTTTTTGTTTATATTTGGTTTTTTACGGGACTTTTTTTGGGGCTTTTTTATTACTGAGGATATTGCGCACTCGAAGGGGAATTATTTTGGCTTTCAGAGACTGTTTTGGAATTATTTTGGCTTTCAGGGATTGTTTTGGAATTATTTTGGCTTTCAGAGACTGTTTTGGAATTATTTTGGCTTTCAGAGACTGTTTTGGAATTATTTTGGCTTTTTTTAGCATGATTTTCTGCGTAGGCAGGTTTTGTGGCTAAGGTAGAATTTTTGGAATTATTATTTCCAGAACAGGTTGGTTTGAAAAGAGAAATTTGGACGAGATTCTGCATCATTAGATATTTCTTTTGTTCCTTTGCTTTTAGGGAATCTGTGGTCTCTTTCTGACATTTTTTGTATATCAGTTTTAGTGTCTTTAAAAGAAGTTTACTAGCTCAAATTTTAATTCCATTAATTTTGCTTAACGATAAATATCTCTTGATAGTTGGTGAAGGTTATAAGGTACAGTCGCTCAAAAAAGTATCCGAACACTATGGTTGATTACAGAATCCAGAAAAAATAGCTGGCAAAGGTTTATTTATAAATTAGTGATCTGGCAACCTTCGTGTCACGTGATTACAGAATTCAGGAAAAACATCTGGAGCGTGTAGCGCAACTGTACACGCTCCAGTTACCGTTCACAGCAAACTGGAGCGTGTGCAGTTACTGCACACGCTCCAGTTTGCTGTGAACGGTAACTGCACCCGCTCAATATTTCCGTGAGTGAGCCCACACGATCTAGTATCAAAATTATATGACCACCTACAGTCGCTCAAAAAAGTATTCGAACACTACGGTTGATTACAGAATTCAGAAAAAGTATCTGACAACCTTCGTGTCACGTGACACGAAGGTTGCCAGATCACTAATTTCTAAACAAAAAATTGTTGCCAGATATTTTTTTTCTGAATTCGGTAATCAGCCGTAGTGTTCGGATACTTTTTTGAGCGACTGTACTCGAACCTGGGAATGGGAGATTACGAACTTGGTACTCTAACGACAGAGCCAATTCCCGCTCACAAAAAAAAAACACTCGCTTACGGAATGCTCGATATTGAAGAGAATAAAATTTGCAATTTTTCTAAATTTGGAGTTTTCTAATGCTTGAATTTCAGGTTAATTCAAGATTTAGATTATAATATTCTAATTGCTACTTTTCCAATCAAATATAATTATAGATTGGCGAATAGGGTTATGAACAGTGTGCCTGAAGGCCTCAGAAAGAAGGGGAGACCTAGGATGCGGTGGGCAGACAATGTCAAACAGGACCTTGTTAGAATTGGTGTGCAGTGGCCAGATGCAGTAGATGTAGCTCAGGATAGACTTGCTTGGAAAACTAAATTGCACGGTCTGGTTGGACCTCCGTAGCCCATGGCTGCTTGAGGATGATGATGATGATATTTCTTTTAATTATTTCTTAAAACTAAAAATCGAGGCTCCCCCAAACCCTACCCCCCTTGCAAGGCAAAGAAGAAGTTGCCGTTGTTATTACCTGAACTAGATTCAACATTCTTGTATTTCGGAAGCAAAAGTCCCGAATTCGCCTTCCATCCCTTAATCAACGATCATGGATTTATAATAAAAATAATAACTATTCCCTCAAGCAGCTGCTTGCCACAGAAGCCTGTCAGTTTATGTGCCATAGTAGAAGGTCCGTGAGGATGGGAGGACCTCAGCAGAAAAACGACAGATACAGTCGCTCAAAAAAGTATCCGAACACCACGGTTGATTACAGAATACAGAAAAAATATCTGGCAACGATTTTTCTTAGAAATTAGTGATCTGGCAACCTTCGTGTCACGTGATCACTAATTTCTAAGAAAATCATTGCCAGATATTTTTCCTGAATTCTGTAATCAACCGTGGTGTTCGGATACTTTTTTGAGCGACTGTACATCCATGCCTTACCCGGGGCTCCAACCCAGGTCACTTATATCAGACCCAGGGACGTTAGATCAGCAGCCAAGCGCACCAACCACTCGGCTACAGGAGGACTAACAAAAGTGTACAATGATAATGTATGTTTAACAGAAAATAATGTAACCGGGGAACATAAGCTATGGAAAAAATATACCCATAGAATGAAATAGAAATAATTATTAAACATAGTGTGATTTTTATACATATTCTATACACATGTATAATTAGGATGAATTTGAACGAAGTTTTTTAAGTGATCAATTTTTTTGTAAATAACGATATTCCACATCATGTGCGCCCCTTGCAGCATTACACTCGAGGCAATGCTTGGAAAATCGCCCATGATATGGCGCTGGTTGTTATCATTGGATTGGACCTACGTAGCGCATGGCTGCTTGAGGATGATGATGATATCATTGGCATTCTTTCTTTGGGTTGGGTTGTTTTACCTCTGAGCGGCACTTTTTTGCACACCATGGGCTAAATGGCCAGGTCACATGGACCCCGAAGGCTCAGAGAAGGTTGGGGGGAGGGGACCCACTGGAACAGCTGTTGGGAGACAGATGATAGTCTCCCGTCAAGGCCATCCAGCGTGTTCTTTAACGTGCACAGGGTATGGCTCTCCCGCATACGGGACCACAGCTTAACGTCCCATCCGACGGACGGCGGTCTTTCCAAGCCCATCGATGTCCTCTACTGACCGTGGGCAGGGCGGGGAATTTTGCGGAGATAAATCTCAACGCTGACCCAGCTGGGACTCGAACTTGGGAACTACAGATTACGAGCCTGGCGCGCTACCGACTGAGCCACCTCCACCCCATCCTTCTTTGGACATGCACACGTTGGACTAGTTAAATATCAAACTTCTGATGTAATTTCACTGTTCAGAATAATATAGTCATTTGGCATATTCCAACTTTAACATCATCTAACGAGGAAAATTCAAAACCAATTCCCTATCGGAAGATGCGGCTAGTAATATTTTATCAATATTTTCCAACACAAATCTTTTGTTTTAATATTTATCTAAAAGAAACAGTTAAATGTCTGCGAACGTATACCCAAAGCGAAGATAATAACACGTTTTTTTAAAAAAAGACCAACAACAACAAAAAAAAAACTAGCAGAAAATGGAAGGAGAGAATGAAGAAGGAGTCAAATACTTTCCCGGATTTTAAAGGCTGATATTAGAGATGAGGTTGGACTCAATTTTTCGACACCGAGGTTATTGAAAACGAATCTTTTCGGCAATTGTTAAGCCTAATTTCTGAAAACAATTTCTCTGATTCATCAAAGTGTATACACTATATTGCAAAAAGTGTCCGTACTTTGGGTTGGGTTGTTTTACCTCTGAGCGGCACTTTTTTGCACACCATGGGCTAAATGGCCAGGTCACATGGACCTCGAAGGTTCAGAGAAGGTTGGGGGAGGGGACCCACTGGAACAGCTGTTGGGAGACAAATGGTAGCCTCCCGTCAAGGCCATCCAGCGTGTGCTTTAACGTGTACAGGGTATGGCTCTCTCCCGCACACGGGACCACGGCTTAACGTCCCATCCGACGGACGGCGGTCTTTCCAAGCCCATCTGTGTCCCCTACTGACCGTGGGCAGGACGGGGAATTTTGCGGAGATAAATCTCAACGTTGACCCAGCTGGGACTCGAACCTGGGAACTACAGATTACGAGCCTGGTGCGCTACCGACTGAGCCACCCCCGTCCCAGTGTCCATACACTTTCATGTTAAGTGAACGAATAGCCACATTCAAATCTACCTAACTTTGAAAATAAGCTTTTTACGGAAAAAAGTCACTAGACATAATTTGAAGATCTCGGTCAGAGCTCTCTAAATCTCTATTTTCTATAATATTAATCCAATATTTAAAGAATTATGGAAGCTGAAACATTTAAGTGAAACTTTTGCTAGTTTAGAAAATTTACTCTGAAAACTTAAATCACAATTGTTATAACAAGTTGTTCGCAATATAAATGCGATATTTGAATTTTTGTGTAAGGATTTTTGAAGTTTTCATCAATTTGGGGGGGTTGGGTTGGGTTGTTTTACCTCTGAGCGGCACTTTTTTGCACACCATGGGCTAAATGGCCAGGTCACATGGACCCCGAAGGCTCAGAGAAGGTTGGGGGAGGAGACCCACTGAAACAGCTGTTGGGAGACAGATGGTAGCCTCCCGTCAAGGCCATCCAGCGTGTTCTTTAACGTGCACAGGGTATGGCTCTCCCGCACACGGGGCCACGGCTTAACGTCCCATCAGACGGACGGCGGCCTTTCCAAGCCCATCGGTGTCCCCTACTGACCGTGGGCAGGGAGGGGAATTATTGCGGAGATAAATCTCAACGCTGACCCAGCTGGGACTCGAACCTGGGAACTACAGATTACGAGCCTGACGCGCTACCGACTGAGCCACCCCCGCCCCCGATTTGGGGGGGAAATGTTTTGGAAGTGTGGTGTGTGATAACATCTGTTGTTAAATATTATAGCTTCCATAACTCTTTAAATATTGGATTAATATTATAGAAAATAGAGATTTAGAGAGCTCTGACCGAGATCTTCAATTTATGTCTAGTGACTTTTTTCCGTAAAAAGCTTATTTTCAAAGTTAGGTAGATTTTGAATGTGGCTATTCGTTCACTTAACATGAAAGTGTCTGGACATTTTTTGCAATATAGTGTATATGCATTATTGACTTCTACACTGAACTACCTTTGAATTAGGGATAGGAGACGTTATCTAAATTCAGTACCGCTAGTCCGCATTTGCGCGCATGCGTGGCTGAAACTCTGGTCATAGTATAGCTGTCGGCTTTGGCTTCTTCCCCAAGCATTCGTTGTGAGAAGCGAAATGGGAAAGGCGCGAGATTTAGATGCATTTGGCAGGGGGCAGATCGTAGGTGCCCGACGGATGGGACACTCGATCTCCGAAATTGTCAACGAACTTGGATTTTCTCGTACGACAGTTACAACAGTGTTACGGAAATATGAAAATTCCGGCAAATAAACAAGCACCTGGACAAACTGCAAAGGACAACCAGCCTTGAATGATCAGGGACTTCGCCGTCGGACCGATAGGGGCCAGACATTATCTGAAATCACCTCCCATCTGAACGCAGGTTCCAGCTGGGAAGTCAGTGCACGACCGTGCAATGCTCACTTCATCGTCTCGGCTTCGGGAGCGCCGACCTACGAGAGTCCCACTTCTAACGTCACGACACCAAGCTCAACGCCTTGCCTGGTCTGAAGAACTTTGAAACTGGACTATCGAAAACTGGCAACGGATAGCCTGGAGTGATGAATTCCGATTTAAACCTCATCACGCCGATGGGAGACTGAGGGTATGGCGCCAACCCCATGAAGCCATGGATCCTGCATGTCAGATCGAAACAGTACAAGCTGGTGGTGGCTCAGTGATGACCTGGGGTGTCTTCAGTTGGACGTCTGTGGGACCTTTGGTATGTGTACCGACGACTCTCAATGCATCCCAGTACGTAGAACTCATGGCTGACCATTTACACCCATTTATGGCCATCATGCATCCCAATGGAGATGGCATCTACCAGCAAGACAACTGTTCGTCTCACAGGTCCAGGTTGGCTGCTGCATGGTTGCAGGAGCATTCTGATGACTTTGAAATAATGAATTGGTCACCTAGAAGCCCAGATTTAAATTCCATTGAAAATCTTTGGAATATCAACGAGCAGACTGTTAGGGCCCGTGTCCCATCAGCGACGTCTTTGAGAGAATTGTGGACAGCCCTGGAGAATGCATGAGTCGCCATACCTGTGGAACATATATGCAAGTTTGTGGAGTCCTTGCCTCGTCGTGTGGCGGCCGTTATAAGGGCCAGAGGGGGTCCAATACGTCAATAGGTTGCTATCCCTAATTCAATGGCACTTCAGCGTAATACTATTCGTAGCCTATGCCTCAACGAGCAGAGTGTTAGGGACACGGGCCCTAAACACTCTGCTTGTTGATATTCCAAAGATTTTCAATGGAATTTAAATCTGGGCTTCTAGATGGGCAATTCATTATTTCAAAGTCAGCAGAATGCTCCTGCAACCATGCAGTAAGCCAACCTGGACCTGTGAGATGAACAGTTGTCTTGCTGGTAGATGCCATGTAATGGAGAGTAAAGATGAAGACAAAGATTGAATGAAACCTTTCTTTATTGATTAAAGAAAAAATTAAATTAAAAAAAGCTCATCCAGCCTTCATTATGAATCTGACTGAGTGCAAGAAATTACCATCATAATCGGCAGACAAAGTTATTAACCTGCGGCCCAGTTGGCTTGGATTGTTTCACCTTTAAGTATAACATTTTAGCACACGGTGGGCTAACTGGCCAGGTCACAAGGACCCCGAAGGCTCAGAGAAGAGTAGGAGAAGGGGACCTACTGGGACAATGTTGGAAGACAGATGGCAGTCTCCCGTCAAGACTCTCCACCATGCATTTTAACTTGCACAGGGTATGGCTCTCCTGCATACGGTGGAAAGGTCGCCGTCCGTCGGATGGGACGTTAAGCCGTGGCCTCGTGTGCGGGAGAGCTATACCCTGTGCACGTTAAAGAACATGCTGGATGGCCTTGACGGGAGGCTACGATCTGTCTCCTAACAGTTGTTCCAGTGGGTCCCCTCCCCCAACCTTCTCTGAGCCTTCGGGGTCCATGTGACCTGGCCATTTAGCCCGTGGTGTGCAAAAAAGTGCCGCTCAGAGGTAAAACAACCCAACCCTGCATACGGACCACGGATTAACCTCCACGCGACGGACGACTGCCTTTCCAACCCCACTAAAGGGAAAACTTTTCTCACTAAGGGAAAAATAGGGATTAGTAGAAATAAATCCCGACAAGGGCGCAGTTAGTGACTCTAACCTGGGAACTGCAGATTACGAGCCTGGAACACTACCTGCAGAGTTCACCCCCGGCACACGAAGGTCCTGGGCTCCAACATCTATTGCTTTACCCTCGTTTTAACTTATTATGCGCAAAAAAAAAGTGACGCTCAGAGATAAAACAACAACTGTGGAAACGTTACGTTTGTCCCATTGCATCTTCAATAATATTCTTTCTCGGCTGGTCTTTTTAATTTCAAAATCCACCTTATTGTCCAATATTCCTTCGAAACTTTCAAATCTCGTTAAGAAATCCTTTTTTTTTTCAGGGACTCATCTATCGCAGGGGTCCGGGCTATAAAAAAAACTCAATTCGATTTCAATACTTATTTCTGTTCATAGTCCAAGTCTATCCAGTTAAATATTCTGTTAATATTTCTCACTTAAAATAATTCTTTTCATCAATTTCGTGAAACTTCGTCGATACTTTTCTCTGTGGAAGATCTCGTACAGTCGCTCAAAAAAGTATCCGAACACTATGACTGATTACAGAATTCAGGAAAAATATCTGGCAACGATTTTTTTTAGAAATTAATGATCTGGTAACCTTCGTGTCACGTGATTACAGAATTCAGGAAAAATATCTGCAGCGTGTACAGCAACTGTACACGCTCCAGTTACCGTTCACAGCAAACTGGAGCGTGTGCAGTTACTGCAGACGCTCCAGTTTACTGTGAACGGTAACTGCACACGCTCAATATTTCCGTGAGTGAGCCCACACGATCTAGTATCAAAATAATATGACCACCAAAGTCTCTCAAAAAAGTATCCGAACACTATGGTTGATTACAGAATTCAGAAAAAATATCTGGCAACGTCTTTTTAGAGATTAGTGATCTGGCAACCTTCGTGTCACGTGACATCGTTCAGTCGATATCATTAACAGTGACTCCAACTGTTCTTGGATTAATGTGGTCTCATACAAACAATAATAATGTTACCAGTTAAAAGATTGGCCCAAAAAATTGGCCCGCCAAAAGATTGGCGCCAAACGTCAATCCCTTCATGACTTTTTCGGTCGCCAACATACTACTCCATTCACAACTCTCCATCGATAAAGTTAATGCTCTATTCATAAGATAGTCGACGGCAGCCCCCCTCCCCCCCAGAAATTTCGGAAATTTTCAGAAGGTTTACTCTCGACCCACGGCAGCTAGGAACCCAATCTCTTAACCAAAACCGATGAAATATTGCTTCAGTAGACTTTTGGATTGGATTGTTTTACCTCTGAGCGTCACTTTTTTGCACACCATGGGCTAAATGGCCAGGTCACATGCACCCCGAAGGCTCAGAGAAGGTTGGGGGAGGGGACCCACTGGAACAGCTATTGGAGACAGATGGTAGCCGTGTTCTTTAACGTGCACAGGGTATGGCTCTCCCGCACACGGGGCCACGGCTTAACGTCCTATCCGATGGACGGCGGCCTTTCCAAGCCCATCGGTGTCCCCTACTGACCGTGGGCAGGGCGGGGAAATTTTGCGGAGATAAATCTCAACGCTGACCCAGCCTGGACTCAAACCTGGGAACTACAGATTACGAGCCTGGCACGCTACCGACTGAGCCACCCCCGCCCCTCTTCAGTACACAATCGAATGGATTTCACAGCTGGTTCCGAACGTATGCCAATGACTTCATCTCAATAATTTCACGTATAACTATTGAATAAAGTCATCACTTCTTTCTGACTTTCGGAAGTCCCTTTTTGCACGTACATTTCCATACAATGGCAGATTGTCATAAGATTTCGAACCAACCACGTGAGACTTTACGTCATTGTTCCCCCTAATTTCTTCCTTACAGTTAATGAAAAGCAACCGTGAACTTCAAAAAGTTCTGCGAACCAAGTCTATCCAGTTAAATAGCGAAACAACGGCTTTAGCCCAGTAAAGGAAATTACACGAGAGAATAGAAAATCCCCACAAAGGGATAGAAATGTGCTCACCATCTTTAAGAAAGAATAAAGCAAACAAACCGCACCTTACAGTGAGAATGAAAAAAATTACAGAGAGAGAGAGACTTGTGTGACACAGTGCCCATCGCGTTTCTATACTCAGTCATGCGCTGACGATCAGCAACTGTTACGGTCACGGTCAACAGTAACGTTACTTCCTCTCTTTGGGCTGTAATGGCTTGGCCAAAAGAAACAGGTATGGCATTGTGGGGCAGACATTTCGCTTCGTTAGCAAAGTACACAGCCTCGGCTGAAGTAAAGTGAAACAATAACTTTTCATCTTGAAGCGCGTTTTATCCCTTCTGAAAAGGAAAGCTACCTTCAGCAATGTGTTGGGTTGTTTTACCTCTGAGCTGCACTTTCTTGCACAGTGGCTAGGTCACAAATGGCTAGGTCACAAGGACCCCGAAGGCTCAGAGAAGGTTGGGGAGGGGATCCACTGGAACAGCTGTTGGGAGACAGATGGTAGTCTCCCGTCAAGGCCTTCCAGCGTGTTCTTTAACGTGCGCAGAATATTGCTTTCCCACACACGGGACCACGGCTTAACGTGACACGAAGGTTGCCGGATCACTAATTTCTAAAAAAATCGTTGCCAGATATTTTTTCTGATTCTGTAATCAACCATAATGTTCGGATACTTTTTTAATATATGTATAATGCGTGCGAATATACAATGCAATGAATATGGAGCGTGTGCAGTTACCGTTCACAGCCAAACTGGAGCGGTTGCGGTTAATGTTCACGGCACATTGGATCGTGTGAGCTCACAAAGACCTGGATTGTGTGGGCTCACTCACGGAAATATTGAGCGTGTGCAGTTACCGTTCACAGCAAACTGGAGCGTATGCAGTAACTGCACACGCTCCAGTTTGCTGTGAACGGTAACTGGAGCGTGTACAGTTGCTGTACACGCTCCAGATAGTTTTCTGTAATCACGTGACACAAAGGTTGCCAGATCACTAATTTCTAAAAAAAATCGTTGCCAGATATTTTTTCTGAATTCTGTAATCAATCATAATGTTCGGATACTTTTTTGAGCGACTGACAATCGAAACTCGAAAACGTCAATCTTAGATTCCGAGTCTGACACAATACCGAATGAAAGAGTCGCATTCTCCACAGAATCAGACAATTTCAACTATCTTCATAGAAACTGGAGAAAAGGAGAGTTGCTTCGTCCAACCATCTTGTTCTGAACTTTTTCTTAACAGAAAAAGTTTCAATTCTTAGATCATCGCTTCGTAGTCGGTTAGGTATCAACTGAAAATATTGAATGCAAATTTAAATGTAGCCAGATACAATTGTCAAGTCGAGTTTATTGTAACTTCTAGAGAAGGAATTATCATGGACGAGTCTTGAAGATTAGTCCTTGAGGCTACAGATTCGTTAATATTCCAAGCACGCCTTCACCAAGGCTATCCTTCAGTGAGCAAGATTTCTGTGCTATTGTTTCTGCTGTTCCTAACACAAGCAATAATATTGAATGCTTCCCGTCAAATGGAAGCATTCACACACAAGGAGAGTGAAAAGAAACCCTCTGTAATAGATTAAAAGAGAATTTTGATTGTTTTAACCCTGGATAATTTTACTCCTCAGTGGACTAAATGGCCAGGTAACAAAGACCCATAGCTCAGGAAAGGGACAGGAAAGGTGACCCACCAGGGGTCTGCGGGTGAGGTATGATTTAAATATTGAGAAACCAAGTTGCAAGAACGGCAAAAGACTGGTCCTGCGACAGGTTGGTTGGTTGGTTGTTTTACCTCTGATCGGCACCTTTTTGCACACCATAGGCTAAATGGCCAGGTCACATGGACCCCGAATGCTCAGAGAAGGTTGGGGGAGAGGACCTACTGGAACAGCTGTTTGGAGACAAATGGTAGCCTCCCATCAAGGCCATCCAGCGTGTTCTTTAACATGCACAGGTATGGCTCTCTCCCACACACGGGGCCACAGCTTAACGTCCCATCCGACGGACGGCGGCCTTTCCAAGCCCATCGGTGTCCCCTACTGACCGTGGGCAGGGCGGGGAATTTTGCGGAGATAAATCTCAACGCTGACCTAGCTGGGACTCGAACCTGTGAACTGCAGATTACTAGCCTTGCGCGCTACCGACTAAGCCACCCCCGCCCCATGAAGTTTTGAAGAGATTGATGTCTGCTGACGGACAGACAGACGACAAAGTGAAACTGTTATGTCTTTTTTTAAAAAAACAAGATAAAAAGAAGCAAGTAAAGAAAAACAATAATGCCCGATAATAACACAATTCAGTGTATCTTTTCCACGCTGATTGAAAAAAACGAACTATGAGCAGCGTAGCTGAAGGCATAAGGAAGAAAGACAGACACAGAAATGTGGTGGGTCGACATTGTAAAATCATTTCCTTATTGGATTGCCATGCAATAGCCAAATACAGTTGGTTAATTGCTTTATCTCTGAGCAGCACTTTTTTGGCACACAGTAGGCTAAATGGAAAGGTCACAAGCATCCCAATAGCTAGAGAAAGATGAGAGATTCCCGTGAAGGACATCCAACGTGCACAAGATAACAATACACAAGATATAGCTCTACTGCACAAGATGATACGACTTAACGTACCAGGGGAACCGACCTCGAACCTGGGAACTACAGATCACGAGTCTGGAGCGCTACCGACTGAGCCAACACCCGCCGCACCAAATATAGCAAGTATTTACCCAATCTAGCGGACCGTCGTAGCTTATAGCGTCTTGAAGGTTGTGTTTAGATGTGCGTAAAAAGCTATGCCATATGTTGGGTTGTCTTGAGGGGGTATTTATTTTTTTTATTTTTTACCTCTGATCGGCACCTTTTTGCACACCATAGGCTAAATGGCCAGGTCACATGGATCCCGAAGGCTCAGAGAAGGTTGAGGGAGATGACCTACTGGAACAGCTATTTGGAGACAGATGGTAGCCTCCCATCAAGGCCATCCAGCGTGTTCTTTAACATGCACAGGGTATGGCTTTCTCCCACACACTTAATACGCTGGATCTTGTCACGTGACATGAAGATTGCCAGATCATTAATTTCTAAAAAAAAAAATCGTGGCCAGATATTTTTTCTGAATTCTGCAATCAACCATAGTGTTCGGATGCTTTTTTGAGCGACTGCAGGTGGTCATATTATTTTGATATTAGATCGTGTGGGCTCACTCACGGAAATATTGAGCGTGTGCAGTTACCGTTTACAGCAAACTGGAGCGTGTGCAGTAACTGCACACGCTCCAGTTTGCTGTGAACGGTAACTGGAGCGTGTGCAGTTGCTGTATACGCTCCAGATATTTTTCTTGAATTCTGTAATCACGTGACACGAAGGTTGCCAGATCACTAATTTCTAAAAAAAAAACGTTGCCAGATATTTTTTCTGAATTCTGTAATCAACCATAGTGTTCGGATACTTTTTTGAGCGACTGTACCTGTGCTTCGTGATAACTAGCAGTGTTCGCCACAAAACAACAATTCTCTGCCATGACGGAGATCGTCATCGTCATGAATTTGTTGCAGGCCAGATGGGGAAGTGCTGCTGGCACTGACCGTGACTGTGACAGTGTGTATTCGTCTCGGATGAACGCGCACCGAGGTGAAACGGCACTGTGTCACACTCATCAGTACATGGAGCATGATGCTCCTTTACTCCATGGCTGGTCGCACCTGCCGAAAAATGATCAATAGTTTGTTGTGCTTTTGCTGAAATTCCTTTTCACGTAACTCACTCAAGAAGATATTGCTCAGATTTCAGAGTTATTTGTACTGATGAATCCTTACCCACACAGAGGAGTAATGGGATAGTTGGTAGCGCCTGGCTCGTAATCTGCAGTTCCCGGGTTCGAGTCTCAGCTGAGTCAGAGTAGAGATTTATCTCCACAAAACTCCGATAGGCTTGGAAAGGTCTCCGTCTGTCGGGTGGAATGTTAAGCCGTGGGTCCGTGTGCGGGAATCCATACCCTCTGCACATAAACATTAAAAAATATGCTGGATATCCTTGAAGGGAGGTTTCCATCTGTCTCCTAATAGCTGTCCAGTGGATCCCCTCCCTCTGAGCCTTCGGGGTCCTTGTGACCTGCACATTTAGCCCATTGTGTGCAAAAAAGGGCTGAAAAAAAGCCGCTGTCCATAGGATGGGGCGTAATACCATGGCTCAATATGCGAGAGAGCCATACTCTGATGATGAGCCATGAGCCTTCCTTGATGGAAGGAGACAGATGGAAACCTTCCATCAAGGAAGGTTTCCATCTGTCTCCTAATAGGTGTCCAGTGGATTCCCTCCCTCTGAGCCTTCGGGGTCCTTGTGACCTGCACATTTAGCCCATTGTGTGGAAAAAAAGGGCTAAATAAAAACCGCTGTCCATAGGATGGGGCATAATGCCATGGCATGCGAGAGAGCCATACCCTGATGATGAGCCATGAGCCTTCCTTGATGGAAGGAGACAGATGGAAACCTTCCATCAAGGAAGATTTCCATCTGTCTCCTTCCATCAAGGAAGCCATCCAGCTGTGCAGTGGGTCCCCTCCCCCAACATTCTCTGAACCCACAGGAGTCCTCGTGACCTGGCCATTTAGCCCATTTTGGGCAAAAAATGTGCCGCTTAGAGGTTAAACAACCCAACATCCACGAAATCTGTAATCCAACCATAATATCCATAAAACATCCATGAGATGACAAATGGATATCCATTTGTTATCATAGATATGTTATGGATATTTTATGGATATTGTGGTTGTATGAGAATGCGAAGTTGTAGGGATTTTCATAAGTTGACCCTCTAAAGCAGAGGTGGACAAACAGTCGGTCGCATTCAACTTTTGGAAAAGTGGATAAGTGGTTTGGCCCTCCCTGCTCTAAGGCATGACATTTCAGAGTGTCCAGCCATCCTGATCTTCAAGCAAGTTGTCTGAATGAGGATAAATTGCCTAAAGTAGAAAAACGAATAGTTTTTCATGGGGAAACATTTTTGTAAACTTTCACTGTAATCTTGAAAAGGATCTGGGCTGTTTTACCTCTGAGACGCACATTTTGTGCGCAAAATGTGATAAATGAGTAGGTGACAAGGATCCCAAGGGATCAGAAATGAACAGGGAAAGGAGTCTATTAAACAGTTTTAGGAAGCAGATGGTAGCCTCCTGTCAAGACTACCAAGAGTGTTTATTAAGTGCACAGGATATGGCTCTATAGCACACGAGCCACGGCTTAGCGTCCAATCCGACGGACGGCAGCCTTTCCAAACCCAACGGTGTCTCCTTTCTGATCGCGGGCAGGGTGAAGATTAAGAAGAGATAAATTTCAACTCTGGCACAGATGAGGTTCGGACCTTGAAACTGCAGACTGCGAGACTGGCTGTTATCCACTGAGCCAATCACGCCTCACTAAGCCCTAGTGATCAGCCTAATAAACTTAAGAATAATCCTAAAGGAAACCAAAGTTGGCAGGATATAACTTAAAATGAGTTCATCACTTCTTTAAGACACATTCTCTAATCGAATTTTCATCATTCACTTATGAATATTATTTCTTGAAAAGGAAGAAATTACGTCTGTCTTAAAATTCAGCAGAGATTGTAGAGGAATTCATTTATGCAAATTAAGAAAGTAACAAGTTCTCTTTGGCTAAATACTAGTTTAAAATGTAGACATCATAAACGCGTCAAATTAGATAGTTCCCAAATTAGAGTCCCAACAGTACCAGCGTTAATCTCCCACTTTGCTAAGTAAACCTCTTCTAAACCGTCACTTTGCTGAAAATAAATAAAATAAAATATTCCTGAAAAGGATTTGGGTTGGGTTGTTTTACCTGAAATGCATTTTTTGTGCTCACAATGCGCTTAAATGAGCAGGTCACAAGGATCCCTGCTAAACTCCCACTTTTCCCTGTGTCGGAAAGGGGGGAACCGATGGGCTTTGAAAGGCCGCCGTCTATCGGATGGGCATTTAAGCCGTAGCCCCTTATACAGGAGAGTCATATTCTGTGCATGTTAAAGAACACGCTGGATGGCTTGGGTTGGGTTGTTTTACCTCTGAGCGGCACTTTTTTGCACACAATGGGCTAAATGGCCAGGTCACAATGACCCCCGAAGGCTCAGAGAAGGTTGGGGGAGGGGACCCACTGGAACAGCTGTTGGGAGAGAGATGGTAGCCTCCCGTCAAGGCCATCCAGCGTGTTCTTTAATGTCCACAGGGTATGGCTCTCCCCACACGGGGTCACGGCTTAACGTCCCATCCGACGGACGGCAGCCTTTCCAAGCCCATCGATGTCCCCTACTGACCGTTGGCAGGGCGGAGAATTTTGCGAAGATAAATATCAACGCTGACCCAGCTGGGACTCGAACCTGGGAACTACAGATTATGAGCCTGGCGCGCTACCGACTGAGCCACCCCCGCCCCCGCCCCCACGTTGGATGGCTTAAACAATAGTATTCGGTCTATCTGCTGTCCAGTGGGCCCTTTCCTCCGACTTTTTCTGAGAGGTCCTTATGGCCTTGCCATTTATCCCGTTATGCAAAAATAAGTGCCGCTCAGAGGAAAAATAACTCAACAAAATCGGAACTTTATGTTAACATTAAACACCCGTGCACAAATTTCATTATGTAGGCATCTTTTTTTATCATCATTAAGATCATTATTATTATTATAAAAATATTCCATTTTGAGGATTTGGGTTGGGTTGTTTTACCTCTGAGCAGCACTTTTTTGCACACCATGGGCTAAATGGGCAGGTCACATGGATCCCGAAGGCTCAGAGAAGGTTGGGGGGAGGGGACCCACTGGAACAGCTGTTGGGAGACAGATGGTAGCCTCCCGTTAATGCCATCCAGCGTGTTCTTTAACGTGCACAGGGTATGGATCTCTCCCACACACACGGGCTTAACGTCCCATCCGACGGACGGCGGCCTTTCCAAGCTCATCAGTCTCCCCTACTGACCGTGGGCAGGGCGGGGAATTTTGCGGAGATAAATCTCAACGCTGACCCAGCTGGGACTCGAACCTGGGAACTACAGATTACGAGCCTGGCGCGCTACCGACTGAGCCACCCCCGCCCCCCATTTTGAGGAGAACAGTTCATTATTAGTAGATAACACAGAGAGAGACAAGCTGATAAATTTCGGATCTCCCCCATCCGCAAGTGTAACCTGGCATTTCCTCTTATTAGAAACCCCGTCTTTGTCAGAGAGCATCAGTCACTCTCTTTAAACTCTCCCGCGACATTCACTGGCAACGTTTTCGCTCCCATTTGCTGCTGCTGTTGTTTCCGAACGAGCAATTTGCGCGCTCCTTTCTGTTGCGCCAAATTCGCGTAATGCTCCAACAATGGATAGCAACTAAACCAATTTCATATGCACGTTCAGCGCAGCTTCATTGTTGTTCGGCACGAAAGTGCTTGTTTGGTTGGCGGGGAAACAGGGATGCTGATAGACACTGACCTGGTTACCTTGACGACGGGTGGCATTCCAGTGTGGGGAGAGTGTGTCAACGTCGGATTTAGGTCGTCAATTTGGCAGACCGAAATAGGGCTGGCGTCCGCTACATAATAGGTGAACTGTTTCTCTTACGATACTTATTTACTATATTCCTAAGGAAGAAATAAAAAAGTAATCCTGTCACGATCATCAAATACAACTTTTGGAACTCTTTCTTTTTAACTTTTGTTGCGGATTGAATCTCTCCCCCCCCCCCCCCCCCAAAGAAATGGCGGTTTGAGTAATCGTGTGGAATGTGTTCTTTCGAATTCCAAATGCAGTTTGTTCTTGTTAAACACGGTCCGTTCCTGTTGCGAGTATTATGAAACGCACAGAAGGCTTCTTTCTAATCCATTGTGTTTTTTAAGGTTTTTACCTTGTTTGGGATTATCCGATGATAAACATCACGTCAAAAATTAAAAAAAAAAATACATTCATTGCTGAATAACATTTTATGTCTCAAAGAGGGGGATATAAAACTTCCTGTTACTGCAATCCCCTGGAATCGCGTGGGGCGGGAGTGGTTCAGTCGGTAGCGCGCCAGGCTCGTAATCTGTAGTTCCCAGGTTCGAGTCCCAGCTGGGTCAGCGTTGAGATTTATCTCCGTAAAATTCTCCGCCTTGCCCACGGTCAGTAGGGGACACCGATGGGCTTGGAAAGGCCGCCGTCCGTCGGATGGGACGTTTAGCCGTGGCCCCGTGTGTGGGAGAGCCATACACTGTGCACGTTAAAGAACTCGCTGGATGGCCTTGACGGGAGGCTACCATCTGTCTCCCAACAGCTGTTCCAGTGGGTCCCCTCCCCCAACCTTCTCTCAACCTTCGGGGTCCATGTTACCTGGCCATTTAGCCCATGGTGTGCAAAAATTTGCCGCTCAGAGGTAAAACAACCCAACTTGACGTAAAGGATTTGCTGTTCATTAACATTGCATGTAAATATTCAAAAGACTGATATCCCAGTACAATTATTTTGAATTCAATTTGGCAGTGACATTACCTAATCAAAATCGGGATATTATCATTAATATTATATATTATATTATATTTAATATAATATTATCATTAATTCAATATTTGTTTGCAGGTATCGATTTATCTTAAATTCCTATTTTTCCTATCTTAAATTCCTATTTTTCATGATATCATTTGATATCAATTCATGCATCGATTGCTCATCTACATCACTGTGACGACTAATAGAGAAAACAAAATTTAGGGTTGGGTTGTTTTACCTCTGAGCGGCACTTTTTTGCACACCATGGGCTAAATGGGCAGGTCACATGGACCCCGAAGGCTCAGAGAAGGTTGGGGGAGGGGACCTACTGGAACAGCTGTTGGGAGACAGATGGTAGCCTCCCGTCAAGGCCATCCAGCGTGTTCTTTAACGTGCACAGGGTATGGCTCTCCCGCACACGGGCCACCGCTTAACGTCCCATCCGACGGACGGCGGTCATTCCAAGCCCATCGGTGTCCTCTACTGACCGTGGGCAGGGCGGGAATTTTGCGGAGATAAATCTCAACCGCGGACCCAGCTGGGACTCGAACCAGGGAACTACAGATTACGAGCCTGGCGCGCTACCAACTGAGCCACCCCCGCCCCTAAAATTTAGGGAAATAACGTTTTATTTCAAACGTGTTGCATATTTTAAGTCGTAACGAAAGGGGGAAGATATTAAATTAAAAAAAATAAATACCCCCTTAAGAAGCTGCTTGCCACAGAAGTCTGACAGGAGATTGTCAGGGGGTATTTATTTTTCATAGCATATATTCTTAAGGGGGTATTTATTTTTCATAGTAGAAGGTCAAGTTCGAACTTGACCTTCTACTTGACCTCCTACTATGACCTTTACTACGTAGAAAAGGTTTTTTTCTTTTTTTTTTCATTGTACAAGGTCTGTGAGGATGGCAGGTCATCAGCAGAAAAACAACACACACATCCAGTCCTCCCCGGGGCTCGACCCGAGGTCCATTAGATCAGTAGCCAAGAATGCTAACCACTAGGCCAGGGGACGGCGTGGGACGATATTAGAGCAATGGAAAAGCGTGAATGGAAGCAATTGAGACAATGAGACTGCGCAGTTGAGGCATCATTAGTTCTCGCAGATCATTGGTTAATTGAGCTATCAATCACTTAGCAATCAACCAATGATCTCATTAGTTGATTGGTATGCAATAGCTCACGTAATCATTGCCTCTTCAATTCCGAAGTCTTATTATTTCAATTGCTTCCAACCAAGCTTCGTCGATGCATTCGAGGCTATAGAAAGGTGAATTTATTCCCATGATGTAAGTAGACTCATATGGGAGGATTGGGTTGTGTTGTTTTACCTCTGAGCGGCACTTTTTTGCACACCATGGGCTAAATGGCCAGGTCACATGGACCCCGAAGGCTCAGAGAAGGTTGGGGGAGGTGACCCACTGGAACAGCTGTTGGGAGACAGATGGTAGCCTCCCGTCAAGGCCATCCAACGTGTTCTTTAACGTTGGGTTGTTTTACCTCTGAGCGGCACTTTTTTGCACACCATTGGCTAAATGGCCAGGTCACATGGACCCCGAAGGTTCAGAGAAGGTTGGGAGAGGGGACCCACTGGAACAGCTGTTGGGAGACAGATGGTAGCCTCCCGTCAAGGCCATCCAACGTGTTCTTTAACGTTGGGTTGTTTTACCTCTGAGCGGCACTTTTTTGCACACCATGGGCTAAATGGCCAGATCACATGGACCCCGAAGGCTCAGAGAAGATTGGGAGAGGGGACGCACTGGAACAGCTGTTGGGAGACAGATGGTAGCCTCCCGTCAAGGCCATCCAGCGTGTTCTTTAACGTGCACAGGATATGTCTCTCCCGCACATGGGACCACGGCTTAACGTCCCATCCGACGAACGGCGGCCTTTCCAAGCCCATCGGTGTCCCCTACTGTCCGTGGGCAGGGCGGGGAATTTTACGGAGATAAATCTCGACGCTGACCCAGCTGGGACTCGAACCTGGGAACTCGAACCTGGGGACAGATTACGAGCCTGGCGCGTTACTGACTGAGCCACCCCCGCCCCCCATCATGTGGGAGGATAATATCACCATCATCTGATATTAACATGAACTTATTCCCCTCTCCGGACTCATCAGAATTCTATAGAAATTCACATAACTCAATATAAGCTTTCTTACCCGATTTTTCCTGATTGTTGTTCTCTATAATCCGGATAAATAACATTCTGGTTGCATTCCCTCAGAATGTTAAGATGACCCGATTTTTCCTTAAAATTAATCTTATAAACTGAAGCATAACCAAAATGTGTTGTTGTTGAAGAGAGGACGATATCAGAAAGGAAATTAAACGAAGTAAGAACAAATTTAAGTATTCTGAAGTATAAAATCATGTGATTCATACTCCATCCGGTCTTTTCTTAAGATAGAAATCAATTTGAAGTAGTGATTGTGCAGATGCTTATAATCATCTCCAAATTCATAGAGCGCTAAGAAACATTTTTGTCGAAATTGAGTCATTGCAGTCTCTTTGTTTAGAATGAAGAGCTCTATCCTGCGAGCCCACAGAGAATCCCTTTTAAATGAGACGAATGGTTGACTTAGTCGGTACCGCGCTTTGCTAGTAATCTATTATTCCCAGATTCGAGTCCCAGTTGCGCCAACATCGAGATTTATCACCGCTAATCCCTGTCATCGCTGATAAAGGGGAAACCGATGGGCTTGGAAAGTCTATCGGATGGTTTGGTTTCGGTTGTTTTACCTCTGAGCGACACTTTTTTTGCACACCATGGGCTAAATGACCAGTACACAAGGACCCCGAAGGCTCAGAGAAGGTTGGGGAGGGGACCCACTGGAACAGCTGTTGGGAGACAGATGGTAGCCTCCCGTCAAGGCCATCCAATGTGTTCTTTAACGTGCACAGGGACTCGCACACACGGAGCCGTGGCTCCGTGTGTGCAACCTTCGTGTCACGTGACACGAAGATTGCCAGATCACTAATTTCTAAAAAAAATCGTTGCCAGATATTTTTTCTGAATTCTGTAATCAACCATAGTGGTCAGATATTTTTTTTGAACGACTGTACTAATTAGTTGTAAATGGAAAAGTGATTTCTACAAATGTTGAAGATTAAGTCTACATGTCTGGAGTTGCCACTCTCGGAAAATAAAAAATCGTATTTTATTCAATTTGAGGTTCTCGTTTTCTTTTTTTTTTTGAGACAGATTTCCGAAAGTTTCTCCAACTCAGACAAAGAACTCTATTAATGTGTTTCCCCTCAAAAATAACTCGTCTGGCATTTCTTCGCCCTCGGCATTTTCTTTTCCCGCTGGAAGACAAAAGATAACAGGATGAGATCGGAAAAAAATAAAAAAAAAAAAATAGAGAGGAAAGGAAAAGAACAGCTCTAAAAGCATTTCAGACAGTAATGTGTGAGAGTCGCTTTAACCACAAAACTCTAAAAATGCCCAACAAAACCGTTAACTGCAGTTCTCACTTAAAAAAGAATCGAACGCAAGAAGCCAACAACACACAATGTAAGACTAAAACAGAACGGGGAACAAAAAAGAACCGAAGCATCTTTCACAGCTGAAAGTCTCAGTTTCGTTATCGAAAACCACTTGTCTTGCGAAGCCACAGCAAGTGCACTGAAGTTGTCGGTTTCCCCTCCCCCCCCCCCCAACATCCTCCGATTTGAAGACATTTTTCCCTCACCATCCTCTTTTTTTTCTTGTTTGTTTTTAAATCTTACTGTCTTTGAAAGAAGTATGGACAGATGGAAAAGGAGGAAGAGGAAGAGGAGATAGAGAGCGAGGGATGGGGAATAAGAAGGAGAGAGAAAAAAAATAACAGGAAGATTTAAGATCACTTAAAACGGAACCAAAACTCGCATTAACTTCGAAGATGCCAGTGACATTTCTCAAACGCTGTTTAAAACCTTTTCTAAGAACAGAGACCCAGCAATGTGTTACTGTCAGTTGAAAATGGGAGTGAAAGAGAATTCACCAGCACAGACGAGGGAAACTTTTTTTTTTATCTTCCTCTGTATCTCGTGTTATCTTCCAAGTTTATTTTTTCATATCACGTTGTTCTTCTAACTAACTCGTGGATCTATCGGAGGAGAGCCAGATCCTCCCAACTGCTCCATTACGTTCGCTTCAAAGAGCATCCATCCCTCTCGCGATTGGGAGAGGATAGATCTTTAACGCCCTAACGCTGACATCTTTAAAATGACCAAGTGCTGCTCTTCTCGCTTTGGATCGTGTTCTCTTTACTGACTGCACTTCTGTTAGCTCTAATGAGTAAAGGATTTTTTAAACTCAAACACTAAAATGGGTTGGGTTGTTTTACCTCTGAGCGGCACTTTTTTGCACACCATGGGCTAAATGGCCAGGTCACATGGACCCCGAAGGCTCAGAGAAGGGTGGGGGAGGGGACCCACTGTAACAGCTGTAAGGAGACAGATGGTAGCCTCCCGTCAAGGCCATCCAGCGTGTTCTTTAACGTTGGGTTGTTTTACCTCTGAGCGGCACTTTTTTGCACACCATGGGCTAAATGGTCAGGTCACATGGACCCCGAAGGCTCAGAGAAGGGTGGGGGAGGGGACCCACTGGAACAGCTGTTGGGAGACAGATGGTAGCTTCCCGTCAAGGCCATCCAGCGTGTTCTTTAACGTTGGGTTGTTTTACCTATGAGCGGCACTTCTTTTGCACACCATGGGCTAAATGGTCAGGTCACATGGACCCCGAAGGCTCAGAGAAGGGTGGGGGAGGGGACCCACTGGAACAGCTGTTGGGAGACAGATGGTAGCCTCCCGTCAAGGCCATCCAGCGTGTTCTTTAACGTTGGGTTGTTTTACCTCTGAGCGGCACTTTTTTTGCACACCATGGGCTAAATGGTCAGGTCACATGGACCCCGAAGGCTCAGAGAAGGGTGGGGGAGGGGACCCACTGTAACAGCTGTAAGGAGACAGATGGTAGCCTCCCGTCAAGGCCTCCAGCGTGTTCTTTAACGTTGGGTTGTTTTACCTCTGAGCAGCACTTTTTTGCACACCATGGGCTAAATGGTCAGGTCACATGGACCCCGAAGGCTCAGAGAAGGGTGGGGGAGGGGACCCACTGGAACAGCTGTTGGGAGACATATGGTAGCCTCCCGTCAAGGCCATCCAGCGTGTTCTTTAACGTTGGGTTGTTTTACCTCTGAGCGGCACTTTTTTTGCACACCCTGGGCTAAATGGTCAGGTCACATGGACCCCGAAGGCTCAGAGAAGGGTGGGGGAGGGGACCCACTGGAACAGCTGTTGGGAGACAGATGGTAGCCTCCCGTCAAGGCCATCCAGCGTGTTCTTTAACGTGCACAGGGTATGGCTCTCCCGCACACGGGGCCACGGATTAACGTCCCATCCGACGGACGGAGGTCTTTCCAAGCACATCGGTGTCCCCTACTGACCGTGGGCAGGGCGGGGAATTTTGCGGAGATAAATCTCAACGCTGATGCAGCTGGGACTCGAACCTGGGAACTATAGATTACGAGCCTGGCGCGCTACCGACTGGGCCAACCCCGCCCCCGCACAGAAGAGGGAGAATCCAAGGAATCTGGACCCCTTAGCTAGTTTCCCATAACTCCATGCATTTTCTTTTATGAAAACTAAGAACTATCGAATATTAGATAATATAGTATCCAACATTCGATTCCTTTATTAACTTAACAATCCAGAGTTCCCTACTCGCATGTATATTTAATTTTACATTAATATAATGCAATCAAATCTATATTTCCAACTACCATAAAACTAGATTATTTTGCAAGAATGTAACTAATATTACAAAATTGTTATTAATTAATAAAAAATTATTTATTAACCAAATTTTAAAATTTTTTAAAGAGCTGATAATTTCAAAGCTTCACGATCAGATCCCTTGGAATAGCATTAAAATATCCGCTATCAAAAGAAATATAATGCCTTTCTGTTAATGTTCTAGATATTATCTCAAAGCTTCACGATCAGATTCCTTGGAATAGCATTAAAATATCCGCTATCAAAATAAATATAATACCTTTTTGTTAATGTTCTAGATATTATCTCAAAGCTTCACGATCAGATTCCTTGGAATAGCATTAAAATATCCGCTATCAAAATAAATATAATACCTTTCTGTTAATGTTCTAGATATTATCTCAAAGCTTCACGATCAGATTCCTTGGAATAGCATTAAAATATCCGCTATCAAAATAAATATAATACCTTTCTGTTAATGTTCTAGATATTATCTCAAAGCTTCACGATCAGATCCCTTGGAATAGCATTAAAATATCCGCTATCAAAATAAATATAATACCTTTCTGTTAATGTTCTAGATATTATCTCAAAGCTTCACGATCAGATTCCTTGGAATAGCATTAAAATATCCGCTATCAAAATAAATATAATACCTTTCTGTTAATGTTCTAGATATTATCTCAAAGCTTCACGATCAGATTCCTTGGAATAGCATTAAAATATCCGCTATCAAAATAAATATAATACCTTTCTGTTAATGTTCTAGATATTATCTCAAAGCTTCACGATCAGATCCCTTGGAATAGCATTAAAATATCCGCTATCAAAATAAATATAATACCTTTCTGTTAATGTTCTAGATATTATCTCAAAGCTTCACGATCAGATCCCTTGGAATAGCATTAAAATATCCGCTATAAAATAAATATAATGCCTTTCTGTTAATGTTCTAGATATTATCTCAAAGCTTCACGATCAGATCCCTTGGAATAGCATTAAAATATCCGCTACCAAAATAAATATAATACCTTTCTGTTAATGTTCTAGATATTATCTCAAAGCTTCACGATCAGATCCCTTGGAATAGCATTAAAATATCCGCTATCAAAATAAATATAATACCTTTCTGTTAATGCTCTAGGTGCCACAATATCATGTAGCAATAATTGATTTGATAATCTTGTGTTAATTTGAAATTTTCTAATTTCCTGTTGTCCCGAAGTTTTTTTTTTAATATGTTTGATCATTTGGAATATATATAATTTATGCAACAACTTAGTTTTATCTGCTTCCACTATTCGCACCTTATTTCGCTTTTCACACCATATTTCGCTATTCACATATATTTCACTATTTACCTTTATTTCGTTATTCACTATAGCTTTTTTATAGAACTTAAGGTATTTCACTCTTCGCAGCTTATTTCGCTATTTACGGTATAGCGAAGTAAGGTATTTCGCTGCAGCTAAAATGTCGTCATCAGCAGTAAGGCCTCATCTGAACGACTGACACGAAACAGTGTTGCAGAACAGGTGAAATATCGGGACAAAAGCAGAAAATCGCATAAATTACGAATCACTTACAACTTTTTTATACTTAAAGTTTAAATGCCCAGTCTGTCTGAAACCGATAATTTGCTTTTCCCCCGATGGCTGTTGAAATAGCAGCTTAGCTATCGTTGATTTCATCAGAGGAACTATCTAAATTCTTTCGAAGGTTGGGTTGGGTTGTTTTACCTCTGAGCGGCACTTTTTTGCACACCATGGGCTAAATGGCCAGGGCACATGGACCCCGAAGGCTCAGAGAAGGTTGGGGGAGGGGACCCACTGGAACAGCTGTTGGGAGACAGATGGTAGCCTCCCGTCAAGGCCATCCAGCGTGTTCTTTAACGTGCACAGGGTATGGCTCTCTCCGCCCTGCCCACGGTCAGTAGGGGACACCGATGGGCTTGGAAAGGCCGGTCCGTCGGATGGGACGTTAAGCCGTGGCCCCGTGTGCGGGAGAGCCATACCCTGTGCACGTTGAAGAACACACTGGATGGCCTTGACGGGAGGCTACCATCTGTTTCCCAACAGCTGTTCCTGTGGGTCCCCTCCCCCAACCTTCTCTGAGCCTTCGGGGTCCATATGACCTGGCCATTTAGCCCATGGTGTGCAAAAAAGTGCCGCTCAGAGGTAAAACAACCCAACCCAACCCGGTATGGCTCTCCCGGACACGGCGCCACGGCTTAACGTCCCATCCGACGGACGGCGGCCTTTCCAAGCCCATCGGTGTCCCCTACTGACCGTGGGCAGGGCGGAGAATTTTGCGGAGATAAATCTCAACGCTGACCCAGCTGGGACTCGAACCTGGGAACTACAGATTACGAGCCTGACCCGCTACCGACTGAGCCACCCCCGCCACTATTCTTTCGAAGAAAGGCGTGATATTGTGGCATTTAGAACGTTAATAGAAATGCATCTTCTTTCAGTTGTTCACATTTCATCTTCTCATCTCCTCAAGTTCTTTTGGTGTTAGTTTCTTTAAATTCTTTAAATTCAAGCTTCTTTAAGTACTTTACACTTCAGCATCTATGTATTTTGACTTTACGTTTCTTTAATATGTTTTGAGCGTTAAAAAAAGTCTTCATCAAAACGGCTCCGTGTGCTTGTCTACTTCCTATTAGATCCCGAATTGTTGGATTCCTGCTACCACGTGAGCTGAACTTACATCTTCTACCTGACAGAGCGCATGCCAGTTGTTGAAGGGAGGAGTTAGTTGGCATGGAAACACAATCGATCCCGCCACTAAGGTGCGTTACCCTACGGACCCAACTTTCGCGCCGGCGCAGGGGCACAGAATTGTGGATATGTAAATACAATATGAGTTGGGTTGGGTTGTTTTACCTCTGAGCGGGACGTTTTTGGGTTGGGTTGTTTTACCTCTGAGTGGCACTTTTTTGCACACCATGGGCTAAATGGCCAGGTCACATGGACCCCGAAGGCTCAGAGAAGGTTGGGGGAGGGGACCCACTGGAACAGCTGTTAGGAAACAGATGGTAGACTCCCGTCAAGGCCATCCAGCGTGTTCTTTAACGTGCACAGGGTATGGCTCTCCCGCACACGGTGCCACGTCTTAACGTCCCATTCGACGGACGGCGGCCTTTCCAAGCCCATCGGCGTCCCCTACTGACCATGGGCAGGGCGGGGAATTTTGCGGAGATAAATCTCAACGCTGACCCAGCTGGGACTCGAACCTGGGAACTACAGATTACGAGCCTGGCGCGCTACCGACTGAGCCACCCGCGCCCCATACAATATGAGTTAAGAATTTCGTATAATGCACGTGACAAAGACAATGAAAGCAGACACATTACAAACATTAGACTACGGCAAAAAAGTCATAAAAAATGTAATTTAAATAAAAAAAAACTATAACTTTATTATTTAGGAAGCGAACGTTAGGATAGTTTTATTTATTGTTGTCATTATTAGAAAAAATATATATAATATATCAAAGAATACGAGTAGAAAATTAAGTAATCACCGTCTTGCTTGATCGAGCAGTGTATAGAACAATGGTTCTCAGGAGCAGCGGGTATTTTTTAAGGGGAGGTTGGGGGGTCAAAGCCTCCCCCCACACAAACACACACACACATAAACAAATGTATACGTTTCAAAAATTATTTTGCATTTTTATCCTTCGGAACATTTAGCAGCTCTTAAGTATTGATTAAAAATGTGCCACTAGTTTTTATCTATTAATTAGTTGCCTTTTCAAAATTCACTTATTGAATGCTATGTTTTAATCTTTTGAAAATTTAGATTTCCCCTCCAAATAATGAATTTTCAAAATACGCTGCTGTTCAAAAGATATTTTCTCTTAGCCGCAGCAAGTACGGACACGAGAAAAGGAACGGGGGTGGCTCAGTCGGTAGCGCGCCAGTCTCGTAATCTGTAGTTCCCAGGTTCGAGTCCCAGCTGGGTCAGCATTGAGATTTATCTCCGCAAAATCCCCCCCCCCCTGCCCACGGTCAGTAGGGGACACCGATGGGTTTGGAAAGGCCGCCGTCCGTCGGATGGGACGTTAAGCCGTGGCCTCGTGTGCGGGAGAGCCATACCCTGTGCACGTTAAAGAACACGCTGGATGCCCTTGACGGGAGTCTACCATCTGTCTCCCAACAGCTGTTCCAGTGGATCCCCTCCCCCAACCTTCTCTGAGCCTTCGGAGTCCATGTGACCTGGCCATTTAGCCCCTGGTGTGCAAAAAAGTGCCGCTCAGAGGTAAAACAACCCAAACAACACGAGAAAATATCTCCTCAGAACCACCTTTCTATATAGAGTTGGTTTGTTTTATATCACAGCGCCTTTATTTCACACACAATTGGATAAATGACCAGGTCACAAGGAACCCCAAAGGTTGTTTTACCTCTGAGCGGCACTTTTTTGCACACCATGGGCTAAATGGCCAGGGCACATGGACCCCGAAGGCTCAGAGAAGGTTGGGGGAGGGGACCCACTGGAACAGCTGTTGGGAGACAGATGGTAGCCTCCCGTCAAGGCCATCCAGCGTGTTCTTTAACGTGCACAGGGTATGGCTCTCTCCGCCCTGCCCACGGTCAGTAGCGGACACCGATGGGCTTGGAAAGGCCGCCGTCCGTCGGATGGGACGTTAAGCCGTGGCCCCGTGTGCGGGAGAGCCGGGGAAGGTTAAGAGAAAGAGACCATTTGAGCAGCTGTTAGGAGGCTGATGGTAGCATCCCATTAAGGCCATCCATCGTGTTCTTTAACTTGCACGAGGGTCATTGTTTGCGTTGTATTGGACGGACAGTGGCTTTAAATTTCACGAGAGAAAAGTGCTAATTGCCCATCTCAATGCTTGCACAGTGGGGACTCGAACCTCGAAACTGCAGATTACGAGCTTGACAAGCTATCGACTGATTCTCTCCTCCAATCCCCCCTTAGCCTGTGGCTCAGTCGGTAGCGCGTCAGGCTCGTAATCTGTAGTTCCCAGGTTCGAGTCCCAGCTGGGTCAGCGTTGAGATTTATCTCCGCAAAAATTCCCCACCCTGCCCCACGGTCAGTAGGTGACACCGATGGGCTTGGAAAGGCCGCCGTCCGTCGGATGGGACGTTAAGCCGTGGCCCCGTGTGTAGGGGAGCCATACCCTGTGCACGTTAAAGAACACGCTGGATGGCCTTGACGGGAGGCTACCATCTGTCTCCCAACAGCTGTTCCAGTGGGTCCCCTCCCCCAACCTTCTCTGAGCCTTCGGGGTCCATGTGACCTGGCCATTTAGCCCATGGTGTGCAAAAACGTGCCTCTCAGAAGTAAAATAATCCAATCCTTCAGTAAGGGAACAATTATATGCTTGAATTGTCCGCCATTTACAGGATGGGACGTTAAGCCAGTCTTCCCATTACAAGCCCATTTACAGGATGGGATGTTAAACCCCTTCTGCAAGAATCACAACCTGGGAAGGTTAAAGAATACGCAAGAGTGGTAACCTTGATGAGTGACTGTCCAGTGTATCCCCTTCTTCCATTCTTCTCTGAACCTTGCGGGGCTTTTGTGACCTACCCATTTAGCTAATTGTGAACACAAAAGTGCTTCTCAGAGGCAAAACAACCCAATCCAAAAAAAACCAGCTGAATCAGGGACTTTAGTTTCGCTCAGTCAACTATAAAGAATTTTGAACGGAGGTTTCCTTTCTCATGTAAATGTGAATTAATAATCAAAATTCACCGCACAGTTACGGATCATGAATTGTAGTTTAATTTCCCGCTGCTCTTCTTAGACCCTAGTCACGAGATGAAAGCAACTAATTACACTTTGCCTCTCTGTACCTCTATAAAGCAGTCAAAGAACAAATGCAGAGACAAGGACTTTTTTGCACAAAACAAGAAGCCGCAAGTGATCGTGTCACCCCTAATCATTATTGTCACAAAAACACGCGTGAGCCTAGATATTAGGATGGCTGGCTCCTTGTGTTTCGGGCTAGGGCTGGACTCGAATATTAAACGGGAGAAGTCAGCTTTGGAATCGGAAGGATTGTAGTCGTATTTGATCCCTTTCCACGATAAAGGTTAGTTTCTGTGGCCTTGATTATTAGCAAAGCGTCACAAGCAAATGAGGTAGCCCTCAGGGCACCCCCAGAGACAGAAACAACTGCATTCTGAACCTTGGGTGCCCTGTCATTTGGATTTGCATGCAGATTGTATGCTTTTTACATGGGTGCCAATCTTTCGCACGGTTTCCACCGGAAACAGCGTTGCTGAACCGTGGTCCTCCTCCAAAGGAAAGTCAAAGAGTTTAGGGAAAGTTCAAGGCTTTGTGAAACCATAGTAAAAGACATCGCAATTGCAGTGGGGGATTAGGTACTGAAGATGTGTTTTCACTTTTCCACTGCAGTGAAGGTTGTTGTTTTACCTCTGAGCGGCTTGGGTTGGGTTGTTTTACCTCTGAGCGGCATTTTTTTGCACACCATGGGCTAAATTGCCAGGTCACATGGACCCCGAAGGCTCAGAGAAGGTTGGGGGAGGGGACCCACTGGAACAGCTGTTTGGGAGACAGATGGTAGCCCCCCGTCAAGGCCATCCAGCGTGTTCTTTAACGTGCACAGGGTATGGCTCTCCCGCACACGGGGCCACGGCTTAACGTCCCATCCGACGGACGGCGGCCTTTCCAAGCCCATCGGTGTCCCCTACTGACCGTGGGCAGGGCGGGGAATTTTGCGGAGATAAATCTCAACGCTGACCCAGCTGGGACTCGAACCTGGGAACTACAGATTACGAGCCTGGCGCGCTACCGACTAAGCCACCCTCGCACCCTGCAGTGAAGGAAAATCGAGTGTAGATTTTGGGTATGGGGTGAGTGGCACTTTTCGATACTGGCTGATTTCTTGCTTTTTTTGGAAAAACATTTTTAGGTGCATACCTAAAGGATTTTGCCAATTCGTAGCCCTCATTAAAAATGTATTTTTTAGGAAAATATTTTTTATTGATTCCTTAAAAATATTTTTTAATAAAATTTATTATTTATTAGAATTGTAGTACGGGGATCATTTAATTGGTGAACTACTACCGCCAACAATTAAAAATTTTTCGTGTGAGTTAATGCATGATAAGTGGCAACACAGCGACTCTTCAAGCGAATCACAGTTAGAGTTCATTGTTATATTATTCTCTCAAGCTTTGCTTTATTATGGGGGAGGGGGTGGCTCAGTCGGTAGCGCGTCAGCCTCGTAATCTCTAGTTCACAGGTTCGAGTCCCAGCTGGGTCAGCGTTGAGATTTATCTCCTCAAAATTCCCCGCCCTGCTCACGGTCAGTAGGGGACACCGATGGGCTTGGAAAGGCCGCCGTCCGTCGGATGGAATTTTAAGCCGTGGCCCCGTGTGCGGGAGAGCCATACCCTATGCACGTTAAAGAACACGCTGGATGGCCTTGACGGGAGGCTACCATCTGTCTCCCAACAACTGTTCCAGTGGGTCCCTCACCCAACCTTCTCTGAGCCTTCGGGGTCCTTGTGACCTGGCTATTTAGTCCATAGTGTGCAAAAAAGTGCCGCTCAGAGGTACAACCAACCAACCAAATCAAGGTAATCTTCAATGGTGATTTTTCACTGAGTTCCATCGGATGATCTTGACGGATGATCTTGACCATCGCGCTAAGACGATTAACCTCCCTTTCAAAATCAATCAGATCAGACTTTTTAGAAACGTCGCATTTGACTTTGTTTTCCACCACGCCTTTGGGTTTGGCTTTTGTAGGACTTCGTAGTGATATAGAGCACTTAGGTCAGTAAGAAAATTTTACATTCATTGACACGTTTAATGGTACACTTAACGCAAGCATAATATTTTGTTCAGCAATGTAAGTACCAGCTTCCTGCAGGTTATGACAGAATAAACGGCCATATTATCCCGGGACTCGAACCCGAACCTCAGCAATTGCAATGTTGCAGCGAGCCAACGCGAAATATACACCACTGCCGAAAAATTTTCTTCCTCGAAATGTTTTCCCCCATCGAAAATATACCGCTATCGAATATAATGCCTCTCTTTTAAATTTCGTCCATAGACGCCTCCAAATGTTACAGTCATTATGTTTACAATGCACACACTTGATTCAGACATTGGCTTTTACTAGACATTGTATGTCTGCGCAAAATTCCTCGCCCTGCCCACGGTTAGTAGGGGACACCGATGGGCTTGGAAAGGCCGCCGTCCGTCGGATGGGACGTTAAGCCGTGGTTCCTTGTGCGGGAGAGCCATACCCTGTACACGTTAAAGAACACATTGATCGCCTTGACGGGAGGCTACCATCTGTCTCCCAACAGCTGTTCCAGTGGGTTCCCTGGGACGGGGGTGGCTTAGTCGGTAGCGCGCCAGGCTCGTAATCTGTAGTTCCCAGGTTCTAGTCCCAGCTGCATCAGCGTTGAGATTTATCTCCGCAAATATTCCCCGCCCTGCCCACGGTCAGAAGGGGACACCGATGGGTTTGGAAAGGCCGCCGTCCGTCGGATGGGACGTTAAGCCGTGGTTCCGTGTGCGGGAGAGAGAGCCATACCCTGTACACGTTAAAGAACACGCTGGATGACCTTGACGGGAGGCTATGATCTGTCTCCCAACAGCTGTTCCAGTGGGTCCCCTCCCCCAACATTCTCTGAGCCTTCGGGGTCCATGTGACCTGGCCATTTAGCCCATGGTGTGGAAAAAAGTGCCGCTCAGAGGTCAACCCAACTCAACTAGACATTATCAACAAACTAATTAACGAAATCGTAACACTGGAAATATCCTCAAAATTGAGTAATTGACATAAATAAAATAACCAGTATCATTTGCATATCCAAATATCAGGAGCGAATGACGAATAGACGTGGCAAAAATGCACACATATGCCAAAAAAAACATTTTTTTCTTTTCCATTCCAACCGGTTTGACAGTAGGTCAAAGCCAGGAAACAACCCTTCGCTTCTAGGTGCAACGACTCGTGCTCCGCTTCTAACGGGAATTGTACGAAACGTCAACCGAAAACAATTCACCTCTCATGCACTGATGATCTTCGCAATGAGAATTATCACAGAGGAATCGGCAGAAGTTTGAAAAAAAAAAGTACTTCTGTTTTATTCTAGCTGAACAAACGGATGATTCATCAAAAATAATATCTCAGCAAAACTCCCCGCCCTGCACACGGTCAGTAGGGGACATCGATGGGCTTGGAAAGGCTGCCGTCCATCGGATGGGACGTTAAACCGTGCCTCTGTGTGTGGGAGAGAGCCATACCCTGTGCACGTTAAAGAACACGCTGGATGGCCTTGACGGAGGCAGCTGTTCCAGTGGGTTCCCTCCCCCAACCTTCTCTGAACCTTCGGGGTCCATGTGACCTGGCCATTAGCCATTTAGTCAGAGGTAAAATGGGGCGGGGGTGGCTCAGTCGGTAGCGCGCCAGGCTCGTAATCTGTAGTTCCCAGGTTCGAGTCCCAGCTGGGTCAGCGTTGAGATTTATCTCCGCAAAATTCCCTGCCCTGCTCACGGTCAGTAGGGGACATCGATGGGCTTGGAAAGGCCGCTGACCGTCGTATGGAACATTAAGCCGTGGTCCCGTGTGTGGGAGAGCCATACCCTGTGCACGTTAAAGAACACGCTGGATGGCCTTGATGGGAGGCTACCATCTGTCTCCCAACAGCTGTTCCAGTGGGTCCCCTCCCTCAACCTTCTCTGAGCCTTCGGGGTCCATGTGACCTGGCCATTTATCCCATGGTGTGCAAAAAAGTGCCGCTCAGAGGTAAAACAACCCAACTACCCATCAAAAATAAATGCTTAATGAGAGTATTTTTCTAAAGTTTGCAATATATTTCAACTTGGGTTGTTTTATCTCTGAGCGACACTTTTCTACATATAGTGGGTTAAATGGTTGGATCACAAGGATCCCGAGGGCTCAGAGAAGAATAAAATAAATAAATAAATACCACTTCAAGCAGCTGCTTGCCACAGAGGTCTGACAGGAGCCTCTGAGTTTATATGCCAGAGTAGAAGGTCTGAGAGGATGGCAGGACTTCAGCAGAAAAACGACATATACATCCATGCCTTACCCGGGGCTCGAACCCAAGTCCCTTAGATCAGAAGAATAGGGGAAGGTTATTTTACCTCTGAGCTCCCCACTTTTATACACAATGTGCTAAATGGCCAGGTCACAATGACCCTGAAGGCTCAGAGAAGGTTGGGGGACGGAGACCCACTGGACAGCTGTTGAGAGACAGATGGTAACTTTCCGTCAAGGCCATCCAACGTGTTCTTTACGTGCACAGTGTGTCTTTCCCACATACGGGGCCATGGATTAATGTTCCATCCGACGGACAGCGGTTCTTTTCAAGCCAATCAGTGACGCTACTGACCGTGGGCAGGGCGGGGAGTTTTGCGGAGATAAATCTCAACGCTGGGCCAGCTGGGACTCGAACCTGGGAACTGAAGATTACGAACCTAGCACACTACCGACTGAGTCTCCCCAGCCGAAAAAAATCCAGCGTTTTCGTTAGCTTGCACAGGATACCGCTCTTAGAGTTCAATCGCCGTCTAATCGCTCTTAGAGTTTAATCGCCGTTAGAAAGGATCGCCGTCCTTCTCACTCGACGAACGGCGATCTTTCAAAGTCTATCAGTGTCTGCTTTCTGACCTTGGGCAAGGTGAAAGTTAAGAGGGATAAATCTCGCTGACACTGTTGGGACTTGAAAACCTGGGAACTGCAGTTTACGAGTCGGGCAAAAATCTCCCGTATCATAACAGACTTGGACAGTGCTTAATTAAATTATAATTTTTTTTAAACTCAACTGATAATTATTAATTTCGAAAAATTTGTTTTAATGCTGCAATAGAAATACAATTTCTTGAACCATTACCATCTTTTCTATTTTTCTGCCCCCTCCCCATTATTTTCCCTAGATTCAGGCCTGGTTGGTCCTAAGTTGCTGGGGCGGGGGGTGGCTCAGTCGGTAGCGCGCCAGGCTCGTAATCTATAGTTCCCAGGTTCGAGTCCCAGCTGGATCAGCGTTGAGATTTATCTCCGCAAAATTTCCCGCCCTGCCCACTGTCGGTAGGGGATACTGATGGGCTTGGAAAGGCTGCCGTACGTCGAATGGGACATTAAACCGTGGCCCCGTGTGTGTGAGAGCCATAACCTGTACACGTTAAAGAACACGCTGGATGACCTTGATGGGAGGCTACCATCTGTCTCCCAACAGCTGTTCCAGTGGGTCCCCTCCCCCAACTTTCTCTGAGCCTTCGGGATCCATGTGACCTGGCCATTTAGCACATTGTGTGGAAAAAAGTGCCGCTCAGAGGTAAAACAACCCGAGAATTTCGAAAACCAGCTGCCAGTCAGTTGGGACGTTCAGTCGTGGTCATGTGTGCAGGTTGAATTGTTTTACCTCTGAACGACACTTTTCTTGTATGCAATGGACTAAATGGCCAGGTTAGGAGGACCCAGGGGGTTCATAGAAAGTTTAAGGGAGAGGACCCACTGGACAGCTGTTGGGAGAGAGATGGTAGCCTGCTGTCAAGGCCATCCAGCGTGTTCATCAAAGTACAGAGAGTATTACTCTCCCGTACATGGAGCCAGGGATTCAAACTGACGGCTGCTTTTTCAGCTCCGTCGTTGTCCCCTACTGAACGAAAGCAAGGCGGGAAGTTTTGAGGAGATAAATCTCAACGCTGACCCAGCTGGGACTCGAACCTGAGACCTGCACATTAGGAGTTTGGCGCGCTACCGACTGAGCCACCCCCGCCCCCACCTGTGCAGTAGCGCTATTTCTTTACTCTTTAAAGAACACGCTGGATATCTTTAACAGGAGCTTCTAGCTCTTAACAGTTATCCAGTATGTACACTTCTCCCACTGAACGTTGATCCTTTAGGGTCCTTGTGACGTGGCCATTTAGCGCTTTGTGCACACAAAATTACCGCTAAGAGTTAAAGAAGCCATAATCTTAACCTTGAAGCATCATCCCTTAAGCGTAGGAGCTCTTATTTTACAGCTCTTTATTTACAGCGTTTTTAACAGCTCTTATTTTACGGCTCTTTATTTAGAGCGTTTTTAACAGCTCTTATTTTACGGCTCTTTATTTAGAGCGTTTTTAACAGCTCTTATTTTACGGCTCTTTATTTACAGCGTTTTTAACAGCTCTTATTTTACGGCTCCTTATTTACAGCGTTTTTAACAGCTCTTATTTTACGGCTCTTTATTTACAGCGTTTTTAACAGCTCTTATTTTACGGCTCTTTATTTACAGCGTTTTTAACAGCTCTTATTTTACGGCTCTTTATTTAAGCGTTTTTAACAGCTGTTATTTTATTGCTCTTTATTTACAGCGTTTTTTTTTTTTTTTTTTTAACAGCTCTTATTTTACACTATTCAGTGAACTTCTCAATCCATGGGTTTGTAAGTTCTCATCCAGATTATTTGCTGCCTTAAAGGGGAGGTCCAACCTCCTACCATTACCACTACCACTGGATGCACCACTGCTTAAGTTACATCTACCATCATTTACTCTGATTGGACTCTTTCCTTTGCTGTTCTGCAACCATCTCAAATTAAAGGAGCAAAACAACTTGACCTTAACACCTAACCGTGTCTTCTTTACATTAATGATGGGCGCTGAATCGCCAAAAGTCATAACCTGGCTATTTATACGGACCGGTGGTCGCGTGACGCGAACACACACCCCTCAGCCTTGAAGTTATTGCGGTTCGCATTAGAGAAATCATCGTACATCCAAAAACCCAAAGTAAAATCTAATACTTTCCGAGTTTAAAATTATCCCAGATGGATATTTTCACACACCGCACTTCTCTCTTGTTCACGAAACTCCTTATTAACCCACGCAATCCATATTTGTTAGTAAACAAACTCTCTGTGCTCAGCGATTCGCAACGATAATACGTACATCATTTGGGAGCCAACACTTTTGTCTTTACATCATTAACTTGCAAACCGTTAAGAGGAAAAAGCTGCGTGACAATAGAGACGAAGAAGAAAGAAAGCATCCCGTCTCACTGGTTCCTCTCATTGTTGCTTCCACTCCTCTCCCACTCCTCCGCCCTCCCAACTCTCCTCCCTTTCCAGTGTGTCTTCCTTTCCAACGTCGTCTATCTGGCCTGAATCTCGGATAACGAAACGAAAGACTTCCACGCACAGACACACACCTGCAGCAACATCACGCTGTAGATAAATCTGTTGCGTGCGCATCATAATACATCCGTAACCAAAAGGTTATATGGAGGGGGGGAGGGGGGAAAGCAGACGAAAGGTTCGCCAGGAACGGAGGGTGAAAGAGGGAAGAAGATAAGTACGATAGGGGTAGGCATCGGAAACAACCGGAAGACGCTCGATGATTGGTTGCGATCCAGAAGGGCAGTAGGCCAAACGTTCACAGTCAGTGCCATGAGGTTGATCTTTCTCCCAACTAGCTAGTTGATCTCTCTTCTCTTAGTCTACAACCCGTTTCCGTGGAAACGGGTGAGTGCCGATTGTTTCGGTTTTACAACGCATGATATCAAGGTGACTGCCGGTGGCAGAAATAAAAGCAGAAAATGTGACACATTATTTAAATGAATTCGGTAAACTTACGCCATAACTTTTCGTTAAACTGTCAACACTTCACAACAAAATCATCCTCTGCGAAGTTTGCAATTTTTTGTGATTTTTCGTTTAATAAATAATGTCAGGGGGTCAGCAGACGTCACTTAGCTTTCAGTACAAAAAAAGGGAGGTAAAATGGAACCATGGTTTGGTTATACATTATTTTTTAAATATAAGGATTTAAAGAAATTATGCTTAATATTTTCTCAGGTATTGGTGTTCATTCAAATACTTGTTTGCAGCACGTTTCAAAAACTAACGAGTTGGGTTGTTTTACCTCTGAGCGGCACTTTTTTGCACACCATGGGCTAAATGGCGAGGTCACATGGACCCCGAAGGCTCAGAGAAGGTTGGGGGAGGGGACCCACTGGAAGAGCTGTTGGGAGACAGATGGTAGCCTCCCGTCAAGGCCATCCAGCGTGTTCTTTAACGTGCACAGGGTATGTCTCTCCCTCACACGGAGCCACGGCTTAAACGTCCCATCCGACGGACGGCGGCCTTTCCAAGCCCATCGGTGTCCCCTACTGACCGTGGGCAGGGCGGGTAGTTTTGCGGAGATAAATCTCAACGCTGACCTAGCTGGGACTCGAACCTGGGAACTACAGATTACGAGCCTGACGCGCTACCGACTGAGCCACCCCCGCCCCTAAAAACTAACGAAAACTGAAAGAATAATTACATAACAGTCTTAAAATTACGTTACTTTTTTCAGTAAATAACCTGTTGTAATAATTTTGTTTCTTGGGTTTTGATTTGATTTTCGATCGTTTTTTATTATTAGCAAGTGTCTCTTGTTAAATGTTCCAACATCAATAATTCGTTAAACGATTAATAAATATCGCTGAAAATCGAGAACGAGGAAACGTTTAGTAAAATCTTTAATTTATCCCCAATGACATTTTCCCATAACACGGAAGTGGCAGAATACTTTTGGCAAAAATATAAATAAATACCCCCTCAAGCAGCTGCTTGCCACAGAGCTCTGACAGGAGCCTGTCAGTTTATATGCCATTATAGAAGGTCTGAGAGGATGGCAGGACCTCAGCAGAAAAACGACACAAACAGCCATGCCTTACCCGGGACTCGAACCCTTAGATCAGTAATCAAGCATGCTAACCACTCGGCCATGGGACGGCTCTTTTGGTAATGTAGTATTAAATAATACTATAGTAAGTAATATAGTATTAAATAAAAAAACTCCATCGAGCATGCGTATTTCCTTAGAACAAGAGACAGTAATGTACCTTGAGTGAACCAGGGAGTACGGACCACTGGTCCCACTCCCCCGCAAAAAACGGTCGTCTTAATAAAAATCTCCTATCACGTTAGTCAAAACAAAATTACATTTCAGACTCTAACGGTCGTCAAAATAAAATCACACAAGTATGTTCGACACTAGAAATAGATAAAAAAGAACTTGAAAAACTTTTTCCATATAGAATATTATTTTAACTTTTACTATTTGGTGGAATATTTTAGTAATGTGAAACCCTCCTCATTCTCCCCCCCCCTCCTCATCCCCATTAAATGTGCAAAAGTGTTTTAAATATGTGTCATAGTTGTTTAACATCTGAGACTGAGTTTTCAGTTTTTGTCATAACTAATAAACTGTGTTTATTCAACTTCTGTTAATTTTGAAAATTTTTAACATAGTACTGGCGACGTATACATTGCAGGAAAATTTTAAACCTTGTTTTTCTCATATTGTTCTTTAATTTTTTTTTCTTTTCAGATTTTTTTTTCACTTTCTTTCTAACCGGTTTTTTAAGGAATAAAGCATTCGGGTCAAATTATTCAAGTCATATAAAATCTCTTGTTCTTGTAAAAAAATCATGTTGTAAGATGTATTGCCAAAAAAAGAAAATATGACAGCATTAGAGATACTTCTAAAGAGTTCGACATACTACCCGTAAGAAAATTTGTATATTCAGAATCCTATTGCATTTGTTTAAAAACTGAGATTAACAAATTTTAGTAATATCAGTTTCGAAAGTAGAAGTAGCAACCACTCAAATATTCATATTTCTAAGCCTACAAGAACTCTCATTCAGAAGCATTTTGCCTACAGAGTCCCTAAAATATTCAATGAAATGCCAGAATGCATTAAAACTTGTGGGATTTTCGTTCGATCTGATTAGAGGCTGAGATCAACCGCCTCTAAGTCTGTGGTGAGGAGTACGATCTGGAATGGAGTATGGTTGCTCACGAGGATGGCTACACACCCACGAGGTAGACCATCTGAATCCTGGTTCCAGTGAATGAGAGAGAAGTGCCAATCCTGGTAATCTGTAGTTCCCAGGTTCGAGTCCCAGCTGGGTTAGCGTTGAGATTTGTCTCCGCAAAATTCCCCGCCCTGCCCACGGTCAGTAGGGGACACCGATGGGCTTGGAAAGGCCGCTGTCCGTTGGATGGGACGTTAAGCCGTGGCCCCGTGTGTGGGAGAGCCATACCCTGTGCACGTTAAGAACACGCTGGATGGCCTTGACGGGAGGCTACCATCTGTCTCCCAACAGCTGTTCCAGTGGGTCCCCTCCCCCAACCTTCTCTGAGCCTTCGGGGTCCTTGTGGCCTGGACATTTAGCCCATGGTTTGCAAAAAAGTGCCGCTCAGAGGTAAAACAACCCAACACAACCCATTATAGGAGCGTAGCCAATTCCATTTCTTTGGAGTTTGGGTCTTTTTTTTTTTGAACGACTTACGCCCTCAACTTTGGTAAGATTAAGCGGCCATAAATTATGCTAAATTTTAGAGCCCTAAACTATGACAAATTTAAAATGACCTAAGTTACTGCAAATTTATAAGATGCTCTAAACTGTGGTAAGTTTAAGATCTCCCAAAAATTCAAAAGTCGAAATGTATATATTTTATTCTGTTGAAGAGAACATTAAGAAAAAACGCGAAACTGATGTGATGAAAAATACAATTTCAGTGTTGGTCTACAATGACGACTGTGTAAAGGTGTGTGTTTGCTTAATGCATTAGATATTTTACATGAAATAGGCTTCATTAAGCCCCCTCTCATCATAAGGTCCTAAGCTGTAGCTTATGACTTAAGTCCAGCTCAGGTCTGATGTTCCCAGGTTGGAGTCTCCATTGTGCTTGAGATTAGGATTTCTCCGCTAACCTCCATTCTGACCTCCATTAGAAAAGAGCCTACGATGCATTATGAAAAGCTGTCGCCGTACCTAGCCGTGACTTCATGTGCAAAGAGCCATACCTTGTACACATCACAGAAAATAAGCTGGATGGCCTGGGAGAAAGTCTCCTATAGATCAGTTCTATATATCCAGCTCTGATCCCTTGGAGTGTTTGTGACCTGGATATTTAAAACAATAAGACAAAAGTACCATTCTAGAACAAAAAAGTAAAAAGATAAACAGTAAACTCTTTAAATTCGGCCCTCCTGGGGTTTTGCAAGTGTCGGATTTCACAGAGGTATACCTTAGTGGTTGAGTTGGATTGTTTTACCTCTGAGTGGCACTTTTTGCACACCATGGGCTAAATGGCCAGGTCACATGGACCCCGAAGGCTCAGAGAAGGTTGGGGGAGGGGACCCACTGGAGCAGCTGTTGGGAGACAGATGGTAGCCTCCCGTCAAGGCCATCCAGCGTGTTCTTTAACGTGCACAAGGCATGGCTCTCCCGCACACGGGGCCACGGCTTAACATCCCATCCGACGGACGGCGGCCTTTCCAAGCCCATCGGTGTCCCCTACTGATCATGGGCAGGGCGGAGAGTTTTGCGGAGATAAGTCTCAACGCTGACCCAGCTGGGACTCGAACCTGGGAACTACAGATCAGAACCTGGTACGCTACCGACTGAGCTAAATTTCCTGACTGCTCCCCCTAGTTGTTGAGCACTCTGGGAAAAGCACATTTCAGTGAATATTAAACAGCAACAAGTGAACTTGTTTACATCTTTAAACATTTAGTAATGACTAAAAGATAGAGAAAAAACCTTTTTTTGTAAAACTTGTGTTATATTTATAAATGTAAATAACAGTTCAAATTGTTTAATGCAAACAAATAACGGTAAAAAAAGTGACACAAAATGTTGTCATTTACTGCAATCCGCTTTCCAGTATTTCTATAATTTGCAATTTTTTAGCTAAAGTTAGTGTAATACTCTTTCTGTTTTCTGTTCTCTCTTTCCGTCCTGATTTGGGGCGGGGGTGGCTCAGTCGGTAGCGCGCCAGGCTCGTAATCTGTAGTTCCCAGGTTCGAGTCCCAGCTGGGTCAGCGTTGAGAGTTTTCCCCGCCCTGCCAACGGTCAGTAGGGGACACCGATGGGCTTGGAAAGGCCGCCGTCCGTCGGATGGGGCGTTAAGCCGTGGCCCTGTGTGTGGGAGAGCCATACCCTGTGCACGTTGAAGAACACGCTGGATGGCCTTGACGGGAGGCTACCATCTGTCTCCCAACAGCTGTTCCATTGGGTCCCCTCCTCCAACCTTCTCTGAGCCTACGGGGTCCATGTGACCTGGCCATTTAGCCCATGGTATGCAAAAAAGTGCCGCTCAGAGGTAAAACAACCGAACCCGTCCTGATTTTTATTTGCCCTAGCTGAATGATGAGATAGAAATTTTGCGAAGAAATAGCACAATCCAATACTTCGGTAATGGCCGACGATAATTACTAACATTAGACAGCACTAATATTTGATAGTAGTGAAAGAGCAAAATTCTTGAAGGGTTGGGTTGTTTTACCTCGGAGGCGCACTTATTTTGTCCACATTGGGCTAAATGGCCAGGTCACAAGGACCCCGATGAATGAGAGAAGATTGGGGGAGGGGACCCACTGGAACAGCTGTTGGGAGACAGACGGTAGCCTCCCGTCAAGGCCATCGAGTGTGTTCTTTAACGTGCACAGGGTATGGCTCTCCCACACACGGGGCCACGGCTTAACGTCCCATCCTACGGACGGCGGTCTTTCCAAGCCCATCGGTGTCCCCTACTGACCGTGGGCAAGGCGGGGAATTTTGCGAAGATAAATCTCAACGCTGACCCAGCTGGAACTCAAACCTGGGAACTGCAGATTACGAGCCTGGCGCACTACCGACTGAGCCACCCCCGCCCCCATGGGGGAAGGGCACCCACTGCCCTTCCCCATTTCTTCCTTAATATTTCCGAATTTTTATTTTTCCCCCCTTCTTTTTTTGAAGAATGTGCCAAATTCTACACAAATTTCTATATTTCAAATTAAGAATATCTGAAAAGTGAACACTAAGGGTCACACAAACCTTTCCGTGAAGAATAGAGAATTCTAAGAGGTCAAATGTCATCTGTCGCCTTCCTCCCAGGAAGTAGAGAAAGGAGGCGGGAATGCAGACGAGAAAGACCTTGTTTATTTCAGATCTCACCCGGCAGCGGAAGGGTGGGGGGGCGTCTCCTATGAAGACCGTGACGGGTTTAACTTCCCAGTGCCTCTCAAGAGATCATCTGTCCTTTGGTGGACGGCGTAATCAACAAACAGTTGTTGCAAAGACGTTAACAATGTCTGTCGACTGTTTAGTTCCGGTTGTCATTGTAACCATGGGGCACAGAAACCTTGTTAGTAATGGAAGGGCTGATTTGTAGAGTTAAAACCGCAGTTCCCAAACCGAAAGCTGATTCTTGGGTGATGCTGTGTTTCTCTTTTTCCGTCTATTTGGAACGAAAAGTATGCCTAATCTTCCTGTCACTTGGCTGTCACCCTGATTCCTGTCTCCTTTTAGAACTTTCCAGTCAGTGAGATTTGCTGTTTTGGACAACTCTATTAAATGAAGTACAGCTGCTGTTTACGACTACGAATATGTTTTACGAGTTTTAGACTTTCGACTATTTTTCTAATATCTATAAATAATTGATATTATTGGATTGTTGAGATTTATCTCCTCAAAATTCCCCATCCTGCCCACAGTCAGTAGGGGTCACCGATGGGCTTGGAAAGACCGCCGTCCGTCGGAAGGGACGTTAAGCCGTGGTTCCGTGTTGGGGAGAGCCATACACTGTGCACGTTAAAGAACACGCTGGATGGCCTTGACGGGAGGCTTCCATCTGTCTCCCAACAGCTGTTCCAGTTGGTTCCCTCCCCCAACCTTCTCTGAGCCTTCGGGGTCCTTGTGACCTGGCCAATTAGCCCATGGTGTGCAAAAAAAGTGCCGCTAAGAGGTAAAACAACCCAACCCAAGAGCTTCAGGCATAAGTGATGGGCTCCCACCAGTTACAAAGGTAGAGGCCGCCACTGCACTCCGAAAGACATAAATATATGAATATATTTAATAAATAAAAATAAAATAAATACCCCCCTCAAGCAGCTGCTTGCCACAGAGGTCTGACAGGAGCCTGTCAGTTTATACGCCAGAGTAGAAGGTCTGTGAGGATGGCAGGACCTCAGCAGAAAAACAACACAAACGTCCATGCCTTATCCGGGGCTCGAACCCAGGTCCCTTAGATCAGTAGTCAAATACTTAAAAAAAGTTTTCTGTCATTTTTTAAAAGAATGTTTAAATCATGTAATGTAAACGATCTACAGTGTTTTACAATTTGTACATTACGAATTATTTGTAGCATTCGTCCATCATATTTTATCCAAAAATAATGAAATAAACCGAAAGATGTGTTACATCTAAAACCGAAAAGTTCTTTTCACGTGACACGAAGGTTGCCAGATCACCAATTTCTAAAAAAATCGTTGCCAGATATTTTTTCTGAATTCTGTAATCAACCATAGTGTTCGGATATTTTTTTGAGCGACTGTACATTGTTACAATATAAATAATCCAAGAGCATAAGTTCAACCAGATTACTATAATATTAAACACAGAGACAAAGTAATGACAACAATTTCTTAACAATTTTTTTACATAATGTATACAATTTTAAACCTCTTCAATGATATTTGACTTCTTTATTTATAGAAAAATATCCGTAATCTCGAGCAAATCGTAGCAAATGATACATGTGAATAATTTTTTTTCTGCAGATTTTTTTATGTGTTCGCATATACATAAATGGGAAAGATTTAGCAGTTAGCCTGAGGTAAGATTTATTCTGATTTAGTACCTATGGTGTAATAAATAATTAAGTATATGGCCGAGTGGTTAGCGTGCTTGGCTATCTGACCTAAGGGACCTGGGTTCGAGCCCCGGGTAAGGCATGGATGTATGTGTTGCCTTTCTGCTGAGGTCCTGCCATCCTCTCAGATCTTCTACTGTGGCATATAAACTGTCAGACCTCTGTGGCAAGCAGCTGTTTGAGGGTGTATTTATTATCAAGCCGTCCCATGGCCGAATGGTTAGCGCGCTTGGCTACTGATCTAAGGGACCTGGGTTCGACCCCGGGTAAGGCATGGCTGTTTGTGTCGTTTTTCTGCTGAGGTCCTGCCATCCTCACTGACCTTCTACTCTGGCATATAAACTGACAGGCTCCTGTCAGACCTCTGTGGCAAGCAGCTGCTTGAGGGGGTATTTATTTTTTTTATTTTATTTAAAATATTAAAGTTGGACACCATGTCAGTTATATTTTGAAGGAACAGCTTCAGTTTTAATTTATATATGAAATATCCTGAACTGTATTTCTGAGCTCAAGTGATAAAGAATTAAATAACTTTCTTTTTTACCTTAGGAACCACGTATGTCATTTCCAAAATTCGCAAAAGATATTTACTGATTTTTGGTTGAAACATAGAATTGTGTTTAAAAAGATAAAACATAAGCTTGTATGTTTATTCCATTTAAACAATTGGTGGTTGTTGTTGGGTTGTTTTACCTCTGAGCGGCACTTTTTTGCACACCATGGGCTAAATAAATGGCCAGGTCACATGGACCCCGAAGGCTCAGAAAAGGTTGGGGGAGGGGACCCACTGGAACAGCTGTTGGGAGACAGATGGTAGTCTTCCGTCAAGGCCATCCAGCGTGTTCTTTAACGTGCACAGGGTATGACTCTCCCGCACACGAGGCCACGGCTTAACGTCCAATCCGATAGACGGCGGCCTTTCCAAGCCCATCGGTGTCTCCTACTGACCGTGGGCAGAGCGGGGAGTTTTGAGGAGATAAATCTCAACGCTGACCCAGCTGGGACTCGAACCTGGGAACTACAGATTACGAGCCTGACGCGCTACCGACTGAGCCACCCCCGCCCCACAATTGGGGGCATATTACTGCAAAATCCTTATTGAGAGCTGAACAAATTATTTCTTTAGCTGTGCAAATTTTTTGACGCATACGTATGTTATTTAGGTGTTTCATTTTACATTTGGGTTGCTTTTGCGTCATCACTGTAAACGATCAGATAAAGGGATGCAACATCTTTTTTTTTTAATATGAAAGCAAACGACGTAAACAAACAAAGTCGAGATAAAGTTTGAAGTTGTTTTTTTCCACTAAAATTATTGGAAGTTCACTGAAATATCTCGTCACTGAATAATCCATATGAGGTGCTGAGTTGTTTTACCTCTGAGCGGCACTTTTTTCCACCCAATGGGCGAAATGCCCAGGTCACAAGGACCTCGAGGGCTCAGATAAGGTTGGGGGGGGAGACGTCCCACTGGACGCTGTTGGGAGACAGGTTGTAGCCTCCCATCAAGTCCATCCAGTGTGTTCTTTAACGAGCACAAGGTATGGCTCACCTGCACGCACGTTCGTCGGATGGGACGTTAACCCGTGGCCCCGTGTGAGGGAGAGCCATACCCTGTGCACGTTAAAGAACACGCTGGATGGCTTTGACTGAAGACTACCATCTGTCTCCCAACAGCTGTTCCAGTGGGTCCCCTCCCCCAACCTTCTCTGAGCCTTCGGGGTCCATGTGACCTGGCCATTTAGCCCATGGTGTGCAAAAAAGTGCCGCTCAGAGGTAAAACAACCCAACAACGTTAAGCCGTGCCCCCCCCCCCCACCTCCACACACACACACACACACAGATTTTTTTTTCTAGATCCGAGGCTGTGTGTAGTATATTTTATCAGACCTTAAACTTATATCGTATATTACATTTATGTGGAATATTTTTCATTCCATCACATTTTTCTGTTTCCTCCTCATCATTGAAAATATTTTCTAGATTTACTTTTTACTTTATTAAATCTCTATCCTTTTCTGTCGTTATTATCTACAGTTTTATAGAATTTCGGTACCACAAAATTGAATTTTAACCTTCTAGAACGTACCAATCTTGCTTGTTCCATTTTATTTTTTGTTTTCTGTCTAAATGATCTATCTTGGTGGATAAATGACTAAATGATCTATCTTGATGGATAAATGACTAAATGATCCATCTTGGTGAATAAATGACTAAATGATCCATCTTGGTGAATAAATGACTAAATGATCTATCTTGATGGATAAAGGACTAAATGATCCATCTTGGTGAATAAATGACTAAATGATCCATCTTGGTGAATATATGACTAAATGATCTATCTTGATGGATAAATGACTAAATGATCCATCTTGGTGGATAAATGACTAAATGATCCATCTTGGTGAATAAATGACTAAATGATCCATCTTGGTTAATAAATGACTAAATGATCCATCTTGGTGGATAAATGACTAAATGATCCATCTTGGTGAATAAATGACTAAATGATCCATCTTGGTGGATAAATGACTAAATGATCCACCTTGGTAGATAAATGACTAAATGATCCATCTTGGTGATTAAATGACTAAATGATCCATCATCGAGGCAAATATTTACTCTTCCCAAATATTCAGACTAAAATATTATTTCTTCAGAACTGCAAAACGATAACAATTCTCCAAACTATAAACTGGAGTTAAATTTAGGACACTTTTACATTATTGTTGTTCAACTTTGGCTACAGTCGTAAAACAATTTCAGCAACAAAAGGTGTACCTTGATTTCTAAAAAAAGCCTTGACATATGCCGCTTTCCCTTCTCACAAGAATGAAAGAAAGAAAGGCCAATGACAAGAAGAAGGTGCAATAAAACATCAGTTAAAAAAAAATTACAACGAAGAACCCACACACACCCAATTCCCAAAACTTGTTTGCGCCTTCTGACCCTGAGGCGGAAGCCATTCCATTCCCTATGTTTCGACCATCCTAACCAAGACGCCCAACGCACCCTTTCCGCAGTGTCGAGATTACGTTACCCATAAAAACAGGCCCTTGAGAAAGGGTCAGGGATCAGCGTGTCGGCTTCTGTTGGCGGCTCAGGTAGCCTCTCACTCCCCGCATCTGCCTGCATCACCAAAATAGTATCTTGACCTCAGGGCGAAACAAAAGCACAGCGGTTGCTGCTTCAAGATGAGAGTGACGCCAAACCGCAAACGACAGCTGGGCCCTACCTTTTTTTCTCAATTTCCAATCCACAATACCACCATCCACCCACCCACCTGGGTTCCTCCCCTCTCTGGTCCCCCACCAAAGAAGAAACTGTTTACCCCCTTGTTTACCTCAGCAGGGAGTAAACAAAACCAAATCTACACTGCCGTCTTGCCACTTGAGCATAAGTACAGAGTTGCCCTTTTTTTCGGTTTCGGCAGGCGGTTTTTCCGTTTGGCATCTGATTCAATTGACTTGTTTGTTGCGCAGTGAAATGTGGTGTCCCCCCCCCTTTCTCAACCTTCCCCCTTACCTCCACTCGTTCTCAGTCCTTTCCTCCCCTCCGAGCTGCCCAGAGAGGGTCGCTCCTTCCTGTTCTGACTAACCCACTTGTTGTTTGTGAGAGATGTTTGTCGAGATTACAGAAAACGAGATTCTGCTGCAACATAGTGTTTTATTTTTTTGACCTCAGGAAGTGGAAGAAAAGTCGAAAACTAAAATCAAATAAATAAAAAAGCAAACGCTAAGCAGACGAGAATGGGTCAGTAGCGTTAAAAAAGTTTTAATCCGCATTATTTTCACCCCAGAATTTTTGAGTCACAAAACAAATTTTCCTTCATGATATCACTTTTAAAGTTTCTCTTGGCAAGAGGAACTTATTCTCTTCCCTTAAAACATTCTCCTTGCCAAGCAGTTCTGTTTAACGAGTGGAATTCCTTATCCTTCCAGCCTCATCTTTTTCCGATGGGCTTGGAAAAGTCGCCGTCCATCGGATGGGACGTTAAGCCGTGGCCCCGTGTGCTGGAGAGACATACCCTGTGCACGTTAAAGAACACGCTGGATGGCCTTGACGGGGGGCTACCATCTGTCTCCCAACAACTGTTCCAGTGGGTCCCCTCCCCCAACCTTCTCTGAGCCTTCGGGGTCCATGTGACCTGGCCATTTAGCCCATGGTGTGCAAAAAAGTGTCGCTCAGAGGTAAAACAACCCAACCCAACCTCATCTTTTTCCATGTTTATATCGACTTTCAGTTCCAGTATGAGTCCAGTGCAAGTTCCAATGGGTTGGTTGGGTTGTTTTACCTCTGAGCGGCGCTGTTTTTGCACACCATGGACTAAATGGCCAGGTCAAATGGACTCCGAAGGCTCAGAGAATGTTGGGGGAGGGGACCCACTGGAACAGCTGTTGGGAGACAGATGGTAGCCTCCCGTCAAGACCATCCAGCGTGTTTTTAAACGTGCACAGGGTATGTCTCTCCTGCACACGGAACCACGGCTTAACATCCCATCCGACGGACGGCGACCTCTCTAAGCCTATCGGTGCTCTCTACTGACCGTGGGCACAGCGAGGAATTTTGCGGAGATAAATCTCAACGCTGACCCAGCTGGGACTCGAACCTGGGAACTACAGATTACGAACCTAGCGCGCTATCGACTGAGCCACCCCGCAAATTTCAATGCGTTGAAGAAATTATTAATCAACCTAAAGGACTAGGGCGGTGTGTCTTAACAGATTTCTTCATATAAGTCAGCAATCTGACACTGGTCTCTGTCCTCAGTATCGGAACTAATTAATTTCTGAATGACTTTTCCTCACCCCCACCGCCCCCCAACTATCAGCCAATCACAATCAGGCCCGGATCTAGAAAAAAAATTAAGAAATGGGAGGAGGAGGGGGGGGGGGCTGTAGAGCCGGGAAAGGGAAAATTGGGGGGGAGGACCAATAGACTGGTTTTGCATTGCAGTAACATTTTCCCCTTCGTTTTAAAGGTTTCTTTAAAACATTTCGTGAAAAATGTATGAAATATACACAAGTTTAATAATTTTGGTCTCCATTACCCTGACATTCTCAAGGGAGGGGGGATCCCCTTCTCTTTGAATCTCCTTCTCTTTGATCCCCTTCTCTTTGAATCCCCTTCTCTTTGAATCCCCTTCTCTTTGATCCCCTTCTCTTTGATTCCCTTCTCTTTGAATCCCCTTCTCTTTGAATCCCCTTCTCTTTGATCCCTTTCTCTTGGATCCCTTTCTCTTTGATCCCCTTTCTCTTTGAATCCCCTTCTCTTTGATCCCCTTCTCTTTGAATCCCCTTTCTCTTTGAATCCCCTTCTCTTTGAATCCCCTTCTCTTTGAATCCCCTTCTCTTTGATTCCCTTCTCTTTGATCCCCTTCTCTTTGAATCCCCTTTCTCTTTGAATCCCCCTTCTCTTTGATCCCCTTCTCTTTGAATCCCCTTTCTCTTTGAATCCCCTTTCTCTTTGATCCCCTTCTCTTTTGATTCCCTTCTCTTTGAATCCCCTTCTCTTTGATCCCCTTCTCTTTGAATCCCTTCTCTTTGATCCCCTTCTCTTTGAATCTCCTTCTCTTTGATCCCCTTCTCTTTGAATCCCCTTTCTCTTTGAATCCCCTTTCTCTTTGATCCCCTTCTCTTTTGATTCCCTTCTCTTTGAATCCCCTTCTCTTTGAATCCCCCCTCTCTTTGAATCCCCTTCTCTTTGAATCCCCTTCTCTTTGATCCCCTTCTCTTTGATTCCCTTCTTTTTGAATCCCCTTCTCTTTGATCCCCTTCTCTTTGAATCCCCTTTCTCTTTGAATCCCCTTTCTCTTTGATCCCCTTCTCTTTTGATTCCCTTCTCTTTGAATCCCCTTCTCTTTGAACCCCCTTCTCTTTGATCCCCTTCTCTTTGAATCCCTTCTCTTTGATCCCCTTCTCTTTGAATCCCCTTCTCTTTGATCCCCTTCTCTTTGAATCCCCTTCTCTTTGATCCCCTTCTCTTTGATCCCCTTCTCTTTGAAAACGACGGTTTTTATATTCTCCAGAGGCGATATGCTGTTCTTCTAGTTATTCCATCTCTTTATATTCTATCTGTCCTATTTCTCTATCCCTTGAACCAATGTTGCATTCCCTTTTTGCTCCCGTGTAAACTGTAGTCATCAAATTTCGGAAAGGTTTTTCAATTTCTTCTGAACGTATTCGAATAGTATCTGTAAAAACTCACAGAAAAACCACGATGAACTGTAGTTGATCACTAAACTCTGCAGAGAAGGAAATAAATGGATTGAAGACGGGGCAAAATGATGCCAAATCTCTACTTCACCAGAAATAGATCTATAGTGGCAAAAATCTCTCATGATATGATTCTCTACTTCTTCTGGCACATACACCCGTTCAGATCTCTATTGGAGACGAGGGTCGCTTTCAGTCGAACTCCCCAGGCTCGTAATCCACATGTTCGAGGTTCGAATCCCACTGTGACAGAGCTGAGATTTTTCTTTGATAACCCCACTCGGTCAGAAAGCGGACACCAATTTATTTCGAAAGAGTTGCCTTCCATCGGATGGGACGTTAATCATGGCCCGTGTGTAGGATTATGTTGTTTTACCTGTGTGTGGCACTTTTTTTTGCACATAATGGGCGAAATGACCCTGAGGGCTCAGATAAGGTTGGAAGAAGGGTCCCACTGGACGGCTGTTAGGAGATAGATAGTAGCCTCCCGTCAAAGCCATCCAGCGTGTTCTTTAACGGGCAGAGGGTATATCTCTCCCGCACACTGGGTCACGGCTTTACGTCCTATCCGACAGAAGGCGGCCATTCCAAATAAGTGTCCCCTGCTGAACGAGGGCAAGGTGGGGGGGGGGGGGGGGGGGGGCGTTGCGGAGACGCTGGCCCAGGTGCCGTGTTCAGGATAGCCAAACCCTGTGCAGATACAAAGAAAACGTTGAATGCCCATGACGGGTGACTTCCATCTGTTTCCAAACAGCTGTCCAGTAAGTACAGTCGCTCAAAAAAGTATCCGAACACTATGGTTGATCACAGAATTCGGAAAAAATGTCTGGCAACGATTTTTTTAGAAATTAGTGATCTGGCAATCTTCGTGTCACGTGATTACAGAATTCAGGAAAAATATCTGCAGCGTGTACAGCAACTGTACACGCTCCAGTTACCGTTCACAGCAAACTGGAGCGTGTGCAGTTACTGCACACGCTCCAGTTTGCTGTGAACGGTAACTGCACACGCTCAATATTTCCGTGAGTGAGCCCACACGATCTAGTATCAAAATAATATGACCACCTACAGTCGTTCAAAAAAGTATCCGAACACTATGGTTGATTACAGAATTCAGAAAAAATGTCTGGCAACGATTTTTTTAGAAATTAGTGATCTGGCAACCTTCGTGTCACGAAGGTTGCCAGATCACTAATTTCTAAAAAAATCGTTGCCAGACATTTTTTCTGAATTCTGTAATCAACCATAGTGTTCGGATACTCTTTTGAGCGACTGTACCTCTTCCTCCAACCTTTTCTGAGACTTTGGGGTCTCGTGATCTGACTATTTCGGATATTTTGTGCAAAACAAATGTGATGCTCAGAGATAAAACAGACAAAACATTTTTAGTCATTTTTGCAACATGAATTATGAAAGCCTTGCTGCTATTAAAACGTATTCCTTTTCACAAGACTTCATTTAGCTTCTTTTGAAATGGTCTTTGATCCGGAGTCGAAGTGTGGCTTTGATTTTCTCTTGATGAAGAGGGGAAGTGAGGAAAGGAAGCGGGAAACTAGAAGATTAACATTCTCGATCTAGGGATTATGAGATGCTCGTTTACAAAGAGAGCGAAGTTTCTCCCTTTCCCACTTTTAAACCCTCTAAAACTGGCAATCGGTTGGGTTGGGTTGTTTTACCTCTGAGCGGCACTTTTTTGCACACCATGGGCTAAATGGCCAGGTCACTAGGACCCCGAAGGCTCAGAGAAGGTTGATGGAGGGGACCCACTGGAACAGCTGTTGGGAGACAGATGGTAGCCTCCCGTCAAGGCCATCCAGCGTGTTCTTTAACGTGCATGGGGTATGGCTCTCCCGCACACGGCGCCACGGCTTAACGTCCCATCCGACGGACCGCGGTCTTTCCAAGCCCATCGGTGTCCCCTACTGACCGTGGGCAGGGCGGGAAGTTTTGCGGAGATAAATCTCAACGCTGACCCAGCTGGGACTCGAACCTGGGAACTGGAACCAGTTCCCAGGCTTACGAACCTGGGAACCAGGCTCGTAAGCCTGGCGCGCTACCGACTGAGCCACCCCCGCCCATCGGAAGTAATGGATTATTATGGATACGCAAATAGTAATATTTAATCAATACCTATGTCCCTTAGCCAAGTGGTTAACGTGCTTGGATATTGATTAAAGGGACCTGGTTTCAAGCCCCGAATAAGGCATGGATGGTTGTGTTACCTACGTTATCTTCTGAGGTCTCTTCTTCCTAAAGAATAATCTATATGGGTATTAAACTGACAGGGATCTGTCAAACTCCGTGGCAAGCAGCTGCTTGAGGGGTATTTATTTACTTATACAACATAAAAAAATATTCTCAAAATCTGAGTTTCAACCCTTCTCCTTGTGAGTTAAGAGAGTAAATCAGTCAGAAAAAAATTTATTCTTCATTTATCTCTTTAAAAAAGATTGCTTTTTTCCCTACCCCCTAGGGATAAGGGGGGTGATCAATGTTGCTGTCATTATCAACCTTTTGATCATCACATTAAACCATCAAAATTTCGAATTTGAAACTTAAAAAGAACGTCTGAAATATTTGTTTAAAAAGTTTTACATTTTCAAATTTTTTCTCCGTTAGAGAGCGCAATTATAGTTATTGGGAAATTCGAAAATAACAATTCTAATGTTTCATTAATACCTATACATCCCAAGATTTCATCAATACCTATACATCCCAAACTTTTCATTAATACCTATACATACCAAGATTTCATTTATACCTATACATCACAAGATTTCATTAATACCTATACATCCCAAGATTTCATTAATACCTATACATCACAAGTTTTCATTAATACCTATACATCCCAAAGTTTTCATTAATACCTATACATCCCAAAGTGTTCATTAATACCTATACATCACAAGATTTAATTAATACCTATACATCACAAGATTTCACTAATTTCTAAAAAAATCGTTGTCAGACATTTTTTCTGAATTCTGTAATCAACCATAGTGTTCGGATACTTTTTTGAGCGACTGTACCTCTATTACACACCTATACATCACAAGATTTCATTAATACTTATACATCCCAAAGTTTTCATTAACACCTATACATCCCAAGGTTTCATTAATACCTATACATCCCAAAGTTTTCATTAATACCTATACATCCCAAGATTTCATTAATACCTATACATCCCAAGATTTCATTAATACCTATACATCACAAGATTTCATTAATACCTATACATCCCAAAGTTTTCATTAATACCTATACATCACAAGATTTCATTAATACCTATACATCCCAAAGTTTTCATTAATACCTATACATCCCAAGATTTCATTAATACCTATACATCCCAAAGTTTTCATTAATATCTATACATCCCAAGATTTCATTAATACCTATACATCCCAAGATTTCATTAATAACTATACATCCCAAGATTTCATTAATAACTATACATCCCAAGATTTCATTAATAACTATACATCCCAAGATTTCATTAATACCTATACATCCCAAAGTTTTCATTAATACCTATACATCCCAAAGTTTTCATTAACACCTATACATCCCAAAGTTTTCATTAACACCTATACATCCCAAGATTTCATTAATACCTATACATCCCAAAGTTTTCATTAATACCTATACATCCCAAGATTCCATCAATAGCTCTACAACCCAAAATGAATTTTTATTTACCTCTATTGAGAGATTCGGAAAGAGCGAATCGTAGTATTTCTTCAATACCTATCCAACACAAAAAATAATTTTGTTATTTATTTCTAAAAACACAAAAAAAAGTTAGATGTCTATAGATGAACAGATAAATATTTATTCGTTCTCAAAAAACGACCTACTCTTTTTAACTTTGTTGTCTGTCTATCAGCCAGCAGAGAGTCGGCCTTTTGCTTTTAGGGATAAATAAAATTATTTTCGGGTTCAATAAGTATCGATGAAACATTGCGATTCGCATTTTCTGAACCTCTTAAAAGTTTAAATTCCACTCTTTAACGGTCGAATTATTTGAAAATTATAAAAAAATTTTCAAAACTGCAGACGATGTATAAATACTCGAAATTTCAATTTGTGTGGTGGATTTAAGCAAGAGGTTTGCACTGACAGCAACTTTGCTTTACCTCTGAGCGGCACTTTTTTTGCACACCATGGGCAAAATGGCCAGGTCACAAAGACCCAGTGAACAGCTTTTAGAAGATAGATGGTAGCCTCCCGTTAAGGCAATCCAGTGTGTTCTTTAACGTGCACAGAGTATGGCTCTCCCGCACACGTGGACACGGCTTAACGTCTCATCTGACGGACGGCGGCTTTTCCTAGCCCATCGGTGTCACCTACCGATCGTGGGCAGGACGGGGAGTTCTGCGGAGATAAATCTCATCGTTGACCCAGCTGGGACTCGAACCTGGGAACTGCAGATTACGAGCCTGGCGCGCTACCGACTGAACCACCCCCGCCTTCCCGACAGCAGCGATTTCACCCTTACCCCCAAGGTAGCTGGGGAAACACCTTTTTTTTGTTTAAAATAATGATTGAAAAAGTTGCGTAGGTTCTAATGAAATATTTTGATTCACATCCTTTAAATTCTTCAAAGGAATTTAATTCGCCAAACATATTTCCACCAAATTTTGATGGTAAACTACGATGATTAAGAGGTTCCCGTTGGCAGCACTGATTCGAACCCTTTATCCAGTAGTGTGAGGGTGGGAATGCAATTTTTTTGGAGAGATTGACGAAAAATATTTTTTGTGTTATACGTAGACCGGTAGGTAAAGAATTTTAAGGGGTGTACAGATATATTTTAAAATTACTTTTTAAATAATTTATTACGAGTTCTTATTTGTTACCTTTTATAACACATATAACCTAAATTTTATGCTTAATATATATGATGATAATATTAATATATATAAATGATAATATTTTTATACAGAAATTTGAATATATACTGTTTCTTCCCCCAATTCTCTTCGCTTCTGTCATTGCTTTTTACTAATTTACATTTATAGTTTTTGCAATTTTTTATTACATTATGTGGGGCGGGGGTGGCTCAGTCGGTAGCGCGCCAGGCTCGTAATCTGTAGTTCCCAGGTTCGAGTCCCAGCTGGGTCAGCGTTGAGATTTATCTCCGCAAAATTTCCCGCCCTGCCCACGGTCAGTAGGGGACACCGATGGGCTTGGAAAGGCCGCCGTCCGTCGGATGGGACGTTAAGTCGTGGCCCCGTGTGCGGGAGAGCCATACCCTGTGCACGTTAAAGAACACGCTGGATGGCCTTGACGGGAGGCTACCATCTGTCTTCCAACAGCTGTTCCAGTGGGTCCCCTCCCCCAACCTTCTCTGAGCCTTCGGGGTCCATGTGACCTGGCCATTTAGCCCATGGTGTGCAAAAAAGTGCCGCTCAGAGGTAAAACAACCCAACGTGATCTCCCAAATTCCTGATCTTCAGGTGTGCCCTATATGGACTGGCGGTTTCTCAAATCTTTTACCTCAGGTAAACCCAAAGCAATTTCCCCTCCCCCTAACCCATCCTTCAACAACAGCAAATAACAAAACAAGAAACGAGACCGATCGTCTTGCAATAACCCTTAAGGAAAAGGCTCTTCTTAAAGTGGTCAAATGACTCGCTCTCTGCCTTCAGGAAACGGCGAGCCCCAGTGCGCTGTTTCGGCACATTAAAAACGGGTGAAAAAATAAAGAAAAATCCATTAGCTATTCACAGAACCCTCCCCAACAGACAGGTAGAGCTGGAGGCACGGCTCAGCCCACACGCAGATTGGCCTTCCTCGTCACCCTTTTTGGACAGGAAAACGCTCACAGCCGCCACGACAGCGCCACGCTGCGGAGAAAAATTTCCCTATCGACGGCGAGTTTGCAGTTAAGGTCAAGAGCGGACGTTGTGCCTCTTACCTAGTGTCGGCGGCGCTGTGTCACTGCAAAACCAGCCAGGTCGGTTTTGGATGGAAGAATCCCTGTAACTAACACACGTGAGAGATGCTGCTAGTTTCCAGAATGACAAAGCCATGCACGAGTTACCTGCAGTGAATACCTGCAGCTCGAGTGAGAAAAGTTCCATTAAGTGATAATAGTTTAACGAACTATATTATATCATCATTTGAATGTTACTCCAGCTTGTAAAAAAATGATTCATAATTTCAATGCCCGGTAACGTCATTTACGAACAAATATCAAATATTGAAAGAAGCGAGAAATGTTTTTAACAGGTCGAATACAGAATCGGACCTTCACGCATTTAAAGCACTCCACTGTCATCTAAGATATCGCATGGCTATATTCTGGATATTGCAGTTGTGTGAGATATATATACTTATAATAAAAATTCAGAATATATGTTATTTGAAATCATTTTTCTTTTATTCATTAAATATTATTATTTCATATTTATTATTTTTTAAAGATTCCCATTCTTATCTGATTATCCTTATACTATGATTAAACATAAATTCATTGACGCCCTCCCCACTCACAAAGGGGGCGTAGACAAAGAAGAATGTCCCCGCCCATGGAATTTTAAAAACAAATACAAATGCATACATTTCCAATAACATAGAATTGGGACGAGAATTAAGTTCTGGGAAGGTACGAAAATTCAGTGTCGGGAGGGGGGTTGGGTTGTTTTACCTCTGAGCGGCACTTCTTTGCCCACCATGGGCTAAATGGCCAGGTCACAAGGACCCCGAAGGCTCAGAGAAGGTTGGGGGAGGGGACCCACTGGAACAGCTGTTTGGAGACAGATGGTAACCTCCCGTCGAGGCCATCCAGCGTGTTCTTTAACGTGCACAGGGTATGGCTCTCCCGCACACGGAGCCACGGCTTAACGTCCCATCCGACGGACGGCGGCCTGTCCAAGCCCATCGGAAGGGGGGGGAGAGAATCTAAGAATAAGACTTAAGATTTTCCAATTTCGAAACTCTTCCACTGGACAATCTATTAGTAGTGTCGGACATAATTATACAAAGACAACTGTTTTGGATTACGAAACAGGTTGACAAGTGTTAGATTTCGTATAGGACGACTAGGTTTTCGGGGGTGCGGGGGGGGGGGGGTGGAGGGGAAGAATCCCCCCTGGGTACGTCCCTGGTTGGCTGTATGACAAAGACATATCTCATATGTCATTTCCTAGGTATTACAATAACAGCTTATTATCGCAGTTCAGCTGTTTTCCCGAGAGCACAAGTAACATTATTCCCAGCATTGGTTATTCCTAAGCATGGTTATTTCCAGTCTCTTCGGGGCTGAAACTCCTGCTGCTTACTTGTTTCCCGCTCTCTTCGCAACCCTTGGTGACTGCGAGGAGGTGGAGTGCTTCCCCTCTCTTCTCCAACTCTTTCGGATTCGGGGGAAGGTCGCTGACCTACGGTCAGGGTCAACTGTCAGAGGACACCTCAAGTTAGATGGGTCTCCCTTTCACCGAACAGCTACACTGATATTTTATAAAATAATAATAAATTAATATCCCCTCAAGCAGCTGCTTGCCACAGAGGTCTGACAGGAGCCTGGCAGTTTATATGCCATAGCAGAAGGTCTGAGAGGATAGCAGGCCCTCAGCAGAAAAACGACACAAACAGCCATGCCTTACCCAGGGCTCGAACCCAGGTCCCTTAGATCAGTAGCCAAGCGTTGTTTTTAAATCCAACTTTAGTATCGGACATATATTATGGGGTTTTAAGGAAGTTATACAAAGCGCGCTTGGCTATGATCTAAGGGATCTGGGTTCGAGCCCCGGATAAGGCATGAATGTATGTGTCGTTTTTCTGCTGAGGTCCTGCCATCCTCACAGACCTTCTACTGTGGCATATAAACTGACAGGCTCCTGTCAGACCTCTGTGGCAAGCAGCTGCTTGAGGGGGTATTTATTTATTTTTTACTTTTATTATACAAAGACACCTATTTTGGATTTCAAAACAGATAAAAAATTCGATTTCGTATAAGACGACCAGATTTTTTTCGAAAAAAGGGAAGTGTCCAGGTTTCGAAAAAAGGGAAGAGTCTCTTCCTCCTCGAGTACAGTCGCTCAAAAAAATATTCGACTATGGTTGATTACAGAATTCAGAAAAAATATCTGGCAACGATTTTTTTAGAAATTAGTTTTGCTATTTTTTAGAAATTAGTTATCTGGCAAATGGGGCTGACACGAAGGTTACCAGATCACTAATTTTTTTCTGTTTTTGTGTTGATCACCCATCTACAAGTTTCACGAATTTCAAAGGTTGAAGTAATATATCGAATTGAGATATTTCTTACTAAGCTGAACCGTACCAGGGTCTCATTTTTATCTGCATATTCTGATTCTCACTGCACTAAAGCTTAATTTTGCGGGTTCAAGATTTCACAGATTCAACAAGGAGAATTTTCCAGGTAAGGCATGGCTGTTTGTGTCGTTTTTCTGCTGAGGTCCTGCCATCCTCTCAGACCTTCTACTATGGCATATAAACTGATAGGCTCCTGTCAGACCTCTGTGGCAAGCAGCTGCTTGAGGGGGTATTTATTTTTTTTTATTTATATTGCAGACGTCAGCGAGAGCTCTCGTAGCTCGTGACTTCGTTTCTAAGCAAACTATCGAGATTTTTATTTCCGTTTCGACAGATTTTAGTACCATGTGGGTTCCCGAGGTATTCGACCGATAGGTCCAAAATTTCGTAATCTGGTTTCTCCTAAGTTGGGTAAAAATATCAGGTAATTACCAACACGGGTTATTACATGATATTTTTTTACATTACCCCCCTCTTCCCGTGTTGGGTAAAAATATCAAACCTCTATCTGCAATGGAACGCTTTATTATAATAATAACTTTGAGAATATGGGGGATCTGGCAACGGCAACAGATTGAAATGTTATTACGATTCTTACGTTCACAGTTAGGGAGCACTAAATGGCAACAATAAATTTCGCTGACCGTTTCCCGTAGGAATAGCATGGTAAGTACATTTGCTTCTGGCAAGCCCAATTTTTGGGATTTTGACTTGAAATTTAGCACTGCAAAGCGGATGACAACCAGAAACATTCTGTGAAATTTTCAAGTGTCTACTAAGATTTCAGGATGAGTTATGATGCCACAGATAGACAGACATTAGCATATTAGAGAGTTTATCATTCAACGTTACAATTACGTTACAATTAATCTTTATTAATAGTGTTCACAAATCTATAGTCGGTAGCGCGCCAGGCTCGTAATCTGTAGTTCCCAGGTTCGAATCCCAGCTGGGTCAGCGTTGAGATTTATCTCCGCAAAATTCCCCGCCCTCCCCGCGGTCAGTAAGGGACACCGATGGGCTTGGAAAGGCCGCCGTCCGTCGGATGGGACGTTAAGCCGTGGCTCCGTGTGTGGGAGAGCCATACCCTGTGCACGTTAAAGAACACGCTTGGATGGCCTTGACGGGAGGCTACCGTCTGTCTCCCAACAGCTGTTCCAGTAGGTCCCCTCCCCCAACTTTCTCTGAGCCTTCGGGGTCCATGTGACCTGGCCATTTAGCCCATGGTGTGCAAAAATGTGCCGCTCAGAGGTAAAACAACCCAAAGTTCACAAATCTATTACAAGGAACAATTTTTAGCAATCAGTAAATCCACGAAACTGACTAGCTTATCCGGGTTGTGTTGTTTTACCTCTAAGCGGCACTGTTTTGGCACAACCATGGGCTAAATGGCCAGGCCACAAGGACCCCGAAGGCTCAGAGAAGATTGGGGGAGGGGACCCACTGGAACAGCTGTTGGGAGACAGATGGTAGCCTCCCGTCAAGGCCATCCGATGGACGGCGGCCTTTACCAAGCCCATCTGGGTCCCCTACTGGCCGTGGGCAGGGTGGGGAATTTTGCGGAAATAAATCTCAAACGTTGACCCATCTGGGACTCGAACCTGGGAACTTCAGATTACGAGCCTGGCGCGCTACCGACTGAGCCGCCCTGCCCCCATAACTTATCCGGACAACATATAATCCAAAAAAAAAAAAAAAACTATGGCAGATTATAAGTAATAAAGACAAAAAGCAACTCGTTACACTTAGATATAATGTATATTTACATATTTTTTAAATATGTCACAATATTAGAACTTAATCTAATTTCGATCAATATTTAAAATCTTTACCATCCCGAAAAATTTCTTTCGCTTTTGAAAGATACTTTAGATGAAGAAAAGACTAAGAAGAACTTGGCGTAATATATAATTTTACAATAGAGGGGTCAAAGGTGGCTGAGCATCTGGCATGTTATCAAAAGGTCATATAAATTGGTATCTCACCCGTCTCGCTGAAACCTTTTCTCTATTTCTACATAATATCGATGTTAAGAGCGACTTCGGGGGCGGGGGCGGCTCAGTCGGTAGCGCGCCAGGCTCGTAATCTGTAGTTCCCAGGTTCGAGTCCCAGTTGGGTCAGCGTTGAGATTTATCTCCGCAAAATTCCCCGCCCTGCCCAGGGTCAGTAGGGGACCCAGATGGGTTTGGAAAGGCCGCCGTCCGTCGGATGGGACGTTAAGCCGTGGCTCCGTGTGCGGGAGAGCCATATCCTGTGCACGTTAAAGAACACGCTGGATGGCCTTGACGGGAGGTTATCATCTGTCTCCCAACAGCTGTTCCAGTGGGTCCCCTCCCCCAACCTTCTCTGAGCCTTCGGGGTCCATGTGACCTGGCCATTTAGCCCATGGTGTGCAAAAAAGTGCCGCTCAGAGGTAAAACAACCCAACCTAAGAGCGACTTCATACCATATTTTTTGTCATAAAATGAACTTTGTGGAAATATTTTTTTTACAAAATTGTTAGTGTTGATACAAATTATAACCAATAATAATATTTAAGTTCAAATAAGATTTTTTTGAAAGAAGCTTTTATACAAAAAACCTCTTTACAAAAAAAAAGGGACCAAAAACTAAATTTTCGTCATAAAGAAGTTTTACCGTAATCTTTGACGTCGTTCTTCACAATAGATGGCAGTAAAGTCTGTTCTGTAGTCGCTGCATTTGTACTTAAAAGAAAAGAGATCCCCTTCCGGTATCAGGGAAAGCCTTGTCTTACCCACTGGGCCACTTCCGTGTCTTCGGACGGGGTCTTCCAGTTGGTGAGAGGCCTTCTTCAGTTTCTTCGTATTACTCTTGGATTCTACCCCTCTTCTACCCCCCCCCCCCTTTACCTTTAAAAAAAAAATGTCGAGGTCAAAAAATCCGGCTTTTAGCATCGTCGAGGAATGCGATGGCTCACGAAAAAAAATTTTTTTTCCCTTCACCCTCGGTAAAGTGAAGCAGTCGGAAGACATAATTAAATTACACGCTTGGGGGAATCCTCATTAATCACATGTGCTTTACCTGCAAGTGCTTTTTTTTTTGCAATAAACCAGAGTTTGGTAATTTTTTTTAACTTAAGAATTTCCTAAATGTGCAAGTCTGACATTTCATGAGATGGGGATGTAGCTCAGTTGGTACAGCGCCAGGCTCGTAATCTGCAGTTTCCAGGTTCGAGTCCCACCTGGTCCAGCGTTGAGATTGATCTCAAAACTCCCCACTCGGTCAGTAGGGGAATCGATGGGATTGGAAAGGCCGTCGTCCGTCCCGATAGAGTGTAAAGCCGTGTGAGGGAGAGAAACTTTAAAGAGCCACTATATGACCTTGACAGGAGGCGACCGCCTGTCTTCTAAAAACAGCTATCTAATGGATCCTCAACCTTCTCTAAACCCTCGGGGTCCTTGTGACCTGTCCCCGCCCTGCCCACGGTCAGTAGGGGAACCGATGGGCTTGGAAAGGCCGCCGTCTGTCGGATGGAACGTTAAGCCGTGGCCCCGTGTGTTGGAGAGCCATACCCTGTGCACGTTAAAGAACACGCTGGATGCCCTTGACGAGAGGCTACCATCTGCCTCCCAAAAGCTGTTCCAGTGGGTCCCCTCCCCCAACCTTCTCTGAGCCTTCGGGGTCCATGTGACCTGGCCATTTAGCCCATGGTGTGCAAAAAAGTGCCGCTCAGAGTTGAAACAACCCAACGTTTCCTACATACTCCAAAAGCTGAGCTCATTACCACCAATCAGTTCTGAAGATACTTCAGTAAGATAAATCTTGTTATTTGATCACACTAATATGGGAGTCGGCATGAATTTTTAGGGGAAGCAAGCAATGCTTGAACAAGAGGCAACTTTCTTTTTTCAGAGGGGTGCAAAGAAGAAATCAGTATTTCAAGAGAACTATTTAGGTCAATAATGTTCGTTAATAATGTCTGTTCATTAATGAGTTATGGAAGTTTGAAAATTTAACAATGCCAGACACAAAAACTGACTTCAGAAGTTAATTAAAACTTAGTAAAAAAGCCGTCCCGTGGCCGAGTGGTTAGCGCGCTAAACTACTGATCTACGGGACCTGGGTTCGAACCCCGGGTAAGGCATGTATGTTTGTGTTGTGTTCTGCTGAGGTCCTGCCATCCTCTCAGATCTTCTACTGTGGCATATAAACTGACAGGCTCCTGTCACACCTCTGTGGCAAGCAGCTGCTTGAGGGGGTATTTATTTATTTAATTTATTTTTTTAATAAGTATTGTATCAAAGTGTTTAATAAGTTTGTATTTTAGAACTTTGTGTAAAGAATTCTTTCACTATTATTCAGTTTTGTATAAGTTTCTTAAGACTGGCATTGATGTTGTTAAATATTCAAACTTCCATAATTTTTAATCTTACAGATGGAATTAAATGCTAAACAAATATTATTTCAAAATCGAGATGTTGATATATTCGATTGAGATCTTTCTGTGCTATCACATTTCTCGAAACAAAATAAAAAGTTTAGAAATTGCAGAGCTTTGACGTAATACAATACATAACACAAAGTTGGTCTTTATTTTGTTTTCACGAAATCTTAGCAAATTTTTGAATTCAAGCAAATAAACCTGCGATCCAATAACAGGAAGAGAAGGGGGAAAGTTTCAAAAAGAAATTTGCAAAGAAAAATCACGTGAAATAGAATATACCCCCCCCCCTCTTCTCTCTGAATTTGTGAAAGGGCAAATCGCATCTATTTCATAGCTTTAACTGAACCTGTTTTGTATTTTCGCGTGTGTGTGTTTTTATATCACAACGAGATAAGGTTGGGGGTGAGGACCCACTGGAACAGTTGTTGGGAGACAGATGGTAGCCTTCCGTCAGGGGCATCCAGCGTGTTTTGTAGCGTGCACAGGGTATGGCTCTCTCGCACACGGAGCCACGGCTTAGAGTTCCATCCGACAGACGGTGGCCTTCCCAAGCCCCCGTCACATGGATCGGTGTCCCTGTCGGACTGACCTACTGACCAAGCCCATCAGTGTCTCCTACTGACTGGGTAGACTGACCCAACTGGGACTCGAACCTGAGAACTTCAGTTTACGAGCCTGGCGCGCTACCGACTGAGCCACCCCCGGCCCGTGTCTAGGAGAGCCACACGCTATGCTCGTTAAACGTTGCTTAACGTGACGGGAGTCTTCCGTCTTGTCTCTTAACAACTATCCAATGGATCCTCCCCACCTTCTCCGATCCCTTGGGGGTCTTTGTGACCTAGCAGTTTAGCCCATTGTGTGCCAAAAGATTCTGCTTAAAGACAAAACCCCCATTCAACAGAGGCATACGGATCACGTCTTAACGTCTCATCCAACGAGGGGGGCGGGGGTGGTTCAGTCGGTAGCGCGCCAGGCTCGTAATCTGTAGTTCCCAGGTTCGAGTCCCAGCTGGGTCAGCGTTGAGATTTATCTCCACAAAATTCCCCGCCCTGCCCATGGTCAGTAGAGGACACCGATGGGCTTGGAAAGGCCACCGTCCGTCGGATGGGACATTAAGCCGTGGCCCCGTGTGTGGGAGAGCCATACCCTGTGCACGTTAAAGAACACGCTGGATGGCCTTGACGGGATGCTACCATCTGTCTCCCAACAGCTGTTCCAGTGGGTCCCCTCCCCCAACCTTCTCTGAGCCTTCGGGGTCCATGTGACCTGGCCATTTAGCCCATGGTGTGCAAAAAAGTGCCGCTCAGAGGTAAAACAACCCAACAACTCATCAAACGAGAAGATAACTTTCCAGTCCCATGGAATCTCTTTCGCCATCGAATTATATCGAGTGCAGAAAGGGAATAAACTCAACACAAAGTCGGAAAAAATATTGTGGCATGTCTCGTCTTGAAAATGATGGTAATTCTTCTCTTTTCTTTACATCTAAAGCACGTTAAAAGTTTTATTTCTAATCTTACCTTTTCTTTGATATTGTTTTTCGTGCATTTTTCGGATTTGGGTTGGGTTGTTTTACCTCTGAGCGGCACTTTTTGGCACAACATAGGCTAAATGGCCAGGTCACATGGACCCCGAAGGCTCAGAGAAGGTTGGGGGAGGGGACCCACTGGAACAGCTGTTGGGAGACAGATGGTAACCTCCCGTCAAGGCCATCCAGCGTGTTCTTTAACGTGCACAGGGTATGGCTCTCCCGCACACGGGACCACGGCTTAACGTCCCATCCGACGGACGGCGGCCTTTCCAAGCCCATCGGTGTCCCCTACTGACCGTGGGCAGGGCGAGGAATTTTGCGGAGAGCATTTTTCGGAGAATGAAAGATTATAGCACAAACAACTGAGCATACAGGATACATTTCGGGAAGAGGAAGATTCCATGGCAGAAGCCTAACGCAGCACTAACGGTTTCAGGAAACAAGCTGCAGATTAATCTGTCGAGAACGGAAATCTCTCTGTCGCAGTGAACATCCTCGTGCAAGTCAGGACGGATGCGGAGAGGAAAGTTGTAAACATCCTGAAACGGCGAGGTAAGAGCCTAGCTACTAAGGAATAAAAAGCTATCTCACTCTGCATAACTGACAAAGAACACGAACAATGGTAGGTATCACTAAATCACTTGCAACAATACCAGGTGGCATTTTTTAAAATAAAAAAAATCTTTGATTAGTCAGAGAAATTGTTCCTTAGGTTGGGTTGTTTTACCTCTGAGCGGCACTTTTTTGCACACCATGGGCTAAATGGCCAGGTCACATGGACCCCGAAGGTTCAGACAAGGTTGGAGGAGGGGACACACTGGAACAGCTGTTGGGAGACAGATGGTAGCCTCCCGTCAAGGCCATCTAGCGTGTTCTTTAACGTGCACAGGGTATGGCTCTCCCGCACACGGGGCCACGTCTTAACGTCCCATCCGACGCACGGCGGCCTTTATCAAGCCCATCGGTGTCCCCTACTGACCGTGGGCAGGGCGGGGAAATTTTGCGGAGATAAATCTCAACGCTGATCCAGCTGGGACTCGAACCTGGGAACTACAGATTACGAGCCTGGCGCGCTACCGACTGAGCCACCCCCGCCCCATTGTTCCTTAGGAAAGTAATAAATTACTTCTCAGACAGGTACTTATGTTGGTATATTGACGGAGCCTGTCAGTGGGACGGGGGTGATTCGTCGGTAGCGTGCCAGGCTCGTAATCTGCAGTTCCCAGGTTCGAGTCCCAGTTGGGTCAGCGTTGAGATTTATCTCCACAAAACTCCCCACACAACCACAATCCCCACATAATATCCATAAGATATCTAAGATGACCAGTAGATATCCATGGGTCATCTTAGATAGCTAATGGATATTTTGTGGAGATTCTGGTTATATGAGAGCACATTAAATGCTACTTGCTCACGGTCAGTAGGGGACACCGATGGACTTGTAAATGCCACCGTCCGTCAGATGGGACGTTAAGCCGTGGCCCCGTGTGCGGGAGAGCCATACCCTGTGCACGTTAAAGAACACGCTGGATGGCCTTGACGGGAGGCTATCATATGTCTACCAACAGCTGTTCCAGTGGGTTCCCTCCCGCAACCTTCTCTGAGCCTTTGGAGTTCTTGTGACCTGGTCATTTAGCCATGGTGTACAAAAAAAAAGTGCCGTTCAGAGGTAAAACAACCCAAGCCTGTCGGTATTATGTGCACCGTAAAAGAAAATACTTTGATATCTTAAACCTGTCGGGACGGGGGTTGACAGTCTGCACAGCGCGAGGCTAACTAAATAATCTGCAGTTCCGCAAGTTCGAGCACCACCTGGGCCAGCGTTGAGATTTATCTCTACTAAATCCCCTCATTTGCCTTCGTGACAAAGAGGATAACGATTAGCTTGGAAAGAGCGCCGTCCGTCGGATGGGACATTAAGCTGTGGCCAGTGTTCAAGAGAGACATGCCCTATGCACATTAAAGAACACGCTGAATGGCCTTGACGGGAGACTTCCATTTGCGTTCTAGCAGCTGTCTAGTGGTTTTCCCTCCTCCTATCTTCTCTGAGCCATTGGGGTCCTTGTGACCTGGGGGCGGGGGTGGCTCAGTCGCTAGCGCTCCAGGCTCGTAATCTGTAGTTCCCAGGTTCGAGTCCCAGCTGGGTCAGCGTTGAGATTTATCTTCGCAAAATTCCCCGCCCTGCCCACGGTCAGTAGTTGACACCGATGGGCTTGGAAAGGCCGCCGGCTGTCGGATGGGACGTTAAGCCGTGGCCCCGTGTGCGGGAGAGCCATACCCTGTGCACGTTAAAGAACACACTGGATGGCCTTAACGGGAGGCTATTATCTGTCTCTCAACAGCTGTTCCGATGGGTCCCCTCCCCCAACCTTCTCTGAGCCTTCGGGGTCCATGTGACCTGGCCATGGTGTGCAAAAATATTGCCGCTCAACAACCCAACCCTTGTGACTTGACCATTTTGCACCCATTTAGCGCAACAAAAGTGCCTCTCAAAAGTAAAAACGAACCTGTTCAACTTCTAACACTGAAGGGTCGAACTTTTAAATTTAGGGACCTACCCTTGGCCAATATTACAGAAAGGTAAATATCTATCTGTAACATATATAGGCATTGGACAAAAAAATTTGGACAGTATTATGTTATGCCAATATGGCGACACATTATGAGATAACTACTAACTCGTAAATAAGCTTTTAATGTGAGAATATGACTGAAGATAACGATCTCAATCATATCGATTCCAATCACGACTTTCAACCACAAAATCATTTATCACAATATATCATTGAATTACACTTCTAATCATTAATCACAGATTTACTTTGCTAAAATGTATAATGTACTTTATCAATCTGTGTATTGACTATTTTAGTTTTCTGCAATTTTAAACGATATTTGCAGAACAATCAATTATTAAGTATACAACTGTTTAAATATTGAAGAAATTGCGTTGAAAATCGAAATTTAGATAAGAATGAATTTATATTATAATTTATAATAAAAAAGGATGATTTTAATATGATTTTTCTCAGCAGCATTTTTTTAATTTTTTCGTTTCATTGAAATTGCGCTTACAATTTTATACTATCAAGCCGAGAATCAATAATAGTCGAACAATTTATTAATGTAAATTAATACAAAAATAATTATTAAATTAAATTAATACAAAAATAATTAAATTGTTAAATGCAAAGATTATTAATTATTATTGATATTAAATAAGATATAATACTTTTTAATTATTCAATATAATTATATAAGGGTTTATTAAATACGAAAACTTATAATTCGCTCGACTGTTTGAATGTTATTGGGGAACAAACAGACGAACTACCAAACATCCTGACAAACGCTAAATGCCAAAATGGTCCAGTTGATTTCATGACCTTCGTTTTTTTCAATCAAGTGTTTATATTATTTTTATTTTACGCTAACGATTTTTATAACAAAAAATTCTATAAACTGTGATAATCCAGATAATTAGAAATCATCTCCTTCACCGGATAGGTAAAGTGAAATGAATTCGAAAGTGTGATAATACATCATTAAATTACACATAATCATTAATTATACATTTATTGGCTTCAAAAATTTTTTGTTTCACTAAATTTGATACATCAGCATGAGAAAAAAAAAATACATAGTGCTTAGTTGAATAGTGTAGATTAGGGGTTCTCAACGTGGGGTACGCGGTTAAATTTTTTGGGGTACTCAGTGAGAGCTCAAAAGTCACTAGATATATGTTATATATATGTTTTATTTTATTCCCATTGTTATACTATAACTATAGTTTTATCTATCTATACAAGGGGTACGCCAGTTACATACACATTTCCAGGGGGTACCTGAAGCATAAAAGGTTGAGAACCACTGATATATATGTTTTATTTTATTCCCATTGTTATACTATAACTATAGTTTTATCTATCTATACAAGGGGTACGCCAGTTACATACACATTTCCAGGGGGTACATGAAACATAAAAGGTTGAGAATCACTGATATATATATGTTTTATTTTATTCCCATTGTTATACTATAACTATAGTTTTATCTATCTATACAAGGGGTACGCCAGTTACATACACATTTCCAGGGGGTACGTGAAGCATAAAAGGTTGAGAACCACTGATATAGATGTTTTATTTTATTCCCATTGTTATACTATAACTATAGTTTTATCTATCTACACAAGAGGTACGCCAGTTACATATACATTTCCAGGGGGTACGTGAAGCATAAAAGTTTGAGAACCACTGATATATATATGTTTTATTTTATTCCCATTGTTATACTATAACTATAGTTTTATCTATCTATACAAGGGGTACGCCAGTTACATACACATTTCCAGGGGGTACATGAAACATAAAAGGTTGAGAACCATTGATATATATGTTTCATTTTATTCCCATTGTTATACTATAACTATAGTTTTATCTATCTATACAAGGAGTACGCCAGTTACATACACATTTCCAGGGGGTACGTGAAGCATAAAAGGTTGAGAACCACTGATATAGATGTTTTATTTTATTCCCATTGTTATACTATAACTGTAGTTTTATCTATCTACACAAGAGGTACGCCAGTTACATATACATTTCCAGGGGGTACGTGAAGCATAAAAGGTTGAGAACCACTGATATATATGTTTTATTTTATTCCCATTGTTATACTATAACTATAGTTTTATCTATCTATACAAGGGGTACGCCAGTTACATACACATTTCCAGGGGGTACATGAAACATAAAAGGTTGAGAACCATTGATATATATGTTTCATTTTATTCCCATTGTTATACTATAACTATAGTTTTATCTATCTATACAAGGGGTACGCCAGTTACATACACATTTCCAGGGGGTACATGAAACATAAAAGGTTGAGAACCATTGATATATATGTTTCATTTTATTACCATTGTTATACTATAACTATAGTTTTATCTATCTATACAAGGGGTACGCCAGTTACATACACATTTCCAGGGGGTACATAAAACATAAAAGGTTGAGAATCACTGATATATGTTTTATTTTATTCCCATTGTTATACTATAACTATAGTTTTATCTATCTATACCAGGGGTACGCCAGTTACATACACATTTCCAGGGGGTACGTGAAGCATAAAAGGTTGAGAACCACTGATATAGATGTTTTATTTTATTCCCATTGTTATACTATAACTATAGTTTTATCTATCTACACAAGGGGTACGCCAGTTACATACACATTTCCAGGGGGTACGTGAAGCATAAAAGGTTGAGAACCACTGATATATATGTTTCATTTTATTCCCATTGTTATACTATAACTATAGTTTTATCTATCTATACAAGGGGTACGCCAGTTACATACACATTTCCAGGGGTACATGAAACATAAAAGGTTGAGAATCACTGATATATATGTTTTATTTTATTCCCATTGTTATACTATAACTATAGTTTTATCTATCTATACAAGGGGTACGCCAGTTACATACACATTTCCAGGGGGTACGTGAAGCATAAAAGGTTGAGAACCACTGATATATATGTTTCATTTTATTCCCATTGTTATACTATAACTATAGTTTTATCTATCTATACAAGGGGTACGCCAGTTACATACACATTTCCAGGGGGTACGTGAAGCATAAAAGGTTGAGAACCATTGATATATATGTTTCATTTTATTCCCATTGTTATACTATAACTATAGTTTTATCTATCTATACAAGGTGTACGCCAGTTACATACACATTTCCAGGGGGTACATGAAACATAAAAGGTTGAGAACCATTGATATATATGTTTCATTTTATTACCATTGTTATACTATAACTATAGTTTTATCTATCTATACAAGGGGTACGCCAGTTACATACACATTTCCAGGGGGTACGTGAAGCATAAAAGGTTGAGAACCACTGATATATATGTTTCATTTTATTCCCATTGTTATACTATAACTATAGTTTTATCTATCTATACAAGGGGTACGCCAGTTACATACACATTTCCAGGGGGTACGTGAAGCATAAAAGGTTGAGAACCATTGATATATATGTTTCATTTTATTCCCATTGTTATACTATAACTATAGTTTTATCTATCTATACAAGGTGTACGCCAGTTACATACACATTTCCAGGGGGTACATGAAACATAAAAGGTTGAGAACCATTGATATATATGTTTCATTTTATTACCATTGTTATACTATAACTATAGTTTTATCTATCTATACAAGGGGTACGCCAGTTACATACACATTTCCAGGGGGTACGTGAAGCATAAAAGGTTGAGAACCACTGATATATATGTTTCATTTTATTCCCATTGTTATACTATAACTATAGTTTTATCTATCTATACAAGGGGTACGCCAGTTACATACACATTTCCAGGGGGTACGTGAAGCATAAAAGGTTGAGAACCATTGATATATATGTTTCATTTTATTCCCATTGTTATACTATAACTATAGTTTTATCTATCTATACAAGGTGTACGCCAGTTACATACACATTTCCAGGGGGTACATGAAACATAAAAGGTTGAGAACCATTGATATATATGTTTCATTTTATTACCATTGTTATACTATAACTATAGTTTTATCTATCTATACAAGGGGTACGCCAGTTACATACACATTTCCAGGGGGTACGTGAAGCATAAAAGGTTGAGAACCACTGATATATATGTTTCATTTTATTCCCATTGTTATACTATAACTATAGTTTTATCTATCTATACAAGGGGTACGCCAGTTACATACACATTTCCAGGGGGTACGTGAAGCATAAAAGGTTGAGAACCATTGATATATATGTTTCATTTTATTCCCATTGTTATACTATAACTATAGTTTTATCTATCTATACAAGGTGTACGCCAGTTACATACACATTTCCAGGGGGTACATGAAACATAAAAGGTTGAGAACCATTGATATATATGTTTCATTTTATTACCATTGTTATACTATAACTATAGTTTTATCTATCTATACAAGGGGTACGCCAGTTACATACACATTTCCAGGGGGTACGTGAAGCATAAAATATTAAGAACCACTGGTATAGATGATGGTAAAAGAATTAGGAAAAGTAAATCAGAATGATTTTACTTACTAAATTCTATTCACTTAATTTATGGACTTCAGACTAAAATAGACACTAAAATACATTTTATATTTAGTTGTAAAGATAAAAATAAAGTTATCGATTTGTTTCAGCTGTTGAAAATTTATCATAAAGTAGTCTTGTTATTAGGTTAGAAGTTATAAATGGTAAAACGTTCTTTTTTTTATTCGCATGTGTCCGGTTTAAATTGCTTCGTCTGATCCAGTGACGTATTAAAAGGGGATGAGTGGCACTCTGGGCCCAAGGATCGAGAAAGGACAATACAAGACCCATCGAGAGTAATTCAGATATTGCTGATTATTTTAAATCCATTTATCAAGCATCAAGAAGCAGATTTGGATGTTTTTAAATAACATTTAATAACCTAAGTTTAGACATCAAATTATATTTTAAATAGTTATTGTTGGGTTGTTTTACCTCTGAGCGGCACTTTTTTGCACACCATGAGCTAAATGGCCAGGTCACATGGACCCCAAAGGCAAGGGCTAAATGGCCAGGTCACATGGATCCTGAAGGCTCAGAGAAGGTTGGGGGAGGGGACCCACTGGAACAGCTGTTGGGAGACAGATGGTAGCCTCAGGTCAGGGCCATCCAGCGTGTTCTTTAACGTGCACAGGATATGGCTCTCACACACACGGAGCCACGGCTTAACGTCCCATCCGACGGACGGCGGTCTTTCTAAGTCCATTGGTGTCCCCTACTGACCATGGGCAGGGCGGGGAGTTTCGCGGAGATAAATCTCAACGCTGACCCAGCTGGGACTCGAACCTGGGAACTGCAGATTACGAGCCTGGCGCGCTACCGACTGAGCCATCCCCGCCCCTTATTTACTGTTAATCAATCCTAAGTTAAATGGAAAAAGTCCGGGGATTATACATTCCATAATCTGACCCTGGTCTAATTCTCTGTTCGATTTGTACTTGCAATGGGAGACAACTCCACATTTTATAGTATCTAGTCTATACTATGGCATATAAACTGGCAGGCTCCTGTCAGACCTCTGTGGCAAGCAGCTGCTTGAGGGGGTATTTTTTTTTAGTCTATACCAAGAGTATTGAACATCGCATAGAAAACATTACAGAACCGACTCACCAAGATGGGGATTCACTTTGTTGATGCATCTGTAGCCAATGCCCTTGATATATCTCGAACCTTTTAGCTGTCGAACATCCGCAGGAAGAATGCCACAGCAACTGATGCCGTTGTTCGCAGCTGCAGCATTTCGTTGGGTTCACGGCGCTTGTTGCACGTTTCCGAGTATCTGACTTCTGCATCTTTCTCAGATGGGAAGAAGCATTCAAAAGAAGAGCGTCGAATGCAAAAAAAGAAATTGGGAAGTCTTCGATGACTTTGTTCGACGAATAACGCAAAAGCATTCGTTGACTTCCTAGATCTTTAAGGGTATCCAAGAATGCTCAAGAACGTGATTTTGAATCAATCTCAACTATATTTTCTGTTCTTTGAAAAAATTTCAGACTCTAAATGATGATAATTTTTTTATACACTCGTGAGCCTTTGTAGAATATCCAATAACGAGAAGGAGACTTCCTCCCCATCCTTGGGGCGGGGGTGGCTCAGTCGGTAGCGCGCCAGGCTAGTAATCTGTAGTTTCCAGGTTCGAGTCCCAGCTGGGTCAGCGTTGAGATTTATCTCCGCAAAATTCCCCGCGCTGCCCACGGTCAGTAGGGGACACCGATGGGCTCGGAAAGGCCGTCGTCCGTCGGATGGGACGTTAAGCCGTGGACCCGTGTGTGGGAGAGCCATACCCTGTGCACGTTAAAGAACACGCTGGATGGCCTTGACGGGAGGCTCCCATCTGTCTCCCAACAGCTGTTCCAGTGGGTCCCCTCCCCCAACCTTCTCTGAGCCTTCAGGGTCCATGTGACCTGGCTATTTAGCCCATGATGTGCAAAAAAGGGCCGCTCAGAGGTAAAACAACCCAACCCAAATCCCAATCCTTAATTTAATAATACTGACCGAGTGGTTAGCGCGCTTGGCTACTGATAAAAGAAACCTTGGTTCGAGCCCGGGTAAGACATGGATGTTTGTGTTGTCTTTCTGCTGAGGTCATGCCATCCTCACAGACCTTCTATTATGGCGTATAAACTAACAGGCGTCTGTCAGACCTCTGTGGCAAGCAGCTGCTTGAGGGGATATTTATTTATTTTATTTTTTACTCTGTGCCTAGGGGGTTAGTGTAAAGCCAACATGCAAATATCTGGCAACCTTCGTGTCACGTGACACGAAGATTGCCAGATCATTAATTTCTAAAAAAAAATCGTTGCCAGATATTTTTTCTGAATTCTATAATCAACCATGATGTTCGGATACTTTTTTGAGCGACTGTAGGTGGTCATATTATTTTGATACTAGATCGTGTGGGCTCACTCACGAAAATATTGAGCGTGTGCAGTTACCGTTCACAGCAAACTGGAGCGGTTGCGGTTAATGTTCACAGCACATTGGATCATGTGAGCTCACAAAGACCTGGATCGTGTGGGCTCACTCACGGAAATATTGAGCGTGTGCAGTTACCGTTCACAGCAAACTGGAGCGGTGCGGTTAATGTTCACAGCACATTGGATCGTGTGAGCTCACAAAGACCTGGATCGTGTGGGCTCACTCACGGAAATATTGAGCGTGTGCAGTTACCTTTCACAGCAAACTGGAGCGGTTGCGATTAATGTTCACAACACATTGGATCGTGTGAGCTCTCAAAGACCTGGATCGTGTGGGCTCACTCACGGAAATATTGAGCGTGTGCAGTTACCGTTCACAGCAAACTGGAGCGGTTGCGGTTAATGTTCACAGCACATTGGATCGTGTGAGCTCACAAAGACCTGGATCGTGTGGGCTCACTCACGGAAATATTGAGCGTGTGCAGTTACCGTTCACAGCAAACTGGAGCGTGTGCAGTAACTGCACACGCTCCAGTTTGCTGTGAACGGTAACTGGAGCGTGTACAGTTGCTGTACACGCTCCAGATATTTTTCCTGGATTCTGCAATCGACCATTGTGTTCGGATACTTTTTAGAGCGACTGTACTGCTGGCGAACCTTTTCCCTATTGTAATATGAGTGGAATGATATAGTTATGAATTTTGTTTTTTAGTTCAAAGAAGTGATATCACTCTGAAGAGAGTTCCAAGCTTAGATAGTCGGAAAATCAAAAGAAATTTCGCCATACTTAGGTTTGAAAATTTTTGGTTGGGTTGGGTGGTTTTACCTCTGAGCTGCACTTTTTTGCACACAATGGGCTAAATGGTCAGGTCACATGGACCCCGAAAGCTCAGAGAAGGTTGGGGGAGGGGACCCACTGGAACAGCTGTAGGGCCACGGCTTAACGTCCCATCCGACGGACGGCGGCCTTTCCAAGCCCATCGGTATCCCCTACTGACCGTGGGCAGGGCGAGGAATTTTGCGGAGATAAATCTCAACGTTGACCCAGCTGGGACTCCAACCTGGGAACTGCAGATTACGAGCCTGGCGCGATACCGACTGAGCCACCCCCGCCCAAGAAAATTTTGGGAATAGCAAACATTTTATTATCATAACAAATGATGTGACGATGTGATAATCCCATATAAGGTCTCATATTATTTTTTTTATAAACACATTACTTTTTCTTCCTTTTTTTCTCTATTTTAAAAAGTGATTTCAACGATAAGCTTCGCGACTTACTATATGCTCAGCTGGTGTACCAACCACGATTTTGCGAACGGAGCTATTTCCGCGATTATCTAGGACCACTAAATTCGGTATACGCTTTTCCTCTGATGGTAATTATAACAGTTAATAATCAAAAATCTACTCCTCAGTTCGCCGCAAAAACTGTTAGGCGGCGGTGGCTCAGTCGGTAGCGCGTCAGACTCGTAATCTGCAGTTTCCAGGTTCGAGTCCCAGGTGTGCCAGCGTTGAGATTTATACCCGCAAAATTCACCTCCCTGCCCACGGTCAGTAGGGGACAGCGATGGTCTTGAAAAGTCCGTCGGATGGGACGTTAAGTCGTGGCACCGTGTGCGCGAGTGCCATACCCTGTGCACGTTAAAGAACACACTCAATGGTCTTGACAGGAGGCTGCCATCTGTCTACCACTGTTCCAGTGGGTTCCCTCCCCCGAACCTTCTCCGAGCCTTCGGGTCCTTGTGACCTGGCCATTTAGCCCGTTGTGTGCAAAAAAGTGCCGCTCAGAGGTCAAGCAAAAACTGCGATGAAAATTTAAAAAAAATTATCCTTACTCATCCAGGGAAACCTGTTTAAATCCTGACTATCTCAATCGCAATCCATGGAGACATCCAAGTCATCCTTTCCCACTGCTTGTACAAGATTCCTTGGAGGATACGCATTAGGCGCGGATTGGGTATTGCATTTCATAGAGGGAATCCTCTGTGGGCCAATGGGGTAATGGGTCACCCCATTCACTGACGTAGCATCTGTACAATTTTTGTTTGTGTTTCATAAAAAAGTATAATTTTAAACTATTATTGTAAATAAATGAATCCGTAGCCTATTTTACTGATATTACAGTGGTATAATAATTCATATTGTTATATTTTTTACATGGATTAATAAGACAATTTGTTATTACTAATTTCTGTATTTTTTTCCGTAAGAATATTCCTGATAAGCAAATAGATATCTTAGCAAATAGAAATAAAATATATGGAAGGTTTTTAAAATATATGTAAAAAATAATTAAATGAATAACATTTTTTAACATGGGTCTTTTTATTGAAAAAGTACCCCTGGCCGAGGCGGGGGTGGCTCAGTCGGTAGCGCGCCAGGCTCGTAATCTGTAGTTCCCAGGTTCGAGTACCAGCTGGGTCAGCGTTGAGATTTATCTCCACAAAATTCCCCGCCCTGCCCACGGTCAGTAGGGGACACCGATGGGCTTGGAAAGGCCGCCGTCCGTCGGATGGGACGTTAAGCCGTGGCCCCGTGTCGGGAGAGCCATACCCTGTGCACGTTAAAGAACACGCTGGATGGCCTTGACGGGAGGCTACCATCTGTCTCCCAACAGCTGTTCCAGTGGGTCCCCTCCCCCAACCTTCTCTGAGCCTTCGGGGTCCTTGTGACCTGGCCATTTAGCCCATGGTGTGCAAAAAAGTGCCGCTCAGAGGTAAAACAACCCAAACAACCTGGCCATTTAGCCCATGGTGTACAAAAAAGTGCCGCTCAGAGGTAAAACAACCCAATCCCCCTGGCCGATCAGAACCTTAGATCCGCTCCTGTTATGCATATATCTTAAATTTAGTGATTATTACCAGAGAATTCTTCGTCTTCTTTGTCACTGAGTTAGCATCTATCTTTGTCTTAATTTTGAAAACATTCAACTTCATTCATTTTTCCAAATTCGTTTGAAATTGTAATACAGTGGACTCCCGATATAACGCGCATGTCGGACGGGAAACAACACCCGCGTTATAAGGTGAACCGCGTTATACCGAGCGGCGCGGTGGCGACACAATAAATTTCACACTGTAAGCTTTTCTTTTACTCATCATGCATACAATAATTAAACACTATTCAAAATACATGCAGGAACTCAATACATACACAATTACTCAATACGCAGTAACAATAAAATGCGATACTCACTAACGCCGCACGGACTGTATAAACATATTTGAACTTATCGCGAACATCGCCCGCGCTATAACCGAGTGCGCGGTATAACGAGCAGCGCTATAACGAAGGTCCACTGTATTTGTTTGTTTTTTTCAGAAGAGAAATGAAAATTGCTGTATTATTTATGTATTTTTTAATAATTATTATAATATTTTATTATTACCACTTCGAATTATTATAATATTTTATTACCACTTGAATAATATACCTTAATGTGTAATAATATAAATTAAAAGTGATTTTCTTTTGCAATACTTTTTGTTGAGAATTTTTCGAAATCGTTGGAACGCCCTTTTTTCATACATATATACATATCGGAAATATTTAAAATACCTCTTTTTTTTTTCATTTTGAAAAACTAGTACTCTAATTCAGCACATTGTCAAGATTATTTTATTAGTTTTCAAATTTTAAAAAGCCGACAAAAAATGTTTTATTAGTTTTACCGCTTTTAATCATCAAAACTGGATGAAAAGAATAATTTTGAAATCCTTTTTGTGTGGAATTTCTCCTTCCCTCCTCGATTCTTCTCTTTGCTTTTGCCCCCTTGTTTAGACAATTACCGTTCCATTCATCTTGTAAGAGACAACATCGAAGATGGGGGCGGGGGTGGCTCAGTCGGTAGCGCGCCAGGCTCGTAATCTGTACTTCCCAGGTTCGAGTCCCAGCTCGGTCAGCGTTGAGATTTATCTCCGCAAGCTCGTAATCTGTACTTCCCAGGTTCGAGTCCCAGCTGAGTCAGCGTTGAGATTTATCTCCGCAAAATTCCCCGCCCTGCCCACGGTCAGTAGGGGACACCGATGGGCTTGGAAAGGCCGCCGTCCGTCGGATGGGACGTTAAGCCGTGGCCCCGTGTGCGGGAGAGAGCCATACCCTGTGCACGTTAAAGAACACGCTGGATGGCCTTGACGGGAGGCTACCATCTGTCTCCCAACAGCTGTTCCAGTGGGTCCCCTCCCCCAACCTTCTCTGAGCCTTCGGCGTCCATGTGACCTGGCCATTTAGCCCATGGTGTGCAAAAAAGTGCCGCTCAGAGGTAAAACAACCCAACCCATCGAAGATGAGTCTATCCTCTCAGTTACCCATTTCTGCAGGCAAAACAACTGTCATGCACTTGGGTCGTTGCAGTCAGAAGCAGAACTATCTTATCACCGGCTCCTCAATCATCAGTGTATCAGTTCAGTTAGATTTGTGTGTAACCATTTCTCCCAATCTCTCATTTTCTTTACACTGCCAAAAATCACAAAAAAAAAAAGCCAACCGTGTCGCCTTCATGATTTTGCGCTGTTATAAGAAGTGCAATAATAACCTCACATGATATCTGGCATCACTGGTTGAACACCCACTCAGATGTTTTAGCAAGAGACTACCTGGGTTGGGTTGGGTTGTTTTACCTCTGAGCGGCACTTTTTTGCACACCATGGGCTAAATGGCCAGGTCACATGGGCCCCGAAGGCTCAGAGAAGGTTGGGGGAGGGGACCCACTGGAACAGCTGTTGGGAGACAGATGGTAGCCTCCCGTCAAGGCCATCCAGCGTGTTCTTTAACGTGCACAGGGTATGGCTCTCCCACACACGGCGCCACGGTTTAACGTCCCATCCGACGGACGGCGGCCTTTCCAAGCCCATCGGTGTCCCCTACTGACCGTGGGCAGGGCGGGGAATTTTGCGGAGATAACATGTCATAATTACCCCAAGTATTCAAAGAAGATTGGGAAAGGGAACCCACTGGACAGCTGTTAGGAGACCGATGAGAATCTTCCATCAAGGCTATCTAGCGTGTTCTTTAACGTGCACAGGGTATGGCTCTCCCACACACGGCGCCACGGCTTAACGTCCCATCCGACGGACGGCGGCCTTTCCAAGCCCATCGCTGTCCCCTACTGACCGTGGGCAGGGCAGGGAGAGACTACCTGGACTTTCTAACTCAATCTATGAGGAGCAACTGAAAGTGCTCCATTTCACTCCTTGGAATGGAGAAGGTTGGTTCATGATCTAAAAATCTGTTGTAAAATCATTAACAACCTTCTTTATTCAAATCCAATCGAGCCATTAATTCATGTCTTGGACTCTAGCAGAACAAGGAGACATCCTTTCTGTATACATATTTCTTATGCTAGAACAAACTGTAAATATCATTCCTTCATATGCCGAGTTCTCGTGTTTGGAACTCTACCTCCTGATGTTGTGCTGTCCCCAACTTTGCGTATTTTCGAAGATCGACTAAATACAGTCGACTTGGCCAAATTTCTAAAATGTTTTAAGTTTTAACCTTCTTTATGTATGTAATTATATGCTCTCAAAATGTTAACCATGGGGCGGGGGTGGCTCAGTCGGTAGCGCGCCAGGCACGTAATCTGTAGTTCCCAGGTTCGAGTCCCAGCTGGGTCAGCGTTGAGATTTATCTCCGCAAAATTCCCCGCCCTGCCCACGGTCAGTAGGGGACACCGATGGGCTAGGAAAGGCCGCCGTCCGTCGGATGGGACGTTAAGCCGTGGCCCTGTGTGCGGGAGAGCCATACCCTGTGCACGTTAAAGAACACGCTGGATGGCCTTGACGGGAGGCTACCATCTGTCTCTCAACAACTGTTCCAGTGGGTCCCCTCCCCCAACCTTCTCTGAGCCTTCGGGGCCCATGTGACCTGGCCATTTAGCCCATGGTGTGCAAAAAAGTGCCGCTCAGAGGTAAAACTACCCAACCCAGTGTTAACCATAGTGTAAACCACAACAAGTGTTAACCATATTGTAAATATTTTTCTATTTTTGATGTCTTGAGCGGTGTTAGCGTATATTTTTGTGCCTTGCTCTCAACAGAAGAAATTACCTAATTATTTACTCCCCTGAACCTAATATAAGCTTTAGTTTCCTGAATTGTTTAATTCAGACAAAGATAAAGTTGAAAAAAACATGTCTCATCTGAGATAAATTGAATCTCAAATTTAGATAAATCCGTTACGAACTTTCCATTAGTTAATATGCCAAACAACCATAATAATTTTTCAGAAATTCCTAGGTCAGCTAAAGTAAGAACAAGGACTCTCTGATCATCAGCACTTTAAACGAGGCTACGCTGTACTTCACATGCAAATGAAACGACTTTAGAGACAGAAAAGAGAACTGAAACGTTCCTGGTTGTCCACATGATATATGGATAACTTCAAGACTCTGTATCCTGGTAAGGAAAACTAGGAGCTCAGCCGTTTCTCCACCAGCAATCTCCTCGAACCCATCCCCCCCCCCAACCTCAAATCCCCCGAGCTTTTCTTATCATTTTGTCCCCCTCTTTAAGATCCGCCTTCAACTTTTTCTTTCACTTGTTTAGTCATTCCTCTGAACTTTCCATGTCCTTCTTCCTTTCTCATCCCAGGTTCGTGGCGATAAACGAGGCGATAAACACACCAGGATGTGTCTAGGACGCGTCACTCAGTGACGCTCCCAAAGTGCAATAAAAAAAAGATCACTTCCCTCCTCTCTTTCGGCTCTCTCCTCCCATCTCTCCTCTCGCAGACGGGATCCCCTTTGGCTTGACCTAGTCCTCTTATGTTTTGCTAAACGCGTGACCCTTGGAGGAGCCGGATACTAAAAATAGAACGCAAGGTTTCGTCACAATAGATGACGTTCCCTCGCTTCCGTGTCGAGATGCATGCACGTGTTTGCTACATATGCACACACGCACAACAGTGGCATAGTTTAGGTCTAACGGTCCCCGTCCATGGAGGCCAAGTTCACCGCTATTCAAGGTGGTGTTGGGGGGGGAGGGACTGAGCAGGAGGGATGGCAGTGTAGGGTGAAGGCATTCAAGTGAAGTACGAAGGGAAAAGGAGAAATAAGTCGCGAGGAGGCTGAGCATCAGCACAGTCTGATGAAAACACTCACCTATCTGAGTGTTCATCTGCCACGTGAGAAATGGAATGTGGAAGAAAATGAAATTTTTTGAAGATATGGGGGTGGGGGGGGGGCGTTGGTTGATTAGGTGCCGCGTCAAGTTAGTAATCTACACTTTCCAGGTTTTACTCACAGCTGTTCCAGAGTTGAGACTCATTTCCGCTAAACCCCATACTGTCCCATTGATTAAAGGGGCAGCGATAGGTTGGCAAAAGCCTCCGTCCGTCTGATGGGACGTTAAACCGTGGTCCCTTATGCAGAAGAGTCATAGACTGTGTCTTTAAAGAACGTGCTAGATGAGCTTTTTTATGTAAAGAATATGAATTTTTTTTTGTTCATAAAAGTAATGAATACAGTACAGTCGCTCAAAAAATATCCGAACACTACGGTTGATTACAGAATTAAGAAAAAAAATCTGGCAACGATTTTTTTTAGAAATTAGTGATCTGGCAACCTTCGTGTCACGTGATTTCACGCGCATGCGCATAAGAAATTCCGTTAAGGGACTGCCTCAAGGACACCCACGCTGTAGGACGACGACGCTCTCTCCGTACGTTGCAGTTTTCAACTCTAAATTCTTCATAATGGAAGGCTTGTGTGCTATCTGTGGGAATGAAGTTCTAGAGACGACTGACAAACGCTCAGATTCCATCAGATGTAAAGGGGCCTGTAGAAGCCAATTTCACTACTATTGTGCAAATATTACAGAAGATAACTTCCATCAAATTTTTTGCAGAACGCAAAAACAAATGGAAGTGTATGAAATGCAAGTCTTCTGATGCTTCCCCTGCCAGGTCGCACGATATTGAGGATGCTGCGTCAGGTGCTTCTTCGACTTTCGCTGAATCCTTGGAGAGAGATCAAGGCTTCAGTTCCGAACAAATGGCATCAATGAAATCTTTAATATACCATTCGGTTAAACAGGCAATGACTGAATGCATGGGTGACCTGAAGAGCAATATCGTGGAACTTACCAAATCATTAGATTTTTTATCAGGAAAATATGATGAATTGCGAGATAAGGTTGAAAATGTCACTCAGGACTTGGTTCTCTGCAGACATGAAAATAAGAATTTATTAGCTAAGAATCAGAAATTGGAAAATACGATTGAAAATTTATCAGAAAGGGTAAATGATTTGGAACAGGAAAGCAATGTGTGCAACTTAGAAATTCAAGGTATACCCGAATTATTACAAGAAAATGCAAAGAACATCGTAGGGAAAATTGCTAATTTCCTAAATGTTAACTTTAAATCCCAAGAGGTACTGGAATGTTTCAGAATTGGTAAAAAGGAAGAGACTGCAACACGTCCACGTACAATCTTAGCAAAGTTTAAAGACCGAGCCCTACGAGATGCTTTTCTTGACAAAGTAAAAGGACATCGTGATTTGAATACCAAAGATGTAGGTATTGTTAATGAAAAGCATATAATCTACATCAACGAACATTTGTCAAGATTTTATAGAGATCTCTTCCACAAGGCAAGAAGAGCCAAAGTAGAAAAACAATACAAATATATATGGGTAAAAAATGGGAAAATATTTCTAAGAAAGGAAAACGGAGCACAATGCCGCCTTGTTAAATCTGAACGAGATTTGTTCTCATTGTATTTTTTTTTTTGTTCACAGTGAAATATCTTTCATCTTTTAATGGCTACACCTAATTATGTTCAGTCTGAAAATCTCAGTCTGATTTATGGTAATTGCTTTAATAAATCAACTTTTTCTATTTTCTCACTCAACTGTAGAAGTCTGTACAAAAACCTTGATGAGATCTTGGTAACTTTAGAAAGTAGTAGTTTTCTATTTGATTCTCTCGTATTTGTGGAAACATGGCAAAATAACAATATTCCACATATCAATGGCTATACTGGTGTAGGTTTGGGAAGAGAGGCTCGTAAAGGTGGAGGAGTAGCACTTTATTTCAGAGAAAGCTTATCTTTCAAAATATTAAACAATTTGTCAGTTATTACTGATGATTACGAGATTTTGCTTGCTAAATCAGGAAATCTGATTGTGGGCAGTATTTATCGACCACCTCAGGGTAATGTACAATTATTTCTGTCACATCTAGAATTTGTTTTAAACTCATTACTTAAACTGAAATCGATCTTTATATTAATGGGTGACTATAACCTTGATATTATGAACCAAGATAAAAATGTATTAAATTTAATAGACCTAGTTAATTCATATGATTGTTTTGCTTTAAACAGTGGATTACCAACTAGAGTTGGAAATCAAAGTTCTACACTAATTGATTATGGAATTTCGAATGTAGATTACCAAAATGGAGTTCTGATGTCAAAAATTACAGATCATTTCCCCACATTTTTTCTGGACCAAAGGACAAATTTTCAAATGCTACCTAGCAGTTATAGATATAGAGAAATCAATGAGAATAATATTCTGCAATTGCAATATAAATTAAATCGTATTGATTGGCAATTCCTTTACTTAATCAGCGATGTAAATGAAGCATATAATTATTTCATAAATATTTTTATAAATCACTATAATAAATATTTACCCACGGGTATTAAGAAGTTCCAAAGGCCAAATAAATATGCTGCTTGGATGACGAAAGATCTGAAAAAATTAATAACTAAAAGAGATAATTTATACAAAAAAGCGAAAGAAACCCATTTAGAGGATGACAGTTCTGCATATAAAGAATTTCGTAATTTCATTACTGCCCAAATCAGACGAACAAAGAACGGCTGTTATAACAGTAGATTTGATTCTAGCAAAAATTCTAAACAGAAATGGAAATATCTCAACGATGTTTTGGGTAGAAATAAATGTAAGTCAATAGTAGGAGACATTTCTTCTGATGATGCAATTATTGCTGATGACTATGCGAAGTCCAATGCCTTCAATAGCTATTTTCATGATACCGTTAACGAATTGATACTGAACCAAACTGAAAAATTTCATGGCAAATATAAATATCAAATTGAGTGTATAGAGCAGACATTTTATGTCATGCCAATTGTTACTCAAGAGATCAGTAACATAGTGAATGATCTAGGAGCTGATAAGTCACCAGGTATAGATGACATAAATATTAATGTAATTAAAAAGGTTATACATATACAATAAAAGAACCTTTGTGCTATATATTTAATTTATCAATAATAAACGAAGTATTCCCGGATAAACTGAAAATTGCCAGAATTCTTCCCATACATAAATCAGGTGATAAAGAAAATATAGAAAACTACAGACCTATTTCAATTTTGCCAATCTTCTCGAAAATCTTTGAAAAGCTAATTTGTACACGTATTACTAAATTCCTAGATAATATGAAAATTATCACACAACAACAATATGGTTTTCAAAATAAAAAATCTACTCAGACAGCCATTGCAGATTTATATGAGCATATTGTCAATCATTTGGATGCAGGTCACATTGGATTAGCTGTATATCTTGATTTTACGAAAGTATTTGACAGTATTAACCACGAAATTTTGTTAAAGAAAATTGAATTTTATGGCCTGACAGGTAAAATAAATAACTGGTTAAAAAGCTACTTATTTCAGAGGAAAGCTCTTGTAGAAGTAAATGGTAGTATATCAGATGAACATTTTATTTACAGAGGTGTGCCTCAAGGTTCGATTCTTGGTCCGATCCTTTTCCTACTTTACATTAACGATTTAGCAAAGTTACACATTAATTCAAAGATGTTATTATATGCTGATGATACAAGTATTATCGATTTCAACCAAGAAATCGATAATACTTGTAATTTCAACCAACTACTCTCTCAATATTATATCTGAATGGTGCAGACATAACAATTTATTAATAAATGTCAAGAAATCCAAATACATGATTTATAAAAATAAAAACAAAAATATCGATGAGAAATGTTTCGATGTGAAGATTAATGAAATTAAGCTAAAGAGATGCACTGAATATAAATTCTTAGGAATATGGATCGATGAAAATCTGAACTGGTTATTTCACGTAAAGCAGCTGAGAATCACTCTGTCAAGGAATATTGGTATGATTGGTAAAATACGTCATCTGGTTAACAAATTTTGACAAATTTATACTACTCTTTCATTTATTTTTATATAACATATGGAATTTTAGTCTGGGGTAATACTTTTGACTATAATCTGAATGCAATATATCGTCTTCAGAAAAGAATTGTTAGATATATTGTTGGTAAAAGATATTATGATCCCGTGGCACATTTATTTTCTGAGGTTAAAATTCTTAATGTCTATAATAATTACAAACTGATATCAGGAAACTTTGTGTATTCGATTACAATGATATTGATTAAATTGGATAGATTTAAAGACTCTTTTCAGAGTCTTTCGAATTTTCATAATTATGAAACACGTCATAGAGAGGATCTGAGTATACCTATGTGTCGATTGTCAATTTGGCAGAGATCTATCAAATACAATGCAGTAAAAATTTGGTCTGAATTTCCTGATGATGTTAAAAATGCAAAATCTTTAAAATGATTTAAAATCAAATGTAGAACGTTTCTTCTTACAAAGCAATGAAATCTTCTTCTATGTATCAATGTAATATGTCTCATAACCATTTGACCTTTTATACTATTGAATTATTGTACTATTTGAATTAGTGTATACTTTACTGTTGTCATAATTGAACTAAAGGAAATAGGGAGCATTAACTAAAAATAAGCGTCAGCTTACTATGCTCTCCTTTTTTGTTTCGCCTTTCCTATTAAACACCAATATTTAATATGATTGTTATTTACCTTTTCTGATGCAATTGATATTTCTCAGCTATTTCACTTCTCAATTTTTCTCACGTATATATTAATTGTTATTAGATAATTATGATATGTAAATGTATATTGTATTGACTGGCGGAATAAAATAAAGATTATTATTATTTCAGAGTTGCTTAGTTAAAATTATGAAGGAAAATATGACAGGTGTTGAGACATCATTTCCATGCATTTCATTGGTCGGCGGTCATAGACTGGTAACTTACTAGCAATATTGCAGGAGGTAGATAAAGGCAGATGGAATTGGTTCTTTTTAACACTTTTTCTTTCTTTCTTAAATAAGAGCTCATCAAATTAATAGTATAAAGTAGAAATGGTCATAACATGGCCGTATTATTTGAGATTTTTTTCAAAATAAATTCTTACATTACGAGAATCTTCCACCAGATCAAGTCTCCCGTCAAGGCCATCCAGCATGTTCTTTAACGTCCACAGGGTATGGCTCTCCACGCTCTTTCCACAAGTATAATCCGGATACTGAAATAACTTACAAATTTACCACACGGATAAGTAATTTTGTTACTAAATAAATGTGTTTTATTGAAAAACTTACAAATAATTATAGAAGTGACATAAAGCATTTTTTATTTGATAAATAAAAGTGTTTCATAGAACTCTTTTCCTAGTGGCCTGTGGAATAACGGGGTGGGGGCTGGGTCAGTCGGTAGCGCGCCAGACTCGTAATCTGTAGTTCCCAGGTTCGAGTCCCAGCTGGGTCAGCGTTGAGATTTATCTCCGCAAAATTCCCCGCCCTGCCCGCGGTCAGTAGAGGACACCGATGGGCTTGTAAAGGCTGCCGTCCGTCGGATGGAACGTTTAGCCGTGGCCCCGTGTGCGGGAGAGCCATACCCTGTGCACGTTAAAGAACACGCTGGATGGCCTTGACGGGAGGCTACCATCTGTCTCCCAACAGCTGTTCCAATGGGTCCCCTTCCCAAACCTTCTCTGAGCCTTCGGGGTCCATGTGACCTGGCCATTTAGCCCATGGTGTGCAAAAAAGTGCCGCTCAGAGGTAAAACAACCCAACCCAACATGCAACCTGTGTGTTTGTTGTTGATTGATTCTTATGTTTAAAAATGTGGATTTTTCCTTTATACGATTTCAAAAATAAAGGAAAAAAATGACAATGATTTTATCATTTGCATACGTTAGTTTTGAAAAAGCTAGGTCAACAAAATGCATTTCTTTGGAAACATCCAAAAAACTTCGTATTCCCTTATTTTTTTCCAATTAAATAAGAAATATAATCACTTAAAGTTTCTTAATTATTTTTAACCTATAGCAATATAGGTATTTATTTAACGTTCAGTTTGGTTTCTTCTGTGCTGCTTTATACGCTAATAATAAAAATAAAATAAATACCCCCTCAAGCAGCTGCTTGCCACAGAGGTCTGACAGGAGCCTGTCAGTTTATATGCCATAGTAGAAGATCTGAGAGGATGACAGGACCTCAGCAGAAAAACAACACGTACAACCATGCCTTATCCGGGGCTCGAACCCAGGTCCCTTAGATCAGTAGCCAAGCACGCTAACCACTCGGCCATGGGACGGCTATACGCTAATAGTAGGCAATAACTCCATCCCAAATTAAGCGTTATCCTTGATACTATCAATAAACTTCATCCGAAGCCTCCAGCATCGTCATGACCTGCTTCCCCGATCCTCTTATATGATCTCGAAGCAACATTTCACTTGACAACACACATTCAGAAGAAGGGTTTACGAAGTACACAGGAAACAGAGACTACACCAATACCCAGAAGACGAACGACAGACCTAATAACTCCCGTACCATTCCCTTCTCAGCCAAGCGTGAAAGAAAGAGAAGTAATCAGACCTATGTAGGTGTCATGTGGGAGACTGGGTCATGGTGCTGCAACTGCCCACCCTTTTCTTCTCTCCATCCCTCTTCTGAGGAAAGGCTCTTTCTCTCTCCGTAATAACATCTCTCTTTCTCTCGTAACTCTCTGACCGTTCTCTCTTCGCCATAAATAGAGCAGAACCAGATTTACATTCTGAGTCTCTACGTGACCTTCAGGCAGAAACTTGTTTAATCCCAATCCCTTTCGAAGAAACAACAACATCCTCTGATATGTTGTTTGTTTTGGTCTACGATATGGATGTCGTTCTTTTTTCGTAATCGCTGTTCCCCTTCAGAGAAATAGCGTTCGAGTGAGCTTTGCTGGGAACGTAAAATAGAAAAACCTAACCTTCGGGAACTCGAAGTTAAAAGGATTTCGAATCACACACGATTTATCATCGCGGAAAATTACAAGAAGTCAGTGTTGCTGAAGAAATTATTATTGTTTATCCTGGAGTAAAAGTTAATGCAAATCTATTTCTAAGCGAAATCAGTCGTCTCCTTTTGTGTCTTTGTTTTCTTCGCCTTGATGCCATCGGATCAAAGGGGGCGGGGGTGGCTCAGTCGGTAGCGTGTCAAGCTCTTAATCTGTAGTTCCCAGGTTCGAGTCCCAGCTGGGTCAGCGTTGAGATTTATCTCCGCAAAATTCCCCTCCCTGCCCACGGTCAGTAGGGGACACCGATGGGCTTCGAAAGACCGCCGTCCGTCGGATGGGACGTTAAGCCGTGGCCACGTGTGCGGGAGAGCCATACCCTGTGCACGTTAAAGAACACGCTGGATGGCCTTGACGGGAGGCTACCATATGTCTCCCAATAGCTGTACTAGTAGGTCCCCAACCTTCTCTGAGCCTTCGGGGTCCATGTGACCTGGCCATTTAGCCCATTGTGTGCAAAAAAGTGCCGCTCAGAGGTAAAACAACCCAAAACAAACCATCAGATCAAAACTTTCGTGACGTTTCTGACATCTACAATCAGAAATACTCCTATACACCATTTTTCATCTTTTTTAATCCTTTTAGGTCGAAATTTGATTCCTAACTCAACGGATCTTTCGCATCCAAAATTCCATAAACATTTCTGAGAACTAAAACATGAAATACCCCTGGGTACACACCAAGGGGTAGGTCAGGGTTTGACCAAAATTTGTCCTCCATTTAACCTCGAAGGACACGTCGGATCCAAAATTTCGTAGTGTTTCTGCTGTCTATAATCCAATTTATCCGTAATCGAAAATTTTCAGACCTTGGCCACATGTCCTTCATAGGTAGATTTCGGTGTTACTCTAGTAGTATAGTCCCAACCGGGGAATCCCCCTTTGCACAGTGCTTTCCTCTCATATGACGTCATTTACCACGCCCCTATGACGTAACTGACCACGCCCCCTTATTAATATTCATGATTAATTCCTCCCTTTTTAACCCGTGGCGCCATCTGGTGACTATGAGGAGTACTATTTTCAGAAAAAACCCTATTTTAATACGAATCATTAATTATGAATATTAATAAAGGGGGCGTGGTCGGTTACGTCATAGAGGGAGTGGTCAGTGACGTCATAGGGGGAAGCACTGTGCAAAGGGGGATCCCCGGTTGGGACTACACTACTTACTCTCCTTTGTTTCACTCACAACAATACTCAGCCAGTATTGTTTCTGTTAAGTATTTTATCTTCCACAACTCTTCAACTACTGACCGAATATTTTTGAAATTCAGGATTTAGATAAATATGATTGAGATCTTTCATTTTTTTTACATCCTATTTTCCCCTAAAAAAAGTATTTAAGAAATTACAGAGCTTTGAATTTGACTCTCTATTGAGTTAATATGAGGTTGTTATTTCAATGTCTCTTTCCATTTCTCCACCCAGTATATATATATATAATTTAATACATTTTCTTCCTTTTTTCTTTCAATTATAAGGAAACAAATGAGACAGACACTTTACACTGACTCGTTATGATTGACACCCATGTAGAAGAGAAAGTTACAGAAGAACACGCTAGATGGCCTTAAAGGAGACTTCCATTTATATCCTAACAGCTGAGGCTGTTAGCCTTTGGTGTTCGTGTGACCTGGTAGTTTTAGCCCACTGTGTTCCAAAAAATTGCCACTCAGAATTTGGGTTGTTTTACCTCTGAATGGCACTTTTTTGCACACAATGGGCTAAGTGGCCAGGTCACAAGGACCCCAACGGCTCAGAGAAGTTTGGGGTGAGAGCACCTACTGGACAACTGGCAGGAGACAGATAGTTGCCTCCCGTTAACACCACCCAGTGTGTTCTTTAACATGCACAAGGTATGCCTCTACCGCATACAAACCACAGCTTAACGTCTCATTGGACGGACGGCGGCTTTTTTAAGCCCATCCGTGTCCCCTACTGTTCGAGGGTAGGGGGGACTTCGACTGAAACCCCCACACCTCCAGCTCAAAAATAAAACAACCACATTAAAATACCAAATCCGGGACCTTCACTTTTCAAGGTTAATTAGGACGGCTCATTTGCTGGACATGTCCGCTCCATACTCCTTGTGAACTCAATGACGAGAATCGAACCCGAATATAACATGAGATCATCACCGGGCAAATTGGGTTGGGTTGTTTTACCTCTGAGCGGCACTTTTTTGCACAGCATGGGCTAAATGGCCAGGTCATATGGACCCCGAAGGCTCAGAGAAGGTTGGGGGGAGGGGACCCATTGGAACAGCTGTTGGGAGACAGATGGTAGCCTCCCGTCAAGGCCATCCAGCGTGTTCTTTAAAGTGCACAGGGTATGGCACTCCCGCACACGGGCCCACGGCTTAACGTCCCATCCGACGGACGGCGGCCTTTCCAAGCCCATCGGTGTCCTCTACTGACCGTGTGCAGGGCGGGGAGTTTAGCGGAGATAAATCTCAACGCTGACCCAGCTGGGACTCGAACCTGGGAACTACAGGTTACGAGCTTGGCGCGCTACCGACTGAGCCACCCACTCCCCGCCGGGCAAATGAATAAATCATGAAGCACCGAATGAAAAATGCTCTCCTGATTACGAAAGCAACACGCAACTTCACCAGTTGGTTTACCTGCTCTGAGGAAGTAATTAAACTTCGAGAACTGAACCAAAGAGCAGCGGAATTTAACCCAGAAAACCCTATCATTAAACAGTGATGCGACGACAACAGTTCATCCCTATCATTACCCATCACCTCGTCAGCTGACTCGATAAGATATAGGTTAGACTCTAAGCTGAAGGGTAAACACATTTTTTCTTCTGAATGAAGGACCTTTAAGTTTTCGTTCGCTGGTGTTTCCTGATCTTGGATCACGATTTGTAATGGTATAGTTCGCATTTAATCGTTTACTGTAGCTCCAAAATAGATCTTTTACAAATATATGCGTGATTTGGGGATCATCTGTGAAGAGTTTTTTCGTTTTAAACGGTTGTTGAGGATAATTTTTGCAAATAAGATTGTCACAGTTTCGAATTCACCTTTGACTAATATCATTATTTTTCCTAAAATAAATTCTATCCTCTGGTCATATTTGATCTGAATTTGCTTTTCTTTTCGTGTTAGGTGGTCGTAGGTCAAGGTGGTCGAGTGGTTAGTGTTGTTGTTGGGTTTTTTTACCTCTGAGCGGCACTTTTTTGCACACCATGGGCTAAATGGCCAGGTCACATGGACCCCGAAGGCTCAGAGAAGGTTGGGGGAGGGGACCCACTGGAACAGCTGTTGGGAGACAGATGGTAACCTCCCGTCAAGGCCATCCAGCGTGTTCTTTAACGTGCACAGGGTATGGCTCTCCCTCACACGGGGCCACGGCTTAACGTCCCATCCGGCGGACGGCGGCCTATCCAAGCCCATCGGTGTCCCCTACTGACCGTGGGCAGGGCGGGGAATTTTGCGGAGATAAATCTCAACGCTGACCCAGCTGGGACTCGATCCTGGGAAAGATTACGAACCTGGCGCGCTACCGACTGAGCCACCTCCGCCCCGAGTGGTTAGTGTGCGTGGCTGTTGATCAAAAGGACTCGGGTTCGAGCACCGGATAAGACATGGACCTATTAATTAGATTTTTGCTGTTATAGTGATCATTGTGGTCATTAGCTACTTAATTGATCTGTTAATTAATTATCGTTATTTTACTTTAATTAATTATCATTTTATTCTTTTTTCTTAAAATTCTGATGATTTTGAACTTACTCATTGTATAGTTAAATTTTAGGTACAGTCGCTCAAAAAAGTATCCGAACACTATGGTATAGTGTTCGGATACTTTTTTGACCGACTGTACTGCAACAACCTAGTCAAGCTTTTGAGTTGTGTATATATTGATTGAAATTAATATAGAATTTCTAATAATAATAAACTTGAATTATAACTTCTAAAATACGCATTTAATGGAAAATTCTGGGTTGGGTTGTTTTACCTCTGAGTGGCACTTTTTTGCACACCATGGGCTAAATGGCCAGGTCACATGGACCCCGAAGGCTCATAGAAGATTGGGGGAGGGGACCCACTGGAACAGCTGTTGGGAGACAGATGGTAGCCTTCCGTCAAGGCCATCCAGCGTGTTCTTTAACGTGCACAGGGTATGGCTCTCCCACACACGAGGCCACGGCTTAACGTCTCATCCGACGGACGGCGGCCTTTCCAAGTCCATCGGTGTCCCCTACTGACCGTGGGCAGGGCGGAGATTTTGCGGAGATAAATCTCAACGCTGACCTAGCTGGGACTCGAACCTGGGAACTACAAATTACGAGCCTGGCGCGCTACCGACTGAGCCACTCCCGCCCTTGTGGAAAAATCTGAGGGAATAAAATTAAAGATCATAATCAGAACTATTCAAATATCTATTTTCAACAATATTCGTTTCGTATTTAAAAAGTTACGGGAGCTGGAATATTTAACAAAAATAATCTCTCATAAGAAATGATAAAAAAAAACTCTCAGAAATTAATTACAACTTAAATAAAAAGTATCGTTTCAAAGCATTTAATAAAATATATATTTTAAGAGTTCGAGAAATTATTATTTCAATATTGGACAATAATGAATAATATTTATAAAACAAGATGCTTTGCTGTTAAATATCACAGCTTCCATAATTCTCTAAATAGATGAACGAATATTGTTGAAAATCACGATTTAAATACATTTGGTTGTGATCTTTATCTTCAGTTACATTTTTCCATTAAATGGATCTTTTAGAAGCTCTAGAGTTTCGAAGTTAAATTTCCATTGTTTTAACATGGATAGTGTAATCATTCCTTGCATTGTGCTCTTAGTTATAAATATCTCCATTACTAAACATATCCTTTCGACCTTTAGTCACATTTTCCATAAAGATATTTGTTTTAGAAGTTAGATAGCTTCGAAGTTAGTTTCCTATTGACATAACATGGATTGGCCACAACTCAATCACTTAGTGTAGATGTGCTTATGCAAAAGAAAGAAAAGCACAGAAGGGAATATATAAGCGAAAGAGAACTCTGAAAATACTCTTTATAAACGGATAAGTGGAGAAGTGCTTCTGTAAACGAAGGAGAAGTGCTTCTGTAAACGAAGGAGAACTGCAGAAGCATTCCTATGAATGAAGAAAAGCAGGAATATCATACAAATGGAGAACTCGAGAGTTCGTCACACAAAAGGAACGATACAGAGAGAACTTTTCAGTTTGGGGCGGGGGTGGCTCAGTCGGTAGCGCGCCAGACTCGTAATCTGTAGTTACAAGGTTCGAGTCCCAGCTGGGTCAGCGTTGAGATTTATCTCCGCAAAATTCCCCGCCCTGCCCACGGTCAGTAGGGGACAGCGATGGACTTGGAAAGGCCGCCGTCCGTCGGATGGGACGTTAAGCCATGGTCCCGTGTGCGGGAGAGCCATACGCTGTGCACGTTAAAGAACAAGCTGGATGGCCTTGACGGGAGGCTGGAACATCTGTCTCCCAACAGCTGTTCCAGTGGGTCCCCTCCCCCAACTTTCTCTGAGGCTTCGGGGTCCATGTGACCTGGCCATTTAGCCCATGGTGTGCAAAAAAGTGCCGCTCAGAGGTAAAACAACAACAACAACGATACAGAAGTTCTTATAAATAAGAAAGTGTTCGTACGAACGAGAGATCTGTAGAAGTGCTCATAAACCAAGATGGGGCCGGGGGGAGGGGGGGGGGTGCTCAGTCTGCAGTTCCTAGGTTCGAGTCCCAGCTGAACCAGCGTTGAAATTTATCTCCGAAAAATTCCCCGCCCTGACCACGGTCAATAGGGGACAACGATGGTGCTTGAAAAGGCCACCGTCAGTCTCATGGGACGTTAAGCCGTGGCTATGTGTGCGGGAGAGCCATACCCTGTGCACGTTAAAGAACACACTGGATGGTCTTGTCGAGAGGCTACCATCTGTCTCCCAACAGCTGTTCCAGTGGGTACCCAACCTTCTCTGAGCCTTCGGGGTCCATGTGACCTGGCCATTTAGCCCATGGTGTGCAAAAAGGTGCCGCTCAGAGGTAAAGCAACCCAACAAAACCCTGGATGGCCTTGACGGGAGGCTACCATCTGTCTCCCAACAGCTGTTCCAGTGGGTCCCCTCCCCCAACCTTCTCTGAGCCTTCGGGGTCCATGTGACCTGGCCATTTAGCCCATGGTGTGCAAAAAGGTGCCGCTCAGAGGTAAAACAACCCAACTGAAATGCTCCTTCTGGGTGTAGCGAAAAATCGCTCTCGTTTTAAAATAGTACGAACGTAAAGGTATTCGATGCCTCATTGGATTTCGATTCGTTAGAGTGCGTCTTGCGTGTGGTTTATGGCGTAGAAACAGGAATGAAAGTTTTACGAGGAGACACAATGCTGTGTTTCGGAGATCGTCTTGTTTCTGTTTCCTTTTTGAATTTCCTAGTTACAAATTGTTTTTGTCTTTTTTTTTTGCCAGGGGAGACCCGACAGTTTCAGACGCAGAAGAAATCGCCCTCGGGAACAAAGGAAAAGAATACACGAGTGTCAATTGCTCTTGGGAGACTTTAGAGACAACAGCAGCAGATTGTAGTAAATACGGATATAGAGCAGATGATCATTTTTGTCTTCAGGTTATTGTCTTTGCATAATGGGTTGGGTTGTTTTACCTTTGAGTGGCACTTTTTTTTGCACACCATGGGCTAAATGGCCAGGTCACATGGACCCCGAAGGCTCAGAGAAGGCTGGGGTACCCACTGGAACAGCTGTTGGGAGACAGATGGTAGCCTCTCGACAAGACCATCCAGTGTGTTCTTTAACGTGCACAGGGTATGGCTCTCCCGCACACGGAGCCACGACTTAACGTCCCATCCGACGGACGGCGGCCTTTCCAAGCCCATCGGTGTCCCCTACTGACCGTGGGCAGGGAGAGGAATTTTTGCGGAGATAAATCTCAAAGCTGACCCAGCTGGGACTCGAACCTGGGAACTGCAGATTACGAGACTGGCGCGCTACCGACTGAGCCAAACACTCCTCGCATTTCAGTTGTAACTCGCTAAGCAGAAAGCGCACGATGGATTATTGGGACGTGCATCACTAAACAGGTGAGACTGCTCTCAGTATAATAACTTGGGAAACAAGAGTCTGCATCACCTAATTTCACTACGAGAGCACTGCTTTCGTACTTTTTTTTATCCTCCCTTTTGGCCTGCACTAGGCCAACTCTTCAACCTCCAACCCACTTCCCCATTAGCCCTTTGTGTCCGAATGGCAACAGGGCGTGGAGAGAGAGAAGGCTGGAGAGAGGAAGAACGTTCATTCAAGTGATCCCGTCTCGTGGCCTACAAGCAACATCTAGCAAACTCGTTAACGACGCACGTGTATGGCCTGACCCTGAAATATGTAACCGCAGGTCGGGTCGGAAGCGCACCAGTAAAGTGAGATACGATGAGAAAAAAACATTCTGGAGCAAGTTTCAGTAGTTATTTTCTGCCCTTGTGTTATTGATTTTTCTTTCTGTATATTCGTTTACATGGGTCTGTGTTTTGAAATAATGATTATGTAGTAAGGCAGGTTTCTAATAAATACATTCCCGTCATGAAGGAAATATAGAATGAAAAAAATGGTGGTCGCATAGTCAATAAAAAAGTTTTAACCGGAGCATTGTTTTATTAGACTTTGTTGTAACATCCATTTGAAGCGTGAATAAGCGAACAGTGAAACAAGTTAAAAAAAAAATGTGAGATAAAAAGGATATCGCATTATATTTTTCAGCCATTTTGAAATGGAGGAAAGAAAAATTTCAATAAGGTTATTTGATAATGGTTTTTGAAAACTAGAACGCAACAGACTTCGATATTGCATTCTGCTCTATTTGCTCCTGAGTAGTGGTGGTAGTTGATGCAACAGAAACTGTTAAAAAAAGAAACGTTTTCAGGATATGATACAAGGCTTAATATTGTTAGATTAGGATGATGCATAAGTTGTACTTTCATGAATTTAGCTCAGTGCCTTTGTGATCCACAGTGTTGTGAATCGACATCAGCAGCGGTTGTAGTTGGCTCACTCGCAAATTCACGGGAGTCGTCAGCTGCAAATTACGAGCCGCGCATCAAGCTCGTAGGGGTGGCTCAGTCGGTAGCGCGCCAGGCTCGTAAGCTGTAGTTCACAGGTTCGAGTCCCAGCTGGGTCAGCGTTGAGATTTATCTCCGCAAAATCCCCCGCCCTGCCCACGGTCAGTAGGGGACACCGATGGGCTTGGAAAGGTCGCCGTCCGTCGGATGGGACGTTAAGCCGTGGCTCCGTGTGCGGGAGAGACATACCCTGTGCACATTAAAGAACACGCTGGATGGCCTTGACGGGAGGCTACCATCTGTCTCCCAACAGCTGTTCCAGTGGGTCCCCTCCCCCAACCTTCTCTGAGCCTTCGGGGTCCATGTGACCTGGTCATTTAGCCCATGGTGTGCAAAAAAGTGCCGCTCAGAGGTAAAACAACCCAACCCAACGGCTATTATATGATATGATGATTGTGAGTAATTGATTGATAGGGGAACATCCTAATTCTGATTCAGGTAGAGGTTCTGATCAAAGGTCGAGCTTTGAAAATTTGCGATGGGTCCAATGATGGTGCCCTCGTTGAACACGAGCCAACGAGTGCAGTAATGGACATCCCTGCTTTAACCCTTAATCCTGGGTAACGTACCCAGGATTTCGTTTCAGGGAACTTTTTTTTTCCCTTTAAATCCTGGGTAACGTACCCAGGATTTAGTTTCAGGGGACTAGCCCTCCCCATCCTCCCTCCAACCTCCTGGATGCTTCTTTGATGCTAAGTACGGAAGTTGGTAGTCTCAGCTTTTCAATTTAGGCGCAGTTCTTATCAAAATTCATATCTGATTTGTGGCATAAAATTTAACAGTAACTGTAAAATAGTGATACTTAGTTACCATGGTCCCAATTGTTTAGAGGGGCGGGGGTGGCTCAGTCGGTAGCGCGCCTGGCTCGTAATCTGTAGTTCCCAGGTTCGAGTCCCAGCTGAAGTCAGCGTTGAGATTTATCTCCGCAAAATTCCTCGCCCTGTCCACGGTCAGTAGGGGACACCGATGGGCTTGGAAAGGCCGCCGTCCGTCTGATGGGACGTTAAGCCGTGGTCCGTGTGCGGGAGAGCCATACCCTGTGCACGTTAAAGAACACGCTGGATGGCCTTGACGGGAGGCTACCATCTGTCTCCCAACAGCTGTTCCAGTGGGTCCCCTCCCCCAACCTTCTCTGAGCCTTCGGGGTCCATGTGACCTGGCCATTTAGCCCATGGTGTGCAAAAAAGTGCCGCTCAGAGGTAAAACAACCCAACCCAACCCAATTGTTTAGCTAAACCAGGCCCGATGCTCAACTTTTTTTTTTGTTTCAGAGCGATTTTTTATTAATCATTGTGGGTGGCCTTTTGTAGCTAGTGGACAAAAAGGGTCCTCTTAATTCCCTTCCCCTCCCCCAAGAAAAGTTTTCGAGGAGGGAGTGGGAGCCTGATTAAAGAAATCTCGAACCAGGGTCCGTGTCATATTGCTACGCCACTTCCCAACACCTCCTATAACGAAAGGCCTTACAACTGTGTTATGACGTCAGCATAGGAGTCCTATAATCTAATAATTTCTTTACATTTATTTCTCTTGTTATTACTGGTACCTTTTGATACTAATCTTTATTTATAAATATACATTATTTACAAGAAAAATATTCATATGTATTAGTGTTGCTAATGCTAATAAAAACGAATAATATTCCTTCTAAAAAAAGTATATTTGTATATAAACATTAGTATAAAAATAAAATAAATACCCACTCAAGCAGCTGCTTGCCACAGAGGTCTGACAGGAGCCTGCCAGTTTATATGCCATAGTAGAAGGTCTGAGAGGATGGCAGGACCTCAGCAGAAAAACGACACACACATCCATGCCTTATCCGGGGCTCGAACCCAGATCCCGTAGATCACAAGCCAAGCGTGCTAACCACTCGGCCACGGGACGGCTAACATTAGTATAAAGATTAATATTAAAATTCATCAATTAATAATAATAAAAATATATATCTCTAGAATTTTAGGACTATACTGACGTTGTACTACCTTCTATTATAAGGGGTGTTGACTGGCTATCTTCCTATTGCTTTTCACTTGCCAATTTATACAAAAACCAGCAAAGAAACAAACGCATCACAAATGCATGTTACCAAAAGAAACGGGGGCCCCCGGGTGGTTCAGTCGGGAGCGGGCCAGGCTCGTAATCTGCAGTTCTCAGATTCGTCGCAGCTGTGAGCTGGGCCAGAGTTGAGAGCTATCTCCTCAAACTTACCATCCTGCCCTCGGTCAGTAGGAGACACCGATGAAAAGGCCGCCGTCCGTCGGACGACACATTAAGCCGTGGCTCCGTGTACGGGAGAGCCATACTGAGGCCACCTAGAAGACAAGGCCATGACAGCGATACTGTGACGTCACGTACGGAGGGAGAACAGGCAAATGAACTGCGCTGTATAAAGGCTTGTTTGCTGCGTTGGCTTTAACGGAGATACCTCTTTCGCCTGTTTCTCCATCGTCCGTGACGTCACAATATTGCTGTCATGGCCTTGTCTTCCAGGTGGCCTTGGCCATACCCTGTGCACGTTAAAGAACACGCTGGATGGCCTTGACAGGAGGCTACCATCTGTCTCCCAACAGCTGTTCCAGTGGGTCCCCTCCAACCTTCTTTGAGCCTTCGGGGTCCTTGTGACCTGGCCATTTAGTCCATTGTGTGCAAAAAAGTGCCGCTCAGAGGTAAAACAACCCAAAAGAAACAGAGAATTTCGCTTCTCTTTTTCTCAATAAGCGTGATAAGGATCTTTATCATCAACTAAAATACAGAGAAGCACTGTTTATCAGTCCGCTATCAGCGGAACATACCCTTCCACCCACCACGGGATGATCAGTGACTCTTCGATAACTAATGATCTGCTTTCCCGTTACAGTCTGTTAATTCCCGACTCTTCCAGCAGAGCGAAAAACAACAACAGGAAGTCGATCACTTCCATCCAGCTGTACAGGTAGTTAACAGAAAAAAAAATCCTCTTTCCCTCATCCTGACTATGGCAGCTTGGAATAAATACCACATGGTCATTTTACATAATTCATAAATAACGATACAGTGTGACCAATATATACATACAGGTGGACAAATGTTAGGTTACAATACCTGGAGCCTCATCAGAAACAAACTTTATTAAAAAATCTGTCAAAAATACTAATGGATTGGATTGGATTGTTTTACCTCTGAGCGGCACTTTTTTGCACACCATGGGCTAAATGGCCAGGCCAAAAGGACCCCGAAGGCTCGGAGAAGGTTGGGGGAGGGGACCCACTGGAACAGCTGTTGGGAGACAGATGGTAGCCTCCCGTCAAGGCCATCCAGCGTGTTCTTTAACGTGCACAGGGTATGGCTCTCCTGCACACGGGGCCACGGCTTAACGTCCCATCCGACGGACGGCGGCCTTTCCAAGCCCATCGGTGTCCCCTACTGACCGTGGGCAGGGCGGGGAATTTTGCGGAGATAAATCTCAACGCTGACCCAGCTGGGACTCGAACCTGGGAACTACAGATTACGAGCCTGGCGCGCTACCGACTGAGCCGCCCCCGCCAAAAATGCTAATGAAATACATTCTAAAACTTAATTTTTTTCCCCCAACAGTATTGATTCAGTATTAAAAAGTTATGGAAGTTGCAAAATTGAACAGCAGACGCTACTACTACTCCAGTTGCGTTAACTGAATTCAGAATTGATTGCAGAATTCAGAAAAAATATCAGGCAACGATTTTTTTTAGAAATTAGTGATCTGGCAACTTTCGTGTCATGTGACCAAAACTGAACGAATTCGAACTTCCAAACATACTCTTATTTTAATAAACGGTTTAATTTAACAGTTATTATTTCTGCTTTAATTAACAGTTGAGAAAATATTTTGCCAGGAATAATTCTTTGGTTGAATGTTCAAGCTTCCTTGATTATTTGGGGCGGGGGTGGCTCAGTCGGTAGCGCGCCAGGCTCGTAATCTGCAGTTCCCAGGTTCGAGTCCCAGCTGGGTCAGCAGATTTATCTCCGCAAAATTCCCCGCCCTGCCCACGATCAGTAGGGGACACCGATGGGCTAGGAAATGCCGCCGTCCGTCGGATGGGACGTAAAGTCGTGGCCCCGTGTGCGGGAGAGTCATACCCTGTGCACGTTAAAGAACACGCTGGATGGCCTTGACGGAAGGCTACCATCTGTCTCCCAACAGCTGTTCCAGTGGGTTCCCTCCCCCAACCTTCTCTGAGCCTTCGGGGTCCTTGTGACCTGGCCATTTAGCACATGGTGTGCAAAAAAGTGCTGCTCAGAGGTAAAACAACCCAACGTTAAAGAACACGTTGGATGGCCTTGACGGGAGGCTACCATCTGTTCCCCAACAGCTGTTCCAGTGAGTCCCCTCCCCCAACCTTCTCTGAGCCTTCGGGGTCCTTGTGACCTGGCTATTTAGCACATGGTGTGCAAAAAAGTGCTGCTCAGAGGTAAAACAACCCAGAACTCAAGCCCCTTAGTTAAACGTAGTATGTTTTCTGTGGGATTACACTTCTGAGAAGAAATGCTCCAATTTCAATAAACTGAAATCGGAGCCATAACTGAAATGTTCCAGTTTAAGCTTTCTAAAACTGGAACATTTCAAGAAATTTCTGAAATTTTCCGGTTTTCTGTCAATAGAAATCTGGATATACTAGTATAAACGAAAGATAAACGAATATTCATCTATTTTTTTTTATGATAGAAATATATGATAATAACTCGGCCACCGAGACGGTGACCGAGTGGTAGCGCGTATTTCTAAAGAGACATAGGTTCGAACCTTAGTTAAATTATAAATGTTTCGTTTCTGTGTTGTCCTTCTGTTCATGTCTCGCCTTACTACAAATCTTTAAGGAGTACTAAACTAAGAGATCCTGTCCCAAGCAGCTGCTTGAGGGGTAATTCATTTATCAGTGAGAGAAGATGTTAATTTCGATCAAAAAACCAATTATAACGTCATCCTTGCAAGAAGAATGAAGATTGTTTTACCTAAATCTGGACATATGTCAATGACGAACTTTGCGCAAATTTTGAAGTAATTCCTTTGAGAATATTAATTCGCAATATTACTTCTTATGAGAATGTAAAAGAACTTCCTCAAAAATTTATTACTTTTTCCATGAAAAAAAAAACGGTGGTTAGCGCTTGACTACTTATCTAAGGGACCCGGGTTCGAGTCCCGGGAAAGGCATGGATGTTCGTGTTGTTTTTCTGCTGAGGTCCTTCCATCCTCTCAGACCTTCTACTGTGGCATATAAACTGACAGGCTCCTGTCAGACCTCTGTGACAAGCAGCTGCTTGAGTGGGTATTTATTTATTTTATTTATTGCTCCCGTGATATTCGTCCGCACGGTCCAAATTTCCTGCACAGCGTCCTCTGTATGACCGGTGATTGGTTTAAAAATCAGGTAGGTTCCCATTTGGCCGTTGGCTTCGTTTCTACACAAATTGTGGCATCTTTGTATCACTTTTAATCTGCATATTTTGTTCTTTCCTGCACTAATGGTTAATTTTGTGAGTCCCCCCCCCGACATTTTACACTGTTCGAACACGAAGAATTTCTCGGTGTTGCAAAGGCCATTGTTGATTCGGCGCGGGCTCTCAGAGCCCGTGGCAAACTATCGAGATATATATTTCACCAGATTTTAGCATTCTGTTATTCCCGACGTATTTCACCGAAAGGGTCCAAAATTCAGGTCCCAAATTTCAAAGGCGGTTTCCCCTGCCCGACCCCATGTTTGGTTATAAAATCAGGGCCCTAGCTGCAATGGAACGCTTCAATAATACTCTGGAAACGGGAATCTGGCAACAGGATCAGATTTGCAGCAGATATTTAAATGCTATTTTAACTCTTTACGCTCACAGTTAGCGAGAAGTAAATGGCAACAATAAATTTGATAGCGACTCTCGTTTACCGTAGAAAGAGCATGGTAAATAGTTTTGCTTCTAATAAACCCCCCTTTAGGATTTTCGACTTGAAATTTCGAACTGCAATCCGGACCACAACCTGAAACATTCTCTGAAAATTTGGAGCGTGTACGTTGATTTCCCGATGAGTTATGGCTGCCACAGACAGACACACAGACATCTTTTATTATACAAATCAGCCGTATCCAACCTTTGACTTCCCTGGGCCACATTGAGTGAAGATGAATTGTTTTGGGCCGCACATAACATATATAATATAGTTAATGTATATAAATAATAAAACTTCATTTGTTTTCTTATGTTTTTTATTGTAAAAATAAAAAAAGGGCAAATAAAACTAGTGGGATCTCAAAAACTCTGCTGAAAATCACATAATCATGTTGAAAGCTTATGTCGTAAACACACAAACTTTACGATTTTGTGGGTCGCATTACTATCTATCCAGGGCCGCAGGTTGGACACGCCTGATATAGATTATTTCTATCATCAAAAGTAGAATAATATTTACTTTGCGACATAAATATTAGAATTACTTTTAGAACAGCGATATTTAGTTATCTTACAGTGACTTTCTCTTCTCATTTGTTAGTTTTTAAGTCTGTCGGTTTGTGGGTTTTTCAAAGCAATTTGTTCTACCATATATTCCCAAAATGGTGGTCAATAACAAAGAGATATGCATAAATTGAAGGCTTTTGATTTGAAATCTAATGGAGACAATAAAATATTCCATCTCACAAAAAAGAGGGTGAGGGTGGCTTAATCGGTAGCGAGCCAGACTCGTAATCTGTAGTTCCCAGATTCGAGTCCCAGCTCGGTTGGGCGGGGGTGGCTCAGTCGGTAGCGCGTCAGGCTCGTAATCTGTAGTTCCCAGGTTCGAGTCCCAGCTGGGTCAGCGTTGAGATTTATCTCCGCAAAATTCCCCGCCCTGCCCACGGTCAGTAAGGGACACCAATGGGCTTGGTAAAGGCCGCCGTCCGTCGGATGGGACGTTAAGCCGTGGCCCCGTGTGCGGGAGAGCCATACCCTGTGCACGTTAAAGAACACGCTGGATGGCCTTGACGGGAGGCTACCATCTGTCTCCCAACAGCTGTTCCAGTGGGTTCCCTCCCCCAACCTTCTCTGAGCCTTCGGGGTCCCTGTGACCTGGCCATTTAGACCATTTAGCCCGGACGGCGGCCTTTCCAAGTCCATCGCTGTCCCCTACTGACCGTGGGCAGGGCGGGGAATTTTGCGGAGATAAATCTCAACGCTGACCCAGCTGGGACCTGCAGATTACGAGCCTGGCGCGTTACCCCCCCCCCCTAACAGCTGATAAAGAGTTTGGCTATTCCTTATGATTAGCCGCCACATTGGGATGATTTTAAGGAACGACTTCTTTACATATTTCCTTTTTGGGAGTTGGGAAAATCGGGGTGGCGCAAATATTTTCTGGTTTCTATTAGACTCCAAATCAAAAGCATTCAATTTATGCTCAATCTGTCGTTCAAATATATATCAAAACTTGAATTTTTAAGTATGATGCATATTAGTGAACTATGCAAAGCCAGTGAATAGTGTAGTTATTTTTTGTATACGATGTATTTGTTTGTTTCAAGCAAAAATGTCACAATATACGCGTCTTATGATGAGTCAGACAATTTTTTTCCCCAAATCGGATTCGGGTTCAATAATTTTAGAAAGAAGTATGGACTCGTACGGACTGGGGCTCGGGTTCGAAAAATGGAACCTGAGCTCATCACGAATGCGAACAAAAGTTTTCATACAATAAAACAAACTATTTCTAGTTCACATTCAGTTCTGTCATCTATCTTCTAATAGTTATCTAGTGTGCTTCCCTCCTCTTCCTAGTCATGAGAACAGGGATACTTGTGACCTGGTCATTTATGCAACTGTTCTGCATAAAATTGCCGCTCACAAGTAAAAGAACCCAAATCAAAAATCTCTGGGTGTTAATATGTGAAAAAATAATGAATGAGATATGAAAGAGTAATATTAGTGAAAGAGCATTAAGCAATTTGTATTTTTTGTTTAGTTGTCTAGTGGGCCTTGGTTTCAACATGAAATCACGGTTTACTTACAAGAGCAGGGGCGGGGGTGGCTCAGTCGGTAGCGCGCCAGGCTCGTAATCTGCAGTTCCCAAGTTCGAGTCCCAGCTGGGTCAGCGTTGAGATTTATCTCCGCAATATTCCCCGCCTGCCCACGATAGGTAGGGGCCACCGATGGGCTTGGAAAGGCCGCTTTCCGTCGGATGGGACGTTAAGCCGTGGCCCTGTGTGTGGGAGAGCCTGTGCACGTTAAAGAACACACTGGATGGCCTTGACGGGAGGCTAGCATCTGTCTCCCAACAGCTGTTCCAGTGGGTCCCCTCCCCCAACCTTCTCTGAGCCTTCGGGGTCCCTGTGACCTGGCCATTTAGCCCATGGTGTGCAAAAAAGTGCCGCTCAGAGGTAAAACAACCCAACTTACAAGAGCTAAGAAGAATACAAGATACTTATTATAATAATCATCGAAAGATTGAGGACTTCCTAAAATGTGAGATGTAGAGTACTGGTTCTCAACCTTTTATGCATTGGCTGTACCCCTTGAATAGATAAACTATAGTTATAGTATAACAATGGGAATAAAATAAAACATATAAATAACATATATCTAGCGAGTTTTGAGATCTCACGGCGTACCTCAAAAAAATTTTACCGCATACCCCACGTTGAGAACCCCTAATGTAGACAATTGTTCGAGATGTGCCTAAATTCGACATTCTTTCTTCCATTCTAATTAAAATTTTAAATTCAGATTTGCTATTATAATCGTAATTAAACGCCGAGACAGTTATACAATGAATGATTTTTTAATGAAAAAAAAATGAATGATTTTAGAAAAGTGTTTGATTTGAAATGGAACGATTTGTAAAATTTTTACGTAAAAAAAAAAAACCTGAACCAGTTTCGTGCACGATTTTTTTTTTATGTAATCACATGTTCGTGAATTAATTAATCGAAAAAAAACTCGGTCAATAATTGTACGGGTCTCAGGTAAATTTGAATCAAATTGTAGCCTGGGCTTATATCATAGCCCAACGAAAATTTTCTGGCGACGCCCCTGACTTGTGTTAACAGTTACTGTAATGTCACCAACGAATACGCCTTAAAATCTATAAATTTCTCTCTCGCTTTCCAAAAAAAAAATTGATAATAGACAAAAAAAAAACGAAAAAGGGAAAAAAAACGAGGAATTTCGAAAGCGAAAATCCTGAGTCAATAGCTGACACATGTGACCGCCGCACAGAGCTGCCCGTAACCATGACAACAGTCACGCGGAAGGGAACCCCCGGAACTGCTCTTCCAACAATATGTAGCAGAGGGACATTGACCGAGAATAACCTGCCCTGACCTTGGTTCACTTTTTGTTCGGCCGACGCAGAGGGCGCTAGTGCCAAGCGGTCCGGTGCGCAGTGACCTTGGCGGTGGCCAGGTGTCGCTGCTGTGGTTGTTGGCTGCCGTCACGCTACCTCTCGCAAGACACGTGATCTTGCGGGACAGGTGCTGCTTTTGCTGCTACGAAACTACTGGGCCAAGTGGGTTAGGCTGCTAGTAGGCTTACAGGACTGAAGGCACACATCAATAAACATGCACGGCTTTGGTTAACGTCATGCATGTTAACCATGCAGAATGCAAAAATGCAACTAATCTCGTTTGTCGCCAAGATGGCGAGATATACGATATTATCAAACAAAGGATTAAAAGAGTAGCTGTTGATTTTAAAATACTGAAAAGATAATGAAATTCAGAATTAAAAATTTAAATCACGTACAAGGAAGGAAATAAGACATTGATAAGAGTTAAACTTCAAAATTTATGGTTACGAGTTTTACAACCGTAACTGTAAATCATCTAAACTAATCGTTGCGGATTGTACTAATGGTAAACTATTACCGCAGTACTAGTTAAAAATTACGGTTACGGATTTTACATCCCAGCCGCACTTTTTTGGTTTTCTTTGGTTTAGGTCATGTTTCCAGAAAGTTTTCGGCTGCCCAGTGCCGGTGTTTAAAAAACATACAAACATGATCCTATTATTATCGTGCAATGGGCCAGATATCTTCTAGCCGTCCCGTGGCCGAGTGGCTAGCACGCTTGACTGCTGATCTAAGGGACCTGGATTCGAGCCCCGGGTAAGGCATGGATGTGTCGTTTTTCTGCTGAGGTCCTGCCATCCTCACAGACCTTCTACTATGGCATATAAACTGACAGGCTTCTGTCAGACCTTTGTGGCAAGTAGCTGCTTGAGGGGGTATTTATTTAGCCGTCCCATGGCCGAGTGGTTAGCGCGCTTGGATACTGATCTAAGGGACCTGGGTTCGAGCCCCGGATAAGGCATGGATGTGTTGTTTTTCTGCTGAGGTCCTGCCATCCTCTCAGACCTTCTACTGTGGCATATAAACTATAAACTGACAGGCTCCTGTCAGACCTTTGTGGCAAGCAGCTGCTTGAGGGGGCATTTATTTAGCCGTCCCATGGCCGAGTGGTTAGCGCGCTTGGATACTGATCTAAGGGACCTGGGTTCGAGCCCCGGGTAAGACATGGATGTGTTGTTTTTCTGATGAGGTCCTGCCATCCTCTCAGACCTTCTACTGTGGCATATAAACTATAAACTGACAGGCTCCTGTCAGACCTTTGTGGCAAGCAGCTGCTTGAGGGGGTATTTATTTAGCCGTCCCATGGCCGAGTGGTTAACGCGCTTGGATACTGATCTAAGGGACCTGGGTTCGAGCCCCGGGTAAGGCATGGATGTGTTGTTTTTCTGCTGAGGTCCTGCCATCCTCACAGACCTTCTATTAGGGCATATAAACTGACAGGCTTCTGTCAGACCTCTGTGGCAAGCAGCTGCTTGAGGGGGTATTTATTTAGCCGTCCCATGGCCGAGTGGTTAGAGCGCTTGGCTACTGATCTAAGGGACCTGGGTTCGAGCCCCGGGTAAGGCATGGATGTGTCGTTTTTCTGCTGAGGTCCTGCCATCCTCTCAGACCTGCTACTGTGGCATAAAAACTGACAGGCTCCTGTCAGACCTCTGTGGCAAGCAGCTGCTTGAGGGGGTATTTATTTATTTTATTATTTAATATTCATAAACGTCTTAAGATGCAGCTGGCTCCCACGATATATTTCGTACTTTCTTCATAATCTTCTCCTCCCTCTTATTTAAAAACCATAAAGTGCACACAAAATAAATGATTTTCTATACGTTTACATTTTTTATACCACAAAAAAAGGTACTGAAAAAAAAAAACCGGTCCCCAGTTGTATAAAGCTTGATTAAACCCTGCTTTACGTGAAGGAAAAATAAACACTTTTAATTTACTAGTGTTGCAGAGCAGTTGAAGGGTCGGGGGTGGCCCTGTTGGTAGCGCGCCAGGCTCGTAATCTGTAGTTCCCAGGTTGGAGTCCCAGCTATGTCAGCTTGGAAAGGCCGCCGTCCGTCGGATGAGACGCTAAGCCGTGACCCCGTGTGTGAGAAAGCCATACCCTGTACACGTTAAAGAACACGCTGGACGGCATTGACGGGAGGCTACCATCTGTCTCCCAACAGCTGTTCCAGTATGTGTCCTCCCCCAACCTTCTCTGAGCCTTCGGGGTCCATGTGACCTGGCCATTTAGCCCATGGTGTGCAAAAAAGTGCCGCTCAGAGCTAAAACAACCCAACGTTAAAGAACACGCTGGATGGCCTTGACGGGAGGCTACCATCTGTCTCCCAACAGCTGTTCCAGTGGGTGTCCTTCCCTAACCTTCTCTAACCCTTCGGGGTCCATGTGACCTGGCCACTCACACCATTTAGCCCATGGTGTGCAAAAAAAGTGCAGCTCGGAGGTAAAACAACCCAAACAAAGAGCACTTGAAAATTTCTGGTAAGACATCGTCAAGTGCGAGATTGAACAATACTAAGATGAAAATCGTATAATATTAATTTTCCTTTGTCTTAATCTAGAGTGACCATATTTATAGGAAGATTTGAAATACGTTCCCGTATTGCGGAGACATCTAGTCACCCTAGTTTGACAGCTTGCAATCAATCAGTCAATTAGAAACAAATAGATGTTTGGATTTAACAAATAGCAATTGAAGGTTTTTCTTGTATTGCCTTCAATTCTCAGGTGAGCAGCTTTTTAACGGAAAATTAGAATCGCTTCTGTAAGATGTTATTAGAATGTATTGGTGCGAAGCTAAATCTTAAGATGTAGAAGGTGACGTCAGATTCTCTGCAGTTAGGGTTGGGTTGAGTTGTTTTACCTCTGAGTGGCAATTTTTTTTGCACACAATGGGCTAAATGGCCAGGTCACAAGGACCACCGAAGGCTCAGAGAAGGCTGGGGGAGGGGACCCACTGGAACAGCTGTTGGGAGACAGATGGTAGCCTCCCGTCAAAGCCATCCAGAATGTTCTTTAACGTGCACATGATACGATGCTCTCCCTCACACGGGGGCCACGGCTTAACGTCCCATCCGACGGACGGCGGCCTTTCCAAGCCTATCGGTGTCCCCTACTGACCGGTAGCAGGGCAACGAATTTTGCGGAGATAAATCTCAACGCTGACTCAGCTGGGACTCGAACCTGGGAACTACAGATTACGAGTCTGGCGCGCTACCGACTGAACCACCCCCGCCCCTATAATTCGTGGAAGAAGCAATTTTGATGATGTCATGAAAGGAGGGATATTTTGATATATTTTACCATTATTGCAGTCTGCATTAGAATATATCTAAAAAATGAAATAAAACAATAATTAATGCAACAATAATTATATGTATATTACTTTAAGAGTTTTATTTTTTTTAATTTTGTTATTGCTGTAAATGTATATTATTAATCAAAGAGACCTGGGTTCGAGCCCCGGGTAAGGCATGGACGTTTGTGATGTTTTTCTGCTGAGGTCCCGCCATACTATGGCATATAAACTGACAGGCTCCTGTCAGACCTCTGTGGCAAGCAGCTGCTTGAGGAGGTATATATTTATTTAAAGCTGTAAAGTAATATACTTAGTATTATACTCATATGTTATATATATGTTACCGCTAAAGCTCGAAAGCCGTTAATGTGCACATTACCTAGCTAATCTGCAGATTAACTGATTTGCTCCGTTAACGTGCGGAATCAAGAGTTTTCCGCATTTTACCTAGGTAATGTGCACATTAACGGCTTCCGTATCGTTAAAGTTCAAAAGTTTGTTTCTCTCATAGTGGTGAATCTCTTGAATATGAATCTTCGTGTCACGTGATTCACTCGTCCGCATTATAAAAAACGCCCCGGATGAGCGGAGGCCAAGTGAGAACGAATCGGTAAAGTGATTCATTCTTGATAACGAATCACTAAAATGATTCGTTCTCACTTGGCCTGCTCATTTTGGGGGCGTTTTTTATAATTCAGACGACTGATTCATGTTGACAGAGGGATGACCCTGGTTTCAACTCTACTCTCGGGCACTAGATAAATAACATTATGTTAATTTAAGCGTACAGAAACGTTCCTGTTGTTCCAGCAAAGATCTTATTTTCACTTTAACGAGTGCCTAGTAGGTAATGTGCAGATTATCCAGGTAATTTGCAGATTACCTAGGTAATTTGAGAAATGAAACACTTTTCCGCACGTTAACGGATCACCCTAGTTAATCTGCACAATACCTAGATAATCTGTAGAATAACTGATTTCTGCACTTTAGCGGTAACATATACACTAAAGGAACACGGAATATTATTATACTAATTTTTTTAAAACCTCCGTTCAAGGCCAAGCAGAGTCAGTTTCTTACATCAAATCCAGATCGGCCCAGACAGAAGTTAAACAAAAAGGAAAGCCATTAAATATGCTTAAAATTTAAGTGATTTAATTTCAGTAAAGTTTAACTAAAAGCTAGTTATTTTAAAATAGTATAAAATTATTTATTGCAAACTTATTATTTATGAATATTTTACAATTTACCAAATTCTGAAAAATAAACTTTTACTAGTTGAATTTTAAGAGATAGAACTTATTAATTCTTCTGTTAGTGCACTGGTCCTTGCTCTGGCTATGATATAGGTGGGGGTATGATATAGGTGGGGGTATGATATAGGCTATGATATAAGTGGGGTATGATATAGGTGGGGGTATGATATAGGTGGAGGTATGATATAGGCTATGATATAGGTGGGGGTATGATATAGGCTATGATATAGGTGGGGGTAAGATATAGGCTATGATATAGGTGGGGGTATGATATAGGTGGGGGTATGATATAGGTGGAGGTATGATATAGGCTATGATATAGGTGGGGGTATGATATAGGCTATGATATAGGTGGGGGTATGATATAGGCTATGATATAGGTGGGGGTAAGATATAGGCTATGATATAGGTGGGGGTAAGATATAGGCTATGATATAGGTGGGGGTAAGATATAGGCTATGATATAGGTGGGGGTATGATATAGGCTATGATATAGGTGGGGGTAAGATATAGGCTATGATATAGGTGGGGGTAAGATATAGGCTATGATATAGGTGGGGGTATGATATAGGCTAGCCCTGACAGTGTACTAATACAGTGTCCGGACAGGCGGGTGAGCTCGGTTCAGTATTAATTAAAACTTAATTTTTTATGTATAATTGTGAAAAAAATAAGTGAAAAAGAGTAAAAAAAAATTCTTTTGACTTATTTTAATCTTCATCGTGTTTTAATTAAAATTAATAATCATAATTCAGAGTTTGATTATTTTTTCCCGTATTCTCCCTTCAATGATGCTCATTATGCTTACAATGATTTTCCTTCAGAATATTTTTGTTTCTACGAATTTTTTTTTAAGGAATTCAGTTAAAAATATTATTCTGATTTTGTTTTCAAATGGCTATAACTATTTTAAAGTCTGTAACAGCCTATAGTACGAAAAATTGTTTTGTGGCGGATACTTTTGTATATGAGTTTTACGATTATATCAGAATTCTTCTTTATTTTGTCTACACAGGTAGGGATCGAATATCCCGAACTATTTTGATAATGCTCGAACACATCTCTGTTCTCCTATTGACAAAGGTTGGGTTGGGTTGTTTTACCTCTGAGCGACACTTTTTTGCACACCATGGGCTAAATGGCCAGGTCACAAGGACCCGAAGGTTCAGAGAAGGTTGGGGGAGGACACCCACTGGAACAGCTGTTGGGAGACAGATGGTAGCCTCCCGTCAAGACCATTCAGCGTGTTCTTTAAAGTGCACAGGGCATGGCTCTTCGGTGCATGGAGTCGCGGTTTAATGCACCATCCGAAGGACAGTGTCCTTTAGAAGCCCATCGGTGCCCCCTACTGATTATGGGCAGGGAGTTTTGCTGATAAATGAGACTTGATAAACGAGACTAGGTGAGACTTGAAACTAGGAATTGCAGATTATGAGCTTGGGTCGGCCCCCGCCAGGTATGCAGGACGGCCATACCCTGTGCACAGAAGGCTGGGGTGGCTTAGTCGGTAGAGCGCCAGGCTCGTAATCTGTAGTTCCCAGGTTCGAGTCCCAGCTGGGTCAGCGTTGAGATTTATCTCCGCAAAATTCCCCGCCCTGCCCACGGTCAGTAGGGGACACCGATGGGCTTGGAAAGGCCGCCATCTGCCGGATGGGACGTTAAGCCGTGGCCCCGTGTGCGGGAGATCCATACCCTGTGCACGTTAAAGAACACGCTGGATGGCCTTGACGGGAGGCTACCATCTGTCTCCCAGCAGCTGTTCCAGTGGGTCCCCTCCCCCAACCTTCTCTGAGCCTTCGGGGTCCATGTGACCAGGCCATTTAGCCCATGGTGTGCAAAAAAGTGCCGCTCAGAGGTAAAACAACAACAACCCTATGCACAGAACCGGACTTGCGTGTAAGAGACAGCTTAGGTCCTCATGACGTAAAGGGCCTCAAAGAAACGCATTTCAAGTTTCACCATATCAGGCAAAAAATTTTAACGTTTAAATTAACCTAATGTGCAAACAGTGTTCTTCTTAGCTTTAGCAGTCATCACTGTACATCAATTACGGCGTAATATTTTCATCACATCAATTTCATGTTTATAATTTGATCTTACCTTTAATCAGAATCATTAATATATGTTCAACTTTCTAACTTTTAGTGTCTCTTAAACTTCTCATAGCTTAAGGCTTCTTCAATTTGCCATAGCTTTGGGAAGAGGAGGGGATCATAAATTTATTATATCTTAGGGTCTCAGAAGATTAAAGTCCGACCCTGCCAGTGAACGAAATTTAAAGAACATGCTTGATAACGACGGAAGACTACTATCTGTCTCCTAATACCTCTCGGTCTGTAAATGGTAGCTAGGTAGTCACTGGAAGGAGAGCTATGCACCAATCCCCTGTGATGATGCATAGAAACGGCCAGGCCTAGCACCTAATGTCCGACCCCGCCTTCTCGTGGTGCAGACCGTTAGTACCTTTCAAAAGAGATACTCTCTTGTGGAAGAGAACGGAATGGGAGGGCTGCCAGATTAGTGTGGGCTACTGATCTGGACAACTATGGCTACTTTTCTTTTTTTATTTTCTACCTTGCTGAGGAGTGGTCAACCACACAGGGTCCTGGTGCTGACCATATAAACCAACTGGACTGGACAGATATATGGCTCTGAGCTTGATTATGGATCCTGATTTAGCTGCACTGGTGGGCTTCTGTGGAGGGAAAATCTTCCGCTGTGTTTTCTGTTTGTTTGTGGGTTGGCAGCCCCAAGTGAATAGATTCACAGGATATGTTTATCAGCTGGTGGATAATCCTGAGCAGAAGTCATCGCAGGCACCTGAACTCTTTGCTTCTATTGGCATCGTCAAATTCTACATTGGAGGAAGTCTTCCAGTGTAGATGGCTTCAGCCTTTAGTGGTGGGGGAACGGGTCTTTGCCCCATGTCTGCGATTACGGGGCTGTTTGATATTGTCGGCATTCCCTCTCTCAATAAACATAGTTTCTTTAAACATCCCACTAACCATTTTCTCTCCATAGGTAGTTGGAATGTCAGGACTCTGCACAGAGCTTTTTCTCTTGATGTCCTCACACAAGAATTCCACCATTATAATTTAGATATTCTCGGCTTGCAAGAGACCAGATGGACAGATAAAGGTCAGATTCTTAAAAATAATCTTAAATTTCTCTTTTCAGGGAGGGACGACAATAAGCATCACCAAGGCGTGGGTCTGCTTAGCAGACACGCTAGTGATGCTCTTCTAGGATATGAGTGCATTAATGAACGGTTTCTTACAGCAAAATTTCAGACAAGCGTTAAAGACTTGAATGTTATCTGCTGTTATTCCCCCACTGAGGATGCCGATGAGGATGAGAAGGATAGATTTTATGAACAACTTCAGGATATTTTGAATTCTGTCAAGAAAGGAGATATTACCCTTGTTCTTGGTGACTTCAATGCCAAAGTTGGTACTGACTCTGACCTTTGGGAAGGAGTAATAGGCCCTTTTGGTATTGGTAGCTGCAATGGCAATGGGCAACGTCTCCTACAGGTAAGTAAACTCAATGGTTTCAGAATAACTAACACATATTACAAACACCGCGACATACATAAATACACATGGGTTTCACCTGATGGGCTGCATAGGAATATGATTGATTATATATTAATTAACAGCAAATGGGCTAGTTCTGTTAGAAATACCAGGGCATATAGGGGAGCTGAAATTGGATCTGATCATTACCTTGTTAAAAGTGTCTTACAACTTAAACTTAAAAAGTGTTGTGCTAGGGTTAAAAAATTTGCTTTTAATACTGAAGCTCTGAAAGACCCAGTTATAGCCAAAGCTTACCATGCTAATTTACTTAGTCATTATGACAGTCATGGTTTGCTTACTACTGAAGTTGAGGAAGAATGGGATCATTTTAAACAGGCTTTTTTGGACACTAACAGTACTCTTTTAGGAAAAAAGGAGCAGAAGAGGCAGAATTATCTGAGTGATAAGGCACTTGAGCTTATTTCAGAAAGAAAGAACTGCAGGAATGTCCTTAATCAATACCCTACTAGTACTAATAGAAAGCATTACAGAGAGCTTAATAAACGTGTAAAAGATCAGTTAGCTGCTGATAAGAATCTTTGGCTTGATGGTTTGGCTGACAAAGCCGAGGAAGCAGTTAGACAGCACAACAGCAGAGAGCTGTACCAGATAGTTAATGTTTTGTGTGGTAGAAAACATGACAGGTATACAGGGATTGAAGGATAAACAGGGTAAGGTTATAGAAGGTGAGGATTCTGTCATGGCTAGGTGGGCTGAGCATTTCAGTGATATTCTGAACAATGCGGTTAGTTCTATTCCCATTGTTTGCAATGATGATAGATGCATTGGTGGCTTTAATGTTGGCCCTATAACACAATCTGAAGTTATTTTGGCTGTTTCTAAACTTAAATTTCATAAATCCCCAGGGGTAGATGAAATTACTACCGAAATGCTTAGAGCTGGAAATGTTTCGGTTACCACTTGGATGACTGAAATTCTGAATATCTTTTATGATAAAGGCATGGTTCCTAAGGATTTTACCAGAGCTATTGTTATCCCTATTTTCAAAAAAGGTGATCGCAGTTCTTGTGATAACTATAGGGGTATCAGCCTACTCTCTGTTCCAGGTAAAGTTCTTTCCATGATTGTGCTTAATAGAATTAAGAATCTGGTTGACAGGCAATTGCGTGATGAGCAATGTGGATTCAGAAGTGGTAGGGGATGTGTGGATCAGATATTTTCACTTAGGCAGATTCTTGAGAAATGTTTAGAGTTTCAGAAACCTTTGGTTGCTAGCTTTGTTGATTTCAAAAAGGCTTTCGACTCTGTTTATCATCATAATTTGTGGTTGATTGTGAGATCATATGGTATACCAGACAAGTTAGTTAACATTATGAAAGCTCTCTATAATAACACTGAGTCGTGTGTGAGGGTTGGTAAGTCTTGTAGCAATTGGTTTAGCATTACTTCTGGTGTTCGACAAGGGTGCATTTTGTCTCCTTTTCTCTTTAGCTTGGTTATTGATTATGTTATGCGAAATTCACTTCAAGGGAAAGATTTTGGCCTTAAATGGGCTGGAGATACGAAAATTTCTGATTTAGATTATGCTGATGATTTAGCTCTTTTGGCAAATGATGTTGATGAGATGAACTCTTTCATTCGAGCTGTTGATGAGACTGGTAGTAGAGTAGGTTTGGTTATAAACAGAGAGAAAGCTAAAGTGATGAAAATTGGTCAGGCAGGCTGTGATTCAGTTAATCTGAATGGTTGCAGTCTTGAGCAGGTGTCACAGTTTAATTATCTTGGGAGCTATGTAACAGATAATGGTGATGTGCGGCATGAGATTAACAGACGAATAAGGATTGCTGCCGGGACTTTTAAGAACCTATGGAGAGTGTGGAGAAATAGGCGTATACACCTAAAGACTAAAATTAGGCTGTATAATAGCTTGGTTCTTTCTAGGGTTAGTTATGGTAGTGAAACTTGGACACTTTGTAAACAAGATAGCAGGAAACTAGATGCTTTTGATTCCAGATGCTTACGCAGTATCTTGGGTATTAGGTGGTTTAACTTTGTAACTAATGATGAGGTTAGGCAAAGGAGTTTGCAACCTCCTTTAAGCAGCATATTGTGCAGAGAGAGACTCCGTTGGTTTGGCCATGTTGCCCGTATGAATAATTATAGATTGGCGAATAGGGTTATGAACAGTGTGCCTAAAGGCCTCAGAAAGAAGGGGAGACCTAGGATGCGGTGGGCAGACAATGTCAAACAGGACCTTGTTAGAATTGGTGTGCAGTGGCCAGATGTAGTAGATGTAGCTCAGGATAGACTTGCTTGGAGAACTAAATTGCACCATCTGGTTGGACCTCCGTAGCCCATGGCTGCTTGAGGATGATGATGATGATGAATACCTCTCCAATGAATCCTCTTCTCTAACCTTCTCTGAGCACTTGAAGTCCTTGTGACCTTGACTTTTAGCCCAATTGTGGGCAAAAAGTGCCGCTCAGAGGTAACAACAATACAACCGAACAGCCATTCCCCTTCTTCGCCTCTGAGCTGGAAAGCTAACGCATTTTTCAACAAGACTTCTCGGGGGTAACCACTAACCCCTAAGTGTGCTCAAACGTAAAAAAGTATTCCTACAAAGAAAGAGAATTATATAACTTGGAAAATTAATACTTAAATGCTTTCTAAACAGAAAATTCGCTTATTTTTTTACACTTTCTCTAGAATACTTCACCGATATTCACATTGATGCTTAAACTACTGCCATCTATCGGCAAACTAAAACAAAAAAGATCACTTTTTTTAAATCACTTTGGATTTTTTGTTGGTTGGTTTACCTCTGAGCACCACTTTTCCGCACACAATGGGCTAAATGGCCAGGTAACTAGCCTCTGAGACCACGGGGTCCTTGTTATCTGCCATTTAGCCCTTAGTGTACGGAAAAGTGCTGCTCAGAGTTAAAACAATCAACAAACAGCGGGAGAAGTGGACCTACTGAATCTGTTAGGAGACAGATGGTAGCCTCCCGTCAAGGTCATCCAGTGAGGTCTTTAACATGCAAAAGATATGGCTCTATCGTACACAGGGTGGGGCGGGGGTGGCTCAGTCGGTAGCGCGCCAGGCTCGTAATCTGTAGTTCCCAGGTCCGAGTCCCAGCTGGATCAGCGTTGAGATTTATCTCCGCAAAATACCCCGCCCTGCCCACGGTCAGTAGGGGACACCGATGGACTGGGAAAGACCTCCGTCCATCGGATGGGACGATAAGCCGTGGTCCCGTGTGCGGGAGAGCCATACCCTGTGCACGTTAAAGAACACGCTGGATGGCCTTGACGGGAGGCTACCATCTGTCTCCCAACAGCTGTTCCGTGCGTCCCCTCCCCCAACCTTCTCTGAACCTTCGGGGTCCATGTGACCTGGCCATTTAGCCCATGGTGTGCAAAAAAGTGCCGCTCAGAGGTAAAACAACCCAACCCAACCTTCGGGGTCCATGTGACCTGGCCATTTAGCCCATGGTGTGCAAAAAAGAGCCGCTCAGAGGTAAAACAACCCAACCCAACCGTACACAGGGCCACAGCTTAACGTCCCATCCGACGGACGGAGGTTTTTACAAGCCCATCAATATCCCTTCTGACAGAGGGCAAGCTGCGGATTTTTGCGGAGATAAATCTCAACATCGGCTCATGTGGGACCCGAACCTGGGAATGGCAGATTACGAGCCTGGCACACTACCGCTAAGAAACCTCCGCCAAAAAAAAAAAGAAATTTGGAAGTTAGAAATAACACAAATTACTCTATTATTCTCTCTGAGCAATTCTCATCTTTTTAATTATGAAAAATATGGTTGGGTTGTTTTACCTCTGAGCGGCACTTTTTTGCACACAATGGGCTAAATGGCCAGGTCACATGGACCCCGAAGGCCCAGAGAAGGTTCGGGGAGGGGACCCACTGGAACAGCTGTTGGGAGACAGATGGTAGTCTCCCGTCAAGGCCATCCAGCGTGTTCTTTAACGTGCACAGGGTATGACTCTCCCGCACACGGGGCCACGGCTTAACGTGCCATCCGACGGACGTGCCCATCCGCGGCCTTTCCAAGCCCATCGGTGTCCCCTACTGACCGTGGGAAGGCGGGGAGTTTTCGGGTTGAAAGAAAATGGAAATAAATTCACTTTGGTCTAAAATAGAATAGAATAAATTCACTATGGGTTGAAATAAATAGTAAATTCGTTTCAGGCTGAAAAAAAAAATTAGTAAATTCACTTCTGGTTGAAAGAAACTAAGAGTAAATTCACTTTGGGCTGAAACTATATATTTCATCCGTAGAGTCATTATCAGATCTCTTGAAAAGTGTGCCGATTGAGAAAAAAATATATATTACTCTCTTCAACAAACAAAGAAATTATTTCATATATGTTTTGATTAAATGATAAGAGAACATTCATTTAGCATTAAAGTTTTTCCGATATTCCAAAATAGTAGACACTGTAGATAAATATCAAATATCTTGGTTAATTCCTCCTTTCAAACTGGGGGCGGGGGTGGCTCAGTCGGTAGCGCTCGTAATCTGTAGTTCCCAGGTTCGAGTCCCAGCTGGGTCAGCGTTGAGATTTATCTCTGCAAAATTCCCTGCCCTGCTCACGGTCAGTACGGGACACCGATGGGCTTGGAAAGGCCGCCGTCCGTCGGATGGGACGTTAAGCCGTGGTCCCGTGTGCGGGAGAGACATACCCAGTGCACGTTAAAGAACACGCTGGATGGCCTTGACGGGAGGCTACCATCTGTCTCCCAATAGCTGTTGCAGTGGGTCCCCTTCCCCAACCTTCTCTGAGCCTTCGGGGTCCATGAGACCTGGCCATTTAGCCCATGGTGTGCAAAAAAGTGTCGCTCAGAGGTAAAACAACCCAACCCAACTTGAAAAGTGTGCTGATTGAGAAAAAAATAAATTTTAATCTCTTCAACAAACAAAGAAATTATTTCATATATGTTTTGATTAAACGATAAGAGAACATTCATTTATCATTAAAGTTTTTCCGATATTCCAAAATTATAGACACTGTAGATAAATATCAAATATCTTGATCAATTCCTCCTTTCAAACTGCATTATTCCCAAAAACCGTAAAAGTGTGTTGCGCAGAAATGAATACCTCCGGAACAAAATAACCCACTGACCACGATGCGCCGTCTCTCACAAAAAAAAAAATCCATAATCCGTCATTGTTCCAGCCGCGTTTACGGATTTCTCTGAGAAACCCGTCCTGACACACACTACTTCCTGGTCTGTCTTCTCAGCATAAACAGGAAGAACTGCAGCTCTCGCCTTTCCCACTTCACCCCTCACTTCACTCCTCCGTAAATAACGTTCACTAGGGAGAAGGTATAGGAAGTGGAGGGGACGAAAGAGTGGGAAACACAGAAACTCGATTGACCCTTCGTACCTGGATTTGACTGGCATCTAGAGAGGTGAGTCGTTACTCATCACTTGTAGCTCAGTCGGCCGCACATGCGCAGCGAGTCATCGTGAGGAAAGCCCACTTTTACTTTGCACGCATCCTTGGAATCAAGTATTTCGAGTGTTGTCTGATACAATCACGAAAGGAACAAAAATATGGAGCGATAACCGACGGAAACTCTTGACCGTGACCGTTACGGAAGTCAAAACTTGCAGTTGCGGGTAAAAAAAAAGGTCACGTTTCTATAAGTAGCTTATAAGTAAAAAAATGGTCTTTGAGAGGCAATTCTTTTGCTTACCAATTATACGTAAACTGCACATTAGGCTTAATGAACTGAAATTATCTATTTACACACATTTTGGAATTTCTTCGTAATTTGAGTTAACTTTATTTCTTCTTTTTGGATTGTAAATGTTCTGCATGGAGGAGACGGAAAAGAAAAATAATGAAAGGAAATATTGCGTTGGATTGTTTTACCTGTGAGCTGCATTTTTTTTCACACCATAGGCTAAATGGCCAGGTCACATGGACCCCGAAAGCTCAGAGAAGGTTGAGGGAGAAGATCCACTGGAGCAACTGTTGGGAGACAGATGGTAGCCTCCCGTCAAGGCCATCCAGCGTGTTCTTTAACGTGCACAGGGTATGTCTCTCCCGCACATGGGACCACGCTTAACGTCCCATCCGATGGACGGCGGCCTTTCCAAGTCAATCGGTGTCCCCTACTGACCGTGGGCAGGGGGGGGGGGGGGAGTTTTGCGGAGATAAATCTCAACGCTGACCCAGCTGGGACTCGAACCTGGGAACTACAGATTACGAGCCTGGCGCGCTACCGACTGAGCCACCCCACCCCCGCCCCCTGTAGTGTAGGGGAATACATTCATGAGAAACATACATTTTTAAGTAGAAGTTTTTTTCTGCGGCTCTTTAAGAATCCATTTTTTTTTCTCTAGTGGATCTTCACTTAGTTAGATCGGGCGGGCCTGATCTCTAGAAACAGCATCGGAGGCGAAATAATATTAAAAAACTATATATTAGAATTTTCAGGAATTTTTTTTGATCCAAAGTTAACTGTAGTCATCAAGTTTTTTTTATTTCTTCCATTGCACGTATGGAACTTTGCACCGTTAGATGCTATCATTTAAAAATTCATATGGAATATTTTAAACTATTTTTATTATTGAATTGAGGCAAGTAGGGGTGAAAATATTTTCAGAACCAGATGGACGCTCCAAAATCAGTTGAAAAAGAGACCCCGGCGACGTTAAGCAAAACATAAAAAATACACTGGATCTATTTCCTGTCGTTAAATATAGGGGAAAAATAAAAACTCTGGAGTTAGGGGAATGGCCCCACCCCCTCCCCATTTCCAGCGCTCGAGGCAAGCTATTCTGAAAAATATTCCCTGAAACTTAAGTTGGTTTTGTCTATGATTGACAGTAAGTATACATATAATTTTCCTTTTATTTCTTCCACTTCCCGAAATTGAATTTTTTAATTTTGTCCGCCTGCACTTTTGCAACTAATTGTGCTATTAGATATCATCAATTAAAAAAGGTGTTAACAGAAGATAATATACAATTTTTATTTTAAACTGAGGCAAATTGATAATGAAAAATATCTTCTACAATAACTAAAAAAAAGATAGCTTACAGAAATGATTAAAGATGCTACTTAAAAAGATAATTTATCTTAGATTCTAACTCTAGACGGACAAAGGGGCGGGGGTGGCTCAGTCGATAGCGTCCAGGCTCGTAGTCTGTAGTTCCCAGGTTCGAGTCCCAGCTGCATCAGCGTTGAGATTTATCTCCACAAAATTCCCCACCCTGCCCACGGTCAGTAGGGGACACCGATGGGCTGGGAAAGACCTCCGTCCATCGGATGGGACGTTAAGCCGTGGCCCCGTGTGCGGGAGAGCCATACCCTGTGCACGTTAAAGAACACGCTGGATGGCCTTGCCGGGAGGCTACCATCTGTCTCCCAACAGCTGTTATAGTGGGTCCCCTCCCCCAACCTTCTCTGAGCCTTCGGGGTACATGTGACCTGGCCATTTAGCCCATGGTGTGCAAAAAAGTGCCGCTCAGAGGTAAAACAACCCAACCCAACTAGACGGACAATTACTCTATTTGTCTGCCTGTCGTTTCCATTAACTCACTCAGTCACTGTTTTCATTTCAGAATGCGTGGTATGCTGTCTTTTCTTCAAAAGGTCAAGCGTGAATGGCTGGCCATACCTTCTGTGCTGTCTGTGTAGGTCGTTGACCGGGCAAGAGGGTAAAAATGACCAGGAAGGTCAAGGTCAGCTTACCGTAGACCAAAAACGCGTTTTTCTTCTCCGCAGGTGTGTTGTGAAGGACCGATACTGAGAAGCGAAATATAAAATAATTCACTACATTTAACTTGCAAGCTGTTAAATGTTTATATCCGTCAAATCCAATGCTAATTTCTTGTAATTGCTAATTCTAGATTGCCGTAATAAGATTTCTTTTAAAAACTTGTTGCCAGGGGTGTAGCTATGGGGAGTTCCCCCCCCCCCCCCCCCCGAAGTTAATCGGAGTTGGCAAAATTCAAAGCAACTTTGTAAAATCTAGATTAATTCTGAAAAACTGAGATTTTTTTTTGTAAAATTAAGAGGAGTTAGCAAAATCTAAACAACTTGGCAAAATCTAGGGTAGTTGCCAAATCGCGGTAACTTGGCAAAATCTAGAGCAGTTGGCAAAATTCGAAGCCACCTGGTAAAATACAGGTAACTTGTGAAATTTGGGATTGGTTTTGTGAAATTAAAGAGATTGGCAAAACCTTGGGGAGTTAGCAAAATTTTGGAGTTGGCAAAATTCAGGTGAGATGTAAAAATTGGGGTTTTCTGTAATATTATAGCGAGTTGGAAAAATCCAGGAAACTTGGCAAAATCAAGGTAACTTAGCAAAATCTAGGGCAGTTGGCAAAATTCGAATCCACTTGGTAAAATACAGGATAGTTGTCAAAATTGGGATTGGTTTTGTGAAGTTATGGAGAGTTGGCAAAATTCAACTTGGCAACTTGGCAAAATCAAGGTAACTTAGCAAAATCTAGGGCAGTTGGCAAAATTCGAATCCACTTGGTAAAATACAGGATAGTTGTCAAAATTGGGATTGGTTTTGTGAAGTTATGGAGAGTTGGCAAAATTCAACTTGGCAACTTGGCAAAATCAAGATAACTTAGCAAAATCTAGGGCAGTTGGCAAAATTCGAATCCACTTGGTAAAATACAGGATAGTTGTCAAAATTGGGATTGGTTTTGTGAAGTTATGGAGAGTTGGCAAAATTCAACTTGGCAACTTGGCAAAATCAAGATAACTTAGCAAAATCTAGGGCAGTTGGCAAAATTCGAATCCACTTGGTAAAATACAGGATAGTTGTCAAAATTGGGATTGGTTTTGTGAAGTTATGGAGAGTTGGCAAAATTCAACTTGGCAACTTGGCAAAATCAAGATAACTTAGCAAAATCTAGGGCAGTTGGCAAAATTCGAATCCACTTGGTAAAATACAGGATAGTTGTCAAAATTGGGATTGGTTTTGTGAAGTTATGGAGAGTTGGCAAAATTCAACTTGGCAAAATCAAGATAACTTAGCAAAATCTAGGGCAGTTGGCAAAATTCGAATCCACTTGGTAAAATACAGGATAGTTGTCAAAATTGGGATTGGTTTTGTGAAGTTATGGAGAGTTGGCAAAATTCAACTTGGCAACTTGGCAAAATCAAGATAACTTAGCAAAATCTAGGGCAGTTGGCAAAATTCGAATCCACTTGGTAAAATACAGGATAGTTGTCAAAATTGGGATTGGTTTTGTGAAGTTATGGAGAGTTGGCAAAATTCAGATGAGACGTAAAAAAATTGAGATTTTTTTCTATAAAATTATGGCAAATTGACAAAATTCTAAGCCACTTTGTAAAATACAGGCAAATTGTGAATATTGGGATTGTTTTTGAGTAATTAAGAAGAGTTGGTAAAATTCGAAGTGACTTGACAAATTCAGGAGAGATCTAAAAATTGGGATATTTTTTCTATAAAATTATGGTGAGTTGTCAAATCTACGGGAATTGGTCAAATCAAGGTAACTTGGCAAAATTTACGGCAGTTGACAAAATCCGAATCCACTTGGTAAAATACAGGCGAATTCTGAAAATTGGTATTGGTTTTGTGAAATTTAGGAGAGTTCGCAAAATTCGAAGTGTCTTGGCAAAATTTAGATGACGTGTAAAAATTGGGTTTTCTGTAAAATTGTGGTGAGTTGGCAAAATCGGGACAACTTGACCAAGTTGGGTTGTATTACCTCTGAGCGGCACTTTTTTGCACACCATGGGCTAAATGGCCAGGTCACATGGACCCCGAAGGCTCAGAGAAGGTTGGGGGAGGGGACCCACTGGAACAGCTGTTGGGAGACAGATGGTAGCCTCCCATCAAAGCCATCCAGCGTGTTCTTTAACGTGCACAGGGTATGGCTCTCCCGCAAACGGGGCCACGGCTTAACGTCCCATCCGACAGACGGCGGCCTTTCCAAGCCCATTGGTGTCCCCTATTGACCGTGGGCAGGGCGGGGAGTTATGCGGAGATAAATCTCAGCGCTGACCCAGCTGGGACTCGAACCTGGGAACTACAGGTTACGAGCCTGGCACGCTACCGACTGAGCCACCCCTGTCCCCCACTTTTGAGTAAAAGCCTCACACCTTAAAACATTTTTGTATTAAAACTTGTATGAATTGAAACTAGTAACTTCTAACTTTAAATTCCTCGTTGTTCCAACACTTTTATTATCTTATCCATTACGGAACAGAAAAGATAAGGCAAAATGGATTGAAAAAAAAAGATTCGTTTTAGATGTGGAACGGTGTTTGTAGGAAAAGGGGATTCACCTATCTATATAAAATGAAAATTTGATGCAAGCGAATCGGGATTTATTTTTGGAGAGTAAACGAAATGGCCGTCCCATGGCTGAATGGTTAGCACGCTTGGCTACTGATCTAAGGGACCTGGGTTCGAGCCCCCGGGTAAGGCATGGATGTGGCAGGACCTTCAGCAGATAAACGACACACACATCCATGCCTTATCCGGGGCTTAAACCCAGGTCCCTTAGATCAGTAATTGTTTATTATTTCCGAGTGCACAACTGTAGTCCAGCGGAACTCCGTTTTCGTTATGGATAAATCTTCAATCAGGGTATAATCATTTTAATTCACATTAATCTGATTGTTGTCACTTTTCTTTAATATTTTGACTGTCACTTTAAAATTAAATTTATTTGAGTGGATTGGAAATATGATAACGTATTGCAATGTGAATTTATCCATCTTTGTAAGTTGGTGGAGGAATTATGTTCAATTGAAAATTTAAATCTTTTTGTTATTGTTTAAACCAAGTTTGCATTTGTCTATTATTAAACCCTCTACTCATCACAGCTACAGTTAGAGAGTACATGACTCTGTGTATTACTAGCTTGTGGGTTGTACCTGGTTCGAACTCGAATCTTCTGAACCACTCTTTCAGAAGTATCTGTTAGAAAGTAAGTTTTTGTTTGAAGTCAGATCCACAATTATAGATATTTAGTTCTAGATGTGTTATAACTATGCATGGATAATTATTTTTGATAAACGCGGAATATAATTGTAGTTCATGTCGCATGCCTTGAAGAGGAAAAGTTGCCGGTGACATTATTTTAAAAGCAAAAGAAAATAAACAACGTGGGATAATTATTTCTTCATCTAAACAAAATTAATTTAGTACAACTGGATGAAACTATTGGAGAATCTGCAGAATCAATAATTACTAAATTATTAATTTATAATATTGAAATTAATATCATCGCATTATACAGTACAGATTGGGTTGGTTGGGTTGTTTTACCTCTGAGCGGCACTTTTTTGCACACCATGGGCTAAATGGCCAGGTCACATGACCCCGAAGGCTCAGAGAAGGTTGGGGGAGGGGACCCACTGGAACAGCTGTTGGGAGACAGATGGTAGCCTCCCGTCAAGGCCATCCAGCGTGTTCTTTAACGTGCACAGGGTATGTCTCTCCCGCACACGGGGCCACAGTACAGATTGGAGTTAGTGGACAGTAATATAATGAATAACAAAGCCCAGATGCTCTGCAATTCAAAGACTGCACTACATCTATCGGGGCAGTGCCATGTTTACTTTTATCCACCGTCGGGCTGAACAGTACTATAGAAGTTCAACCTTCGGCAAAACCTAACTATAATCTTCGTCGTGGGTCGCCACAAACAAGGATATTGAGAATCCAAGTTGTCGGCGTGGTGGAGATAAATTTCAAAGTTGGCAGTTGGGACTCGAACTTGAAGTTCAGATTTCGGCAGCCTGGTACATTACTGATCGAGCCAATCCCCGGCCTTCTGGTTTGAAGAAGCGTTTATAAAAGTTGTATTCATGCTTTGTGGTAGAGGACATAGTGGGTTAGGAGACGAGCGACTCTATGCAAGAAAAAAAAAACTTAAAAATTATTAGAATCTGCATTTAAAATAAACTTTATCAGATTGATTTTATAAAGCGGTAATCTGGATGGTTACTGTAGTAGAAAAGTACTGGCGAGTTTTACTATACTAGAAATCCTTCTGCCTTACAGTAATGCTACCAGCGTATTGCTACGGGCACTAAATTGCAGTGCACCAAATTTAGTCAGCGATTTTCGGAAATATTCGTACTTTACTGAGTCGGTGTTCCCTACTGACCGTGGGCAGGGAGTTTTGCGATAAATCTCAATGCTGACCCAGCTGGGACTCGAACCTGGGTCATACTATACTGAACTTAAAGTTCTAAAGTCAAACATACTTATACCAGAATTACTTAAAATTAATATATTAAAAAAAATTGACTTTTATGTTTTATCTTTATAACTTTTATGAACCCGTTTGTCTGTTTTGAAAGAGTAATATGCAGTTTCCATTTTATATAAAGCAGATTTAATTACGTCTTTATTGACTGGAATAAATTAAAGTTAGAAAAAATATGGTAGATCAAGATTGGATGAGAGAAATAATAGATTTTAACGGATAAAAGTGTAGGCCATCCCTGGCATTATATAACTTACATAATTTCAATGAAGCTAGACACAATTCCCTTAAACAAGACTACAAATTTTCTCATTGTAATATACTTTTATTTCCTTTCTTAAAGAACCAGTAGTCGAGTTGGGTTATTTCACCTCTGAGCATCTCTTTTGTGAACACAATGAACAGCTCCCAAGAGACAGAACTGGAAAGGTGACCACAAGAGAGCACATGGAAATTTCTCAAGGTTACCAATAGCTTTGGGTTGTTTTACCTCTGAGCGGCACTTTTTTGCACATCATGGGCTAAATGGCCAGGTCACATGGACCCCGAAGGCTCAGAGGTTGGGGAGGGGACCCACTGGAACAGCTGTTGGGAGACAGATGGTAGCCTCCCGTCAAGGCCATCCAGTGTGTTCTTTAACGTGCACAGGGTATGGCTCTCCCGCACACGGGGACACGGCTTAACGTCCCATCCAACGGGCGGCGGCCTTTCCAAGCCCATCGGTGTCCCCTACTGACCGTGGGCAGGGCGGGGAATTTTTGCGGATATAAATCTCAACGCTGACCCAGCTGGGACTCGAACCTGGGAACTACAGATTACGAGCCTGGCACGCTACCGCTGGAGCCACCCCCGCCCCGTTACCAATAGCATCCAGCAATGAAGTGTCACAGCTTAACATCCTATCTAATGGACTTTCCAAGATCGTGGATTAGTAGTTAGTGCAGATTTTTAGCGAATTATAAAGCTGCCACTATCATTCTTTAATCTAGTTTCTTATCATATAAAAAATTAATATATTCAGCGACGCAAGTGGCTACTTCAAACTACCCGAGGAGGGGATCCATGTATTGATCATTATTGGTTTCAGATAACAATCAAGGCATTCCTATGAGTTTTATCAGCAGATCATTGTTGGAAGCAAGAGAATAATCCATAATAATTTACATTGCATTCAATAATGTTATTCAAAAAACGTATAGCAAATGTCATGTATAATCGTTATTTTTCTTATTTGAAAGGTACATTTCGAAAGCAATTCAATCTTTATTTTAACCCAAGTTGTTTCATTAAGGAACAAAATCTCATATTAAAAGGTGTAACGTTCTGCGATTGGAAGCCCTAAATTAACTTTTGCTATCAGTATAGGATCGAGCCCTTTTTTCTGCTGAGGGCCTGCCATCCTCTCAGACCTTATACTATGGCATATAAACTGACAGGCTCCTGTCAGACTTCTGTGGCAAGCAGCTGCTTGAGGGGGTGTTTAAAAATAAGAAATTTAATAGGATATTAAACCGTGCATTTTTTAAAAGTTTTTTTATCAAGCATATGCTTCATATCATGCGGATGTTGCTTTGCATTAAAAAAAAATCTAAAACTGCTTTCAGAATGTGTCTAAATTTGCATTATTAGTGAAATCAGAAGTTACTGAAAACAGTTCAATCAAAATTGTTGCGCTAATTTGTAAAATGCAAAAGTTTTGATTATGATTTCCAACTTTTTAGTATCTTATTCTGTGACATTTTCCACTCAAATGTTATGACCTAAAGTTTTATTGCAAAAGTCAAACTTCTCCCAAAAGATTAAATTTCTGGTTAATCCTTAAGAATCTAGAATGGCCAAAGAACAATAGGACGATGCAAATTCTAATCCGCAACACACATCCCGACCTTAAAACTCATAATAAAAAATAAATACCCCCTCAAGCAGCTGCTTGCCACAGAGGTCTGACAGGAGCCTGTCAGTTTATATGCCAAAGTAGGTCTGAGAGGATGGCAGGACCTCAGCAGAAAAATGACACATACAACCATGCCTTACCCGGGGCTCGAACCCAGGTCCCTTAGATCAGTAGCCAAGCGCTCTAACCATTCGGCACTCAGATAATTTGCTGAAGTTTTTGTCATAGAAATACAGGTTGTCCAAAAAATAATGGTGAAATTTCGAGAACCAATACGTAATATAGAGATATTCATGAAAGTAATATTTTAATTGAAAGCTACCTCAAATAGTTTTCAACATAATGTGCATCGTCCGTCACTCTGCATATGTCCAATCAGTATTCCACTTCCTGTCATACACGCTTCAGCTTATCTGTTTTCACTTGCTCACAAATGATCCGAGTCTCGAATATTGTCCGTGCAAACGTAATTCTTTATGAAGCCCAAGAAAAAAATCAAAGGGTGTCAAATCAGGGCTCCCATGCCACAGAAATGAACCTTTTTTTTAAATACCCCCTCAAGCAGCTGCTTGCCACAGAGGTCTGACAGGAGCCTGTCAGTTTATAAGCCATAGTAGAAGGTCTGTGAGGATGGCAGGCCCTCAGCAGAAAAACTACACAAACAGCCATACCTTAACCCGGGGCTCGAACCCAGGTCCCTTAGATCAGTAGCCAAGCGCGCTAACCACTCGGCCATAGTACCTGCCAATATGTCAGGAAATGTATTTGGCACAAAGTGGAATACAGATTGAGCATATGCAGGTGTTCACAAATGTTCAAAACTATTTGAGGTAGCACTTTCAATTAAAATATTACTTTCTTGAATATGTATATCATTTTCCAAACATATTGGTTTTCAAAATCCCACTATAATTTTTTGAACACTCTGTATTATTGGGCAGGGCCGGCGTGAGGCTGGTTCAGCGTGTTCCCCGGAACCCGGCCGCTGAAAAGCTCATCGTAAAGACCAAAATCGATCAGTTTTGATGACGTAATTAAAGATTTTGCGGCGAAAAATTATATATTTATAAAATATACTCGGTGTTCCTATAAGTTGTATACAGATATGTACTTATAATTTATTATTATAAAATTTAGTACATATAAATGCGTTTTTTGGCCCCGCAAAAGTTCACCTCGGCCCTGATTATTGGGCAGGTTATATGCTAGACTTTCATACAACGCTTTTCACACAATGGGCTAAATGGTTTGCCAAAAGAACCAAAAGGATAAGAGAAATTAATCCACTGAATTGTTAACCTCCTGTCAAGGCCATCTAGAGCAGAGGTTCTCAAAGGTGTTCCGCAACATTCACGTGAATCAAAAGAAAGGAGGAATTGGTACATTATGCTTTATTATTGAACGATACTATCCATAGCAAATACACAATTAACTGTAAGAAATAGACTTCAACAATTATTAAAACATCTGGAAAAAAATTATCACTGATGCGGAGGGAATCGAACCCGCAACTCTCTAGATACACTAAAATCATCGAGAATAACTTATAAATCTTTTACCGAGATGTGGCGGACCTTGCGCCATCTATACTACAGGAGAGGCAACTTTTCCAATTGTTGCTAATGCGTGCGATGTTAATGAGTAGTTCAATCAAGCTTAAGCGTCAAAGATTTATAGGTCTTATTCTGTAAGATTTTAGCATCTGATGCGTGGTTTAATAGGTAGAGCGCTCTGGCATGTATCTAGAGAGTTGGGGGTTCGATTTCCGCCGATCCAGCTACTTGTTTTTAAATGAACGATACTATTTTGATAAAATTGTTAATTTTACAAAGTTTTGAATTGGTACAACGTGGCACGCTGTCATTCTGTGAATGAGGATGAATAACAAAATGAAGGTGATTCGATCTACCAGTACGTTTTTTAATTACTGAAATGCATTAACTTTCGTGTGAGGCGTAGAAGTGAATCCAGTAGGTGTGTCGCAACACGAAAAGATTGAGAACCACTGATCTAATCTTTAATATACACAGGATATGGCTTTCCATACAGGGCCATGATTTAAAGTTCCATCCAACTGAAAGTGGCCTTTCCAAGCCCTTTTTCACAGAAGCAATGTAGGGGGTTAGTAGTGACCAGAGCACAGTGGCAAACCCAGAAACTTCCAATTGGGGAGGGGGGAGTGATATGTTAAGTATTATTTGGCATAAAGGAGTTTGCTTTTCAAGGAGTACCTTGGAAAATATGAGATTAAAGCCTCAAGGAGGAGGGGGTTATAACACCTCCCCTTTGAGTACACAATTGGCTCAGCATGCATTGAATGTTTATAGATTTGGTGCAATAAAGGTTAAAATTTTCACTCTTTAGTTTCTCCACCAAAATATACATTTATATTTTAAATATCCAGTTTTATACTTGAAACAGAAAATTACATCTTTATGCAAAAAAAATTGCTACAGAAATGACATTAAAACAGATACCTTAAAATGTGCAAACACTTTGTCAGTATTGTTTTACCTCTGAGTGGCTTTTTTTTATGCACACAATGAGTTAAATATCCAGGTCGCAAGAGCTTTAAGGGTTCAATGTTAAGTATAGAGATCAAGAGGGCGGATAAGATCAAAAACTCCATAGGCATATTAATTTGCAGTGTTAGACACTCATGCACATGGGGCCACAGCTTAACATCCAATGGGAACCTTTCCAAGCCTACTGTGGTTCTTTTTTTGTTGAAGAGAGAGGGTTAACATAAAATATCCCAAAATAGAAATACAGTGGATATTAGAACCAGGAAACACTTGGTTATGAGTCCATATCTCTGCCTCTATTTTTCAGGCCATTTTGAAAACGTGAAATAGGAGATATAGGATATACATATATATAAATTCCTAAACATTTCGATTACATTAAATTTAATTTCTGCTTCTTGCCAATTATTCTTATTTATACCAAATAAATGCTTAATAGGTTAAGGTTGAATGGTAATTGCATGCATCTACATTTAAATGGCAAACCCATTATTTATAATTCACCTTTAAGAAAAACTTGATATTTACTCAGAGATATTGATTATAATGCTTTCTCTTTTGCCCATAAGAAAATCAAAATACATTCTTATGATGAATCTAGTAAATGAAGCACTGATTGTACAAGCACGAATTACCAAAAAAAAAAGGGTTATTTAAATGCCTAAGTGGAATGAGATAATGCAGGATCCTTTTCTATTTATCATTCCACAGACCTAAAAACATTGTTTCTCCTATTACATACACCGATCAGCCAATACATTAAAACCACTTCTGCGTTATGCAAAGAAGCGCACATGTAGTCAATCAGTGTCACATGCCAAGGTTGTGAATGATATATATAATAACTGGTAGTATTTCGTTTCGTCTCAACATGGGAAAAGCAAAAGATTTATCTGATTTCGACAAAGGCCAGATCATTATAACAAGACGCCTTGGTAAGAGCATCGCCGAAACAGCGACGCTGGTAGGCTGCTCATGCTATGCAATAGTTAGTACCTATCAAAGATGGTCCAAAACAGGTGACACTTCAAGCAGCCAAGGCATGGGCCAGCCCCACCTCATTGAAGCCAGTGCAGGCTATCTCGTCTTGTCCACAGCAACAGGAGGGCTACTGTGGCTGACATTACACATAATTTCAATTGTGGTAAAGGGCCCAATATACCCGAACACACAGTTCATTGTAAGCTCTTGGATATGGGTCTTTGCAGACCCATTCGTGTAACTACGCTCATATCCGTTCACCGTCATCAACGCCTGCAGTTGGCATGTAATCATCGACAATGAACCATCGAAGACTGGAAGAGGGTCACATGAATCCTGTTTTCTGTTATGCCATGTGGATGGACAAGCTCATGTGCGACGTTTACCCATGGAAGCCTTCTCACCTAGATGCACTATGGGACAGATCCAGGCAGCTGGAGGGAGTATGATGGTCCGGGCAATATTTTCTTGGGGAACACTTGGACCAATTAACCCTGTAGGGAAAACTCACTGTCACCTACCTGAACATCGTGGCTGACCAAGTACACCCCTTTTTGGCGACTGTATTCCCTGGTGAAGATGGTGTCTTTCAACAAGACAATGCCCCATGTCACACTGCGAAGGTTCAGGAATGGTTCCTAGAACATGATGAGGAATTCCATTTATTGCCATGGCCCCCAAATTCGTTGGACATGAATCCTATCGAGCATTTGTGGTCCGAGTTGGAAACAGGTACATGCAGCATCACCCCAAACATGCAATTTACAGGAACTGTGCGATCTTCTGTTGCAGTCATGGCACTAAATATCAAGCGATACTTACCAACATCTCGTTGAATCTATGCCTCATCGGGTGAGAGCTCTTTTAGCAGCGAGAGGAGGACCTACATCATATTAGATAGGTGGTTTTAACGTTTCGGCTGATCAGTATATATCTAAATACAAAACTCTCACAGTGGCCAAGTGGTTAGCCACTTCCAAAAGACTGGCTAAGGCACAGGTATTTCCTTTCATGTATTGTCCTGCTATCTCATCTTCCTCACAGATCCTCTCTGTGTGTATTACACTGAGTATTTTGTCAGATTACTGTGGCAAGCAGCTGCTTAAGGGGAAATTTATTACTTTTGGCCTATTTTGTAATTATGAATGAATTCTACTTTTCCTAACTGTTCCCATTATGAGGGCACTGTTTATGCTTATGATAACATATATTTTAATATACATAAGTATTCATATGAAGGTCATTTTTAGAATCATTTTGTTCCTCAAAAACAAAAATTCTACATGCTAAAAATAAAAACATTGCTTACATTATTAGTTAGTGTACTAATCTTCAAAAACCATCTGAATCCTACTTCAGGGCATATATATATATTACTAAAATGGTTTCTTAAAATTTTCAGTTACAATAAATGTGCACTAGTGAAACACAAGTTAAAAGAACCTCATTTTAATTAATATTTATTAATCAAAACAATTCATTTTCCATTATTTTAGGTACATCCTTATAAGCAAGTCCAACTCATTAGCCAAAAGTGGTATATTAAATGAAAATTATTTTAAACACTATACAGAAAATGAAATGGTGGATATTAGATGCTTCATACGAAAAATTAATATAACATAAAAAATAAATCTAAATATCACCAACAAAATATCCCTGATTAACACTTAAACGTTAGATTAATAATGTAAAAAAATTTTTTAAAAATTGCAAAATACAATTCTTAAGTATTGGGAATTTCAATTTTGAGATGTTATTTCATCATTGCTTATAAAGAACAGCATTTGATTAAAAATATATTACAATTTATTCTTGATTTTTTAGCTTCAGTAAAAGCAAAAGTCAAATCTGTGGCCTGAAGTATGCCAATGCACTAAAACAACTTGAAAACAAAATCTGACAAGCTTGCTCTATGCTACTTGTTATTTGCAAGGCCTATTTAACCAAGGCTAAAAAGCTCTTTGAAGCTGTTCCAAGTGCCTATAAAAAATGCGACTGGATTGGCCTATAAAATGATCTTTATAAAGAAAATACTATTATTATTATTAAAACTTTTCCATTTTAAAATCTTAACCAAAAATTTTGGTCCCTCTGCCTTCTCAAAATTTTTAGAAAAAGAAACCTAAAAAGGGTTTGGTTGTTATACTCCTAAGTGGAACCTTTTTTCACACAATGGGCTAAATGGACAGATCACAAGGATCCAAAAGATTCAGATAAGATTGGGGGAGGGGTCCATTGGACAGCTGTCAGGAGACGGATGATAGCCTCCAGTCAAGGCCATACAGCTTTCTTTAACGTGCACAGGGTATGGCTCTCCAGCAGACAGGACCACACACAGGGTATGGCTCTCCAGCAGACAGGACCACAGCCTAATGTCCCATCTGGCAGATGGTGGCCTTTCCAAGCCTATCGGTGTCCCCTACTGACTGAAGGTAGGGCAAGGGAGGGAAGTTTTGTAGAGAGAAATCTCAATGCTGGCTAGCTGGGATTGAAACCTGGGAAATGCAGATTATGAGCCTGGCATGCTACTGACTGAGCCACCCCCTCCCCAATCTATAGAGAAAAACATTACTTGTGCAAAAATACATAAAATTAAACAGATATCTGAATTATTTCAAATATTCTATTGATCAAATGAAAAAAATCTGTCATCTTTCTGATGCATAATTTAAATATATTTAATAGTTAGCCATAAATTTAAAATTCTTTATTGACCGTTTTTAAATTTTTCAGTAAATATCGGAAACTGTATCAAACAGTAAAAGTTGGCTGTGCATGAATTTAGCAAATTTAACATTTTAAAAAATAGATTAATATACCATGCATATGCTTAATGCAATCAAATACATTTGGTTAGTTAAATATATAATTATGTACAAGCTATGTGACATCAAGTCTCCATATACTAACACGAGTTAGTAATCTTTACAAGCAAACGTTTTATATGATAATGTATTTACAAGCATGCTGGCATGAGCACTGATTAATCACAGCTAAACTATGAAACATAAAATTACTACTTAATGGTCAAGTTACTGGAGCAGATCAAATAGTACAAATATACACATGATCAATTAAAAAGGTATTTTCAACACAATTTATGTACAAGAAAAACCATTTTCCATTTATAGTTCTACTGCCTGCAGTAGCACATAAAATTAGTTTCTAAGAAATGAACAATGTTGGTTAAATTATCACATTCAAACAGTTTGAAAACCTGTTAATAATTCTCGAATTCCTAAACCATGTCCTATATATTAATGTTAAAGGCAAATTTTGGGCTCTTGAGCGTGAACAAAAAATTTCTTCTATTAAGATTCAAATATATATATACTTTTGTTAAAATTTATCTTAAACTGATTCTTTTTTACGATAAAAAACTTTAAAAAAATTCTTCCATTCTATGGAAAAATGAGATTATACACATAGACATATTTTCAAAACTTGTTTGGCATTTTCATATGTCAATAGTAACAAAATACAAATTTTTATAAAATTCATTTTTAATTAGAATTGTGATTAGAGCAAAGTCTGAAACCATTTATCTGAATCTTAAAAAAATATCTGTTCAACATATAAAGTTATGGAAGCTGAATTTTATAACAACAGTATTATTGTTTTAAAATGCTTTTCCCCAAACCACCCTTATTCTGGTAAAAGATTTGACATAATGATCTTTTTAGCTCATTTCCTAAAAGGCAAAAATTAGCTACTGTTTTCATTTTGTCTGTCATAGCTTTATTCTTTTAAGAGCTAAATGGAAAATTTTGAGTTTGATGGATAGTAGTAACGTATTACTATTCGCAGTTTCTGAATCTTCTTGTAGGTTTGAATGTGCACTGTTAGATGGCGATAAAGTTGGAAAATGGCAAAACTTCAAATGAATATTGCAAACCTATTCATGCTAGAATTTTCACTAGCATGAATAGCGAGTGAATCAAATTTATTACACATAATAAGATTGTAGAGAATGGTGTTCAAGAGATTTCCATTGATAACAGCAACTTGTGACCTTACACTTGGGCAGGAAGGGGGAAAGTAGCTTTTTCACTTTAAGATATATTTTTTAAGAGAAAAAAAATTCTTGATTAGATAAGTACTAATGAAATATTGCTATCGTATCTGATGAATATTCCATTAGTTTAAATTTTCACATTATAGAATACCTACTTGGAAAGTCGAAATGAGCATTCCATATTAATTAGAGATTAGTGGGCTATCCAGTTCCTGATTAATATTTAGCATTTAAAGCAAACTCCGAGAACTGGCAACATTTTGTTAAGCACTTCATCTTCCATTGCTTTTTAAATATTGAACAATATTGCTGAAAAACTGAGATGAAAATTTTTGATTTTTTTCACATTGCTCTATTAAAAAAAAGAACTTATTTTAGAAGTTATGCAGCCATAAAGCTGGCTTTCCATTGACATAATGAAAATGTTGCTGAATACTTCTGGTAATATGGCTACACATCAGGGCTAAAATTAAAATTATCAGTTATTTGGCATTTTGAACTATTTTCCTTTAACTGCTGCTGTATATTGTTATTCTAAAAAAAAATAGAGGGCAAATGGTAAAGTACAAACTACAAGGAGGAAATACATAAATGTATAACACACTATTAAATATTGCAAAATCTGAATTATTAATAATTAGACTGAATTATGATTAAATAAAATTATCACATTATACATAATAAAGAACATCAACCCCTTTAGTGGTTATTTAATAAAAGCTACAAGTGGATCTATGCTTATAAACCTAAAAAAAATTATGCTTGTGCATTTGATAATTATTAATACCTGTTATATTTGTTTGCTATTTTGTTTTCTTCTTTTATGCAAAAGAGCAAGCCTAAAAATGTATACATATAAATACTGTATAAGAATCATGTATATTACCTTAAAACTGCATTTTTTTGCAATAAGCAATTAGTGGAAAATAAATCACAGAAGAAATTATAATGATAGAAAATAATGGAATGATCACTGAAAACCCAAGGTAAAATATAAATAAAGTGAGAAAAAATATATATGTAAAAAATTCCTATTCACTAAATTTAAGCAATTCAAGCACAACATTCGATACTCCTTTTCAAATATGTGCAAGTCAAATTCAAAATAATCAGCTCATCAATCTGGATCACTTGACCATTATCCCGTGCAGTTTTCTTTCTTTAATAAACAATATAAGCGAACTTCACAAAATATTTTGCACTATTATATTAACACATACCTGATCTAGCAGTTAGTGTACCCGACTACTAAACAAGCATTAGTCTCTGTGTATGTGCTTATATGCTGTGTAAGAAACCACGACAAGCTCAATGGAGCTTCTAGATTATCTCCACCCTTTGTGTAGATGAGGTACATTCTTCTCTTTTAATTTAAAAAATTTAAATTTATCAATGATATGACACCACAAGGGTCCCCTTTTCGATAACTGTGATACTGCAGAATCTCATTATGATTAGACATGAAAGGAAAAACTTAAACATGTTCTTATTGCAACTTATTCATGCATAGGGGTTGATGAACTTTTTGAAGAACTTGTGTTTTATTATTAATATATCATTAATATTTTGAGCTCATATTAGATAGCTTTCCAAAAAAGATTGGCAACCTACTTTTAATGATTTACATTATCAATTTGTGTGTCTCCATCAGTTACACATTTAAATTATCTGATTATGATTTTTCTACATTACTATTCAATTATGCCCTTTTGCTTTTTATATCATATGCAATATCCAGATGCAACAAACCTATATATATATAATGTCAAATGATGAATTTATTAGAATTTTATTAGCAAAATACAAGGCCACCTTTCTAAAATAATTTTATTGCTTGTAACATAAATTTCCACATATCAGTGGCTATTTAAATTTATATGTACAACGATAATTTTATATTTAATATTAATTCCAAACAATATATCGTTTTCGAGCATCAAAATACCTACATATACAAAATTATATAAATATTCCAAAATACAATACTTCAATTAAAGGCAGCAAAAAATCTCATTAGAAAATATGTCAATACTCGAAGATAAGAATGAAGACGTAACTTCACTTTGATTTTAAATACTGCATATAAAACAAATCATAAAAGTGCTATATTTAGTGAAAATCTAATCGAAGTTTAATACTTTGAAAATATAAAAAAAAAACAGTAAAATTCTCAACATTAAATAGAAATGGAAAGAAAATTATGAATTCTAGGAACTTTCTTTTAAAAATATTAATAAAACTAAATTATATCATGCAGGCATTTTCCTTACATTATATAAATTATATATTTTAAGACTGGTTTTAATTTTATTTAAGCCTACAAAACTAATGTCCCTGAGATCAACTAAATAAAATACAATATTTATACTAGTACCAAATGGGAAAAAAGAAAGAGAAAATGATCTTTGTTTTTCTGTGAATTAATAACTAAAAATTTGCTATTACGAACAATACTATTAAAGTACTTAGCACAACTATTCTACAGTAAGAGATATAAATTTTACATTATGAAGTTCAGTATTGTCTATCATATAAAAATTTAAACAGAATTTAGTTAACAGGTCAAAAAATATTACTATAATCAAAACTTCAGTTACAACTGAATAATAACTTCTCTTATAACTCACTCTTATGCAACTCTAAAAATCAAATTGCAATAAAAACCCATTTGTCCATCCTCCAGAAAGCTTCATACATTTCAGTCTCCCTATATGAACACTATATTCAGCTACCCAGCAAATATTCTGACCCAAGTAACATTGGTTAGGGCTACGAGTCATATATCATCTAATCATATAATCATCTACGAGTCATATATAATTTGGAAAGATTCTGGTAAAGCAACAGATCCAACTATATACATGCCAAGAATTTCATAAAACTGAACATCCTACTTTTAATTGAAATGATCTTTTGCACACTAGAGAATTTAAACTAATTACCAAAATGTAATGATTTAAAATTACATCTCAAAAATTAGCAAAACCAAACAAGAATTAACTTAGTCTCAAGTGATCAGATCTCACCCGGCTCAAGAATTTTTCGTCTACATCCATCTTCATCCTGTCACATAAAAACAGCTTGATACTGGATAGATAGATATTCAGTAAATTGAAATGAGATTATAAATTCCAAATATGAAATCAAGGTTCCCTGTACATGCTTTAGATATAAAAGTTAGAGTTCTATTGTCTAATATAATTCGTGTTTAGGTTGTTGTTTAGCTCCAAGCAGCACTTTTTTTGCACACAACGGGCTAAATAGCCAGGCCACAAAGACCCCAGGGGCTCAGAGGTTGGAGGAATGAAACCCACTGGACAGCTTTTACGAGACAGATGGTAGCTTCAAGTCAAGCCATTCAGCATGTTCTTTAACATGCTGAATGCCTTGACTTGAACACACATGCTGAATGCCACGGCTCTCCCACACACAGTGCCACAATTTAGTGTCCCATAAGATGGACAACTGCATTTCCAAGCCCATCAGTGTCTACTACTAACTGAGGGCAGGAAGTTTTGCAGAAATAAATCTCAATGCTGGCCCAGTTGGGACTTGAACCTGGGAATTGCAGATTACGAGACTGGCATGCTACCGATTGAGCTGCTGCAGAACCTCATGTTTAGGATATTGAATATTTTTAATTATGCAAAATTTAGATAACTAGCTTAACAAGATAACAGGAGAACCCTATTCCTATGTCACTCTGAGTAGTTTAACTTTAATTATGTGCATCATCACAGCTCTCCTTCCAGTTTATATCTAGCTACCCTTTACGGGCTATAACTGTATCCACAACTAAAAAAATAAATTTAACTCAATATCAATATATTAGTCAATTTTTTAACACCCATAAAGCTAAAGTCATTTCTATTGGAATATTTATGATACAATTACGAATTTCTTCCTTAATCAGTAAATAATATCATTGACGAGTTTTTACTTTAGCTATCACACTTCTTTAACTACCTTATTAAAGTATATATACTAACATAGTTTTAATTGCAAAAATTCTATATATTATGCTTAATATATTGGTCCTTCATTAAATAAAATTTATTATTATCATAATATAAAATGGCTAATATTTTAAGTATCAGATACTTTATGATGTGATGCAAAAATTTTATAAAAATGATTCAGGTACTTTGTTTTTTTAAAAAAATAAAGATTACTGTTTAATTACAAGGATGAAAACCAATCATATGAGTATATGAGCATATATACAAATGCTATTATCATAACTTTATTGTAGGAAGATTTCTGTAACTACTAGAGATAGACAAAATGATGATAATCATTAAATGTTATGTTTATTTCAATATTCTTTCACCATCTAAAAACTATGCAGCATTACTTTATATTTTTAATTTAATAAAATGATCCAAAAAACAATAAAAGGAATTATACAGGAAAAACTGCCTTTTGCTTCCGATTTAAAAAAATTCTACAATTCATAAAGCAGTACTTAAATACTTTTAAATTTGCAGTAACATGCAGATTGCCTTTAGAATGTAAGACAGGTTTTTCATTACAAATTTTAGTTTTTAGCATCTCTTTTTTCAAATATGGATGAAAATGTTCTATTATTTAATACTAGTATTCATTTACACTTTTTTTCATTTCTTTCAGAAAAAGAAAGTTATTCATTTGAGCATGGTAAATTTTATGTTAAATAAACAGTTAAAATTATGAAAGGTATTTTAGTGAGATAATTCCAAATAGTGACTCTTCCTGTTATTTTAATTTCCAAATGTTTCTATAAATTTAACTAATACAGAAAGCAGGTAATGCTTGGCTCAATAATACAAAATATTTTTAAGTAGAATTTTTCTACTCAATGGCATGTACTTAGCTGCATACAGCCAATTTCTTTAAAATTAAGGATAACCTACATAAAATATTTAAAAATTATAACAGACTTCAAAAAACTAAATAGTCATTATGAACACCTTTAAATTTTATTATGCATAAAGCTGAAACTATGGGAAAATCATGAAAGCAATAAAAAAGTTTTGTCAATAACCATTTTAGTTAGTACCTTCGTCTTCAATATAAAAACAGTACAAATAGTACTTGTAAAACTGAACTGTAGCAATACTGAGAAAACTTTTAGCATTATGCACTTCCTGATTGGGAACATAATTTGTAACATATTGCAAAAAAAATGGTGCATATGACAGTAAAAGATTATATGATAACTATTTTGTTTATTAAAAACTAATAACACCTGATTCCATATAATTTACATTCCCCAAAATTTAAATATTTATATATACTAATAATCTTCACACTGTAACTTGCCTAAAGGACATAATACATATTCCAGCATGTTTCATTATAACAATGAAAAGCTTGTCCTTTTTTTACTTATTTTGAAATATGTGAAATATGTTGTAACATACTGCATTTTTTTTTTGCACTTGTATATGACAAGTTGTTAGCAACCATAGCTACTAATGAAAGACCTTTGTTCAAGCTCTAGATAAGGTATGCATGTTTCTTTTATGTCTTTCTACTGGGTTCTTGCCTTCCTCAGAGTCTTTGCTTTGGCATATTATACTGAAAAGTTCCTGTCAGACCTCTGTGGCAACCACACAAGCTTGAAAGGTAACTTATTAAAAGGTTATTTCAATTAAAATGTAACTGATAAAAAAATCCCATACCAGGACCTAAAAGACCCTTTAGATGAGCTGGGTTCTTTTATCTCTGGGTAACACTTTTGCCTGCACAATTGGCTAAATTGATCAGTCACAAATGGCTCAGAGTTAGGTAAGGAAAAAGAACACATCAGGAAGCTGTTAGGAGAGAGATGGAAGCTTTTCTCTCAATGCCACCAGTGTATTTGTTAATGTGCATAGGGTATGGCTCTTCCGCACATGGGGGGCATGGCTCAAGCCCAGAATTGTCCTTATTATCACCGAGAGCAAGGTGGGGAATTCAGAATTAAGCAGAGATAAATTATAATGCTGACAGTTTTGATTCAAACCTCAGAATGCAGATTATGAGCCTCACACATTACAGAGCCAGCCCCTATCCCAATCCTTTAGATGAAAAATTCCTTCTCTACCAAAGGTCACAAGTAGTGTAGTGGCCCCTGAAACATTCATATAGCTAAATACATTTCTTGTGTAAGATATTTTACTTCATGTGAAGTGTTCACATGTAAAAAATAAAGATAGAACTTGCTATAGCAACAGTCTTAATTAATATTATATTTTTTAAATTTCTACAATGATGTTTGTTGGTTCATACAGGTACAAGAATCATTTTTCTTATACTGAATAATCCTTATGATTTCATAGATTTGTTCTTAACTAAGCTGGAATTGGCTTGAATCATCTCACAGAAAATACTTTAAATATTATTCAATAAATCATAAAAGTTAGCATTAAGATAACTTACTCTTTAAATAGCATTTAGCATTTCCTTAAGCTAAAAATCTGTCTTACCATCATATTATCAATGAATATATACAAAACAAAAATATTTACCACTTTCTGTTCTCACTACTGATTTGTGTGCACAAAGTCCATCACACACTCAATAGATTTAGGGCAATGCAATCAAATTGTACACATAAGAACAATGTAACAGAAATCTGTGAAATATTGAGCAGGTATACCATGACATATGCAGAACTTCAAAATGCTCATGCACATGCATCTTGACAAAGTCCTGAACTTCAAACTATTAACATGAATATATCAGACATCTGACTGCAAAGTTAAATCTAAACCTGGAAAGGACCATTTATATAACAATATAAAAAATCTTGAAGGTAGTGTTATGATGTTTACAGGATTTAAGTATGCTACTGTGACATAAGATATGCATATTTAGTAAAAGCATGTTAGATGTATAATGAGCTAAATAGTTCAGAAAAATATTTAAAAACAGGTAGAAAATTCTAAAAAACTTTTCATGATTTGCTCCAGTAACAATGTGGCACACAGTTAATAAAACACAGATGGCAGGAATTGGCTGAAACATGCAGAGAAGGTTAGGTGACATTCACCGGGATCTCTAGGAGAATCAGGGAAGCATGTGACAACTGTTTATGCTGCAACATACAATTAAAACAGTCAATTAGTCATAATGAAAATATAATATAAAAAAAAACAGATTCTAAACCTAGATTACTATGGTAGACAAAATTAATATTTCATATATGAAGAACATGCAAAAAAAACTAATCATACACACACTTTTAAATATTTAAGACAAGTTAAACATTCATTTGAAAACACATACATGTAAAACACTAAATTCACGAGTTTGAAACTTTATATTTTACTAAAGTTTTAATCTATATATTAACATCTAAATGGCTAATGAATATAGCATCAATATATTTATTCATTGTTGTTTAGAAGCTGAATAGCATACTTAATTAATATATATGTAAAATCACATTTTTTGCCACCAAAAGTTGAACCAAACAAAAATGCTGCCAAGAGTGACTCATAATTAGTAACTATAATCCCTGAAGTAAATAATTTTAATACATCAAATTAAACATACATTTTTCATTGTGTGAGAAAGGTGATAGTAATTTTCATACTCTCTGCCAGTGTCAGAATAGGTCAAAGTGTTCTTTTCAAAACAAATTCTAAACCAGATGCTTAATATAAGCAAAGCTCAAGCATACAATTTACAACTAGCCAGAGGGGAAGCAAATCAGTCTACAACACATTCCATAATTTGAATTTTAGATCACTGGTTCTCAGGTAGTTTGACCCATGAGTCACATTGAAAAAATAATCCTGGTTGCATATTATTGAAAGTAGATACATACTTCCATTGAAAATCAATCATTCAGGATTTATCTTGCAACATGCTGTTAATTAATAATAATAGTAATGTTTTACTGATAACCTAATGTTCATATTGTAGTTTTCTTAATTCATGACTCAATTTAGATTATATAAAAAATATTAGAGCAAAAATTTTAATTTTATAGAACAATTTTAGAAACTGAAAATTCTAAATTATCAAACAATTATTCCAATTCAAAACCTGTTTTCTTGGCTAGACATTTAAGCACAAGTAATTGTTAAATATTTATAATTTTGTTACAAACACAAAGTAAAAAAATATGTAATTTAAAATTTATCAAATATAAAATATTCAATCAGTACCTTTTCGTTTCTTCAAAACTAAGTATATTTACATTGCTAATTGTAGTTTTTTAGTTTTGAAATATAAAAAGGAAAAAAATGTAAAAGAATAAAACTTAAATTTACTGTAAATTGTATGTTGGGGAATCTTGCTTTAAACAGCTTTTACTATAATGTCTGCAGAGAGTGATACCTCTGATATGTGATAAAACTTCTAATATCTATGTATCGTCTTTGGATTTAGAATATTAGTTTAGATTGGAAAGTGGACCTGCAAATGTCCAAAGGAAATCATCATAGATAATTATGTATATGCATATATTGGTGGTATTGCTAATTTCTTTTAATAATACTAGGAAATATAGAGCAAAATTTGTAGGCAAGCTCAGTAACATTAGTATGATAACTAGTTAAATTGAGGAACAATCTTCAGTGAAGAAATCTTGCAAACCTCTAACTGCTCTACTGGAATAATGGTTAGAAAACCTAGCTACCATTTCAGAAGATCATAATGTTCATAATGTTGTATGTTAGATTCATAATGTTGTATGTTAGCTCTAACAGATGAGTAAGAACTTTTCAGTATTATCTCCTCATGGGCCAACCTGGCCAAGCTAGATGTAGCCTTCTTGATTTTTTTTTTCTCTAATATTTATGTACTATGCAAAAAAAACCCCAACTTTATTGCAATGTATGCTATTATTCTCACTCTTATATCATTAAAATCAAAGTTTTGATGTCATAAATTATAGGCATGCAATAATAAAATTTTTACCAGCATTATGAATAAAACTGCAGAAACATTATAAAAACTTTTTATTATCCGAAAGAAAAGCTAAAGGTAAATAATATTTCTAACCATTTTTAATACATAATGTATATACATAATTTATATAATTCCTACTGCATACAAATTACATTTAATGATGATCTTTAATTCTATGCATAAAAAGAACATAAAATATATTTTATCTTGTCAAACATTTAGAAAAATTTCCAAAAACTTTATTTAAAAGAGTTTAACTTTTAAAATTTACCACAGAAAATTGTTTAGTTTAGAGCAGTGGTTCTCAACCTTTTATGCTTCACATACCCCCTGGAAATGTGTATGTAACTGGCATACCCCTTATATAGATAGATAAAACTATAGTTATAGTATAATAATGCCAACTTAGTGACTTTGTTACTAGATCTAGCAACTTTTGAGCTCTCACAGTGTACCCCATGTTGAGAACCCCTGGTATAGAGAATATTTATTGGGAAATACTGTTATTCTTGCAAAATACATTTCAAATATATATGCTTAATTCCAAAAACTTTCCATACTTAAAAATTTTTTTTTGCAAAAGAAGGTTGTTTTAATCTATACTTATTACAAGGAATTTGATGTAATCTCATATTATCAAAATATAATTAAATAAGATGATTTACATTCTTGGAGGATGGAAAACAAATCTTCAAGCATTACAGGAGTGTCAAGGATATAATTAAGAAAATTACCCAAAACGCTAGATTTTTAACGTTTAATTGGATACAAAAATTCTCTATGAAAAACAATTTTATATTTTCATATTACACGAATCTCAGTCTGGTGCATTTATAGATGGCAGGACTAATGCTATTAACAAAAAGGTTTGAAATTAGGTTACTTATCTGATTAGGATCAACTGATTTAGTAATCATGGAATAGGAATAACTGACTACTAAATTAACTGATCCTATTCCATTTATCTGTTTCTTTTCTTACAAATACTGTAAAGGAATGATCATAAGTTTTCCGAGATTAGGCAGTATAAGATTTTGCATTTATATTTAAAATTATAATACTCCCTTCTCATTAACCCTGTGTCAGGTTTCTGAAACTGGTGTCACTCTGATGGTCAAGTTAATTTTGAAATGTTTTCAGAAAATACACAACTTCAGAACCTCATCCTGAAGTAAGTAATGAAAATACTCATGTTATATACCAAAAAAAGCACCTAATTGTGATTAATAAAATGGCAAAAATTCAAAGAAAAATAAAATACTTAATTTTTTTAACAGATAGCTAAATTTTTTAAAATATTGCAAAATTTTACTGTATTTTTTTTTCTATTTTTACTTCAATAAAAATTAGTTTTTTCCAAATTATTTTATTAGTTTATATAAATAGTTCATAATATTTCTATTAATGCATAAATTTTTCATTTATTTAGTTTTTTTAATTTTTTAATCATTTACGCAAACAATGCATAATGCACGTGCTTAGTTTTTTGGTGATCAGCAAACTGTAAGCTTAAGGAAAGAGCTGCCATAGAAAAATTCATTTCAGCTTAAAAACAAGATAATTAAATAAAAACTTAGAAATATATAAAAAAAAGATAAAGAACTGTGCAAAAAATATTTGAAAGCATTTAAAATTTAACCGAAGCACTGAAATTGCAAATGAATTGCTTTAATATGAAGCTGCATAACTGCTATGGAAAAGTTTAGTTTCAAAACTGTGGCAAAAGTTTTGATTAAAAAACATAATTTCTTGATGTTAATTATTGTATTAGGTTAAAATATTATTAAAATTATCACTAAAATAATTTTAGTATAGTGGAACATTGAGTATCACCTATAATTTAAATTCTGTGGTGTTAAAAGCATTTGCCCCCACCCTTGTATCTTGGTTGTGCCACTTTAATGATACAGATAATATTCATTTGCTTTGGTGCACTAACGTTTTGGCACTTAGCCAAGATCTCCAAATTTCAACATCCAAAGCAAAATATTTATAATGTTTAAAAAATTCATAATGCTAAAAAAAGCTAAGAAAATGTTCCTCCATTTCATAAACAGGACAGAGAATCCCATTAATGTGAGCAATACAAGTCACCTTGTAAAACACTGGCCTGTTTTAAAATATAAAACACTGAAAAGAGTGATTAAAAGATATAAAAAATAATTTTTCAGATAAATATTTTATTATTTGAGAAGAAATTTACTTTCGATTAATATATATATAACCGTTTTTATTCATCCCATTTTTCCAATATTAAGCCTTAATTGCATTGTCCAATCTGTTTTACCACTATATCACAGTGAAAAGTCTTAAGATTAATATGCTTGTAAATTTGAATAGATTTTTTATTTTCATAAAATTTAGACTTAAAAAATTCTTTTTCATTTGGTATATAACATGATCTATTTCTGGTGATTTTTTAATTCTAAAGTTGACTTGTTTATCTGACTCAGCACAATTGGCAAAAAGCCTGAACTTTTCTGAAGTATGGTGCTAAGAAAAAAATTTTAAAAAGGGGATAATTTTCTTGTTTCAAATAAAAATTTTTTTGGCTATTCAGAAATAAATATCCTTTTCATTCATATGCATTATAATTATTTCTGTCTATTAGTTTTTTAAATTTTTATTTGCAATGCCAGTTGCATTTTTTTACTACATGACTCTAAAAAGTCATATTAAAATAAAATTAGTCACCTCTTTTGTTAAATATTTTACTTTCAGAAGATCCAGAATTAAATGCCGATTATTTTGGCATATAACATGCCATAATTCCTTTCATTAATTATTTAGCAAAAAAAGTTCTAAAGTTAATTTTTTTTGGCTGATCATAGGGAGAAAATAGCTTGGCCTCTGGATGTAAAGGTTTTTCAGGCTGGACACTGGAAGGGTTAACCATTAATACTTCTTATTTCACTTTTTGCTTTTCCATAAAAAAATATCTGAATAATCATCTGGATTACATATACATAAGACCAATGAAAATAGAATTACACAACTACACATCCAAAACAGAAAGCATCTGGAGCATATTTCTGGCAAGCTAACATAAGAAATATATTTGTAGCAGACATCAAATCCACAAAATTACTGGAATAAATATATAATGCATAGAACAATCTGTAGTCCTAACAAAAACATTAATATTCCAAAAATCCATTTTCAAAGAACTGGAAAAATTAATGGTGTAATTCTCACGGAATCATTAAAAATTTCTTCTTGAATGGCTGATTTAGGGGGAGGGGGGGAATCCATATATACACAACAGAAAGTATTGTGAGCAGAGAACAAGAGATTTTTGCAGCATTTGAAAAAAAAATGGATCAGGATGCCAACCATGGCCATCACTTAACTAACTGGAAGAGTAACATGGTCTTTTATGACAACTGCAGAAGAAATTTTGAAGATTCTCCTTGAAGAAGGCCCAGAAGTAATGAATTTTTAATTTTACCCTTGACTCTATTGTAACACATGAAGACTACAATAATTACTGTAAATATTTACTTCAATGGAAATAGCATTTTATTAAAATTATTTTAATGTCTTGAAGTATTGTAATGTCTTGCATACTTGAAAAACTGAGCAATATCCAAACATATTCGTAAACATGATAAATTACTGTTACTGGGTAATTATGAATACTTGCACAATAACACACATAAAATATGGTAACTTATGCTAAATTCATGAATATGAATAACTGGCAGTGAGAAATATGAAGATTAAAAATTTATCATAAACATTATTTTATAATAGTAGTGTTTGCAGACTACATAACTCAAGATACGTAAAATTCTATATATCAATGACGTATAACCGATTGAAATTTTAGTTTTATTTACTTCCTTTGCACATTACCCCTAAAAAAATAGACTACCAGGTTGCTATATCAGCATATATATAGATTATGACAAGGATTCACAACAATACTATTTTTTTTCACTCCAGAAAATTTATCATGATAAATGAAGACAATTTTATTTACATTTAAGTGGAAACAAATATATTTTATATTTTAAAACTCAAGCATTTTTTAACATTCCTGAAACCTCAGATATTTTTATAAGTATATGTAAATCTATGCATAAAAGTAAAACATTGGGATTAAAATAGAGTACTAGTAAAATATCAAAGTAAAAGTTTTATATTATTACAATATTTTATGGTTAGCCTGTAATTAACATCAAAACATTACTTCTCTTTCAATATTAGCAAAAGTGCAAGATTCTCGCTATAAAAATGCTATTTGTATATATTTACAAATTAGCATTTGATAATTTTTATATCTAATTTTAGAAATAAATTTTTATAGTTAAATTATTTTCTACATATATTTTTGCCAGTTAACATATTTTGGAATTCTTGTAAAAGACACAAGTAATATAACTTTAGAATATTGAATTTTTTATGCTTAAGAAATATATATTTTTGCTGAAGCAATATTGCTTAATTGCTTTCTACAAATGATATTTTAATGATTAAACAGAGAAGTATTTTTATCAAAATCTGCCACCATCAAAATCTAACAATGAATTTGAAAATTTAATGCTCACAAGCATATTCACATAGTATTTTTAAGCATTTTTTGTTTTTCTCATCTTTAGTATCAAGATTGATTTTAAAGCTTTTAATGAACAAAATTGCCATCATTAACTCATTTGTACAGTTATGAAACTTTTATGAAATGTGTTACATTAGAATTTTAGGTTGCATCCATAAAAATTTTGAACCTAAATGTGTAGTTAACAAATAGCTTTGTGTAAGTGCAAGTAAAAATGAAACCATGCAAAAAATTCAGTGAGGTTCAGTACTTTTTAGTGATAAGTTGTGATGCATTCTCATCCCTGATGAGATTTTCAAAGTGAACATATCTGGAAGCATTTCAGCAGTCAGAAAATTCAACCATACAAAAGGGATGTGTACAATAAAAAAATAATTCATCATAGGTAATGAATTTTTGTTTTCCTCACTGTAACTTTACACAGCACTACCTACAGCATTCCATTGCCTACTGCATATCTTTTCACTGGTGCTGTCAGAGTTCTTGTTAATCTGCAGTAATAATGAATCAACACTGCTTAGATTGTCCTATATGAAGGAAGAACAGCTCTTCTTCCATGATCTACTACCCAGTTTCCAGAATTCAATACTACAGAACACAAGAACTATGTAATGGCATCTTTAATGTGCCTACCACTATTTTCCATAACTCAATGTGAGTTATTTACTATCATTCAAAGCTTGCAGTTCATTTTTCAAGATGAATAAGCTTATTAAAAAAAATACCAAAGGCACAGAATTGCCATAGACAATGGTGGAGTTCAGCAGATTACTGATTTTGGAATACTCAGCTTAGATTGTTACAGTTAATTCACACTGTGAACTTGGGTGTCCTGCATATTAATCTATCTTTGATTGCTGTAGTTCATATTTTCATTAAATATACTGTGACAAGGGTCTTTTTTGCATTTTCATTACTTTATGCTAAATATTTTTGGTGATGAACTGCAACCACTAGTTAATGGTTTTATCTCTTGAACATCATTACTGTAAATGCAAATTAAGTTGTTCAATATCCTTCCTCTCTAGACAAAATTATACTCATATTTTTGCCCATGATTTTAATGTAAAATACAGAAATAATACCATAATTAGGTGTCTGGATTCTTTCAGAGTTCAGTACATTTTCAGAGTTTTATCAAATATTACAAAACTCACAAATATGTAAGTTAGGTCAATCTTTTTTTTTTAAATAAACAGTAGCATTCATCTTAAAAGAAACATCTATGGAATTCAGTAAATACACAGATTACCTGTAGACGTAGAATTCAATCCTGCATCATTGGCAATAATTCTTTCCACGTAATTATCTATGGAACTGTCTTCTGACACAATTAATTCTCAGGGAACAAAAAGTTAAACTTTTAAACTAGTTCAATATTCACAGTTTTAATCTAAAGTTGTCCTATACTTTATCTTTGTAAATTCCCAATAGATTTATATTAGGCTGGTAATTAGGTAAGAATTTTAAAAACGTGATGATAAAATCCAACAAATTGGGAGAAAACCTTGTATTGGAAAACCTTTTTTTATTGGGAGCTACCCAAAACAAAGGACAAATATAACCTAAAACTTTATCAGGTTTCTCACAAAACAGAGCATTTGAATAATCAGTTTGAAAAGTTACATCTGACTGTTTAAGACCAAATATAAATAAGCATAATATATTGCGAGTTTTTGCATTACCATGGAGTAGAGCTGAAAATATGCTCAGTAGATTTAAAATCTTATGTGAAATTGAAAAATTAATTGTAGAATTTTAAATAATATTGCATGTATTTAAAAACTGGTGTGCATGAACAAAATAAAAAGTTTAGAAAAATTTGATTTTTAATTTTCTTCTTCAGATTCTTCCTCTTCACTTGATTCCTCCTCAGATGACTCTTCTTCTTCCTCTTCCTCCTCTTTAGTTGCATTCTTTGAAGATACAGTCTCAGCTATTTCATTAGTAGAACTTTTATCAATTACACCAATACCCTTATTGCTTTTTGCAATTTTCTCACCTGCTTCCTGAGCAGCTTCATCTTTTGATTCTTCTTTGGTCTCCTAAAAAAAAAGGCAGATTTAAATATTTAGATGCACATTTACCTACTTGACTTACAAAAATGTTAACATTTTAAACTAATCTACATATACATCAAACAATAGATTCTTAAATTAAAAATTAATTGTTCTACATGATTATTACTAAGCATAGACTTAAAATTTACACCAAGGCATTGAGTATAATATGTGACAAGGAAATAAACTGTCTCTGAAATTCAAGTTGAGAAGCTAGCTGTCAACAACTAAGACTAGAATTTACAAAATATCTATTAATGAGTATTCTAGAACAGTGGCTGATTAACAATGTCACTTCTGGACTTTCCTGGAATCTTAGGATCTAACCTCCCCCTATCTCCACTTCCTTCCTATTAGTATTAGCATTAAAAAAAATGTGTATGCTCATTTATTATCAAACAATTTAACATCAACAAAAAATTTCAAATTCATAAATTTTAAATTCTAGATAAATTTCTTCCATGACTTTTTATTTTCAAAAGATGCTGTTTCACAACTATATAACTTATGGAGTGGTGGAAAAAAAATTGGTTTTGATGTTAGCAAATTATTATATTTAATTATTAGATTTGATATTATGCAATCTTTAAAGCAAATTTCTGTAACTACAACTTTTAGCAGAACAGGTTTACTGCACATTTGGTTTGATCTGTCTAAACTCCAAAAGTATTTAACAAATCTTTAGAATAGTTTTTATCATGCAGTAAATTATCATAGAAACATAAACAGTAGATAAAGCTCAATGAAATATTAAAAAAAATTGTTTATAGAATTTCTCATTAATATCAAAAAAGTGTACTATCATAAGGAATTGTGTCAGTCTTGTATAATGGTTAAATCACTGATGTAATTTTCCTCAATGCACAGTTGAAAGACACCAGAGAAAAAGTGTTCATGCTTAATTTAGTCTTAAATTTAATAATAGTAACTTTTCAGTTAACCAATGTACAAATATAAATACATGAGGCTCAAAAAGTAAGATTCCCAGTTTATTCCCCACAAAAACCAATAAATATCTGAGGCTATGTTACAACTGCATGTTACAGAGGGTGTTCAAAAAGTTATTGACATATGTCTGTAGATTTGCATTCATTCTTCCAAAGTTAACAAGCTATGACCTGCTTGAAAGCTTGTCTAAACTTGTCATTACGTGTTAACAACAAATCACTATTTCTGTCTCTGCTGGCAGATATATATCCACTGGTCTGCGAAATTTGAGCATTGTTGTTATGGAGCCCACTAAAAACAGGGAAAGATTTTACATTTTCACAAGGATACAGCTTGGGGACAACACAAACACAATTCATGCCGATTTATCACAAGTATATGGGGATCGCGCCTGTTCATATAGCATTGTTATGGATGGATGTGAAAATTAGATAAGGACAGCAGAGCTTCGAAGACCTCCCTCATGCAGGAAGAGAAGAACCATCACTGCTATAGTGAGCTCATTAGCACTTCTAGTGCCCAGACTGAAAAACTGGTTTACATCCAGAGGCCAAGCTATTTTCTCCCTATGTTCAGCCAAAAAAATTAACTTTAAAACTTTTTTGCCAAATAACTAATGAAAAGAATTATGGCACATTATATGCCAAATTAATCAGAATTCTTGATTTTCTGAAAATAAAATATTTAACAAAAAAGATGGTTAGTTTTATTTTAATAGGAATTTTTTAGAGTCACGTAGTATAAAATTGCATCTGACAAAGCAAACAAAAATTTATCTAAAAAAAACTAATATAAATGATTATAATGGCTATTTATTTCTAAATAACAAAAACAAATTAATTTTCTTGTTTCAAGTAAATATTTCTCCACTTTAGTATTTTTTTTTCTTGGTACTATAATTGACTTAAAAGCCTGGACTTTTCTCAGTGTATACACTGAGAAAAGTCCAGGCTTTTAAGTCAATTGTGATAAGTCAGATAAACAAGTCAACTATAGAATTTTTTTAAAAATAACTAATCAACAGAAATAGGTCATGTTATATACCAATTAAATGGAATTTAACTAAATCTTATGAAAATAATACAAAATTAAAAAAAATTACAAGCATATTAATTTTAATAAGATGTTTTCAGTGATATAGTGAAAAAATAGATCAGACTATAAATTTAAGGCTTAATGTTGGAAAACATATTGAATAAAAACTGTTAAATTATATATTAATTGAAAGTAAAATTCTTCTTGATTATTATATATACCTAAAAAATTATTTTTATTTCATTTAATGATTCTTAATCTATAAATTACCACTTTGAAGTCAATTTAAATTTTAGAGGAAAAATTGTCCTGAGTCGGGTGGGATTTTAAGGAAAAATTTGTTAATAATAGTTCAAATCAAACATGAGTTTGAATAAGACAGTTAAAAAAACAAAATGTAACATTAACAAACAAATTGGTAATAATGTGTAGTGCTTCTATGAAATGGCAATCAGATGGCTTTAACAAGTCATTTATATTGTAGTTTAATAATAATTGCATCAAATGAAAAAAGAAAATATTATTTTTCAAGACTGAATTATATATTTTTATAAGATTTATATATAAGAAAATTTTAAACCAGAAATTTTTATTTTTAAAAACTATATTTTTTTGTTGTTGTTGTAAAAATGTATGCATTACATCCTCGGTCTATATTTGTGGATTCTGGGAATGTATACATACATGACATGACACTGGAAGGGTTACGAAAAATCCACACATCATCATACAAGTAATAATTTTAGATGTTAGTGTATTGATTGGCAGTGTGGAAACAATTATACATCAACATTTAAAGTTCTGAAAGATCTGTGTCCAATGAGTATCCCACAAACTGACAAAAAAAGCAAAAAAAAAAAGGCTAGAGTTGACTCATGCAAGGGGATGCTGGCAATGTTTGAACCTAGTGGCCCCAAACGGTTAACATTGTCACAAGTGTAAGACATGGTTTTATTACTATACAATTCCCAGAAAGATCGACAACTATGTTTTAGTTGGGGAAGATGAACAGCATCCCGAAATCCTCCAACAAGACTTTCACTCAAGGAAGAGGATGTTCACAATTTTTTTCATATCCCAAGGAGTGGTAGCTGTTGACCTGAACTATAAATGGCCCACATTACACCAACATTGTTTTGCCAAAAATGGTTAAGGAAGTGAAGGAGCAGCATCTAAAAATATGTGTTTTCCTTCTTCACAACAATGCCAATGGCTCACAAAACCCAGCAAATTACGACCAATCTGATGTAGAAAAAATCAAACAGCTACCCCATCCTACATATTCACCCAATCTTGCACGATGCAATTTTTGGTTGTTTCCAAAAATTAAAAAGAAACTTGCTGGGAACCTTTTTTTTTCAAAGGTGCAAGACCTTACAAAATGCATCACTCAGAGCTGCAGAATATTTCCCAATAGGAGCCACCAAGTGTTCCAGAATTGCCATAGATATCTGAACCTTTGCGTAGGTGTTGGAGGGGAGTACTTTGAAAGACAGTAAAAGTTTTGTTGAGGTAAGTCCAATAGTTTTTGTTCTGCAGATGATGTCAAGAACTTTCAGAACTCCCCTCGTAATATCAAATGGTGCCACTAAGTGGCAGTAGTCATCACTATTACACACCCGTGCTGTGAACTGCAGAGTCAGAGTGAACATGAGTAAGGTACTGAACATTTATACAAAGCTAGAGATCCAAGAAGAAATTCAGTTTCTGTGGGCACTGAAGACTCAACTGGTAGAAATCCATCAACAGCTTGTAGATATGTACTTATTCAGATGTCCTGTTGTTGCAGCTTGTGAAGAAATAGTGCCAAGTTAAAAATGGTCATTGATGTAGTGGATGAAGATCTCTGCATCCAGTGATGGGCAACTAACTGTTCACCATTCTCCATACAGTTTAGACTTGGTGCTATGAGCTTTTCACTTGTTTGGGAAGCTGAAGAACTATGAATCTCAAAATTATGTTTTAATCAAATGATGCTATCAAAGAGGAAGTCACAAGATAGCTTCAGGAGCAAATAACTTCTTCTATAAGTGCAGGATTTAATAAGCTGGTCAACTGTAATGACAAATGACTCAACATCTGGTGAATAGGTGGAAAAATATTACATGTCTGGGAAAATTTCCTGTATATTGTCTTCAGTGTAACTAATCTGCAAAAATTAAATAAGGTACCTTACTTTCTTACTTACTCTTGCAGATCATGTATATATAAGTTTCAGTCTAATTCCATTGTTAATTTTTTCTCTATCATTATTCTAATATTTCCAAAGCTGTAAGTCAACCCTTTAGGAAGTTGTGGAGTATTGAAAATAAAAAATGTCAGAACATAGCAACAAAAAACAGAGTTATAAGCTGATTGGCTGGTGAATTAATTTTGAATTAGAATTTCATTTTGAATTTAACTTAATGCCTCATCAAGAATTTGACTGTTGATCACATGAAATTAACTTTAAAGGTATTGTAACCTATAACTTTGTTTAAAAAACAACAACAACTAGAGATCCCTACTCCATTTATTCTTTTATTTATTTAAATTCTCCAATCTCAGGTTGATTATTGATTGCAGCATCCTTAGCAATACATGTATGAATTCAGGACTGGATGGATATTTCACAATTTAATCTCAAAAATAAAATTGTTAAAAGCGGTAAAAGAAATATAACCCTATTAATTCTGGATGTTAAAAGAGCTGGTACAGAAAAAGGAGAATCACATGAAATTTGATATAAATGGCATGGATGCTACAAAATCATGAAAAGGTTAAAAACACCTAAGTGCCCACTCACTGTAACCTTACTTTTGATACTTGATCTTCAAGCAGATGAAAACCCAAAAGTATTCTTGAAAACATACCAATTACATATTTAATTGAGTATTGCAAGAAAAAAATGATTTATTATAAATTAAATTTGAATTAAATGTATTATCATTATTGTTTATTGCTATACTAAATAAGATTTAATACTAAATCTGGACAATATTTTAAAACAGGTAAATGAATACTATTTAAGTCACTTTCCCAATAGTACAAACTGCACACATAAAGCTTTCACTCTTATATATATGAGGCTATTGTGCACCAAAGAAAACTGCACAAAATGTCTTATTCACTAGTTATTTTCTAGAATTCACTAGTTAGTTCATATAAAATAAATGCCAATTATTAAATATTGGTATTTTCTAATTATGCATATGTTTTAAAAACATTCTATAACTTAAATTGTGTTTGTTAACAACCATAAGAATTTAAAAAACAAGGATTATTTAACTCATCATGTAAGCAATGAAAAAAGGTTAATGCAACAACTATTTATACTTATCAATAATTGTGTGTTAAAAAGAGTTCTGGTATATTACACTACAATAATGACATATATGCACCAATGGATTTTTTTTCACAACTGACTATATAACTAGATGTTGACTACCAAACAGTACAACAGTATATGGAATATATAGAAGACACCATGGATTTAACAGAAGTCAATAGAAATAACATTTTACCATTCAAAATAAGCATATATTAATTTTGTAACAACAATAAGACCAAGTCTTCTACGATAAAGGGAGTTACAAGGATTGTTTACAAGACGTACTGGAAATTGGCTGTTTAACCAAAATAACTGCAGGTATTAATACTACTACTTATTAGAGTATACATTTCAATACAACTTACTAATGCAGATCACCTTATCTTATTATTAAAGAAGAGCCCCAATATATGCAACAAATGACACTAAAGGATATATTCAAGAAAATGACAGACAAAAATCAACATCTTGTGGAGGCTGAAATTCTAACTAGAAATTCAATTATACTAGCATGAATACACTTTTAACTTTTGTAATGTTCCCACTTTAGTGAAAGTAATAGTGAAAATCCAAACAATTGAAAATTCAGAAATTGTAAATCACAATATTGTATTAGTACTTATCCCACCCAAAAGTTTTTCATTTGTCTCTTAAAACAAAAAAATGAATGTGAACATTTCAAAGATGACTCACACAGATGTCCTCAGATAACATGCAATGGAAAATTATCCAATAAACTAATAAAAAAAATACCCCCTCAAGCAGCTGCTTGCCACAGAGGTCTGACAGGTGCCTGTCAGTTTATATGCCTTAGAAGAAGATCTGAGAGGATGGCAGGACCTCAGCAGAAAACAACACGAACATCCATGCCTTATCCAGAGCTCAAACCCAGGTCCCTTAGATCAGTAGTTAAGCGTGCTAACCACTTGGCCATGGGATACATTAAAAAAATAATTATGTGAAAAAAAAAACAATTTGCCAATGAGTGGGATTTGAACCCAGACCTCCAAATTATATGCCAGGTGTTCTAACCACTAAGCTACCACCAGTTCTGTCATTTATCCACTTAGTTGTGACTTTTAAATCTCAATGACCTTGCCGCTCATGGTGCCATCTGTAGTCAGGAAAGGCAATTGAATTTATCCAGTATTGCTCAATATATAGATGGTAAATAAGGAGGTCACTCATGCTAAAAGCATTATTAATGCTTTGAGTGAGTGACTTCAACAAACTTTTAACAAGGTCAGTGAGATTTAAAAGTCACAACTAAGTGGATAAATGACAGAGCTGGTGATAGCTTAGTGGTTAGAGAACCTGGCATATAACTGGGAGGTTTGGGTTAGAATACCACTTGTTAGCAAATTATTTTTTCCACAAAATTAGGGGCGGGGGTGGCTCAGTCGGTAGCGTGCCAGGCTCGTAATCTGTAGTTCCCAGGTTCGAGTCCCAGCTGGATCAGCGTTGAGATTTATCTCCGCAAAATTCCCCGCCCTGCCCACGGTCAGTAGGGGACACCGATGGGCTTGGAAAGACCGCCATCCGTCGGATGGGACATTAAGCCGTGGCCCTGTGTGCAGGAGAGTCATACACTGTGCACGTTAAAGAACATGATGGATGGCCTTGATGGGAGGCTACCATCTGTCTCCCAAAAGCTGTTCCAGTGGGTCCCCTCCCCCAACCTTCTCTGAGCCTTCGGGGTCCATGTGACCTGGCCATTTAGACCATGGTGTGCAAAAAAGTGCTGCTCAGAGGTAAAACAACCCAAATCCACAAAATTATTTCTTGAATTATATGTCAACAGGTAATCTGTGTATTACTGAATAATACATTTAATGTGTTTTTTTCTGTCATTAACATTCATTTAGCTTAACTATTTTTGTACTTTTAGTGAAATTTATTTTCCAAGTATTGCACATATGTTCTATGCCTTTTAACTTGAAATCCATAAAATTACAAAATCTGGACACCCTTTGATCCAACACTTTCAAGAGGTTGAGCAACATAACAGCAACTTCATTAACAGCACTGAAATGTTCAAAAATAAGGCTCAAGGATATAAATTGTGTCATGTAAATTATTGGTGGATTACACAGTGAATTACACCAGGAATAAAATAATGATATTGCCTAACTATTGTAGATACAACCGTTTAAAGCCACTTTTGTGATCGAGTGCACCTTAATACCAAGATATTGCATGTTAAAATATATTTTACTTTTACAAAATAATATCACTTCCTAACAATAACTCGACAATAAAACACTAACTTTGTCCTCTGCCTCATTATGAGAACCTAGGCCATTCTGTGTAATAAGAGCAGCTTCATCCTTAGTTTCACTGACTGCTGATTCATCTTCAAGCTTCAGAAACCTCATGACTATATCGTCATCATTGGCCAACTGAAAATCTGTATAATCCTGAAAGCAAATGTTCATTCATTTAAACTTCTTTAGCTTAATCTACTTTAAATCTTTTAGACTAAAATATATGATCAATAACTTTAAAAATTAGTTTCCTACTTCCATCAGAACAATTAAAGTGTGAAGTCTATTAAAATGAATGCATTTGTGGTCAAGTTAATCTTTAGCATTTTTTCAGCAGAAAAACATCTGAATTTTGCAACTTTATTCTGGAGTAACTAAAACATATCATATTATTATGTAAGAACATTTAATTCTGCATAGCAAAATAATCAAAAATATCAAAGGAAAAAAAAGTCAGAGGCCATTTTTGCCAATCACAGAAAAGTACACCTTGCAACATTCATGTACAAACACAGACTTCTGTATCAACTAATTCTTGAGTAGTGAGGGTTCAAAGTAAGAAAAAAAAATGCATTTTTCACACATACTTGAAGTTTTATAGGCATTATAGTTTCTACCCATTTGGGTTATGGAGATAAAATTAAACTCATTAGAAAACTAATAAAATGCTCCTATGCAACCATAAAAATATAATACTAATAAAACACTATTTGTATTATAAATGACTGCACCTGTATCCTGTATGTTGTTCAGAAATACAACATACTATGTATTACTTTGTACTTCAGAAATCACCAGGAAAATGACAGCCAGCTCACGAATATTTTTGTTATTCCTTGACAATTCATAGAATAGTTTACTTCTAAAGCAGACATACACATCTGGCAGACAATTTTTTTTAATAGTTCCTATAGCAATTTTTCCACTCCTAGGTTTACATTATTATTATAGATTAAGATATATTTCCCTTTTTTGGTAAGGGAGTGGGGACAACTGACAACTTCTAATACTTTTCCTGCAGTGCCTTCTGACTAAAGAGAGGAAATTCATAAAATCCCTCTAGTGTAGGGTTCCCAAGCTTTTTGGCATCCAGCCTGCCTTTTGATTTTTAAGAAACTCTCATGCCTCCCCACCTCTCACTTATCAGCAGCCAACACTCTTTTTAATAAAAATTAATATTCAAAATAAAAAAAAAAAACAGAAAAAAATTTCGCATCCTCAGTCCCCAATTTGAGAACCCTTATTTTAGAGCAACAGTTCTTAAGCTGGGGTGCACAACAGTATTTTAGGAGATCTGCAAATTTCTACTGTGCCTATACTTTATTGTATTCTTTTCCAATTAAGCAATGTTGAAATGCTTAGAGGTACCTAAACAGCATAAATATGCTTGGAGATCTGACTTCTTTGACTTAAATTGAGATCTATCATGCTAATCAAAAATGGAGTCTACAGTTAACTTACGTTTAAGAAGCAATGCTCTAGGCTACTCTATATTAAGGGTTAAAGGTGGTTGAATGATTTCATCAAATTTCATTACTCACAAAATCAAACCACCTAACACTCAAGGCACTACATATTGGAGTCAAATGTATCGGGCTTCCTGTTTGCAGTGTCCAAATTTTACCAACAGAGTAACCTTCAGAGAGTATCGAACTACAGTAAAATATTGATGTAATGAACATCCGAGTAACAAAATATTCAATATAACAAAACTTTTTTCCATCCCCAGTCAATGTATTATGTAACTGTAAAAATGTTTCATTTAAAAGAATACCATTCTAATGAAAACATCAGTTTAATGTAATAAAAATTTGTCCTGATATAAAAGATTATATATATACACACACAATCGTATCAGAATAATATGACCACCCATGGAATCACAGTGTATCCACCCAGGACCGTCACAAAGTGCACACAAGGTCGACCACACAGAGATATAAGTGGCTGGCCAGGACAGATGAGCCATAGTGCGTAACATGAGCACAATGGGCAGGGTATTGATTTCACGGATGTTCAAAAAGGAATGATCATTGGCTACCGCACCAAGGGTGGAAACATCTCGGAAACAGCAGACTTTGTGGGTTGTTTGCGAGGTGCTGTAGTAACAGTACAGTTATGATGTCTGGAGGTACTCAATGGAGTACCTCCAGATATCATAACTGTGGAGCCCCAAAGGCCATCAGACCTCAGAGGAGAACATCACCTGGTAAAGGGCAATTGACGTGCAACAGTGCAGCAATTGACCACTCAAATGAATGCTGGGGCATCCAGGTATGTGTCCCCGATAACAGTAGAGCGAACCTTATGGATGGGTCTCCGGAGTCGATGTAAAGGCGTCCATGTTAACCAAAGTCCATCAGCAATGACACCTGCAGTTCGCACGGGACTACCGTCATCGGGCAGCGGAAGAGTGGAAAAAGGTTGCCTTCTCCGACGAATCGAGGTTTCTACACCACAGAAGTGATGGGCAGTGGCAGATACAACATCAGACACACGAGACCAACACCCAGACACTCTTATCAGTCAAGTACAGGCCGACAGTGTGCATGTCTGGGGGATGTTTTCCTGGTATGACCTTGGACTGCTGGTACCACTGGATGGGTCCCTGAATGCCAATGGCTACCTGTCCATCCTCACTGACCACATGCATCCCTTCATGCTGGACTTTTACCTTGGTGGTGATGGTGTCTACCAAGACAATGCACCCTGCCATGTCGCTAAGGTGGTGCACGACTGGTTCCAGGAACATGGCAGCATGTCTCCATTCTCCATTGGCTGGCAAAATCCCATAGAACACTTGTGGGACCATTTGGATCAACAGGTTCGGCGTGCGGACCCACAACCATGTCTGCTGGAGTCCAAATGGACAAGTGTGCCTCTGGCAACCTTCCAGGGCCTCATTGCATCCATGCCACACTATCTCGCTGCTGTCATCTGGGCCAAGGGTGGCTATTCCCATTATTAGGTAGGTGGTCATATTATTCTGATTGTGTACATACTTAGATAATTCACATATAAACATCTCTAAAACATTTATAAGTAAATTATCTATATATATATAATGTATATATAGATAATTCACATATGTCTCTGAGACATTTGAGTAGCCATATTTATTTCTTCATATCTTCTCTGTCAATAGATGGCATGAGGTGTCAGATACCATTCCGCATGTAATAGTCATTGCAGTGCTTGCCGAAAATGTTTTAGCAAATCGATTGCATTTATCAGAAGCAATTGTTATAAAAGTCAGTAGGAGGTAAATTGGATGGCTATTGTCATTGGAGGCTAATTTCACCATGAACTACAACACTTTGAACCTTGAGTAAAATCTGGAATATCGCCAGCAAGATTACAGTGGACCCATTTTACAAGAGTTGCTGTTCCCCACCACAAAAAAAAAAAGAATTTGCATGAATTTGAGAAGTGTTCTGTCAGTTTTGATTATTCTGAATATTTCAGGGTATTCTATCATGAAAAACCTGTAAATACCATAAAAAACCTTTCATTACTTCAACATATTGTAAACAACAATTCAAACAATTTTTTTAAGATTTTTTTATTCAACAGTTTAGCTTTCATTACATAAAATTTGATATAAAAATTATGTGAAAATGAATGTTATGAAAATTAGATGAAAATTAGGTGAAATTGCACATCATAAAAATTTGGTGAACTTTCTGAATATACATATCAGGCAAAATTCTACTTCATAAAATAGTAATTCTGGACATGTTTAGCAAATATTTTTAAGCCATCTGATTAACAATCTCACTTATTTTATTTAACCTGCCATCTATTAACTGTATCTGTTACACAAATGGTTCGTTATTACTCAAAGATTTGGAACAGAGCATCACTATTTAGAAAGTGTGAGATATCCCTCATCTAATTTTCATCACTTAGTCATTTTTTTTACTTCAATCAACTAGTTACTTCATCACCAACCTGAAAAATAGGACTAAAAAAAGTCTTGAATGTCATTCACCAAGACCAAAACATTAGTGTAAGCTAAAGGTAATATTTCGAAATCTCTGGACTGCTTGAGATGGACAACAAAGAAGAAGTAATTGTAAAAGTGTGAAAAATCAAAATCTTACCCCACAATATTCATTCTCATTAAATATCTGTGGTGGAAGAGGTTCCTTTTTATCATGCTTTTTACATTCCTCTTGCATAAAATTTCGCTCCTCTTCCCGTCCTGGCTCTGTAATATCAATCACTTGCAGTTCAATGGGCAATCCTTGCAGAATAAACAATACTCTTTGTTGTTGCTTTCTCACCTATTTAATTATAAAATTTCAAAATTAGAACAATAAACTATTACATATATTTCTTTCATAAGTTAAAAAAAAATTATAGCACCATCCCATTTAACAGAGATATTAGAAATCAGAGTATATAAAATTCAGTGCTTAACCTTTTCAAGAAAGTGGCATATGTAGAAGATTGCTCACAAACAGATTCACTAATAAAACTGAATGGATAAAAAAAAAAGAGATAAACTTGCATTTGTGTGCGCCTATGATTTCCATAGCCAAATCACATTGATGACAGAGATCTAGCAAAGATTTCTGAAAGAGCAGGGAGAGTGGTCTGACAAATTTTGTTCGTATTTTTGCTTAATAAAAATTCATGACCTAATGATTTCTTTAAAAAAATGTCCCCAGGTTGTAGTAGTTAACTCTCTTCTACCTACTACTCTCACAAAATACACTGCCTGAGTCCTGAAGGTGTTGTTAGAGTAAACCTAGCTTGGAAATCAATTTCCCTTATAAGAAATTTGCCAGATAGGAAAGCTTATTTCTCTGTCAGGCTAACCAGTCAGTCACATTATGACTGGAAAAGTGTTACACATCTGGATGGAACAATCTTAATATTTCAAAAAGAAACCAATTGTAAGGCTTCTGGTAGGAGTCTCAAGCAGATATTACCAGATGGCTCACTGTTTATCATTCTGTTGTCTGTACACTTTGGATAAGGCTCCAACAGTTAGCGACTGTTACCAGGGTTGGGTTGTTTTACCTCTGAGCGGCACTTTTTTGCACACCATGGGCTAAATGGCCAGGCCACAAGGATCCCGAAGGCTCAAAGAAGGTTGGGGGAGGGGACCCACTGGAACAGCTGTTGGGAGACAGATGGTAGCCTCCTGTCAAGGCCATCCAGTGTGTTCTTTAACGTGCACAGGGTATGGCTCTCCCACACACGGGGTCATGGCTTAACGTCCCATCCGACTGACGGCGCCCTTTCCAAGTCCATCGGTGTCCCCTACTGACCGTGGGCAGGGCGGGCTGTTACCAGGAGTTATAGTTATACCTAGGGTCACAACTTCTAGTGAAAACAACATAAAGATATAGGTGACACTACTACCTTGACTACATTATGACCTCACTGCAGCCACAGGAACATCTGTATCTGCCACCACCATATACAGGAAGTTGCTTGAGCATGGCCTGTCTGCATTACACCAAATGGTGGGTGTGCCACCCTTACCCCACATCACAGAAAAGAGTGCCTGAACTGGTATATAAAGCATATTAACTGAACTCAAGATCAATTATGTAAACTGTTCACAGACAAATACTGATCTGATCTACAGAGTAATTAAAAATGTACACTCTACTACTAGGGAGACAGGTTGCATCCTCATCCCTCTAAAAATATCACCGAGATACCTATGGTAGTGTTAGAGGAGCAGCAGCATGATAATTTTGGAGGAATTTTTTTAGTGGAGGTATCAACCTCTGTATGCTTTCAAGGGACACTGACTGCCCAGGGGTAATTTTCCAGAAAAGGGGATTTTTTTCTTCTAATTAATAATTACAGAACATGAGCTTACTAAGCATCATGGTTGACTGAGCTAAAAGACAAAATTCTAAAGTATTCCTAAGATGCCTCAGATCTGCTTAAGAAAATTAAAGGCTCCCATATCCAAAGTGTAGGGAAGATGACACTATCTGTAACCAGTATCTACTCTAGGAATAATAAAAAATAAAATTAAAAGCAATGGTAATTCTATTTAAGATAAAGGGAGGGTGCAACAAAGTCTTTCATGAAAGTTTTTTTTTTTGAGACGTTTAGGGTACAGCTTAAGTACTACTTAGGCATTTGGTTTAACCCTTTAAGTATTGAAAACTGATTAATCAGTTTTCAAAAATCACTACAAATGAACTTGATACGTTTTTTTTTAAGCTTAACTACTTCTTTTTTTACTTTTAATTTTTATGTATTTTTTTTTGTTCAGAAATAAATGTTTTTTTTATTTTAGGATGTAATGTACTCTTATTCATTAGTTTTTCATTATAAGGTTCAGAAGTTGAATTGCATTTTTAAAGGCAAAACAAAAAATGACACTGTAAGAGTTAATAAAGTTGTGTTAAACTGCAGTTTCAAGTTGTTTAGACTGAACTAACCCCCATCTAAATCACTTTCCACATTTCTTTCTCTGACCTTTTGAACTATGGCATAAGCAATTAGGTTTCAATACACACATCTCTCGATTTATGAATTTAATTTTGGTCCTCTAAAACTGTAATGTGAAAACTCATAAACTGAATAATTATTTCATCAGTTTCGTTTCTTCAGCTCCAGAAATTCAATAATTTGCTTCCCATGTGTGTGAAACTTCACTGAAGATTGAGTGCTGTCCTTGCTCCAAAAAGCTTCTGAGTTTGCTCCTTAAACCTTTTAATGTGCAAATACTTTGAAGAATAAACTTCAAATCTTTCAAATAAAAACAACACTACTACCAACAGTTTAGGCTACTTGTTGTAAACTACAGTAGTATCTATAAAAAAAATTAATAACTAGAAGAATGGATATCACCCTTAGTGAATATGGGAATCTCATTTGTAATTTATTTACCCACTTTTGCACTCTTAAAAGTTTTAATTCGAACTAATAGATGATTGAGAAAAATGCAAATAGTAGTCTTTTATTAGTACTTAAACAACATAAAAGGTATTTGCTATTTATTCCTTAAAATTAAAAAGTTGCTTTTCTCACCCCTCTGAGAAAAAGGGGCAGATTGTTGCTGTTTACCAAAATTTCAAATTTCTACCATAAACAAATGACTTGCAGTATTTGTTAAAAGTTTCACCTTTTCCATATTTAGTGTCCTCTAACAAGGTAAATTAAAACTAAGGATTTGAAAAATGCAAAATAATATTTCATTAGTATAAATCCAACTAAAAAAAGAATTTTACAATTATTTCTTAAAACAAAACAATTCCATTTCCCACCCCACCCTGGGCTTAATGCCAATGGAAACTTCATAATCTTCACATTCCACCACCAAAATTTAAAATTTCTAGCACAAGTACATCATTTGCAATATTCATTTGGAATTTTTTTATTTTTTTCCACCATTAGAGGATGCAATTATAGTTTTTGGGAGATTCAGAAAGTGTGAATTGGAATATTTCATCAATACATATCCAACCTAAAATGAATTTTAATCTATTTCTAAAAACAAGCTATTATTTCTTATAACAAAAAAGTTACACTTTCCTACCCATCATGGAGGTAAGAGGTTAACTCATTGTTACCAATACAAACCTCACAACCTTCATATGTTCCACTGCAAAAAAATTTGAATTTCTAGAATAAATACATCATTTGTGATATTCACTTAAAGTTTGCACTTTTCAACTTTTTCCACGATTAGTGGGCACAATTTAAACTTTTGGGAGATTCAGAAATGTGAATCATAATATTTCATCAAACCTATTCACACCCAAAATAAATTTTCAATTTACTGCTAGAAACAAAACCATGATGTCTAGAGATGGGCAGACAGACAACAAAGTGAAAACATTAGCTCATTTTTTTAAACAAGATAAAAATCTATAAACTTCCTAACTGTATAAAGTCTTGGCTTCCTCTCAAATCTTCTCTTTGGCATATTAAACTGAAAGATCCTGTCAGACCTCTGTGGAAAGCAGCTGCTCGAGTGGTAATTTATTTTTGTTTTATGTCAACACAGTATTGTTGTTTACATAATTATAACTGAATTTTGAGATGGAAAAAATTACAAAATGCCCTAATCTATAAACAATGACATTTTTTTTTAATTTTTGATTATCATATATGAAATACACTTTAAGCCTTAACAAAATGAAAAATGTTTGTAACACCACAACTGTAACACTCACTGAAAGAAGTTGACATCATGTGCATGAGTGGGTTGGGTTGTTTTACCTCTGAGCGGCACTTTTTTGCACACCATGGGCTAAATGGCCAGGTCACATGGACCCCGAAGGCTCAGAGAAGGTTGGGGGAGGGGACCTACTGGAACAGCTGCTGGGAGACAGATGGTAGCCTCCCGTCAAGGCCATCCAGTGTGTTCAACATGCACAGGGTATGGCTCTCCCACACACGGGGCCACGGCTTAACGTCCCATCCGACGGACGGCGGCCTTTCCAAACCCATCGGTGTCCCCTACTGACCATGGGCAGGGCGGGGAATTTTGCGGAGATAAATCTCAACGCTGACCCAGCTGGGACTCGAACCTGGGAACTACAGATTACGAGCCTGGCGCGCTACTGACTGAGTCAGGCCCCCGCCCCGTGCATGAGTGTTGAGAGGGAGTAAGTTGGTGGTGGACCACAGAGTATCAAATCATAGGCTGCTATGTTAACCAGTAACGACCAAAGTTTCACATGAAGCAGCAGTGGAGCAATTCAATTTGGAAACTCCTTATCATGTAATGTTTCAAAATAATATAAAAGTGGTTATAGTTTTTTTTTTTTCTTTTTGAAAATGCCACTGGATTATACAAACATAAAACAGTTGCACTCCTGAAACATCACATGAATTTTACACAGGCATTAATATTTTTCTTGCACAGAACAAATCTGCACTGCTCAAAAATGATGAGTTAACCCTATATTCTACTCTTTGCCAAGTAAATTTTCTTTGTTGTTGCAAACATTACTTCATATAACAAAAATACAAGAATAAATTTGTTTCGTTTATTATTGCAAAAATTTATACAGTGAATGTTTGTAAACCAAGGTATGGGTTGGGTTGTTTTACCTTTGAGCTGCACTTTTTTGCACACAATGGGCTAAATGGCCAAGTCACAAAATCCCCGAAGGCTTAGAAAAGGTTGAGGGAAGGGAACCCACTGAATAGCTGTTAGGAGGCAGATGGACCATCAATCTCCCTGTCAAGGCCATCCAGCTTATTCTTTTAACTGCCCAGGGTATGGCTCTCCCACAAATGGGGGTTACAGCTTAACGTCTCATCTGACAGATGACTGCCTTTCCAAGTCCATCACAGTATCCCCTACTGAGGGCTAGGTGGAAAGTTTTGTGGAGATAAATCTCAACACTGACTCAAGTGTAACTTGAACCTAGAATTGCAGATTATGAGCCTAGTGCACTACCAAATGAGCCACCCCCCAAGAGATGGATATATCTTCTTCAGCAGATGGCAGTGACAAAGATGAAAAAAAAAACAGTGAATAAGCAAAACAGAAAAGAAGGATGAAAAATTTACTGACCTCTTATGACATATAAATTCCTAAGAAAAATAATACAATATTACCTGTGGCATGTTAACAGCAACATGTGATACTTCAGTCAATATATGTAGAAAGCATAAATAGTGGAGATGTTCATCAGTTTTTATACCTGTGTCATCTTGTTCTTTGCTATCAAAAACAAATGACATTTCTGCTTTCTGCAAATTTCAGTTCAACAACCTCTGTGAGTTGAGCTGTTTTACCTCTGAGTGGCACTTTTTTTGCACATCAAGGCCAGGTCAAAAGGGCTCAAAGAAAGCAGGGAAAGGAGACCTACTGACAGCTGTTAGGAGACAAATGCAAACCTCCTGTCAAGGCCATCCAGCATGTTAATGCGCACAGAGTATGGCTCTGCTGCGTATAAAACCCCAATTTTACATCCCATCCAATGAATGAGTCTTTTCAACCCACTGATATCCTTTTTGTAAGGGCAGAGTGGTGGTGATGGGAGGTTTAGGAGAGATAAATCTCAATGCTGGCCTAGATGGTACTTGAACCTAGGAACTGCATATTATGAGCTTGGTGTGCTTTCAATTGAGCCAACCCTAGATTCCAATGGTTAGGGAGAGAGAGTGGGTGCAATTTCCCCCAACTGCATAGACTTAATATGGCTAATATAAATTCTGGGATTTTTACAAATCTGAAGGGGAAGATAATGTCCCCATTATTCCCCCTGCCAACACCCAGATAAACATTGCCTTTGCCCAAAAATAAAATTTGATGAGGGCAGCAGTTTCTTATTCTTTAATGTAAACTGAAGCTAATCAAGATGAGAATGAAAACATATTTAAATCTAAAAATAACAGGATTATATAAAATAAACACTGAAAGAATATATTCATTTTTAAAACAAACTACATGGTTTTGACATTCACACCTTATTTGCAAAATGATTTTTTTTTCCCATTTGTCTCACTGACTGGGTAAAAACACCCTATTTTGTTTCCACTCTGCAAATTGAAAAACCAGTGATTCTGAAAATTTGCAGGTAAAAAATAGGAGCATCTGTAGCACTAGCCCAAATATATTTAGCTTTCTACCATGCCAGGCAAATATATTTTGCTCTCCCAAAGCACTATTTTTGAACCAAAGAAGTTTATATTTGTGCCCAGAAAGATTTTATTTTTTGAAATTTATTCCATAACAAATTTAGCATTTTATCACAGCCAAGGGAACTTAATTTTTTATTACTCCATGACAAGCTTATTATTTGGCTTTTTTTAATATACTTTTCATCTCCAGAAGGCCTTATTTCAGGTACATGTTAATTTTCAATTGAACTAGCAGAAGTGAAAGTTTATTTAATTACTTTTTGATGTATCAGTGATTTCAAGTTGTTGTACTTATTGTGACATTTCACTGACCTGAAGTAATAAAAATAGGTAGAATCAAAACTATTTACAGCTAAAAAATTAGATGCAAAGTAATTGAATTGTAATCTGCCACACTTAAATATATACCATTTTATTTTGAATGTCTACTATTGGTCACTCTGGCTATAAGCATCCCTCATCAGGAAGCCATTATGTTCCAATCACACTTTTGCTATACTTATTTTTTTCCCCAACTAATTCATTTTTCCTTACCCCTACTTAATACTTGCCTGTCAGACACTTATAAACAACCAAGGGCCCATCCAGATACCAAGCAAATATAAAATTGTAGAAAAGTTAAATTCTAATAAATGACAATAAGCATCTGTCTCCATATATATATATTGTACTGTAATCAGTTATTAACATCTATATTAATTGTTATTAGTACAGCATGATAATAAATTTCATACTATTATGACAGGGGACCACTACCCTACTTTGACAGCTTGTAATTCAGGCAAGAATTTTAAAAAGTCATCTATTTTTGAATGACCTGCATTACTGACCAAAATGTTTTATAATGATGTTGCTACTACTATTTTATTAGTAAAAGATCTGCTGATGCTGAAAAGTTAATATTTAAAATATCTAAAAACAAATTTATGGACCTATGGTCACCCAACTAATCACAGTTTTGTTTTGCCAGTTAACTGAATGCTTCCTCCCCTAATTGTTCTGAATAGGATACATAGATCAGATGGATAAAACAAACTCACCATTTCAAATTCTGAAATTTCTTTTCATCAAAAAATATTTTAATTGCTAGTCAAGATACCTTAAATGACATTTTTAATGTTTAAAAATTATATATATTAATACACAACATGCGAAACCAAAGCATGAATATTTTATAATTATAAATTACTGTTCTAAAATTACTGCAATGTATTGTACGTAAAAAAAAATTTAAAAATAATATACACTAAACTACTTATAAAAGAACTACACATAAGATCACTAAATAAGAAATAACTACACAAAAGATCACTAAATAAGAAATAACTACACATAAACATGAAAACGACACATAAAACCACTAAACATTACTCCACAGAATCTTAACTTTATTTACTATAGTTATTACACACCCACAAACATTCCAGAAACAGTTATTACTAGAAACCTACCTCCATACTTCCACAAATACCAGACACGTATACTTTGATAGTCATAATGCTATTTTAGCAATACTATTTAGTTACTTTATTAAATATTGACAATTTTCAGCAAAATCTCATTGCCATAAACGATAGGAAGCAACTTCTCAGCTTTCACTTTTTACTAACGAAAGAATTATGGTCGCGCCAACGACGCAGAACTGGATATAAAGTTGGGCCTGTTGAAATTTTTACTAACAGTTCGAGTGTTTCATGAAAATTAGTTCAAAATCATCTAAAAGTTCTAATAATCATCTAAGTCTTTGGAAAGTTCATTGACATTTCTTTGCAAAGAAAAATCACTTAACCTCACGATCGGTATTTGATAGGAAAATAAAAAGAAAAAGAATGAACGAAGAAGATGGTTACCCCAATTCCGAAAGCTGACTCGATTATTCATGGGTCGTTTGCGAAAGATTTGAAATGATCGAATCAGATGTTACACTTAACTACTGTATTGATACTTTTGACGAGTGATGAATCCTTCTGAAATGATTAGGAAAAAACCGAATCAGCTACCTTGGCTGAAATGATATTTAAGTTCCCCGAATGAACGTGATGGGTTTTGTGATAATCGATCAGGTTCAGATTGATTGAAGTACTCAAATTATTCTTTTGATTTCATTAACTGAAAAAAAATGAATCTGATGAAGATTGGTTATTTGATTAATGACGGCCCTTTTTTGCACGCAATGGGCTAAATGGCCAGGTCACAAGGACCCCGAGGGCTGAGAGAAGATTGGGGGAAGGGGACCCAATGGACAGCTATTGCAAGACAGATGGTAGCCTCCAGTCAAGGTTATCCAGCGTGTTCTCTAACGTAAACACAACGTAAGGCTTTTCCGACATACGGAGCAACGGCCTAATGTCCCATCCGACGGTCAGCGGCCTTTCCAAGCCCTTCAGTGTAGAGGTCCCACATAATTAGAGTAGTAGTAGTTAACGTCCTTCATCATTCGACTGGACCACTTTGTAAAAGGGGCCTTGGCCCCTTTAGCATCTGGTTCACATGTATAATTAGAGGCTGGCTATAACATTCCACTTTCTTTTTCCTAGACCTTTTTGTAAAGGGGGTCTCGGCCCCCTTATCATCAGGTCGACTAGAATAGATTCATCGGTGGGGGAAAAAATTAAATGTGCTAATTTTGAGTTTGTGAGCGAGATGTCTGGTGGGCGCCCAAGGTCTAAACGTGGTCCAGAGATGGTAGATAGTCGTAAAATTCATGAAAAGGAGAGCGTTAAAGTGGGGGAAGTGTTAAATTAATTTAAATGTGTGTCTAAAGTGTTGAATTTGATGACATGTAGTCAAAATATGAGATATAAATTGAATTAGAAGTTACCAAGCTGAGGTAAGTGGGAGCTTGCAGCCGGATCCAGTCAAAGTCATCTCAGCCAATGAGAGGCAAGGAATTTTGGGATTGGCTGAGAGCTGAATCTAAGATGGAGGCAAGTTTATCGTTCACACACCAGCATTCTCTACAAACTACATCATATAGGCATCACAGGTAACATGCTCCATTTTTTCAATAATTTTCTCACTCACAGAAAAATCAAAGTCCAGCTGGGGACTACCTTTTCTGACACACATAATCTAAAAAGGGGATTACCACAGGGCAGTGTGGTCTCTCCTACACTTTTCAACATACTTCTACATGACCTACCTGCATTACTACCCAAACATATTTCTTGCTCCATCTTTGCTGATGACATTGTCCTCTGGACCTCAGGAAAAAACATAATCAACATCCAGTGCCACCTACAAAAAGCAGTCAACCAGGTCCTTGACTTCACCACCAAATGGGGACTAGCCATCTCTGCACCTAAATCTGCGGTCCTACCCATTACCCGCAAACACATACCCCCCAACTCTCCTACAATTACAATTCATAATTCTACTATCCCCATTGTCACACACTACAAATACTTAGGGTTAATTATTGACCGCAAGCTGACGTGGAACCACCACACAAATTACATTAAACACACATGTAATGGAGCACTCAACATTCTCACTGCCATAACTAGGACAACATGGGGTGCCAGTGATAGAGCCATGATTACTTTTATTAAAGCTTTCCTCAACTCAAAACTTGAATATGGTCTCTCATCACTGAACACTGCCACACACACACATATCCAAAAACTTGAAACAATTCAAACAAGAGCCATTAGACTTGCACTGGGCCTCAAAGCTGGCTGCCCAAACCTGGCCACTTGGGCAGAAGCTAACATGCCCCCCCTTACAATTAAACGACAACTACTCACATGCAATCATTACATAAAAATGAAACATTTCAATCCCACACACCCTGCACTTAGAAGAATTGACTCACCTAACAACACTTCTCCCACTGCATACATTATTAAACAACACCCTGCATATCTCACCTGGAAACATATTAAAATCTTCTCTCCTAAACACACACTTCTCTTCTGGCAAATTAAGACCCCCCACATTGAACTCAACCTCCCCAACATCACTCAGAAAAAACACCACCACCCACTTGAACTACAAACTACTGCTGAACACATCATTTCTTCCATCCCCCCAACTGATATCACCATTTTTACTGATGGTTCCCACATCCCCAACACCACAAATGGATCTGCTGCATTTCATTGTCCTAACCTACACTTCTCACACAAAATTAAACTTAACCTTTCCTTCAATAGCACCGACACAGAACTTGCAGCAATACACAGGGCACTTGAATGGGCTACCCCCCTCAACAAACAACACATACACATCTTTACTGACTCAAAGCCTGCCCTACAAAGCATCAAACAAAACAACATTGATAACACACAGAACTTCTCCCTTTACCACATTCAAAAACTTGCTCACAACTTAATTATGACTGGTCATTCCCTCACTTTCCATTGGATTCCCTCCCACTGCAACATTCCCCATAATGACACTGCTGACCAACTTGCCAAACATGCCCTTACACTTCCCACACCTAATTACCACACTTTCACACCTTGTACCCAACATATTAAATCCCATAAAACCAACTTTCACAACACATGGGCAGAATCATGGGCCCAACACACCAGCATCAAAAACACTTTCAGAGCCACTGTAACAAACACTCCCAATGAAATCTTTTTTCACTACTTACCCAGACACTCTCAAACCTCCATACACGACTCCGCACGGGCAGAACTAACCTTAATAGGGATCTTTTCCTTATAAACAAGGCCCCCTCAGCACTCTGCCCCAACTGCCAGGTGATTGAAGATATTCCTCACTTTCTTCTACATTGTTCACTCTTCACTACACAAAGAAACAACTTCTATCACCAACTTGCAAAACTTGGAGTCCACACATACAACATTCAAACAATACTCAATCCCTCCCACAAACACAAACAGGCCCACTTTTCTGCCCTTGCTTCCTACATTCACCTTTCTGGCAAATCCATTTAGCCCTTCCCCCTCCTTACCATCTGCTTTGCTGTACTTTGTTTTTTAAAAGATCCATTTGGACAAACATAAAGATCCAGGAGCCAAAAAGATCCATTGGACAAAAAGATCCATTTAAGGACAAAAAAGATGCTCTTTGGACACCTGACTTGCATTTACTGTAACCTTTCACTGGCTATAATTCTGTTAAGCCAAAGCTAATAACTTCTCAAAAATACTCATGTTCAAAAAAATATAATTAATATATGTTCAAATATGGTTATTATTAAGTTAATTTAAAAAAATAATTAATATATGTTCAATATATATACCAAAAAAAAAATGCAATATAATCTGCTTATTTACTGAAGTATTATTATTATTTTTACTGATTTACCCATTGTCTGATCACTGATTCCTTCCACAGTATACCCACATATTGCCCCTGCTTACTTTTTTATTCATTTTTATCCATACTACACCACTCACACACTTCACTGCTTCTCTACCTTCCCACCCCTTTTTCTTTTTATCTCCCATTATGCTGAACAATTATCTCCCACTCACCTCCAATTTACAGACACATTATCCACCTTTACCATAATCCCCACTTTCAAATTCTTTTTGCAACATTTCTTAAAGAATTTTGCATGGCCCTTTGTCTGGCCTTACTTTTCCCTACCCCTTTGCCAGGTTTTCACTGCACTACAGTGCACGTGGTTTTGTCATTTTCCCATATAATAATTTCCCCTTCTCATCCACTCACTCCCTGATATTCCCCCCAATACTTTGGGACTGACCCCCTCCCCCCCACCCTCTTCACCATATCTCACCCCTTGGGCAAGCCCTGCCTGAGGAGGTTGAAATTTTGATTTTTGATTAATAAAAAATTTTAAATTTCAAAAAAAAAAACAAATTTTTTTTATCAATGCCGACACCCATTATTGAACTTTTTGTTCTTTGCTTATTTACCTCACCTTACCCCACCTGCCCCCTCTTCCCCCTATCCCATTTACACCCCCTCCCACTCCTCTCTTGTGAGATTAATGTTTTTTTTTTTTATAACAAAAAAAAAAATTCCCATATTAAAAAGAGGACAAATTTTTTTATATAATTTTTCATTCTCTCTTCCCTGAGACCCCACACTGGACACTCACTCATTTGATCATTTTCCTTGGATTTTGGACACTCTCCTATTTTCCTTTTACATTGGCCCTGAGTCATCTTTTCACCCCTGTTGCCATCTCTCCTTCAACTTTAGGCGGCCTGCGGCCACACGCCTTCGCCAGATTGTAAGTACACTGTGCTACGCTACGTTAGCTTCTGTCTTGCATTCCCATCCAGCATCCTCTGACGACCCTTGCGTATGGACCAGATGATCCTGATTCCACTGGAATATGGTACAAAGTGGTCCAGATTTGAAAGAAGAGATTTATGTTTGAGCAAGTTTATCGAGTTGAGCCGAAAGTGATATAAGGATAGGAAAATTTGGAATTAATTTAGCAAAATTGAGAAGTAATAAAAGTAGCCAAAATTATTTAAAAAGGGGGAGAAGTTTTTTAACAAATTAGAGGTAGTCCTATACTGTGAAGCTTTCACGTTGTGGGCACTTCTCTAAAGCGGATAAATAAAGGTCTTGGTATTTGGGGAGGATGAAACCAGTGGCCGAAATGGTTTTTCTGAGAGATTTAAGTGAAATGGGAATTTCCCACTGGTCGGAGACTAATTTGGAAAGGCTAGATATTTCAGAAAATCAATGATGTCTTCAAATGTTTCTAAATATTCGGGACGTTCTGTATTTTGGGTGGGTTCAGGCGTAGTGTTGTTATCTATGATAAAATTTTGTAAGTTGTCGATGAGGATGAGGAGTGAGATACAGGCCGAATCAGAAGTTTTATTTTCTTTTTTGTGTCATCTTTAGGGGGGGGGGGATTCAGGAGGTGAGGTGGGGCTTTTCCGTTTTTGATTAGAGTTGTCATCAATTTCAGGTAATTGGGGGCTACAGGGGGCATAATTTCGAATGGAGTTGGAGGTGTACTTACATTAATAATTTTTTCAGGAGGTGTCTGTAGGGCCGTGGCATCCTGTGCTGATGCGAAGGGTAGGTTCATAGTTAGAGAGTGAAGAAACAGTTAAATATAATGAATGCCAAATATAATAGTCTTCTAAAACACTACCAGAAATTAGAATCTGACTTTGAATGTGTGAAAAAATTTCAAGAAAATGCTGCAGATGGAAATCATAGTGTTGTTTTTTGCTAGATCAGTTAAAAGCTTATGAGCAAAACAAGCCCAAGTGGCATGAACTTACAGTAAGATTTTGCATTATGTGGCAGAGCCGTTCACCGTGTGGCTCTTGTTGTGCTCGAAACATCAAACTCTTAAAATTACCAGCTAGATCAACATTACAAAAGTACTGTCTAATAGTCCTACGGAAACTGGCTTCAGTAGCCTTGTTCAGCAAAGACTATATGATGAGAAAAAAAGATTGACAGAAAATGAGTTCCTTAGTAGCCTAATAATTGACGAAATGAGCATTAAACCGATGTTGTTGTACAATAAGTTACTTTGGTAATGTTGTCATGGATGGCATCGAAAATGAATTGGGATTTCAAAACAAATTAGCCAATCGTTTACCGTGCTTCCTGTTTTCCGGTTTATCAACACATTTTCGCCTTCCGGTTGCTTATTATTTTACCCATCAGTTACAAGGAAATCAGTTGTATCTACTGACACTGAATGTCTTGAAACAGCTAGAAAATATTGGATTTCAAGTTATAAGAATTGTAACTAATAATCGCAAGGTAAACACCTTCATGTACCGAAAGCTATGTCATTGCTCACTTAAACCTGAAATTGAGCATCCTTGTGATCCAGAAAAGAAGTTGTTCCTCAGTTATGATTACTGCCACATAATGAAAAATATCAGATCCCAATTTTTATCTAATAAAAAAATTTGTGTGTTAGGGCTGAAAAAAATTTCACCGAAATATTTGTACCATATATATGATTTGCAAAGTAAAGAAATATGTAAACCTATAAGAAATCTTACAAAGAAGCACTTGTTTCCTTCAACTTTTGAAAAAATGAATGTAAAGAGAGCAATAGCAATTTTTATTCCTGAGGTAGCGTCTGTCTTAAAATTTCTATGTGATTATGGTAGGCAATGTTCTGTAAGAGGTTTCGAAGATGCACAGAAGACCATTGTATTCATGGAAATAATGCATAAATGGTTCACTTTGCATAACATTCAAAATACCAGGTATTATATATATAGCAATACACATATGTAGTATATTATAGCACATACTACATATGTGTATGCAGTTGTTTTCTGTTACTGATGAAAGATTGCATTGGTTAGAAAATGTTTTCTTAAATTATTTACCTAAGTGGAAAAATTCTTGTTCTCAACCAAAATTGCAATTTTTAAGTGCAGAAACATATGAAGCAATAGTTGTGACAGCATTATCTACTATAAAATGTGTGAAATATCTAATGAATGAAGGATTTCATTTTGCGTTAACCAGAAAATTTTCCAGTGATGACGTAGAATCGTTTTTTGGCTCTATTAGGCAACTGGGAGGCAAAAATGACCAAACAAATGCTTGTAGTGCCGCTGCAGCAATTACAAAAATTCTTAAAACGGGCCTTAATTTCTGCATCACTTTCAATCAATGTGAGCAACAAACTTTCCCTAGATGTAATGGGTCCTGTTTCTACAATCCCTCAACCCTTCACAATTAGTAATTAAGTTTCAGAAATATCTTTTGAAATACTGTTAGCAGAAGAACTTTCTGAGATAGAAAATATAAATTCCTTTTGTAGAGTGTCACTTTTGACAGCAATATTAGCGGTGATCGCTGGTTACCTAGTTAGAGCAGTAGAATATAACATAGAATGCCACAGCTGCTCTGAGCTATTAAATACTCCTCAGTCACCATCAGCATCAAATGCCATTATTCGAAATCTCGATCGTGGGGGCTTGAAATATCTAAAGCTTCAATTTGTCAGTGTTTTAGCTGTTATGGAAAAAGCTGTAAAAAAATTGCTGCCCACTTTGAGTTCAAAGAGAAAAGTGTTAACCCTGTTAACGTTAACATTTCTACCAAGATTATGCAAAAATAAATTATTTCATTGTTCTTTTAATGATGACAGCCACGTAAAAAACCTTTGTAAATTAATAATACAGAAATTTTTAGAACTATATTTAAAGAATTATGGTAGTAAGTGTACTGAAAAAGTTGCACAACTCAAGCTGAATTCTAAACCCCTTTCAAGAAAAATGCTTAAATTATAAATATCTCAGTTGTCAATTCCTGTTATATTTCTGATAGAACGTTTAAGCATACAACAGAATCCTTGAATTGCACAAATACATGTATAAATATTCTTTAATGAGAGATTTTAAGATCAGAAGTAATTAAGAACTGAAATTTAGCAACACTGAAATAAAAGAGTTATGATAAAGAGTAAATTCTGTGCTGCAGCATGAACTTCATTTGTGTCTATTGGAAAGTTCCAGTGCCTATGGAAACAGCATTATGTAGTCAAATTATTCCGTTAAAGAATTCTGCATATATATCATAAAAATAAGTCATGGATTAATCTTAACTAAAGGTAAAGTGATTTAAATTTTTCTATTCATTAATTTTTTAGTGTATTTTTCTCAAATAATTAGCGTTAAATAAATATTGGTCGACCAGATCGCTATGTACTTAACGTTAGCGTAGGTTAGCTTACCGCGGAACGGTGCTGCCCTTATGTGGCAAGTTTTGAAGCTTCCCATGCGTGTTTGCTAACACGGGATTCGCGGAAATCGGCAGGCATTCCATTACGTAGGCCCCGCTCTAGTTGTGATCTCATTATCTCACCAAATTATGATATTTAATATTTTTAAGATGGCATCAGATTTTCAGTTGTAGCATTCTTTTGATTTTTGTAGATTTAAGGTTGTGCAATCTTTAAGTCAATGTTGTAGTAAATGAATTCGTGTGCCATAGATTATTTAAGAAGCTAAAGTTAGAAATTTCGTTTCGTAAACATAGATTTGAATATGTGATCCAAGTAAGTTTATTAATTGTGATGTTTATCTAAAAAGTACTGAATCTATTTATGATTTCGTAACTAATTTTACTTTCTTGAAATTCGTTAGAGAGAGCAACTACAGGAAAAAAACTGTTCGGAGTTTGTGATTTGATTGATTAACTAATTTTTTTACATATTATTATTATAATGCTGTTTTGTTTTCCAGCCCAAATAATATTTTTTATATACTTGCGATTGACAGTAATTTTCAGGAAGAATGGATGGTCAGTTCATTAACCCTTCCTTACTCGTGGTTTGCGCTCCCTAGTTTTTTAGCAGAATTGACCTCCTTTTATTTGGTGTCGCCAACTTTTAATGTTGTCGTTATATAGATATAAAATAATTTTATAATTTTCGCAGCGCAATTCGTTGTGATTGTACAGGAAAATCGTGCTCGTTCCTTTAGACTATATCTGAAGTGCATTGATCTCAACGCCATCTTGCATTTTCACATATCTGTGCCGAATGGTACAGAGATGTAAATGAAACCCAAACCCGCTTTGATGAAACGTAGCACACATTTCAAAAAAGAACATTGCGAATTATAAAATTGATCCAAACACTGGTGTAGGGAGTCTCTCGTTGGAGGCTAATTAAACCATGATCTTACAACACCTTGAACTGTTTCCAAAGTTGCTGTGAATGTCGAAGTAATTCTCTTTCATCTTGATACTGTTAAGCACTGCAAATATGATTAAATATGGAACACTGGTTCACATAACTTCAAAATTCAGTAGACTTAGGGAAATTATATTTTTTAAGCAGTGCACATCACTGAATGTAGAAAATTGTAAAAAAAAAAGCAGCAAAAAATGGCACACATCACCTTTTAAATAATTACCAAAAACTCTCCACATCTAAAAAGGTGTAAAAACTAATTCCTGTAGAAGGCAACATTTTATTACATAACAAATATTTCAGATATGGAAATTTAGCCTTGCATTAAAATAGTCACCAGACTAAATCCCAGCATTTTTAGATAACATATTACTAAATATGGAAATTTAGTTCATAATAGTAATGAACTAATTATAATATATATTCATAATAGTAATCAATACATAATAGTAATGGTCTGGAGATTCCAAAATTTCTGATTTAGATTATGCAGATGATTTGGCTCTGTTGGCTAATGATGTTGATGAGATGGATTCTTTCATTAGGCTGTTGATGAGACTGGAATAGAGTAGGTTTGGTGATAAATAAAAAGAAAACTAAAGTGATTAAAATTGGCCAGGCAGATGGTGTTTCAGTTGCTTTGACCGTTGCCCTCTTGCGTAATGCCTAATTTTAATTACAACTGCTTTACAAGGTTTTTATAGCACAGACAATTGTAGCTGCCTTTATCTATTTTTCAGGTGCTGATTTCAGATCTGGCTTTAAAAAATTGCCAGCACATCATGTTTTTATGTTATTGGTCATTTTGACTCCTATTAAGATCTTTCTATACCAACACCTCAAGGCAACTAGATACTTTACTTTTTGTGGCTGGCATACTGATTGCCAACTGAGAGAAAACTTAACAGTAACCTAGCCTCAGACTATCACTCTTGTTGTTTTCATTGTAGGAGAAACACATGCTGTATGTTGAAGAGTGAATTTTGGTGTTTAAATGGCACATAGGCATTGTCATAGATGAATTTTGTTATCTGTGTGGAAATTATATTTTAAAATCCCAGGATCATTCTTTGACAAAGATTGTGAAGAAAGCTTATGACTTATATTTTGGAGGTCATGTTTGATGTCTGGTCTGTAAATGGTAGCTAGGTAGTCGCTGGAAGGAGAGCTATGCACCATTCCCATGTGCTATGCACCATTTCCATGATGCATAGAACTGGTCGGGCCTAGCACCTAATGTCCAACCCCACCTTCTCGTGGTACATGCCATTAGTTACCTCTCAAAAGAGATACTCTCTTATGGAAGGGGAGGGCTGCCAGATCAGTGGGGCCTACTGATCTGGACAACTATGGCTGCTTTTCTTTTTTTTCTACCCTGCTGAGGAGTGGTCAACAGCACAGAGTTCTGGTGCTGACCATATGAATTTACTGTACTGGATTAAGGCTCTGAGCTTGATTTTCGATCCCGAATTTGCTGCACTGGTGGGCTTCTGTCGAGGAAAAATCTGTCGTTTTTTTGTTTGTGGGTTAGCCCCAAGTGAATAGATTTACAGGATATGTTTTATCAGCTGGTGGATAATCCTGAGTAGAGGTCATCACAGGCACCTTAACGCTTGCTTCTATGGGCATTGTCAAATTCTACATTGGAGGAAGGCTTCCAGTGTAAATGGCTTCAGCCTTTAGTGATGGGGGAATGGGTCTTTGCCCCATGCCGGCACCATGCCCCCATGTAATGCACTCCATGCCTGCATTTCTTGTACTCGCATCTCGACTTCTTTCCCAAGAACTTAGGAGCTGTCAATGATGAGCAAGGGGAAAGATTCCAACAGGATATCCAAACCATCAAGGTGAGATACCAAGGCAGGTGGGACCCAGCAATGATGGGTGACTACTGCAGGTTCTTGCAGAAGGAAGATACCTTAGCACATAAAAGACAAAAATGAACTTTTTGAAAGTATAAAAGATCCTTACCCATGTTTTCTTATTTGTTTCAATATTATTTCATTTGTTACTTTATATTTAGTGGTCTATAACTATGATGTTTCTAATTTTTTCACTGTAATCATGTAATTAATTGAGTTTTAAGTTGCAATTTAATAAAATAGTCACATTTATTTTCATTTGTCAGATATGCGTATTCATTGAAATTTGAAATGTAGTAGAATCCCTCTTATCTGGCTCTTATGGGACCGGATGAATGAAAGGACGGCTAATCCAAAAATTGTGTTAGAAAATAAACGGCAAGTGACAAAAATACTAACTGTACTCTATTTTAATTAATAATTTGTTGTACAATATTAACAATTTACACTCACTTGAAAAAGTCTGTGATTTTCTTTTCTTTCTTTGAACTAACACTTTTTTTACCTGCAAAGTCTTGCCATTTTTTAATAAACATCACATCAATCACAGATGAGGCCTTTAGTTGTTCAGTGTATCTTACTACAACATCAAAAGCTTCTTTTCCTTCAATATGGCTAATTTTCCCTTCTTCCTCTTCTTCATTCTCTTGGTAGATTGCATTGATAATTTCTTCATCATTCAGTGTTTCATTTTCCAACTGTTCACCATTTAACCATTTTTCAGTGTCATCTTCAAGTGTGTCGCATCCAGGCAGCAGTTTAAAGTCATTAAGCAGCGAAATATTGTCCTTATCTGTCATATCTTTGACAGGCGCAGGCTCATTCGATACTTTTGTGTTGTTGTATTTTGTACTTTCTACACAGCTTTCAACTTTGGGCCAAAGTTTTCTCCATGACTTCACAAATGTTGTAAGAGGCATTTCTTCAAAAGCTTTTGCCAACATGTAGATCACATCCATGATATTTATTGTTTGCAAAGCATTTAAAGGTCCTATTTCATCATTTTCGGTTTACTGCAGAATTTCTGAAAGAAGCTTTCTTCTGTATCACCTTTTTAAACTTACAAGCACGCCTTGATCCATTGGTTGCACTGAAGATGTTGCATTAGGTGGCAAAAACATGGCTTTTGTGTTGTTAGAAATGAGTTCACTTGGGTTGTTGGGGCATTGTCAAGAATGAATAAGGCCTTTAGAGGCATTTTAAGACTTGTATTTTTTTACTTTTGGAATAAATTCTGTAAAGAACCACTCTTTAAACAAATACGAGTCTATCCAAGCAGACTTTTGAGCTTTGTAGTAAACTGGCAGAGCAGCTAATTTTAAATGCATGAATGCCCGAGGTTTTGCTGATTTTCCAATTACAAAAACAGGAAGTTTGTTTGTACATGCAGAATTTATACAAACAGTCACAGTGATTCTTTCTTTGTTTGTTTTAAATCCTGATGCTGAGGTTTCTTATGCTGTCACAAACACTTTCGTTGGAAGAAATTTAAAATTTAACCCAGTGTCATCTACATTGTAGATTTGTTCTGTGCATAGTCCTTCTTCTTCAAAAAGTACTAAAAGTTTTTTGAAAATTCCTTTGCTGCTGAAGGATCAACTGACAATTTTTCACCACAAACACTAAGGTAATGAACACCATGCCGTTTTTTCCAGCGAGAAAGCCATTCCTTGCTTGCTGAAAAATCTCCCCCCATTATCGATTTTAGAATGAAGGATTAATGCTTTTCCTTTCAAGATTGGCCCATTGATTGGCATTTTTTTTTCTACACTCTTGTGTGAATCATAACTAAAGTGCATCATCGACAATTTCATTTTTTTCCTTTTTAAGAGTGCACTGAGAAGAAAGCGTTTTTTCGGACTCGACTTGAGTGCAAAAATCTTGTAAAGATTTTCTATTCCTTCTCCAGTCATTTACCGTGCTTTTACCAACATGTAGTTCATCACAAATATGCTTTACTGGATCACCTTTGTAATGTGTTCTAATGCTTTTAATTTCATCTCCATCACAATGATATTATGCTTACGTTTGCACCCACTCATTTTGTACCACACAATAATTAATAGATCACACACTCCTGTAAACGCACAGTACACTGTACACTGTAATATTCACAAAGAGGAACTGAAACAAATATGTACTGTACTATAAACAAAACAAGCGGCAACTGGCTTCCGCTTCTTGGAACGGACCAGTTAAAGCGGAGGCCGGTTGAGCTGAGACCGGATGAGAGAGAGAGTACTGTATATCAATCCATAATTTAAAAATGTTCTGCAGATTTTTCTCAGCCATATTTGAATTCAGCACTCCAAAATTAGTTAAATACATCCTATTTGACCAATGCTATAAAAAAAGTTTCAATTTGTTGTCTAGTGTTGGGTAGCTGCTTAACAGGTACTGGTAGCATGAGATAATGGGAAGAATAGGGATTGCTGCTGAAAATTTTGAGAATCTGTGGAGATTGTGGAAAAATAATTGTATATATGTATATAAAGACTAAAATTAGGCTGTATGAGAGTTTGGTTCTTTCTAAGGTTAGCAAAATATGTTCTCTTTTATAAGCAGGATAACTGGAAACTTGATGCCTTTGATTCTAGATGCTAGTGCAGTATCTTGTGCATTAGGTGGTTTGATTTGTAAATAATGATGAGGTTAGAAGAAGGAGTTATCAACCTCCTGAACAGCATATTGTGCAAAGAGGGACTGCATTGGTTTGGCCATATTGCCTGTATGCATATCTGCAGATTAGCAAACAGGAATATGAACAGTATGCCTAAAGGCTTTAGGAAAATGGGCAGACATAGGATGCGATGGACATACAATGTCAAACAGGATCTTGGATAGAATTGGCCTACAGTGGTGAAATGCAGCAGCTGCAGCTCAGGATAAGTGTGTTTGGAGAGCAAATTGCAATCTAGTTGGACCTCAGTAGCCCATGATTGCATTAGGATTTTTTATGTGTGTGTGTGTGTGTTAACAAAATCATAAAATTGCTGAACTGAAAAGAGCAATGCCAGTGGTTTGATATATTACATTGTAACCTCTATGGTCCAGCAGTGTTAAAAAATCAGAATGGGGTCAGGATTGCATTTGCTGTAGCCAATGCCTACTGATGGTCACATTTCCACCATATATTAACTTATTCTACATATTGAGAGTATAGTTTTGTGGATGAGTATTCATAGTATGCATTGATGAATTATAGATCTGAAAGCCATATTAAGCATTATTTTCCATACTCTTTGCTGGTTTTTCCTTGAAATTTGATGGATAAACAAGTGTAGTTAACTGACGTGTGTGGTCTCAGACCACAGTGAAACTAAATATTGTAAAACTGCTTTTGTTCAGGATAATAATTCTCTGCCCGCAGAATCTTTAAACTGAATAATAGACAATCACAGTTAAGTACCTGTAGGCTATATACATTAAATGAGCATAGAGCAAAAATTGCCATTAGCTGGGTGGAATCTGAACCCATAATCTCCTAATGACATGTCAGGTGCTCTGACCACTGAACTACCAGCTACTGATCAAGATTCCCTCTATTGGTGACTAAGCATTATACTATAGAATCAGTCATTGGAATCTGCTTAACTCTAACTGAAAACTCAAGTCTAGAAGGTACTTTCCAAGTCAGTGCACATGCCTCTGCAATGCCAAGAGGCATTTTTCTTTTAAAACCAGCACTCTTTACCAAGGATAAAGATGCTATGTTGAATAATAGGCAATCACAGGTCATACATTTAATGTATAGAACCACATTTGCCTACCTATGATTGCATATTATTCAACAAAGCATCCTTATGCTTGGTAAAGCATGTTCTTTCTACAGATGCAAAAATTCCTATAAGTGAAATCTTTCTATAGATGCAGCCAGTTTTTAAATAGCTTCTCTCTTTGAAGTATTTTCAAGTTAATGTAAACCTAACAAATTTTAAGAGCAATTATAAAATGTTGGAATTATTTTGTGAGCTGAATTGTTTTAAAGTTTGTTCTGGATCACTGTAACCTCACCAGTTACATCAAGATTAGTGTTAATGAATAAGAAATAATGTAAATAAAAGGAGATGTGTTCCAGAATCCTGACTGATTCTTTATTATGACTATACTTTTGGTTATTGCTTTGTGTTTTTTATGTGTTTATGTGTATTTCATACATATAACTAATTTCTACAAAACGACACAATGATAAAAATGGAAGCAAACAAACAAAAAACATGGCTAAATGCAGTTTTATTTTAGTACATGGTAGATGATTTTTTGATTAATGTAGATGACTACCTGTATGCTTGCCAGTGTTTCCATTCTACATCTGAAAAGTTATAATCTTAATCAGGGTGAATTTGTATATGCTTATATTATTATTGATCAGCAACCATTGAAATAATAATCAGTAATAAAGTATCAGGAAAATGTCCTATAGATATTATGTGTTATAGCTGTTTAAACACACAGATTTGTATAGGAAAAGTTGAAAAAGCTTTTTTTGGAAGTGCAATTACTATTGAGTAAGGATAGGCCAGATAGGTGAGATAAGGAAAGCATCCAAAGTGTCTTCTTATATGGTAAATACAATAATATAAATGATCATAGAGACATAGTGGAAAAATTATGTCAGATCAAATGACCAGTGGTGTTAGCCAAAAATCCTACTGTAAAACCGAAATAATGTTGGCAGAATTCATTGTGGTTGGGGACTAGGTAAGCATGCTATTTAGTGTCATAATACCAAAAATGCTGCCATGAAACACTTTTTTCTTTATCCCCTACTAAGTCAAGATAAATGATTCTTAGTGTTATTAATGTTTCTTAAGAAAAATGTACATTTTTTAATTAGTTCACATTATTTCTTTTCTATTTCATATTCTTTCTTTATATAATTTTCTATATATACATCAAACCAATTTCTTTTTCAGGTTTGCAAAAGGTTTTCTCAAAACAAATTAATGTAACATGTGAAGTTCAATGTTATGTCTGCAAAAAGATCATCATCTCTTGAGTCATTTTATGCAAGCAGTAGCAAGGAATATAACAATGTGTCTCCAAGCCGTTCAAGTTCTGAGAAGTTAGAAAACAATGGAAGGCAGTTTGAAGATAATGAGAATTTTCAACATGATCATGATCTGTGTGAAGAGAATACAAAAAGAAATGACAAATCATTAAAAGAGGAATATATTGCAGATGCTACAGTTACTGAGAGATTTGTGTATGGCAAATCATTGTCAGATGCTTCCTATAAAAATAACACAAAATGTAAGTTACAGTTTGACAAGTTGTCTTTAGACCATGACACTCATGATCAGAATATCAACATAACGACTGATTCTGTTAGTAGTGCATCTAGAAATGAGCAGACTGCTTCACAATCTCGAAGGAGTAGTGGTGATCCATCATATTTTTCTTACAGTGAAGAATTTGAATCTGATTCTGGAACAAATACTCCAGTAAAATCTGCAAAAAAGAAAGCAATGAGTGAGCCAGTAAGGAAAAAAAGTAAGTAAAGGCAATTTTAACAAAGTACATTTGTGATGAAACCAAATAAACATGACATCATGTTAAGATATATCTAAAATTAAAAGACTTATACTGTATAAAGTTAAAACTCTTCTATAATAGTTGCTGCATAATGACTCGTACACACTTGAAGGTAGGGGAACTGAGGCCCATTAAATATACAATGGTGTAACAAACCAGTCTCTTGCCCTCCCCCTTTAATTTTTTTCCTGATCCAGTTGCTAATAGCTTGGTGTAGGAGCTGTTTTTACTTTGTTAATGTGTTAAGCTTTTTAAATCTGAAATCACTGGCTTTAATCATAATTAGGATGAATTTTTTCAAAAGTATTCTTTAACCCTTTGAGTAATAAGTTTTAAAAATGTATTTCTTTATTGTGATTTTTTTCAAAAGTATTTTCATACTCCACTGTGAATTGGAGAAAAAATAAGTTTTACCATTTTAAAATGAATAAATGTTTTCATGGAAAACATTTTGCCAACATACGGGATTCAAACTCTCATCTCTCTAGAAACATGCCAGAATATTCTACCATTGAACTAATGTTCTATGGTAGAATATTCTGGCATGTTTCTGTAACCTACAGAACATCTGTTGGTTGCATGATGTATGTAGTATGTTCTTTAAAATGCATGTAAGTATAAATATATAAGGAGTAAGTTCTACATGGAGTATTAAACTGACAATTTATGTTGCAAGCACTGCTTGAGGGTTTTTTTAAGTTAAAACATTCATAAAGTATTTGAAATTAATGTAGTTAATAATGATTACAAGATTTAATTTACAGCAGTAAAAAGGGAATTGCTGGTCGTTGATTAGGACATATTTTTGCTATAAGCAGCAGTTACTCTACCAAAGTGTAAAAAAAAAATCAAGTAGAATATCTTTTATTTAAATTAATACTTTTGAAATAAAATCTTGTATTTTGCAATTTGTATGCCAGTTTGTGAGATATAATTAATAGCTTGATAGAACTGTAGTGCCAACTTTGTGGTACCTTGCAAGTACCTCATATGTTCTGTATATTATAATATATACTCATATACCACAATTTTAGTGTTATATGTACTCATTTTAAAATAATAATTGATAATCACAGAGTTACCTGTTGACTTTTACGCATCTATAAATCAATAAATGTACATGGAAAACATTTCGTTGACATACAGGGCTCAAACCTACGTTTCTCCAGAAACATACCAGAGTATTCTACCATTGAACAAATGCCAGCTGTCTTTTTTCCAGACAGAACATTTTCCAGACAGACAGATCTGTATAATCATTTATTTTACACATATAAATATACTCTCAAGCAGTTGCTTGGTAGAGGTCTGACTGGAGCCTGTCAGTTTATACACCATAGTAGAAGGTCTGAGAGGATGCCGGGACCTCAGCTGAAAAACAACACAAACATCCATGCCTTACCTGGGTCTCGAACACACAGGTCCCTTTGATTAGTAGCCAAATGTGCTAACTACTCTGTCACAGGACAGTTATACATATACTTTGTGAAATATATTTATTTTTAATCTGATTATTATTTTTCATTTATGTTAGACTTTTTTTTTTTCATTTGCTGAAAAGTAGAAATAAAATATTAAATATAGAATATATTTAAGAGGTTAAGTTTTACTCTTTATAAGAAAGTACAACAATATAAAGTTAAAATTTCTTAATATTACCATGTTTTTGCATTACAATGCAAAGTTATTACAGTGAAATTATCCAGTTTCAAAATGTTCTCACTCAAAAACTTCAAAATTTGCAAAATTCTTAAAATCATATTAAAAATAAATATGAACTTCATTACTTTGGCCATTTTGTTAAATTGCATTCCTGTAATCACTTCATAATTTATATGCATGTATTTCAACTGAAAATAAAATTTTTCTGCTATAATTCTTGCACCCAAGTATACTTAAAGGGTAAGATGTTCATTTTACCACACCCAAATTGTAATCATGATTTCTCTGATATTTCATGTTTTGAGTTGGGCCTTCTAGGTGAACTTTTCTGATATTCATGTAAAGTCTCCTAAAAAAAGAAGGAAAGCTAAACCAAACCTGGGATAATGCATTATTACCAATCAAAATAAGTGTGGAAGTTTATAGAATTAAACTAAATCTGTAATTTTGCTTAGGCTAATTTTTTTGCAGTTTTCAGACTATTTTTCAACAGTATAAAAGCTTTTCCATAGTATAAAAGCTGACTGCATATCATCAATAATATGCCATGGAACATTGATAATAACTTAAGTGTGTGTATATGATCTTAATTTTGTACAGGTTGATAGTTTTATGAATAATCATTTATAAGTGCTACATTTAATTTTTTGTTTTTAATGTAAGGTATTGAAATAAATTATTTTAATTGTGCCTTTGTAAAACTGTTTTAGAAATAGAAGAATCTAGAAGAAAATTTAAATCACAGGTGCAAAAATCGAAACTTAACAGAACACGACAAGAAGCAAAAAATAAGGTTTCAACATCTGATCAACGTGAAACAGATTATGTTACTCAAAGGTTATTGTCTGCTCGAAGATTGAAAATTAATGACTTACGTAATGAGATACTAGATCTTCAGAGACAGTACAAGGTATGTTTTTTTATTCAGTTATTCAACTCATTAAACCTGAAATGGAAAATTTAGTTTAATTTCTACAGCTGTTACATGTTTATTTTGTATTATCTGCTTCTTTGTAGAAATATTTTTTGCATGAGAAGCAAGTAAAATAGGTACAGTTAAACAATTCTAAAACTTAAAGGAATTTTCCTTTTATTATTGATTAAAATTTCTTTAAAAAAGTTTTCTGAAAAGAGTGTACAATTGAGATGTAAATTTTCATATCTATCTGACTTGATAAGATAGAAGATTTGAAAAAGCTTGGAATGGTCTTTGTGGCTTGGAAAGTTCTTCAAGAATTCTTGGTAAAGTTCCAATAGAATCTTCTGAACCAAGATTATAGAGCATCCAAGTTGGTTCCAGACTGGAGAAGTTTTAAAGACATTGGAACATGCTCTAGAGTAGGGATGGTGAAACTATGGCACATGTGCCCAAGGAGGCACGTAAAAAAATTTTGTTGGCATGCACCATGCAATGCTGCCCCTTGATTCTTTAAACCCCACCCATAGTAAATAAATAAATAATGATTATCATTACACCTATCCCTCGATTTACACGGTACTCAGTTCACACAATTTTGGCTTTGCACGATCAAAAAATGCAATCAGTTTCGATTTACACGGTACTGACTGAGACTTACATAGAAAGGAAATCTCAGTCAGTACCGTGTAAATCGAAACTGGTTGCATTTTTTGACTGTGCAAAGCCAAAATTGTGTGAACTGAGTACCGTGTAAATCAAGGGATAGGTGTACTGCCAAACAAAGCAGCAAATGATTTTTTTTTACAACTTGGGAGCAGTGAGAAGTGTTCACAGGAGATGTCTCATGATGACTTGGCACCAGCTGAACTGTTGCAAAAACTTGTGATGTCGGATGACACTTTTTGAAGTCCTCACAGCCCTTTGTATGCATCAGTATTTGGGTAATAATAGAAATAAATGGCATGTATTGGCTTTGCTCAGCTTATATTTTTCTTGTTTGTGAGTGAACATTAGATATTTAGTGATAATATACAGTAAATATAGTTTAGCTGTTTCACAAATATTTTTTTTGCAGTGAATATATTTGATTTATATTATTAAAATTATGTTATTTTGTGTGGCATGATATTTTTATCAGTTAATTATAGATATATTTTAATATAAAAAAAAAACACACTCATTGATTGGTTTATATTTTTTTAATTAGCCAATGAAAATCGTCCCTTTAAAACTGTAAATGATAATCTGCTGCTAAGAATTCCCTTGGGCATGTGAGAGAAATTTTTTTAGAAAATTATCACCAAGTTGAACACATGCTCTCGAAAAGGTTCGCCACCCCTGCTCTAGAGGAATGAGCCAGGGTAGGTAGAGCAATAGTTTAAGATGATTGTTTCCTGTTCCTAACTGTAAGGTGCAATATAATGATATCAGCATGACAACTTGCATCAGAGCTGTCAGCTGTCACAGGTAGGACAGCAGCCAGAATAACTGTTCCGACAACTATGAAAGAAGGTTATATGTTAGAAGACCTGTAGTGTGCATACCATTAACCTCAACTTGTCAGTGGGCAAGAGTGGAATGGAGCAGGCAGATTCTCAATTGGATCAATAATCAGTGGGGAACAGGTTCTCTTTTCAGATGAATTATGATATAGCATAAGTAGTGATTCTCAGCACCAGTACATTAGGAGAGAGTGTGGGACATGTTATTACACCTTGAATGTTGTGGAAAGGGACCGTTTTCTTGGGAGTGGTTTGCTGGTATGGGGAGGTATAAAACTTAACATTTTGCAATAGTGATGTCTATATTTTGGAGGGCATAATGATCAGTGATATCATTCCCTTCTTGAAATTAAGGCTTCATCAACTACATATCTCACCTACACCTCACATATCAGTTGATCATATTTTATAAACATTATGAGCAATTCAGCACTCTAGGAGCCCACATTATAGGAGGTGTACTGCACTAGGTGAATTGATATCTCAATATATAACCATGCATCAACTTGTTATTAATCATGCATCAACTTATTATTTAGCATATTTTACAGTACTTTATATTAGAGTACAGAGTATTTTTCTTTTTTTTTTAGTAAATTTTGAGATTGTTCTACATTATATATATTGCCTATTTGTAATGTTACATATTGATTAAAACAAATTTAATACATGATTTATGCTGTTTTTAAGGGAGTGAGCTTGGGAGCAATCACATTTACACACTGACTATCTCAAGAATAGTCGTGGTAAGAGTTGTTACAATTTGTATGACAGAACTTAAAGCAATTGTCATAACATTACCATTTTTTGTTGAAAGTCCTGCTGGCTGCAGCTGGTTAAGTGACATGATGTGATCCCTTTGGTGTTGTCTTCGTCATAGATGTATGTACACATAGATATGATTATAGATGATAGCACAGATGCTGTCAGTTCACAAGTATTAACCTTTGATATATACGTATAATACTCCAGATACCAGTCCAGAACTACGTTGATTTTAGAGATGACATATTTCAATGGTATTGATGCTTGAAATTTTCAACAAACTCATTGATATGGTACAACTTAAGCTTGGGAAGCAGCTCCATTTGTCAATGTCTGGTATAATCTTCAGATTTATTTCCAAGTTTGCATCCCACAAACTCCATGAACAAGCATATATCAGTGCAAGTTAAAAACAAAATCAAAGCACTAGATTAAAAACGTTAAAAGTGCTTTGAATTTGTTTTTAACTTGTACTGATATATGCTTGTTCATGGAGTTTGTGGGATGCAAATTTGGAAATAAATCTGAAGCAAGATTATACCGGACATTGACAAATGGAGCTGCTTCCCGAGCTTAAGTTGTATCATATCAATGAGTTTGTTGAAAATTTCAAGCATCAATACCATTGAAATATGTCATCTCTAAAATCAACGTAGTTCTGGACTCGTATCTGGAGTATTATACGTATATATCAAAGGTTAATACTTGTGAACTGACAGCATCTGTGCTATCATCTATGATCGTATCTATGTGTGCTTACATCTATGATGAAGACAGCATCAAAGGGATCATATCATGTCACTTAACCAGCTGCAGCCAGCAGGACTTTCAATGAAAAATGGTAATGTTGTGACAATTGCTTTGAACCTTTATCATGTTAAAGATTACTTTAAGTTCTGTCATACAAATTGTAACAACTCTTACCATGACTATTCTTGAGATAGTCAGTGTGTAAATGTGATTGCTCCCAAGCTCACTCCCTTAAAAATAGCATAAATCATGTATTAAATTTGTTTTAACTTTAATGCTGTGAACTTGTGAACTTATAATTATTTACATATTAATTATATTGTTGCTGCTGTAGTGATCATTGTCATCGTTAAGTAATTAATTGACCTGGTAATGAATTATTGTCTTTTAATTAGTTAAAATATTTTTCTTCATTCTTAAAACAGAATTTAAATTTATTTATTGTGTTTATCAAATGCAATATGTACTACAACAACTTAGTCAATACTTTGCTTTTGGGTTGTTTATATGTTATTTAAATTTAATATAGAATTTCTAAAGATAATAAACTTGAACTCAAATGAAAATGCCTTTATGGCACATTTGTTTCTCTAGGATATTGAACAAGAAAATAAGCTATTAAAAAGACTTCATGTTCGGCATGAAAGAGAATTGTTAAAAATTGAAGAATCTAGAGGAGAACTTCCTGAAGTAGTTAAAGCACATACAGAAGAGGTTAGAGTCATGAAAGTTCTGTTGAGAAAAGCTCGTGAGAATAATAGGTATTTGAGAATACTTATGTTTGTATGGCTTTTAACTTGTTTTTTAGTACTTTTTGAAGTGTTAACATTATGTTTGATCCTTAAAGTGCCAAGCTTTGAACTTGAATGCATTCGTTTAGTTAAATACTGAACATTTTTCAACAGGAAGTAACTTTAGAACTTTATGTTGAATTAACTGACAGACAGGAAATATGTTATTTACTAAATGAAAGAACTTTTAATTTTAAATAATAAACTAATTTAAGAAGTTTAGTTAAAAAAAGCACATAGACATAAATATAAAAGTATATATGCACTATATGGCAGTTAAGTATCAAAAATAAGACTATTTCTCTTTTTTTTTTATCCTTCTTTACATTGAATCTTGTAACATAAAAAAATTCATGTGCCTTAATGGAATAGAGTTGTACAGTAGTATTCAAAGTTAATGGAACAAACTTACTATAGTCAGCAGCAGGTCAACAATCTGTGTTTCTTCCCCATATACCAATGTATATCTGGATATTATGATCAGGGATCTGGATATTATGATCATATTTTCTTATGTTTTCCTTTTGGATATTTTAACTCTTGCCATAACAGGAACACACAGCTCTATTTTGCAAACAAGATAGATGATGTAAACAAGTGAAAAAGTTCAAAAAATTCTTAAAAGGCTCCAAAAGTTTAAAAAAAAATGTTTAATGGCCCAATTTTAGTTTTGTTACATTAGTCATTGCTTTTTCAAGGGCATGTCATATTGTGGAAACCATGCAGCAGAGTTTATAGCATTGCCACATGCACTATAGGATCATATATAAGGAGGAGGGGTTCACTCTGTGGGCTGTCAGACTATCGCTTTTTTATGTCATTTGATGGGTCCAGCAATAAATGCCATGATAGTGGTGGTAGTAAATTTCTTTGGTAGTACTGTGTATACTATGGGAGGTATAGTCGCAATCAGTCTTTAATTTTGCTAGGATTGAGCATTTAGCAGTGGAAGGTATTTTCATTTATATGGGCATAAGGCATTAGTCAGTGCTTCTGACAGCCATGGAATGTTAGCTATGTGTATTTACATACCCTCTTCTATGCCAGAGGTATTTGGGTGCCTTGTTAGCTTTTGAAGTTGCACCTCCTCTTGACTGGTCCATTTTTTGGGATAACATGCTTTGGTTTTGATGTCATATGGCCTATTCCTTTCTGTTTGAAAGGTAGGTGGTGTTGCATATTCTGCAAAAATATGTGCATAGTGACTTTCTTATGTTTTATGGGTTGGTTAGAATTGAAGGGATCATCATTGTTGATGCAAGTAGGCTTTGTGTATACTGAGCCTCTGCCCCTTGAATGGTAGTGCAAATATTTTCATGCCATGCTTACCTGCAGTAGAGAGTGATTTTTTTTTGTCGTGTAAATGCCTTAATTCCCAACTATCTGCCCAATCAACCAATAGGTATCAATGAAAATATTATGATTTGCATTTTATGAATCTTACAAAAGTTTTAATTGCACCTTCTGATGGGGGAAAAAGCTGAAATTTACAAAACTTTTAAGGAATATTGCAAACAATGAATTTATGTTGAAAATTAGAAATTTTGGTGGTAGAGTGTGAGAGTCAAAAGGTGATTGATGTTCCTCCTCATAGTGAATGATCTCATAGTGCATATGGCGATGCAGTAAACTCTGGTACATGGTTACCACAATGTGACATGCCCTTGAAAAAGCAATGACTAATATTGTAAATTTCGATTCAGGCTGCTAAATTTTTTTTTTATTTTAACATTTAAGGGTGAAATGAAAGCAAAAATAATAATGAAAGGGTTAATTTTTGGTTCACTAACAATTAATTAACCCTTTCACTACCATACCAGGGGCAGGAGTGGCTCAGTTGGTAGCATGCCAGGCTTGTAATATGTACTTCCCAGGTTTGAGTCCCAGCTGGGTCAGCATTAAGATTTATCTCCACAAAATTCCCCGCCCTGCCCACGGTCAGTAGGGGACACTGATGGGCTTGGAAAGGCCGCCATCCGTCAGATGGGATGTTAAGCTGTGGCCCTGTGTGCAGGAGAGCCATACCCTGCATGCTAAAGAACATGCTGAATGGCCTTGATGGGAGGCTACCATCTGTCTCCCAACAACCGTTTCAGTGGATCCCCTCCCCAAACCTTCTCTGAGCCTTCGGGGTCCATGTGACCTGGCCATTTAGCCCATGGTGTGCAAAAAATGCCGCTCAGAGGTAAAACAACCCAACTACCATACCAGCCCAAAATGGCTGAGATTTTAAATGTGCTCATCCAATGAATTTTATTGGCTCATCTAATTAATGCTATCCTTCCTCTTCACTTACTCCTACCTGTAGTTTCAGCCAGTATGGTACTGAAAGGATTAATGATTACCCATTTATTGCTGGGGTGGTGGTAGAAAAACACGACTTTTCATTTTAAGAGATTGAAAAATTCTTTTTTGAATTTGATAAGTACTAATGAAATATTATGATTCACAGTTTTCAGTTCTTCCAGAAGGTTTTAATATCAATCATTAGAGGGCCCTAAATTGCAAAATGTCAAAACTTGAAATGAATATTGCAAGTGATATATTCATGTTAGAAATTTGAAAATTTGGTGGTAGTGTTTGTTGGTCAAGGATTTACATTGACAGTAACAATTTGACTCTTTTTCTTATATCGGATGGGAAAATAGAACATTGTTATTTTAAGAGATAAGTGTAAAATTCTTTTTGGTGTTGTATAAGCATTAATAAAATATTACTATTTACATTTTACCACTCCTCCATTATTTTTAATTATTACTATTTATAGGGCAAAAGAAGTTGGAAAAAAATGCTCCCTCAAGCAGCTGCTTGAGGGAGCATTCTACTGTGGCATATTAAATTAATTGCCACAGTAAAAGGTCTGTGATGATGGCAGGACCTCAGCAGAAAGACAAACAAACATACATGCCTTACCCTGGGTCGAAGGGGCGGGGATGGCTCAGTCGGTAGTGCGCCAGGCTCGTAATCTGTAGTTCCCAGGTTCGAGTCCCAGCTGGGTCAGCGTTGAGATTTATCTCCGCAAAATTCCCCGCCCTGCCCACGGTCAGTAGAGGACACCAATGGGCTTGGAAAGACCGCCGTCCGTCGGATGGGACGTTAAGCCGTGGCCCCGTGTGCGGGAGAGCCATACCCTGCGCACGTTAAAGAACACGCTGGATGGCCTTGACGGGAGGCTACCATCTGTCTCCCAACAGCTGTTCCAGTGGGTCCCCTCCCCCAACCTTCTCTGAGCCTTCGGGGTCCATGTGACCTGGCCATTTAGCCCATGGTGTGCAAAAAAGTGCCGCTCAGAGGTAAAACAACCCAACCCAACCCAACCCTGGGTCGAACCCCAGGTCCTGTTGATCAGCAGCCAAGCACGCTAACCACTTGAAATTTTATTCTCTTTGAAAATTAGCTTCTTATGTTTTCCAAAGGTGATAGCAGTAGTGTAAAAAAATTTTCCCCCCATTTTGTTATCTGTTTGACCATCTTTAGACATTCAACTTCTTTGTTTTTAGAGATAAGTAAAAAATTCTTTTTGAGTTGGATGCTATTGATGAAATATTAAGATTAGCACTTTCTGATTCTCCCAAAGCTTTAATAGCACCCTCTGGTGTAAAAAGTTGGGAAAATTCTTAAATTTTAAATAGCTATTTCAAACAAATTATTTATGCTAGAAATTTGAAATTTTGGTTTTTTGGGGGGTGGGGTTAGATAGGTTTACACTGACAGCAATGATTTGCCACCTTAATTCCAGGGAGGGATAATAACTTTTGTTTTAAAGAAATTAATGAAATATGCTTTATAAAGCATAAAGCAATTTCCATTGCTAGATGATGTAAAAGTAAAAAAAAAATGAAAAACTTAATTTTCTTTGTTATTGACCTTTATTTAATGAGTTGTTATAACTTATAAATAATACAAAGCAGGAGTGACTTGAAGACATGAAATATTGCAAAGGAGTCATAGTCCACTAACATTTAAAGCCTATATAGGATACAACTTTCATGGAAAACTCGTATGTTACACAGTGACAGGTTAAACAATCTTAAGCAGGGTGAATGGGTATTTTTGTTAGTATGGAATGTAATGTGTACATTTTAACCTTTTTATTTAGAATATAATTATTATATATATAATTAGATATCCATGCAAAGCTGAAAAAAAGGTTTCTGAATTGATTACAGATAAACAGTTAATTGAGGTTTGGTGTAGTTTTGTAATTAGTTACTGTAATTTGTAATCCTGGCTATTTTACAATAATAGCCATCCAAATCAAATTATTAAATCTTGCATATGCTTAGAATTATGAAAAAAGTATCTTCTCTCACAGGAAAATGAAATGTACTAATCTCTTATTCATTTTAGAGAACTTGAACAAAAATTAAAAAATAAAGATCTTGAACTACTCCATATGAAAGATGAAATACAAAGGATCAGGAATCTTTCAGAAAGTAAAGAACTACTGAAAAGGAATGAACTACAACAAAAAGTGAAAAATTTAGAAGCAATTCTGAAAGACAGAGAAACAACAAATATGGTATGGAATGAAGAATCAAGTTCTATTTTAAATATTTTTGACTGTATAATAGGAAATAATAAGTGAAAATAATTACCCCCTCAAGCAGCTGCTTACCACAGAGGTCTGACAGGAGTCTGTCAGTTTATATGCCATAGTAGAAGGTTTGAGAGGATGGCAGGACCTCAGCAGAAAAACGACATGCCTTACCCGGGGTTCTTTAACATTGTTTAAATCTTGGTTGTGTGTCTGTCACTGTAGGCTTATTAGAAGTATGTGAATAAACAACTAATTCTACAAAGTAATTGTTAAAAATAATATCCTGACATTCAACTAATTTTTTAAATTTGGGGATAATAGTTTTAAAACATACACTGAGAGGCTAAAAATCATGGGATACGTGCCTAATAACGGGCTGGTCCTCCTCGAGTCCTCAGCAGTGCAGCCACACGTCAAGGCATAGAGTAGATGAGTTCCTGGTACTGTTCTGCAAGGATGGCAGCCCACAACACATCCTGCAGTGTAGACCATAATTGTGTTGCATTGGATGGTGCTGGATTCATGGATCATAAATTTGTTTCCATTGCGTCCGACAGATGCTCCAAGGGGTTCATATCAGGGGATTGTGGGGGCCAATTCATAGTGGTGAAGTCCATGGAGAGTTCCTCAATCCACCTCCTAGCAACCAAAGGCTGTTAACACGTGTTATCTTGGAATACCCCTTCACCATCAGAGTGCTTGAGAGTCATGAAGGGGTGCAGGTGATCTGTGAGAATGTCCACATATCTCATACTTGTCAGCGATTGCTTCAAATGGATGAGAGAGCCCATTGTAGATCATGTGAGCATGCCCCACACCATCACAAAGCTGCCTCCAGCCTGAACAGTACCTTGCAGACAGGAATGGTCCATGGCTTCATGGGGCCTACACCACACTCTAAGGCACCTGTCAGCATGAAACAACTGGAACCTTGATTCATTGGACCATGCTACCTGATGCCACTGTTCTACTGTCCAATTTCGATGTTTTCAGACCCATTCCAGTTGTTGAGCTCTGTGATGATGTAAGCAATGGAACATGAGTAGGTTTTCGGTTACCAAATCCGATGGAGTGCAGGTGGCGATGGACAGTCCTTTCAGAAACATTTTGTGTTTTGCCTGCATTCAAATTGGCAGTGATTTCATGCACTGTAGTCCGTCCAGTAGTCGTTATCATTTGTAACAGCTGATGTGAGTTCCGTTCATCAATTGCACATGGCTGTCCTGTTCGCTGGTTTTACGTGTGTAAAAATGCCATCGATAGAATACTGATGATAAACTCTTGACACCGTAGACCTGGGAAAACTGAATTCCTGCAACATCTCTGATATTGCATGATACCAATGATCAAGCCATGTTCAAAGTCAGACAACTCTCGACATGCAGCCATGCTGAATTAACAACTATTCTGAATGTTGGGTTTGTAGGCTACTGCAGCGCCATTCTGTGGTTGACATCCAATGCATCAGTTACGAGTACAGTGCACTAGTTCTACTTTAACTGCTATTCCCTTGACTTTTGGCCTCTCAGTGTGTATATATATAATTTAAGAGTGAAAGTGTAATAATAAAAATATTTTTTCTATAAACACTGCTTAGAAAAAATTAATTTTGTAATGCATTTTTTTTGGGACTTGTAGTGAGCTTTCATAGCAGTTCATTGACCCAGTATCCAGCCTGGAAAACTAGATTGCATCCACAAGTCCACCAGTTTTTTTGCTGTGCTCAACAAAAGCCTATTGTAGTAATTACACTATTTTTTTTCATTCACTTATATATTTAATGTGTTTTATTTTGCCTCAAACTAAAAATATTTCAATTAATTTTTGTTTTTAAAATTAAATTTAGATTAATGAAAATGCTAGTGTTAACTACTTATGTAATGGGACTAAAGATTCATTCTGACTTTATTTTTTGCATGTAAAATGCTTAACAAAATTTAGCAATACCACTTATTACTTATGATAGTTCTTAACAAAGGTTGGTAATGTTGAGATATGTCTATTGTGTTATATTTCTTTATACTTTGTATATATTTATACATTTCTTAGTTTTATGTTAATTTACATTAGCCCTGGAAATTTCTCATATCTTTCAATTTTATTTTATTTCAGTTGTATGAAATTAATTATTTCACTTGTACATTTTTAACATTTATACATTACATTTCATGCTGCAGAATTGAATATATATATATATGTTCTGTGTCATATGTTTTTATATGTTCATTGTTTATTTGGTGCCACCCTCAGTGGCATTGCATTAGTTCGTTGTGACTCTGCATTGCCAAGGTCGGTCATCACAAATAAAAAAAAAACTTCTGAATCCATGACAGGAATGCTTTTATGTACTTTTTGACTATACTTTTATAGTACTCCTAGTGCAGTGCATGTGAAACAATAGATGATGGAGCTAACTAAAGGAAACAGCTCTGAGTTGGTTTGGCCAGGGGGAAGCTGGATCATACCTCACACTGACTAGCATAGGTGTTAAGCTTGTGTCCAGGAAATTGGGAGATTGGGGACATTTCTAAGAAGCATTTAGGTGGCCTGAGAAGTGAACAATACAAAATAATAAATATCCCCTCAAACAACTGACAACCTCCTAAAATTATACAGACAACAATTTCAAACAGCCACCAATGCTGTTAGGAATTTCAGATAACACCTTTACAAGTGGACCTTTTCAAGAACCAGAGTCAAAATAGAAACTGACATGCCTGAGACATATTACTCCCCAATAGAGTTGGAAAAGCCCTTAGAAGCAATGGTTCAGGTACCTGTGATGCCTTCTGATTAGCATTATACACCAGTTAACATAAGTATCATGTGCATCTCTTCATTTGGGGCTGGCAATTCATAAGCAAACAGAAAACACAATAGTAGATTTTTTCTTCAACCAAGCCCACTAATGCAGCAAATTCAGGATCTGTAATTGAGCTCAAACCCATTAATCAGGCCAGTGAGTTTAATTGGTCAGCACCAAGACCCCATGTAGTTGACCACTCAGCAGGACAGAAAAAAAAATGAAAATGTGGTCATAGAAACCTGGATTAACTCTGGGTGTCGTCGACAAGTACAGACTGAATGGAAGGAGAAGACTGAATGGAAGGGAAGGGAAGTGAATGGAAGGAGAGGACTGCCAGATCACACTGATCTGGCAGTCCTCTCCTTCCATTCACTTCCAGAAGAGAATATCTCTTTTAAAAAAGTACTAATGTATGGAATATAGATTATAATGGAAAAATACTACACCATGATTTGACAGGGTCATACTTTAGGGACTAGGCCCAATTGGTTCTCTGCATCATCAAAGGAATCTGGTACACAGCTCTCCTTCCAGTGTATGCATAGCTACCAGTTATAATTCACCTTGTACATAATTAAATTTTTTTAAATGAAAATTCTTAAAATTGGAAAGTATACAATCCAGAGAAATATATTTGAACTCATATAATTAAATATGTTCCATTTTGTGTGGTTTGGATTGTTTACCCTTTGAGTAACCACTTTTTTGCACTCAATGGGCTAAATGACCAAGTCACAAGAACCTCAAGGGTTCAGAGAAGGCTGTGAATGTGGCTCCACTGGACAGCTGTTAGGAAACAGATGAAAGCCTTTCAACAAGGCCATCCAGCATGTTCTTTAGTATGCACAGTGTATGGCTCTTATGCACACAGGGCCATAGCTTATAACATCCATGCAATAAACAGCAGCCTTTCCAGGCACATTGGTGTCTTTGTCACCAAGGGCAGAATCGGGATAGGAAAAAAAATTCTCAGTGCAGTCCCAGAAGGGACTTGAACCTGGGAACATCAGATTACAAGCCTGGCACACTACTGATTGAGCCCACTAATGCAGCAATCATCCCACTATGTGTGACAATAGGTTGTTTGACACTATTTAAATGAATTTGTAATAGGCTTTTTTTTTATCAAAAAATATGCATTTTGATTGGCTGTTATTTGTACAACAGTTCAGTATCACTGGCAATTGATTCCATAATAAATATTTGTGAACAATTTATATTTACTGGGGAATACATGTTATTTTTTAAAGTAAAATGTAAATAATCTTAATGTATGAATAATTTAATAGTTGCCAAATTATTAATCAGGTATAAAATTCAATAAAATTTCATGTCAATAATTGAAAACTTAACTTTCAATTTGTGCTTTTATGATTGTATGTAGGGAGATGGTAGAGGAGTATGCTAACATTGTTAGAAAAAATATTTATTGTGTAAACTTTTTTTTAATCAAAAAATAGGAGCTAAGTAGAAAGGTTGAACTTTTGGCAAAGAATTATAAACGTGATGTAGCAGCTGAAAAAAGCCGGCAGAGAGATTTAATGAATCAACTGCAAGAGCTCCAAAATTCTTATAGTAGCCTTCAGTATTCACTAAAAGTAAGCTATATTTTAATTTTGAAGTTCAGAATTAATATTTTCAGTTTATAATAAAAGTATTTGCAAAAACAAAGCAACATGTTTACCATTGCCAAAATGTAGGTATTGATGCTACAGCATTGACTTTTGATTGTAAAATGTGTAAACAGAGCTTTTAGCTAGTTGTTTTATTTAGCTACTAACATATTCTTGAAATTATAGGAAAGTTAAAGCACAAGTCACGAGTATAACATTTAATGCAGTTAGTAGGTTAGGTTGTTTTATCTCTGAGTGGCATCTTTTTGCACACCATGGGCTAAATGGCCAGGCCACAAGGACCCCGAAGGCTCAGAGAAGGTTGGGGGAGGGGACCTACTGGAACAGCTGTTGGGAGACAGATGATAGTCTCCCATTAAGGCCATCCAGTGTGTTCTTTAATGTGCACAGGGTGTGGCTCTCACAGACCACAGCTTAAAGTCCCATCCAACGGATGGTGGCCTTTCCAAGCCCATCGGTGTCCCCTACTGATCGTGGGCAGGGCTGGGAGTTTTGTGGAGTTAAATCTTGATGCTGACCCAGCTGGGACTCGAACCTGGGAACTGCAGATTACAAGCCTGGTGTACTACCAACTGAGCCACCCCCACCCCAGTTAGTAGGTTAATGCTACCGAATCTTGAATATATAGGTGAGTATGTAGCAGTAGAGCAACTGGGAGTGATGCTATACGATGGTAATGATGAGATAGCAGATGCAGTAAAACAATAGCTATACCAGAAGATGAATAAAAGCAACTCTACAACCACTCTGTGAAAAGTCGAGACTAAAACCATTATGTGGGGTTGTCTGCAACTCCCTTCAGCATAGGTGATAGACCATGGTTAATATTAAAGTCATGAATTTTGACAATTTGTGCTGTAATGTTTAAAAACTGCAGGAATAGTGAGTAATTGAAATGGCATCATCAATGACTTCTAAAAGCATTGAAGGTACTCAAAAGAGTTCTGATCTGTAAGCAAAATGTGTGGTGTGTATTCGGAATTTCACCTGACTGGGGTCACTGGTGACCACAGGGTGGTTCTAAAGTTAAGTGAAAGTAAAACATTACTTCTATCCATGCACCAATTGCTCACTATATGTTTTGTGACTTTTATCTGGCTGCATTGGGTAGATGATGTGACCATCGTCGAATAATGTGATCAGAGAGCCACAAAACTCGGAAGCATGCAAATCAGTAATATTTTCACTTTGTCTTAATATTGCATGTGCATAAAGTAAATTTTTATCCATATTACAGTGCAGGCCCAGATGTAAGGGAAAAAATGAAGGGAGGGGGAAGTGATCCGAATGAAGTTTGAGTGTGGGTGGAAGGCAATATCGAACTGGGATGCCATTCTGGTATAAATTTTTACTCTCCTTTTTAGTGATATTTAACTCATTGAAAACTACTGGTAATATATATATATACTTAATATTGTTTTTACTTCTGGTTACTAGCATTTTCAAGGAGAGCCAGCCCTGTTCCAGTGTAAATATTTTAAACTGCAACTGTTGCCTATGTGATATGTAATTGCACAGTGAATATGTAGGAGTATAGAGACTGGAACTTTAGGGAGTTCCAGTATCTTGACTCCTACCTATTCATTTTATATGTTCAAGAGCCAGTGAACTTGTATTACTGATATTGCTCTTTGAGCCATTTGCCTCCACAAAATTTGCTAATGCCTTTTTTAGTTTATTGCAGAGGGTTAACTTCATATTTATCCTATCTATTGACATACTGCTACTACAGTCATTATTCTCAATGAATATTCAGTATATATACTCCAGCAATCAAATTTGAGTGTGACATCAACCCCTAATGTTGATATCTAAGCTTTATTTATTGTATAAACATGTCAGAAAAAAATATAGCAGTAATGTTTTTACTTTCGCTTCCACTTAAAATTGCACGTGCATGAAGTATTCATAAGTAATAAAATCCTTTTCTGGTATAGTTATTGGTTAACTGCATCTGCTACCTCATCATCATTGCTGTATATCTTTGCATAATACAGAATTACTATGTTAGGTTTCATTGCATTTTTACTGATGCCATCCTGTCTGCAGATTGCTTCTAATGAGCATCTGGTTGATGGTAATTTTCTATTACCAGCAACATTAAAACTAAGGACATAACAGTTGAGATGATCCATGTGAATTCAAGACTAAAAAATTGATTTCACTTCAGTATATCCAAGTTCATATTGCTTACATAAAATATTATTGTAAACGTGCTGGTGCAGTTTTAATGTTAAGTACTTTGGTAATTTATTGCTGCACAACTTTTTATATTTTAATGGTACTCAAAATTTTTTATAAAAACTCTATATGTATTTTACCATAGCTTTTAAATTACTTTTGTTGTTGAATTTAATGAAAAGCATCAGAGAGGTACCATAAATATTTTAAAGTCATTTGATAAGTTAGTCATTATTTTTCTTTACATTCAATGACAACTGTTTTTCAACTTCATAGTAAATTTAAAATTTCACATATTAAAGCCAATTTCACTTGCTTTTATATTGTTAATTTTGTAGGCATTTTTTACTTTGGAGGAAAAGGAGCTACCTCAAACCAACACTGGTATCCTATCTTTGAATTTTGGGCCACATATTCATATAAAAATTTAATGAAACTTGTTTTCTGCCTAATGTTAATGAGAATCAATTTGGTATTAAGGAGTGATTCAGTGCATCAATGTATTAAATTACAAAGTAAAAATTTAAGCCCTTCCTGGTCTAGTGGTTAGGTCTACTAAGACCAGTGGGACATGTCCTTGTATAAATGTTTGTATGTTGTATGAGAAACTAGGACAAGCCTAATATAGGTTCTAGGTTATCTCTATCTTTTGTGTAGGGAAGTGCCTTCTTTTTAAAAAGTTAAAAATTAAAAAATCCCAAATGTAATTTGGATTTTTTCTTGCATCATATTCTACTGTAAAACATGGCATCAGAGACATGCCATATCAAACAATATAGTGTACATTATCATTCATGTTTTGTCCTGATTATAAATGATAACTTTAAAAATGATTTTAGGATTAATACTTTAGGATAGCTTTCTTAACCCTTGTGACAATCTGAAAGTTATAGGTGGTGATAAGTCTCCAAGACCATTTTAAATATTAACCAAGTTTACAGTAGATATACAATACTTATAGTATCCATTTAGTGAATCATTAATAAAAACCATCAGAGCTAATTTGTTGAGTATGTATCGTACTGTTAATGAGTGTTATTATTTCATATAAAAACATTAATTTTCATAGTGGTATCAGAGACACATTATTGATTGATGTCCATAGCTATCAGCAGTGATTAAATGAAATTTATTTAAAAATGTCAATGTAAACTTAATACTATAAATAAAATATATTAAAAAAATTACTAATGCAGGACTTTATACACTATAGTTATTAAAATACATGTTTGAGCAATTGTAAAGTTCAATGGTGGCAGTATATCTCATTGCTCATAAGATGATATTAGTAGCTAATACAAGTGACTTTTACAGTTCATAAAATCATCAGAGCTCTGTAGACAAAGACTCCATTGCTGTTGTGAAGATAGTCAAAGTGTTCAGTGATCAATGCTGTCCATTAGCTAATTGTGCCTAAGACAGTTTAAATGGTAAACTGAAATCACAATTATATGCATTTATATTCTTAAACAATATTTTGTTGGAATTATATATATATTGTTCATGTTAATCACCAAAGACTTTGAATATCTTCTACGCACAGTATTGTATTTTTTTAAAAGTTACCGAATCTTTTATAAAATTCCCCTAATGTTGATATCTAAGCTTTGCACAACACGTGCACTTGCAGTGGTTGGGAAACCTGACCACTGAAAGTGCACGTGCTTATTTGCATCAGAAATTTATAAAAGTTTGTGTTTCTGCATCCTTTGTGCATTTTTTAAAATATTAAATTCTAAATAAAAATATTCTAATAAAATTCTAATAATAAAACTAAAAATTCTAATAACAAAATAAAAAAAAGTTGGCAAAGTAAATATGTTAAGTTTAAATCTGTAAGTATAATGAGCATAAAATGCTCATCTTATTATAATTATGATATGAAAATATATTAATACTTGTATTATTTATCACAAATATATAAAAGTAAAATATATCTTGTGTATTTTGCAGTCTTAAAGCTGCACATGTATGATAATGCTAATCCATGCATTTTCTTTTAGTGATAAATGCATGTTTTCTTTTTCAAGGGGAAGGAAGAACAGCAGCAAAAACAAAATACTTTGAATAATCATGAAGCAACTGCAACTTATTCTCAGTTGTTTTCTGTAATAACGCAAAGTCCTCAACCAAGTAGTAATGAATCAGTTCCATCTACACAAATGAAAGTGGATACTTCATCTACATATAATGATAATTGCTCCTTAGGTCTTTCAGCAGTTGAAGGCTCAACTAAAAGAGATGTTGAAAACAAAGTAAGCTATCATTTTAAAATTGTGTTGTAATCATTGGTGTAATTAATGGCAGCATACTTGATTGTAATTTATAGGTTGGATTTTAAAGTAGGTAAATAACTTCATATGCTTCTAGCTGATTATCTGATTAGTTTCATAGGCTCAACTAGGATTAATAGGTGATTTTCATAGATTGTAAAGGAAATGATTTCTAATAAATATGTATATTTTTCAGATCCTTTAACATTACAATATATTGTGATGAGTTGTGTGATCTTATAAGTAATAGAGTTAAAATAGTAAAAAAATTTGGACAATACAGCAAAATATTTAAGAATATAAAATACGCAATTGAGATTTCAGGTTAATAATTAAACTGTCTTTAGGTACAATAATATTCATCCTATTTTTTTTACCTGTTGTTTTAATTTTTTTACTGTGTTCAGTTATTGTCAGTTTGTGACAGTTGGGACCCATATTTGAGTCCCAACTGTGCCAGCATTGATATTTATCTCTGCTAACCCTTACTTTTCCCTTGATCAGAAAGGGTATACTAGTAGACTTGGAAAGGCTGCTTTCCATCAGATTGGACATTAAGTTGTGGCCCTGTGTGCAAGAGAGCCATACCTGTGTATGTTAAAGAACATGCTGGATTGCCTTGATGGGAGGCTCCATCTGTTTCCTAACAGCTGTCCAGTGGGTCCCTTTCCTTCAACTTTTCTGAGTCATTGGGGGGTCCTTGTGACCTGGCCATTTGTATTGGGAGAGGAAATGAAGCCCATTGTGTTATCTCCGCAAAATTCCTCGCCTTGCCCATGGTCAGTAGGGGACACCGAAGGGCTTGGAAAGGCCGCCGTCCGTCGGATGGGACGTTAAGCCGTGGCCCCGTGTGCGGGAGAGCCATACCCTGTGCACGTTAAAGAACACACTGGATGGCCTTGACGGGAGGCTACCATCTGTCTCCCAACAGCTGTTCCAGTGGGTCCCCTCCCCCAACCTTCTCTGAGCCTTCGGGGTCCATGTGACCTGGCCATTTAGCCCATGGTGTGCAAAAAAGTGCCGCTCAGAAGTAAAACAACCCAACCTAGCCCATTGTGTGCAAAAAAAAAAGTCTTGCTTGGATAGAAAATAAGCAAACACAATTAAGATTCACTTTTATCTTCAGCATTCCACTGATGTATAACCATCAAAAGTGTTTTCCCCCCCATATACTCCAGCACCTGCGAGTACCTTTACAAATATCATAAGTGATTTTACTTACTTCAGAGGTTCAATTTCTTGTCTATTTAATCCTAATTTTAATTAAAAATAATAGTTTTTTCATTGAAATTATAAACAGTACTTGTTCCTTTATGAAATAAAAAGGTATGTGTGAAAATTTAAGTGCCTGCTCATATTGTCTACAAGGGCATTGGACATGAGGTGGAGGGGATATGTTTATTTCAATAAGTAAGGTTCTGGCCCACAGACAGCACTGTGAAAAATCCTTATCCAGCCCACTGATGAGAAAAGGTTGCCCATCCCTGCCTTAAAATGTCCAAAGCCATTAACCATTTTGTAAAATTTGACTTAAATAGCCATCATTTCAATTAGAATTTGTTATTCAAATTGAAAAACTCTTTCATTTGGTATGTAAATATAATCAAGTTCTAAAATTCAGTTTTTTTTGCTGAAAAAAGTTTATATTATTTTTACCATAATTTCATAAGTTGTGAAAAACCCAACACTTTAAAGGTTAAAGGAGTTTATCTTAACCCTTCCTGGGTCAACGACATCTATAGAGTTTTTTGTACAACACATGAAACTTTGATTTTTTTTTTAAATTGCCATCTGAAAACTTTCTTACTTATATCTTTTAAAAATACGTAATTCAAGCTTGAAAAATAATATTTTCTTTTTTCATTTGATGCATATTTTATTAAACTACAATATAAGTAATTTGATAAAGCATCTGATTGCCATCTTTCAGAAACGTTTTGTGGTATTGCCGATTTGTTTGTTAACATTACTCAGTATTGAAGCAATCACCTGATTTAAGCTCACAAGTTTGATTTGAACTATTATCAACATATTTTTCCTTAAATTTTCAAAAATCTAAAAATTAACAAAAAAAAAAACTGCTATTTTTAAAAATGGAAGGTTTTGGAAGTAATTATGAAATAGGTACCTATTTTTCCGGTATACCACTGTAAAAAATGTTATTAAAATTAATATATTACTACAATGCTCATATTTTTTACTTCAGTAAAATTCAGAATTAAATTCTCTTTAATTTGGTACATAACATAACCTATTTCTGTTGATTAGTTATTTATTTAAAATATTCTAAAGTTGACTTGTTTATTTGACTCTGCAACAAGCCTGCACTTTTTTTTTTTCAAAGTATGGTACAGAGAAAAAAAAAATTACAAAACGTAAGAAATGTTGAAGTAAGAAAATTATTTTTTTTGGTATTTAGAAATGAATAGCTTCTCTATTCAAGTGCATTATAATCATTTCTGTCTATTTGTGTTTTTTAAATAAATTTTTATTTGTGTTGCCAGGTGCATTTTTTTTACCTTAGTATCAATTATACAGCAAGTTCATTTAAAGAATATTTAGTTAAAAAGTACTTTTTAAACAGCATAATCGTGGATATTCTTCCCATTTTTTTACTACATGACTCTAAAAAAAAAGTCCTATTAAAATAAAACTAATCTTTTTTTGTTAAATATTTTCAAAAAAATCCAGAATTAAATGCTGTTTAATTTGGCATACAACATGCCATAATTCCTTTCATTAGTTATTTGGCAAATAAGTTCAAATTTAACTTTTTTTTTGTGCTTCATCAGAGTGAAAAAATGACTGGACCTGGGAAGGGTTAATATTGGTGCTTGTTATAATGAGCTCTTATTATAATTAACTGTTAGTGAGCTAACTGGTTGTGGGGGCACAATAAGTCATAGCTCAAAATATGTTTTCACCTTCCATTGAGAAGTGGGAGTGTCTCAGTTTGTAGTGTGTCAGGCTCATAATCTGCAGTTCCCAGGTTTGAGTCCTAGCTTGGCCAGTGTTCAGAGTTATCTCTGCAAAACTCCCCCACCTTGCGCATGCTGAGTAGGGGACACCTTCTGTCAGATGGGATGTAAGTAAAGCTGTGACCGTGTGCGTGGGAGAGCCATACCCTGTGTTAAAGAACACGATGGATGGCCTCGATGGAAGGCTACCAGCTGTCCAGTGGGTCTCCTCTCCCAACTTTCTCTGAGCCTTCGGGGTCCTTGTGACCTGGCCATTTAGCCTATTGTGTGCAAAAAAAAGTGCCGCTCAGAGGTAAAACAACCCAACCCACCTTCCACTGAAAGCATATTATGCTTTCAGTGGAAGGTGAGTTGGTTGTTTTATATCTGAGTGGCACTTTTTATTGAGCATGCACCTTTGAGTGGCACGTGAAGATTGGTTTCAAATTTCTCTATTTGGTATAAATGCAGTATCTTTTGTTATATCACTTACAGACAGTCCTTGATTTATGTAAAGGTTCTGTTCCTGTAGACCTGACATATTCCTGTTTTTATCTAAGTCTGAGATCTCATACTTAAAATAAGCACTTGCACTACTTTTCACTTCTATCTCAGTAATGTGCTTTATGCTCTTCTACATAAGAAATATTAATTTATTTCGAATTTTACATCCATTGCTTTGCTTATATCTGCATTTCACAAGAAATGCTCATAATAAAAAGTCCATGAATTTTCACACGTTTATTTCTTGATAATACATCTTGATGATACATACATATTTTGAAATTACATAAAGTAATTTAAAATATAATTACAAAAGTATAAAAATTAATTCAATGTGTGCTGAATGATGGGCATTGCAAACATGGACAAACTTGCTGTCTTCTAATAGTTGTCCAGTGGATCCACATCCCCAATCTTCTCTGAGCCTTGAGACATGGAATCCTTGTGGACATGGCCATTTGGTCCATTGTGTGCACAAAAGTGCTGATCAGAGGCAAATCAACTCAACTCATGCAGTGTATTTTTTTCTGTTATAATATCATTAAAATAGATTAAGAGCATTATGAAGCTTGTTTGTAAAAATTGTAGAAAAAAAGGTTTTGCAGGTTCAGAAAAAACTTACAAATTTGTATTTTGCTTATTTTAGGAAGCAATAAAAACAAGCAAAACAATCAAGGATGTTGAACATTGGAAGAGTCCTAGCATGGAAACTACATATGAAAATAAAGGTGGTAATTTAATTGGAGCATATCCCAATGATTTTTCTAGGAAACTGTCAAGTTCATTTCAGGTTAATGTGTCAGAATCTGAGCCTGATTTATCCTACAGAATATTTACTGAACCTTCACAAGGCTCTGAAGAAACACCAAATAAAATTTCTGGGTACATTTTTGATGCCACTATAAGTAAAACATCAAAAATCATATCCCCTTCACCAGACAGCAGTTTAAATTCTGATAGATCAAAGAAATCAGAAGTAGGAAAAAGTTCTGAAACTACTCTAAATCATGAAATGAAAGAGAAACTTCTTTCTAAACTGAGAGATATTGATATTGCTGACAATAATACATCGCTTACTTTTTCAACCCCTGGAAAAAGGTTTCAGATTCACGAAGAACCTCATACAAAATTTCGCACTATTAAACAGTTTGTAGATGAGGATGAGGAAGTATTTTTTGGCTCTTACAGGCCAACCTTTAGAAGAGGGAACACTCGTTCATCTCTGTCAAGTGATGGACAGATGTCTAGAAATTTAATGCAAAACAGTATGCTAAAATCTGTTTTTGGTAGTGACTCTAACATTAACAGTAAGGCCCAGGCTGTGACACCCAGTGAAAGCCAGAGTAATTTCATAGAAAACTCATGGAGACAGGTGGAAAACCGAATTAAACCAAAAGCTTATGATGAAGATTTACAACCAACTGTGGGTAGTTTTCATAACTCTCTCTCAACACAAGACACTTGGCAGGGCTATATGCCATTTAATATATCTCATGACAGATCAACCACTTCCAATAGAGCAAGTATTAATTATGGTGATATTAATAATAGTAGAAATTCGTAAAATGAATATCTGTTGAAGTATTTAAAAAACTTGGATTTTTTTCATCAAAATGATGGGAAGAATGGTATAAGACATAAGTTGCCCATTAAATAGCCTAGTACACAATAAAATTATTGGACAAATGCAGTGACCATTGGTTCAAGCCTCAGGTATGGTTACATTGCCCTTCCCAGTACTTGACAAACTAACGAAAAACAAATTAGTGTTAAAATAATGTTTTTTATATATATATATTTTTCAATTTTGAAGTGATACACAGGAATATTAATGAATATGCAGTTGTGCCAACCCTAAACCATTATAGTAGAGATAGTAGGGATTTGCTATAATTGTAGAAATATCTTTTAATATTTGTAGACTGTCTTTAATCTACAAGATCTGTTGCAACATATTGAACATTCTTTACTAAGTTGTGGTGTGTATCCATTAATACATACTATTTCAAATAATACAAAAACTGGCAGGTTTATAACATGCAATTAAAGCAGTTCAGTTCTAATTAAGCAGTTCTTGTTCCAAAAGCTCTCAACTAAATGAAAACTTATGGAAAAGCTAAATAACTTTTCATACTTTTGGTGAATTTGTGCATTTGTTTATACCATTTTAATATTTCTCTATTTGCACAAGTACTATATTTGGAGCTTTAAAAGTTGAAGATTGTGAATGTGTAGATGACTTTAATGCAGATGGTATTCTTATCATCATAGATAAGAAAATGAAGCTGTAGTTAAAATTATTATTGATAAATTTTAAATATTTTTTAATTTAATTAACAAGGATTTAGAAAGCAATATTAACTTTCTTTGAAAAAAAGTGTAGATTGCATAATATGCATTCTGCAATATTTTATTTTAACTGTAAGTAAATTTAATTATGTAGATGTTAGTTAATACCAAGCAAGAAAATTAAGTATTTGAGTGCTGTCTAGTGTTTCCCAACTGGTATGATGGAGATACAATAGATATAGGAAAATGTTTTGAGACCTGGTTTGTGAATTGTGAGTCAAGGACTCAACTGTTTCTGGATCAGCTAAAGAATTGTTACATAAAATAGTGGAATAAATTTTATTTAGCGTTAGTTTAAAACTATCGCTGATAGTTTCAAATTTAAGGATGTGCTAAATGGTCTAATATGTGAAAACTGATTATTTTACTTTTTTGATAAATTGGTGGTAAGATTCATACATAGTCTTTGTTACTATGTGTAAAACTGGAACTATATTTTTCTATTTTGGTTGAAAAGTATGGCAATCATTGATTGGAAAAAGTGATATATCTTACAGTTAATTGCTATTATTATATAGCTATTATAAACTCAACACAATATTTTAAAACATTTATTTATCACACTTATTGCCAATAAAGGTAATGCTAATTTAACAACCATATTCATGTCTAAATGAGAAACAACCCATTGCGATCCAAAGTCTGGCCTGTTTATTTGTATTGAACTGTGTTACTGATAAACTTTATTAATCCAAGTTTGCAGTAGTGTTTTCAAAATGGTATCAGTAAAAATTAAATCTCCTGGAATCGGGTTTTAGGAGTTGTCTGTAGAAGAAGGGACTCTGCAAGATGACCATTAGCATCTTGCATAGAGTTCCCTCTCCTGAAGCCTTGTGGAAACAATTCACCTTGAAGTAATTCTTGTGGATGAAGCAAGCTCTAAAGCAAGTGGGGGAGTTGTTAGTGCTCTATGATGCTAGGCAGTTAAAGCCAAATATTGGTCATCTTGAGATGTTGTGACTCTTGGGCAACCTTGTTCTGGTCTTCTAGCAATCAGTCTTGAAATTATCTCCAAAGCCTGAAAAACCACCATTTAAGACACATTGAGTCATCTCTCTATATTGGCTTGAGACTGACAGTCTCCATTTTTCCAATGACACACCACCTTGATCAGTTATCTAAACAATGTCTCTGAGATAGTTGCAACAAAATGCAATCTCTGATTTACTGTTAATGGGGAACCATAAAGAATATAGTCAATTCAGGGGCAAAAATGATTCATGAGATGTGTTCAGCATTGAGATTTACCTCTGTTTATCCCCACCCTGCCCTTATTCAGAAAGAGGATGTTGATGGGCTTTCAAAGGCAATGTCTATCATACGGGATGTAAAACCTCCTGTGTGTAGGAGAGTCATACCATTAGAGAACCATAGAGGCCTTGACAGGAAGCTACTATCTATCTCCTAACAGCTGACCATTGGGTCCCATTCCCCCAACCTTTTCTGAACCCTTGGGGTTCTTGTGATCTGGCTATTTAGCCCATTGTGTGGAAAAAAGCACCTCTCAGAGGTAAAACAATCCAATCCAGTTGTGGGCAATCAGTAAAAATGCACAGAATATATGGAGATCCTTTTGTATTGACTTCATTTTCGTGTTTGGAGCCTCTTGAGGCAGTTATGCTTCAGATTTACAGTTTTTCCAGTACCATTTGCAAGAAAAATTGAAAGTGTCCATTGTTTAAGGTACTGAAAATTGTTCTTGAATTCGTTTTACAGATTCTTTAATTGCACATTAAGTTGAAATCTTTTGTTTCATCTAGTCCAGCAGATGTGGTTATTTCTCGCATGTTGTTACAGTAACATCTTGAAGTTTATTTATAGTTTAGAGATAAGATGTACATTTGACTCCTCATATTTAGATACCTTAAAAATAGTTTGTAATTTATATAAATATTTCACTCCAAAACATCATTCAGTTGTAAACAGAAAATTGGAATATTTATAATTATGATTGCTTTATTAAATTTCTGATTTGAAACAAATATGGAAAGTTTTCATCCTTGAGCATCTACTCTACCTTTTGTTTAAATTGCCCACTGTTAACAATGGTAACTGAGTGACAAATGTGTACATAGGTTTCAGTTGAGGGACTATGTCACTCACCACTATCTTCAATGCCAGTATGTTAACAGTGAATAATTTGAACATCTGCAAAATATTATTTGGTTCAAATCTTGCCTTCTTGACATACAAGAATCTCCCCTTTCTGTAATGTTTAAAATATATTTTTGATTTCTTAAAATCCTTGTAAATTTTTTTTGTAACATCCTGTATATAAGTGGATGTTGGAACTCAGTGGTAACTCAGTGGTTCCCAACGTTTATTGTTCTGTGAACCTCTTTCAAACAAAAAAATGTGTTGTGAACCTCCAGGGTAATAATGACTAAAAAAAAGCTCCAAATTAAAAATTACAATTCATAATTGTAATTGTAAAATATAAAATTTTACTACCTTTAATTATGAAACCTCTAAAATTTAGAGTATAAATATAAAATTTATAAAACTCTAATTTTAAAATAATTTATCTGCAAGACTTCAAATAAAACTTCTTTATTGCACAAATTTTGTTGAATTTTGTCAAATCGCTGCAGAAACCTATAATGCTTCTACCATGGCATGCTCGTTGTCACAGAGGAAAAATATATATGTAATATAATTAGATATTTCTTTACTGCTTAAGGCGCCATTAAGAAATTTTTAGTGCGAACCCCTTGGACTATCGTCATGAACCCCAGGGGTTAGTGAATCGCCAAATGGGAACCACTGCTATAACTGATAGTTTACTGCAAACAGTTTATGTCCATTTAATGTATCTACTTGTCAGAATGTTCGTTATTTGTAGACTGACCATGATTATTAACATGCAGCTCTGAGAATAGATTTTTCATTTAGAAACCAGGAAGAGATGGTATGTTGGTATCGACGTAATGATATACACTGAAGAGCCAAAACATTATGACTACCTGCCTAATGTGATGTTGGTCCTCCACATGCTGCCAAAATAGCTCTTATCCGATGAGGAATGGATGCTACAAGATTTCTAAAGGTGTCTTGTGGTATCTGGTACCACACATTACCAGCAGATCCTTTAACTCTTGTAAGTTATGTGGTTGAGCCACCACAGATCAAATATGCTATTCTAACACAAACCACAGATGCTAGATTGGATTGATGTCTTGGGAATTTGGAGGCCAGGGCAAGATCTAGAAGTCTTCCTCATGTTCTGCAAACCATTCTCGAACAATATGGGCAGTGTGGCATGGTGCATTATCCTGCTGAAAGAAGGCACTACTAGAGGGGAATACTGTTGCCATGAAAGGACGTACCTGGTCTCCAATGATGTTTAGGCAGGTGGTAGATATCATAGTTTTCTGCACATGAATGACTGGACTCAGGGTTTCCCAGCAGAACATTGCCCAAAGCATTATAACTTCGTCCACCGGCTTATTTTTGTCCGAGAGTGCATCCTGGTGCCAACACTTCCCCAGGTAAACAACGCACACGTACTCGGCTGTCCACATAGTGCAACAGGAAAACGAGGTTCATCAAACCAGATGACCTTCTTCCAATCATTCAAGTGCCAGTTTTGATGCTTGCATGCCCATTGTAGGCACATTCAACGGTGAATCAAGGTTAGCATGGGCACTCAGAGTGGCTTTCGGCTACGCAGCCCGATTTTCAGCAGGGTTCGATGTACTGTGTGTTGACACATTACTCTTGTCACCAGCATTAAAATTACGGGTGAGTTGCGCCACAGTATCCCTTCTGTTGGTTCATACCATATGGGATAGCCTTCGCTCACCTCTAACATCGATGAGCCATGGTTAGCCCACACCTTGGCAACGGTTCATAATTTTTCCCTCCTCGCACCACTTTTTGAAGGCCTACTAAACACAGCTGACTGTGAGCACAAGGCTTGCCATCTCGGAAATGCTCTGACCCAGTCGTCTTGTCATTACAATTTGGCCTTTTTCAAACTCACATAAGTCCGACGCCTTTTCCATCTGAAAAAGCAAGAATAACACTGATTAACAGAGCTCGGTATCCGGTGCTATTTATACCATTTCATGACCTTCACACACGCGTCGTCATTTACTTGCAGTTGCTTTGATTTGCATAGAGATGCGCTGGTCATAATGTTTTGACTCTTCGATATATATTTGTGTTTGTAGTATAATTGCAAGATAATAATTAGCTTGTTTTGATAAGTGTAATTATGTCTGCCTTAAGGTGATGGTTATCTTCAAGTGATACATAAAATATATCAAGTCTTTCGGCAGTATTCACTTTGTATTTTGGTTAGTATTGTGGAATATGGATTATAGAATATTATTATTTTGTGCTAAACTTTCCTCCAAAGGTCTTTCTTTTTAAAGAAATAGTTTGTTGCATTTATTCTAACGATCCTCAAGTTAAGTATTTTTAACTTAATCTGCTGTTTTTCAGAAAGAAGTGGTTTAGAAGATTTATGTATTAGTGTACGATATATTCATTCTGCAAAAAAATAAATCTATCCTTTTACCCGCATTTGTGCAAGGACTTTTATATGCTGAATTCATTTGAAAGAACTTGTGAAATTAACTTTATAATATTGAATGAAAGATTGCCAATATTTCTATTGCATTTGTATAAGAAAAATGCTATGACAAGCATTATCTGTAGTTGTAAAATTTGCTATAAATTAAGTAAAAAACTTAATTAGTTTAATAAGTGATAGGATTATTTTAAGAGGTCATTATGTTCACCATATTGCATATCAACGTGTTATTTACTATGTTTCATTATTTTAACACTTCTAGATTCTTGTGTCCTAAAATCAGAATGGAATAAATATGTGAGAAATTTTTCACATTGGTGAGAAAAATAAAAAAAACCTAAATATTTTTATGGTTAAACAGGAATGTGAAAGTTAGGCGGATGAAAGTAAAATAGAGTTCTATAATACTGTTATATGCTATTTAAGTTTAGCATTTTTTTATGGGAATATTCAAATACCTAAAATAATGCCAAATTTTTTATATGACACAAATCTTTTATATTGTGGAATAGTAAGATGATACAGTTATTTACAAGAAATTGCCATGGACAGAGGTAATTTGTTATTGTTCCGATATGCCTTAGTAGCGCAAGAGGTGGTTAAATTTGTGCCTTTTAGTGTTTGTTAATGTTATAGAGCGTCAATGTTAAATTTTCCATTGGTGATATTTGTGTATTGCCTAAACATTTCAACAACTGTGATTTCCTTATTTTATGCAAAATGCTTTCAAAAATGCACAATATTTCACAACTTTTTTGTCTAGTCATTTTAATATACAAATTTATTGCTTGATATATTTATACATGTGTATAAAATTCTATATGTATGGTTCTAAGCAAATGTTTTGCAACCATTTTAAAATTTTGTTTCATAATAAACTTTTCAAAACTATATTTTTTTGTATTCTTTTAAACACAAACTATGGACTGTGAGAATCATTTAAAAATTAAGGTATATGTATACCATCCAAATGGTTTCAGACCCAAAAGGAAATTTTATTTTTGTTAAGTGAAGGTGATGCACACTGATTATTATATACACCCGATAATATGCAAAGCAGAAGTATCGCGTCCAGTCACGTGTGATGCTGAAACTGGCAATGCCTATAAATAGAGCAGATCTCTACGCATTGGGAACTAGTCGGGGAAAAGCAATCATGAGTAAAGGCATTGTCCTAAGTGAGTTTGACCGTGGCCAGATAGTAGGTATGAGAAAGGCTGGTTGTTCAGTCACTACAACTGCTAAAGTGTTGGGATTTCCCATTAGACTGTCGCATGTGTGTACCAACACTATGAGAAATACGGAAAAACCTTCAACCAGCGGGAGAAATGTGGATATAAACATGCAGTTGACTTTTGACGTGAGCGCTGACTGCCCTGCATCGTTACAAGAAATCACATGGCTACTGTGGAGCAGATAATGTCGAAATTGAATGAGGGCATGTCCACAAGCTTATGCACAAAACTATCTATCGTACCAAGTAAAAAGTAGACTATGGCAATTGACGTCCACATTGTGTCCCCTTGTTGACTGCAAGGCACTGGAAAGATTGAAAAGGCCTATCGCAACTGGAGTGTGGAGGACTGGAAACACATCATCTGATGTGACGAATCACGGTTTCAACTCTGATGGGAGGTTGTAAGTGTGATGTAAACCACGAACCCTTGCCAAGTTGGGGTCATACAGGCAGTGGAGGCGATGTAACAGTTTGGGGTGCATTTACATAGGCTTCCTTGGGGCCCCTCATACCCATCAAGACCTCCGTCACTGACACAAAGTAATGTGAACATCCTTGCCAACCATCTACACCTGTTCATGATTCTCTTTTAGCACCATGACACAATCTTTCAACAGGAAAATGCCACACCTCATACTTCCCGGGGGTGGGGGTGGCTCAGTCGGTAACGCACCAGGCTCGTAATCTGTAGTTCCCAGGTTCGAGTCCCAGCTGGGTCAGCGTTGAGATTTATCTCCGCAAAATTCCCCTCCCAGCCCACGGTCAGTAGGGGACACCGATGACCTTTGAAAGGCCGCTGTCTGTCGGATGGGACGTTAAGTCGTGGCCCCGTGTGCGGGAGAGCCATACCCTGTGCACGTTAAAGAACACACTGGATGGCCTTGACGGGAGGTTACCATGTCTCCCAACAGCTGTTCCAGTGGGTCCCCTCCCCCAACCTTCTCTGAGTCTTCAGGGTCCATGTGACCTGGCCATTTAGCCCATGGTGTGCAAAAAAGTGCCGCTCAGAGATAACCCAAACAACCTAGTTGGGAAAGGAATTCACGATCCGTTATTATTCGTTCAAAGCTGTGGAAAAAATACTCTGGGCTATTCCTTTAAATTTGTTATATATCAAGCTTCCTGGCAAATTTTGGGGGCAGGGTGGCTCAGTCAGTAGTGCTTCCAACTCCCCAGAGGTTTGCGGAGCCTATCAGTACACCACTGTTCCACACAGCAAAGCTACAGGGTAGAGAATAAATCGTGTCACGTACGCATTTTCAGACAGCCGTTTCCATAAAAAAAAGGGAGTGGGAGAAGCAAAATCGAGCCAAAAAAACACTGCCAGTATTGAGATTTATCTCTGTTTATCCCCAATCCACTGAGCTCTTGAGGTCTTTGTGACGGGGCGGGGGTGGCTCAGTCGGTAGTGCGTCAGGCTCGTAATCTGTAGTTCACAGGTTCAGCGTTGAGATTTATCTCCGCTGAACCTGTGAACCAGCTGGGTCAGCGTTGAGATTTATCTCCGCAAAATTCCCCACCCTGCCCACGGTCAGTAGGGGACACTGATGGGCTTGGAAAGGCCGCCGTCCGTCGGATGGGACGTTCAGCCGTGGCCCCGTGTGTGGGAGAGCCATACCCTGTGCACGTTAAAGAGCACGCTGGATGGCCTTGACGGGAGGCTACCATCTGTCTTCCAACAGCTATTCCGGTGGGTCTCTTCCCCCAACCTTCTCTGAGCCTTCGGGGTCCATGTTACCTGGCCATTTTGCCCATTGTGTGCAAAAAAGTGCCGCTCAGAGGTAAAACAACCCAACCCAACTCTTTGTGACCTAGTCATTTAGCCCATTATGTGCAAAAAAGTGACTCAGAGGTAAAATAACGCAGGAGAACTCAGAGGTAAAATACCCTTGACGGGAGGCTTTCATCTTTCTTCTAACAGCTGTTCATTGCATCCTTTTCCATTCTTCGCTGAGCCCTTGGAGTTGTGACCAGACCATTTAGCCCATTGTGTGCATAAAAGTGTGGATCAAGGTTAAAATAACCCCACCGTTAATTATCTTGAGCAGTGTGTCTAGGCCAAGGTAGTCAATTACATTCTCAGGTTAGACAGATTTTCGGAGGCCCAGACGTTTTCCGAGCCAAAAAGGTGAAAAATTGATAAGGTAAAAAATTGGAAAGTACACGGCAAGAAAAAAAACCCCCTTTAATGTAGTATTTTTTAGCAGTTCATTAATTCTTTATGTTTCTTTTGTGCAAATGGTAGATGTGTTGTGAACACATTCTTCATGAGTTTCTGATTGGAACTTTTGTGCACACATTGGACTAAATGGCTAGGTTACAAGAATTAAGAATAAGTTATAAGAAATCGAGTGGACAACTGTTAATAGACAGATGGCAACCTCCTATCAAGGCCAGCGAGTGTTTTCTTAACATGAACAAGGCATGGCTCTACTGCCATTGCGGAGAAAAATCTCGACGCTCTCACAGTTAGGGTTGGGTTGTTTTACCTCTGAGCGGCACTTTTTTGCACACCATGGGCTAAATGGCCAGGTCACATGGATCTCGAAGGCCCAGAGAAGGGTGGGGGAGGGGACCCACTGGAACAGCTGTTAGGAGGCAGATGGTAGCCTCCCGTCAAGGCCATCCAGCGTGTTCTTTAACGTGCACAGAGTATGGCTCTCCCACACACGGACCACGGCTGAACGTCCCATCCGACGGACGGCGGCCTTTCCAATCCCATTGGTGTCTCCTACTGACCGTCTCACAGTTAGGACTCCAACCTGGAAACGTAGAACGGTAGCGCATTAGACTAGTCTAACGCGCTACCGACTGAGCCAGCCCTCCCCTCATCATTATTCGTGAGCCACTAATTTCGTTTTTGGGGATGCAATTATGCAATTTTTTTCACCTCTCGTTGGTCTTATGTAAGCTTTGTCTGTTTTACTTTTTCTGTCCTCGCTTCCGGCCCGTAAAAATTTCTAAATTGATATTTAAAAAATTCTATACTCGAAAAAGATTGGGAATTGAAAAATAATTGTCTTCGAAAATACTCCAAATTAAAAAAATAACAATAAAACATTTATCCTATTTAAAAAAAAAATGGTTACTCCTAACTTAAACATTTAAAATATCTGAATAAACAAGTTTTAAGCTTTGCGGGTCACCTGTAATGATAAAATTTACGTGTACTATGATGAAGAATAATAAATTAAAAAATATAATGGTTTCAAGTAATTCAGAAATTTTTCATTAGATGGCAGCACTAGTATCGTTCAAAGATATGTTTTAATTACGATTGGCAGCTTATTCGAACTTTCAGCAAGAGCACTGAAGTAAAGATAGCTACATAACATCAAGCCAACTAAAGAATCCATTAAAATGTCCACTGATTAACGTAACGTACTTAGAGGAAAGTGGATTCTTATGTGCTTTCATGAGAAACGCAGAACTTGGCTTCCTTTTTTATCTTTGGAATAAGCACCAAGTTTTAAATACTATACACCTCCCGTTTTTCAGAGGACAGCCCATAGATTAAAGACTGTCCCAGACGAATAAGTGTCTCTGGAACTCGGTTTTAGATCATTTTTAAATATTAAATTGATTGTACAGCTTGAGCAGATCTTTACTAATAGAATACTAGTGTCAACACTGTTATAAAAAAACTGCTGTCGCAATGCAGGTGATTGAAAAATTGAGGCTAGAATCATTATCATAATGATAATGGTATCCGTGAGGACACTAGTAGAGAATGCGTCTTTCGGCTACTTGCTGACACACCATCGACACCTTATGGTTGCGAGGGCTTAATTTCCATTTGTAACACATAGGACAGATAAGTATCCTAGAAGCTACTCCTAACTTTTACCTAGCATAATAGGAGGCGGGGGTGACTCAGTCGGTAGCGCGCCAGGCTCGTAATCTGTAGTTCCCAGGTTCGAGTCCCAGCTGGTGTTAGCGTTGAGATTTATCTCCGAAAAAATTCTCCGCCCTACTCACGGTCAGTAGGGGACATCGATGGGCTTGGAAAGGCCACCGTCCGTCGGATGGGACGTTAAGCCGTGGCCTCGTGTGTGGGAGAGCCATACCCTGTGCACGTTAAAGAACACGCTGGATGGCCTTGACGGGAGGCTACCATCTGTCCCAACAGCTGTTCCAGTGGGTCCCCTCCCCCAACCTTCTCTGAGCCTTCGGGGTCCATGTGACATGGCCATTTAGCCCATGGTATGCAAAAAAAGTGCCGCTCAGAGGTAAAACAATCCAACCTAGCATAATAAGGTCCTAGCATATAAGAACATGCCCTACTAAAACCGAAGTCACTGCCTCAGTTAAAGCTAACACAACACAAAGTTTTCCCTGCTGAAAGAATGGCTAGCTCCCTAACCACGATGCCAATTAAGACTAATTACTATGCAAGTTAAGGTCTATCTCTGTTTTAATAGATTTTGGCGCCCTGTAGCTCCCCAGATGCTTAACCGACAGGTGCAAAATTTGGAATACAGTTTTCCTAAATGCTTTTTACATGCATCCTCGTTTCATTAAATATATTCTTGGTTCGTGCAGCAGATGTTTTATATCTGCTCCCGTCGATTAATGCTCAACAGCCAGCCAGTCGGATGGGACGTTAAGCCGCAAAACTCCCCGCCCTGCCCACGGTCAGTAGGGAACACCGATGGGCTTGGAAAGGACGCCGTGCTTCGGATGGGACGTTAAGCCGTGGCCCCGTGTGCGGGAGAGCCATACCCTGTGCACATTAAAGAACACGTTGGATGGCCTTGACGGGAGGCTACCATCTGTCTCCCAACAGCTGTTCCAGTGGGTCCCCTCCCCCAACCTTCTCTGAGCCTTCGGGGTCCATGTGACCTGGCCATTTAGCCCATGGTGTGCAAAAAAGCGCCGCTCAGAGGTAAAACAACCCAACCCAACTTAACAGCCAGATATAAAACAATAACATTTATTTACAAAAACAAGTTCGGGGAGGTAGCCAGTGGGTAGTTGAAGTTTCTCTTGTTCCCCAATTGCATTTCTGTTGGGTTGTTTTAGCTGTGAGGAGTACTTTTTTGCACACAAAGGGTTAAATGGCCAAGTCACAAGGGCTCGGAAAAGGTTGGGAAAGGATACTCACTGGACAGCTGTTAAGAGACAGGAGTTTCTCATCAAGGCCATCCGGCGTGTTTTAATGTGAACTGAGTATGCCTCTCCTGCACATGAGACTACGGCTAATATCCCATCCGACCCTTTGTCACCGAGAGCAGGGAGGAGGTTTAACGGAGATTATGAGTGGAGAACTACCGACTGAGCCCACCTCCATTACTGTTGAACAATTTAGATTCATTCTTGAGGGATTCACAGCTATTCAGTTGCTGCAATGTGTCAATCGATGACCATCTTAAGGAAGATTAAATCCTTCAACGTCATCTACTTTGACCTTTAAATTTATCAAAGTCTTCTCAGTTCTATGAGAAGGTTCTATATATAAAGCTCCTTAAATATAAGATTCCAAAATTAGTTAGGCTAAATCAAGCATTGTTCTAGAATCGCTCCCAACAAATCAGAGCCGGGGCGGGGGTGGCTCAGTCGGTAGCACGCCAGGCTCGTAATCTGTAGTTCCCAGGTTCGAGTCCCAGCTGGGTCAGCGTTGAGATTTTTCTCCGCAAAACTCCCCGCCCTGCCCACGGTCAGTAGGGGACACTGATGGGCTTGGAAAGGCCGCCGTCCGTCGGATGGGACGTTAAGCCGTGGCCCCGTGTGCGGGAGAGCCATACCCTGTGCACGTTAAAGAACACGCTGGATGGCCTTGACGGGAGGCTACCATCTGTCTCCCAACAGCTGTTCCAGTGGGTCCCCTCCCCCAACCTTCTCTGAGCATTCGGGGTCCATGTGACCTGGCCATTTAGCCCATGGTGTGCAAAAAAGTGCCGCTCAGAGGTAAAACAACCCAACCCAACAAATCAGAGCCAATAATCAATTTTCACCAGTCAAAAATGTTTAGTGTAAGTTGTTCAGAATTCAGTGTTTTGCACATTGCTTTTTCGCCACCTTCAAATACGATATCCCAGATATTCTATACCCAGTTTCAAACAGCATCTTTATAGACAACATCAATTATTTTCAGAATACAGTTACTAAGTCTAGATGTAGACAAATTACAGACTGCTTGTAGCAATATTCTGGAATGAAGCATACGCCCCGAACTCGGTATCTCGACAACTAATTCGTCAATCATTCATTCGGGAAGCAACCGCAACCTCAACAACTATCACACTATATGCAATCTTCTTGAGAATGTCGACGAACGTTCTGAGTCACGTTTTCTCTGTCGTTTACTCCTATTATAAGAAAGTTGCATTAAAGTCGTTCACATTGCCATCATGATTTTTGAAAGTTATCTGATATTCAATCACCAAAGCTTTTGGGGGCGGGGGTGGCTCAGTCGGTATCACGCCAGGCTCGTAATCTGTAGTTCCCAGGTTCGAGTACCAGCTGGGTCAGCGTTGAGATTTATCTCCGCACAATTTCCCCCGCCCTTCCCACGGTCAGTAGGGGACACCGATGGACTTGAAAAGGCCGCCGTCCGTCGGATGGGACGTTAAGCCGTGGCCCCGTGTGTGGGAGAGCCATACCCTGTGCACGTTAAAGAACACGCTGGATGGCCTTGACGGGAGGCTACCATCTGTCTCCCAACAGCTGTTCCAGTGAGTCTCCTCCCCCAACCTTCTCTGAGCCTTCGGGGTCCTTGTGGCCTGGCCAATTAGCCCATGGTGTGCAAAAAAGTGCCGTTCAGAGGTAAAACAATCCAATCCAATATAAATCTCAGTATCCATTCATTGAATTGGAAAAGACGATATCTGATCTGAAGATATGCCCAAGTCTGGGAAAACCCACTCGCCTACTGTGAGTGAATTTTCTGGCGTCCCTTGATACTTTCAAAGAAAGGAAAATTGCGACAGTGAAATATTTCTAGAGGGAGAGAACAGCTCAACTTTCACTATTTTTATAAATTATTTCATTAATTATTGTCATTAATTTTGTTACACGTCTCTTAATGTAAAGAAAACATTTGACCCCTGCGTCTCACACTAGCAAATACTTTTTCTCTAACTTGAGATAAAAATTGTTGGCCTGAAAGATTTTTTCAAATTTTACCTTTCCGGTATTCGCCGCAGGCATCCAATGCACATCGTATTCTTTGCTCAAACAAATTAAATGGTTTGTAGAGTGGGAAATGTTTTCATCCAGTTTTAAAAACGTGCATTTCAAAGTTTTAACATAAAGTTGTCACCATTCTTCAACGTCTCAGATTTAATCCACCACTTGGTTGCAACAAATTTTAACCATTGTGAAATGTTTAAGATTTAAACTTTACACCGAACTTGGTTGCAACAAATTTTAACCATTGTGAAATGTTTAAGATTTAAACTTTACACCGAACTTGGTTGCAACAAATTTTAACCACTGTGAAGTGTTTAAGATTTAAACTTTACACCGAACTTGGTTGCAACAAATTTTAACCATTGTGAAATGTTTAAGATTTAAACTTTACACCGAACTTGGTTGCAACAAATTTTAACCATTGTGAAGTGTTTAAGATTTAAACTTTACACCGAACTTGGTTGCAACATATTTTAACCATTGTGAAGTGTTTAAGATTTAAACTTTACACCGAACTTGGTTGCAACAAATTTTAACCATTGTGAAGTGTTTAAGATTTAAACTTTACACCGAACTTGGTTGCAACAAATTTTGACCATTGTGAAGTGTTTAAGATTTAAACTTTTCACCGAACTTTGTTGCAACAAATTTTGACCATTGTGAAGTGTTTAAGATTTAAACTTTACTCCGAACTTGGTTGCAACAACTTTTGACCACTGTGAAGTGTTTAAGATTTAAACTTTACACCGAACTTGGTTGCAAGAAATTTTAACCACTGTTAAGTGTTTAAGATTTAAACTTTACATCGAACTTGGTTGCAACAAATTTTAACCACTGTTAAGTGTTTAAGATTTAAACTTTTACACCGAACTTGGTTGCAACAAATTTTAACCACTGTTAAGTGTTTAAGATTTAAACTTTACACCGAACTTGGTTGCAACAAATTTTAACCATTGTGAAATGTTTAAGATTTAAACTTTACACCGAACTTGGTTGCAACAAATTTTAACCATTGTGAAATGTTTAAGATTTAAACTTTACACCGAACGTGGTTGCAACAGATTTTAACCATTATGAAATGTATAAGATTTAAACTTTACACCGAACTTGGTTGCAACAAATTTTAACCATTGTGAAATGTTTAAGATTTAAACTTTACACCGAACTTGGTTGCAACAAATTTTAAACATTGTGAAATGTTTAAGATTTAAACTTTACACCGAACTTGGTTGCAACAAATTTTAACCATTGTGAAATGTTTAAGATTTAAACTTTACACCGAACTTGGTTGCAAAAAATTTTAACCATTGTGAAATGTTTAAGATTTAAACTTTACACCGAACTTGGTTGCAACAAATTTTAACCATTGTGAAATGTTTAAGATTTAACCATTGTGAAATGTTTAAGATTTAAACTTTACATCGAATTTGGTTGCAACAAATTTTAATCATTGTGAAATGTTTAAGATTTAACCATTGTGAAATGTTTAAGATTTAAACTTTACATCGAACTTGGTTGCAACAAATTTTAACCATTGTGAAATGTTTAAGATTTAACCATTGTGAAATGTTTAAGATTTAAACTTTACACCGAACTTGGTTGCAACAAATTTTAACCATTGTGAAATGTTTAAGATTTAAACTTTACATCGAACTTGGCTGCAACAAATTTTAACCATTGTGAAATGTTTAAGATTTAACCATTGTGAAATGTTTAAGATTTAAACTTTACATCGAACTTGGTTGCAACAAATTTTAACCATTGTGAAATGTTTAAGATTTAAACTTTACATCGAACTTGGTTGCAACAAATTTTAACCATTGTGAAATGTTTAAGATTTAACCGTTGTGAAATGTTTAAGATTTAAACTTTACATCGAATTTGGGTGCAACAAATTTTAACCATTGTGAAATGTTTAAGATTTAAACTTTACGTCGAATTTGGTTGCAACAAATTTTAACCATTGTGAAATGTTTAAGATTTAAACTTTACATCGAACTTGATTGCAACAAATTTTGACCATTGTGAAGTGTTTAAGATTTAAACTTTACATCGAACTTGGTTGCAACAAATTTTGACCATTGTGAAGTGTTTAAGATTTAAACTTTACACCGATCTTGGTTGCAACAAATTTTAACCATTGTGAAGTGTTTAAGATTTAAAGTTTACACCGAACTTGGTTGCAACATATTTTAACCATTGTGAAGTGTTTAAGATTTAAACTTTACACCGAACTTGGTTGCAACAAATTTTAACCATTGTGAAGTGTTTAAGATTTAAACTTTACACCGAACTTGGTTGCAACAAATTTTGACCATTGTGAAGTGTTTAAGATTTAAACTTTTCACCGAACTTCGTTGCAACAAATTTTGACCATTGTGAAGTGTTTAAGATTTAAACTTTACTCCGAACTTGGTTGCAACAACTTTTGACCACTGTGAAGTGTTTAAGATTTAAACTTTACACCGAACTTGGTTGCAAGAAATTTTAACCACTGTTAAGTGTTTAAGATTTAAACTTTACATCGAACTTGGTTGCAACAAATTTTAACCACTGTTAAGTGTTTAAGATTTAAACTTTACACCGAACTTGGTTGCAACAAATTTTAACCACTGTTAAGTGTTTAAGATTTAAACTTTACACCGAACTTGGTTGCAACAAATTTTAACCATTGTGAAACGTTTAAGATTTAAACTTTACACCGAACTTGGTTGCAACAAATTTTAACCACTGTGAAGTGTTTAAGATTTAAACTTTACACCGAACTTGGTTGCAACAAATTATAACCACTGTGAAGTGTTTAAGATTTAAACTTTACATCGAACTTGGTTGCAACAAATTATAACCACTGTGAAGTGTTTAAGATTTAAACTTTACACCGAACTTGGTTGCAACAAATTTTAACCATTGTGAAATGTTTAAGATTTAAACTTTACACCGAACTTGGTTGCAACAAATTTTAACCATTATGAAATGTATAAGATTTAAACTTTACACCGAACTTGGTTGCAACAAATTTTAACCATTGTGAAATGTTTAAACTTTACACCGAACTTGGTTGCAACAAATTTTAACCATTGTGAAATGTTTAAGATTTAAACTTTACACCGAACTTGGTTGCAACAAATTTTAACCATTATGAAATGTATAAGATTTAAACTTTACACCGAACTTGGTTGCAACAAATTTTAACCATTGTGAAATGTTTAAACTTTACACCGAACTTGGTTGCAACAAATTTTAACCATTGTGAAATGTTTAAACTTTACACCGAACTTGGTTGCAACAAATTTTAACCATTGTGAAATGTTTAAGATTTAAACTTTACACCGAACTTGGTTGCAACAAATTTTAACCACTGTGAAGTGTTTAAGATTTAAACTTTACACCGAACTTGGTTGCAACAAATTATAACCACTGTGAACTGTTTAAGATTTAAACTTTACACCGAACTTGGTTGCAACAAATTTTAACCACTGTTAAGTGTTTAAGATTTAAACTTTACACCGAACTTGGTTGCAACAAATTTTAACCATTGTGAAACGTTTAAGATTTAAACTTTACACCGAACTTGGTTGCAACAAATTTTAACCACTGTGAAGTGTTTAAGATTTAAACTTTACACCGAACTTGGTTGCAACAAATTATAACCACTGTGAAGTGTTTAAGATTTAAACTTTACACCGAACTTGGTTGCAACAAATTATAACCACTGTGAAGTGTTTAAGATTTAAACTTTACACCGAACTTGATTGCAACAAATTTTAACCACTGTTAAGTGTTTAAGATTTAAACTTTACATCGAACTTGGTTGCAACAAATTTTAACCACTGTTAAGTGTTTAAGATTTAAACTTTACACCGAACTTGGTTGCAACAAATTTTAACCACTGTTAAGTGTTTAAGATTTAAACTTTACACCGAACTTGGTTGCAACAAATTTTAACCATTGTGAAACGTTTAAGATTTAAACTTTACACCCAACTTGGTTGCAACAAATTTTAACCACTGTGAAGTGTTTAAGATTTAAACTTTACACCGAACTTGGTTGCAACAAATTATAACCACTGTGAAGTGTTTAAGATTTAAACTTTACACCGAACTTGGTTGCAACAAATTTTAACCACTGCGAAGTGTTTAAGATTTAAACTTTACACCGAACTTGGTTGCAACAAATTTTAACCACTGTAAAGTGTTTAAGATTTAAACTTTACACCGAACTTGGTTGCAACAAATTTTAACCACTGTGAAGTGTTTAAGATTTAAACTTTACACCGAACCTGGTTGCAACAAATTTTAACCACTGTGAAGTGTTTGAGATATAAACTTTACACCGAACGTGGTTGCAACAAATTTTAACCACTGTGAAGTGTTTAAGATTTAAACTTTACACCGAACGTGGTTGCAACAAATTTTAACCATTGTGAAGTGTTTAAGATTTAAACTTTACACCGAACTTGGTTGCAACAAATTTTAACCACTGTGAAATGTTTAAGATTTAAACTTTACACCGAACTTGGTTGCAACAAATTTTAACCATTGTGAAATGTTTAAATGTTAAACTTTATATTGAAATTGGATGCAACAAGTTTTAACATTGTGCAGTCTTTCGTTTTGCATTTCTCACTTTTAAGTGTCAAAAGTCAAGGAAACTAGGTTGGTTTAATAATCCGGGACCGAATTACTCAATAAGCACATGCTTTTGAACCCCGAGATTCTACCCCGAGAACCCCGAGATCCTACGGGGCACTATGCCTCAGTAGGTTGAAAAATATATAGGAAGTATTAGTGAAATAAAAAAAATAAATGAATAAATATGAAAATAAACTGAAAAAAGGGCTCCCAAGGGGAAGACTACTTTCAGCGCCCCTTAGCATTGTTAGAGTCAGTTGGAGAGTTGATATAGGATAAACACAACATAAAATTGATTTAACTTTTTAATTATAGAAATATAATTGACATTTTCAATACAGTTAACTTTCAATGACAACAAAAATATTAAACAAAAATAAGCAAACATATTTTTTTTCTGCATGTTTCTCTGAGAATTCAGCTTAGATCTACCCTGGAAACATCATGCTGGTCAGTCAGTACCTCAGGCCTATCGTGCGTTTTGAGTAGGCCATTGTTCTAGTCTACAGCGTAATTAGTTCGGATCTAGGAGGGAAAGAAACGGGAGGGGGGAGGAGACAACTGACGCAGTCGAGCCGGAAAAATATAAAAGGGGTTGGGTTTGTTGGATTGTTTTATCTCTGAGCGGTACTTCTTTGCGCACAATGAACTAAATGGCCAGGTTACAAAGACTCCGAGGGCTCAGAGAAGGTTAGGGGAGGGGACCCACGTGACAGCTGTTGGAAGACAGATGGTATCCTCCCGTCAAGGCCATCCAGCGTGTTCTTTAACGTGCACAGAAATGGCACTCCCGCATATGGGGCAACGGCTTTACTTTCCAACTGACCGACGGCAGCCTTTTCAAGCCCATCGGTGTCCCATACTGATCTAGAGCAGTTGTTGGGTTGTTTTACCTCTGAGCGGCACTTTTTTGCACACCATGGGCTAAATGGCCAGGTCACATGGACCCCGAAGGCTCAGAGAAGGTTGGGGGAGGGGACCCACTGGAACATCTGTTGGGAGACAGATGGTAGCCTCCCGTCAAGGCCATCCAGCGTGTTCTTTAACGTGCACAGGGTATGGCTCTCCCGCACACGGGGCCCACGGCTTAACGTCCCATCCGATTGACGGCGGCCTTTCCAAGCCCATCGGTGTCCCCTACTGACCGTGGGCAGGGCGGGGAATTTTGCGGAGATAAATCTCAACGCTGACCCAGCTGGGACTCGAACCTGGGAAGTACAGATTACGATCCTGGCGCGCTACCGACTGACCACCCCGCCACGATCTAGAGCAGAGTAGGGGAACTTTTCGGAGATAAATCTCAACGCCTGCCGCATGTAAAAGTGAGGGGGGGGGGGGGAGAAGCGCAATACTTATTTTTCCTTTGCAGTGTAACATTATTCCCTCCGTTTCTAGGTCTTTAAAAATTTTGTTGAAAAATGAGTGAAATATGACGATATTTTATTGCTTTTTTGCCTTTTTTAAACCAATGCTGAAAGTAATGCATTACTAGCATTCTAAAAAAAAAAAAGGGAGGGGGAGACATGGCCCCAGCCTTTTTAGCGTAATGAATCCAAATTTGTCGCGAATTGATCATCGTACCTTTTGCATTCATGGTGTTTGATTCCTCAATGATCATTATGCCTAGAAAATGGATTTTACCTCCGATGTTGCTCCTGATTTGACAGCGACTTTGAGTCTTAGAGAAAGTATCGACTTCCAAGGAGCGAAGAGTTTTTTTCTCTACTTCTTACATGGAGCAGCGGCTTTTTACCTGCCAGTATTTAACACTAGTTCCACCACGCCACAACAGGCAGACCTTATTTTGTGCCACTAACAGTAATTCGCTTCGTATAAGAAAGACCCCACTTCTTTCGAGCCTTCGTTTATAATTCGCATGCCCCCTTCTATTTTTTCTTCTTGAAAAAATTAATTAGTCGTAACATTCTGTGCGCTAATTGCACAAACTGCGACGGGACAAGACAATAAAATAAAATTTTTAACATCGATGATTGCCAGAGCTAATTAATTATTTCAAATCTAATTCTTCGTAATTTTTAATCAGGAACAATTTATTTCTTTGGATTATTAACTTTTTGTTCGTCGATGTATGTTTTCAATGTTTAATTTTAATCTGGAAAAGTGTGCAGGGGGTTTTCTTTTTAAGAGGTTGCTCCTTCCTGCTATTTGTCCTTTCCTGACGTTCCCCTCCCCCTCCCCCGAACAGTAGAATATGTATAGATTTCAGTCCAAATCGCAGTGTCACTAATTATTCGAAAAATTTTGTTAAGTCACCGACTTATCAGAAGAGCACTTCTGTAATTTCTTTAGCTATTTCTTAATGCTTCTTTTCTGCCGAGTGCGTCTTGCTATTTTGTCTCTTGCCTTTGTAACCCTCTGCGCGAAGTAAAGATATTAATGCAAGGAGTAAGGGAGAAAAAAAATCTATTGTTGAGTTATTTGTAAAGGATTTGCGAGAATGACTCAGAGAAGAGATGATGTCGTGGAAAGGATTACCAAAGGTGAGTTAATTGAAGGTGAAAAAATGGAACAAGACGAAGTCGGTAATTAACAATGTCTTTCACTCTCTCGTTCTAATTAACTTTTGGGTAAACATTTTTAGAGAAGCACAGACTGTTGGAAAACTTCTTTAAAGCGCGAAAATATTAAACTCGAGAACAACAAAATGAAAAAAGAAAACAAATATGCTATTCACCACACTTGTTCTTTTTTTTTAACATCTTCCTAAGATTTATTGGTGTGCAGAAAAAATAAGCACAAAAGAAGGGGCAGAAGCTTCTTATAATGGGTTGTATGTGAAAGGGTTAGAAAAGGAAGAAGCTTGAAAACACTACTTAACGAACAGCAGAGAAAGGATGTTCTTTGTTGTTGTTTTTTTCGTTTCTAAGAGAGATACGCGAGCTTTGAGTATAAAAACTTATTCGATAAAAGTAAGAGATTCCGATACGATGTCTAATCGATATAAGAGAAAATGATGACGCGTAATTTCTGAAATTTAAAGTTCCGGTTTTTGTTGTAATGTTTTCCAACTATTGTTCGGTTTAGGACTCTAGACTTCGTGCTGTCTCTGGAGTGGAATATCAGGAGCACTGTCGATATTTATGGAGTTAGGTGGATAGGGACCTGGGTTCAAGTTCGCGGATAAGGTATAGATGTTTCCATATTCTCTCCCCCCCCCGAGAGGGAACCGCCCTGTCGTGGTGTGGTGGTGGTGGTTGGGGGGGGGGGGGCTGAAGACCTGTGTGAATTTGAGGGCTCCGCTGACTGGTATTGAGGGGTACCTTGGTCGGACGGGGCCCCGATGGAACGGCTGGGTCTCGGTGAAGTTGAGGGCTTCGCTGACTGGTATTTGGGGAGGTACCTAGGTTGGACGGGACCCCGATGGAACGGCTGGGTCTCGGTGAAGTTGAGGGCTTCGCTGACTGGTATTTCGGGAGGTACCTAGGTTAGACGGGGCCCCGATGGAACGGCTGGGTCTCGGTGAAGTTGAGGGCTTCGCTGACTGGTATTTGGGGAGGTACCTAGGTTAGACGGGGTCCCGATGGAACGGCTGGGTCTCGGTGAAGTTGAGGGCTTCGCTGACTGGTATTTGGGGAGGTACCTAGGTTAGACGGGGCCCCGATGGAACGGCTGGGTCTCGGTGAAGTTGAGGGCTTTGCTGACTGGTATTTGGGGAGGTACCTAGGTTAGACGGGGCCCCGATGGAACGGCTGGGTCTCGGTGAAGTTGAGGGCTTCGCTGACTGGTATTTGGGGAGGTACTTAGGTTGGACGGGGCCCCGAGGAGTGGCCTGGTAAGGCCGACTAAGAGTTCCCACCACGGGAGCCGAGGAAACTTGGATTTATATATCCTTGTTTGTGGCTAACCGGGGAGAAGATTAAATTTAGGTTTTGACCGATGGATGAACTTTACTTCTACTACTGTTCGCCTAGTACTGTTCGCCATAGGTAGTCGTGGGGCGAGCTGCATCTACATGGTATTGTCTTGCCCTCGACGTTGGTAGTGGAGATTATGGCATTATCCCTATAGATGAGTGCAGTCCATGTATTGCGGAGCATCTGGGTTTTGTCGTCATTATAAATTTCCATATTCTCTTGTGTTATCTTTCTGATAAGATCTTCTCCATGGCGTCCGACAGGATTCTGTCTGACCTATGTTGCAAGCGGCAGCTTGAGAGTTAGTTTGTTTTAGAAATTTACTAATAGATTTACTCGGCGTTGCTCGGGTTTCCGAACGCCTTTGCCCATGGCCGAGTGGTTAGCGCGCTTGGTTACTGATCTTAAGGGACCTGGGTTCGAGTCCCGGGTAAGGCATGGATGTATGAGTCGTTTTTCTGCTGAGGTCCTGCCATTCTCACAGACTTTCTACTGTGGCATATAAACTGACAGGCTCCTGTCAGACCTCTGTGGCAAGCAGCTGCTTGAGGGGGTATTTATTTATATTTATTTATTTATTTATTTGTTATTCCAATGAAGCTCATATCCCGCTCGTTTTCACTCTTTCAACTCCTGAATTAAATATTTATTTATTTATTTTCGATTTATTTGCTGCGATTTATAGCCAATATTTGCTTTAGGTCCCAGTGTGACAAAGTAAATTTTTATGACATATCGATAAGTGAACAGCTTTATTTTTTTGTTGAGGAACAGTCACAACATATGACGGAACAAAAAAACCCATGCTATACCGGGGACTCGAACCCGGACCCTGCGGTCGCTGCGTCATCACGAGACAACGCAATAACACTGAGCCACCTAGGCGGTATTAAAATATTTTTTCCTCTAACTGTACTTAACATTAGCTGTAAGCTAGTGGAAAGCTAATGGCAAGTTTGCGGTAAGTTTAGTGGAAAGTCCAGTTTCTGAAGCGACAGGTTTGATTACGCGTTGAATTGGGTTGTTTTATCTCTGAGTTTTTTGCACACAATGGGCTAAGTGGCCAGGCCACAAGGACCCCGAAGGCTCAGAGAAGGTTGGAGGAGGGGACCCACTGGAACAGCTGTTGGGAGACAGATGGTAGCCTCCCGTCAAGGCCATCCAGCGTGTTCTTTAACGTGCACAGGGTATGGCCCTCCCGCACACGGGGCCACGGCTTAACGTCTCATCCAACAGACGGCGGCCTTTCCAAGCCCATCGGTGTCCCCTTACAGACCGTGGGCAAGTTTGATTACACGAAAGTATAAAAAATTAATTGAACTACATCTTCTTTTAAATTTATTTATGAATAGCTGAACAGCGCCCGGCGCTTCCCGCGTCTCACTTTTAATCTGTATATTCTGTTTTTTTACTGCACTTAAGGATAGTTTTGTGAGTTTTACCCCTCCCCCAACCCTTTGGTACAGATTCAACACAAAAATTACCTGGCGTTGGAAGGGTCGTAGCTGACGTCAGCGCGCGCTCTTGTAGCCCGTGGCTTCGTCGTAAACTATTGAAACTTTTATTTCCATGGATTTTGATACTCTGTATTTACCGACGTATTTGATCGAATGCCCCCAAATTTCGTACGCAGGTTCCACCTGTGCGACCCTGCGTACTTTATAACGTTTATGCGTACTTTACAGCCCGTTGGGCTAAAAAAAATATGTTTTCTAGCTGCAATGGGATGCCTTAAAATAATAATGCCTTGGAATATGTGGAGAATCTGGCAACGGCAGCAGATATAAACGTTATTTTGAAATTTAAGTTCACAGTTAGGGAGCAGAAAATGGCAACAATATATTTTAGCCCGATTGTCATTTCCCGTAGGAATAGCGTGGTAAATATTTTTGCTTTTTAGCAAGTCCTCCTTTTGAATTTTCGACTTGAAATTTGGTACTGCAAACGAAAGACATCCAGAAACACTTTGAAAATTTGAAGCATGTACAGTCGCTCAAAAAAGTATCCGTACGCTATGGTTGATTACAAAATTCAGAAAAAATATCTGGCAACTATTTTTTTACAAATTGGTGATCTGGCAACCTTCGTGTCACGTGATTGCAGAATTCAGGAAAAATATCTGGAGCGTGTACAGCAACTGTACACGCTCCAGTTACTGTTCACAGAAAACTGGAGCGTATGCAGTTACTACACACGCTCCAGTTTGCTGTGAACGGTAACTGCACGCGCTCAATATTTCCGTGAGTGAGCCCACACGATCCAGGTCTTTGTGAGCTCACACGATCCAATGTGCTGTGAACATTAACCGCAACTGCTCCAGTTTGCTGTGAACGGTAACTGCACACGCTCCATATTCATTGCATTATATATTCATACGCATTATATATGTTAAAAAATATCCGAACACTATGGTTGATTACAGAATTCAGAAAAAATATCTGTCAGCGATTTTTTTAGAAATTAGTGATCTGGCAACCTTTGTGTCACGTGATTAGAGAATTCAGGAAAAATATCTGCAGCGTGTACAGCAACTGTACACGCTCCAGTTAGCGTTCACAGCAAATGGAGCGTGTGCAGTTACTGCACACACTCCAGTTTGCTGTGAACGGTAACTGCACACGCTCAATATTTCGTGAGTGAGCCCACACGATCTAGTATCAAAATAATATGACCACCTACAGTCGCTCAAAAAAGTATCCGAACACTACGGTTGATTACAAAATTCAGAAAAATATCTGGCAACGCTTCTAGATATTTTTTTTGAATTTTGTAATCAACCGTAGTGATCGGATACTTTTTTGAGCGACTGTACCATGATTTTCCTTTGAGTTACGGCTGCCACAGACACACACACACACATATCTTTTATTATAGTAGGTAGCATTAGCGTTTATTGAAAATCATTGTTAAGTCTATGGGAATGTTGAGAAATTTTAACCCAGTCCACACGGGTTTTTAACCGTTCATATTTAGTCTATTTGAATGTTGAGAAATTCAACCCGGTCTACACCGGTTTTTAACCTTTAATATTAACCCTTTACATGCTGGAAGACACTATAGTTACCATGGCCAAATTTAATCATATCCGGTGGGAACTGTAATTTCCAAGTGAATATGGTCCGAGTTTCAGTTTTTTCCGCAAAGAATTCGACCGTTTTTAAGATGTTTTTTAATTAATCCTGGTTTTTTAATTAATCCTCCTAAATTTGCGAATTAAATTGACAACATAAAAGCTGCGTGATTATTCAGATGTTCTGTAAAGTTGAAAAAGAAATGGAGGAAAATATTACGTTGCTATGGCAGCCATTCTTTGTGATCTCATTTCGCACTGGAGTGTTTGCATTATTTTCTTCGAATATTTGCAAATTAAAGTTTTGCGCAAAGGATCCTTTGAACTGTTGCCATTCGACTTTTTCTTAATCTTTTGGAATTGCCTCAAAAGAAAAGTGGCAAAAATGGATGTTTTAATTGGAGGATGTATTATTCATCGTTTTATAACAATGCATATATCTAAGCATTGCTATTTTTACTGTATTTCCAGTTCTTAAACTGTTTTTGCCGTTTGGTAAAATGTTTCAGGAAAATTTATTTATATATTATTATGTAGATCTAAATGCTCCTTCGTTTAATATATTACTTGTCATATTCTGTTCATTAGTTATTTCAAAATGAGATTTAAATCCAACGGAATTATTGTTTTTTATTATATTGTTTCAAAACAGTGCTATCAAAATGTTTGCTGCTCTCAAATATTTTATTTTCTGAAAATTCACAATTAAACGCTTTTTATTTTGGTATAGGACGCGACCAATTATGTCTATTAGTTATTTCCGGTTTGGGTTGTTTTACCTCTGAGCGGCACTTTTTTTGCACACCATGGGCTAAATGGCCAGGTCACATGGACCCCGAAGGCTCAGAGAAGGTTGGGGGAGGGGACCCACTGGAACAGCTGTTGGGAGACAGATGGTAGTCTCCCGTCAAGGCCATCCAGCGTGTTCTTTAACGTTGGGTTGTTTTACCTCTGAGCGGCACTTTTTTTGCACACCATGGGCTAAATGGCCAGGTCACATGGACCCCGAAGGCTCAGAGAAGGTTGGGGGAGGGTCGTAGCTGACGTCTACTTTACTTCTTTAAGTTCTGAGCCTGCAATTGGGTTAAATGATTGATATTACTTTATTCAGTACCAGCAAGTAGTTGTAAAGAATTATGTTTCGTAATCATTTTCAAAACTACTTCTACTCATGTTCGAATAGTGTTAGTGAGGCACAGATATGGGGGCTGGGTTGTTTTACATCTGAGCGGCACTTTTTTGCACACCATGGGCTAAATGGCCAGGTCACATGGGTCCCGAAGGCTCAGAGAAAGTTGGGGGAGGGGACTCATTGGGACAGCTGTTGGGAGACAGATGGTAGCCTCCCGTCAAGGCCATCCAGCGTGTTCTTTAACGTGCACAGGGTATGGCTCTCCCGCACACGGGGGCACGGCTTAACATCCCATCCGACGGACGGCGGCCTTTCCAAGCTCATCGGTGTCCCCTACTGACCGTGGGCAGGGCGGGGAATTTTGCGGAGATAAACCTCAACGCTGACACAGCTGGGACTCGAACCTGGGAACTACAGATTACGAGCCTGGCGGGCTACCGACTGAGCCATCCCCGCCCCAGAGATATGGGGGCAGGGAGGGGCAAGGATGTCATTTCCCTCATTTGAAATGTTAGTAACTCTAATGGAGTTGAGAAAGGATTAAGCATATGCAGGTCGGGATCTAGAACAAAATAAATTTGGGGGAGGGGGGCAATACTGAACTTGAATCCCTTTCCTGTATAAATTTTATACTTCCGTTTTAATAGTCTATGAAGAAATCTTTGGAAAATACGTACAATATATATATATTTAGTTTTGTTTGTCTCCATTTCAGTTAGTAGCATTATCAATGTGGGAGGGGAGGCATAGCTCCCTTTCCCCCTTTCCTAGATCCGTCCCTGAACTAGGGGAGCAGGGTCCGACATATTTCAAGAACATTTTAAAGATCTTTAATATTTACTGAAATGGGGAGAATTTTTGTACTGGAATGGTGACCAAGTCTTTTCGTAGATCTAGTCCTGGTATTAATATAGACATTACAGAAATTGCAATAAATATTTAATAAATAAATAAAATTATAAGGAATTGATTACTTTTCGACGAGCTATGCTATCAATAGAGAGAAGTGATTTTATCACCGGGGTTAAATCCATATGTGCCAACAGATGGCGTTATTGCTCCAAACGCGAGCAAATTGAAAGTTGAGACGGCAATTTAAATTGTGAAGAAATCGTACCGATTGCGGAAGAGTTGAATTATACTGATAGTGAAATAACTGATTTTCAAGTATTATTATCTTTTGAATTATCATTAATGATAGAATAAATGTTAAACCGTAATTATGTTTTTAACCGTGAGAACTAGAAGCAGTTGTACAAGAGGCTGCTTTTTATGTTTCCAGATTCCGGATTGTTTTCAAGAATAGTTTAATGTTCGCTAAAAGGTAATTGCAATTACTGTGGTATGGTTTCTATAAAAGTTTATCCGTCGTATTTAGTTAGTATATGACTTTCATTTGCTTAGGAGTAGCCATCTGTAGATGTTCAGTTTTTTCGTTTTAAGAGAGAAAAGAAGTATAATTTTTTGGGTTAGATGGATAACGAAATATTAGGATTCACCAATTCCAAATCTCACAATAATTTTAATTTCCACCGTTAGATGGCGCTAAAGTTGCAAAATGGAAAAAACTCTAAAACAATTATTGTACTCGATTTAATCATGCTATCAGTTTGAAATTTAGATGGTAGATTATGGTAGTCAAGTCATTAACAGCCTCGATTTGTCTGTCCCTTATTCCAGAAATGGGGAAGCATTTCGTTTTAATACATAAAAATTTGTTTTTTGGAATGGATATGCTAATAAAATATTGCTGTTTGAAATTTTGAATCACTAGTTGGAATTTCCACTGTTAAAGAATGCGTTGAAGTCGAAAAATGGCAAAAAAGGGTTGGGTTAGGTTGTTTTACCTCTGAGCGGCACTTTTTTGCACACAATGGGCAAAATGGCCAGGTCACATGGACCCCGAAGGCTCAGAGAAGGTTGGGGGAGGGGACCCATTGGAACAGCTATTGGGAGACAGATGGTAGCCTCCCGTCAAGGCCATCCAGCGTGTTCTTTAACGTGCACAGGGTATGGCTCTCCCGCACACGGCGCCTCGGCTTAACGTCCCATCCGACGGACGGCGGCCTTTCCAAGCCCATCGGTGTCCCCTACTGACCGTGGGCAGGGTGGGGAATTTTGCGGAGATAAATCTCAACGCTGACCCAGCTGGGACTCGAACTTGGGAACTACAGATTACGAGCCTGGCGCGCTACCGACTGAGCCACCCCCGCCCCACAAAAAAAAAAAAAAAAAAAAGGAGATCTTTCTCTAAACGAACATTTCCTATTTACCAATGGCGATTTTTTTGTTTCTTGTTATGTAGTTTTTTCAGTTGTTCGCCTATTACGCAAAACGATATTCTTCTACAAGAAATGGGAGCGAAGATTGGCTCAGTCGGTACTTAGAGTGCTTCAGAATCTGCAGTTCTCAGGTTCGATTCCCAACTGAACTCATGTTGAGATTTATCTCCGCTAACTTCCGTTCCACTCTGGGTGAGAAACGTGCTTCGAAAGGCTGCCGTTCGTCATGTGGGACGTAAAGCCATGTCTCCTTGTGCGAAGAGCCACACCTTGTGCATGTTAAAGAACATACTGAATGGCCGTGATAGGGTTGTTGGGTTGTTTTACCTTTGAGCGGCACTTTTTTGCACACCATGGGCTAAATGGCCAGGTCACATGGACCCCGAAGGCTCAGAGAAGGTTGGGAGAGGGGACCCACTGGAACAGTTGTTGGGAGACAGATGGTAGCCTCCCGTCAAGGCCATCCAGCGTGTTCTTAACGTGCACAGGGTATGGCTCTCCCGCACACGGGGCCACGGCTTAACGTCCCATCCTACGGACGGCGGCGTTTCCAAGCCCATCGGTGTCCCCTACTGACCGTGGGCAGGGCGGGGAATTTTGCGGAGATAAATCTGAACGCTGACCCAGCTGGGACTCGAACCTGGGAACTACAGATTACGAGCCTGGCGCGCTACCGACTGAGCCACCCCCGCCCCCTATAAAGACCTGTAAAACGGAAAGGGGAACTGTTATACTGCAATGGAAATCCAGTCTCTTGGACTTTCTTTTTACATTTTTCCCTGCTTGATATTGTTTCCTGGTCGAGCCCTCGATTTTACTAAGTTTACTTAACTTCTGAAATCAATCCTTAACTGGCATAGTGGTTAGCCAGCGAGGCCGAATTGTTGTGGTCAGCAATGACTTCGGTTTTCTTAGGGCATGTCCTTGCATGAGAAGGCCTGTAAAGGCTAGGATTGTTCTCTGTCCTATTTGTCACAAATCCAATATTTGTGATTGGCATTGCTATTGTTAAATATTCAAACTTTCATAACTCATTAAATAGTGAACGAATATTGTTAAAAAATCGAGATCTTTATCTGCTATCATATTTTTTCAAAACCAAAATACTTATTTTGTAAGTTATAGATCTTCGACGCTGTCTCCCTATTGATATAACACAGGGCTGTTCCTTAATTTATGGAAACCAGTGTATTTTTGAATGAATATATTTTTGTGTTCTTTGTACAGTCGCTCGTGTCACGTGACACGAAGGTTACCAGATCACTATTTTTTAAAAATATCGTTGCCAGATATTTTTTTATAAATTTTGTATTCAACCATAGTGTTCGGATATTTTTTTGAGCGACTGTACTTTTCTTACCAATTCAGTAGTTTCGGCTCACAGAAATAATTTTCCCATCGATTCGCCAAAATTCAAGTGTTTTTTTATGCTACTTATCGTCGATTCGTAACAGTAGGCCCAGATCTAGAAAAAAACAAAGGAAGGTTGGAGGACAAGTGATGAAATCGAGTCGGAAAAAATACTTTGGTATATTTTTTTATTATTGTCGTGTAATAATAACACGAACCGTCCCGTGGCCGCGCGGTTAGCGAGCTTGGCTACTGATATACGGGACCTGAGTTCGAGCCCCGTCCCATGGCCGAGTGGTTAGCGCGCTTGGCTACTGATGTATGGGACCTGGGTTCGAGCCCTGGATAAGGCATGGATGTATGTGTTGTTTCTCTGCTGAGGTCCTGCCATCCTCTCAGACCTTCTACTATGGCATATAAACTGACAGGCTCCTGTCAGACCTATGTGGCAAGCAGCTGCTTGAGGGGGTATTTATTTTTTTTTATTTAATAATAACACGGGATTTTATTGTAGTATAACATTTTTCCCACCATATTAAAGGCCTTTACAAATTTCTTGGAAAAATGCGTGATGCACGACTTTAATTTTTTTGTCTTCATTACTCTTACTAGCATTTTCAAGGGTGTGTGTGCATGACACCACTATACATCGGACCCTGTGTTCATAGGATTATTATGATCGCTATTTTTTATTATGATCATTTATATGTATTGGAAATATGTACAGTCGCTCAAAAAAGTATCCAAAAACTATGGTTGAATATAAAATTCATAAAAAATATCTGGCAACGATATTTTTAGAAATTAGTGATCTGGTAACCTTCGTGTCAGTGAACTGAATTCTGTAATCAACCATAGTGTTCGGATACTTTTTTGAGAGACTGTGGGGTGGGGGTGGCTCAGTCGGTAGCGCGCCAGGCTCGTAATCTGTAGTTCCCAGGTTCGAGTCCCAGCTGGGTCAGCGTTGAGATTTATCTCCGCAAAAATTCCATGCCCTGCCCACGGTCAGTAGGGGACACCGATGGGCTTGGAAAGGCCGCCGTCCGTCGGATGGGACGTTAAGCCGTGGCCCCGTGTGCGGGAGAGACATACCCTGTGCACGTTAAAGAACACGCTGGATGGCCTTGACGGGAGGCTACCATCTGTCTCCCAACAGCTGTTCCAGTGGGTCCCCTCCCCCAACCTTCTCTGAGCCTTCGGGTTCCATGTGACCTGCCCATTTAGCCCATGGTGTGCAAAAAAGTGCCGCTCAGAGGTAAAACAACCCAACATTTGAGAGACTGTACGATAGCATATATGGAAGTATGATAATTTTTATTATTCTCGTGTAATGATACTTGGTTACGACACGTTAAGACACTCTTGGTGATAGACAAACATGGATATAGAACTCGAGAAGCAATGACCTTAAAGTGCAATTATATAAAAAATAAATATAATAAATACCCCCTCAAGCAGCTGCTTGCCACAGTGGTCTGACAGGAGCCTGTCAGTTTATATGCCATAGTAGAAGGTCTGAGAGGATGGCAGGACCTCAGCAGAAAAACGACGCAAACAGCCATGCCTTACCCGGGCCTCGAACCCAGGTCATAAAAATATGCATCTATAATTTCAGTTGGGTCGAGTTCTTTAGCGCATAATCAGCTTGAAAGGTGCTTCGCTGTATAGCTGTTGTTACTGCAACCAAAACAACTTCACGTGAATAAATTACAAAGCAATTTTGCTTGGTGCAAAGGGACTGGGATCGAACTCAAGTTCAAAGTCACTTGGGGGGGCGGGGGTGGCTCAGTCGGTAGCGCGCCAGGCTCATAATCTGTAGTTCCCAGGTTCGAGTCCCAGCTAGGTCAGCGTTGAGATTTATCTCCGCAAAATTCCCTGCCCTGCCCACGGTCAGTAGGGGACACCGATGGGCTTGGAAAGACCGCCGTCCGTCGGATGGGACGTTAAGCCGTGGCCCCGTGTGCGGGAGAGCCATACCCTGTGCACGTTAAAGAACACGCTGGATGGCCTTGACGGGAGGCTACCATCTGTCTCCCAACAGCTGCTCCAGTGGTTCCCCTCCCCCAACCTTCTCTGAGCCTTCGGGGTCCATGTGACCTGGCCATTTAGCCCATGGTGTGCAAAAAAGTGCCGCTCAGAGGTAAAACAACCTAACCCCCTAAAAAGGAAAAAAAAATGTTAAAATCGTGTTCTACTACATCTTCCGAATGCGAGGGCAGAGATTTATGAGTTATTTATCAACCGAAAGCTTGTGATATATGAACGGTCATTGACTACCTCGAGTTTTCTTCCACGCCATTCTTAACCCTGAAACATGAAGACGAAAATTTCACTGGGGTAGATGAAACGAGTCGATCTCAAATTGAAGCATTTGACGGGTAGAAATAAGGTTACGAATTGTCGTTCCCAGAGAAAGAGAATCCTTCTGAAATAATGTCCTTTCTATTATCTTGGGTCTAAATGGCCTTTCTTTCAGGAAAAATCACGAACGAAAGATAATTTTGTAAGTTCAAAGGTCTAATTCGCATATAAAACGGTGTTGACTACATACAAGCGGACTCAGATGTAAGTCTCTGAGTATGTGAGTTTCACGTAAGTGCTTCAGGTGTAAATGTGCTTTCAGTTGGGTTGTTTTACCTCTGAGCGGCACTTTTTTGCACACCATGGGCTAAATGGCCAGGTCACAAGGACCACGAAGGCTCAGAGAAGGTTGGGGGGAGGGGACCCACTGGAACAGCTGTTGGGAGACAGATGGTAGACTCCCGTCAAGGCCATCCAGCGTGTTCTTTAACGTTGGGTTGTTTTACCTCTGAGCGGCACTTTTTTGCACACCATGGGCTAAATGGCCAGATCACAAGGACCACGAAGGCTCAGAGAAAGTTGGGGGAGGGGACCCACTGGAACAGCTGTTGGGAGACAGATGGTAGCCTCCCGTCAAGGCCATCCAGCGTGTTATTTAACGTGCACAGGGTATGGCTCTTCCGCACACGGGGCCACGGCTTAACGTCCCATCCGACGGACGGCGGCCTTTCCAAGCCCATCGGTGTCCCCTACTGACCGTGGGCAGGGCGGGGAATTTTGCGGATATAAATCTCAACGCTGACCCAGCTGGGACTCGAACCTGGGAACTACAGATTACGAGATTGGCGCGCTACCGACTGAGCCACCCCCGCCCCTGTGCTTTCAGATTTGAGAGAAAAGTTTTGGTTGGAAATCTAGAAGTTGGCCGCAGATGAATGAGAGTACTGATAGGTAACTCCCATAAATTCGATGATTTTAATGAAAATCACAGCACCACTTTGGGTCAAGTACCGAATTTTCAAAGAACACTATTCGTTATTTAAGAAAAACTCAGCTTAGGAAATGCAGCTTACATTTCACTTAGAACGTATCACTAGCGGGTACAGTCGCTCAAAAAAGTATCCGAACAATATGGTTGATCACAAAATACAGGAAAAAATATCTGGTAACGTTTTTTTTTTAGAAATTAGTGATCTGGCAACCTTCGTGTCACGTGACACGAAGGTTGCCAGATCACTAATTTCTAAAAAAAAAAACGTTGCCAGATATTTTTTCTGGATTCTGTGATCAACCATATTGTTCGGATACTTTTTTGAGCGACTGTAGGTGGTCATATTATTTTGATACTAGATCGTGTGGGCTCACTCACGGAAATATTGAGCGTGTGTAGTTACCGTTCACAGCGTGTGCAGTAACTGCACACGCTGTGAACGTCTCCAGCAAACTGGAGCGTGTGCAGTAACTGCACACGCTCCAGTTTGCTGTGAACGGTAACTGGAGCGTGTACAGTTGCTGTACACGCTCCAGATATTTTTTCTGAATTCTGTAATCAACCATAGTGTTCGGATACTTTTTTGACCGACTGTACTCTCCCTCTAGCGTCTGTGAGAAGTTGAAGATTGTTGGAGAATACTAAGTAACTGTGAAGGAACGCATTTTGCAAGGTCTTGCACCTTTGGAAAAGGCTTCCAAGTAAGTTCCTTTTCCATTTTTGGAAATAACGAAAAATCGCATGATGTGATATCGAGTGAATATGCAGGATGGAGAAGCAGTCTGACTTTTTCTTGCTCCAGATACTTCGTAAGTTGCTGGGTCTTGTGAACACTCGCATAATCATGGAGAAGGAGAACCATTGACACGTCTATTGTTGGACATTGCTCCTTCATCTGAACCTCTTAGCATCACTCTTACTTCTTAACCATTTTAACCATTTTCGGCAAAACAATGTTGGTGTAGTATTGGCCATTTATAGCCTTGTTTGGAGACCACTGCTACCACTCCTTGGAAATTGAAAAAAAAAAAAACCTACTTACATCCTCTTCCAGGAGTAAAAGTCTTGTCGAAGAATTTGCGGACGTAGTTCGTCTTACGCAACCCAAGCATAATTGTCGATCTTTCTGGGAGTTGTATAGTAATAAAACCTGTTTCAATTCTCTTCACCTGTTCCAATATGTTTTAACCGTTTGGGGCCACTAGGTTCTAACATTGCCAGCATCTCTTTGCACGAGTCGATCATATAACTTTTTTTGCTGTTCTGTCAGTTTGCGGTGTACAGTCGCTCAAAAAAGTATCCGAACACTATGGTTGATTACAGAATTCAGGAAAAATATCTGGAGCGTGTACAGCAACTGTACACGCTCCAGTTACCATTCACATCAAACTGGAGCGTGTGCAGTTACTGCACACGCTCCAGTTTGCTGTGAACGGTAACTGCACACGCTCCAGTTTGCTGTGAACGGTAACTGCACACGCTCCAGTTTGCTGTGAACGGTAACTACACACGCTCAATATTTCCGTGAGTGAGCCCACACGATCCAATGTGCTGTGAACATTAACCGCAACCGCTCCAGTTTGCTGTGAACGGTAACTGCACACGCTCCATATTCATTGCATTATATATTCATACGGATTATATATATCAAAAAATATCCGAACACTATGGTTGATTACAGAATTCAGAAAAAATGTCTGGCAACGATTTTTTTAGAAATTAGTGATCTGGCAACCTTCCAACTGGCAACTTTTCCAACTTCGTGTCACGTGACACGAAGTTGCCAGATCACTAATTTCTAAAAAAAATCGTTGCCAAACATTTTTTCTGAATTCTGTAATCAACCATAGTGTTCGGATACTTTTTTGAGCGACTGTACTTACTCCCCTGGTTTAAGATATTCAATTAAAATTTTAAGAATATTGGGTGCAGTCGCTACAGCATTCAAGGGTTCTCAATTGGAGCAAGAGTATTTTTTATTTTAATAATAATTCCTATTTTATCTGGGCTGAGTTGTTTTACTTCTGGGAGGCACATTTTTGGAGTTCAGAGGTAAAGCAACCGAACCTAATGTAAAATCGCCGGCCACAACGGGCTAAATGGACAGGTCACGAAGACCCCAAATGCTCAGATAAGGTTGAGGAAAGGAACCACTGGAAAGCTGTTAGGAGACAGATAGAATCTTCTCGTTATGGCCATCCAGTGTGTTCTTTAACGTGCACACGGCTTGACGTCCCATCCGACGGACGGCGACTTTTTCAAGCCCATTGCTGTCATATACTGACTGAAGGCAGTGAGTTTTGCGGAGAAAATCTCAACACTGGCCCAGGTGGGAATCGAACCTGGGAACTGCAGATTACGAGCCTGGTGCGCTACCGACTGAGCCACCCCATTCAACGTGGGAATTCCAGATTACGAGACTGACGTGAGACCATGATGTGTTTATGCAGTTTCAAAAATCAATTCAATTAATTTTTTAAGTTTGAATGTAATTTGAAAATAAATATTTTCGTAATTTAAATTGAAAATGCAAAAGGAATAATCTCTAAAGAATGAAATGTTCATGTAATAAATGCTCAACTCTTATTTTTAAAAAATGGGGTGGCTCAGTCGGTAGCGCGCCAGGCTCGTAATCTGTAGTTACCAGGTTCGAGTCCCAGCTGGGTCAGCATTGAGATTTATCTCCGCAAAAATTCCATGCCCTGCCCACGGTCAGTAGGGGACACCGATGGGCTTGGAAAGGCCGCCGTCCGTCGGATGGGACGTTAAGCCGTGGCCCCGTGTGCGGGAGAGACATACCCTGTGCACGTTAAAGAACACGCTGGATGGCCTTGACGGGAGGCTACCATCTGTCTCCCAACAGCTGTTCCAGTGGGTCCCCTCCCCCAACCTTCTCTGAGCCTTCGGGTTCCATGTGACCTGCCCATTTAGCCCATGGTGTGCAAAAAAGTGCCGCTCAGAGGTAAAACAACCCAACATTTGAGAGACTGTACGATAGCATATATGGAAGTATGATAATTTTTATTATTCTCGTGTAATGATACTTGGTTACGACACGTTAAGACACTCTTGGTGATAGACAAACATGGATATAGAACTCGAGAAGCAATGACCTTAAAGTGCAATTATATAAAAAATAAATATAATAAATACCCCCTCAAGCAGCTGCTTGCCACAGTGGTCTGACAGGAGCCTGTCAGTTTATATGCCATAGTAGAAGGTCTGAGAGGATGGCAGGACCTCAGCAGAAAAACGACGCAAACAGCCATGCCTTACCCGGGCCTCGAACCCAGGTCATAAAAATATGCATCTATAATTTCAGTTGGGTCGAGTTCTTTAGCGCATAATCAGCTTGAAAGGTGCTTCGCTGTATAGCTGTTGTTACTGCAACCAAAACAACTTCACGTGAATAAATTACAAAGCAATTTTGCTTGGTGCAAAGGGACTGGGATCGAACTCAAGTTCAAAGTCACTTGGGGGGGGCGGGGGTGGCTCAGTCGGTAGCGCGCCAGGCTCATAATCTGTAGTTCCCAGGTTCGAGTCCCAGCTAGGTCAGCGTTGAGATTTATCTCCGCAAAATTCCCTGCCCTGCCCACGGTCAGTAGGGGACACCGATGGGCTTGGAAAGACCGCCGTCCGTCGGATGGGACGTTAAGCCGTGGCCCCGTGTGCGGGAGAGCCATACCCTGTGCACGTTAAAGAACACGCTGGATGGCCTTGACGGGAGGCTACCATCTGTCTCCCAACAGCTGCTCCAGTGGTTCCCCTCCCCCAACCTTCTCTGAGCCTTCGGGGTCCATGTGACCTGGCCATTTAGCCCATGGTGTGCAAAAAAGTGCCGCTCAGAGGTAAAACAACCTAACCCCCTAAAAAGGAAAAAAAAATGTTAAAATCGTGTTCTACTACATCTTCCGAATGCGAGGGCAGAGATTTATGAGTTATTTATCAACCGAAAGCTTGTGATATATGAACGGTCATTGACTACCTCGAGTTTTCTTCCACGCCATTCTTAACCCTGAAACATGAAGACGAAAATTTCACTGGGGTAGATGAAACGAGTCGATCTCAAATTGAAGCATTTGACGGGTAGAAATAAGGTTACGAATTGTCGTTCCCAGAGAAAGAGAATCCTTCTGAAATAATGTCCTTTCTATTATCTTGGGTCTAAATGGCCTTTCTTTCAGGAAAAATCACGAACGAAAGATAATTTTGTAAGTTCAAAGGTCTAATTCGCATATAAAACGGTGTTGACTACATACAAGCGGACTCAGATGTAAGTCTCTGAGTATGTGAGTTTCACGTAAGTGCTTCAGGTGTAAATGTGCTTTCAGTTGGGTTGTTTTACCTCTGAGCGGCACTTTTTTGCACACCATGGGCTAAATGGCCAGGTCACAAGGACCACGAAGGCTCAGAGAAGGTTGGAGGGAGGGGACCCACTGGAACAGCTGTTGGGAGACAGATGGTAGACTCCCGTCAAGGCCATCCAGCGTGTTCTTTAACGTTGGGTTGTTTTACCTCTGAGCGGCATTTTTTTGCACACCATGGGCTAAATGGCCAGATCACAAGGACCACGAAGGCTCAGAGAAAGTTGGGGGAGGGGACCCACTGGAACAGCTGTTGGGAGACAGATGGTAGCCTCCCGTCAAGGCCATCCAGCGTGTTATTTAACGTGCACAGGGTATGGCTCTTCCGCACACGGGGCCACGGCTTAACGTCCCATCCGACGGACGGCGGCCTTTCCAAGCCCATCGGTGTCCCCTACTGACCGTGGGCAGGGCGGGGAATTTTGCGGATATAAATCTCAACGCTGACCCAGCTGGGACTCGAACCTGGGAACTACAGATTACGAGATTGGCGCGCTACCGACTGAGCCACCCCCGCCCCTGTGCTTTCAGATTTGAGAGAAAAGTTTTGGTTGGAAATCTAGAAGTTGGCCGCAGATGAATGAGAGTACTGATAGGTAACTCCCATAAATTCGATGATTTTAATGAAAATCACAGCACCACTTTGGGTCAAGTACCGAATTTTCAAAGAACACTATTCGTTATTTAAGAAAAACTCAGCTTAGGAAATGCAGCTTACATTTCACTTAGAACGTATCACTAGCGGGTACAGTCGCTCAAAAAAGTATCCGAACAATATGGTTGATCACAAAATACAGGAAAAAATATCTGGTAACGTTTTTTTTTTAGAAATTAGTGATCTGGCAACCTTCGTGTCACGTGACACGAAGGTTGCCAGATCACTAATTTCTAAAAAAAAAAACGTTGCCAGATATTTTTTCTGGATTCTGTGATCAACCATATTGTTCGGATACTTTTTTGAGCGACTGTAGGTGGTCATATTATTTTGATACTAGATCGTGTGGGCTCACTCACGGAAATATTGAGCGTGTGTAGTTACCGTTCACAGCAAACTGGAGCGTGTGCAGTAACTGCACACGCTCCAGTTTGCTGTGAACGGTAACTGGAGCGTGTACAGTTGCTGTACACGCTCCAGATATTTTTCCTGAATTCTGTAATCAACCGTGGTGTTCGGATACTTTTTTGAGCGACTGTACTTGTTTCTTTATGATGCAGGAGGTCCCCGTTATCTATGATTAAATGGGACAGAAAAAAACGTCGATTAAAGGGAATCATCTTTAAGCGGGGAATTTCAGCTCATAAAATAAGGGAGGAAGCTGGTAATAAAGACTATGTCATCTGATTGATTACACATATTTTTAAGAAATTACTTTGACTTATCAATTATTTATAAGTTATCGATATGTCTTAAAAATGAGACGCTAATTTTACGTTCTGTGTGTGTCTGTACAGTCGCTCAAAAAGTGTCCGAACACTATAGTTGATTACAGAATTCAGAAAAAATATCTGGCAACGATTTTATTTTAGAAATTAGTGATCTGGCAACCTTCGTGTCACGTGACACGAAGGTTGCCAGATCACTGATTTAAAAAAAAAAAAAAACGTTGCCAGACATTTTTTCTGAATTCTGTAATCAACCATAGTGTTCGGATACTTTTTTGACCGACTGTACTCTCCCTCTAGCGTCTGTGAGAAGTTGAAGATTGTTGGAGAATACTAAGTAACTGTGAAGGAACGCATTTTGCAAGGTCTTGCACCTTTGGAAAAGGCTTCCAAGTAAGTTCCTTTTCCATTTTTGGAAATAACGAAAAATCGCATGATGTGATATCGAGTGAATATGCAGGATGGAGAAGCAGTCTGACTTTTTCTTGCTCCAGATACTTCGTAAGTTGCTGGGTCTTGTGAACACTCGCATAATCATGGAGAAGGAGAACCATTGACACGTCTATTGTTGGACACTGCTCCTTCATCTGAACCTCTTAGCATCACTCTTACTTCTTAACCATTTTAACCATTTTCGGCAAAACAATGTTGGTGTAGTATTGGCCATTTATAGCCTTGTTTGGAGACCACTGCTACCACTCCTTGGAAATTGAAAAAAAAAAAAACCTACTTACATCCTCTTCCAGGAGTAAAAGTCTTGTCGAAGAATTTGCGGACGTAGTTCGTCTTACGCAACCCAAGCATAATTGTCGATCTTTCTGGGAGTTGTATAGTAATAAAACCTGTTTCAATTCTCTTCACCTGTTACAATATGTTTTAACCGTTTGGGGCCACTAGGTTCTAACATTGCCAGCATCTCTTTGCACGAGTCGATCATATAACTTTTTTTGCTGTTCTGTCAGTTTGCGGTGTACAGTCGCTCAAAAAAGTATCCGAACACTATGGTTGATTACAGAATTCGGGAAAAATATCTGGCAACGATTTTTTTAGAAATTAGTGATCTGGCAACCTTCGTGTCACTTGATTACAGAATTCAGGAAAAATATCTGGAGCGTGTACAGCAACTGTACACGCTCCAGTTACCGTTCACATCAAACTGGAGCGTGTGCAGTTACTGCACACGCTCCAGTTTGCTGTGAACGGTAACTGCACACGCTCAATATTTCCGTGAGTGAGCCCACACGATCTAGTATCAAAATAATATGACCACCTACAGTCGCTCCAAAAAGTATCCGAACACTATGGTTGATTACGGAATTCAGAAAAAATATCTGGCAGCGATTTTATTTTAGAAATTAGTGATCTGGCAACCTTCGTGTCACGTGACACGAAGGTTGCCAGATCACTAATTTCTAAAAAAAATCGTTGCCAGATATTTTTTCTGAATTCTGTAATCAACCATAGTGTTCGGATATTTTTTTGAGCGACTGTACCAATTTGGCACAGATCTTTCAGAGCTTTAAATGTTGATGAATAATTGTTCGTACACTTCCAATTGATACACTGACATTAAACGTATTTTATGAACTGTGATATGTGGGTTTTCCTTAATAAGTTCACGAATAGCAGCGATGGTCCTCTCGTTCACGACTTCCTTTGGTTTTCCTGAATATAACTAAAACATCGAGCTAAATATACCTAAAGGATCGAGATGAATGTAATTAAAGGATCGAGCTGAGTAAAGATCCAACACGTAAAATGCAATCATTTGACTAGTTACTAACTATATTTTGAAGTGCTTTGATCCCTTAAAAATTTTAACCTTGTGGCTAGAACCGGACTTGCCCTGACCATTTGCCTTATGGCACAGTCGCTCAAAAAAGTATCCGAAACACTATGGTTGATTACAGAATTCAGAAAAATATCTGGCAACGATTTGTTTTAGAAATTAGTGATCTGGCAACCTTCGTGTCACGTGATTACAGAATTCAGGAAAAATATCTGGAGCGTGTACAGCAACTGTACACGCTCCAGTTACCGTTCACAGCAAACTGGAGCGTGTACAATACGTTTTTCACCCTTGGCTCTAATGTTCTGTTTAAAAAATCGTACAAAATATGTGTGATATATACATCCCATTGTAGAGTCGCTCAAAAAAGTATCCAAACACTATGGTTGATTACAGAATTCAGGAAAAATATCTGGCAACGATTTTTTTAGAAATTAGGGATCTGGCAACCTTCGTGTCACGTGACACGAAGGTTGCCAGATCCCTAATTTAAAAAAAAAAATCGTTGCCAGATATTTTTTCTGAATTCTGTAATCGACCATAGTGTTCGGATACTTTTTTGAGCGACTGTAGGTGGTCATATTATTTTGATACTAGATCGTGTGGGCTCACTCACGGAAATATTGAGCGTGTGCAGTTACCGTTCACAACAAACTGGAGCTTGTGCAGTAACTGCACACGCTCCAGTTTGCTGTGAACGGTAACTGGAGCGTGTACAGTTGCTGTACACGCTCCAGATATTTTCCCCTGAATTCTGTAATCACGTGACACGAAGGTTGCCAGATCACTAATTCCTAAAAAAATCGTTGCCAGATATTTTTTCTGAATTCTGTAATCGACCATAGTGTTCGGATACTTTTTTGAGCGACTGTACTTACTCCCCTGGTTTAAGATATTCAATTGAAATTTTAAGAATATTGGGTGCAGGCGCTATAACATTCAAGGGTTTTCAATTGGAGCAAGAGCATTTTTTATTTTAATAATAATTCCTATTTTATCTGGGCTGGGTTGTTTTACCTCTGGGAGGCACTTTTTTGGAGTTTCAGAGGTAAAGCAACCGAACCTAATGTAAAATCACCGGCCACAACGGGCTAAATGGGCAGGTCACGAAGACCCCAAATGCTCAGATAAGGTTGAGGAAAGGAACCACTGGAAAGCTGTTAGGAGACAGATAGAATCTTCTCGTTATGGCCATCCAGTGTGTTCTTTAACGTGCACACGGCTTGACGTCCCATCCGACGGACGGCGACTTTTCCAAGTCCATTGCTGTCATATATACTGACTGAAGGCGGGGAGTTTTGCGGAGAAAATCTCAACACTGGCCCAGGTGGGACTCGAACCTGGGAACTGCAGATTACGAGCCTGGTGCGCTACCGACTGAGCCACCCCATTCAACGTGGGAATTCCAGATTACGAGACTGACGTGAGACCATGATGTGTTTATGCAGTTTCAAAAATCAATTCAATTAATTTTTTAAGTTTGAATGTAATTTAAAAATAAATATTTTCGTAATTTAAATTGAAAATGCAAAAGGAAAAATCTCTAAAGAATGAAATGTTCATGTAATAAATGCTCAACTCTTATTTTTAAAAAAATGGGGTGGCTCAGTCGGTAGCGCGCCAGGCTCGTAATCTGTAGTTCCCAGGTTCGAGTCCCAGCTGGGTCAGCGTTAAGATTTATCTCCGCAAAATTCCCCACCCTGCCCACGGTCAGTAGGGACACCGATGGGCTAGGAAAGGCCGCCGTCCGTCGGATGGGACGTTAAGCCGTGCCCCCGTGTGCGGGAGAGCCATGCCCTGTGCACGTTAAAGAACACGCTAGATGGCCTTGACGGGAGGCTACCATATGTCTCCCAACAGCTGTTCCAGTGGGTCCCCTCCCCCAACCTTCTCTGAGCCTTCGGGGTCCATGTGACCTGACCATTTAGCCCATGGTGTGCAAAAAAGTGCCGCTCAGAGGTAAAACAACCCAACCCAACTTATTTTTAAAAAAGAAAATTGGGATAATTCTAGTTTCCTCCCAATCGCATTTATCAAGGACATATTACTAAATATAAAGTCCATTTAAACTTTTTTTGTTTTAGACACAATTTTTTTCTTACTGATTGATTGTCCATAAGACTAGGGGAAAAAAAAGTTGTATTTTTTGCTTTAAGGAATAATTGTTTTTGCATTCCATCAGTTTTTGTTACAAAATTCATTGCAAAGGCAATACGTTCGTACCACGAGCTGTATAGGCTCCGACATTGTCGAATTCTCGAAAAAATATGCGGTTAACCCAGGTAGACGCAAGCCCTCTGTGACCGAACTGCGGTTGCTAGGCGACCGACCATCTCACGTGCCATAGCACCGGCAAGTCAGTCCTCTCCGAATCTACAACATTTTGCCGGTGTCGGTTGGCTAAAGAGAGGGCCGTAATTGACCTCTGGGTGCCCGAGTGTGAAGGGAATACGTTGGCTACCCTTCGCGCTTCCTTGAGTAACAATATATAAGTTGGCATATGTGTTAGTCTGGGCTTGGGGGGTAATATACTGGCTGGCATTGGATGTGAAATTGCCCGTGAGAGTTTGAGCTATTTTCCCTTATAGCAGTCGATCTGAAGGCCGCTGTATCTCGTGTGGGGTGGAAATTGGCGGCATTTTGAAGAGATTATCGCCAACACGCGCCGAAAAATCGCCAGAAAATATTTGTGAAATGGCCTAGAACGACTAGCGGTCCATTCTCACGTTTTTTTTTCCCTTTTTGTTTCGCCCCCACATCCTCTTTCTTCTCCTTTTCTCTTCAGCGAGACCCATTTTTCTGTTTCTCTTTTTTCCCCCTACTGGTCATTACAGGGTGTGGGGCAAAATTACCTGTCTTGGTCAGACGCGGTTTGGAACAGCACAAATTCGACGGAAGAAAATGCCGATGAGGAAGAAGAGCAAGAGAAGAATGAGGAGGAGGAGGAAATGGAGTTGAGTGTGGCGATGGCAGCGGGAGGAAGGATGGAGAAGGAAGCAGAGCGAGCGAGAGAAAGAGAGGACGGAGCGGTGATAAAGAGGAGCAAGTGGAAAGCTAAGGCAATTATGACTCCGTTCTTTACGCTTTGGTAGACGCAGAAAAGACGTGCATGTGTGGCGATAGAGTCGTCAGCGGTTGGATGCAGGGATGGTGGGCACTCACCGTAGCATGCAGTCAGCCGCCGCTCGCGATAATTTGCCCTCTTATCTGACTTGGAGGAGAAGATTGGGAGGAACCTTTGTAATTTGCTCCCGGAACTTCGGCAATGGTGTCTGATACAGCGTTTAGTGGATAGTGGTTGTGTCTGCGTGTGAGACGCCAGCAGGAGTTTAATAGTTGTCTGTGACTGTATGACACTTTGGAAATTGTGTGAGATACATTCATACATGTACATCTGTGAGCAGTTTTATTGTAAATAGTGATATGTGTGAGTAGGGGGAGCAATTTAATTGATGGAAGTTTTGTTTACAAGATTTAGTTGTTTGTGGTCTTCGACATTGTGTGGGGGCGGGGGTGGCTCAGTCGGTAGCGCGCCAGGCTCATAATCTGCAGTTCCCAGGTTCGAGTGCCAGCTAGGTCAGCGTTGAGATTTATCTCCGCAAAATTCCCCGAACTGCCCACGGTCAGTAGGGGACACCGATGGGCTTGGGAAGGCCGCCGTCTATCGGATGGGACGTTAAGCCGTGGCCCCCGTGTGCGGGAGAGCCATACCCTGTGCACGTTAAAGAACACGCTGGATGGCCTTGACGGGAGGCTACCATCTGTCTCCCAACAGCTGTTCCAGTGGGTCCCCTCCCCCAACCTTCTCTGAGCCTTCGGGGTCCATGTGACCTGGCCATTTAGCCCATGGTGTGCAAAAAAGTGCCGCTCAGAGGTAAAACAACCCAACCCAACTCGACATTGTGTTTTAATGATTGTTTGACATTGTTGCAAGTTGTGTAAGATACATACTCGTATATCTGTGAGCCGTTTATTGTAAATTAATATTGGTGGTGTAATTAAAATATTTGCATGGATAACTGATGGATTTTAGGTGTTTGTTGCTCATAATAAATGTTTGATTATCTTATCTGAAATTTAAATTTTTTAACTTGCAAGAAAATGAATGAAGGACATATATGCGTAGAGGAGACGGAAATGAAATTCTACCTGTAGAACATTCTTTGAGTAGCAGAAATAGCCTTCAAAAGTCTAATGAAATTAAGCGTAGATTTGGTTGGTTGTTTTACCTCTGACCGGCACTTTTTGCACACAATGGGTTAAATGGCCAGGTCACAAGGACCTCGAAGGCTCAGAGAAGGTTGGGGAGGGGACCCACTGGAACAGCTGTTGAGAGACAGATGGTAGCTTCCCGAGAAAGCCATCCAGTGCGTTCATTAACGTGCACAGGATATGGCTCTCCCGCACACGGGACTACGGCTTAACATCCCATCCGACGGGCGGCCGCCTTTCCAAGCCGACCGGTGTCCCCTACTGACCGTGGGCAGGGCGGGGAGTTTTGCGGAGATAAATCTCAACACTGACCCAGCTGGGACTCGAACCTGGGAAATGCAGATTACGAGCCTGGCGCCACCCCCCCCTATTAAGCATAGAAAAAAATATTTATTTTATATTCGCACAATAACGATTAATAATACGCCATAGATGAAATCTGTAGGGAGAGAGAGATCTCAGAAGAAACACAAAATTGGATATTCGGAAATGGAACCCAAATCTTTTGAATCCACAGCCAAGTGTGACCACAAGAAACGGCTAGTTTTAAAACAGAGTTAAGTGACTGAAAATGTTGTTGGCCTATCTTTCGTTTGGAGGCGGGAGTGACTCAGTCGGTAGTACGCCAGATTCGTAATCTACAGTTCACAGGTTCAAATCTCCAATCGTACAGTCGCTCAGAAAAGTATCCGAACACTATGGTTGATTACAGAATTCAGAAAAAATATCTGGCAACGATTTTTTTTAGAAATTAGTGATCTGGCAACCTTCGTGTCACGTGATTACAGAATTCAGGAAAAATATCTGGAGCGTGTACAGCAACTGTACACGCTCCAGTTACCGTTCACAGCAAACTGGAGCGTGTGCAGTTACTGCACACGCTCCAGTTTGCTGTGAACGGTAACTGCACACGCTCAATATTTCCGTGAGTGAGCCCACACGATCCAGGTCTTTGTGAGCTCACACGATCCAATGTGCTGTGAACATTAACCGCAACCGCTCCAGTTTGCCGTGAACGGTAACTGCACACGCTCAATATTTCCGTGAGTGAGCCCACACGATCTAGTATCAAAATAATATGACCACCTACAGTCGCTCAAAAAAGTATCCGAACACTATGGTTGATTACAGAATTCAGAAAAAATATCTGGCCACGATTTTTTTTAGAAATTAGTGATCTGGCAACCTTCGTGTACAGCAACTGTACACGCTCCAGTTACCGTTCACAGCAAACTGGAGCGTGTGCAGTCACTGCACACGCTCCAGTTTGCTGTGACTGCACACGCATGTTACTGCACACGCTCAATATTTCCGTGAGTGGGCCCACACGATCCAGGTCTTTGTGAGCTGACACGTGACACGAAGGTTACCAGATCACTAATTTCTAAAAAAAATCGTTGCCAGATATTTTTTCTGAATTCTGTAATCCACCATAGTGTTCGGATACTTTTTTGAGCGACTGTACCAACATCAAGATTTATTTCCGTAATCCCTATGATCTGCTAATTTAGCCACTGTTTCAAAAAAGTACCGCTCAGAGATAAAAAAAACAAATAGAATTAAGATTTATTAGGAAAACAGTCAACTTCAGGTTGTAAGGGACCACAGCTTAAACTTTCCCAATAAACACTTGAAGAGCGAAATGAGGCTTACAACTGAGGTGGGAATCCGAATTGGAAAACAAGAAAGCAAAACTCTTCTGTTGCCTTGGCTTTTACTCTGGTGGGTGAAGTGACGATTGCTTTAGAAAGCTTTCAACAGATCTGCTGAAATTTAATAGATTTTTTTGTGTGGAGGATTTGGGTTGGGTTTTTTTACCTCTGAGCGGCACTTTTTTGCACACCATGGGCTAAATGGCCAGGTCACATGGACCCCGAAGGCTCAGAGAAGGTTGGGGGAGGGGACCCACTGGAACAGCTGTTGGGAGACAGATAAGTAGCCTCCCGTCAAGGCCATCCAGCGTGTTCTTTAACGTGCACAGGGTATGGCTCTCCCGCACAGGGGGCCACGGCTTAACGTCCCATCCGACGGACGGCGGCCTTTCCAAGCCCATCGGTATCCCCTACTGACCGTGGGCAGGGCGTGGAATTTTGCGGAGATAAATCTCAACGCTGACCCAGCTGGGACTCGAACCTGGGAACTACAGATTACGAGCCTGGCGCGCTACCGACTGAGCCACCCCCGCCCCTTGTGTGGAGGAGAAACCAGAACTCGGAAAGCAATTTAGTAATGGGAGTGATATTTTTATTTCGTACTAGCTAAACCGTACTCGGCGCTGCCTGGGTGTCACTTTTCAGTTTTATTATAATAATAAGGTTACTAACAGCATAGGGGGTGGCTCAGTCGGTAGCGCGCCAGGCTCGTAATCTGTAGTTCTCAGGTTCGAGTCCCAGCTGGGTCAGCGTTGAGATTTATCTCCGCAAAATTCTCCGCCCTGCACACGGTCAGTAGGGGACACCGATGGGCTTGGAAAGGCCGCCGTCCGTCGGATGGGTCGTTAAGACGTGGCTCCGTGTGCGGGAGAGACATACCCTGTGCACGTTAAAGAACACGCTGGATGGCCTTGACGGGAGGCTACCATCTGTCTCTCAACAGCTGTTCCAGTGGGTCTCCTCCCCCAACCTTCTCTGAGCCTTCGGGGTCCATGTGATCTGGCCATTTAGCCCATGGTGTGCAAAAAAGTGCCGCTCAGATGTAAAACAACCCAACTAACATCATATATTTGTAATACTCTTATTAACCCAAGAGCATCTAAGCTCATGTAGGTTAACTTACAAATTATTTAAATACATAATTTTGGCAACATTGACACTCAACTTTACATAAAAAAATATATATATATACAAAAACAATAAAGAATTTATAAAAACGAATTAAAGTTTTTTTTTACTTTAACACTGAAAACAGGCTGTCGGCATTTGTAAGTTGAAAACAGTTTAAAAAGTTACATTTGAAAACAGTTTGTCAGCAGTGAGAGATGCATAAAACTAGTTTCATTTCGAATTATAATCGATAAAGAATTAAAAATTTTAGGGGCCAAATAATCCAAGTGTTTGTGCATAATTTCTTTATTTGCAAGTGGCAACAGAAACCTTTTCCCATTATCTCGCATAGAATAATTTGTATAATGCAGCACTGCATTATTGTTTTTAAAGAAGTCATTTAATGTTCTATAAACAAATAAGTGTCTCAGTGGAAATACACCTGAAATGGCATACTTACAAAAGATTGTAACAGTTTTATATTTATTTGGTAAAATTTGGAATATAAATTTATTTTGCATTGAGATTAGACTCCTTAATGATGAAATGTATGTTCCTCCCCAACTTGTAATACCATACTGTATAGCAGGGTTCGGATGGGTTGTTTTAAATCTGAGCGGGACTTTTTTGCACACCATGGGCTAAATGGCCAGGGTTGGGTTGGGTTGTTTTACCTATGAGTGGCACTTTTTTGCACACCATGGGCTAAATGGCCAGGTCACATGGACCCCGAAGGCTCAGAGAAGGTTGGGGGAGGGGACCCACTGGGACAAGCTGTTAGGAGACAAATGGTAGCCTCCCGTTAAGACAATCCAGCGTGTTCTTTAACGTGCACAGGGTATGGCTCTCCCGCACACGGGGCCACGGCTTAACGTCCCATCCGACGGACGGCGGCCTTTCCAAGCCCATCGGTGTCCCCTACTGACCAAGGGCAGGGAGGGCAATTTTTGCGGAGTTAAATCTCAACGCTGGCGCAGCTGGGTCTGGAAACCGGAAACTACAGATTACGAGCTTGGCGCGCTACCGACTGAGCCACCCCCGCCCCATCAGGTATGTTAATCGGGTTCGTTTCCATAATAAAATATTTCTGTTACAAAAACAGACGTCGTCTAAAAGTGTGAATGACCACACCTCATGCAACACACCTCATGAAGAAGGAAGGCACGCTGTTAACCAAATTATTCTACCAGAATGAGAGCAATGGAAATGCCGCGGTATGAAAGTATCGATGTGTGAAAAGTCTGTGGAGAAGACCCCTGACGTCAGTGGTGTTAAGGAAGAAGGTGAAGAAGTTTGAAGCAACTGGTGATTTGGGAGTGGCACCAGGAAGAAGACGGCTGTCCAATGCAGAAGACCTGGTGGATGAGGTGATGGTTGCCATGACAGCCCGTGCTGGAAGTGACATGCAGTCAGCAGTGTCACGATTTTTGGGGTGGGTTGGGTTGTTTTACCTCTGAGCGGCACTTTTTTTGCACACAATGGGCTAAATAGCCAGGTCACAAAGACCCGAAGGCTCAGAGAATGTTGGGGGGAGGGGACCCACTGGAACAGCTGTTGGGAGACAGATGGTAGCCTCCCGTCAAGACCATCCAGCGTGTTCTTTAATGTGCACAGGGTATGGCTCTCCCATACACGGGGCCACGGCTTAACGTATTATCCTACGGACGGCGGCTTTCCAAGCCCATCGGTGTCCCTTACTGACCGTGGGCAGTGCGGGGAGTTTTGCGGAGATAAATCTCAATACTGACCCAGCTGGGACTCGAACATGGGAACTACAGATTACGAGCCTGGCGCGCTACCGACTGAGTCACCCCCGGCCCACACGATATTTGGACTTTCCATGGTGCGTAAAGTGCTAAAGCGTGTTGTGGAATGGTACCATTATAATACAAAGAGAAGAAAAATCAAAAACATCAATAATATCTGCAAAAAAATAAATAAATAAGTAAATAACACTCCATTTAAAGCGGATCTTCCCACGTTAAACGGGGGTTACAATTCATAAGATGCAAGAACTGTGATTGCCTGACGCTATATTGCACCGATTTTGCTCTCCATTTTCTAACATGGACGGAGGTGGATGACACGTGACTGTGTGTGGTATTGTGGACCGACGAGGCGTACTTCATGGTGGCGTTAACACACAGAACTGTCGCCTATGGGAGGCGTCAACTCCATGTGTTATGCATGAAAGCTCTCTTCAGCTCCTGTATTCCGCAAAACTCATCGCCCTGCCCACGGTCAGTAGGGGACCAATGGGCTTGGAAAGGCCACCGTCCGTCGGATGGGATGTTAAGCCGTGGCCCCGTGTGCGGGAGAGCCATACCCTGTGCACGTTAAAGAACACGTTGGATGGCCTTGACGGGAGGCTACCATCTGTCTCCCAACAGTTGTTCCAGTGGATCCCCTCCCCCAACCTTCTCTGAGCCTTCGGGGTCCATGTGACCTGGCCATTTAGCCCATGGTGTGCAAAAAAGTGCCGCTCAGAGGTAAAACAACCCAACCCAGCTCCTGTATATTACAGCGTGCTGTGGCTTCATTACAGACATCATTGTTGGGGTGTTCTTTGAAGAGGCTACACCTAATGGTCCAGTGCGCTGTACCATAACAGGCACCCATTACTTTGATTTTATCCACCATCATGTGATTCCTGCCCTCCAGGAATGGCAGTGTCTGGACGTCACAGTGTTCATTCAAGATGGTGTGTCTCTACATATTAGTCGGCAGGCAAAGTATTGCTGTATACAACATTCGGTGATGAGCTCTTAGTTTCTCGAGCTTTTCTTCAGGCTTGGCCATCATGCTCATCATAACTGAATCTTTGTGGTTTCTTGGGCTATCTCAAGGACCAAGTTTATCGTGGCTAATCCGAAACTTGCTTCGCTTGCTGATCTGAAGGCCAGCATTACATAGGAAGTGACTAATATCCACAGTGATGTGCTCCAAGCAACCATGAGCCATGTAGTCCTTCGCTTCCAGCACATCCTCTGCACCTAAGGAGAGCATATTAAACTGTTTTGCAACAGATATATGTATGAAATCTGCACCTTCCTTTATTGTTTTGCCTGCATCCCTTGATTTCTTACCTGCACCTTTTTTTTATTGTGTTTGCTTGCATCCCTTTATTTCTTACTTTCACCTCCTTTATTGTGTTTGCCTGCACCTCTTTATTTCTTACCTGCACCTACCTTTATTGTATTTGCCTGCACCTCTTTATTTCTTAGCTATACCTTCCTTTATTGTGTTTGCCTGCACCCCTTTATTTCATACCTGCACCTTCCTTTATTGTTTTGCCTGCACCCCTTTATTGTGGTTGCTTGTACCTTCCTTTATTGTGTTTGCCAGCATCCCTTTATTTCTTACCTGCACCTTCCTTTATTGTATTTGCCTGCACCTCTTTATTTCTTACCTATACCTTCCTTTATTGTGTTTGCCTGCACCCCTTTATTTCATACCTGCACCTTCCTTTATTCTTTTGCCTGCACCCCATTATTGTGTTTGCTTGTACCTTCCTTTATTGTGTTTGCCAGCATCCCTTTATTTCTTACCTGCACCTTCCTTTATTGTATTTGCCTGCACCTCTTTATTTCTTACCTATACCTTCCTTTATTGTGTTTGCCTGCACCCCTTTATTTCATACCTGCACCTTCCTTTATTGTTTTGCCTGCACCCCTTTATTGTGTTTGCTTGTACCTTCCTTTATTGTGTTTGCCTGCATCCCTTTAATTATTACCTGCACCTTCCTTTATTGTATTTGCCTGCACCTCTTTATTTCTTACCCAAAGCTTCCTTTATTGTGTTTACCTGCACCCCTTTATTCCATACCTGCACCTTCCTTTACTTTTTGTGTGCACCCTTTTATTGTGTTTGCCTGTATCCCTTTATTTCTTACCTGCACCTTCCGTTATTGAGTTTGCCTGCATCCCTTTATTTCTTACCTGCACCTTCCTTTATTGTATTTGCCTGCACCTCTTTATTTCTTACCTATACCTTCCTTTATTGTGTTCGCCTGCACCCCTTTATTCCATACTTCGACCTTCCTTTATTGTTTTGCCTTCACCCCTTTATTGTGTTTGCCTGTACCTTCCTTTATTTTGTTTGCCTGTACCATCCTTTATTTTCTTTGCCTGTACCTTCCTTTTATTGTGTTTGCCTGCATTCCTTTATTTCTTTCCTGCACCTTCCTTTATTGTGTTTGCCTGTATCCCTTTATTTCTTTCCTGCACCTTCCTTTATTGTGTTTGCCTGCATCCCTTTATTTCTTACCTGCACCTTCCTTTTTTGTGTTGGCCTGCATCCCTTTATTGTGTTTGCCTGTACCTTCCTTTATTTTGTTTGTCTGTACCTTCCTTTATTTTGTTTGCCTGTACCATCCTTTATTTTCTTTGCCTGTACCTTCCTTTTATTGTGTTTGCCTGCATCCCTTTATTTCTTTCCTGCACCTTCCTATATTGTGTTTGCCTGCATCCCTTTATTTCTTACCTGCACCTTCCTTTATTGTTTTGCCCGCACCCCTTTATTGTGTTTGCCTGCATCCCTTTATTTCTTTCCTGTACCTTCCTTTATTGTGTTTGCCTGCATCCCTTTATTTCTTACCTGCACTTTCCTTTATTGTGTTTGCCTGCATCCCTTTATTTCTTACCTGCACTTTCCTTTATTGTGTTTGCCTGCATCCCTTTATTTCTTTCCTGCATCTTCCTATATTGTGTTTGCCTGCATCCCTTTATTTCTTACCAGCACCTTCGTTTATTGTGTTTGCCTGCATCCCTTTATTTCTTACCTGCACCTTCCTTTATTGTGTTTGCCTTCATCCCTTTATTTCTTTCCTGCACCTTCCTATATTGTGTTTGCCTGCATCCCTTTATTTCTTACCAGCACCTTCGTTTATTGTGTTTGCCTGCATCCCTTTATTTCTTTCCTGTACCTTCCTTTATTGTGTTTGCCTGCATTCCTTTATTTCTTACTTGCACATTCCTTTATTGTGTTTGCCTGCATCCCTTTATTTCTTACCTGCGCCTTCCTTTATTGTATTTGCTTGCACCTCTTTATTCCATACCTGCATCTTTCTTTATTGTTTTGCCCGCACCCCTTTATTGTGTTTGCCTGCATTCCTTTATTCCTTACCTGCACCTTTCTCTATTGTGTTTGCAGCGACCCTGGTAGCGAAATTCAGAACTATATTTTTTTTTCTTCGATAAATAGCTTCTCCACGTTCTCATTAAGTTATCTACCAAATTTCGTTGTGGTATCTCCTTTCATCACCGCTCCAGAGACTAGTATAGGAAAACGTATTTTAAAAGTACCCTTGAAAAACCACTCAGGAACAAAAAATGCGAAATTTTATCCTAATCCAGAAAGTTTGATATTGAAAAAGGAAGTAACATTCGTTATCTGCAATAAAAATAGGATGAAAACCCATACAGGTCTGAAATAGGCCTCTCTGCATTATCGATGCAGATTTCTCTATTGTAGGTGGGGGAGATCCCCCTCCCCACCCACAATGGAGTGTGATTAGAAATTAGTGATCTGGCACCCTTCGTGATACACGAAGGATGCCAGATCATTAATTTCTAAAAATATCGTTGCCAGACATTTTTTCTGAATTATGTTATCAACCATAGTGTTCGGATATTTTTTAATATATATAATGCGTATGAATATATAATGCAATGAATATGGAGCGTGTGCAGTTACCGTTCACAGCAAACTGGAGCGGTTACGGTTGATGTTCACAGCACATTGGATCGTGTGAGCTCACAAACATCTGGATCATGTGGGCTCACTCACGGAAATATTGAGCGTTTGCAGTTACCGTTCACAGCAACCTGGAGCGTGTGCAGTAACTGCACACGCTCCAGTTTGCTGTGAACGGTAACCGGAGCGTGTACAGTTGCTGTACATGCTCCAGATATTTTTCCTGAATTCTGTAATCACGTGACACGAAGGATGCCAGATCACTAATTTCTAAAAAAATCGTTGCCAAATATTTTTTGTGAATTCTGTAATCAATAACAGTGTTTGGATATTTTTTTGAGCGATGGTAACCCCCGTTTAACGTGGGAGATGCCGTTTATCGTGGGAAGATCCGCTTTAAACGGAGTATTATATACTTATTTATTTATTTTTTTGCAGATATTATTGACGTTTTTGATTTTTCTTCTCTTTGTATTATAATGGATATTTGGTTTCAACAAAAATAATTATAATTCACAGTTTTCATTAAAAATCACATCAGTAATTAGATAAATGTGTGCATTAATAAACGATTAGTTAATTTTAGAATTTATTTCTTAAGAGGAAATATTATAGCTTGGTTTGATTTGCTTACCTCCGTTTTTTCGGAACTTTTCATTAACTGATCGCAACTTCATCTTTTCATTAACTTATCGCAACTATCTCTCTCGTGAAAAATCATTAGCACTCGTGAAAAATGGTTAGCACGCTCTTCCAACAAATCCATGCATTAATTCTGCAGTGAAAGGACGTCCCCTAAAACTTTAATTGTCAACACTCTTTCTGAATCAGATTCTTGTTGTTCTTGCTCAGAAAAATTCGGACTGTAACGTCTGTAAAAATTCTTGTTTTTTTACAAATACAACATCCGACCGGACTTATAGACCAAATATTTACGCGTATTTTACTAGGTACACGATTTTTTAAAGACATTTTACTGAAAAGAGAGGGAAAAAAACTCTTTTTAGCGAACCTACGAGTCCTTATTAAACAGCGTTACTTGTATACAACCTCTTTGAAATGGTAATGATTAAATTTATCGACACTTATCCTCTTCGATGAGAAGAGCGATTTTAACGCAATGAACCAAATCAGTTTCCATGTGAAGTCGAAATATGAAACCTCTGAAGGAGATTAAAACAGAAAAACAAGGTTATTTAGATTTAAAACGTATCAAGAAGAAATCTACGATTTTACTTAGCATACAACCTGAACTTTACGCGAAAATTAAATTCTCTTCACTTCCTTCAGAAAATCGTTCCTAATTTAAAACAATCTTTCTGCTGACTAAATCTCCAGAGTTCAAAATTCCACACAAGTCGACCGTTAGACAAATTTTCGTCGTCTTCGATTAGAATTGATTGAAACCAATAAGCAACTTACAAATATAGTTACACCATATTGAGGCCTCAGTTTCTAGCTTCGATGTCTACGATTCTAATCAGCATACAGCCTGAACTTTACGCGAAAATTAAATTCTCTTCACTTCCTTCAGAAAATCGCTCCTAATTTAAACAATTCTTTCTGCTGACTATACCTCCACCGTTCGAAATTCCACACAAGTCGAACGCAATGAAACTGAGACAAATTTTCGTCGTCTTCCATTAGAATTGATTGAAACCAATAAGCAACTTACAAATATAGTTACACCATCTTGAGGCCTCAGTTTCTAGCTTCGATGTCTACGATTCTACTTAGCATACAACCTGAACTTTACGCGAAAAATAAATTCTCTTCACTTCCTTCAGAAAATTGCTTCTAATTTAAACAAATCTTTCTGCTGACTATATCTCCACCGTTCGAAATTCCACAGAAGTCGACCGTTAGAGAAATTTTCGTCGTCTTCGATTAGTTCTGCTGACTACATCTCCAGAGTTCGAAATTCCACACAAGTCGATCGTTAGAGAAATTTTCGTCGTCTTCCATTAGAATTGATTGAAACCAATAAGCAACTTACAAATATAGTTACACCATCTTGAGGCCTCAGTTTCTAGCTTCGATGTCTACGATTCTACTTAGCATACAACCTGAACTTTACGCGAAAATTAAATTCTCTTCACTTCCTTCAGAAAATTGCTTCTAATTTAAACAAATCTTTCTGCTGACTATATCTCCAGCGTTCGAAATTCCACACAAGTCGACCGTTAGACAAATTTTCGTCGTCTTCGATTAGAATTGATTGAAACCAAAAAACAACTTAAAAATATAGTTACACCATCTTGAGGCCTCAGTTTCTAGCTTCGATGTCTACGATTCTACTTAGGATACAACCTGAACTTTACGCGAAAAATAAATTCTCTTCATTTCCTTCAGAAAATTGCTTCTAATTTAAACAAATCTTTCTGCTGACTATATCTCCACCGTTCGAAATTCCACAGAAGTCCACCGTTAGAGAAATTTTCGTCGTCTTCGATTAGTTCTGCTGACTAAATCTCCAGAGTTCGAAATTCCACACAAGTCGATCGTTAGACAAATTTTCGTCGTCTTCCATTACAATTGATTGAAACCAATAAGCAACTTACAAATATAGTTACACCATCTTGAGGCCTTAGTTTCTAGCTTCGGTGTCTACGATTCTACTTAGCATTCAACCTGAACTTTTCGCGTAAATTAAATTCTCTTCACTTCCTTCAGAAAATTGCTCCTAATTTAAACAAATCTTTCTGCTGACTATATCTCCAGCGTTCGAAATTCCACACAAGTCGACTGTTAGACAAATTTTCGTCGTCTTCCATTAGAATTGATTGAAACGAATAAGCAACTTACAAATATAGCTACACCATCTTGAGGGCTCAGTTTCTAGCTTCGATGTGTACGATTTTACTTAGCATACAACCTGAACTATACGCGAAAATTAAATTCTCTTCACTTCGTTCAGAAAATCGCTTCTAATTTAAACAAATCTTTCTGCTGTTTAAATCTCCAGCGTTCGAAATTCCACACAAGTCGACCGTTAGACAAATTTTTGTCGTCTTCCATTAGAATTCATTGAAACCAATAAGCAACTTATAAATATAGTTACACCATCTTGAGGCCTCAGTTTCTAGCTTCGATGAGGGGGGGGGTGTCTCAGTCGGTAGCGCGCCAGACTCGTAATCTGTAGTTCCCAGGTTCGAGTCCCAGCTGGGTCAGCGTTGAGATATTTCTCCGGAAAATTCCCTGCCCTGCCCACGGTCAGTAGGGGACACCGATGGGCTTGGAAAGGCCGCCGTCCGTCGGATGGGACGTTAAGCCGTTGCTCCGTGTGCGGGAGAGCCATACCCTGTGCACGTTAAAGAACACGCTGGATGGCCTTGACGGGAGGCTACCATCTGTCTCCCAACAGCTGTTCCAGTGGGTTCTCTCCCCCAGCCTTCTCTAAGCCTTTGGGGTCCATGTGACTAGGCCATTTAGCCCATGGTGTGCAAAAAAGTGCCGCTCAGAGGTAAAACAACCCAACCCTAGCTTCGATGTCTACGATTTTACTTAGCATACAACCTGAACTTTACGCGAAAAATAAATTCTCTTTACTTCATTCAGAAAATCGCTTCTAATTTAAACAAATCTTTCTGCTGACAAAATCTCCAGAGTTCGAAATTCCACACAAGTCGACCGTTAGACAAAATTTCGTCGTCTTACATTAGAATTGATTGAAACCAATAAGTAACTTAGAAATATAGTTATACCATCTCGAGGGCTCAGTTTCTAGCTTCGATATCTACGATTTTACTTAGCATACAACCTGAACTTTACGCGAAAAATAAATTCTCTTCACTTCCTTCAGAAAATTGCTTCTAATTTAAACAAATCTTTCTGCTGACTATATCTCCACCGTTCGAAATATCACAGAAGTCGACCGTTAGAGAAATTTTCGTCGTCTTCGATTAGTTCTGCTGACTAAATCTCCAGAGTTCGAAATTCCACACAAGTCGATCGTTAGAGAAATTTTCGTCGTCTTCCATTAGAATTGATTGAAACCAATAAGCAACTTACAAATATAGTTACACCATCTTGAGGCCTCAGTTTCTAGCTTCGATGTCTACGATTTCACTTAGCATACAACCTGAACTTTACGCGAAAATTAAATTCTCTTCACTTCGTTCAGAAAATCGCTTCTAATTTAAACAAATCTTTCTGCTGACTATATCTCTAGCGTTCGAAATTCCACACCAGTCGACCGTTAGACAAATTTTCGTCGTCTTCGATTAGAATTGATTGAAACCAAAAAACAACTAAAAATATAGTTACACCATCTTGAGGCCTCAGTTTCTAGCTTCGATGTCTACGATTCTACTTAGCATACAACCTGAACATTACGCGAAAAATAAATTCTCTTCACTTCCTTCAGAAAATTGCTTCTAATTTAAACAAATCTTTCTGCTGACTATATCTCCACCGTTCGAAATTCCACAGAAGTCCACCGTTAGAGAAATTTTCGTCGTCTTCCATTAGAATTGATTGAAACCAATAAGCAACTTACAAATATAGTTACACCATCTTCAGGCCTCAGTTTCTAGCTTCGATGTCTACGATTTCACTTAGCATACAACCTGAACTTTACGCGAAAATTAAATTCTCTTCACTTCGTTCAGAAAATCGCTTCTAATTTAAACAAATCTTTCTGCTGACTATATCTCTAGCGTTCGAAATTCCACACCAGTCGACCGTTAGACAAATTTTCGTCGTCTTCGATTAGAATTGATTGAAACCAAAAAACAACTAAAAATATAGTTACACCATCTTGAGGCCTCAGTTTCTAGCTTCGATGTCTACGATTCTACTTAGCATACAACCTGAACATTACGCGAAAAATAAATTCTCTTCACTTCCTTCAGAAAATTGCTTCTAATTTAAACAAATCTTTCTGCTGACTATATCTCCACCGTTCGAAATTCCACAGAAGTCCACCGTTAGAGAAATTTTCGTCGTCTTCAATTAGTTCTGCTGACTAAATCTCCAGAGTTCGAAATTCCACACAAGTCGATCGTTAGACAAATTTTCGTCGTCTTCCATTAGAATTGATTGAAACCAATAAGCAACTTACAAATATAGTTACACCATCTTGAGGCCTTAGTTTCTAGCATCGGTGTCTACGATTCTACTTAGCATTCAACCTGAACTTTTCGCGTAAATTAAATTCTCTTCACTTCCTTCAGAAAATTGCTTCTAATTTAAACATATCTTTCTGCTGACTATATCTCCAGCGTTCGAAATTCCACACAAGTCGACTGTTAGACAAATTTTCGTCGTCTTACATTAGAATTGATTGAAACGAATAAGCAACTTACAAATATAGTTACACCATCTTGAGGGCTCAGTTTCTAGCTTCGATGTGTACGATTTTACTTAGCATACAACCTGAACTTTACGCGAAAATTAAATTCTCTTCACTTCGTTCAGAAAATCGCTTCTAATTTAAACAAATCTTTCTGCTGTCTAAATCTCCAGCGTTCGAAATTCCACACAAGTCGACCGTTAGACAAATTTTCGTCGTCTCCATTAGAATTCATTGAAACCAATAAGCAACTTACAAATATAGTTACACCATCTTGAGGCCTCAGTTTCTAGCTTCGATGAGGGCGGGGGTGTCTCAGTCGGTAGCGCGCCAGACTCGTAATCTGTAGTTCCCAGGTTCGAGTCCCAGCTGGGTCAGCGTTGAGATATTTCTCCGGAAAATTCCCTGCCCTGCCCACGGTCAGTAGGGGACACCGATGGGCTTGGAAAGGCCGCCGTCCGTCGGATGAGACGTTAAGCCGTTGCACCGTGTGCGGGAGAGCCATACCCTGTGCACTTTAAAGAACACGCTAGATGGCCTTGACGGGAGGCTACCATCTGTCTCCCAACAGCTGTTCCAGTGGGTCCTCTCCCCCAGCCTTCTCTGAGCCTTTGGGGTCCATGTGACTAGGCCATTTAGCCCATGGTGTGCAAAAAAGTGCCGCTCAGAGGTAAAACAACCCATCCCTAGCTTCGATGTCTACGATTTTACTTAGCATACAACCTGAACTTTACGCGAAAAATAAATTCTCTTTACTTCATTCAGAAAATCGCTTCTAATTTAAACAAATCTTTCTGCTGACAAAATCTCCAGAGTTCGAAATTCCACACAAGTCGACCGTTAGACAAATTTTCGTCGTCTACCTGTAGAATTGATTGAACCACTAAGCAACTTACAAATATAGTTACACCATCTTGAGGCCTCAGTTTCTAACTTCGATGTCCACGATTCTACTTAGCATACAACCTGATACGCGAAAATTAAATTCTCTTCACTTCCTTCAGAAAATCGCTTCTAATTTAAACAAATCTTTCTGCTGACAAAATCTCCAGAGTTCGAAATTCCACACAAGTCGACCGTTAGACAAATTTTCGTCGTCTTCCTTTAGAATTGATTGAAACCACTAAGCAACTTACAAATATAGTTACACCATCTTGAGGCCTCAGTTTCTAGCTTCAATTTTAGGGCCGAATTTCTCCCTATATGTCTCTTTCTCTCTCTCTCTCTCCTGCTTGTTCCTCTTTCCTGACATCTCCACATTCCCTCTCCCAGAAGTGTCCTTTCTAGGGAGCCACCAGTTGACGGCGGGGTCAACTCGGTCCCGCCGGTGGCTTGCGGCAAGAGCCGTGTCACAACAGAAAGCACTTGGCACTCCATCTCTTGGGGGGAATCCATCCTCATTACTAGACGGCCGGGGACCCGTGGGGACTCCGGCGGCCCATCCCTCATCTTCCTAACGACGCTCGGCCTCGGTGGCAAAGCCCGCCCGGGCGCGCATTAAGGTTTAATGTTCGTGCGACCAAATCAATTCTCCTGGCGCTGTCAGCGAGAGCAGCACCATTACCGGCCGTCGCCGACATCTGCTGGAACCTGGTGTGCTGCCGTCAAGCATCTTCACCATCTGCTGCCATTGCACTCTCTTCTCTGTCGTCAGAGCTCACGCTCTCTATTGCCACTCTTTCACTCTCTTTTGCTCTCTGAAGCTGAGTGACCTGACTTCACGCAGAATAGCAAGCTGGTCTCGGTGTCTGCATAGATGTCTATTTTCTAGATACCTGTTTGTTGGCCTGTCTTCTCTGTTTTTCAATCGATTTGTTTATTTAACGTTTCATTTGCAAATATACTCGACGTTACTCTCATGGAGATGGTTTCGTCTTATGTCAACAGCGGGCTCATTAACTTCTTAAAGAGCTTTTTTTTTTCCTTAATGGAAAAATGCTACTGAAGATGAATTAAACATCTCAATAAAATCCTACATTTTACAATTCTTTAGATGTAAATCGGAGAAGTCAGTTCGCTGAGACAAAATTTTAAAGAAAATTGAAGCTCTGTTTGCTGAGTGTTTTTTATATTCATTATCTTTCGTTTTAATTTAATATTGTTTTTTAATAGCTCTATTTTGTGTTATATTTAATCACAGAGGAAAGTTATACATAATTTCTATTTCAATATATGCATGTTAATGGCACGCAACTTTGTTGATTTATGTCTATGAGAATGGCAACTTATGTCTTATGCATGTGAAATACAGATGGATCTGGTGACTTCTTGGTTTCAATTGTACGAACGATAATAAAACAAATACCCCCTCAAGCAGCTGCTTGCCATAGAGGTCTGACAGGAGCCTGTCAGTTTATATGCCATAGTAGAAGGTCTGAGAGGATGGCAGGACCTCAGCAGAAAAACAACACATACATCCATGCCTTATCCGGGGCTCGAACCCAGGTCCTTTAGATCAGTAGCCAAGCGTGCTAACCACTCAGCCCTGGGACGGATACGGACGATAACTATATTTTATGTTTTCGTATTCGCTCTTATGTATTTTTTTGTACTTTATTCTAGTCGAATAATTACATTATTATTATTCAAATCTGTTTAATCACTCGACTTTCAGCAATGTTCGTTTAGTATTCAAGTATTTATGGAATTTCTAATATTTAATCGGTATTTGATTTGAAAGATTAATTCAAAGAAACTATAGTAAAAGTGATAAGCATTATATTATTTAAAATTCATAACAGACTTTTTAGTGCTTTTCTTTAATGGTTATTTCAATTTTTCGTCTATTTCTGTAATCTGCAGTTCCTAGATTCAAGCGCCCCATGGGCCAGTGTTGAGATTTATCTCCTCAAAATCCCCCCATCCCACCTTCGGCTATTAGGGGACGCCGATGGGCTTGGAAATGCCGCCGTCCGTCGAATGGGACGTTAAGCCGCGGGATCATGTGCAGGAGAGGCACAGCTATGTACGATGAAGAACACGCTGGGTGCTCTTGATTGGAGGCTACCACCTGTCTTGCAATAGCAGTCCAGTGGCTCCCCTTTCCCAACCTGCTCTGAGTCCTTGGGGTTCTTGTGACCTGGCCATTTAACTCATTGTGTGCAACATAAAGCACAGTTCAGAGGTAAAACAAACCAAAAAAATGCATCGATTTTGAATGATTTTTGCGCATAACGAGCTATGTTATTTTTTAATATAAATCCAAGCTTCCATTAATCTTGAAATACTGAACGAATATTGCTCAAAATCAAGATGTATTTATTTGATCGAGATCTTTATCTTCAGTAGCATTTGTTTTTAACAGAAAAAAACTTAATTAAGAAGTTATTGAATGCCGATCTTACTCCCTATTGTCATAATGTGTATTTGTTCCTGGTAAAGTAGTGATCAAGTTTAGATTTTTACTCCCTATTGTCATAATGTGTATTTGTTCCTGGTAAAGTAGTGATCAAGTTTAGATTTTTACTCCCTATTGTCATAATGTGTATTTGTTCCTGGTAAAGTAGTGATCAAATTTAGATTTTTACTCCCTATTGTCATAATGTGTATTTGTTCCTGGTAAAGTAGCGATCAAGTTTAGATTTTTACTCCCTATTGTCATAATGTGTATTTGTTCCTGGTAAAGTAGCGATCAAGTTTAGATTTTTACTCCCTATTGTCATAATGTGTATTTGTTCCTGGTAAAGTAGTGATCAAGTTTAGATTTTTACTCCCTATTGTCATAATGTGTATTTGTTCCTGGTAAAGTAGTGATCAAGTTTAGATTTTTACTCTCTATTGTCATAATGTGTATTTGTTCCTGGTAAAGTAGCGATCAAGTTTAGATTTTTACTCCCTATTGTCATAATGTGTATTTGTTCCTGGTAAAGTAGCGATCAAGTTTAGATTTTTACTCCCTATTGTCATAATGTGTATTTGTCCCTGGTAAAGTAGCGATCAAGTTCAGATTTTTACTCCCTATTGTCATAATGTGTATTTGTTCCTGGTAAAGTAGCGATCAAGTTTAGATTTTTACTCCCTATTGTCATAATGTGTATTTGTTCCTGTAAAGTAGCGATCAAGTTTAGATTTTTACTCCCTATTGTCATAATGTGTATTTGTTAGTGGTAAAGTAGTGATCAAGTTCAGATTTTTACTCCCTATTGTCATAATGTGTATTTGTTCCTGGTAAAGTAGTGATCAAGTTCAGATTTTTACTCCCTATTGTCATAATGTGTATTTGTTCCTGATAAAGTAGTGATCAAGTTCAGATTTTTACTCCCTATTGTCATAATGTGTATTTGTTCCTGGTAAAGTAGTGATCAAGTTTAGATTTTTACTCCCTATTGTCATAATGTGTATTTGTTCCTGGTAAAGTAGTGATCAAGTTCAGATTTTTACTCCCTATTGTCATAATGTGTATTTGTTCCTGGTAAAGTAGTGATCAAGTTCAGATTTTTACTCCCTATTGTCATAATGTGTATTTGTTCCTAGTAAAGTAGTGATCAAGTTTAGATTTTTACTCTCTATTGTCATACTGTGTATTTGTTCCTGGTAAAGTAGCGATCAAGTTTAGATTTTTACTCCCTATTGTCATAATGTGTATTTGTTCCTGGTAAAGTAGTGATCAAGTTTAGATTTTTACTCCCTATTGTCATAATGTGTATTTGTTCCTGGTAAAGTAGTGATCAAGTTCAGATTTAGGCATTTGATTCTTGTGTTTCCTTCAATATATTCGTCCATCTATCTAGAATTACGCTATTTACAGGTAAAAAAATTTTTTTTTAAACTGCAAGGATACGTATGATTCAGGCATCTAGCTAGGAGAGTAACATTCCTCCTTTCCCGAAATTATGAGAGATGTAAAAATTTAAGACGTTAATATTGATAGGATGATGTCTGAAATGTAACAAAAATGTGAAATGAATTGAAGAGTGAATTGAATTAGGTATGAAGAAATATTTGATGTTGAATCTAGAGCCTTATCTAGGGAGGGGGCTACTGGTATTTAACAAAACAATTGTTAGATCAACTGAATGCTTTTCAAACATTTTCAGCTGCTGAACTCTTTTCCAAACTAAAATATTTCGCGAAACCCCAAATATTGCTTTTTAGATGCGGAATTCTTTTCCACACTGAACTCTTTTGCGGAACCCCAAATCTTTTTAGTGCGGAACCTTTTTCAAAGCTTAAATCTTTCGCGGCACCCCAGATTTTTTTTAGTACGGAACCTTTTTCAAAGCTTAAATCTTTCACAGAATCCCAAATCTTTTTAGTGCAGAACCCTTTTCAAAGCTTAAATCTTTTGCAGAACCCCAAATCTTTTTAGTACGGAACCTTTTTCAAAGCTTAAATCTTTCACAGAACCCCAAATCTTTTTAGTGCGGAACCCTTTTCAAAGCTTAAATCTTTCGCGGCACCCCAGATTTTTTTTAGTGCGGAACCATTTTCAAAGCTTAAATCTTTCGCAGAACCCCAAATCTTTTTAGTACGGAACCTTTTTCAAAGCTTAAATCTTTCACAGAACCCCAAATCTTTTTAGTGCGGAACCTTTTTCAAAGCTTAAATCTTTCGCGGAACCCCAAATCTTTCTAGTGCGGAACCTTTTACAAAGCTAAAATCTTTCGCGGAACCCCAAATCTTTCTAATGCGAAACCCTTTTCAAAGCTTAAATCTTTGGCGGAACCCAAAATCTTTTTAGTGCTGAACCTTTTACAAAGCTAAAATCTTTCGCGGAACCCCAAATCTTTCTAGTGCAGATCCCTTTTCAAAACTTAAATCTTTGGCGGAACCCAAAATCTTTTTAGTGTGGAAGACTTTTCAAAGCTTAAATCTTTCGCGGAACCCCAAATCTATTTAGTGCGGAACCTTTTACAAAGCTAAAATCTTTCGCGGAACCCCAAATCTTTCTAATGCGGAACCCTTTTCAAAGCTTAAATCTTTGGCGGAACCCAAAATCTTTTTAGTGTGGAAGACTTTTCAAAACTTAAATCTTTCGCGGAACCCCAAATCTTTTTAGTGCGGAACCTTTTACAAAGCTAAAATCTTTCGCGGAACCCCAAATCTTTCTAATGCGGAACCCTTTTTAAACCTTAAATCTTTGGCGGAACTTTTTACAAAGCTAAAATCTTTCGCGGAACCCCAAATCTTTCTAATGCGCAACCCTTTTCAAAGTTTAAATCTTTGGGGAAACCTTTTACAAAGCTAAAATCTTTCGCGGAACCCCAAATCTTTCTAGTGCGGATCCCTTTTTAAAACTTAAATCTTTGGTGGAACCCAAAATCTTTTTAGAGTGGAACTCTTTTCAAAACTTAAATCTTTGGCTGAACCCCAAACCTTTTTAGATGCTGAACACTTTTTCAGACTTTAATCTCTCGCGAAACCCTAAATTTTTGTAAAATTGATAATACATATTAATACGTATAAATATTCGCGTTCATAAATGAAATAATAAATAAAAACAACAGTAAAAGAGCATCCTATCTCTATAAATATAATAAAAAAATAAATACCCCCTCAAGCAGCTGCTTGCCACAGAGGTCTGACAGGAGCCTATTAGTTTATATGCCATAGTAGAAGGTCTGAGAGGATGGCAGGACCTCAGCAGAGAAACAACACATACATCCATGCCTTATCCGGGGCTCGAACCCAGGTCCCTTAGATCAGTAGCCAAGCGCGCTAACCACTCGGCCATGGGATGAAGTATATTGTAGCTGATTTCTCAATGACGAAGATGCTATTGTTTCGGTGATCATGAAAACTTGAAATTTGGTGTAACGAGCTGCAGTTGCAATCTGAGATCTGTCTCAGAATACAATTTACGAATGTGTCCGCATTTTGTCACATTACTTCGCTAAAATATTTTAACATCGTTAACTCAAATCTTAGGATATTCTTCAGATAAGCTGACCTAAAAGCAGGAAAGAAAAATAATATTTTTTTTGTTTTAAAGTTGAATTATTAACAATATTTACGATATCGAAGTTTTGCGAAGTCCATCAGACGACTTCGTGCAATCCAGTTTGAAAGTTATTGGATTAACTGAAGACGAAACGGTAGATGCAAGAAATAAAACACCTAAATGCTAAGTAATACCATTTTTTTTTTAAATTTTATTGTTCAGTCTGTTGAGTGGTTGTTGGAATCGTCCTCATCATCATCATCATTATCATCCTGAAGCAGCCATGCGCTATGGAGGTCCAACCAGACAGTGCAATTTAGTTCTCCAAGCATATCTGTCTTCAGCTACATTTGCTGCATCCGGCCAATGCACACCAATTCTAACAAGATCCTGTTTGACATTGTCTGCCCACCGCATCCTAGGTCTCCCCTTCTTTCTGAGGCCTTTAGGCACACTGTTCATAACCCTATTCGCCAATCTATAATTATTCATACGGGCAACATGACCAAACCAGCGGAGTCTCTCTCTGCACAATATGCTGCTTAAAGGAGGTTACAGACTCCTTTGCCTAACCTCATTATTAGTTACAAAGTTAAACCATCTAATACCCAAGATACTACGTAAGCATCTAGTTTCCTGTTATCTTGTTTACAAAGTGTCCACGTTTCACTACCATAGCTAAACCCTAGAAAGAACCAAACTATTATACAGTATAATTTTAGTCTTTAGGTGTATATGCCTATTTCTCCATACTCTCCATAGATTCTTAAAAGTCCCGGCAGCAATCCCTATTCGTCTGTTAATCTCATGCGCACATCACCGGTATCTGTTACATAGCTCCCAAGATAATTAAACTGCGACATCTGCTCAAGACTGCAATCATTCAGATTAACTGAATTACAGCCTGTTTGACCAATTTTCATCACTTTAGTTTTCTCTCTGTTTATAACCAAACCTACTCTACTACCAGTCTCATCAACAGCTCGAATGAAAGAGTTCATCTCATCAACATCATTTGCCAAAAGGGCTAAATCATCAGCATAATCTAAATCAGAAATTTTCGTATCTCCAGTCCATTTAAGGCCAAAATCTTTCCCTTGAAGTGAATTTCGCATAACATAATCAATAACCAAGCTAAAGAGAAAAGGAGACAAAATGCACCCTTGTCGAACATCAGAAGTAATGCTAAACCAATTGCTACAAGCCTTACCAACTCTCACAGAAGATTCAGTGTTATTATTGAGAACTTTCATTATATTAACTAACTTCTCTGGTATACCATATGATCTCACAATCAACCACAAATTATGATGATCAACAGAATCAAAAGCGTTTTTGAAATCAACAAATCTAGTAACCAAAGGTTTCTGAAACTCTAAACATTTTTCAAGAATCTGCCTAAGTGAAAATATCTGATCCACACATCCCCTACTTCTGAATCCACATTGCTCATCACGCAATTGACTGTCAACCAGATTCTTAATTCTATTAAGCACAATCATGGAAAGAACTTTACCTGGAACAGAGAGTAGGCTGATACCCCTATAGGTATCACAAGAACTGCGATCACCTTTTTTGAAAATAGGGATAACAATAGCTCTGGTAAAATCCTTAGGAACCATGCCTTTATCATAAAAGATATTCAGAATTTCAGTCATCCAAGCGGTAACCACAACATTCCCAGCTCTAAGCATTTCCGTAGTAATTTCATCTACCCCTGGGGATTTATGTAGTTTAAGTTTAGAAACAGCCAAAATAACTTCAGATTGTGTTATAGGGCCAACATTAAAGCCAGTAATGCATCTATCATCATTGCAAACAATGGGAGTAGAACTAACCCCTTTTTTAGAACATCACTGAAATGCTCAGACCACCTAGCCATGACAGAATCCTCCCCTTCTATAACCTTACCTTGTTTATCCTTCAATCCCTGTATACCTGTCCGTTTTCTACCACACAAAACATTAACTATCTGGTACAGCTCTCTGCTATTGTGCTGTCTAACTGCCTCCTCAGCTTTGTCAGCCAAGCCATCAAGCCAAAGATTCTTATCAGCAGCTAACTGATCCTTTACACGTTTATTAAGTTCACTGTAATGCTTTCTATTAGGACTAGTAGGGTATTGATTAAGGACATTCTTGCAGTTCTTTCTTTCCGAAATAAGCTCAAGTGCCTTATCACTCAAATAATTCTGTCTCCTCTGCTCCTTTTTTCCTCAAAGAGTACTGTTAGTTTCAAGAAAAGCCTGTTTAAAACTGTTCCATTCTTCCTCAACTTCAGTAGTAAGCAAATCATGACTCTCATAAGGACATAAGTAACTATCATCGTAAGCTTTAGCTATAACTGGATCTTTCAGAGCTTCAGAATTAAAGGTAAATTTTCTAACCTTAGCACAACACTTCTTAAGTTTAAGTTGCAAGACACTTTTAACAAGGTAATGGTCAGATCCAATTTCACTCCCCTATATGAAAATAAAAACCTCTAGTTTTAAAGAATCAAGTATATATTTTGATTAAAACAATATTCAATTTTAATGAATTACGAACTGGTAATTTCGTTTAGCTAGGCACCTGAAAATGTTTGGTTAAAATTTGCGAGAAATGAGTCAGATTCAGTATATTGATTAAATGCTTTATGAGCTGTGAGTTCGATGGGCATCCTCGATATGTAAGGAAGGTTATTTAACATAAAATATAAAAATAAATACCTCCTCAAGCAGCTGCTTGCCACAGAGGTCTGACAGGAGCCTGTAGTATATATGCCATAGTAGAAGGTCTGAGAGGACGGCAGGACCTCAGCAGAAAAAACGACACATACATCCATGCCTTGTTCGGGGCTCGAACCAGGTCCCTTAGATCAAGTAGCCAAGCGAGCTAACCACTCGGCCATGGGACGGCCAATGTTATCTAATAGCTATTATTAATTGCCGTGGTTCCATGTGTCAGATAACAATAAATATAAGTAAAAAAAGAAAGCGTTTATAGAAGCAGATCTTGTGCATGCTAAAGAACAGCTGGCTGACCCTGAGAGGAAGATATCACGTGTCTCTTAAGAGCTGTCTAGTAAGTCCCTTTCCCTGTCTTTTGCGGAGTCTTTGTGACCTGCCCATTAAGTAGTAGTAGTCACCTGGAAAAATGGAGTTTTCTCGGGAGTAGGAACCGAGCCCACAACCTCTTGAAAAACCTATCTGGTGCTCTTCGCACTGAGATATCCCAATCCTGCTTCATATCCAGCTAACGGACGACTACAAACTTTGATTCTGCAATCGTCAGATTCTCGTGGCGCCATCTGTTGACCGGGAACGTCACTTTATGTCAAATTAACATAACCTACGTTAAACCATTTTTTATTTCCGATTTGCAGTTCTATTAAGCTTTTCCAAAGTAATTTCAATTCTGCCGCCGCTATCGAATATTAATCTTAATCATTCTGTAATCAAATAACGGTTCTTCCGCATTTTGCGAGCAAAAAAATAAAATGTTTTTTTAGTGGGGCACGAATTTTTTCGATGGTTTCTTGCTGTGGATGCCCTGGAAAATCAAAATGAAATGAAAATCGCATCAAAGTGCACAAAACAATAAATAAAATCAGCCAAAAAAAAAAAAAGGGTTTATAAAAGCATTTTACGAAAGGCAAGTTCGACACGTAATAAACGACGGTACCTCGTCTCGTGCGCAGAGACGATCCCAATATCAATCGCGGTGAAAAAACACGAAAGCGAAAAGAGCAAGTTGTTTAAAAGTTTTAAGAAGAAATCGAAAAAGAAGAAGATGTATTTCCTTTTAGTTGAGTAAAATCCATATCATAAGTTGGATGTGACGTAAGGACAAACTGTGGCAGGTAAAGGAAGAGAAAAAAAAAGCAAACAAACAAGAAAACCAGAAAACAACAGAGAGAGAGAAAGAAGGTAAAAAGACAAGAAAAAGAAAACGAGCGTAGGAAGAACGAACAAAGCGTATGAGACAAGAGGATGTACCCGCCTAAACAGAAAGAAAAAAGAACTAAAACCCTTTCTAAATTCACCTGCAAATCTGTTTCGGCATTGTTTCTCGGGAGTACGGACCACGCCAGATTACATGCCAGGAGGATCTTTTCGAAGTTGGAAGCAACATCCTACTTTTCACCAACTGTAATGCTTCTCTGTCTCTCCTTTGATTTGCTTGGCGAAAAGACCTTGTCACCAGAGGCTGGGCGAAATAAACAGAATGCAATAGCAGCTCAACGCCAGATCTTATCCCCTTCGGTGCTGCGACTGTAAAGTCGCCATCCCTCTCTCTCTCTCCTCTCAGCATCCCCATCCCCTTCGTCCTCTCGCGCCTCCTTTACACGGAGAGAGACGAACAAGAGAGAGCGAGAGAGAGTATGAGACGGGAGTCAGCAGTAATCCCCAAAGGTCCAGGGGATCCCCAGAATTTATTGTCCGGCGCCTTGCTACCTCCAACCTCTGACAGCATTCTTCACTTTCTGGACCAGCTCCGCATCTTCGTCGCAGCAGTCCTACTGCTGCAGGTGGCTTTGTGTGGTTACCTAGGCAACCAAACCTGCTCGCCCACTAAATCCTTATTTTGGCCTCGCACTCCGCTGCATGCTTCCCTCTCCTGCCGCTGCTCTTCGCACACGACTCGAGCGGTACCCGCTCTTCCGAGTGCCGCACGACGAGGAGAAGAGCTGGAGAATGTAACTGCAGCGAGAGGAAGGGCCGTCTTCACCGAGGGATTTGAGGTTTGCTTTCATTTCCCGAGGCCTTATCCGTTGTGATGGAGCCCGGTGAGCCGGGTCCCTTTGTGGTTTGCCCGCCGTTCCTCTTGCATCCTGGTGCTGGGGCGTTGGGAGCATCGGGAGAGAGAGCTCAGTTGATTCCGCTGCTGCTATTGCTGCCTTGCCGCTGCCATGGTCGACGCCGGCCTGCGTCTGTGTAGACTAGGATCAACCTCCAAATTGTGATTTAAACCTCTCTCTTCTTCTGTCTCTTTCTCCATCTTTTCCCTACTTTCTCTTTGCCTCCTCATTTTCTTTCGTCGCGTTGTATCCGATACCTCACCCTTCCTACCGTTCACGCAAAGCATGCTCGCCTGCTGCACTGCAGACTGGCGTATTTTCCCAGGAGGGACGGGATTTTCGCTTCATTTTTCCACTTCCTCTGCGGCTTGCATCTAGCGATCGCACACATGTATTGCTCTCTCCCCTTTCCTCTCTTTTCACTTGTCCTCTCTCCCTCACACGCTCTCACCAGTTCTTCCTCCTCTCACTCTCTAAATCACAAGCCGCGATGTTTTCGTAAATTAGAAAGGATTGTAGCATGGGTTCCCCTAATACGTCTTAAAACGTTTTCAGAAAAATATTCACGCCCTCCTCTGCCCTTTCTCGTTCTCTCCTCCCCCCCTTCATATTCGACTCTACTTCTCCTCCCCCTCCTCCTCCTCTTCAGCCTCCGTTCCGCCTCCCTCTTAGAGTCTGCTTTGCTTTACGACGGAATCTTGTCGCTGCATTGCTCTGGGTGCATAAAGAGCAAAGACTCCTAGCACAAACGGCTGATCGGCTTATGAAGAGTACCAAAGAGAAATGCCTATTTACAACGGCTTCGCAGACATTCTTTGAGATAATACGCAGCCTGTTTCTCGCCTATTTGGCTGCATTATCCCCTCGAGACACAAGCCACTGTTAACGAGAGAAAGAGTGAAGGAGAGCGACAGAGAAGGAGACAGGAGAGGGAGGGGGGGGGGAACAGTAAGCGCAGAGTACGAGCAGAAAGGGAGGGTGACTCGCAGAGAGAGAGAGACAGAGCGAGTCAGGCGTTGAATCTACAGATGTTACCAAGCATCTTATTAGTAGGAAAGCATCGCTCTTTCTGGCATCTCTTTCTCCCTCTTACGGATCTTTCGTTGCGACCCGGGATCGGTTTTTCCAAAGCTTCTCATTTAGACATGTGGTATTAAAACGGGCACGCGTTGTGTACATGTACACCTTGTTATATTTACCGACGTAGGATTACCCGTAAGGCGCCTTCTGGTACCGTGGTAATTGAGATGCGTGCGTAGTTTGATAAGTTCTCCCCCTTAATCCGTTGCTTCTCGTGCTTTCTTTTTATTCTTCTTTTCGTTGCCTCCCTCCCTCCTCTTCCTTCGCTCCGTCTGTTCCTCCTGCTGCTCACCACCTCTTCATCTAACGCTGTCTGTCTCAATGTATCTGGATCCGTATTCCCACACTGGTGTTATACGCACACATTCTCCCGATGGAATCATTCGCAGCTGGCAGCCAACTTAAGCCATCGTTTTCCTTACACAACTTTATCATACATCCCACTGATAATTCTGTGTCCTTGTTTGCACAAGCAGCGTTGTTGTTGTTGTAACAGAAGAGAATGTCACCCGATCCGAGGAAATAATAATAATAAAAAAAATACAGCGAAGCCTACAGAATTATCTCTGGTTAAAGAGGTTTGCCACGGTAATCCCTTCATCAAGGGGGGTTGTTGAGAAGGCCTGAGCTTAAGAAGGAACAAAGAGGCGACCTAGAGCATGGATGCTCTTGGATATAGAGAGAAAAGGTGTTGGAAACTAGAAGATCCTCTTGTTGACTGGTTGTAAAATTAGTTGTTGCAGAGAAATTCTCAGAAGTTTTCATATCTTAAGAATCTTTGTCGGGGATGATACTCGCGAGATTGGAGTAAAAGAAAGACGTGTATGTCGCATTATTACGAAACTATTCCAACTTAGAAGAGGTCAGATCTTTGTTGGCTGAGGAACATCCAGCAGAAAATGTTTATGCGCCTTTTGAAAGATTCTTTTGTGTCCTTTAAACGGACTTCTTTTCAGAGTTGTTCGTTTCATTCGAAAAGAGTCTGGATTAAAGATTATCCTTAACGAAAGTTTCCAGTCAGAGTTTTAAATAGGATGCAAAGGCTTTTCGGATAGCTTTTCGGGAGTGAGATTTCATCTGAACTAAAGATCGATGCAAAAGCTGAACTATCATCAGCTTCCTAATGCATACTTAAATTTAAATCTTCGCAAACAAGTGTTTGTTTTGTGAGACAGGCAGCAAGAACTTAGTAACAAATCCTTTTGGATGTTTTAGCTTTCTACCGGAAGATTTTTATCGCAGAACTTGTTCTGTGAAACTGACTCTCGCTTACTAATAATATCGCCGTGACTTTCAGTTGGCAGTTTTGGTGAGTGTTGTCTCAGTATATCGATTTTAATGCGGGAAAAATGCGAAAACTATGAGAAAGTTCGTTTTACATTATCTGAACCATAGTTGATGAGTTCGTTTACATTGGTTAAACGCAGTGAATGATCATAGTTGGTTTATAGGGTTATTATTATGTCAGATTAAAAGGTTAAGTATATATATATTATATTAGGATTCATTAGGTTAAGCATAGTCGATGAGAGAAGTTTATGTATACTGGTTAGGGTTGGGTTGTTTTACCTCTGAGCGGCACTTTTTAGCACACCATGGGCTAAATGGCCAGGTCACAAGAACCCCGAAGTTTCAGAGAAGGTTGGAGGAGGGGACCCACTGGAATAGCTGTTGGGAGACAGATGGTAGCCTCCCGTCAAGGCCATCCATTGTGTTCTTTAACGTGCACAGGGTATGGCTCTCGCACACGGAGTCACGGCTTAACGTCCTATCCGACGGACGGCGGCCTTTCCAAGCCCATCGGTGTCCCTTACTGACCGTAGGCAGGGCGGGGAATTTTTCGGAGATGAATCTCAACGCTGACCCAGCTGGGACTCGAACCTGGGAACTACCGATTACGAGCCTGGCGCGCTACCGACTGAGCCACCCTCGTCTCTTTTTGCACAGAATGGGCCAAATGACCACAAGGATCCCGAGAGTTCAGCAAAGGTTGGGGGGAAGGGGATCCACTGGAACAGCTGTTAGGAGACAGATGGTAGCCTCTCGTCAAGGTCATCCATCGTGTTCTTTAACGTGCATAGGGTATGGTTCTCCCGCATAAGGGGCCACGGCTTTGCGTCCCTTCAGACGGACGGCGGCTTTTCCAAGCCCATCGGTGTCCCCTCTTACTGAGACTGAGGGAAGGATGGGGAATTTAGCCGAGATAAATCTGAACGCCGGTCAAGGTGGGACTCGAACCTTGAAACTGCAGATTACTAGCCTGTCGCGCTACCGTCTGAGCCATCCCCGCCCTTACACTACTGGTTAAATAAAACAGATGAGTGAAATCTGTTAATATTGTTTAAGTATGGCTGATGAGCGAAGTTCGCTTCCATTAATTCAGCATAATCATTTGATATGTTTTCATTTGAGTAAATACAGTCGATGAGCAAAGTCTATCAGCAAAATTCATGAGTTGTTTACATTGGTTAGTGTATGAGAGAAGTTCGTTTACAATGGTTAATCAAATCGATGAGTGAAGTTCATTCATATTGATTCTGCATGATCAATATAAACTTTGGGGGCGGGGTGGCTCAGTCGGTAGCGCGCCAGGCTCGTAATCTGTAGTTCCCAGGTTCGAGTCCCAGCTGGGTCAGCGTTGAGATTTATCTCCGCAAAATTCCTCGCCCTGCCCACGGTCAGTAAGGGACACCGATGGGCTTGGAAAGGCCGCCGTCCGTCGGATGGGACGTTAAGCCGTGGCCCCGTGTGTGGGAGAGCCATACCCTGTGCACCTTAAAGAACACGCTGGATGGCCTTGACGGGAGGCTACCATCTGTCTCCCAACAGCTGTTCCAGTGGGTCCCCTCCCCCAACCTTCTCTGAGCCTTCGGGGTCCATGTGACCTGGCCATTTAGCCCATGGTGTGCAAAAAAGTGCCGCTCAGAGGTGAAACAACCCTAGCGTGCCAGGCTCGTAATCTGCAGTTCTCAGTTTCGAGTCCTTGCTGGGTCAGCGTTGAGACTTATCTCCGCAAAATTCCCCGCCCTGCCCATGGTCAGTAGGGGACACCGATGGACTTGGAAAGACCACCGTCAGTCGGATGGGACGTTAAACCGTGGCCCCTTGTGCGGGAGTTGTTGGTTTACCTCTGAGAGGCACTTTTTTGCACACCATGGGCTAAATGGCCAGGTCACATGGACCCCGAAGGCTCAGAGAGGGTTGGGGGAGGGGACCCACTGGGACAGTTGTTGGGAGACAGATGGTAGCCTCCCGTCAAGGCCATCCAGCGTGTTCTTTGACGTGCACAGGGTATGGCTCTCCCGCACAAGGGGCCACGGCTTAACGTCCCATCCGACGGACGGCGGCCTTTCCAAGCCCATCGGTGTCCCCTACTGACCGTGGGCAGGGCGGGGAATTTTGCGGAGATAAATCTCAACGCTGACCCAGCTGGGACTCGAACCTGGGAACTACAGATTACGAGCCTGGCGCGCTACAGACTGAGCCACCCCCGCCCCGTGTGCGGGGGAAAGCCATACCCTGTGCATGTTAAAGAACAAACTGTATAGCTTTGACGGGAGGCTACCATCTGTCTCCCAACAGCTGTTCCAGTGGGTCCCCTCCCCCAACCTTCTCTGAGCCTTCGGGGTCCATGTGACCTGGCCATTTAGCCCATGTTTTGTAAAAAGTGCCGCTCAGAGGTAAAACACCTCAAACCAACTCTAACGTTTTGATAAGGCAGTGTAAGGCTGTTTTGGAATCAACTTAAAAAGGACTATAAGAATCACATAATTATTTTAAGGAAACCAAAATCATGCTGATTAATGTGGGGCGGGGGTGGCTCAGTCGGTAGCGCGCCAGGCTCGTAATCTGTACTTCCCAGGTTCGAGTCCCAGCTGGGTCAGCGTTGAGATTTATCTCCGCAAAATTTCCCCGCCCTGCCCACGGTCAATAGGGGACACCGATGGCCTTGGAAATGCCGCCGTCCGTCGGATGGGACGTTAAGCCGTGGCCCCGTGTGTGGGAGAGCCATACCCTGTGCACGTTAAAGAACACGCTGGATGGCCTTGACGGGAGGCTGCCATCTGTCTCCCAACAGCTGTTCCAGTGGGTCCCCTCCCCCAACCTTCTCTGAGCCTTCGGGGTCCTTGTGGCCTGGCCATTTAGCCCATGGTGTGCAAAAAAGTTCCGCTCAGAGGAAAAATAATCCAAAAACAATCCAATCTGATTAATGCATTTGTTGCTAATCTTCCAGTTGCATACCGCTTTTTCCGTTAATCTGGTGGTTGTCAAAACTCACAGTTGGTCACTGTTGTCATTAAATATTCAAACTTTCCATAACTCATTAAATACTGAACGAATTTTATTGAAATTCGAGATTTAGATGTGATTATGAGCTTTATCTCAGTCACATGTTCCATAAAAATCTTATTTTACAAATAACAGAATTTAGAAATTAGATTCCAACTGATGTTACACAAATTTGCAAAGTAAATTTCGGGTTGTGTTGTTGGGTTGTTTTATCTCTGAGCGGGACTTTTTTGCACACCATGGGCTAAATGGCCAGGTCACTAGGACCCTGAAGGCTCAGAGAAGGTTGGGGAGGGGACCCATTGGAACAGCTGTTGGGAGACAGATGGTAGCCTCCCGTCAAGGCCATCCAGCGTGTTCTTTAACGTGCACAGGGTATGACTCTCTCGCATAAGGGGCCACGGCTTAACGTCCCATCCGACGGACGGTGGCTTTTCAAGCCCATCGGTGTCCCCTACTGACCGTGGGCAGGGCGGGGAGTTTGGCAGACAAAATAAATTTCGGTGATCAGTGTAGTTGCTTAATCACATTTCTCCAATTCAGGCGTAAATGAATTTAGTTCTATTACCTATGAGAGGCACTTTTCCTGCATGCATTAGGCGAAGTGGCCATGTCACAAGGACCCCAAGTGATCACAGATTAGTAAAGGAAGGGGATCCGATGGACAGCTCTTGGGGGGTAGATGAAAATCTTCAGTCAAGACTATTCAAGTATGTTATTTAATGTGCACAGGGTATGATGATTCTCTTGCTCAAGGTACAGTCGCTCAAAAAAGTATCTGATCGCTAAGGTTGATTAAAGAATTCAGAAAAATATCTGGCAACGATTTTTTTTAGAAATTAATGATCTGGCAACCTTCGTGTCACGTGACACGAAGGTTGCCAGATCGCTAATTTCTAAAAAAATCGTTGCCAAATATTTTTTTGAATTCTGTAATCAACCATAGCGTTTTTGAGCGACTGTATCTCGGCTTAACTTCCCATCCGACGGACGGCGGTATTTCCAAGCCAATCGGTGTGCCTTTACTCACTGAGGTCAGGACTAGGATTAATAGAACAAAAATCTCAATGCACTTAATTGGAACTCGAACCCGGGAACGTCGGGTTAGGAATCTGGCGCTCTACGAACTAAGACAACCGAACACCCCACTAATCCGGAGACTGTTTACAACGGGTTCTGTATCAAATGACTTGAGAAAAGATGAAATATATCTACAATTCTATCTTTCAAATAAGGGAAAGGTAGTTGCTTTTAGTGACTTGAAATTTTATTGATAAAAAAGCTAAGAATAAAAATATAGAAAATTTGAAAACAAAAAGATTTTTATATGCGCTCTGAAAAACAAATATAAACAAGTTTATGAAAGGTTATATAACTCATTCAGATCATATTAATTTAAAATGAAGATAAATCGCTTAAACAGGTTCTTTCACGCAATGGAAAAATTGCTGACACAACCTTTCTTTTTTTCTTCTTTAAAGTTAAGATTTTAGTAATTGACTTGACCATTATCTATTTAGTTTTAATTTTAATATTTTTCGGAGATTATGCACTCTTCGTAGGAAATATCGTAAGATTTTTTTTAGTCTTATTTAAATCGGTTTTTTGTGATTTTTTTTTTCGTGATTTTTTTTACCAGATCGTTCAATAAAAAAAAATTAGACTTGTTGTCACAATTAGTCATTCACAGCTGAAATGAAAACATAGAGAGAAAAAATAGGAATATCCAAATAAGGACAACTCAAAGCACAATGCGTGAAAGTTAAGAGAGTTGTCAGACGGAAGGAGAAAAAAAGACTGGAAGAAGCAAAAGTTAAAAGTGGAGTCCTTTAGGAGGTTTTCGTTTGGCGCACTTTGGTGTGGAATGAGAAATGACCCTCGTCTAATGTCCAGCCGAGAAAAGAACGAGAGAAAGGAAGAAAGAAAAAGGAGAGCTAGAGAGAGAGGGACGGCGAGAGAAGAGGGAGGAAGAAGAGATGCGGATGCAGCTTCCCCTCAAGCAATCTTGTAATTGGCCGGAGTGAAGAATGAGTCCATCGCACGAGACCTCAAATGGACCCCATCCAATTGGTGCCTCTTCTTGCTTGACTCATTGTTAAGCAAGGACTCCCATCCCATCGCATCCTCGCTTGCTACCGGTTTTTGCTAGGTGCATTGTTACTTGAGCGAAGTATCGAACTTGACGTTGATCTTGGATCATGATGACCGATTCCCTTGTCTGCATCTTTCTGCTTTATCTTCACCCCCCCCCCCCCCACCTTTTCTTAGCTCTTTCATTTCGGGGAGATTGAATTTCAGTCATATGTATTTGAAAGGATGAAGAAACCACTAATCCATCGGAATGATCTTTCAGTCTCCTTTTTAATCTATGTAGAGACTTTTTTTAATCACCTATCTGATGTTCTTAAGTTTCTAGTCCCCCCCCCACTATGCCTTTATTGTGATTTTCTCCAGTAATTGCCTCTCTACACTTGTAGAAGTAAGAGTAAGCACTGCATAGTAAGAATAGGACACCGATGGACTCTCAAAGTCTGTCTGTCGTCCGTCGGATGAGACGTAAATCCGTGGTATCATGTTCAGGAGATAAGGTGAAATTGATATACTACAGCTACCAACTCTGATTTTTACCGATATACAGGGTGTTTCTATCGTTGGTTCAAACATATAATAGTTAAAAAATCCTTTATTACTCTTCCAACTGCGATGAAACTTGGTGACTAATGGTATACCAGGGAGGATTTGGAATTATCAACCTCTTCCATTTTAAGGTCTTAAATAATGTGTATTTTCTTAGAAAAAGAACCTTAAGCAAGACAATTTCTCCCATTAGATATGATTTAAATAATAAATGAAACCGAGGGTTCATCTACTCTTGTTTATGGGAAGAATTTAAGCACTTACGAGGATTAAATAAAAAAATAAATAAATACCCCCTCAAGCAGCTGCTTGCCACAGAGGTCTGACAGTTTATATGCCATAGTAGAAGGTCTGAGAGGATGGCAGGACCTCAGCAGAAAAACGACACATACATCCATGCCTTACCCGGGGCTCGAACCCAGGTCCCTTAATCAGTAGCCAAGGAATCCAGGTCCCTTAGATCAGTAGCCAAGCGCCCTAACCACTCGGCCATGGGACGGCTTACTAGTTTAAATAGAAATATGTAGAATTTCAGAGATTTTTGCTGATTGGGATTTTCTATTATTTTACTAATCTAATAAATTACTCTCAGTTTGTCTTTTGTACTTAATTTTTTTTCCAAGTTTCCTTTCATTTTTTTTCCAGAATTGTGCTTGGAAATTTAAGGAGAGATTGTGTTAATTTACTTCCATGTTCAGATGAGTTGGCACATTTGACAAATTAAAATCGATTAAAAAACTATAACTCTTTAAACCCATACAAAATAAAATAGACGTAAAAGAAAATGCAAAGTTATATATATATGACATAACTACTTTTAAATGATTTTATTTTACTAAGTAGAAAAGAAATTGTAAATCAGAAAAAAGTGCAAACTGTTTATGTCAAAGTGGCCTTTTTTTTCAGGTTTTCAATTTCTGATCTCCCATTTTTTTTTTGATTCACAATTTCCGATCTCCATTTCCTTTTTTGGTTCACATTTCCCCATCTTCCTTTTCTTTATTTCCGGCTAAAAATTTTTAATTTTCTCTTTCTTTTTAAGTTTATAATTTTCCTATATCCCTTTACTTTTTTTTTCTGGCTTACAATTCCCAATCTCATATTTCTCTTTTTGGTTTACAATTTCCGATCTATCATTTCTCTTTCTTTACTGATTTATAATTTCCAATCTCCCATTCGTTTCTGATTCACAATTTTCGATCTCCATTTCCTTTTTTCTGGTTTACAATATCCTATCTCCTTTTCCTTTTTTGGTTTACATTTTCCAATCTCCTATCTCCTTTTTTTCTGGTTTACAATTTCCGATCTCTCTTTTCCTGCATTTCAGTAAATTCCTTTTCTTCTAATCCTTGAGGTCTTTGTGATATGTCCATTTAGCCCATTGTGTTAAAAAAAGTACCACTCAGAGGTTAAACAACCCGACCTAGAGCAGTTTGAGCATTTCTTTCTTATCTACGTTTCATAAATTCAATTATTTTCCTTTGTATTAGAGCGGAACCAGGTAAGTCAATATATCGCTTGTTACTATAAATTTTGAATATTTGAAATATAAACTATCTTATACAGATGGACGACAATAGGGAAATGCTGATTGAAAAGGGTAAAAAAAAATCATTAATTAAAAAAATCTTATATATCAGAGTTTTTCAAACCTTTTTCTTGGCAGACCAAAATAGAACGAATAACATTTTCCGAGGCACATAGGCCCTGAAAAATTCACAAAGGCAAAGTAGATACCCTAAATATGAAACAGTATTTTAGTAATTATGCATTTTATTTAATTTAGTACATTTGCTATTCAATAGAGTCAGATTTAAGTGCAACTAGAGATTCCCAATGAAGAGTGAATTGGCCTATAAAATAAATTTGATATTGATTTAAATATTCGTAAATCAGTTTTGGCTCTTTTCAGAGCCATCTAGAGTAGGGAGCAAAGGAGCTTTCCCCCCCCCCCACCCTCCTTCTCTGAGAATGCTAGTAAAAATAATGGAGGCAAAAATTATTATATTTATGTATATTTCATGCATTTTTCAATAAATATTTTAAAAGATCTTTGAAACGGAGTGAAAAAAATGTTATACTGCAATAGAATTCAAGTTATGTACAGTCGCTCAAAAAAAATATCCGAACACTATGATTGATTACAGAATTCAGAAAAAATATCTGGCGATGATGGTTTTTTAGAAATTAATGATCTGGCAACCTTCGCGTCACGTGATTACAGAATTCAGGAAAAATATCTGGAGCGTGTACAGCAACTGTACACGCTCCAGTTACCGTTCACAGCAAACTGGAGCGTGTGCAGTTACTGCACACGCTGCACACGCACTGCCCAACGGTAACTGCACACGCTCAATATTTCCGTGAGTGAGCCCACACGATCTAGTATCAAAATAATATGACCACCTACAGTCGCTCAAAAAAGTATCTGAACACTATGGTTGATTACAGAATTCAGAAAAAATGTCTGGCAACGATTTTTTTAGAAATTAGTGATCTGGCAACCTTCGTGTCACGTGATTACAGAATTCAGGAAAAATATCTGGAGCGTGTACAGCAACTGTACACTCTCCAGTTACCGTTCACAGCAAACTGGAGCGTGTGCAGTGCAGTTACTGCACACGCTCCAGAGTGAGCCCACAAGATCTAGTATCAAAATAATATGACCACCTACAGTCGCTCAAAAAAGTATCCGAACGCTATGGTTGATTACAGAATTCATGAAAAATATCTGGCAACTTTTTTTTACAAATTAGTGATTTGGCAGCCTTCGTGTCACGTGACAGGAACCCTTCCCCCATCGCCTTTTAATTTTATTGTAGATGGGCCTGGTTTTTTTAAAATTTAGTATATCGAGTTATTTATTTATTCATTTGTTATAATTCGTTTATGTCGTGAATGAGTTTCGAAACATTAATTTTCATTCTTTTACCTACAGAACGAAAATTCAAAGTTAAAATTTCATCTGCTGCGCTTTGAAAAACCTTGCTCTATATTATAAACATATCAACGAATGAAAAAAAGGTTTCGTCATTTACGATATTGAAAAATATGATGTCACAACTTTACAACTGAATAAAATCAGAAATGGAGAACGTAAGAAAACGAAGCTATGAAAAGAATGTTTCCCAAAACATTATCAGATTCTTAATATATCAGTGGCCATCTGCCACTGATGTATAAGGGGAGGGGGAGGCTCAGTCGGTAGCGCGCCAGGCTCGTAATCTGTAGTTCTCAGGTTCGAGTCCCAGCTGGGTCAGCGTTGAGATTTAATTCCGCAAAATTCCCCGCCCTGCCCACGGTCAGTAGGGGACACCGATGGGCTTGGAAAGGCCGCCGTCCATCGGATGGGACGTTAAGCCGTGGCCCCGTGTGCGGGAGAGCCATACCCTGTGCACGTTAAAGAACACGCTGGATGGCCTTGACGGGAGGCTACCATCTGTCTCCCAACAGCTGTTCCAGTGGGTCCCCTCCCCCAACCTTCTCTTGAGCCTTCGGGGTCCTTGTGGCCTGGCCATTTAGCCCATGGTGTGCAAAAAAGTGCCGCTCAGAGGTAAAACAACCCAACTGATGTATAAAATTAGCATTGTTACTTTAACTATAAAAAAACGCTGTTATTAATTTTGTTAATTTAAATATAAACAGATTAACATTCTTATTAAATTTTGCTAACTTAAATATTGGGGAGATGGTGACTCAGTCGGTAGCATGTCAGGCTTGTAATCTGCAGTTTTCAGGTTGAAGTCCCAGTTGTGCCAGTTTTGCAGATTTATCTCGGCGAAATTTCCGGCCCTCTCATCAGTCAGTCCGGTACACTAATGAGCTTGGAAAGACCACCGTCCATAGGATGGGACGTTAAGCCGTGTCTCCGTGTTCGAGAGAGCCATACCCTGTGTACGTTAAAGAACAGCTGTATGGCTTTGGTGGGAGGCTACAATATGTCTGTTAACAGCTATCCAGTGAGCCCCCTCCTCAACCTTCTCTCGGCCCACAGGGTCCTTGTGATTTGGCCATTTAGCCTATTGTGTGCAAAACAAGTGCCGCTCAGAAGAAAAACAACCCAACCCCAACTTAAATGAAAATAAATTAGCACTGTTATTAATTTTATCTTATATAAAACAAACCAGCATCTTATTGATTTTTGCTACCTTAAATATAAAATAAAGCAGCGCTCTTCTTAATTTTGTTATCTTGCATATAAAACAAACCAACGCTTTTATTAATTAGGTTACCTTAAACCCTCTTATTAATTCTGTTACCTAAAATATAAAACAAAGCAGCACTCTTATAAATTATGTTACCTAAAACATAAAACAAAGCAGCGCTTTTATTAATTGTGTTACCTAAAACATAAAGCAAAGTAGCGCTTTTATTAATTGTGTTACCTAAAATATAAAACAAATCAGCGCTTTTATTAATTGTGTTACCTAAAATATAAAACAAAGCTACACTCTTATTAATTATGCTAAATCTAAAGCAAATTAGTGTTCTTATTATGTTACCAAAAAACAACACTCTTATTAACTATGTTACCTTATATCTAAAACAAATCAGAATCTTGTTAATTATGTTACCTCAAATATTAAACAAATCAGCACTCATATCAATTATGTTACTTTAAATATAAAACAAATCAGAATCTTGTTAATTATGTTACCTCAAATATTAAACAAATCAGCACTCATATCAATTATGTTACTTTAAATATAAAACAAATCAGAATCTTGTTAATTATGTTACCTCAAATATTAAACAAATCAGCACTCATATCAAATTATGTTACTTTAAATATAAAACAAATCAGAATCTTGTTAATTATGTTACCTCAAATATTAAACAAATCAGCACTCATATCAATTATGTTACTTTAAATATAAAACAAATCAGAATCTTGTTAATTATGTTACCTCAAATATTAAACAAATCAGCACTCATATCAATTATGTTACTTTAAATATAAAACAAATCAGAATCTTGTTAATTATGTTACCTCAAATATTAAACAAATCAGCACTCATATCAATTATGTTACTTTAAATATAAAACAAATCAGAATCTTGTTAATTATGTTACCTCAAATATTAAACAAATCAGCACTCATATCAATTATGTTACTTTAAATATAAAACAAATCAGAATCTTGTTAATTATGTTACCTCAAATATTAAACAAATCAGCACTCATATCAATTATGTTACTTTAAATATAAAACAAATCAGAATCTTGTTAATTATGTTACCTCAAATATTAAACAAATCAGCACTCATATTAATTATGTTACTTTAAATATAAAACAAATCAGAATCTTGTTAATTATGTTACCTCAAATATTAAATAAATCAGCACTCATATCAATTATGTTACTTTAAATATAAAACAAATCAGAATCTTGTTAATTATGTTACCTCAAATATTAAACAAATCAGCACTCATATCAATTATGTTACTTTAAATATAAAACAAATCAGAATCTTGTTAATTATGTTACCTCAAATATTAAACAAATCAGCACTCATATCAATTATGTTACTTTAAATATAAAACAAATCAGAATCTTGTTAATTATGTTACCTCAAATATTAAACAAATCAGCACTCATATCAATTATGTTACTTTAAATATAAAACAAATCAGAATCTTGTTAATTATGTTACCTCAAATATTAAACAAATCAGCACTCATATCAATTATGTTACTTTAAATATAAAACAAATCAGAATCTTGTTAATTATGTTACCTCAAATATTAAACAAATCAGCACTCATATCAATTATGTTACTTTAAACATAAAACAAACTAACACTCGTAGATCGCCGATTGACTTTCGATGTACCAGGCACAATGTGCCCATAACCATCTCCATCAGATTAATAGGCCTTGAAGGCATAAGCAAATAAAACATAATACGTTAACCACAAAGAGTGGCCCCCTAGGGGCTAGATAACAATAAACATAAAGAGTAAAATAGAACTAAAGAGCAGAGCTTTCCCGAGAGAAAGCAATGGTCTTAGACCTCTTATATCTGTTTAAAACCTCATAATTATAATCCATAAGGGAGGAAATAATCTCATTTGGATTATTTGAAACTGCCTCGAAAATATTTTCGAGTCAAGTTTAATATGAGTGTATTTATGATCAATGCTAAGATCCCTCTATATTTGTTACATAGTGATCAATGGTTAGAAACAAACCAAGGGGCACTGATGGCAGATCTGATGAAAACTAGCACTCGCATTAATTTTTTTACCTTAAATACAAGACAAATCAGCACTCTTATTAATTTTGTTACCTTAAATATAAAACAAATGAGTTCAAAATCATTTCAGTCACTCTATAATAATATATATATATATTTTTCATTTCGTCTTAACAATCTTATCTGTCAGCGTTTTTTCATTCATCAGAGTGAGACTGAAGAGAGCATCTGTACTATTTGCTGAGTGATGTAGCCTCCTCAGCATCTTTCATTGGGTTGCGAACTAATATTTCCTCTCACCAGTATACGGTGAAGAACCAATCTAGGAACCAAGATCTCGTTCCTTCGTCAACTGCAATCTCGCAAACGAGAATGATGGAACTGATACAAACATTCCTCTCACATAGGTTCCGCTGGTGAGTAGAAGTACTGGAAGTAGAGAGTAGGGATGGAAGTCGGGGGGGGGGAGAAAGAGAGAGAGAGAGAGAAATGGCTCCAATTGCTGGCCACCATATTACATATCTATCCTCCGTCACTCGACAGGAGAAGGATTAGTAGGGGCATTGTCGCAGAAGGCGACCAATTACGATGTGGGGTTACAGCAGAGCTCGCTGCAAGTGCTGCGAGAGCGGTGGAATGTCACGGGCAATTCCACCCGGAATGAGAACGCGAGATAGCCGATGGCGGAGGACAATGGAATGGTTAGCTTTGCGGGGAAGTTACTCAGACACAATACCACTTGCCTTCGAAAGCATGAGGCCTTCAATATTTGCGATTTTTTCTCTCTCTCAGTTGTTGTCCTGATGCCGATAGTCTTCATTAGCTGTGAAATTGTCATCTAATGCCCATCGTTGGCATTCTGTCCTAATGCTGCTTGTTTCCTAACAAGTTCTGAGGTGTGACTTATAGTGACGGGCGATTCATTGAATTTGGCAATAACTTAGTGTTTTGTTCAGATATTGGCATTAAGGATTGTAATGTTGCTTCCCCTTCTCTTGCAGACAGCGTAAATTGAATTCTGGTTATTAAAGGGTTTCAAAGCTTTGAATTTAAAAAACATAGAGAATTTAGTTTCAGGGGTTCATGGAGGTTCGAAAATTTAATTTTTCTGTTACTAAAATATTCCACCAAACAGGAAATGCTAAAATGATATTCTACATAGAATAAGGTTTTATACTTTATTCTAAGTAGAATATCATATATACATTATATACTATCATATATACTACATAGTAGAATAATGATATATATATTCTACATAGTAGAATATATATCAATTCTTCGGTTTAATCCATTTTTTGTGTCGGACATAAAACATGAGGTTAAATAAATTTTTACAAAGACAACTATTTTGTATTTCAAAGCAGATAGACAAGTTTGAAATTTTGTATAAGACGACTAGATTTTCAGGGGAGGGGGGTGTCTGGACTCCTGATTCCCCCTAGATGGCGTGCCAGGCTCGCCTGGCACGGCTTCTAGGGGGAATCACGGAGTTATTTCTTAATAAAATTATTTCTAGTGGGAATCTGGGGATTATTTCTTAATAAAACTAAAATTCTAGGGGAAGCAGGGAGTTATTTCTTAATAAAACTTAATTAGAACGTAAGGTTATTTCTCAATTTATTGAACCAGTGTAGTATCCTAATCTCGAATTGTAGTCCGAGCTATTATACGAACATTTACGTTGCTAATAAACGATCACGTTTTACTATGATGCTCGGTTCTAACGAGTTACATCTTATTTCACCTAATAAAAGTAGAAAAACAAAACAATACATCCCTTCAAAAGTTTGTGCCTCTTATTTTTTTATAAATGTAGTGCACATTAATTCAGCTCCTATTCCCCCTCCTACTACAATTGCAGAGCAGATAATCTCTCATTTTCCGTTTAAATCTCGTAGCCACAGGAACTCTGATGCCGATGCACAGAGCGATCCAGCGGCAGTGTCAGAGCTTCGAGAGTCAAATGACTGTCTTTGCTTGATCTGATGTGTTTAGAGCTGAATCACTCAGTTGGGTCCGTTGGACGCAGCCGACTCCCTTCCCATCTTCTTCCTTCTATATATACCCCCCCCCCCTTGGGGGGTCGGCAGTCACTGCCAGACACAGGACGACCTGCTTACTGGAGCAATACAGCGGCGAGCGGGGGTGGCCACATGTTCTTCCGGCTGGCTGCAGCCTCTATCATCCCTCTGGACAAGGGATGCGGATGTTTGCTCTCCACCTCCTCCCGCTGTCGCTGGCGGAGGCCGAGAACGTTATCAGCGGACTCACACGCGCCCAATATGAGGGAGGGAGCGACCGCACGCGCTAGTGCTCCTCTCTTCTGTCCCCTACCTCCCCCCCTCAGATCTGTTGCCTCCCCGATTTTCTTCCGGAGTTTGTCGTCGACTTTTTTTATGCACTGTAGTTGCGGTCCGTGAGCTGTGAAGTTGGTAAAGACCAAATGAAGCAAGACAGGAGTCAGTGAACAGTGAAGGGGGAATTTCTGAATGTTGTCTGTGCATTCTGTAAATGGTTTTTGCAGGGGTAACTTGACGAAGTAGCTGTAATTTGCAAGGTTCTTTCATGGTGTTTTTTTCACAGATATTACTTATAAAGTGTTTCGTAAGAGCAGTGTGCCTTCCAAATTTTTGTATTCTCACAGATTCAAAAAAATCTGAAGGGATATAACTGCAAGAAGCTAAATGAAATCATCTGATAAACTATTGTCTTTTCTCGATTAGTAAATTTGGGATTCGAAATTCAGAGCAATAACAGGATACAGAAGTAGAGATACGGAGGATAAAGTTCTTCTTTAAATTCTGAGTAATCCTCATCCCCAAACTTCATTTCTACGGATGGAGTTAGAACGACAAATGTTAATCCACGTCTGAGCCGCATTTTTTGAAATAGAAGTAGCTAAACCAGGGTCAAGAATCTTTATTGTATCTAGAGTCAAATAAGCAAAAGGGAGACAAGTAAACAAAACCTGAGAGCTGCAAATTATAATCTTATATTTGTTACAAAATTGTGTTATAAGAAATTCAACCGTAGTTAATAATTTTAAAATAGGTATATTCAAATGTATGAAATAAAACTATTGAGAAATATTATTTAAATATAACTGCCATTCACAGGTGTGACTTTCGATTTTTAGTCTTCTTGGCCAACTTATTCAAATTCGGAGCGTATTTAGAGAATTTGAGCTGCATTAATGCTTTCAAATTCGCTTCTACCATCTGTCTCCCAACAGCTGTTCCACTCCCCCAGGGGCGGGGGTGGCTCAGTCGGTAGCGCGCCAGGCTTGTAATCTGTATGTAGTTACCAGGTTCGAGTCCCAGCTGGGTCAGCATTTAGATTTATCTCCGCAAAAGTCCTCACCGTGCCCACGGTCAGTAGGGGACACCGATGGGCTTGGAAAGGCCGCCGTCCGTCGGATGGGACGTTAAGCCGTGGCCCCGTGTGCGGGAGAGCCATACCCTGTGCACGTTAAAGAACACGCTGGATGGCCTTGACCTGAGGCTACCATCTGTCTCCCAACAGCTGTTCCAGTGGGTCCCCCAACCTTCTCTGAGCCTTCGGGGTCCTTGTGACCTGGCCATTTAGCCCGCTGTGTACCAAAAAGCCGCTCAGAGGTAAAACAACCCAATCCACTCCCCCAAGCTTCTCAGAGCCTTCGGGGTCCTTGTGACCTGGCCATTTAGCCCATGGTATGCAAAAAAGTGCCACTCAGAGGTAAAACAACCCAACTCAACTGGTCTATTCTTGTGCTTGTTTTGAATGAAATTCGTTAAAGGAAAAAAAAATGTTTGCAGTTGAATGTTCAACCAAATAATGCCAAGAGCTATGTTCTAGGTGTTCAGAGCCTCCGTTCCCGACCCCTGCTCTAAATGTTCATCATATCACAAGGACGCCAAATACTCAAAACTAGATGACAGTCTTTAGGACAGAGATGGAATCCTTCCGTCACAGCCATCCAGTGTGTTCTTTCACGTGAACAGGGTATGACTGCCACCATTTAACGTCTCAACCGACGAGGGACAGCTTTCCTTCAGAGCCCATTGATGTAGATTTGTCGCCGAGAGGAAGATTGGATATCAGCGGAGAAAAATCTCAATGCAGGTTTGAAATTGGGATCATCTGAGCGATACTAAATGAACCAACTTTTGCATCTCAATTTTATAGGATCATCGATTGTAATTTTCTCTGGACATTCTACACTAATTGTCCATTCTGTCCGCTCAGGAAATTTAAGCATATTCTCCCTAACCCTCTAAATAGTGACAGAGAGAGACATTTAAAGATGGTAAGATGTACAGTCGCTCAAAAAAGTATCCAAACTCTATGGTTGATTACAGAATTCAGAAAAAAAATCAGACAACGATTTTTTTAGAAATTAGTGATCTGGCAACCTTCGTGTCACGTGATTACAGAATTCAGGAAGAATATCTGCGGCGTGTACAGCAACTGTACACGCTCCAGTTACCATTCACAGCAAACTGGAGCGTGTGCAGTTACTGCACACGCTCCAGTTTGCTGTGAACGGTAACTGCACACGCTCAATATTTCCGTGAGTGAGCCCACACGATCTAGTATCAAAATAATATGACCACCTACAGTCGCTCAAAAAAGTATCCGAACACTATGGTTGATTACAGAATTCATGAAAAATATCTGGCAACGATTTTTTTTAGAAATTAATGATCTGGCAACCTTCGTGTTACGTAACACGAAGGTTGCCAGATCACTAATTTCTAAAAAAAATCGTTGCCAGATATTTTTCATGAATTCTGTAATCAACCATAGTGTTCGGATACTTTTTTGAGCGACTGTATTTGTTGAAGAATAATCAATCTCATCGAATCTCGCTTTAGGCTGCTGATTTTTTGGTATCTGCGAAATACTGTTACGGATTTTTCTTTTGCATTATCAGTTTTATGAACTAAATGTACTCGGAAGATAAATATTTTTTGCAATAATTTTAATTCGGTGTGTTATTTTAAATCTATGACGCAATTCAAGACAAATTTTAGAAAAAAAACGTTTGCTAATGGGCGTGGGGAATAAATCACTGATTGGAAATGGAACCTACAGGAACGCCGTTCCAATTTTTCTGGAGAAATTTTCTTGTTATATGGTGTAATGTATGTATGCTTTTTTACTCCTTTTATACGGATCGTTTCAAAAGCATATTTTTTAAAAATGCTTGAAATATATATATATATATTTACTATTAGTTCCCCCTGATTATTTAAATTAATTAAGTAAGAGGGGAAAACATGGCCCCTTCCTCACCCCTACTATATATGGCTCTCCCACTATGTATGGCTTTTCCCCCACTATATATATGAATTCACAGCTAAATTAATCCGATATGCATAAATTCATTTCTTAGTTTAAGGTTAAAGATTTTAAAGACAACTTTAATTGTAACTCATGAAACGATGAGCTGGAAAAAAATTGGTTTTTGCCATGAGTGGGATTCGAACCCACGTCTCCAGGAAACATGCCTGTTATGCTAACACTACACCATCAATGGCTAACCTTTTCTCAGCTTATGTGACCTTATAAACCTTCCAGATTTTATTTATTTCATGTGTTCCATGTCTACAGGACTTATCCTGTGATTATTTACTACCAATTTTAATTGTCTTTCAACGTCCACGAATTTTATTAAACTAATACCTGACATTAATATGTTACGTTAGTATTCTCTGAGGTGATTCATCAACGAAGGATGGAATACACTCACTTATAGAAATCATGTTGATTATAAATTTATTGAGGTTTGCTTGCCATTTGTGACCAAACAAGACCTATACGAAATGTATTCTGAAGATTTCCTTTTAATTTATTGACGCAAACTGTACTTAACTTAAATTCTGAGGAAACGACTTGTAGTGGTATCTATTCATCATGAAAACATCTGATAGCTTCATAGGATCTCCATTGTTTTGTTCATTACAATTCACTAGAGTTTAATTGCACTTCTATCTTCATATCTTTATTGCTTTTCCTAGAGTTCAGCTGCATTTCGCATTCATTACTTTTTTCATATTTTCAATATTTTCTTTAGAATTTAGTTGCATTTCACATTCTTACTCCTATCTTCATTGTTTTCACTAGGATTCATTTGCACTTCGTATCTTTTATTTTCATATCTTCATTGCTTTCACTAGCGTTCAGTTGGACCTCATTTTTTCTACTTACCACCTTCATATCTTCATTACTTTCACTAGAGTTCAGTTACACCTCATTTTTTCTATTTACCACCTTCATATCTTCATTGCTTTAACTAGAGTTCAGTTGCACCTCATTTTTTCTACTTACCACCTTCATATCTTCATTGCTTTAACTAGAGTTCAGTTGTACCTCATTTTTTCTACTTACCACCTTCATATCTTCATTGCTTTAACTAGAGTTCAGTTACAACTCATTTTTTTCTACATACCATCTTCATATCTTCATTGCTTTAACTAGAGTTCAGTTGCACCTCATTTTTTCTACTTACCACCTTCATATCTTCATTGCTTTAACTAGAGTTCAGTTGTACCTCATTTTTTCTACTTACCACCTTCATATCTTCAATGCTTTAACTAGAGTTCAATTACAACTCATTTTTTTCTACCTACCATCTTCATATCTTCATTGCTTTAACTAGAGTTCAGTTGCACCTCATTTTTTCTACTTACCACCTTCATATCTTCATTGCTTTAACTAGAGTTCAGTTGCACCTCATTTTTTCTACTTACCACCTTCATATCTTCATTGCTTTAACTAGAGTTCAGTTACAACTCATTTTTTTCTACCTACCATCTTCATATCTTCATTGCTTTAACTAGAGTTCAGTTGCACCTCATTTTTTCTACTTACCACCTTCATATCTTCATTGCTTTAACTAGAGTTCAGTTGCACCTCATTTTTTCTACTTACCACCTTCATATCTTCATTGCTTTAACTAGAGTTCAATTGCACCTCATTTTTTCTACCTACCACCTTCATATCTTCATTGCTTTAACTAGAGTTCAGTTGCACCTCATGTTTTTCTACCTACCACCTTCATATCTTCATTGCTTTCACTAGAGTTCAGTTGCACCTCATTTTTTCTATTTACCACCTTCATATCTTCATTGCTTTAACTAGAGTTCAGTTGCACCTCATTTTTTCTACCTACCACCTTCATATCTTCATTGCTTTAACTAGAGTTCAATTGCACCTCATTTTTTCTACCTTCATATCTTCATTGCTTTAACTAGAGTTCAGTTGCACCTCATGTTTTTCTACCTACCACCTTCATATCTTCATTGCTTTCACTAGAGTTCAGTTGCACCTCATTTTTTCTACTTACCACCTTCATATCTTCATTGCTTTAACTAGAGTTCAGTTGCACCTCATTTTTTCTACTTACCACCTTCATATCTTCATTGCTTTAACTAGAGTTCAGTTGTACCTCATTTTTTCTACTTACCACCTTCATATCTTCATTGCTTTAACTAGAGTTCAGTTACAACTCATTTTTTTCTACATACCATCTTCATATCTTCATTGCTTTAACTAGAGTTCAGTTGCACCTCATTTTTTCTACTTACCACCTTCATATCTTCATTGCTTTAACTAGAGTTCAGTTGTACCTCATTTTTTCTACTTACCACCTTCATATCTTCATTGCTTTAACTAGAGTTCAATTACAACTCATTTTTTTCTACCTACCATCTTCATATCTTCATTGCTTTAACTAGAGTTCAGTTGCACCTCATTTTTTCTACTTACCACCTTCATATCTTCATTGCTTTAACTAGAGTTCAGTTGCACCTCATTTTTTCTACTTACCACCTTCATATCTTCATTGCTTTAACTAGAGTTCAGTTACAACTCATTTTTTTCTACCTACCATCTTCATATCTTCATTGCTTTAACTAGAGTTCAGTTGCACCTCATTTTTTCTACTTACCACCTTCATATCTTCATTGCTTTAACTAGAGTTCAGTTGCACCTCATTTTTTCTACTTACCACCTTCATATCTTCATTGCTTTAACTAGAGTTCAATTGCACCTCATTTTTTCTACCTACCACCTTCATATCTTCATTGCTTTAACTAGAGTTCAGTTGCACCTCATGTTTTTCTACCTACCACCTTCATATCTTCATTGCTTTCACTAGAGTTCAGTTGCACCTCATTTTTTCTATTTACCACCTTCATATCTTCATTGCTTTAACTAGAGTTCAGTTGCACCTCATTTTTTCTACCTACCACCTTCATATCTTCATTGCTTTAACTAGAGTTCAATTGCACCTCATTTTTTCTACCTTCATATCTTCATTGCTTTAACTAGAGTTCAGTTGCACCTCATGTTTTTCTACCTACCACCTTCATATCTTCATTGCTTTCACTAGAGTTCAGTTGCACCTCATTTTTTCTACTTACCACCTTCATATCTTCATTGCTTTAACTAGAGTTCAATTGCACCTCATTTTTTCTACCTACCACCTTCATATCTTCATTGCTTTAACTAGAGTTCAGTTGCACCTCATGTTTTTCTACCTACCACCTTCATATCTTCATTGCTTTCACCAGAGTTCAGTTGCACCTCATTTTTTCCACTTACCACCTTCATATCTTCATTGCTTTCACTAGAGTTTAATTGCACCTCATTTTTTTCTACTTACTATCTTCATATCTTCATTGCTTTCACTAGAGTTCAGTTGCACCTCATTTTTTTCTACCTACCACCTTCATATCTTCATTGCTTTCACTAGAGTTCAGTTTTTCTACCTACCACCTTCATATCTTCATTGCTTTCGGTAGAGTTCAGTTGCACCTAACATTCTCGGCTTCCTTCCTTCATATCGTTTTTGCTTAGAGTACTGAATTCCATCCTACCGCACAACCTCTATTTACTGCCTACGTATCATCATTGATTTTATTGCTCAGTTTAGCCACGTGAAAAACACTTATCCAAAACTAAATAGCACTGAGTATATGCCAAGCCTGGCATGAGATAGACTCTACAGTACAATGACTAAATACAAACAGATACAACATATTAATAGTACTCCATTATGGGACAGAATAAACACGTGCAAATATTTATCGTTCTATTAACATCCTTTTTACCATAACATTATTGTCTTCCATTTTATTCCTTTATCACATTTTTATTCTTTTTTCCTCAATTCCAAAAAAAAAGAAAAAAAAATATTTTTACCATTTCTTTCTCTCAATCAAAATCATCTTCCTTCAATGAATTAAAAAATTCAATCATTATTATTAAAAACTATTTACATTTTAATGATTTTTTTTTAGAAAAATAAACTTCTGTCATTTGATGAACCGCTTTTTACTCTTTCCACCTGTCGTTTCTTTATCCCAATTTCTACAATTTCACCTTCCATTTCGTAAAAGATAAAAAAAAAATCTTTTCTTTTCCTCATCACGAGCCAACTGATTCACTCTTCCCCAGCAAGAGTCACGCAAACAGATCACCAACAACCACGTTCCTTCGGAATCGAGTGTTTCGATTGATCTACGAATCTGTCGCGTGAAGAAATCTAAGAGGACGTGGAAACTGTTGCCCCAAGTGACGTAGAAATACAATGCCTTTGGTGCACCAGAGGATTCAGTGCGGAGTCACTCCGGTGTCCGTGGCTCGCCAAATATGACGGACTTGAAACTATAAAAGCAAATCAAACCGAAAACGCACTGTCGAAATATTTCAGGGCTGTCAGCGATAGGCGTGCATTTCCAACCGGATCCTTTCCTGCAGCAGGGATGTGGACGCGTGTCCTTTCTCCTTGCCCATTTCTTCCCCTCTTCTTCCCCTCTCGTATTTCACCACCTCCACGTTCTCATCTCCTCCACCTTTTTTTAGACCCCCATCCCATCGTCCCGTCACGGTTTGTTCCGGTAATATTTTAGAGCAGCTTTATATTCAGCATATGGGAATGTCAAAGGATGCTGGAGCCTTTAGAACGACAATCCTGTTTCCAGAAACGGTGGCGGATGGTTTCTTACGACGCACTCTTTTTGTTAATGGCAACTCTAGATTTTTTTTAATATCGTTAGAAATTAGAAATAAGGAGCAGGCATTGAGTCTTAAAAAATTAAACGCTTAAAACGATGCTGAATGTAGAATACTTTAAAGAGAATAAAAGCAGTTGAATTATTGTTTTTGATCAAGCAACTGTAGCGAAATTTTTTGAAGGGGAGGAAAGTTTATTCTTTTAATGGCAGTAGGAAAATCGGCTGTTCCGAATACTTTTTGTCTCTTGTTTTTGTCAAATGATTTGTTTTTTTAGAGCACTAATAAAAAAAATAAATAAATACCTCCTCAAGCAGCTGCTTGCCACAGAGGTCTGACAGTAGCCTGTCAGTTTATATGCCAGAGTAGGTCTGAGAGGATGGCAGGACCTCAGCAGAAAAACAACACATACATCCACGCCTTACCCGGGGCTCGAACCCAGGTCCCTTAGATCACTAGCCAAGCGCGTTAACCACTCGGCTAAGGGACGGCTTTAGAGCACTAGGAATTATAAAAAGATTTTTCTAAAACACAGAAGTATAGATATTCTAAACGAAAATTTAATACTGCATTTGAATATTTTCATGAATTCTTAACATTATAAATTAGGTCCAGATCTAGGGAGGGGTAGGGAACGGGGACTTGCTCTCCCTTGAGAATGCTAGTAAGGGTAACGGCGGAGAATAATTATTAAGCTGTGCATGTTTCACTCATTTTTATTATTTTTTTATTTTCCTATTGCTTTTTGCTTTGACATTTGTCGATTTGTCAGTTTGTGGATTTGTCAAAACAGTTGTTCCACCATATCTTTCGAACACGAGAGATGAGGGTGGCTCAGTCGGTAGCGCGCCAGGCTCGTAATCTGCAGTTCCCAGGTTCGAGTCCCAGCTGGGTCAGCGTTGAGATTTATCTCCGCAAAATTTCCCGCCCTGCCCACGGTCAGTAGGGGACACCGATGGGCTTGGATAAGGCCACCGTTCGTCGGAGGGACGTTAAGCCGTGGCCCCTTGTGCGGGTGAGCCATACCCTGTGCACATTAAAGAACACGCTGGATGGCCTTGACGGGAGGCTACCATCTGTCTCCCAACAGCTGTTCCAGTGGGTCCCCTCCCCCAACCTTCTCTGAGCCTTCGGGGTCCATGTGACCTGGCCATTTAGCCCATGGTGTGCAAAAAAGTGCCGCTCAAAGGTAAAACAACCCAACGTTAAAGAACACGCTGGATGGCCTTGACGGGAGGCTACCATCTGTCTCCCAACAGCTGTTCCAGTGGTCCCTCCCCCAACCTTCTCTGAGCCTTCGGGGTCCACGTGACCTGGCCATTTAGCCCATGGTGTGCAAAAAAGTGCCGCTCAGAGGTAAAACAACCCAACCCTTTCGAACACGATGGAGAAACTGAACGATTTAGTGTCAAATGAAAGCTTATGACGCCTAAAGTATCATAGGCTATAAAAAAAACTGACCCCATGGTTTCTTTCCCACTAAAAAAACGGGAAATGTGAAAGTCGTTCTACTATATCTTCCGAAAGGAAGGGCCTACGATTAGGTGTGAAATGGAAGCTCATGTAACGGCCGTCGTAAACTAGGGTTGGGTTGTTTTACCTCTGAGCGGCACTTTTTTGCACACCATGGGCTAAATGGCCAGGTCACATGGACCCCGAAGGCTCAGAGAAGGTTGGGGGAGGGGCCCACTGGAACAGCTGTTGGGAGACAGATGGTAGCCTCCCGTCAAGGCCATCCAGCGTGTTCTTTAACGTGCACAGGGTATTGCTCTCTCCCGCACACGGAGCCACGGCTTAACGTCCCATCCGACGGACGGCGGCCTTTCCAAGCCCATCGATGTCCCCTACTGACCGTGGGCAGGGCGAGGAATTTTGCGGAGATAAATCTCAACGCTGACTCAGCTGGGACTCGAACCTGGGAACTACAGATTACGAGCCTGGCACGCTACCGACTGAGCCACCCCCGCCCCCCGTCGTAAACTATTTCAGCTTTTACCCCACCCCCACTATTCATCCCCCCTGATAAAAGCGGGGGAGGGCGGATTTTTGCGGGATTCGACTTTAACGATTTATATCTCAAATGAAAGCTTGTGACATCTCCAATGTCATGGAGTACTTCAAACACGACTCCAAAAGGGACGAAAATGAGGAAGATGCTTATGAGTCATGTAAACTGTAAAGGTATTTGAAGGTAGGTGGTTTTAGTGACAAAATAAATAAATAAATAAATTTAAAATATACATATTTTCCTATATGGACTATAAAAAGTAAAAAATTAACTTAAAGAATATTCACCTCAAAGGAAGATAGCGCGCCGATTTACCTACTTAACAAGATTACTGGCGCTCTATCTTCCTTTGAAGGAATTCGATATGCTTCAGGTTTATTTTCTACTTTTGAGCCCATATAAGTACATAAGATATATATATATATTTTGAGACCATATAAGATATATATGATATCCATAAAAGAGAAGATAGGTATTTTTAAAATTTTTAATATATTTAAATTTTTTTCAAGAATTTTTTAAAAATCTCTAAAGAGGAAAATGTTACACTGCAATTGAAATCCTGTCTCTTATGATTACCTTTTTCCCGCCAGATTAGATCTCCACCCCCCCCCCCCCCTTATTTTTTTATATACCTCTGCCCCTGTCATAAGTCTATTTAATGTGAAATAATGAAAAAAAAATGCGTTACGCATTTTCACTTTTTTATGCGCCATAGTTTTGTACTTACATTCAGTTTTGTATCTTACGAATTAATCATACAATTTGCAAACAATTTTTAATTTCGAATTCCTTAAAACTTTCCTTATATCTTCCTACAAAGTGCAACTATTTTTAGTAACTCTCGCAATATGAAAAAATAAGATTAAAAAAGGTTAAAATATAGGCGATAATTATTGATATTTTTGAATAATTTCCACTCGGAAACATAGTATTTAGTACTATGTAAATTTTTTACATTATTTGATAGGGAATGTTTCGTTCTGCGAAATGATTTGCAGAATTATTCATGGTAATAATATTATTACTGCATAAATGCTTATAACTGAAGACTTATTTATAAACTGAAGGCTTCTTATAAATTATGTTACTGGGAATATGTACATAGTTTCGGGTATTAGAATGAATATTTTATAACTTAATATTCTGAAACACCAAAATCGCTCATTAATATGTGCGTTACCAAAATATTTTAAGTAGTTTTGGAATATCAGATACAAATTTTTCACAATATAGAGTTCTAGGTGTGATTATCACTTATTATCAAACGAGGATGCTCTTAATATCTTAATCTTAGAGTTTTATTTAAATATTAATTTAAAGTTAACATTTTTTTTTAATTCGACTTTGTCGTATTTACCTATTTCACTTCTGTCGACATGTTATATCTAAAATTTAGAATGGAGAATATTGATTTTTTCTAATTTACAGAAATGTTTGCGCAATTTTATGCCTCTAAGTAGATCTTGGGAGCTTTCTAAAAGGCTTTTATTTTTATAGATAGTATAGCTTTAACTGAAACACTGCATGATCACCTGGAATCATCTCCAAGTAAGTCATCTGGAATGAAATTACTTCGTATTAAATAATATTTCATGTGAAAAAAAGGTTATTTAGTACTGTAAATTTTTTGTATCTGAAACTGAAGTTATCTAGTTGTCTCCAAAACATTTTTATGTGAAAGTAACATTATTTAGGGGTTGTCTAAAATTTCTGTAGGTTAACTTAAAATTATTTAAGGGATTGCCTAAAATTTCTGTGGGTGAACTTAAGATTATTTAGGGGTTGCCTAAAATTTTTGTTGGTTAACTTAAGATTATTTAAGGGATTGCCTAAAATTTCTGTGGGTGAACTTAAGATTATTTAGGGGATTGCCTAAAATTTCTGTGGGTGAACGTAAGATTATTTAAGGGATTGCCTAAATTTCTGTGGGTAAACTTAAGATTATTTAGGGGTTGCCTAAAATTTCTGTGGGTGAACGTAAGATTATTTAGGGGTTGCCTAATATTTCTGTGGGTGAACGTAAGATTATTTAGGGGTTGCCTAAAATTTATGGGTGTGAAAGTAAGATTGTTTAGTTGTTGCCTAGCATTTCTATGTGTCAAAAGATGGTTAAGTGCGAAGTGCCTGAACGTTATCCAGTGGTTGTTAGATTTCTATACGCGAATAAAAAGTTATCTAGAGGTGGATAAAATTTCTACAATTAAAAATTAGCTTATCCACTGTTAACTAAACTTTGTTTACGTGAATGGATGATTGTTAAAAAAAGGCTAAAAGAATAGGCATTTTAGTAAGAGTTATTAAATATGAGTTAGTAAATTATATTTCTAGTAATGGCTGTTAAAACCATAATAATTTTAAAAAGATGTCATTAATTTGTGAAAATTTCTGTTATCTCAAACGATATTTATTTAGTGGTGGTTATAATTTGTGCATGAAAATGAAAGTTATTTAACTCTTCGTTGGTAGAGCTCTATTTTGTAACATCAATTGGTCTCACAAACCCATGATATGCTTCTTAACATTAAACACCTGTAGATCAGATTTTTTCTGAAACATTTTTTTTGCTAATTTGAAACATAGTCTTATATACATATTAATCTATGTACATAATATTCATTGTACATCTATGTACATAATATTCCATGTACATCTATGCACATATATCTCTCTACATATTATTAGTTACATATTAATCTATTTTAGGCAATAAATAATAGTCTTATTTCTTTCTTTCAATAACCAATATTTAACAGTTTTATACTTTCGAATGATATCAAAGCATTTCTAAATACCAGAAAAAAAAAAAAAGAATTTGCGATGTATCTGAAATGGTATATCTGAATTTGCTATGTATCCAATTTAACTTGCTAAATAGTTTTTATCCTTAAAAGCAAAAAAAAAAAAGTAACACCAGGTGTCGGTTAAACGAGTGTCGTATAAATGAAATTCTTTCATAAGTCTATTATTGCATTTGATTCATCAGTGAATATTTTTCAAGTTTTTTCTTTTACTTCCAAAAATTCAGTTATTTTTGCAATAGTAAGCAAAAAAAGGAGATATCCCCAAAATAGTTACACGGATGGTGGCGCTCAGTTTGTGAGACCCATTCGTTACAATTAAGTGTCCTATCAAGTAACTAATGGGCTGATCTAAGCGAAATTGCACCAAAGTATCGTAAAGGAGCTGGCTGAAAGGTATTGAGAAGGAATGGGTCTTAGCTAGTGTCATTTAAGAGAAATTCAATGTAAAATATCATCTGTCTGTTAGACTCAAGGTGACTGATGGAGGATTTGAATGTTTGTTAAAATTTCTACATACTAAAGGAAGGTTACGTAGAGTTTGTTAAAAAATGCTTGTATGTAAAAGTAAAATGACAGTTGCTAAAATGTAGTGAAAACACTCGGAAAAATAAGTGTTCAAAGAAGAGGCGACACGATTACATTTTGGATTTTTCACATTGTGGAGTTTCACGTGGAGATTAGACGCAACAAATGTGATGATGATGAGATTCAAGTTTTAAGTCAATTTTTTATAGCTTTGCATTTATTAAACTTTTAAAATAATTAGCCTGCTAGTCTGACAATTCCTGTCTTTTTCTTTAGAAACTCTTGAATTGTAGAGGGGGAAAAAAGAGCAAAAGTTTGCATCAGCAGTATTAAAGAACAAATGTCTGAATATTGTCTAAAGAGGATCTCAGTTTTATCCCTTACTTTGTATAAGTGTCTTGGAATAAACAACTCATTATCATAGAAGGCTACTGAATTATATTAAGACTTCTGTGACAAGTATGTAAACAGAATCATAGAACATAAGGAGACAGTCGAAAGAAATTTCAGCTAGCTTTTTGCAAAAAATTAAAGAAGAGGAGCACATTGTAAAAGAAAAAACAAAAAATGTAGTCGCTAATTTGCGTAAACAGCTCTAAAAAGCGCTGCAGAAGAAACATTATTCCAACTGCAAGTTGCTTTCGAAATTTCTGAAATCATCAACTTCAATTTCGAGTTGTATTTTTGTTTCTGTATATTTTTTTCCCTTTCTCTCTCTCGTCGCTTTCCATTTTATATTAGAAAATAATTGAAAAGTTTAAATTATCCTGTAATATGAGTGAACATCGTAGCAATGAAATAAAACGCTCTCTATCTCTCTTAAAAAGGGAAATTAGACGAAAAATAGCATTTTAAGCACGACGGTAACTTTCAGCACAACACTAAATGAATTCGCTCATTGAAATAATAAAAAAAGAATGCAAAGAAATTTAAAAAAAAATGGACGTTGTAAAAATGATGACGGCGTTGTTTTTCCCACCCTTACTTAATTCGAAGCAATCTAGTTATTGCCAAGAGACTTGGAAGCCGTGCAATTTTTATTAAATTAGCAGAAAACGTACATTTGGCAAGTCCCACAAGACCCAATGTGAGATGATGGTAACATAAATTTTACCAACGAGAATACTACTTGGAAACTCGCAAGCATTAATAAAATAAAAGATAAAAAAATGCTTAAAAAATGTTTTAAAGACAAAGGAACAACATAATTTGCAACCTTTGCTTTCCTTTTGTTTTGTTTGTTGTTTTTCGAATGGTTATTTTTTTTTTCTCCCCTGACTTCTTCCCTTTGCTCGTGACATATATAATTTGCTTTAAAACGAACTTTATCATTTTGGCTTGGGAAAAATCTTTTTTTTTTCCTTTCTAAAATAGATAATTGAGTTATGCCAGTTGGGAAAAAAAATCAAATGCATTGTTTTGTAGTGACCAGAACGAAAAACTGCGTTTTACAGTCTAATCATATTGGAAATTAGATTGTTTTTGTATTGCCCATGAGAAATTTCACGAATGTACGTGGGTTAAGATTAGAATGATGGGATACTAATGTGTCCTTTTATAATTATAATATAATCTCCAGAATGGGATACTAAATCTCCAGAATGGGATACTAATAAATCAACCGTTTCAGATATCTGCAAGAATCATAAGGTCAAGTTTTGGTTGACCTACGTGGAATTAGGTATACAGATGTAGATAGAGTAATTACAGCTAAAGAATGCGTGGAAGAGGAAGCACAGGTGTAGAGAGTAATGAAGCGAAAATGATGAAGCAAAAGTTGAGGAAGATGATGATGATGATAATAAAGGAAAATATGATGACGAAACAGAAGTTGAAGAAGAGGATGGTGATGAAGATGAAGATGACGGCGAAGATAATAAAGAAAAATATCACGATGAAGCAAAAGTGAAAGATGATGATGATGATGATCAAGGTGATGGAAATGATCAAGGTGATGGAAACGATAATATAAGTAAATATGATGAAGCAGCAGTTAAAGAGAAAGAATACAATGAGAAGAAGGTGATCGAATGATAATAAAATTAAATATGATGAAGCAGAAGTTAAAGAAGAATATGATGATGAAGGTGATGGAAATAATAATAAAAGTAAATATGATGATGAAGATGATGGAAACGATAATAAAAGTAAATATGATGAAATAGGAGTTAAAGAAGAAGAATAAAATAATGACGAAATGATGCAAACGATAAAAAAAAGGTAAATATGATGAAGCAGAAGTTAAAGAAAAAGAAGATGAAGGTGATGGATAAGTTAATAGAAATAAATGTGATGATGAAGCAATAGTTAAATAAGCAGATGAATATTACGGATAAGAGAGTAAAGGAAATTTATTATGCTGAAGTAACAGTTAAAGAGGAAGATGAAAGTGAATAAAAAATGACAAATATTAATATACAGGAGAAGATAAAGAAGATTATTATGAAGATGATGGAGAACATAATGAAAACAATATGATGGTGAAGCAGAAATTAAAGATGATAGAGAAGATAGTAAAGACAAGTATGATGATGGAGCAGAAATTAATGAAAATTATCATCACGCTCAGTGTGCCAAAATTGAATCTTCTATTCGTTTTGCTATCCACACAGACCTAACAAATGACATAAATACGATTAGATTACTTTAGAATAACTACTTTATTACCTGTGATCTTATATTTTTGTTTTGTCGACAAAATTCAGTCTTTTTTAAGATCGGAGTGAATCGGGATGAAACTAGTGAGTCAGATGAGCTCCACTGAATTAAGTCGAATGAGATCGCAATGAACGTAATGAGGAGGTAGTGAGTCGGATGAGATCGCAATGAGCGTAATGAGGAGGTAGCGAGTCGGATGAGATCGCAATGAGCGTAATGAGGAGGTAGTGAGTCGGATGAGAGAGCAGTGAGGCCGATGAAACCGCCGTGAACTCAGATAAAATTACAATGAATCAGATAAATAACAGTGACACAGATGAAACTGCGGTGAAAGGAATGAAACTACAGCGATTCGAACGATATCACAGCGAAATGGATGAGTCAGCTCGGTGCCATAGCGGTGGTCAGTGAGTTGAATGAGATCGCCATGAGTCTGATGAGTCCACAGTGAGTTGAATGAGATCGCCATGAGTCTGATGAGTCCACAGTGAGTTGAATGAGATCGCCATGAGTCTGATGAGTCCACAATGAGTTGAATGAGATCGCCATGAGTCTGATGAGTCCACAATGAGTTGAATGAGATCGCCATGAGTCTGACGAGTCCACAGTGAGTTGAATGAGATCGCCATGAGTCTGATGAGTCCTCAGTGAGTTAGATGATATCGTAATAAATATGATGAGATTGCAATGAATCTGATGAGACCACAGTGAGTAGGATGAGATCGCAATGAGACTGATGAGACATTGTGAGCTGGATGAGATCGCCATGAGTCTGATGAGTCCACAGTGAGTTGGCTGAGATCGCAATTAAGTTTGATGAGATTGCAATGAATCTGATGAGACCATAGTGAATAGGATGAGATCGAAATGAGACCACAGTTTCCGAGACGAGATCGCAATGAGACTGATGAGACGCTGTGAGCTGGATGAGCTGGCGATGAGTCTGGTAAGTTTGCAATTAGTTTGATGAGACCGTAACGAATATTGGCCTCGTCTGATGGTAAGTTATTAATCTGTGCATGGTAAAAAATTTCTAGATTGCCTTAAAGGGTCACTGAAATCTTTCCCAAAGAGCTGTTCATGATTCTACTTCCTCGATACTGTTCTAAGCCTTGGGATCCCTGTGACCTGACATCTCGTTCTAATTCCCGTAAAAAAACTAACTTTCCAGATAAAAGGACTGAAAAATATTTTAAGCAGTTTCATTTCTACATAGAAAGCATAAATAAATTTTTTCACTGTACACTAAATTTTAGTAAGATACTACACAAGGAAAAAAGACAATTTTTATCTCAATGAAAAGTTATCCTTTCGGTTAAATATTACAAGGATCGTCTATCTGAAAGAAAAGAAGGATGATAAAATGATGTTTCATAGTAGAGATTCCCTCCCTTCATCCGTTTCTCTCTCTCTCTCTCTCTAAATTTCTTTTCAGAACATCTAATCCCTGTTTCTGAGTTGACTTTATTTCCACACTTGCTCCTGGTGTTCTTTAACTTCCCCATCACTCCATACCAGCCAACGTGATATGACACTCTCCTCCTGCTGCTCCTCTCCATCATTACTCTCCTGGAAGCTGAGAGATGATGCTAGCCACTGCGGTACATGGCCCATCTGGGAAAGATGAAAGGTTGCTGCGGTTTTGACAGCAGTCTGAGAACGCCGTTGTAGAATATGACCTCAGGGGTCAGTGTTGGCCACCCAGACTATCAGTCATTCTCTTCCTCAGCTGGCAATCCTGACGTCTGTCTGCGGCGATTTGTGCTCTCTTTGAACATTCTTTGCAGCCTCTTCTACTAAAGCAGAAGGGAAAGAAAACATTGCGGCCGAGGTGACTGTTTGGGAAGATGTAATGGAGCTAAGGATGGGAAGGTAAGGAAGCCATGCCTCCAGTAGAGAAATTTATTAACTGGGAGGGAGAAAAAAGTACTGAGAAGTACAGTCGCTCAAAAAAGTATCCGAACACGATGGTCGATTACAGAATTCAGAAAAAATATCTGGCAAAGTTTTTTTTTTTAAATTAGTGATCTGGCAACCTTTCGTGTCACGTGATTACAGAATTCAGGGGAAAATATCTGGAGAGTGTACAGCAACTGTACACGCTCCAGTTACCGTTCACAGCAAACTGGAGCGTGTGCAGTTACTGCACACGCTCCAGTTTGTTGTGAAATATCTGGCAACGAATTTTTTTAAAATTAGTGATCTGGCAACCTTCGTGTCACGTGACACGAAGGTTGCCAGATCACTAATTTCTAAAAAAATCGTTGCCAGATATTTTTTCTGAATTCTGTAATCAACCATAGTGTTTGGATACTTTTTTGAGCGACTGTACAATGAGATGTATATATCACACATATTTTGTATGATTTTTTAAACAGAACATTAGAGCCAAGGGTGAAAAACGTGTTGTTCAATGTAGAGGAAATAATTTTGGAAAAAAAAAAACTAGAAGAATACATATCGCCTCTGGTGAATATGGCGATACTCGTTTTTAGATCGTTTTCAAAAAAGAAAAAAAGCAAGAAATTAATTATGCTTTTACTTTGCCATGTGTCTATAGAGGTAATATGTATTTTTGTAGTTATTTCTAAAATTAATTTTGCTACATAGAAAAATATATATTTTTTTATCTCTGTTCTAATGTAAAAAAAAAACGTGCAAAATATATGTATTTTTTTGTTTTTAGAGAAAAATGAAAATTATTTTTTAGGGTTGGATAGACATTAATGAAACATTAAGAATCTATTTTTTTCGAATCTCTCAGTTACTGTACTAGTTGTAGTACTCGTGTCAGTTGCTGTACTAGTTTGTAGTACTATAGTAGTTAAAAACTACTGTTGTAGAATATGATGTTGGCCACCGTGACTATCAGCCAGACGGTGTCCTTTCTAAGCCCATCAGTGTCCCCTATTGACCGTGGGCTGGGCGGGGAGTTTTACTGCGCAATTTAACTACTACAGTACTACAAACTAGTTGTTTTGGTTGTTTTACCTCTGAGCGGCTCTTTTTTGCACACCATGGGCTAAATGGCCAGGTCACATGGACCCTGAAGGCTCAGAGAAGGTTGGGGGAGGGGACCCACTGGAACAGCTGTTGGGAGACAGATGGTAGCCTCCCGTCAAGGCCATCCAGCGTGTTCTTTAACGTGCACAGGGTATGGCTCTCCCGCACACGGGGCCACGGCTTAACGTCCCATCCGACGGACGGCGTCCTTTCCAAGCCCATCGGTGTCCCCTACTGACCGTGGGCGGGGAATTTTTGCGGAGATAAATCTCAACGCTGACCCAGCTGGGACTCGAACCTGGGAACTACAGATTACGAGCCTGGCGCGCTACCGACTGAGCCACCCCCGCCCCTACAAACTAGTACAGCAACTGACACTAGTACTACAACTAGTACACTGTACTAGTTGTAGTACAGCAACTACTAGTACTTCAACTAGTACAGCAACTGAGAGATTTTTACTAGCGCAATTTAATAGCGTAATAGTACTAGCGCAATTTAATAGCGTAATAGTACTAGCGCAATTTAATAGCGTAAAATACCAAAACTCTTTAGAAAACGAGAATTCCTTACTTGCCAGAAGGAATGTTACTCTTCCAATTCATAAGCAAATAATTAAACTCTTGTGTCTGGCTCATTACTCTCAATTCTTTGACCAACCATTTTCAGGTGAATAATTGAATGATTTTACCGATTCATAGTACTCAATTAAAAATGCTCGTTTTTCATGAGAACTCATTCAAAATGCCATTCGTGTTTTGGAATCAGGATAATTTCTTGATTCCTTAAAAATATTGTGTTCTTTTTTTTCAAATTCATTATTCGTTAGAAATGTATGCTTTTGTTTTTTTGAGCTAATAATTTTTTCTGCTGCTCTTTATATAATTAATAAAGCATATAATTTTTTTAGTTGTTCTTCTGTAAGTTTAGGTTGGATTTGTCTGTTCAAGTTAAAGAGAGTGATTTTTTTAATTTTCTGAGTTTTGTATCCTCTAACACACGAAATGTGTACTAATGGATGATTTGGAAAGTGTACAGTCGCTCAAAAAAGTATCCGAACACTATGGTTGATTACAGAATTCAGAAAAAATATCTGGAAAGGATTTTTTTTAGAAATTATTGATCTGGCAACCTTTGTGTCACGTGACACTAAGGTTAAACACGTTCTTTAACACGTGACACACCTGTTAAAGAACTCACGGCGAATCCCGTGTGTTCTTTAACAGGGTCAGAAACTAACGGAGAACTTCCTCAAGTCCTTATGTGTCCTCTTTTTCCCTGAGGGCAGTAAGGCGTTAACGGAGGAACTTTAAAGAACTTGGGAGCTGCAGTTTAAGACCCTCCTGGTGCATTACCGATCGAATCAACGTTAGCCACGATCTCTGCAACAATTAGGGGCGAGGGTGGCTCAGTCGGTAGCGCGCCAGGCTCGTAATCTGTAGTTCCCAGGTTCGAGTCCCAGCTGAGTCAGCGTTGAGATTTATCTCCGCAAAATTCCCCGCCTTGCCCATGGTCAGTAGGGGACACCGATGGGCTTGGAAAGGTCGCGGTCCGTCGGATGGGACGTTAAGCCGTGTCCCCGTGTGCGGGAGAGCCATACCCTGTGCACGTTAAAGAACACGCTGGATGGCCTTGACGGGAGGCTACCATCTGTCTCCCAACAGCTGTTCCAGTGGGTCCCCTCCCCCAACCTTCGCTGAGCCTTCGGGGTCCATGTGACCTGGCCATTTAGCCCATGGTGTGCAAAAAAAGTGCCGTTCAGAGGTAAAACAACCCAACACAACAACCTGCAACAATTAATGGATAGATGGCTAATGCGATATCAAAACTTTATCAGTGTTGTACGAAGTTAAAAAATTCAGGGTGGGCAGAATGTATTTAAACGTTATGTCACGGCATCCTACTAAGGAATTGCCAACTAAGTGGATACCATTGTTACACCAAAAACCATTTTTTCTGCAGGTATTATTTTCAAGATTAAAATCAAATCGAAAAATCTTGGCTGGACAAAATATAATCTTTGCCCGCTCTCTAACTTTTCAAGATAGCTGCAGAATGCCTACACCTTTCGCACGCTACCGTACCTCACGTTGTAAACAAGAGCGAGGGTGTTGGCTCCGACAGTAGCGTGCAAGGCTCGTAATCTGCAGTTCCCAGGTTCGAGTCCCACCTGGTTCAGCGTTCAGATTTATCTCCGTTAAACTTCTATCTTTCCTCTGTCAGAGAGGAGACACCGATGAGCTTGGAAAGGCCGCCGACCATCGGCTGGGACACGAGGCTGTGGCCCCGTGTATAAGACAGTCAGTACTCGTTAAGGAATATGCCTGGATGTACGTTGGGTTACCTCTCAGTGGGATGTTTTTCGCACACAATGGACTAAATGGCCGGGTCCCAAGGACCTCGAGAGCTCAGAGAAGATTGGGAGGAGAGGACTAACTAGACAGCTGTTAGGGGACAGATGGTAGCCTACCGCTAAAGCCATCCAGTGTGTTCTTTAACGTGCACAGGGTATGGCTCTCCCGCACACGGGACAACGGCTTAACGTTCCATCCGACGGACGGCGTCCTTTCCAAGCCCATCGGTGTCCCCTACTGACCGTGGGCAGGGCGGGGAGTTTTGCGGAGATAAATCTCAACCCTGACCCAGCTGGGACTCGAACCTGGGAACTACAGATTACGAGCCTGGCGCGTTACCGCCTGAGACACCACCGCCCCAATTATGCAAGGACTATACAATTTTTTAAAATAAACTTGAATGCTCATTGTATTGAGCAAACCTTTTGTAATAAGGAACATTGGTTCCTTATCATGACGCTTTATCATGATCAATGCTTTAGATACAAAGTTCTCCTTTGCAATCTTCGATCAACTCAACTTCGTCAAATGGGGATAAGCATCCACTTTACAGCTGAGTGTCTGAGGAACAGAGGTCAGCTTAGTCGGTAGCGTGTCAGACTCACAGCCGATGCTTCTAGATTCGAGTCTCGTTTGCGCGCGTTGATATTTTCAGAGATTTTTTTTTGCTCCGAGAGGGTTAGGGGAAAGTTCAGAATTGTTCGGATGGGACTCAACCTGCGAATCCATGTGCATGCGAAAGAAGACGCTAGATGACCCTGACGGGAAGCTTCTATCTGTCTCTGGTCAAGTGGGTCCCCTTTTCCGATTTTCTCTCAACCATGAGGTTCTTTCAAATTGGTCATTTAACCCATTGTGTGTTCAGAAGTCTCGCTAGGAGGTAAAGCAATATAATCCAACTCGTAACCGATGTTCACAGTTTGGAATCTCCGTTTTGCCTGCATTGACATTTTCTTCACTAAACCCCACTCTGTTCTCAGTAAGAAAATGGAATGTTCGGCGTCCTTTGAATGCGATGTTAAACCGCGACATATCCTGACAGATTAAAGAAAGCGTTGGATGAGTTGAGTTGTTGAGTTGTTTTACTTCTGAGCAGCACTTTTTTTGCACACCATGGGCTAAATGGCCAGGTCACATGGATCCCGAAGAGAAGGTTGGGGGAGGGGACCCACTGGAACAGCTGTTGGGAGACAGACGGTAGCCTCCCGTCAAGGCCATCCAGCGTGTTCTTTAATGTGCACAGGGTATGGCTCTCCCGCACAAGGGGCCACGGCTTAACGTCCCATCCGACGGACGGCGGCCTTTCCAAGCCCATCGGTGTCTCCTACTGACCGTGGGCAGGGCGGGGAATTTTGCGGAGATAAATCTCAACGCTGACCCAACTGGGACTCGAACCTGGGAACTACAGATTACGAGCCAGGCGCGCTACCGACTGAACCACCCCCGCCCCATAGCATATAGGGTTCCGTCTGTTTGGTAACAGCTGTCCAGTGAATCTCTTCCCAGTTCTGCGCTTTTGAGGTTTTTATCCCCTTTCAATTTAGCCCATTGTATGCACAAGAGTGGCTATGGGAGATAAATCACTCACAACAAATCCCGTGATGAAGCAATTTTACAGACACATTTTGAATTAATAAGGGTCGTCTGAAATGATAAGAGTTGTCTTTTTCTACCACTTTAGGGTTTTCTTTTAACTACGATGCGAAATGAGATATTTTTGAAAATTTCCTGATTTTTGAGGTCTTTGTCATGTTATTACTGGCTTTAAACAATCTTATGGCAGTGATAAAAAAAAATCGAAAATGTACCATCAGGGAAAACTTCTCAAAATGAAATTAAAAATATTGTTTGTTTGTAGCACAAGAAATTGTTACCATTTCTAAGAAACGAATTTAGTTTGTCCCCAATTTCAGAACACATTTTTATGTGAAAAATTCGTTTATTGAAAGTAAGGGTGATCCTTAAATTCGCTTATTAAAAGTAAGGATAATACTCAATTATTTTCTTAAAAGTAAGGATAATCCTTAAATTCATTTCTTAAAAGAAAAGATGATACTAAAATTTGTTTATTAAAAGTAAGGTCCATCTTCAAATTCGTTTCGTAAAAGTAAGGAGGATCCTTAAATTCGTTTATTAAAAGTAAGAATGACACTCAAATTCTTTTCTTAAAAGTAAGGATGATTCATAAATTCTTTTATTAAAAATATGGATGATCCATAAAAATTTTTATTAAAAATATGGATGATCCATAAATTCTTTTATTAAAAATATGGACAATCCTTAAATTCGTTTAAGAAAAGCAATTCTTCGAATTTAGGATGATCTTTAAATTCGTTTAATAAAAGTAGAATGACACTTAAAATGCGTTTATTAAATGGAATGATGATCCTTAAATTCATTTATTAAAAGTAAGAATAATCTTTAATTCGTATGTTAAAAGTATATTTTATTCAAAGATGATCCTTAAATTAATTTAACCAAAGGTAAGGATGATCCTAAAATTCGTTTAATAAAAGTAGGATGATACTTAAATTAATTTATTTAAAAGTTGAGCCTTCAGTTTATTAAAAGTAAGAATAGCCTTAAATTCGTTAATTAAAAATATTTCGTGTTTTAAGATGATATCAAAATTCTTTCACAAAAGTAAGAATTATCATTAAATTCATTTATTAAAAGTAAGGATAATCCTTAAATTCGTTTCACAAAAGTCGGATGATTTCTTATTAATTCATTTATTAAAATTCCAATTCTAATTCATCTATTAAGAGCAAGGATGATCCTTAAATTCGTTGATAAAAGGTAAGACTAACTCTTAATTTTGTTCATTAAATATATTTCTAATTTAAAAATGAGCCTTAAATTCGTTTATCAAAAGCAATGATGACCTTGAATTCATTTTTAAAAGCATTTCAAATTTAAGGATGGTATTTAAATTCGCTTATCAAAAATAAGGATGATGCTTAAATTCGTTTACTAAATGTAGGATGATACTTGAATTCATTTATCAAAAGTAAGGATGATCCTTAAATTCGTTTATAAAAAGTGAAGATGATCTTTAACTTTGCAATAAAATAATGCAAAATGATGAAATGCTTAGAATGATGACTACTACACGATCTACTGCTATTAGATTGTTTTTTTTGTTTTTTTTTCTGTATGAGATTTATGTGACATTTGGAAACCACAATTCCCTCCTCTGCAAAACACATTCTGCACCTTTATGATGCTAAACGAGAGTCAAACCTCGCCATCGTAAGCAGAGAGAGAGCAAAAATAGTAAGTAAAGACGAGAATCCAAGACATATTGGTTTCTGATTTGCCATCTCTGCGTTACCCGGATACTATATGGATGCAGGCCCATCTTCCTTACGAGCCAGTGGAAGCCTTCATCTCCTTGATAGTTCATCAGCGACCACTGAACCGTGCTCCAGGCTCACTCTGCATATTGCATCCCTCTTGAGCATCTCTGTCTCCCTCTCTTGAAACCCACTTGGCGCCATCCCTTGCCACAACGGGTCGGATATCTCCAGCGTCTCACCACCCTCTTGGGCCTCTCTCACCACATCATAGAGAGGGAAAGAGAGAGACAGGGAGAGGACTCTGTACTCAGCTCGTGCAGACAGTACAGAGCGGGAGAGAGGCGGTCTTCTCTCTGATCTCGATGCTTCGTGACAGCCATGAATCACTGCGGAAAGCCCTTGAGAGAGCCGCGGCCACCGTAGTACGCCCGCGGCAGACATTTCGAAACGCAAACATAATAGTTAAGAGAGAGTCGTGCCATCTATTGTTCGTTAACAGAACTATAGGAGGCATATTACTTTCTTTTTTTCCAGATGCAGTGTTAACAATATTCGAGTTTGGTTTTATCTCTGAGCGGCAATTTTTTTGCATACAATGAACTAAATGGCCAGGTCACAAGGACCCCGAAGGCTCAGAGAAAGTAGGGGAAAGGACCTACTGTACAGCTGTTAGGATTTGGGTTGGGTTGTTTTTCCTCTGAGCGGCACTTTTTTGCACACCATGGGCTAAATGGGCTAAATTCACATGGACCCCGAAGGCTCAGAGAAGGTTGGGGGAGGGGACCCACTGGAACAGCTGTTGGGAGACAGATGGTAGCCTCCCGTCAAGGCTATCCAGTGTTTTCTTTAACGTGAAACAGGGTATGTCTCTCCCGCACACTGGGCCACGGCTTAACATCCCATCCGACGGATGGGATGTTAAGCCGTGGCTCCGTGTGCGGCCCCGACGGACGGCGGACGGCGGCCTTTCCAAGCCCATCGGTGTCCCCTACTGACCGTGGGCAGGGCGGAGAATTTTTGCGGAGATAAATCTCAACGCTGACCCAGCTGGGACTCGAACCTGTGAACTACAGATTACGAGCCTGGCGCGCTACCGACTGAGCCACCCCCGCCCCCAGCTGTTAGGAGACAGTGTGCATAGGATATGTCTCTCTTGTACAAGGGTACATGGTTTCAGATGGACAGTGGGCTTTCCAAGCCCATCGGTGACCTCTTTCTGACTGAGGGCAGATTGAGATAAACCTCAAAGCTGGAATGGGTGAAACTCGACCCTAGGAACTGCAGATTACGAGTCTGGTGCGCTACCAACTGAGCCACCCCCGCCTAGGCAATTTTCGTTTTACGTACCCATTGTTGTGTTGTTGAATCCAACAGAGGGTATTTAATTGTACTTTTTAAGGTCCTGCCATCCTCTCAGATCTCCTACTATGGCATATAAACTGACAGGCTCCTGTCAGACCTCTGTGGCAAGCAGCTGCTTGAGGGGGTATTTATTCATTTTTTTTATTTTTTAACATGCGAGCATATAAATAAAGCCGAACTTAGCAATTTTGAGAACTTGTTTATTTATTGCAGTAAGAATTTGCAAATGAAATGTTTGAAGAGAGAATCGTAACACCTTGGTTGAAGATCTGGGAGTTAGCGTGCTGAACTCTAATGCTTTAGGATTCATTTCCTGACTTGTGAGTGGGGCGGGGGTGGCTCAGTTGGTAGCGCGCCAGGCTCGTAATCTGTAGTTTCCAGGTTCGAGTCCCAGGAGATTTATCTCCGCAAAACTTCCCGCCCTGTCCACTGTCAGTAGGGGACACCGATGGGCTTGGAAAGGTCGCCTTCCGTCGGATGGGACGTTAAGCCGTGACTCCGTGTGCGGGAGAGCCATACCCTGTGCACGTTAAAGAACACGCTGATGGCCTTGACGGGAGGCTACCATCTGTCTCCCAACAGCTGTTCCAGTGGGTCCCCTCCCCCAACCTTCTCTGAGCCTTAGGGGTCCCTGCGACCTGTCCATTTAGCCCATGGTGTGCAAAAAAGGACCCCTGTGACCTGGTCATTTAGCCCATGGTGTGCAAAAATGTGCCGCTCACAGGTAAAACAACCATTGAGGATTACAAGCATTGAGGATTACCAAACATCCCGGGCTACCACAAGGTTAGAGGCGGACGAATTTGCATCAATTTGATTTATTTAGTAATATTATTATTCTAAGCCCCCTTCCCTTTCTATGTGAATTTGTGACAAATCTTCACTACCCTACAAAAATCTTGGAGAATTTCTACATTATGTCAATGAGAATGTAACTTAAAAGTTCTATAACTTCTAAAATAGGCGTTTAATGGAAAAATGTGATTGAAGATAAATTAAAGATCGTCATCAAATCTATTTAAATCTCGATTTTCAACAATATTCCTTCATTATTTAAAGGGTTATGGTTGCTGGAATATTTAAATAACTAATACGCAAACTTCTGAAATGTGTATTTATTTTGTTAAATAGTTAGGAACAATAAATATTATTTAAGTTTTAATTAATTTCTGAGGTAAATGTTTTATGCCGTATTACTATTGTGAAATATTACAGTTTCCATAACTTGATAAATACTAGGAAAATACTTGATAATACTTGACTAAATAATAGGAATATAGTTGAAAATCGAGATTTAAATAGCTTTGATTATGATCTTTATTTTCAGATACATTTACCCATTAAATGCATTAATTTAGAAGTTATGGAAGTTAGATTCCCATTGACATAACATGGAAATCCTCCAATATTTTCGTTGTTCAGTAGTACTGAATGCGGAACGAAACATGGGAGAAGCAAAATTCTGTATGGTACTGATCTAAGGGACCTGGGTTCGAGCCCCGGGGCTACTGATCTAAGGAACCTGGGTTCGAGCCCCAGGGCTACTGATCTAAGGGACCTGGGTTCGAGCTCCGGGGCTACTGATCTAAGGGACCTGGGTTCGAGCCCCGGGCTACTGATCTAAGGGACCTGGGTTCGAGCCCCGGGGCTACTGATCTAAGGGACCTGAGTTCGAGCCCCGGGGCTACTGATCTAAGGGATCTTGGTTCGAGCCCCGGCGCTACTGATCTAAGGGACCTGGGTTCGAGCTCCGGGGCTACTGATCTAAGGGACCTGGGTTCGAGCCTCGGGGCTACTGATCTAAGGGACCTGGGTTCGAGCCCCGGGGCTACTGATCTAAGGGACCTGGGTTCGAGCCCCGGGGCTACTCATCTAAGGGACCTGGATTCGAGCCCCGGGTTACTGATCTAAGGGACCTGGGTTCGAGCCCCGGGGCTACTGATCTAAGGGACCTGGGTTCGAGCCCCGGGGCTACTGATCTAAGGGACCTGGGTTTGAGCCCCGGGGCTACTGATCTAAGGGACCTGGGTTCGAGACCCGGGTTACTGATCTAAGGGACCTGGGTTCGAGCCCCGGACTACTGATCTAAGGGACCTGGGTTCGAGCCCCGGGGCTACTGATCTAAAGGACCTGGGTTCGAGCCCCGGGTAAGGCATGGATGTATGTGTCATTTTTCTGCTGAGGGCCTGCCATCCTCTCAGATCTTATACTTTGGCATAGAAACTGACAGACTACTGTCAGACCTATGTGGCAAGCAGCTGCTTGAGGGGGTATTTATTTTATAACTTTGGAAGTGATTAAGGCTGTGAGAATGCGAGGTTTATGCCACGATAGGTCTCATAGATCATTGGCTGAATGATCTGTCCGTTACTTGCCAATTAACCAGTAATTTCATAGATCACTGCTGTTGATTGACAAGTGATTGATAACTCAGTCAACCAATGATCTACGGGAACTGTCGTTGGATCAACTCTTCAGTCTCACTTTCTAAATTTCTTTTAAAGTTGTCACGAACGTTTCATCACTGATCTATTGTATTTATATCTAATTCTGCCTAGTGCGCTAGGCCAATATCATCCAGGTACTAGGGTTAGATTCTTGGAATGTTTACCTCTGAGCGGCACTTTTGTGCTGATAGTAGGCTGGATCAGGTACTAGAAGCTTAAAAAAGGTGCGGACAGTAGGCTGGATCAGGTACAGTCGCTCAAAAAAGTATCCGAACACTACGATTGATTACAGAATTCAGAAAAAATATCTGGCAACGATTTTTTTTAGAAATTAGTGATCTGGCAACCTTCGTGTCATGTGATTACAGAATTCAGGAAAAATATCTGCAGCGTGTACAGCAACTGTACACGCTCCAGTTACCGTTCACAGCAAACTGGAGCGTGTGCAGTTACTGCACACGCTCCAGTTTGCTGTGAACGGTAACTGCACACGCTCAATATTTCCGTGAGTGAGCCTACACGATCTAGTATCAAAATAATATGACCACCTGCAGTCGCTCAAAAAAGTATCCGAACACTATGGTCGATTACAGAATTCAGAAAAAATATCTGTCAACGAATTTTTTTTAGAAATTAGTGATCTGGCAACCTTCGTGTCACGTGACACGAAGGTTTCCAGATCACTAATTTCTAAAAAAAATTCGTTGTCAGATATTTTTCTGAATTCTGTAATCAATCGTAGTGTTCGGATACTTTTTTTGAGCGACTGTACAAGAACCTTAAAGAAGTTGTGTATTGGGAGGCAAGGTTCCCGAGTCAGAAAAGTACGGACCTCCCCCTCCGCCTCCGAAAATATGATCGTCTTATACGAAATCTCAAACTTATCTACCTGCTTTGAAATTCAAAACAGTTGTCTTTGTATAATTTTATTTTAGCCCCATATTTTATGTCCGACACCTAAAAAGGGATTAAAAAGAAACAACTCTAAAATCATATTCTAAAAGATTATCGTTTTAATCTTTCCTGCTCGGTGGGATATTTTAATAGCTGAGAAACATTACTCAAGTCTTATTGTCAGATCCCCCTCCCCCAGGGGCTCAGTCGGTAGCGCGCCAGGCTCGTAATCTGCAGTTCCCAGGTTCGAGTCCCATGAGGGTCAGCGTTGAGATTTATCTCCGCAAAATACCCCGCTCTGCCCATGGTCAGTAGGGGACACCGATGGGCTTGGAAAGGCCGCCGTCCATCGGATGGGACGTTAAGCCGTGGTCCCGTGTGCGGGAGAGACATACCCTGTGCACGTTACAGAACACGCTGAATGGCCTTGACGGGAGGCTACCATCTGTCTCCCAACAGCTGTTCCAGTGGGTCCCCTCCCCCAACCTTCTCTGAGCCTACGGGGTCCATGTGACCTGGCCATTTAGCCCATGGTGTGCAAAAAAGTGCCGCTCAGAGGTAAAACAACCCAACCCAACCCCTTCCCCATGAATATAAATTCTCGGAGCATCCCCGAAACTGACCCCCCACAAAACAAAATTATTTCTCCCCCCATCGAAACCAAATCCTGGGTAGGTACCTGTTGGAAGGGAATCCGATACAGGAAGGGATTACGATACAGATGGAAGCCTCCAGGCAAGGTCATTTAGCTTCTTTAAAGTACACAGCTTCTCGTGTACACGGAGTCACAGTTTTACCTCTCAACCGATGCACGGCGGCCTATCCAAGCCCACTGGTGTCCCCTTTCTCACCGTGGGCAAGATGAGGATGCAACTGAGATAAATCTCAACCCTGGTACAGGTGGGACTCGAACCTGGGAAATTGTAGATTACGAGTCTGGCGCGCTACCGGCAAAGGGTTGGGTTGTTTTACCTCTGAGCGGCACTTTTTTTGCACACCATGGGCTAAATGCCCAGGTCACATGAACCCCGAAGCCTCAGAGAAGGTTGGGGGAGGGGACCCACTGGAACAGCTGTTGGGAGACAGATGGTAGCCTCCCGTCAAGGCCATCCAGCGTATTCTTTAACGTGCACAGGGTATGTCTCTCCCGCACACGGAGCCACGGTTTAACGGCCCATCCGACGCACGGCGGCCTTTCCAAGCCCATCGGTGTCCCCTACTGACCGTGGGCAGGGAGGGGAATTTTGCGGAGATAAATCTCAACGTTAACCCAGCTGGGACTCGAACCTGGGAACTACAGATTACGAGCTTGGCGCGCTACCGACTGAGCCATCCCCGCCCCTCATCCTCAGAGAAACAAAGCAGTAGAATGAAATGCAATAATTGGATTTGATTGAAATGAGTGAAAGAAGAACCTCGTGATTTTGCTAGGTCTTTAGCCTTTTTTTTTATTTTGGCTCTGTGTTTCGTAGATTTGGAGATTTTTACGCTTCTTGGCTCTGGAGGTATTCATGCGTTTCATGAATTTGAAGTTTTTGTATTTTGGAGATTTGCAGCTTTTTGTGTTCCGTGGATTTGGATCTTTTCTGTTCCGTGGATTTGGATCAAATTTGTGTCATAGATATAGAGGTTTTGCTGTTTCCTGGATTTAAATATATTTTTTTTCGCTTCGTGAATTTGAAGGGTTACGTATTTAATGAATTGGAAGCTCTATGTATTAGGTACGTGGATTGCAAATTTGTGTCATAGATATAGAGGTTTTTTGCTGTTTCCTGGATTTAAATATATTTTTTTCGCTTCGTGAATTTGAAGGATTACGTATTTAATGAATTGGAAGCTCTATGTATTAGGTACGTGGATTGCAAATTTGTGTCATAGATATAGAGGTTTTGCTGTTTCCTGGATTTAAATATATTTTTTTCGCTTCGTGAATTTGAAGGGTTACGTATTTAATGAATTGGAAGCTCTATGTATTAGGTACGTGGATTGCAAATTTGTGTCATAAATATAGAGGTTTTGCTGTTTCCTGGATTTAAATATATTTTTTTCGCATCGTGAATTTGAAGGGTTACGTATTTAATGAATTGGAAGCTCTATGTATTAGGTACGTGGTTTGCAAATTTGTGTCATAAATATAGAGGTTCTGCTGTTTCCTGGATTTAAATATATTTTTTCCGCTTCGTGAATTTGAAGGGTTACGTATTTAATGAATTGGAAGCTCTATGTATTAGGTACGTGGATTGCAAATTTGTGTCATAGATATAGAGGTTTTGCTGTTTCCTGGATTTAAATATATTTTTTTCGCTTCGTGAATTTGAAGGATTACGTATTTAATGAATTGGAAGCTCTATGTATTAGGTACGTGGATTGCAAATTTGTGTCATAGATATAGAGGTTTTGCTGTTTCCTGGATTTAAATATATTTTTTTCGCTTCGTGAATTTGAAGGGTTACGTATTTAATGAATTGGAAGCTCTATGTATTAGGTACGTGGATTGCAAATTTGTGTCATAGATATAGAGGTTTTGCTGTTTCCTGGATTTAAATATATTTTTTTCGCTTCGTGAATTTGAAGGGTTACGTATTTAATGAATTGGAAGTTCTATGTATTAGGTACGTGGTTTGCAAATTTGTGTCATAAATATAGAGGTTTTGCTGTTTCCTGGATTTAAATATATTTTTTTCGCTTCGTGAATTTGAAGGGTTACGTATTTAATGAATTGGAAGCTCTATGTATTAGGTACGTGGATTGCAAATTTGTGTCATAGATATAGAGGTTTTGCTGTTTCCTTGATTTAAATATATATTTTTCGCTTCGTGAATTTGAAGGGTTACGTATTTAATGAATTGGAAGCTCTATGTATTAGGTACGTGGATTGCAAATTTGTGTGATAAATATAGAGGTTTTGCTGTTTCCTGGATTTAAATATATTTTTTTCGCTTCGTGAATTTGAAGGGTTACGTATTTAATGAATTGGAAGCTCTATGTATTAGGTACGTGGATTGCAAATTTGTGTCATAAACATAGAGGTTTTGCTGTTTCCTGGATTTAAATATATTTTTTTCGCATCGTGAATTTGAAGGGTTACGTATTTAATGAATTGGAAGCTCTATGTATTAGGTACGTGGTTTGCAAATTTGTGTCATAAATATAGAGGTTTTGCTGTTTCCTGGATTTAAATATATTTTTTTCGCTTCGTGAATTTGAAGGGTTACGTATTTAATGAATTGGAAGCTCTATGTATTAGGTACGTGGATTGCAAATTTGTGTCATAGATATAGAGGTTTTGCTGTTTCCTGGATTTAAATATATTTTTTTTCGCTTCGTGAATTTGAAGGGTTACGTATTTAATGAATTGGAAGCTCTATGTATTAGGTACGTGGATTGCAAATTTGTGTCATAGATATAGAGGTTTTGCTGTTTCCTGGATTTAAATATATTTTTTTCGCTTCGTGAATTTGAAGGGTTACGTATTTAAAGAATTGGAAGCTCTATGTATTAGGTACGTGGATTGCAAATTTGTGTCATAGATATAGAGGTTTTGCTGTTTCCTGGATTTAAATATATTTTTTTCGCTTCGTGAATTTGAAGGGTTACGTATTTAATGAATTGGAAGCTCTATGTATTAGGTACGTGGATTGCAAATTTGTGTCATAAATATAGAGGTTTTGCTGTTTCCTGGATTTAAATATATTTTTTTCGCATCGTGAATTTGAATGGTTACGTATTTAATGAATTGGAAGCTCTATGTATTAGGTACGTGGTTTGCAAATTTGTGTCATAAATATAGAGGTTTTGCTGTTTCCTGGATTTAAATATATTTTTTCCGCTTCGTGAATTTGAAGGGTTACGTATTTAATGAATTGGAAGCTCTATGTATTAGGTACGTGGATTGCAAATTTGTGTCATAGATATAGAGGTTTTGCTGTTTCCTGGATTTAAATATATTTTTTTCGCTTCGTGAATTTGAAGGATTACGTATTTAATGAATTGGAAGCTCTATGTATTAGGTACGTGGATTGCAAATTTGTGTCATAGATATAGAGGTTTTGCTGTTTCCTGGATTTAAATATATTTTTTTCGCTTCGTGAATTTGAAGGGTTACGTATTTAATGAATTGGAAGCTCTATGTATTAGGTACGTGGATTGCAAATTTGTGTCATAGATATAGAGGTTTTGCTGTTTCCTGGATTTAAATATATTTTTTTCGCTTCGTGAATTTGAAGGGTTACGTATTTAATGAATTGGAAGTTCTATGTATTAGGTACGTGGTTTGCAAATTTGTGTCATAAATATAGAGGTTTTGCTGTTTCCTGGATTTAAATATATTTTTTTCGCTTCGTGAATTTGAAGGGTTACGTATTTAATGAATTGGAAGCTCTATGTATTAGGTACGTGGATTGCAAATTTGTGTCATAGATATAGAGGTTTTGCTGTTTCCTGGATTTAAATATATTTTTTTCGCTTCGTGAATTTGAAGGGTTACGTATTTAATGAATTGGAAGCTCTATGTATTAGGTACGTGGATTGCAAATTTGTGTCATAGATATAGAGGTTTTGCTGTTTCCTGGATTTAAATATATTTTTTTCGCTTCGTGAATTTGAAGGGTTACGTATTTAATGAATTGGAAGCTCTATGTATTAGGTACGTGGATTGCAAATTTGTGTCATAGATATAGAGGTTTTGCTGTTTCCTGGATTTAAATATATTTTTTTCGCTTCGTGAATTTGAAGGGTTACGTATTTAATGAATTGGAAGCTCTATGTATTAGGTACGTGGATTGCAAATTTGTGTCATAAATATAGAGGTTTTGCTGTTTCCTGGATTTAAATATATTTTTTTCGCATCGTGAATTTGAAGAGTTACGTATTTAATGAATTGGAAGCTCTATGTATTCGGTACGTGGTTTGCAAATTTGTGTCATAAATATAGAGGTTTTGCTGTTTCCTGGATTTAAATATATTTTTTTCGCTTCGTGAATTTGAAGGGTTACGTATTTAATGAATTGGAAGCTCTATGTATTAGGTAAGTGGATTGCAAATTTGTGTCATAGATATAGAGGTTTTGCTGTTTCTTGGATTCAAATATATTTTTTTCTCTTCGTGAATTTGAAGGGTTACGTATTTAATGAATTGGAAGCTCTATGTATTAGGTACGTGGATTGCAAATTTGTGTCATAGATATAGAGGTTTTGCTGTTTCCTGGATTTAAATATATTTTTTTCGCTTCGTGAATTTGAAGGGTTACGTATTTAATGTATTGGAAGCTCTATATATTAGGTACGTGGATTGCAAATTTGTGTCATAGATATAGAGGTTTTGCTGTTTCCTGGATTTAAATATATTTTTTTCGCTTCGTGAATTTGAAGGGTTACGTATTTAATGAATTGGAAGCTCTATGTATTAGGTACGTGGATTGCAAATTTGTGTCATAGATATAAAGGTTTTGCTGTTTCCTGGATTTAAATATATTTTTTTCGCTTCGTGAATTTGAAGGGTTACGTATTTAATGAATTGGAAGCTCTATGTATTAGGTACGTGGTTTGCAAATTTGTGTCATAGATATAGAGGTTTTGCTGTTTCCTGGATTTAAATATATTTTTTTCGCTTCGTGAATTTGAAGGGTTACGTATTTAATGAATTGGAAGCTCTATGTATTAGGTACGTGGATTGCAAATTTGTGCCATAGATATAGAGGTTTTGCTGTTTCCTGAATTTAAATATATTTTTTTTCGCTTCGTGAATTTGAAGGGTTTTTTTTTTTTCTAGTTTCAAATATTTTTGCTTCGTGAATTTCCAGGTTTTTGTTTCTTCTGGATTTAAATAGATTTGCTTCGTGAATTTAGAGGGGTTTTTTTTGCTCGTCCTGGATTTAAGAACTTTTGTTTCGTGAATTTGAAGGTTTTTATATTTCCTGGATTTAATATTTTTGTTTCGTGAATTTTTAGATATTGGTGTTCATGGATTTGGAGGTTTGTGTATTAATTATTTCCGTAATAACTCTCAAACTGTTGAGAGAGTCATTGTGATCTTTAAAAATTAAATTCTGTGTTAAAACGCTCCCGTTGTTAAGTTCTGTTTATCGTGTCTTTTTACCAGAATATAAATTGCAACGAATATGATCTGACCGGCATACGAAAACGAGGTAAAAAATATAAAAATAAAAAATACGTTCCAATACTAGCCCAGGATACAAATGAAATAAAAAATATCTGAGATCTGCATATTATTGCGCTGAATTTTTCCAATTAATTTATGAAAATGCGATTACATAAATTTATTAATATGTGATTACACGAATTTCACAGACATTTGTTAGTGGACAGTAGTAAGTTGGTTGGTTGGTTGTTTTACCTCTGAGCGGCACTTTTTTTCACACCATGGGCTAAATGGCGAGGTCACAAGGACCCCGAAGGTTCAGAGAAGTTTAGGGGGAGGGGACCCACTGGAACAACTGTTGGGAGACAGATGGTAGCCTCCCATCAAGTCCATCCAGTGTGTTCTTTAACGTGCAAAAAGTAGGGCTCTCCCGCACACGGGGCCACGGATTAACATTCCATCCGACGGACGGCGGCCTTTCCAAGCCCATCGGTTTCGCCTACTGACCGAGGGCAGGGCGGGACTCGAACCTGGGAACTGCAGATTACGAGCCTGGCGCGCTACCGACTGAGCCACTCCCACCCCCACAGTAATAAGTGGGGGTTGGTGGGGGAAGAGAGACAAATTCATTCTTTGTTGGACAGTTCCGGAGATTCCGGGAGATTTTGGCATCGCTTTCCGAGATCCAACCGTTATTTGAGACTCGGCCATTACTTAAAAATTCTGCGCTTCGCAGAAAACAGCCATTACCATTCAAGCATAGGCTACTACAGTGGTTTACATAAGTTAAGGAACAGTCCTGTGTTATGTCAGTGGGAAGCTAAGGGTTGGGTTGTTTTACCTCTGAGCGGCACTTTTTTGCACACCATGGTCTAAATGTCCAGGTCACATGGACCCCGAAGGCTCAGAGAAGGTTGGGGGAGGGGACCCACTGGAACAGCTGTTGGGAGACAGATGGTAGCCTCCCGTCAAGGCCATCCAGCGTGTTCTTTAACGTGCACAGGGTATGGCTCTCCCGCACACGGGGCCACGGCTTAACGTCCCATCCGGCTAACGGCGGCCTTCCCAAGCCCATCGGTGTCCCCTACTGACCGTGGGCAGAGCGCGGAATTTTGCGGAGATAAATCTCAACGCTGACCCAGCTGGGACTCGAACCTGGGAACAACAGATTACGAGCCTGGCGAGCTACCGACTGAGCCACCCCCGCTCCCAGGGAAGCTAAGGTCAAAGCTCTGTAACTTCTAAACTAAGTTTTTTGTTTTGAAAAATGTGATAGCAGATAAAGATCTCAATCAAATAATATCTCGATTTTTAACAATATTCTTTGAGTATTTAATGAGTTACGGAAGTTTGAATATTTAACAACAGCAATGCCAGTCTTAAGAAAGTTATACAAAACTGAATAGTGAAAGAATTCTTTACACAAAGTTCTAAAATACAAACTTATTTTATTAAACACTTTGATAGAATACTTATTACTAAGTTTTAATTAACTTCTGAAGTCAATTTTTGTAGCTGACATTGTTATTGCTAAATTTTCAAACTTCCATAACTCATTAAATACTAAACGAATATTGTTGAAAATAGAGATATTGATTTATTTGATTGAGATCTTTATCTGCAATCACATTTTTTCAAAACAAAGAAACTTATTTTAGAAGTTATAGAGCTTTAACGTTAGCTTCCCATTGACTTAACTTAGGGATTTTCCTTAATTTATGGAGGGGCGGGGGTGGCACAGTCGGCAGCGCGTCAGGCTCGTAATTTGTAGTTCCCATGTTCGAGTCCCAGCTGGGTCAGCGTTGAGATTTATCTCCGCAAAATTCCCCGCCGTGACCACGATCAGTAGGGGACACCGATGGGCTTGGAAAGTCCGCCGTCCGTCGGATGGGACGTTAAGCCGTGGATCCGTGTGCGGGAGAGCCATACCCTGTGCACGTTAAAGAACAAGTTGGAAGGCCTTGACGGGAGGCTACCATCTGTCTCCCAACAGCTGTTCCAGTGGGTCCCCTCCCCCAACCTTCTCTGAGCCTTCGGGGTCCATGTGACCTGGCCATTTAGCCCATGGTGTGCAAAAAAGTACCGCTCAGAGGTAAAACAACCAAACCCTTAATTTATGGAAACTAGTGAATTAGGATATGAACTCCACAGTTTAATCAATGTTACTCTAAATACGAGGGTGCTAGCAAAATATTTTTTTTAAGAGAAATTATATTTACTGGTGCATTCCGCAACTTACTAGTGGTAGAAAAGATGATTAAAAAGAAAGAAAACTTCAGTGGTCAGAAGGTTCGAGGATTGAATCTTAAGGGACTGGTGTGCTGGATCAGTAGGCAACGTGTCACGCTGGTTATTCGGTGTTGCCAGGTTCGAATCGAACTATCCACCACCCTGCCCTCGGCGGGAAAGGGGACACAGCTGAGCTTGGAAAGCCGACGTTCGTCTAATGGGACTTTAAGACGCGGTCTCGTGTACAGAAGAGAGTAATATCCTGTGCACGTTAATAAACAGAATGGATGACCTTGACGAGAGATTTACATTTGTCCCCTTGCATCATCATAAACAGAATGGATGGCCTTGACGAGAGATTTTCACTGTCTCTTTCTGAACCTTCGGGGTCTTTATGACCCGTCCATTGTGTGCAAAAAAAAGCGACGCTCAGAGGTATAATAACCAAATAACTAGGGGTGTGGGCGCTCAGTCCTGGTGTGCAACTCGGTCGGTAGCATATTAAGCTAGTAATCTGCAGTTCCCAGGTTCGAGTCCCGCCTGGGCCAGCATTTATCTCCGCAAAACTACCCCCATGCCTTCGGTGAGAAAGGAGACACCGATGGGCTTGGAAAGGCCGCCGTCCGTCGGATGGGACGTTAAGCCATGGCTCCATGTGAACCTTCTGTGAGTCCTCGTGGGTCCTTGTGACCTGGCCATTTAGCCCATTGTGTAAAATAATTCGCACTCAAAGGTAAAACAAGCCAACCCAACCAAACAACTAATTAACTAACGTTAATTTTGAAAACCTTTGAGTTCTATAATTGTCTTACCAACCATTTAACGACCAATTGACTAATCAACCAATCTTTTTGAGCATCTGGAAATATTCTTTTTGCCTTATGAACCAACCAATCAACTAACCAACCTTAATTTGTAGACCATGAGGTAGTATTATTTTCTTACCATCTAGTGTAATGACCTCTCACTCACGCAACCAACCAATTTCTCGAGCAGCGAGCATTTTGGAAATCGCATAGTGGTTATCACATCCGCCTAACACGCGGAAGGTCCCAGGTTCGAGCCCTGGTAGGTACATTATTATTGGTAGCTGTCCCGTGGCCGAGTGGTTAGCGCGCTTGGCTACTGATCAAAGGGACCTGGGTTCGAGCCCCGGATAAGGCATGGATGTATGTGTCGTTTTTCTGCTGAGGTCCTGCCATCCTCTCAGATCTCCTACTATGGCATATAAACTGACAGGCTCCTGTCAGACCTTTGTGGCAAGCAGCTGGTCAATAAGCCCACTGGTCTGGAGGCTCTCTTACCAGTCCGCAGATATCGTGAGCCCCGGAGGGTCAGCGATCCGAACCCAACTTCTCAGAGGCACCGTAGGCTCCCCCCCCCACCCCGGCAAAGTGGTCCCACTCCGGGGGGGGGGGGGTGAAATGTGGACAATAAGATATGTAGAGTGCCGTCCCGTGGCCGAGTGGTTAGCACGCTTGGCTACTGATCTAAGGGACCTGGGTTCGAGCCCTGGATTAGGCATGGATGTGTGTGTCGTTTTTCTGCTGAGGTCCTGCCATCCTCTCAGATCTCCTACTATGGCATATAAACTGACAGGCTCCTGTCAGACCTTTGTGGCAAGCAGCTGCTTGAGGGGGTATTTATTTATTTATATTTCTCGAGCAGCGAGCATTTTGGAAATCATGTATTTCTTGAGGAGAAACTTGAGGTAGAATGATTTCCGTTGCCAATTTCGGTGCAAGATAGAATCTAGTTCATTTCACACTTGCGCATATTTTTGCATAAACAATTTATGCATTAGAAACGCAACAATTAGAGAAATTTTGCGCAACAAACAATCTCACAAACAAACGCCAATTGTCAAAAATTCCAGTAGGATAAGAGAACAACGTTTCGACAGTCAATTTCCCTCTCTCAATCTTAAAAAGGATTTTGATACATTTCACAGAAAATTTATTCAAAACTTGTTAAGCAGTCGGTTGAAACGAAACAGAATCTTTTATGGCAACACTATCGTCATCTTTATCGTGTAGCTCTCCATCGAAGGACCGATTTGTTACAAGGATTGACGGATGTTCCAAGCGAAGCTAAGATTCCAATAACTTGCCACAGTGGCGTCTTTGTCTGCTCCAAAACGCATCGATACATCTTCTAATTCATCCCCAAAGCTCCCCCAGCCTTCTGATGCATATTCAACAGGATCTTATGAAAATACCATTACGACTCTCTTTAGATACAACCACATCATTCAATCATCACCAGAATAAAAGTTGAGAGATTTAATTAATGACTCTCAAACGCACCGGGAAGGGACAGAAAGAGCCAGTTGTTGTAAGTGATGATGTAAATGATGTGGTGGGATGCAAACGAATGAGTCTGAAAATTTGAGTTCCAGAACTAGTAGAATATTTTGATAGGGAGGATTCTGCTTGGACATATTAATTATTTTTCACTTCTAATTTCAAGAGACAACTGATTCAAGATTTTAGGTGCGAAATACGAATAATGCTTATGAGCAATTTCTTTTTTGGTCAAAGGAACTGAGTGTTTTGGACCTTTCTCTCTGAAGTTGTATAAATCAGGCTGAAAGTGAAAATAAAAGCAATTTTGCTTAAAAAATATCATTACTCTAAAAACAAATATATGTCTAATAGGTAGAATTTTTAGCATAGAGTAACGACTGAAATTGCTTAAAATATCAGTGTTATTTTTTGCAATTAGAAGAAATAAGAGACATAAGTTCCACCTCAACAAACTATAAAAAAAAATAAATACCCCCTCAAGCAGCTGCTTGCCACAGAGGTCTGACAGGAGCCTGTCAGTTTATATGCCACAGTAGGATATCTGAGAGGATGGCAGGACCTCAGCAGAAAAACGACACACACATCCATGCCTAATTCCGGGGCTCGAACCCAGGTCCCTTAGATCAGTAGCCAAGCGTGCTAACCACTCGGCAGCTTGTATGCATGAGAAGTACAATGTTCGCAGCATATTAAGATTAACTTTGTATTTCAAGTGGTGTAATTTGAATAGTTTGTAACGTGCTTTCCCTGTGATGTACTCAATATGTTTCTTCCATTTTAGATTATTATCAATGAAAATACTTAAATATTTAATGCTGTCAACCTGTTCTATATCATCACAACGGCAATCAATATGTTTATTGCATTCAGGTGAATGCAGTTTAACGGCAAAAGTATTTACAGCATTTTGGTTATTTTTCAACTTGTATAAAACAAATTTAGTTTTATTCTTATTAATTGAGAGTTTATTATTTTCAAACCACATATTAACTTTCTCAAGAACATTATTGACATTGGGCAATAAATCTGTAATAGTTTGGTTACTAAACGTCAATGCAATGTCATCTGCAAAGGTCTGCAATATTACAATTAATGTTCATTTCACAGAGGTCATTAATATAAATATTAAATAATAGGGGTCTAAGGACAGAGCCCTGCGGAATGCCATATTTGGTTTGTTTAGGTTTGCTGAGGAAGTTTTTCAATTTAACTAATTGAGTTCTGTTTGTTAAGTAACTGATAAACCATTCTAGAACAATCCTTCTCATACCCAAATGCTCCAGTTTTTTCAAAAGCAATGAATGTGTTACGGTGTCAAAAGCTTTTTCAAGATCTAGAAAAACTGACAGAGTTAAATTTCCTTGGTCAATTGATTTATAAATAAAATTAGTAAATGACAATAACGCATGATCAGTGCCTCGACACTCAGTGAAGCCAAACTGATTTGACGAAAATAAATTTATTTTATTTAAGTAACTCAATACTCTGAATTTTACTAGTTTTTCAAATATTTTGGAAAAAACAGGCAAAAGCGAGATCGGTCTGTAGTTTGAAAGGCAGTTTTTCTTTCCCTTCTTCTAAATCGGAAGTACAGTCGATCAAAAAAGTATCCGAACACTAGGGTTGATTACAGAATTCAGAAAAAATATCTGGCAACGATTTTTTTAGAAATCAGTGATCTGGCAACCTTCGTGTCACGTGATTACAGAATTCAGGAAAAATATCTGGAGCGTGTACAGCAACTGTACATGCTCCAGTTACCGTTCACAGGAAACTGGAGCGTGTGCAGTTACTGCACACGCTCAATATTTCCGTGAGTGAGCCCACACGATCCAGGTCTTTGTCAGCTCACACGATCCAATGTGCTGTGAACATTAACCGCAACCGCTCCAGGTTGCTGTGAACGGTAACTGCACACGGTCCATATTCATTGCATTACTATATTCATACGCATTATATATATTAAAAAATATCCGAACACTAGGGTTGATTACAGAATTCAGAAAAAATATCTGGCAACGATTTTTTTAGAAATTAGTGATCTGGCAACCTTCGTGTCGTGTTCTAAAAAAATCGTTGCCAGATATTTTTTCTGAATTCTGTAATCAACTCTAGTGTTCGGATACTTTTTTGAGCGATAGTGCATAGAGGTTTTGAGATCGTCTGGAAAAATCCCAGTTTGAAAAGAAAGGTTAAAGATATAGACTAAGGGATGAATAACGAAATTTTTGCACTTTTTTACTGTAGTTACTTTCTATTTCTATGCAGCAGAGTTATTTGAAAAGTTATTTGAAAAGTTTTTTTTTCCATTATCTAACAAGATGATTCGACCGTAATGGAGACTCATTGATAATAGGATTCACCATGCAGTACTTGTGTTTTTAAAACACGCCAAAACGCGTTGCTTAGAAAAAGGGATGGAATTTCGACATATTGTTAAGCCTTCAATATTCCCAAGAAATTAACTACTGATTCCACCGTATTGAGTAAAACTCAAATTATTAAATGCAACCACAATTCTTTAATACGTATTGCTCGATAGATCCTAAAACACGGAAAACTTATTTTCTGAATTCTGAAACTTTCAAACTTAGGAACCCTTAAGGAGACAAAAAAGTTGTAGATTTTTTCGATGAATGCTATCCAGGCTAAATTTACCTTTTACGATTTTAGACGTAATTAGAAGACAGGCATTTTGTCGTACAACAAAGTTTACGAACTGTTAGCAGAATGATACTTACCTTATCTGATATAAATCATTGCAATTAACTTTCATTTCTCCTGCAACACTTAATGGCAGCAATTACTTCTAATCTTCACGACAACGCCCTTGTTGTTTTTTATGATTCCTTTAATTTAGCATCATTATTTACTTTCCCAGACCTTTTCATCACAGCAACCTGGAGCGGTTGCGGTTAATGTTCACAGCACATTGGATCGTGTGAGCTCACAAAGACCTGGATCGTGAGGGCTCACTCACGGAAATATTGAGCGTGTGCAGTTACCGTTCACAGCAAACTGGAGCGTGTGCAGTTACTGCACACGCTCCAGTTTGCTGTGAACGGTAACTGGAGCGTGTACAGTTGCTGTACACGCTCCAGACATTTTTCCTGAATTCTGTAATCACGTGACACGAAGGTTGGCAGATCACTAATTTTAAAAAAATCGTTGCCAGATATTTTTTCTGAATTCTGTAATCAACCATAGTGTTCGGATACTTTTTAATATATGTAATGCGTATGAATATATAATGCAATGAATATGGAGCGTGTGCAGTTACCGTTCACCGCAAACTGGAGCGGTTGCGGTTAATGTTCACAGCACATTGGATCGTGTGAGCTCACAAAGACCTGGATCGTGAGGGCTCACAAAGACTGGATCGTGAGGGCTCACTCACGGAAATATTGAGCGTGTGCAGTTACCGTTCACAGCAACCTAGAGCGGTTGCGGTTAATGTTCACAGCACATTGGATCGTGTGAGCTCACAAAGACCTGGATCGTGTGGGCTCACTCACGGAAATATTGAGCGTGTGCAGTTACCGTTCACAGCAAACTGGAGCGGTTGCGGTTAATGTTCACAGTACATTGGATCGTGTGAGCTCACAAAGACCTGGATCGTGAGGGCTCACTCACGGAAATATTGAGCGTGTACAGTTTGCTGCGAACGGTAACTGGAGCGTGTACAGTTGCTGTACACGCTCCAGATATTTTTCCTGAATTCGACGTAGTAAGTAATTATCAGTTTCTGATGATATTTTTTTTAAACCAACACACAACAAATGGGTTGCATTCTTTCGATTCAACAAGTAACATTTTGGTCTTTTTTTTTATTCGCATTAATTTACCAACAGTTCCGATTTCACCAAAACGAAATCTAGGAATAGCTTGTGTTGTTTCACATCTGAGAGGCGCTTTTTTGCACACAATGGCCTAAATTGTCAGATCACAAGGACCCTAAGGAGTTTGAGAAGGTTGGGGAAGAGGAACCCCTGATGGGTTGTGAGGAAATATATGGTAACCTCCCGTCAAGGACATTTGGCGTGTTCTTTAACGGCATAGGGTGTGGTTCAACTGCATACGGAACCAAGTATTAATCTTTCATCCTATAAGAGGCGGATTTTTCATGCCCATCGATGACCCTTTTCTCACTGAGGGTAAGGGGGGGGGGGTGTTATCAGAGATAAATCTCAACCCTGGTACAGTTGGGACTCGAACCTGCGACGTCTAATTACGAGCCTGGTGCGCTACGGATTGACTCTTAGTAATTCCTCAACTTCTGTGATGTGATGAATTTTTTTGATAGTTTTTCAAATTGCTGTTGAGAAAATATGTACAGTTGCTCAAAAAAGTATCCGAACGCTATGATTGATTACAGAATTCAGAAAAAATACCTGACAACGATATTTTTAGAAATTAGTGATCTGGCAACCTTCGTGTCACGTGACACGGTTACCAGATCACTAATTTCTAAAGGGGGCGGGGGTGGCTCAGTCGGTAGCGCGCCAGGTTCGTAATCTCTAGTTCCCAGGTTCGAGTCCCAGCTGGGTCAGCGTTGAGATTTATCTCCGCAAAATTCCCCGCCCCGCCCACGGTCAGTAGGGGACACCGATGGGCTTGAAAAGGCCGCCGTCCGTCGGATGGGACGTTAAACCTTGTCTCCGTGTGCGGGAGAGCCATACCCTGTGCACGTTAAAGAACACGCTGGATGGCCTTGACGGGAGGCTACCATCTGTATCCCAACAGCTGTTCTAGTGGGTCCCCTCCACAACCTTCTCTGAGCCTTCAGGGTCCTTGTGACCTGGCCATTTAGACCATGGTGTGCAAAAAAAAGTGCCGCTCAGAGGTAAAACAACCCAACTCAACTCGCCATTAGCGCGCCAGAAACATGGAACAGAGGTGTCCAGCCGCCATATGTGATGCCACCCCATACCATTTTACCATGATGGGAAGCTATGTGGTAGCTAATGGAATAATCTTCCTCATGTCGTTGACGATGCTGACGCCATGCGGTAAATGGTTGTCTCGCATGCCGAAACAGAATCGTGACTCATCTGTGATTAACACGCTCCTTTATTCTGTAGTCCAATGTTACCTCGCTTGATCCCAGTGAAAACGGCATAACCAGTGATGTTGCTGCAGTAGCAGATGCCAAACTGGACGTCTCGTCCTCATTCCTGCATCATGCAAACGTTGTCTAATAGTTTGCATGGAGACCACAGCACCCGTAGAGGTTTACAAATCATTCTGTAGCACAATCGCTGTGGTGAAAGGGTTATGCATGGCCCTCATATGGAGCATGCGATTTTCACGTTCTGTTGTGCGGCATGTTGGTTCCGTACCTATCCTTCATGTTATTTGTTGCTCCATGATGTGGTATGAGATGCACCGTTGCACTGTGCTCACATTGCGCCCTATGTGTGCAGCGATCGCTCGAAGGCTCAATAGAGCTCTTCCATATCAACGATTCATTCTGGCTCAGACGACATCAATTGCGCATCAGGGTCCCGCCGTTGTCTCCAAAGCATGTTCCAAACATTTTCTCATCATGCTCTCCAACCTCACTGTCAGTCATGAGCTCCCTGCATTTATCCACGGCTTGGCTGGTGTCACGTATCATTTTGCTGCGGAACTTTGATCATTTGCATATCTCCGATGGCCTATTGCCTCCTGCGATTTACATATCTCTACTTCCATTCCTTTTTGGGGTTGCGATTTCCACTTTCAGCAATGTATTTACATCCAATATATTGTATGTTAATAGGGAAAACACGTAAAAACTTTCCATAGCCATTATATGTTCTCTATACAAAAATTCCACCAGAGTATTCCGTGCATTTCGGTGACTTGTTCATCTGTGTCGATAAGAACTTGCGTTGGATTGGGATGTTTTACCTCTGAGCGGCACTTTTTTGCACACCATGGGCAAAATGGCCAGGTCACATGGACCCCGAAGGCTCAGAGAAGGTTGGGGGAGGGGACCCACTGGAAAAGTTGTTGGGAGACAGATGGTAGCCTCCCGTCAAGGCCATCCAGCGTGTTCTTTAAAGTGCATATAGTATGGCTCTCCCGCACACGGGACCACGGCTTAACGTCCCATCCGACGGACGACGGCCTTTCCAAGCCCGTCGGTGTCCCCTACTGACCGTGGGCAGGGCGGGGAAATTTTGCGGAGATAAATCTCAACGCTGACCCAGCTGGGACTCGAACCTGGGAACTACAGATTACGAGCCTGGCGCGCTACCGACTGAGCTACCGACTGAGCCACCCCGCCCCCGATAAGAACTTGCAAATGTATCGATAAAGTTATTCAACGAGCCCTGCCTCTTCTCCTATTTTCCGATTAATCGTTTTAGACAGGGGTTTAAACCCAAGCCCCCCAGCTGAATTAAATAAAAAATAAAAATAAAAATAAAATATAATATAAAATATTAAATTAAAAATATTATTTTAATAAATATTAAATTAAAATAAAAATAAAATTTAATATAAAATATTAAATAAAAAATAATAAAGTGTACTGAACCAATCTAATAATTATGTATAAAACCTGAATACTGAATGTTATCTAATCTATCAATTTCAAATGGCATTTATTCACTTATTGTTTCCTAGCGATTCTTGATTCACTTAGGATTGCTCGACATTGAATATGAATCTTCTATCGACGATTACCTTCATTATGAGCTGTAAAAATCATTACTTTTAAAAAAATAAATTCTCTTTGATAATTATCGAATTTTTGTAACATTATTTCCGTAATAAAGTACCACAGGAAAATGTCTTGTAGTCAAGAAACAGTTGAAATAATTAGATGAAAAAAAAATTGGTCTCCCTGAAGGGGATTCGAACCGTCAGTGAGCGTAATTTGCGGTAGATAAGGTGGAAATGTGATTGAAGGATGTCTTCCGATGCTCCACTATACAGGAAAGTACAGTCGCTCAAAAAAGTATCCGAACACCACGGTTGATTACCGAATTCAGAAAAAATATCTGGCAATGATTTTTTTTTTAGAAATTAGTGATCTGGCAACCTTCGTGTCACGTGATTACAGAATTAAGAAAAAATATCTGGAGCGTGTACAGCAACTGTACAGCGTGTACAGCAACTGTCCAGTTACCGTTCACAGCAAACTGGAGCGTGTGCAGTAACTGCACACGCTCCAGTTTGCTGTGAACGGTAACTGCACACGCTCAGTATTTCCGTGAGTGAGCCCACATGATCCAGGTCTTTGTGAGCTCACACGATCCAATGTGCTGTGAACATTAACCGCAACCGCTCCAGTTTGCTGTGAACGGTAACTGCACACGCTCCATATTCATTGCATTTTATATTCATACGCATTATATATATTAAAAAAGTATCCGAACACTAGGGTTGATTACAGAATTCAGAAAAAAATATCTGGCAACGATTTTTTTAGAAATCAGTGATCTGGCAACCTTCGTGTCAGACACGAAGGTTGCCAGATCACTGATTTCTAAAAAAATCGTTGCCAGATATTTTTTTCTGAATTCTGTAATCAACCCTAGTGTTCGGATACTTTTTTGAGCGACTGTACTAAATCTGATGGATGGCACCACAAGTCACATTCGTGTGCTGATTGAGGCCTAATAGAAAACTGTTATTAATGCTGCGAAGCAGTGGAGAAGGAACGTGTCCAAATGATCTGCATTACTCAAAAGTTATCTAATTCTGTCAATTTATTCAAATGGAATATGGAAACTTTTTTAATTTTGAGCCGTGCCAAATATTTATTGCCAATAAGATTTGGTAGCATTATGATCTAAATTTACACTGTAACTCTGTAAATAAATTGTGCGGAAAGTCGACCGTTTATTAAAGCGGAATTTAGAGGTTTTAAAAGGAAAAAAAAAAGAATGATATTCCAACAGAATGAATATCATTTTGTTGGATTATCATTCATGATAATTGTTATCATTTTGTTGATATGAATATCATTTTGTTGGATTATTATTCATGATAATTGTTATCATTTTGTTGATATGAATATCATTTTGTTGGATTATCATTCATGATAATTGTTATCATTTTGTTGATATGAATATCATTTTGTTGGATTATCATTCATGATAATTGTTATCATTTTGTTGATATGAATATCATTTTGTTGGATTATCATTCATGATAATTGTTATCATTTTGTTGATATGAATATCATTTTGTTGGATTATCATTCATGATAACTGTTATCATTTTGTTGATATGAATATCATTTTGTTGGATTATCATTCATGATAATTGTTATCATTTTGTTGATATGAATATCATTTTGTTGGATTATCATTCATGATAATTGTTATCATTTTGTTGATATGAATATCATTTTGTTGGATTATCATTCATGATAATTGTTATCATTTTGTTGATATGAATATCATTTTGTTGGATTATCATTCATGATAATTGTTATCATTTTGTTGATATGAATATCATTTTGTTGGATTATCATTCATGATAATTGTTATCATTTTGTTGATATGAATATCATTTTGTTGGATTATCATTCATGATAATTGTTATCATTTTGTTGATATGAATATCATTTTGTTGGGACAACTATCCATGTTCTAAGCTCTCGTGGTTTCGTGGATGGTTCGGAGAGGAGACTCACTGGACAACTGTTGGGAAAAGGATGGTAGCCTCCCGTCAATACCATCCAACGTGTTCTTTAACGTGCATGGGGTGTGGCTCTCCCACACACGAGGCCAATGCTTAACGTCCCATCCGACGGACGGCGGCCTTTAGAAGCTCAACAGTGATCCCCTATTCACTGTGGGCAGGGCGAGGAGTTTGGCAGAGAAAATCTATACACTTGCCAATCTGGGGCTCAAACCTGAGAATTGAAAGTTACGAGCCTGGCGTGCAACCGACTGAGCTTACTCTCCGTAGACAAGGTCTGTGAGGCAGGCGATACCTCAGCAGAAAATCCCTACCCTATCCCAGACTCGAACCAGGGTCCATTTGATCTGTAGGTCTAAATTTACACTGTAAACTCTACAAGATTTCGAACCCGGGTCCATTTGATCTGTAGGTCTAAATTTACACTGTAAACTCTACAAGATTTCGAACCCGGGTCCATTTGATCTGTAGGTTCTGGGGACCAGTTCCGTGTCCAGGGAAAATGGATCGGGATCTGTAGGTTTGATATAGGATGGCCAGCTTGGTCATCCTATAAAAATAATTTTATATTTATCTCTTAAAACAAACGAAAATGTTCGAGGGGAGAAAAGACAAGGGAGAGAATGGAACAAAACAACCACTTTCGTTTTCTCAAAAACCAGGTAAAAATGTAATTTGAAGCTACTGGTGGAATGGCGGCTATCCCAATTAAATAATTGTGCCCAAATTAGGCAAAATACATATTCAAACCCATATTTATTTGCACAGTTTTGTTTATATCTAGCTGCTAATTAAGCATTGTTCCCTTTTTTCTCATACTCAGCCTAAATATCTCCTTCCATAGACTAGCGACAACAAAGCAATCAAAAAGATACTTAAACCGTGTATTCTGATCACATGCAAGGCATGGTCCAGTTTCCCCAACCATTTGCATATAAAACGACCTCTTCACCTCCCCTCCTCCTTCCATCAGCATCAGAGCCGCCATGCCGCCCACGATGGACCGTTGTGTGCAGTGTCCTGAAGGCCTAACTGTCAGAGTTGGGTCCTACACTGCTAGCTGCCCGTACCATTGGACATGACAAGGCCTTACCCATATATGTGAGTGTGTGTGTGTTGGTGGGTGAGTTGGATGTTGGAAGGGGATGACACCGAGTCTTTGTGGTGCGGGATCAGTGTTATCCCTTGCCCATGACAGTCGAAGCTGTTTTGTAGATTGTGATGAGGAATATGGCACAATATCTTTTTGTGTTTGAAAAAAAAATAAGCAGGCAATAGAGTCGCTAGAGAGTCCATTTTTATGCCAAATTGTGTCTGAAAGTAAAGAATTAAAATCTAGTTAACGTTCGATTTTTAACAATGTTCGTTTAATAGATAAAGAGTTATGGTAGCAGAAATATTTAACATTAGCAATGAAAGTCTTAAGAATTTATCTCAGAAATTAATTAAAACTTAAATATTATTTCACACCATTTCATAAGATAGTTTGATATTTTAGAAGTCTGTGTAAAAGGCTATTTCGATACGTATCTTTTTTTACGTTTCTTAGAATTGAAATTATTTCTGATAAAAATTCCAGCTTTAATAACGCTTTAAATTCTAAACGATTCTTTTTGAAAACGGAGATTTAGATTTAGCTGATATCTTTTTTTATACCTAAATTAAATTCGATTCAGATCTTTATCTTCGTTCGCATTTTTTCAGAAAAAAAAAAGATTATTTAAGAAATTACTGAGCTATAAATTTAATTTCTATTGTCATAAGTCTGTTCCAGACAAAAATTGAGAATCAGAATATATAAGTTCATTACATTGTGCATACATATATCATAAACGATGAGAAAATGCATTTATCAATAAAGATCAGAAAGCAGGAGTCTTTTTTTAGAGATTAGAAGAGGTGATAGAGAGAGTGTGTAAGAAGAGATGACGAAAAACAGAACTAGCTGCTTATGCGAAGTGTTAATGGCTGTTAGGTGACTATCATAAACGCCAAAGATCTGATATATGTAGACGAATATAAAACTGAATTGTATAAATTAACATATAATAATTAATTATATAAAATATAAACCAATTACATTTAAAAATTGAGATTTTAAAGAACAGATCTAACAATTTGAAAGGATTCTGTAAAAAGCTAAATCAAATGCAGTTTTCGATTTTATAGCCAGTTAGGCAATAATCAAGCAAATAAGAATCTGCATTTCTTTATATTTGTTTATATTCTGTGTTGATTAAACAAAAAATGGGGTGTGTGTGTAGGGAGGGACTCAGTCAGTAGCGCGCCAGGCTCGTAATCTGCAGTTCCCAGGTTCGAGTCCCAGCTGGGTCAGCGTTGAGATTTATCTCCGCAAAATTTCCCCGCCCTGTCCACGGTCAGTAGGGGACACCGATGGGCTTGAAAAGGCCGCCGTCCGTCGGATGGGACGTTAAGACGTGACCCCTTGTATGGGAGAGCCATACCCTGTGCACGTTAAAGAACACACTAGATGGCCTTGACGGGAGGCTACCATCTGTCTCCCAACAGCTGTTCCAATGGGTCCCCTCCCCCAACCTTCTCTGAGCCTTCGGGGTCCTTGTGGCCTGGCCATTTAGCCCATGGTGTGCAAAAAAAGTGCCGCTCAGAGGTAAAACAATCCAATCCAATCTCCTAGTCTGGAATTCTTTGTGATTTTGTTTAAATAACACTAGCGCCTGTAAAGTGACCATCTGGTATGAACCTGGTGCTTTACAGTGAAAACACTAGTCTGCATTATTACTGTTGATAGATGCTCGTTTGGAAGCATGGATAAAGGGAAAAAGGGAGAGAGGGATAAAAAAAATCTCCAAAATGTCTCTTCTCTTTGTAACTTTCGATAACATTTCAGAATCCCTCCGTTGACACGTGTGTTGGCGTTTAATATGGATGCTTCCTCTCTGAAGTACTCAGGATGGCCAAACATAACGGAATGCTGAAGCAAAACTCATGAAGAAACACAATTGGCTGCAAAATTCAACATTGGGATGAAACGTAATTGTTCCTTTCCTACATCAGTTGACAAGTTGATGTCCCCATAATCCGATATAGTCAACTAATGAGATAAGTTTGTTATCCTGTAAACACTTTATCATTTAAAGCCGTGGTTTCCAACTGGAGAGTTTTAGAAAATTGTGGGGATCATTTGGTTCGTGAAACCGATAACAGGGGGCGCTATCACTATCTAGTTTTCTACTAGTTTTATACAGAAAAAATTAGAATTGATTTCATAAAATTAAAATTAGGCTTGGTAAAAAATGGCTTTGGGGTCTAAAATTTTGGAAACCACTAGTTTAACTCTTCAACATTTTCTTTTAATAAAACGTTTTTTACAAGAACATGATTTTAATTTTATTGTTTGTTTTTATTATTTATCGTCGTTCTACCATCCGTTTAATTTTACTATTCCATTCAGTTTTAGCATGTAATTAAATTTCGCTTGCTCTTTAGTGAACATTCATTTGTGTTTCCTCATGCTGTTTAATTTTAAGAACCAGTTGTGTTTCCTCATGCTGTTTAATTTTAAGAACCAGTTGTGTTTCCTCATGATGTTTAATTTTAAGAACCAGTTGTGTTTCCTCATGATGTTTAATTTTAAGAACCGGTTGTGTTTCCTCATGATGTTTAATTTTAAGAACCAGTTGTGTTTCCTCATGCTGTTTAATTTTAAGAACCAGTTGTGTTTCCTCATGATGTTTAATTTTAAGAACCAGTTGTGTTTCCTCATGATGTTTAATTTTAAGAACCGGTTGTGTTTCCTCATGATGTTTAATTTTAAGAACCAGTTGTGTTTCCTCATGATGTTTAATTTTAAGAACCGGTTGTGTTTCCTCATGCTGTTTAATTTTAAGAACCAGTTGTGTTTCCTCATGATGTTTAATTTTAAGAACCAGTTGTGTTTCCTCATGATGTTTAATTTTAAGAACCGGTTGTGTTTCCTCATGATGTTTAATTTTAAGAACCAGTTGTGTTTCCTCATGATGTTTAATTTTAAGAACCAGTTGTGTTTCCTCATGATGTTTAATTTTAAGAACCAGTTGTGTTTCCTCATGATGTTTAATTTTAAGAACCGGTTGTGTTTCCTCATGATGTTTAATTTTAAGAACCAGTTGTGTTTCCTCATGCTGTTTAATTTTAAGAACCAGTTGTGTTTCCTCATGATGTTTAATTTTAAGAACCAGTTGTGTTTCCTCATGATGTTTAATTTTAAGAACCGGTTGTGTTTCCTCATGATGTTTAATTTTAAGAACCAGTTGTGTTTCCTCATGATGTTTAATTTTAAGAACCAGTTGTGTTTCCTCATGCTGTTTAATTTTAAGAACCAGTTGTGTTTCCTCATGATGTTTAATTTTAAGAACCAGTTGTGTTTCCTCATGATGTTTAATTTTAAGAACCGGTTGTGTTTCCTCATGATGTTTAATTTTAAGAACCAGTTGTGTTTCCTCATGATGTTTAATTTTAAGAACCAGTTGTGTTTCCTCATGATGTTTAATTTTAAGAACCAGTTGTGTTTCCTCATGATGTTTAATTTTAAGAACCGGTTGTGTTTCCTCATGATGTTTAATTTTAAGAACCAGTTGTGTTTCCTCATGATGTTTAATTTTAAGAACCAGTTGTGTTTCCTCATGATGTTTAATTTTAAGAACCAGTTGTGTTTCCTCATGCTATTTAATTTTAAGAACCAGTTGTGTTTCCTCATGATGTTTAATTTTAAGAACCAGTTGTGTTTCCTCATGATGTTTAATTTTAAGAACCAGTTGTGTTTCCTCATGATGTTTAATTTTAAGAACCGGTTGTGTTTCCTCATGATGTTTAATTTTAAGAACCAGTTATGTTTCCTCATGATGTTTAATTTTAAGAACCAGTTGTGTTTCCTCATGATGTTTAATTTTAAGAACCAGTTGTGTTTCCTCATGATGTTTAATTTTAAGAACCAGTTGTGTTTCCTCATGATGTTTAATTTTAAGAACCAGTTGTGTTTCCTCATGATGTTTAATTTTAAGAACCGGTTGTGTTTCCTCATGATGTTTAATTTTAAGAACCAGTTGTGTTTCCTCATGATGTTTAATTTTAAGAACCAGTTGTGTTTCCTCATGATGTTTAATTTTAAGAACCGGTTGTGTTTCCTCATGATGTTTAATTTTAAGAACCAGTTGTGTTTCCTCATGATGTTTAATTTTAAGAACCAGTTATGTTTCCTCATGATGTTTAATTTTAAGAACCAGTTGTGTTTCCTCATGATGTTTAATTTTAAGAACCAGTTGTGTTTCCTCATGATGTTTAATTTTAAGAACCAGTTGTGTTTCCTCATGATGTTTAATTTTAAGAACCAGTTGTGTTTCCTCGTGATGTTTAATTTTAAGAACCAGTTGTGTTTCCTCATGATGTTTAATTTTAAGAACCGGTTGTGTTTCCTCATGATGTTTAATTTTAAGAACCAGTTGTGTTTCCTCATGATGTTTAATTTTAAGAACCAGTTGTGTTTCCTCATGATGTTTAATTTTAAGAACCAGTTGTGTTTCCTCATGATGTTTAATTTTAAGAACCAGTTGTGTTTCCTCATGCTATTTAATTTTAAGAACCAGTTGTGTTTCCTCATGATGTTTAATTTATATAACCGACTGTGTTTCAATATGATGTTTAACATCCAATTGCGCTTTGTCATGCTGTTTAATTTAGATTCTATTTTTATTCGTAATTTAATTTTTTAAAATAAAATAGTGTTTTTTTATAAGTTAAATTCTACTTTTAAATGTGTTTCGTCATAAATTATAATTTTACATTCAAATATGTTTCTTCACAAGTTTGATATTCAGTTGCATTTCTTTGCAAGCTTAATCCTACATAATTTAAGAAATACAATTGTTTGTATTTCTTCGTAAGCTTAATCCTATATCCAACTGCGTTTCTTCTAAGCTTAATCCATCATCCAATTGTTTTCTTCGTAAGTTTAATCCAACATCCAATTTTGTTTCTTCATAGGTTTAATATTACATCCAATTTTGTTTATTCTAAATTTAATCCAGCATCCAGGTTTCTTCATATATTTAATTTTTAATTGTATTTCGTCATAGTTTAATTTTACATTCAATTATGCTTCGTCATGAGTTTAGATTGAACTGTGTGTATATTTTCACAGAATTTATATTCAGTTGTGTTTCTTCATAGGTTCTATAATAAATTTCGTTTTTCCCCAAGTTTAATTCTAACATTTCATCCTCTTTCTTTTCAAAGTATTCATTCGACTTCAACATTTATTTTTTCGATTTATATAAACTTCGATTTGGTTTTAAAATTTCGTTTCCCACTAAACATTCACATTTGATTTCAACATACCTACATGATGTTGGACATCGTATTTGGTATTAATATTACATTTGACTTAACTGTACTTTTTTAATATCACTATCCTCTTTAAATTCTAACAATCCTTATTAAACATTATTACTTATGTTTTAACATCCATAACGTTCTTTCTCGTTGCTTATTGTTTTGACATTATCTTTTTATTTCCACATTCCTCTCCAGTCATCGTTCTTAATTTTCTTCTCCTTCCTCGCTTGATCCTTTTCCTCCAAATCATTTACCTTCTGGCGAAATAATTCACCGACCACACCCCTTAACACATATTACATTCCAAACTTCTTCCTAAGCACCTTCAGCTGATCAGCAGCGATTCCCCCTCGTTAACAGATATTCTCATTTGTTTTTCCGAACTCTTGCCCTGACCATTCGTCTTGTCCGTGTTCTTCCGACCAAATTACAGCGACGCCTGGCGAGTGTGACGAAGGCTCTGCCTTTTACTGAAGGCAACCACCTTTATTTGTTGCCCAGACGATAACAGTTTGTTAAGCAAGCAACGTGAGGCAACTATAATGTTCTTGCCGACCACAGAGCCATTATTGTTAATCAATTCGGCGTTTCCACGGGCAACCCCTCTGCGGTCCAAGATTCCACGTGTCCGTGTGTGCATGCATGCGTGTTGGTGTGTGTGTGTGTACAGAATGGTGGGGAGGGTTGGACATAAGAGCGAGCGCGAGTGAGTGAGTGGAGAAGAGGAAGCTTTTCCTTGCTCGCTTGCTATCTTTGCTCACCTCTGCTTTCACCTCCAGCTCGGCCTCCCAAAAGCCTCTCAGGAGGTTACCTTAATTACATGCACCGCTCTTAATTGTCGCTCGCGTGACATTAAACCGAGGCGAAATTAACCGGCGTAATTTCTCAAAGGAAATATGCAAATTTTGGGAAACGAACCGACGTGTGTTAAAAGGCCGGAAATGGGGTAAGGGTGAGGGGAAGGTGCAGGAGGGGGTGGGAAGGGAAAGAGAGAAGGAGAGGGAGAGAGAGAGAGAGAGGGGTGGTGGTTGTTGGAGGGTGGTAAGAAGAATGAAAGGGTGAGTGTATGCTTAAAGTCTCTGTGTGTGTCTGCACGCTTATATATTTCTTTTTGGATTCATCCAACGATGGTCGAGGATGTTGTTGGATTAAACTTTTCGTTGCAGGCAATCTGAAATACAAATGTGGCACCGTGTGCTTGTGCATGTGTTAAGCAAATATGGAAGAATAAATATGCTAATCAGCTATAAGAAGAAAAGGCGACGGTCCATTTGCAGGGGCACTTTGTCGGGAGATGGCTACGTGAAGATATAACCTCCTGGAAAGAATGAAAATGAAACCCACACCACCACGAAAGCAGTCATCTGCCAGACGAAGTATAGGGGGGGGGGGGGTAGAAGGAGGGAAAATCTCTCTCTCTCTCTCCATTTCTGCGTGTTCGTGGAAGTACAGCGTTTTGCCAAAAGTTTCGATATTCTAATGTGATTAGTTCCTATGTATCAGTGATTAGGAAACTGTGGTACACCATCTGCTAGTGGTACAGTAATTCAAAAAAGTATCCGAACACTATGGTTGATTACAGAATTCAGAAAAAATGTCCGGCAACGATTTTTTTAGAAATTAGTGATCTGGCAACCTTCGTGTCACGTGATTACAGAATTCAGAAAAAATATCTGGCGCGTGTACAGCAACTGTACACGCTCCAGGTACCGTTCACAGCAAACTGGAGCGTGTGCAGTTACTGCACACGCTCCAGTTTGCTGTGAACGGTAACTGCACACGCTCAATATTTCCGTGAGTGAGCCCACACGATCCAGGTCTTTGTGAGCTCACACGATCCAATGTGCTGTGAACATTAACCGCAACCGCTCCAGTTTGCTGTGAACGGTAACTGCACACGCTCTATATTCATTGCATTATGTATTCATAGGCATTATATATATTTAAAAATATCCGAACACTATGGTTGATTACAGAATTCAGAAAAAGTGTCTGGCAACGATTTTTTTTAGAAATTAGTGATCTGGCAACCTTCGTGTCACGTGACACGAAGGTTGCCAGTGAACGCCTCAATTTCCGTGTTAAATGAAAGAAAATAAATTATTTTGCAGTACTGTCTATTTTATCCATATACTTTGTTTTAAATGCATTTTCCGTTAGAAAAACGGTCGTTGCATGTTCATATTAACTTAATACCAGTACAAAACAAAATTTCACTGTAATTTGATAGCAAGCGAAAAAGAAATTGGTGAATCGTTGCTACGTATAATGAAGAGGTTTAAATTGCGTTACTAGCTTGAATATACAGTATTCAAATTAGTAAACGTGTAGGGAATTCATGCATTTATAAGTATTGTGTGTGTGTGCATATATATATATGCAGCATACTGAAGTTAGATAAAATCGGATGTAGCAAAAAAAATACATATCCAGTAAGATATATAATATATTCATGTGATTCATATAGCTATTATGTAAATAAATTCAATTTTAATTTTGTAACGTTCTAGTTTTTTCGACAAATCAAACAGCTGCCAATTTTTAGTAGCGAAAGATTATAATTTATGCACGAGAACCTACGAGTCAGGGTCTATATCAGGAAAAGAATGTTAATCAATCTTTTGAATTCGAGTATATTTTCGAGTATATTTTCGAGTATAATTCGAGTATATCTGAAATACAAATGTGGCACCGTGTGCTTGTGCATGTGTTAAGCAAATATGGAAGAATAAATATGCTAATCAGCTATAAGAAGAAAAGGCGACGGTCCATTTGCAGGGGCACTTTGTCGGGAGATGGCTACGTGAAGATATAACCTCCTGGAAAGAATGAAAATGAAACCCACACCACCACGAAAGCAGTCATCTGCCAGACGAAGTATAGGGGGGGGGGTTACTATATATTTATGAGTAACTATGTTAGCTTCTTTTTATTAATTATTATATCTTGTTTCATTTTGATTTCCTATTTTTATATTTTGCTTCATTTACAAGTTATCGTTTAATAAATCTATATCATGTGGATCAAGTTTATCTTAGTTGAATTATAAATGCATTATATTTTTAGACAATGAATGAAATACTCATTCGTTTTGTTGTTATTCTTAACGTAGACATTTAATTGCTACTGAAATTTTATTCATGTGCAAAAGAGAGAAGAAAATAGGGCAAGTGATTATCTAAAGAGCCACGAAAGTTCACTAACACTCTCAATGGGGTGGTAAAAATTCGTGGCACTATCAACTGATTCACGAAAGTTCATCAGTACTATAAACGGGATGATAAAAATTCAGTAGCCTATCAACTTGGTCACGAAAGTTCACTCGTATTATAAACAGGATGATAAAAATTCAGTAGCACTATCAATTGGGTCACGAAAGTTCACCAGTACTATAAACGGGATGATAAAAATTCAGTTGCCTATCAACTGGGTCACGAAAGTTCCCTCGTATTATAAACAGGATGATAAAAATTCAGCAGCACTGTCAATTGGGTCACGAAAGTTCATTGGTACTATAAACAGGATGATAAAAATTCAGTAGCACTATCAATTGGGTCACAAAATCTCACTGGTACTATAAACAAGATGATAAAAATTCAGTAGCACTATCAATTGGGTCACGAAAGTTCATTGGTACTATAAACAGGTTGATAAAAATTCAGTAACACTATCAATTGGGTCACGAAAGCTTACTGGTACCATAAACAGGATGATAAAAATTCAATAGCGCTATCAATTGGGTCACGAAAGTTCATTGGTACTATAAACAGGATGATAAAAATCCATTAGCGCGATCAATTGGGTCACGAAAGCTCACTGGTACTATAAACAGGATGATAAAAATTCAGTAGCACTATCAATTGGGTCACGAAGTTCATTGGTACTATGAACAAGATGATAAAAATTCAATAGCACTATCAATTGGGTCACGAAAGTTCATTGCTACTATAAACAGGTTGATAAAAATTCAGTAGCACTATCAATTGGGTCACGAAAGTTCACTGGTACTAAAAACAGGATGATAAAAATTCAGTAGCCTATCAACTGGGTCACGAAAGTTCACTCGTACTATAAACAGGATGATAAAAATTCAATAGCACTATCAATTGGGTCACGAAAGCTCACTGGCACTATGAACAGGGTGGTAAAAATTCAGTAGCGCTATCAAGTGGGTCACGAAAGTTTACTGGTACTATCAATTGGGTACTGGAAATTCATTGGCATTATGATGAGATGGCGAAAGTTGACTGGCACTCTCAATAAGGGCAAGAAAATTAGTATCAACGTACTAAATATTCACTGGCACTATCAACAGTATCGTAGATGTTTATTGGGACTAGAAATTGAGTATTAGAAATTCACTGACACTATTAACAGTGTCGGGAAAGTTCAATGGAACTCTCCAAAGGGTATTGGAAATTCACTGATACTATCAATAGGGTCGCGAAAATTCACCGACAATATTAACTTTTATATCCCATTTCTGACCGAAGTCACGGTGGGGTTTATCAGAGATAAATCTCGACACCAGCACAGGTGGGCACCGCCCTCGAAAGCTTTGTTTATAAAATAAAATAAAATAAATACCCCCTCAAGCAGCTGCTTGCCTAGTTCCCAGGTTCGAGTCCCAGCTGGGTCAGCGCTGAGATTTATCTCCGCAAAATTCCCCGCCCTGCCCACGGTCAGTAGGGGACACCGATGGGCTTGGAAAGGCCGCCGTCCGTCGGATGGGACGTTAAGCCGTGGCCTAGTGTGCGGGAGAGCCATACCCTGTGCACGTTAAAGAACACGCTGGATGGCCTTGACGGGAGGCTACCATCTGTCTCCCAACAGCTGTTCCAGTGGGTCCCCTCCCCCAACCTTCTCTGAGCCTTCGGGGTCCATGTGACCTGGCCATTTAGCCCATGATGTGCAAAAAAGTGCCGCTCAGAGGTAAAACAACCGAACCGAGCAACGGAACCTGGGTTCGAGCCCCGGGTAAGGCATGGATGTTCGTGTTGTTTTTCTGCTGAGGTCCTGCCATCCTCTCAAACCTTCTACTCTGGCATATAAACTGACAGGCTCCTGTCAGACCTCTGTGACAAGCAGCTGCTTGAGGGCGTGTTTATTTTTTTTAAAGATTTCTTTATTAATACTGTACTGGAAAACACGTTTATTTTGGATTCGACATCCCTTCGGATTTGTATCGTTCTGCTTAATGTCTCGAGCAGATCATTTACGCGCACAACGATTTCGCAAACAGTACTTAAACTCCGTTAAGTTTGAATTGTCCATTTATATCCTGTTACTCTATGAAACCTATATAAACACGCAAACAAAGATGCAAGCAATTTTTTTAGCTTCGCAGATCTTGTGAATGGGAAGTGCGTTTCCCATCTTATTTATCGAATTACTTATATTTACATCTTTACGTTTTCAGCGAAATTCTCAAACCCTCTTCTCGAACGCGTGCGATAAAAGAGAGAGAGAGACAGAAAGATGCAAACGCTACAAATTTATACTTCAAAAAACGTCGAGATCTGAACATTTAATTTGGGAGAAACACATTAATGGCGCTTTTATCGCGAAACAACAGAAGTGCGTGCCCCGTTTGCTTTTTCTCTGTCCCCTACCGATTAAAACGACGAAGAACAAGGAGAGAGAAGGGGAGAACAAGCAAAGGGGGAGGGGGTTCGAAAGAGAGAGAGAGAGAGACAGAGAATAATAATAATAAAAAAAGAAACCACTGAACTAGAATGAGTGCAAACAAAGCAATCCCCTCGTAATACTGACAACAGCTCAATTTCAGTAGTTGAAGCCATTGTCTAAGCAATGCCACTTCTAAGTCAAACAATAAGTCCCATAGAGAGCCTGTTAAAAATCCAATATTTTAAAACGCTTTTCCTTCTGTAAATGTGCTCTTCACGGTCCCAAGTACATCTCGACGCCAGCGAATGCCGAAGAAAATTACAGAACGCTTTAATTTTAGAGCCATTATAGAGGGCGCAGTTTACGCTCCATTTAGCCGCGCAGACATTAAAACGTTAAAAGGAAATGTTCCGATACGTACGGGTCAATTTAGTCTGCCTTGTGCTCGGATGCTGGAAGTGTAGGGCATCGCAGAGGAAGCAGCTCCAAAGAGAAGCATGCGGTGTTTTAACAGTGGTGTTCCAAGTGGGTAAGGATGCCCATCACACACTTACCCATAAGCACATGCTGTCACGTCCCCAGATAACGAGGCGGTAGATTCTTTTTTACCCGTTTTCTGTTGTTTTGTTTCTTTTTTTGTTCACTTTCGTTGTCTCCTTCGCAGGGATTTTTTTCTTCTTCTGTACCCCAGAAAAGCTATGCATGCAATGTGTTATTCTAAAGTCGCCAGAGGATAGAGATTTGGACTTTATCACAGGGGACACACAACTTGTAATCATCGTTAAAGAGCGTGAGGCACTGCGTTGGATTCGTCCTTAAGCTGACCATCACAAGTGTAAGAAGTGTATGAGCAAGCAGGGAAAGCGACAGTGGTAAAGCGTTTCTAGCCTTTGAATTGGGAAACGTTCTGTGGTTCGGATAAAGGTCTTTTAAGAAACTAAAGGCTCTAAGCGTATGCTGGGGATGGGGGGGGGGAAGACTTTCTGTGACCTTACTGTATTTACGGTAATCGTCTAGGCATGGGTTTTAGTGTTTAGAGACTTCGCTGTTCTTTGCCTCAGACAGAAGAGTTCAGTGTGGCTTTGGGAAAAACGGAGGTGGTGGTAGAAGTGTGTGCAGAGAAATGGTTCTTCATCGAAAAACAATGCAAAGAGATGATAAAAATAAGAGAAAATATAAGATTTTAATTTTTTCCTTTTTGCGTTTCTCAACTGATTCGAAGTCAAAATCAGAAGTTTTTTCTCTTCTTAGATCCAGACAATGATAGAATATTTTATATGTTACAACTAAGTACAATTCCTAAGTTAAGTTACGTTATAATAATAATAACATAAACGAAACGTTTTCAACACTAAATATTTAAGTATTTCCTAATATCATTGCTCTTTTTAGGTATTTCCAAATACTTAGGATAAGGCATGGACGTTTGTGTCGTTTTTCTGCTGAGGTCCTGCCATCCTCTCAGATCTTCTACTGTGGCATATAAACTGACAGACTCCTGTCAGACCTCTGTGGCAAGCAGCTGCTTGAGGGGGTATTTATTTTATTTTTATATTTTTTTTAGGAAGAGCTGTGTTAATAAAGCTTCACGTGAGGTAAAAACAGTTGCTGGCTGCTGTTCGTATGGTGATGGGATTAACATCAAAATATAGAGATCTTTATCAGCGGTCGTTAGCTCAATGAATAGAACATGTGACAGGTCATCAGAAAGTTGTCGGTTCGGACCCATTTGGCTCTAGATAATTCTTCATCTAGACCAGAGGTTCCCAAACTTATTTGTCCTACCGCCCCCTTTTCAGAAAAAAAATTACTCAGCGCCCCCAGGAAATCTACTTTCTTTAAGAGAACAAACAGAAAGATGCAGTGACAAATTTGCGATCTTTTATGTATCTATATTTCTTCCTACGTCCTACAACATAGTAAAGGAAGATGTTGTAAATAAGACACCTTGAAGCTTGATATTATAAAATTATTTATTAAAATCAACCATAGTAACATTCGCATTACACACAGAAAATTAAGATAACGAAGGATAATTTTATGTGTTTATTTGGAAAATAAAGTAATCATTGCGACTTTAACTCTATGTTACACAACAGATGAAACATGCACGAACGGTTTTTCAAAAATTTCTTCTCTTCCCTTCTTTCTTTATGGTTCCATCGCCCCCCCCCCCCCAATTGCACCCGAGGTTACTACCGACCCCCTGGATCATTCCAGCGCCCCTCCAGGGGGCGGTATCGCCCACTTTGGGAAACATTGATCTATACCATGCCAAATGGATTCTTAACTCTGTAGTAATGGCTAAATGCTTTGTAAACCAGAGAAATGCTGTAGCTAAAGCAAAAATGGGGGTGTTTTACCTCTAAGAGGCAATTTTTGCTTGCACACAATGGGCTAGATCAGTGGTTCTCAACTTTTCAATGCTTCACGTACCCCCTGGAAATGTGTATGTAACTGGCGTACCCCTTGTATAGATAGATAAAACTCTAGTTATAGTACAACAATGGGAATAAAATAAAACATATGTATCAGTGGTTCTCAACCTTTTATGCTTCACGTACCCCCTGAAAATGTGTATGTAACTGGCGTACCCCTTGTATAGATAGATAAAACTATAGTTATAGTATAACAATGGGAATAAAATAAAACATATATATCAGTGGTTCTCAACCTTTTATGTTTCATGTACCCCCTGGAAATGTGTATGTGACTGGCGTACCCCTTGTATAGATAGATAAAACTCTAGTTATAGTATAACCATGGGAATAAAATAAAACATATGTATCAGTGGTTCTCAACCTTTTATGCTTCACGTACCCCCTGGAAATGTGTATGTAACTGGCGTACCCCTTGTATAGATAGATAAAACTATAGTTATAGTATAACAATGGGAATAAAATAAAACATATATATCAGTGGTTCTCAACCTTTTATGTTTCATGTACCCCCTGGAAATGTGTATGTGACTGGCGTACCCCTTGTATAGATAGATAAAACTCTAGTTATAGTATAACAATGGGAATAAAATAAAACATATGTATCAGTGGTTCTCAACCTTTTATGCTTCACGTACCCCCTGGAAATGTGTATGTAACTGGCGTACCCCTTGTATAGATAGATAAAACTATAGTTATAGTATAACAATGGGAATAAAATAAAACATATGTATCAGTGGTTCTCAACCTTTTATGCTTCACGTATCCCCTGGAAATGTGTATGTAACTGGCGTACCCCTTGTATAGATAGATAAAACTATAGTTATAGTATAACAATGGGAATAAAATAAAACATATGTATCAGTTGTTCTCAACCTTTTATGCTTCACGTACCCCCTGGAAATGTGTATGTAACGGGCGTACCCCTTATATAGATAGATAAAACTATAGTTATAGTATAACAATGGGAATAAAATAAAACAATGACTTTGTTCTTAGATCTAGCGACATTTGAGCATCACGGCGTACCCAAAAATATTTTACCTCGTACCCCACGTTGAGAACTCCTAGGCTAGATGGTCAGCTCCAAGGATGGGAGGGCTCAGAGAAGATTGGGGGATGGGCCCAACAAGTTTACAACTGTTAGGAAACAGATGGAAGCCTTCCGTCAAGGCTATCCAGAGTGTTTTTAATGTGCTTGGGGTGCGTCTCTACTGCTCACGGTTCCACGGCTTGACGTCAAAACCGACGGACTGCGGCCTTTCTAAGACTCTCGATGTCCCCCGAAGCCTGAGTGGGGGTTGAACTGAGATAAATCTCAACGCTGGCGTAGGTAGGACGCGAATCTGAGTTGGGTTGGATTGTTTTATATCTGAGGACACTTTTTTGCCCACAATGGGGCTGAATGGTCAGGTTACAAGGACCCCGAAGACTCAGAGAAGGTTGGGGAAAGGGATCCACTGGAACAGCTGTTGGGAGACAGAACACGCTGGATGGCCATGACTCCCGTCAAGGCCATCCAGCGTGTTCTTTACTGCGCTCAGGGTATGTTTTCCCACAGATGGATGGACGGCAGCCTTTCCAAGCCCATCGGTGTCCGTTATTGACCGACGGAAGGGTGGTGAATTTTGAGAGATAAATATTAACGCTGAATCAGTTGGGACTCGAACCTGGTAACTGCAGATTACGAGCATGGCGTATACCATTAAGCTAACCCCCTGAACTTTGGTAAGGACGAAGACATGAAATAAAAGAAAGGTTTTAAAAATAAAATTGGGATAATAGCAAGAGAAAAGAAGGAGTTTGGAGAAGGGATGGTTTGGAGGGAAAAAAAAAGGAGAGAGGACGGAGAGAAAATAAAAGAAGAAATGGGCAGAGGGAAGATAACGAAAAAAAAAACGAAGAACAATTACCCCTTTTCCTTTGCGAAGATAAAAGAATAAAGGAAGGAGGACAGGAGGATGATAAAATAAGGAAGGTATGAGGACGGAGAAAAGATAAAGGAAGAAAGGAATGGGATAGAGAGAAGATAAAGGAAGAAATGAATGGGATAGAGAGAAGATAAAGGAAGAAAGGAATGGGATAGAGAGAAGATAAAAGAAGAAAGGAATGGGATAGAGAGAAGATAAAGGAAGAAAGGAATGGGATAGAGAGAAGATAAAGGAAGAAAGGAATGGGATAGAGAGAAGATAAAAGAAGAAAGGAATGGGATAGAGAGAAGATAAAGGAAGAAAGGAATGGGATAGAGAGAAGATAAAGGAAGAAATGAATGGGATAGAGAGAAGATAAAGGAAGAAAGGAATGGGATAGAGAGAAGATAAAAGAAGAAAGGAATGGGATAGAGAGAAGATAAAGGAAGAAAGGAATGGGATAGAGAGAAGATAAAGGAAGAAAGGAATGGGATAGAGAGAAGATAAAGGAAGAAAGGAATGGGATAGAGAGAGGATAAAGGAAGAAAGGAATGGGATAGACAGAAGATAAAGGAAGAAATGAATAGGATAGAGAGAGGATAAAGGAAGAAAGGAATGGGATAGACAGAAGATAAAGGAAGAAATGAATAAAATAGAGAGAAGATAAAGGAATAAAGAAATGGGATAGAGAGAAGATGGGAAGAAAGGAATGGGATAGAGAGAAGATAAAGCAAGAAAGGAATGGGTTAGAGAGAAGATAAAGCAAGAAAGGAATGGGATAGAGAGAAGATAAAGCAAGAAAGGAATGAGGACAGAAGGAAGATAAAATAAGGAAGGAATGGGATAGAGAGAAGATAAAGGAAGAAAGGAATGGTATAGAGAAAGGATAAAGAAAGGAAGGAATGGGATAGAGGGTAGATAATGGAAGAAAGGAATGGGATAGAGAGAAGATGGGAAGAAAGGAACTGGATAGAGAGAAGATAAATGAAGAAAGGAATGGGATAGAGAGAAGATGGGAAGAAAGGAATGGGATAGAGGGAAGATAAAGGAAGAAAGGAATGGGATAGAGGGAAGATAAAGGAAGAAAGGAATGGGATAGAGAGAAGATAAAGCAAGAAAGGAATGAGGACAGACGGAAGATAAAATAAGGAAGGTATGAGGACGGAGGGAAGATAAAGGAAGAAAGGAAAGTGATAGAGAGAAGATAAAGGAAGAAAGGAATAGGATAGAGAGAAGATAAAAGAAGAAAGGAATGGGATAGAGAGAAGATAAAGGAAGAAAGGAATGAGGACAGAAGGAAGATAAAGGAAGAAAGGAATGGGATAGAGAGAAGATAAATGAAGAAAGGAATGGGATAGAGAGAAGATAAAGGAAGAAAGGAATGGGATAGAGAGAAGATAAAGGAAGAAAGGAATGGGATAGAGAGAAGATGGGAAGAAAGGAATGGGATAGAGAGAAGATAAAGGAAGAAATGAATGGGATAGAGAGAAGATAAAGGAAAAAAAAGGAATGGGATAGAGGGAAGATAAAGCAAGAAAGAGATGAAGACAGATGCGAAGACAAAGGGATTTTAGGATGATATGGAGGAAAGGGTAAAATAAAAGAAGGGTTTTGTCAAGTGGAGAGGAGATGGTATGAAAAGATGAAAATGTTAATTCGTTAGTTTAAAATTCTCAGCTTATTGATTAAAGCATAAAAAGCAATTTTTTTTCTCACGATCCAGAGGGAAAGAGAAAAACTTTTGCTTTTTTTCAGCTCTGGGGAACAAATCTTGCTTGGAGTAAAAATCGCAAAGTAAAAAGTGTGACTTAAATAGTCAATTGCTGACTTTAAAAAAAAGTTATTTTATCAAGTACATCTATTACTCATTACGAAGGCTGACGCATCAAGTGTTAATGATTCCTAATTCCACAAAACTTTAACTATCATTCGTTTTATTTTTGTTACTCTACTGAGAGCAATTGGATTTGTTTTTTTTTTTCGTATTAGATCTTCAATGCAATCGAACTCTGTTTTGGACTCTTCTTTTACGAATCCCTTAAAAGAAGGAAAAAAATTGATGGGAGATCTTCAAGCTCGGGGAATTGGTTCGTTCTGATCAATCGGTTTCTTTAGAAAAAAGATTATTCGAGAAATTATTCCAGCAAATCGAAAAGGAGTAATTGTTCTCCGCGTTTTCTGATTTATCCGCGAGAGAGAGAGAAAAAAAAAGGATTAAAATGGTTTTCGATATGAAACAATTTTTCTCTTTGTTGCTTTCATTTAGATCAGGTCTGTCCAATCCGCTGCCCCATGAAACAAATCATTAATATTCTGATTCTTTCTCATTTCTTACAATTTTAATCAAAATATTTTCTTGATTCCTTAAAATTGTAGCTTGTTTTATGAATTCGTTTCTCATTGGAAATGTAGGTTTTCGTTTTTAAGTGCAGAATTTTTTCCTGTGTCTCTTTAAAAATATAGTTTTCTTTTCATCTACTACGCTAAGTTTGGGTTGGATAACCCTGAGTTAGAGTTACGAAAAATAGGTTGAGTTAAGGTTTTTTTTTTACCTATGAAAGCACATTCTTTTTTGCACACAATGGGATAAAGCCTCAAGTGCCTAAGGAATGGGGGCGGGGGTGGCTCAGTCGGTAGCGCGCCAGGCTCGTAATCTGTAGTTCTCAGGTTCGAGTCCCAGCTGGGTCAGCTTTGAGATTTTTCTCCGCAAAATTTCCCCCCCTGCCCACGGTCAGTAGGGGACACCGATAGGCTTGAAAAGGCCGCCGCCCGTCGGATGGGACGTTAAGCCGTGGCCCCCGGGGGTGGCTCAGTCGGTAGCGCGCCACGCTCGTAATCTGTAGTTCTCAGGTTCGAGTCCCAGCTGGGTCAGCGTTGAGATTTTTCTCCGCAAAATTTCCCCGCCCTGCCCACGGTCAGTAGGGGACACCGATGGGCTTGAAAAGGCCGCCGCCCGTCGGATGGGACGTTAAGCCGTGGCCCCATGTGCGAGAGAGCCATACACTGTGCATGTTAAAGAACACGCTGGATGGCCTTGACGGGAGGCTACCATCTGTCTCCCAACAGCTGTTCCAGTGGGTCCCCTCCCCCAACCTTCTCTGAGCCTTCGGGATCCTTGTGGCCTGGCCCTTTAGCCCATGGTGTGCAAAAAAGTGCCGCTCAGAGGTAAAACAATCCAATCCAAAGCCTAAGGAATCAGATCTAAATAGGGAAAAAGTATCAATGGAAAACTGTAAGTAGACAGATGGGAGCCGTCCATCAAGACATTCCAGCATTGCTCTTTAACGGGCACAGAGATTGACTCTCCTGCACAATGCAATATGGATTAATATTTCATCTAATGGACGGCATCAGTGTCCCCTTTCTTTGCGAGAGAAGGATGTGAATTAGAGGAGAAAGTCTCAATGTAGGTAGAGTGTTGCATTGAACTTCGCAGGATCAGGTTATAAGGCTGGAGCGATAGAATGAAAAAAAAAATTAACGTTATTTTAAGAAATCATGAATGGTAATTTAATTCTAAAACTTTTATCAAAAGGTTTTTTGCTCTTAAAAGAGGAAAATACATTTTAAAGATTGCAAGCTAAAATATTATATGTATTGAGTAGTATTGGATTGGATTGTTTTACCTCTGAGCGGCACTTTTTTTGCACACCATGTGCTAAATGGCCAGGCTACAAGGACACCGAAGACTCAGAGAAGGTTGGGGGAGGGGACCCACTGGAACAGCTGTTGGGAGACAGATGGTAGCCTCCCGTCAAGGCTATTCAGCGTGTTCTTTAACGTGCACAGGGTATGGCTCTCCCGCACACGGGGCCACGGCTTAACGTCCCATCCGACGGACGGCGGCCTTTCCAAGCCCATCGGTGTCCCCTACTGATCGTGGGCAGGGGGGGGGGATTTTGCGGAGATAAATCTCAACGCTGACCCAGCTGGGACTCGAACCTGGGAACTACAGATTACGAGCCTGGCGCACTACCAACTGAGCCACCCCCGCCCCATATTGAGTAGTAAGTGAGTATTCTAACATGATTATATGCACTATTGAACATGAATGTTTTGCCCACTGAAGAAAAACTGAATGAAGAATTTATTATCTAATTTTATTTTAAATTTTCAATGTTTTTTCTCAGGGTCGTAACCATTGGTGCAGGTGGTGCAACGCACCGAACAACTTTTTACACTTTTTTTGCACACAATGAGCTAAATGGCCAGGTCACAAAGACCCCGAGAGCTCAGAGAGGATTAAGGGACCCACAGGACAGCTGTTAGGAGACAGTTGGTAGCCTCCCGTTAAGATCATCCAGCGTGTTCTTTTAACGCGCACAGGGTATGGCTCTCCCACACACAAGATCGCGGCTTAACGTCCCATCCAACGATGACGGCCTTTCCAAGCCCATTGGTGTCCTCTACTGACCAAGGGCTGAGCAGGGAGTTTTGCAGAGATAAATCTCAATGTTGGCCCAACTGGGATTCGAACCTGGGAACTACAGATTACGAGGACTGCTCCCTCCCCCCATTTTATTCTATATGTTACGACCCACTCGAATATTTAACACTAGGAATCATGACGACCTACATTGGCTTCCATAAAATTAAGGCACAACCCTGTGTTATGTGAATGAGAACCTAACGTCGAAGTTTTATAACTTCTAAAATAATCTTTTTGTTTCGAAAATGTGATAGGAGATAAAGATTTCAATCAAATATGGTAATTTCTCGATTTTCAACAATATTCGTGCGGTATTAATGAGTTATGGAAGTTCAATATTTAACATCAGCAATATCAGTCTTAAGTAACTTATACAAAATTGATTTGGTTGGTTTGTTTCGACGGCTCTTTTTCTATGCACAATGGGCTTCATGGCAAGGTAACAAGGATCCCAAAGGCTCAGAGAAGGTTAGGGATATTGGATAGGTATTAGGAGACAGATGGTAGCCTCCCGTCAAGGCATCCAGCGTGTTCTTTAACGTGCGCAGGGTATGGCTCTCCCATACACGGGGACACGGCTTAACGTCCCATCCGACGGAAGGCGGTCTTTCCAAGCCCATCGGTGTCCCCTACTGACTGTGGACAGAATGGGGAGTTTTGCGGAGATAAATCTCAACACTGGCCCAGCTGGGACTCGAACTGGGAACTGTAGATTACGAGCCTGGAGCGCTACCGACTGAGCCTCTCCCGCCCCTGTACAAAACTGATGAAGAGTGAAAGAATTATTTACACAAACTTCTAAAATACAGACTTATTTCATTAAACACTTTAATACATACTGCTAAGTTTTAATTAACGTCTGAAATCATTTTTTGTGATTCGCATTGTTATTGTCAAATATTCAAAATTCCATAGCTCATTGAATACTGAACGAATATTGTTGAAAATCGAGGTATTGATGCATTTGATTAAAATCGTTATCTGCTATAACATTTTTCCAAAAAAGAAACTTTATAAGTTATAGATCTTTGACATTAGCTTCTCATTGACATAACTTAGAGTTGCTCCTCATTTTTTGGCAATTCATATAGCTTCGCCCAGTGACTCTTCCTGATTTTATCAGGGGAGGGGGTGGCTCAGTCGGTAGCGCGCAGGCTCGTAATCTGTAATTCCCAGGTTCGAGTCCCAGCTGGGTCAGCGTTGAGATTTATCTCCGCAAAATTCCCCGCCCTGCCCACGGTCAGTAGGGGACACCGATGGGCTTGGAAAGACCACCGTCCGTCGGATGGGACGTTAAGCCGTGACCCCGTGTGCGCGAGAGCCATACCCTGTGCACGTTAAAGAACACGTTGGATGGCTTGACGGGAGGCTCCATCTGTCTCCCAACAGCTGTTCCAGTGGGTCCCCTCCCCCAACCTTCTCTGAGCCTTCGGGGTTCATGTGACCTGGCTATTTAGCCGATGGTGTGCAAAAAAGTGCCGCTCAGAGGTAAAACAACCCAACCCAACCTGATTTTATCTTTTGTTTCATGTGCGGTGTCATGATTTCAAAATGTCTAAATTCTCCGATAAAAATAATTTAATTAAAATTTTATATTCTCTTATTTTACCATAAGAATGAATGCTCTTTCATTTGGTATATAACATGGCTTATATTTTTTTGAATCACTGCAGGATAAAGTTCGGGTGTTTTCCCTTGGAAAAAGTTAAAAATTGTCTTAGCCTAAATTGCATGCATTATAAAAAACATGAACTCTTTAAATAATGAAAATATTTGTTTTGTTTTGTGGGTTAATGTGCAGGGGCTAGAGTAACTTGAGATCCTAAATAGAAATTTGTATTAATCGGGAAACTCTACTCAAGTCTTATTCTCCGAATCCCACCCTCGAAACTATATTCTCGGACCCCGCCCCTCGAAATTAAATCCTGTATACAGCGGAGGGCCGAATAGATCGCAACAAGTTTTATGCCAATGAAAGCTTGCGATATGGGGAGTGATATCTACTATAGAGGGTTTCAGATCTACCTCAAAAGTGAGGGAGAAAAGTTTTGTCTAGGGGAGGATCTGTCTAGATCGGGCCTGTATATATGTTTGAATATGATTAATACGGCCATCCTAACTATTTTGCGGAACATTCACAACATTCCTCAGACAACTGACACTATTAGATAGATAGATAGATAATTTTTATTTCAGATAATGTTTTACAGTATTCTAAAACTTTTGAGGTCTCACAATAGTAGGCTCGTTCGTGAGATCTCCATAGAGAAACAATTTCAATTGAAAATATCAGTCGTCACATTGAATATAATGCACAAAAAACAAAAACAACTCAAAACAAAAAAATTCTAGAAATCGAGAAGTGTGAAAGTCATAAAGGAAGAAACATGTAATATCTATGCTACGTATAAACAGTTCTAGTAGTTTAATGCAAAAAAGTTTCCACATCATCCAGTTTCAAAATGTAGTTCTTGAGAACTTTAGAAAACAAATGATAATTCGTGATATTTTTCCTGCTGACCGGGAGAAAGGAAACGAATTTCGGTACTAAGTACAAACCGAGGGCCATTCATAGTAAATGCGCTTGAAATCGTAATAATCCTGCGGACTACTCATAATTTCTACTTACCACTCACATCATTGCCATGGACCGCTCACTATATTTCTAAAGGGGAACTCCAAGAAATTCGTTCATATTTCCTATCAATTCCACTAACCACATACCAATACTGTAGGCTACTCATAATATTTTCGCTGATCACTCATAACACTTTAATAACTTTGACCTCTCAAATATTTTGAGTCAGTCGCAATATTTCTAATTGTCACTGGTCAGTCGCAATATTTCTTAATATAAGTCACTGGTCAGTCGCAATATTTCTTTTTGATCACTCACAATATTTCTTTTTGATCACTCACAATATTTCCGCTGATCACTCACAATATTTCCGCTGATCACTCACAATATTTCCGCTGATCACTCACAATATTTCCGCTGATCACTCACAATATTTCCTCTGATCACTCACAATATTTCCGCTGATCACTCAAAATATTTCAGCTGATCACTCACAATATTTCCGCTGATCACTCACAATATTTCCGCTGATCACTCACAATATTTCCGCTGATCACTCACAATATTTCCGCTGATCACTCACAATATTTCCGCTGATCACTCACAATATTTTCGCTGATCATTCACAATATTTCCGCTGATCACTCACAATATTTCCGCTGATCACTCAAAATATTTCCGCTGATCACTCACAATATTTCCGCTGATCACTCACAATACTTCCGTTGATCACTCACAATATTTGCGCTGATCACTCACAATATTTGCGCAGATCACTCACAATATTTGTGCTGATCACTCACAATATTTCCGCTGATCACTCAAAATATTTCAGCTGATCACTCACGATACTTCCGCTGATCACTCACAATATTTCCGCTGATCACTCACAATATTTCCGCTGATCACTCAAAATATTTACCGTTAGCCACTCAAACTATTTCCACTGGTCAATCGATCTATTTTTCTCTTGACACTCACATGATTTCCGCAGGTCATTCACAATATTTTCATCATAGTATTTCCTTCTGGGTGTTCCCAATATTTCCCTCTGACTGTTCACAATATTTCCTCTGGCCACAAAATATCTCTCTCTGATCACCACAATATTTCCTCTAGTCACTCACAATATTTACCTCTGGCCACTTCCAATATTTCCTCTGGTCATTCATAATATTTCTCTTTGGCCATTCACAATATATATATATATGGCCATTCACAATATATATATATATATATTCCTCTGGTCATCCACTATTTATTTGGGCCACTCAAAATATTTCTCTTTGGCCATTCACAATATATATATATATATATATTCCTCTGGTCATCCACTATTTATTTGGGCCACTCATAATACTTCTCTTTGGCCATTCACAATACATACATATATATATATATATATTCTTCTGGTCATCCACTATTTATTTGGGCCACTCAAAATATTTCTCTTTGGCCATTCACAATATATATATATATATTCCTCTGGTCATCCACTATTTGTTTGGGCCACTCATAATATTTCTCTTTGGCCATTCACAATATATATATATATATTCCTCTGGTCATCCACTATTTATTTGGGCCACTCAAAATATTTCTCTTTGGCCATTCACAATATATATATATATTCCTCTGGTCATCCACTATTTATTTGGGCCACTCAAAATATTTCTCTTTGGCCATTCACAATATATATATATATTCCTCTGGTCATCCACTATTTATTTGGGCCACTCAAAATATTTCAACGGATAAAAACAACACTTAAGACCATTCAAAACAAATACGCGGATCATTCACAACAAATCCGTAGAACACTGGTTGGGAACGTGTGCGTTTATACGAAAAACACTCATTCACCATAACTTAAATGCACAACACAGATAACTAACAAACTCTTCAGAAAAGCTTGAAAATAATCAGCTGTTGATGAATTTTAATGGCAGGCATCTTTAAGCATTCGAGCATTAATTACCACATGTAGCTTCAATGATTTTCCGATAACGCCTCTAAAGCGAGAGATGAAACGACTAAAGCGGAATAAAGAAAACCCGAAAGATACCTTTATCTTTAAAGTCAAGTCACTTTCCTTGTTCTAAAGCTTCTCTTCCCATCACCGGTAACAAAGTTTTTCGATTTTTTTCGATTGGGAGAACCTATCTTTAAACCGTAAAGTCATCAGTCTTCGTATCGCACCACCGCAGATTTTAAGACCGGGCGATAAATTTTTGATGATTTTAAAGTGCACCGTCATGTTGAGAGGGAAAATCTTGGGATCGAAACAGTGCGATTGGGTTGTGTTTCACTTTCTCTGCTATGGAGAAGATGGTGGCAGGGTAACCAGCGATTACCATCATATCCATCACCATTTGATACAAACTGTTAAAAGGGAAAGTTGAAGCTGCTGCTGATTCCGCAAATAGAGCGACCAATGCTTTCTGCGCGTTATTAGCTCCCCCCCCCCCCATAAAAAACGTGCATTTCGCACGTGAAGCAATGAACACTGTTCAGTCCATAGGAATGCAATTTATGTGAAAGCAGTCTGTTAATTATTTGCAGTGTTAAATCGCCTAGGATATGTTCTAGGGATGGATTTTTATTTTTTTTGTGGGGGGGGGGGACGAATGCCATGATGCTACTCTCCCTTTTCAGAATGCTAGAATTGAACTTATTTATGTTTCAAGCATTTTTCTAAAATTTTTAAAGACCTGTAAAACAGGGGGGGGGGGGCAACAGACTGCATTGGAAAACCCCCCCACCTTTTACATTTTTTTTCCGGCTCGATTGTGTTTCTTGCCTCTCTCCCCCTAGATTTTTTTTCTACATCCGGATCTGATCTTTTTTCTGTGGAAATGAATCGGTAATAGATTAAACAAAATATTCTTTTTTATAATAATATACGAAAGATGGATGTAACTTAGTATCTCTCGGGGGCTTGTTCTGTTTTCTCATAAAAACACATACTTGCTGGTTTAATAGTCAGGCACAGTCGCTCAAAAAAGTATCCGAACACTATGGTTGATAACAGAATTCAGAAAAAAATATCTGCAACGATTTGTTTTAGAAATTAGTGATCTGGCAACCTTCGTGTCACGTGATTAGAGAATTTAGAAAAAATATCTGGCGCGTGTACAGCAACTGTACACGCTCCAGTTACCGTTCACAGCAAACTGGAGCGTGTGCAGTTCTGCACACGCTCCAGTTTGCTGTGAACGGTAACTGCACACGCTCAATATTTCCGTGAGTGAGCCCACACGATCCAGGTCCTTGTGAGCTCACACGATCCAATGTGCTGTGAACATTAACCGCAACCGCTCCAGTTTGCTGTGAACGGTAACTGCACACGCTCCATATTCATTGCATTATATATTCATACGCATTATATATATATATATTAAAAAATATCCAAAACCTATGGTTGATAACAGAATTCAGAAAAAAATATCTGGCAACGATTTATTTTAGAAATTAGTGATCTGGCAACCTTCGTGTCACGTGACACGAAGGTTGCCAGATCACTAATTTCTGAAAAAACTAATTTCTGACCCCTGACTCTACAACATTATGAAAATATTCACCTCTGCATTGCCCCCGTGGTCATTCCGACGAAATCACCCCCATCATCATCTAAATGTTTTCTTACTTCTGTTTATCAGTAATTGTCGGGACAAAAATAAAAACAACAGCAAAACAACATCTCGGTGTTTGTTGTTTGAGATTTGCCATCGCCAAGTAAATAGAAAAACAAAACAAACTCACTCTCTTATCTCACGTGTAACTTGAACATCAGTAACTCATCTATTCTTACTCCTTAGGATGCTTCATGGTAAAACACGCCTGTTAAAATTCTCCAACAAATACCCGCTCATATCTCGGTGATTAAACTTCCTTGACTGCCTCGGTGTCCTGTTAAGAAGTGATGAGGATGATTCTCCCTCCATCCCTGTCTCGTAAAGCCAAAAGAACCAAGCGTTACAACGAAGGCGAGCCAGTATATCACGACACTGCCGTTCCACAATTCTTATCCCCAGCATCTGCTCATCCTCCTCCTCTTCTTCCGGGAGCACAGCAGACAACCACGGGTCCGTGAAATGTGTATTCATGCCGACTCCCATCCACGGCTGTCAGCTGTCAAATTAGAATTCACCGCAGTCTCGGCGAGTACTACGGACCAGAGAGCTAAAGGAAGAGCGAGAGCCAGAGTGTGTGGGCATACTGAGCTTTGCTGATGTATGGGATGCTGACACCACGGCCCACTGAACTTCCCGGGATGGTGGCGGGCCAACTGGGCGACCTCCGGCCGCGGGTTGACGCCAGCTTCTTTCCGATCCGGGGTCAGGAAGTCGGTGGCGACGACGGTGGCTGAGGTTCGCTGCCGGGATGGAGAGAGATGAAGAAGAAAAAGAAGTATCATAAAGAAAACGATTGACGACCAACTCTAACGGAGATGATGTCAGCGAATATTTTGGGTCATGTCGTCGAGCTGAAAGGAAACGTGCTGAGCGTGCAAAAAAAGAGAGAGGGATTTCAGATTTTTGCGCGATGCTCTCGACTCCTACGAGGACGAAATAATGCAGGAGTTTGTGTTCGTAAAGTTTTCTTCTTTTTCTATTTGTTTGCTGTGTGTAGAAAACCATCAGTTATTAGTGTTAAAAGGGAACCACCGTGGTGTTTCCCTTTTTACAGATGTTCAGATAGAGAAATTGAGAAATATTTCAGATTAGCTAGAGTTTTCTTTTTTTTCTGCTTCTTCACGGTTTCTGTCGGATGGGACGTTAAGCCGTGGCCCGTGTGCGGGAGAGCCATACCCTGTGCACGTTAGAGAACACGCTGGATGGCCTTGACGGGAGGCTACCATCTGTCTCCCAACAGCTGTTCCAGTGGGTCCCCTCCCCCAACCTTCTCTGAGCCTTCGGGGTCCATGTGACCTGGCCATTTAGCCCATTGTGTGCAAAAAAGTGCCGCTCAGAGGTAAAACAACCCAACGTTAAAGAACACGCTGGATGGCCTTGACGGGAGGCTACCATCTGTCTCCCAACAGCTGTTCCTGTGGGTCCCCTCCCCCAACCTTCTCTGAGCCTCGGGGTCCATGTGACCTGGCCATTTAGCCCATGGTGTGCAAAAAAGTGCCGCTCAGAGGTAAAACAACCCAACCCAATCCAAACTTCACGGTTTAGGAAATGAAACTAGCTATTGGAAATAATAAGTTGGGAACGAAAAGCTAACTTGTCGGGTGATTATTTTACTTCTGAGGGGCACTTTTGTGAGCACAATGTACTAAATGCCCAGGTCACAAAGACATCAAAGGCTCAGGGAAAGTTTTGGGAAGGGGACCCACTGGACAACTGTTGCCAGACAGGTGGAAGCTTCAGTCAAGGCCATTCAGCGTGGACTGGGGTTGGCTCAGTCAACAGCTCGCTGGGCTCGTAATCTGCAGTTCCCAATTTCAGCTCCCTTTTCTGTCAGTGTTGCGATTTATCTCCGCAAGTCCACACCCTTCCTTCATTGCTCAAAGTGTGGACACCGCCGTCAGTCAGTTTGGAAGTTAACCCTTCGCTCCGTGTGCAGGAGATCCATACCCTGTGCACTTAAAGAACAAGATTGACGGGAGGCTTACATCTGCCTCCTAACAGATGTCCAATGGGTTACCTTTCCCAACATTCTCTGAGACTTCGGGGTCCTTATGACCTGGCCGTTTAGTCCATTATGTGCAGAAAATAGTAAATAAAAAAATAAATAATAAATACCCCCTCAAGCAGCTGCTTGCCACAGAGGTCTGACAGGAGCCTGTCAGTTTATATGCCACAGTAGAAAATCTGAGAGGATGGCAGGACCTCAGCAGAAAAACAACACATACATCCATGCCTTACCCGGGGCTCGAACCCAGGTCCCGTAGATCAGTAGCCAAGCGTGCTAACCACTAATTGGTCATTGGTCAAACAATCCAAATCATACCGACAGATTGGCTCTGTATCATGTCAGGTTTGTAACATGTGTTACCAGGTTCATCATTACCATGTAATTCAAGTTGTCGGGTCGCACCACGCGCTATTTATACCAGATGGAATAATACGGATTAATAACCGTGTAACAGGTGTTAATACACTTTGGATTATTTTAAGGCTTAATAGCACCATTATTAACACTTAATGTCTATTGTGACTATCACAGAAAGTGATTTCCATTCTTCGTAACAAGTGTTAATTATTTTTGAATAATGAAGTCCCCGTGGGCAGGAGAGTGTATGCTCATTAAAGAACACGCTGGATGATCTTCATTGAAGACTTCCATCTGTCTCCAAACAGCTGTCCAGTGAGTCCTTGTGATCTGGCCATTTAACCCATTGTGTGCAAAAAGTGCCTCTCAGAAGTAAAACAATCCAACCCATTCAACGTGTTCTTTAACGTGCACAGGGTGCAACTTCTGCGCACTAGATCACGACTTTACCTCCCACCCGACGGACGGGGGCTTTTCCAAGCTCATCGATGTTGCATTTCTGACCGAAGGGAGTGTCTAGTTTGCAGAGAAATATTTAAACGCTGCACAATAAGGACCCGAATCTGGGAACTGCATATTACGAGCTTGGAGTGCTGCCGGCTTCTCTAAATTCTTCTGCTGTTTCCGTTCAGTATCCCTGTGGTCACATGATTAGAATGTTTGCCTCAAGATCAAAGGTGTTTAGATTGGAGTCTCGGAAAAAAAGTACAGATGTTTCTTTCCTTGAGTTATCTCTGTGCCGAGGTCTTAGCAGACCTTATCAGACCGGAGATCTTGTTGGAAGTGAAATTATGTCTTTTCAGTCACTGTGCATAGCTTGCTGGTAATGAACATCTGTCTTTTTCAGTCACTGTGCATAGCTTGCTGGTAATGAACATCTGTCTTTTTTCAATCACTCTGCATAGCTTGCTGGTAATGAACATCTGTCTTTTTCAGTCACTGTGCATAGTTTGACTGGTAATGAACATCTGTCTTTTTTCAATCACTCTGCAGAGCTTGCTGGAAATGAACACCTGTCTTTTTTTCAATCACTCTGCATAACTTGCTGGTAATGTACATCTGTCTTTTTTCAATCACTCTGCATAGCTTGCTGGTAATGAACATCTGTCTTTTTTCAATCACTCTGCATAGCTTGCTGGAAATGAACACCTGTCTTTTTTTCAATCACTCTGCATAACTTGCTGGTAATGTACATCTGTCTTTTTTCAATCACTCTGCATAGCTTGCTGGTAATGAACATCTGTCTTTTTTCAATCACTCTGCAGAGCTTGCTGGTAATGAACATCTGTCTTTTTTTCAATCACTCTGCGTAGCTTGCTGGTAATGAACATCTGTCTTTTTTCAATCACTCTGCATAGCTTGCTGGAAATGAACATCTGTCTTTTTTTCAATCACTCTGCATAACTTGCTGGTAATGTACATCTGTCTTTTTTCAATCACTCTGCATAGCTTGCTGGTAATGAACATCTGTCTTTTTTCAATCACTCTGCATAGCTTGCTGGTAATGTACATCTGTCTTTTTTCAATCACTCTGCATAGCTTGCTGGTAATGAACATCTGTCTTTTTTCAATCACTCTGCATAGCTTGCTGGTAATGAACATCTGTCTTTTTTCAATCACTCTGCAGAGCTTGTTGGTAATGAACATCTGTCTTTTTTTCAATCACTCTGCGTAGCTTGCTGGTAATGTACATCTGTCTTTTTTCAATCACTCTGCATAGCTTGCTGGTAATGAACATCTGTCTTTTTTCAATCACTCTGCGTAGCTTGCTGGTAATGAACATCTGTCTTTTTTCAATCACTCTGCATAGCTTGCTGGTAATGAACATCTGTCTTTTTTCAATCACTCTGCATAGCTTGCTGGTAATGAACATCTGTCTTTTTTCAATCACTCTGCATAGCTTGCTGGTAATGAACATCTGTCTTTTTCAGTCACTGTGCATAGTTTGACTGGTAATGACATATGCCTTTCAGTCACTGTGCATAGCTTGCTATACCCAAATATTCGACTTTTAACCATTTATCCTTTAATTGTAGCTGTTAGTGATATTATCTATTTGATTATATGCGTTATGAAACATTTGTAAATACTTTTTATGGGTAGTAGCTATTATTGCAATTAGTGAATGATTCAAGATTTCTGTCTGGTCAAATGCGAATGTCGGCCATGTGTCGCTTACCTCCTAGAAAAAAAAAATATACGATTAAAAATAAATTTTGAAAATAATGCTTAATATCGAATTTTTCATTTATTAAACCATATTTAAAATCATTGCAGTATGTTACTAGAAGTTTTTAATGAAAACTTAAATAATTAAATTATCCAGTTTATTTTTGCATGAGGTGTCTCGTGGCCGAGTGGTTAGCGCACTTGGCTGCTGATCTAAGGGACCTGGGTTTGAGCCCCGGATAAGACATGGACGTTTGTGTTGTTTTTCTGCTGTGGTCTCGACTTCCTCACAGACTTTCTACTGTGGCATATAAACTGACAGTCTCCTGTCAGACCTCTGTGGCAAGCAGCTGCTTGAGGGGGCATTTATTTATTTTTTATTTATGAGCTGAAGAGTAAAACAATGAATGAAGCGTTGGAAGTTAACTGGGTTGGGTTGGGTTGTTTTACCTCTGAGCGGCACTTTTTTGCACACCATGGGCTAAATGGCCAGGTCACATGGACCCCGAAGGCTCAGAGAAGGTTGGGGGAGGGGACCCACTGGAACAGCTGTTGGGAGACAGATGGTAGCCTCCCGTCAAGGCCATCCAGCGTGTTCTTTAACGTGCACAGGGTATGACTCTCCCGCACACGGACCACGGCTTAACGTCCCATCCGACGGACGGTGACCTTTCCAAGCCCATCGGTGTCCCCTACTGACCGTGGGCAGGGCGGGGAATTTTGCGGAGATAAATCTCAACGCTGACCCAGCTGGGACTCGAACCTGGGAACTACAGATTACGAGCCTGGCGCGCTACCGACTGAGCCACCCCCGCCCCAGGAAGTTAACTGGAAAAGTAAATCGCCACCGGAGGATATCGGTTGGGTTTGTTTTATCCCTGAGTAGAAGTTTTTTTGCGCTCAATGGGTTAAAAGGTCAGGTCACAAAGACCCCAAGGGCTCAGTGGGTTGGATTGTTTTACCTCTGAGCGGCACTTTTTTCACGCAATGGGCTAAATGGCTAGGCCAGTAAGACCCCAAAGGCTCAGAGAAGGTTGGGGGCAGGGAACCCACTGGACAGCTGTTTGGATACAGATGGTAGCTTCCGATGAAGGTCATGCAGCGTGTTTTTTAATGTGCACAGGATATGTCTCTCCCACACACGGGCCAACAGCTTAACGTCCCATCCGACGGATGGCGGCATTTCCAAGTCAATCGGTGTTTCCTGCTGACCGACAGTAGGGATGGGGAGTTTTGCAGAGATGCTGTATTTCTTCGATTCTAAGACGCCATCGATTGTAAGACGCGCCTTAATTTCAGTACCACCAACAGAAAAAAAGCTTTGATTCTAAAAAAATAAAACGTTAAAATATATCTAAGAAATATATTTATTATAATAGATTTCAATTTAGTAAGAATAGTACCTATTTATCAGTAGCGATGTTATTCATCACTTCCTTCTGAATTAATATCAGAGTCTGATTCTTCTGAGTCGTATTTATCTTCATTATCCCACAATATATCGTTTTCTGAGCCATCGAGAGCGTTGGGGATGCAACATTTTTTAACTGAATGTTGCACTGTTCTTTCTGGGATTAGCTTCCAGGCTGTTGATACCCATTCTGCCAATTTTGATGCTGGCGCTTTAAATTTTTTCGGAAAGTGTCAGCGGAATGTCGTCAGTCAACAGCCAGGCCCCAACTTCCTAGTTATCGCTGAGTGAGCTCCACTATAATGAAATAACGGTGGAAACATAACATTTGGAAAGCGCGAGAAAACACCCAGGCCACTTTATTTCTCCAATGGAATTGGAGAATGCGATAACGGTCAAACTTGGAGGCGGAGTTTCTGCGTAAAAACAAAAGGTGTGGTGCCGTGTGCAAAGCGCTGAAAAATTAGACAAAAAACTGCGATAATAAGACACCATCGATTCTAAGTCGCACCCCGTGTTTAGAGACGTTTATATGGGAAAAAAAGTGCGTCTTAGAATCGAAGAAATACGGTAAATCTCAACGCTGCCCAAGGGGGGACTCAAACCTGGGAATGCTATCGACAGTCTCCCCCCCCCCTCCCAAGGGCTAATAGAAGGTAAGAAGAAAAGGATCTACTGGACAGCTGTTAGGAGACAGATGGACAGATGGAAGCCTTCCTTCTAGGCCATCCAACGGGTTCTTTAACGTGCATATGGCTCTTCTGCAAAAGGAGCCACGGCTTAATGTTTTATCCGAAGGACTTTAGAAACTCATCGTGTCCCCTATCTCATCGAGGGCATAACGGGAATTAGTTGGGAAAATTCTCAACTCAGGTACATTGGGATTGGACCCTTGGAACTACAGATCATGAAACTGGCGTGCTATCGACTGAGCTATCCCTCGCTAAAGGAGAATATGGAAGTTCGTTTTCAAAGAAAGTGAACTTAGTCGTTTTTCGATGATAACGCTCTTTTAGTGATGGAAATTCCAACTGATAGATGAATCAATATGAAACTGGGAAAATCGCTGTTAATCAATGTGAAACCGGGAAAATCTCTGCTAGTCAATGTGAAACTGAGAAAATCGCGCTAATCAATGTGAAACTGAGAGAAACGCTGCTAATCAATGGTGAAACTGGAAAAATCGCTGCTAATCAATGGTGAAACTGGAAAAATCGCTGCTAATCAATGTTAAACGGGAAAATCGCTGCTAATCAATGTGAAACTGGGAAAATCTCTGCTAATCAATGTTGAACAGGGAAAATCGCTGCTAATCAATGTTAAACTGGGAAAATCTCTGATAAATCAATGTTAAACTGGGAAAATCGCTGCTAATCAATGTTAAACTGGAAAATTCGCTGCTAATCAATGTTAAACTGGGAAAATCGCTGCTAATCAATGTTAAACTGGGAAAATCTCTGATAATCAATGTGAAACTGGGAAAATCGCTGCTAATCAATGTGAAACTGGGAAAATCGCTGCTAATCAATGTTAAACTAGGAAAATCGCTGCTAATCAATGTGAAACTGGGAAAATCGCTGCTAATTAATATGAAACTGAGAAAATTGCTGCTACTCAATGTAAACCTCTTGATCAATACACTCTATCACTCAAATTTCAGAATTGTAGAATGAACAGATCATTGGCAACAGTCGTTTAAATTTAACCATTTTCCAGCTTTGTGACCTTTAATATTCGAAATTAAAATTATTGGTAGACTTGGTGAAAGCTGATCCTGAAATTTTAGTGACCCAATCATTATTCAATCGAAAACGATTTTTTTTTACTTTTTAATTGAATAAAATAGTTGAAATGCCTATGGGCCTAAGGACAGACGAGAAAGAGATAAAGACAGCTAGTTTTTTGGAAACAAGCTAAATTTGAAATAAACAAACTACTTATTTATAACGTTAATTGGGCAAATTAAAGTTAATGAGAAAACAAATTATAGGAATTTTGTAAACCAATAAGTAATTTTTTTTTTAAGTTCGGAGACAATGTCATGGAGAAGACATGATGTTGCCAAAGCATAGTTGTCAATAATAACCATAACAACGACATCAAGTTAATTGAACATTTAACTTAACATCTAAAATTACCTGTACTTTGGTTTAACTGTAACCTTTGCATGGAATAATTTATAATAAAACTAACAGTAATTGTAATAATAGTAACCGCGTAGCAACGATGAAAATAACAATCAAAGTGAGCATAATAATGGCGATAATAACAGCAATAATGAAGATGACTTTAAGAACCGTAATATCAACGATAGTTATTAAAAAAAGTCGATAATAACAATTGATAAGAATAAAATAACGGCAACAACAATCCTAACAACAATGACAATTACAATGATAATAGGAACAACAGCAGCAGTCATAACAGTGACAACAATGGCGACGGTATTAATATCAGCAACACTAATACATAATTTGTGAGGATTCATGTGTTTTATTTTAATTAATATATATAATGTTCAAGCCAACTATGCATTCTTGTGCTATGTTAACAGTGATGTGTTTTACAACCATTGATAAACCATTAAACATAGGTACACTTATGTATTCTATGTTTAATGTAAGAAGTATGTGAAAGTTAAGACTCATTTTATTACATGGGATAAAATTAAAACATGTTCAATTTATTTCATGAATGCTCACACGGATATATTTATAAAGTTCTTTTCAGCTAATGCTTTTTCTATGAGACACAAATAGCATATAAGAAAACTCTTCAGTCCTATGTGCAGTCAGATGACTATTAGCCCGACTGCACGTGGGGAAAAGATCTCCGGAAGAATTCCGTTTCAGAGAAGGGAAAGGCCGAACTTAAGGACGCAGAGACCAGCAGGACTCTTGGTTGGCACTCACGCTAAATGACCTCCCAGTGAATAGCCATGGCCTGACCGCTTCACTTTGTCATTCTGTCCTTCAACCCCTCTTCCAGAAGCTAGGAGCAGGAGAAGTTCACAGTGCTCTCAGCCATCGTTATACCTCGTATTAAATGGGTCACACCAGGATGTACAGATGGGTTCATCTGACTCAGCTCCTGAACTTTTAAATACAGAGAGAGATTGCTTTTTTTCTCTCCCTTGAAGGTTAATAGAAAGGCCGTTATTGATCTCATCTTCTGAGCTAGATAGACAGGTAGAAATATATTATGTTTCGTTGCAATCATGGATGCAGGAAAGATTTTGTGATGGATTTTTATTAATATATGAAGAATTTTAGAAAAAAAAATGACTTAACAGTTTTAAGCATTGAATTTACAATTGGTGCTTTTTATTTTGATGGTAGGAGATTAAAGAGAAAATGATTTCATTAGAATTTTTCTTCCTTTGAAGTTTAATAGAAATGCACTTACTACCCTTAAGACGGAGAGAAATAAGTTTAGTTGTCGTTCGGATCTCAAAAATCAAACAGGGGAGTGGGCAATTGACAAAATATAACCAGAAATGTTAAAAAAAGGGGAGTTTTATTTGGTAGAGTGATTTAAGCGGTACAGTCGCTGAAAAAAGTATCCGAACACCACGGTTGATTACAGAATTCAGAAAAAATATCTGGCAACGATTTTCTTAGAAATTAGTGATCTGGCAACCTTCGTGTCACATGACACCTTCGTATCACATGACAACCTTCGTCACGAAGGTTGTCAGATCACTGATTTCTAAGAAAATCGTTGTCAGATATTTTTTCTGAATTCTGTAATCAACCGTGGTGTTCGGATACTTTTTTGAGCGACTGTACCTTCTTGTAGATTTAATTTTGTATACACTTCATTGAATGCAAATTTACTTCGGGTGTTGTGTATTATGTCAGCGTTATGTCCTTGATTCTAAGTGTTTAGAGTGTGGAATTTTTCTCTTTCAAACTCATTATGTAAAAATATAAGTATTGTTATCTCATGGCAAAAAATGTAATTTTTTTTCATAGAGTGTCCTTCCTTTCCGCTAGATGGCAGAAAATGGTTTTTTTAGGGTGGGTGTTTTATGGTGTGACATTACATCGGAATGTGGTGCCACCTTCCACCTGTTTCTGGTGTAACGTTTCATTTCACCCAGCGTAACTTTACACTGGATACTGGTGTTACCTTATATCCGTTTCAAGTGTAAGGTTACACTTTCTTTGGTGTAACCTTACAATAAAATATTTTGGTAACTTAGCTGCCACCATAAACTGGTGTAACGTTACGCCGTTTTTTCTTTGCAAATGTGGTTCGCTTCTTTGTTTTAGAAGTTGAAACTGACCCTCTTCATTCCTTCAGAAGGCGATTTTGGCCCGCTTCATTCCTTTAGAAGGTGATTCTGAATCGCTTCATTCCTTTAGAATGCGATTCTGAATCGCTTCATTACTTCAGAAGGCGATTCTGAATCGTTTCATTACTTCAGAAGGCGATTCTGAACCGCTTCATTCCTTCAGAAGGCAATTCTGAACCGCTTCATTCCTTCAGAAGGAGATTCTAAACCGATTCATTCCTTTAGAAGGCGATCCTGAATCGCTTCATTCCTTCAGAAGGCAATTCTGAACCGCTTCATTCTTTTAGAAGGCGATCCTGAATCGCTTCATTCCTTCAGAAGGCGATTCTGAACCGCTTCATTCCTTTAGAAGGCGATCCCTAATCGCTTCATTCCTTCAGAAGGCGATTCTGAACCGCTTCATTCCTTTAGAAGGCGATCCTGAATGGCTTCATTCCTTCAGAAGGCGATTCTGAACCGCTTCATTCTTTCTTTGGTGTAACCTTACAATAAAAATAAAATTCACACTTTCTTTGGTGTAACCTTACAATAAAATATTTTGGTAACTTAGCTGCCACCATAAACCGGTGTAACGTTACACCGTTTTTTCTTTACAAATGTGGTTCGCTTCTTTCTTTTAGAAGTTGAAACTGACCCTCTTCATTCCTTCAGAAGGCGATTTTGGCCCGCTTCATTCCTTCAGAAGGAGATTCTAAACCGATTCATTCCTTTAGAAGGCGATCCTGAATCGCTTCATTCCTTCAGAAGACAATTCTGAACCGCTTCATTTCTTTAGAAGACGATCCTGAATCGCTTCATTCCTTCAGAAGGCGATTCTAAACCGATTCATTCCTTTAGAAGCCGATCCTGAAGCGTTTCATTCCTTCAGAAGGCAATTCTGAACCGCTTCATTCCTTTAGAAGTCGATCCTGAATCGCTTCATTCCTTCAGAAGGCGATTCTGAACCGCTTCATTCCTTCAGAAGGCGATTCTGAATCGCTTCATTCCTTTAGAAGGCGATCCTGAATCGCTTCATTCCTTCAGAAGGAAATTCTAAACCGATTCATTCCTTTAGAAGGTGATTCTGAATCGCTTCATTCCTTCAGAAGGCAATTCTGAACCGCTTCGTTTCTTTAGAAGGCGATCCTGAATCGCTTCATTCCTTCAGAAGGCGATTCTGAACCGCTTCATTCCTTTAGAAAGCGATCCTGAATCGCTTCATTCCTTCAGAAGGAGATTCTAAACCGATTCATTCCTTTAGAAGGCGACCCTGAATCGCTTCATTCCTTCAGAAGGCAATTCTGAACCGCTTCATTTCTTTAGAAGGCGATCCTGAATCGCTTCATTCCTTCAGAAGGCGATTCTGAACCGCTTCATTCCTTTAGAAGGCGATCCTGAATCGCTTCATTCCTTCAGAAGGCAATTCTGAACCGCTTCATTCCTTCAGAAGGCGATTCTGAACCGCTTCATTCCTTTAGAAGGCGATCCTGAATCGCTTCATTCCTTCAGAAGGCGATTCTGAACCGTTTCATTCCTTTAGAAAGCGATCGTGAATCGCCTCATTCCTTCAGAAGGAGATTCTGGCCCGAGATGAGGTGTGAGTTGTGAACCCCTGGTACATGGATATGAAAATATCTGAACTTGGATTATGTGTTGATGATTTGTATTTTTGACAAATGATGTTGACGTGATGAACTCAATCAATTTTATTCTGTGATCAGCTGCAATTGCGATGAGACATAATCAATAGATTAAGACCACATTTATGTGTTTCGTCAGTTATCACGTCAATGAAAAATAACAAAATTTCCCTCATCATAGAGCGAATAGTACTCATTATACAAATAACAGCAAAATAATATTAAGTTATTAATTCAAAATCAGTAATAGCAAAAATTGCTAATCGGAAGCATTCCTAACGTTTATTTACGAAAATTATTCTTTATAGAAAGAGAATGGCGGTTTTGTCCCTACATTTGGAGACAGAAGGCATCAACTTCCCCTGAAGAGAGAATAAATGTCAGATTTTCGGCGCTCCTTCTTCGACGTCCGACGTAAACAAAGAAGAGCCCTTGTGCACTGACATCGTGCTGACCAAGATGGCCGACTTCGTGTCAGAACCCTTGACGGATGAAGACAGAATGGATTCCGCTTTCTGATTCCATCAAGGCACTGGCCGCGATTCCTGTGTATCTCGCTTAGCAAAGGGACACAATTGCTATCCTTGGCTCCTATTTCTTTCGATGCTCCAGAACTCGAACCTCCTGCTACTTACCAGGAATAACTCAAAGATTCTCGCACCTTAGGTCTGAGAGGATGTATTAACATCAAACGGTTTCAGTTTTTCCTTGCTTTTCAGACTTTTGCGAGACTCAGACAAGTGGTCGTAATTTCAGAACCATGTCACAACTACAATATTGGTATTGAAAAGAGCACATACCGATATAATAATATTAATCATTATCTTTATTCATATTCATGTGGGGGTGGCTCAGTCGGTAGCGCGCCAGGTTCGTAATCTGTAGTTCCCAGTTCGAGTCCCAGCTGGGTCAGCGTTGAGATTTATCTCCGCAAAATTCCCCGCCCTGCCCACGGTCAGTAGGGGACACCGATGGGAGTGGAAAGGCCGCCGTCCGTAGGATGGGACGTTAAGCCGTGGTCCCGTGTGCGGGAGAGACATACCCTGTGCACTTTAAAGAACACGCTGGATGGCCTTGACGGGAGGCTACCATCTGTCTCCCAACAGCTGTTCCAGCGGGTCCCCAACCTTCTTCCAGGTCACATGGACCCCGAAGGCTCAGGCCTTCGGGGTCCATGTGACCTGGCCATTTAGCCCATGGTGTGCAAAAAAGTGCCGCTCAGAGGTAAAACAACCCAACTCATATTCATGTTAGTTATACTTTTGTATAACTAACATGAATATGAGTTGGGTTGTTTTACCTCTGAGCGGCACTTTTGTATAAACAAATGACCATCAAAGCATCTGCTTATCAGAAGGAAAGAAGACGGCTCAAATTTTTATATTGATTTTTGTGACTAGAATAAAATTTTTAGTCTTATTTTTGATTTCTTTAAATTTATTTAGGAAAATAATTTACCTTGGTAATTAATTAAACACGTAAGGTACTGTATATGCCCTTGTACATTTCCCGTAATTGTTTAATTTTTTTTGGAAGTTGGAAATAATTATTGGATTGTAAACTTTTGTTTTTCCTGTGAGAGATTTTAGATTTAAATTGATTGTCAAAAATATTTTAGAATGATTCTGTATTTGTAAATGTTGTTAAAGGAAAAGTATTCCTAGATAATCTAGTCTTTCTTCACGATGATGTAATGAATTTTTTAGGATGCATGGTATTATATTTTTAGCAATGGAAGATTGAATAGCTTCTATTTTCTTTATATTTGTGAGGTTAGTTGAGCCGTATATTGTCAAATCATAAGTCAATATAGATTCACAGTTAGCTTTGTATAATAATCATCAAATCTAATCAAATAAAATCTAATCAAAATACAAGTATGTATGTTGCAGCAAATTGTAGTTTGTAAAGTTTAGATGCCCATTGCATCTGTTCATTCACACTGCTAGTTTTTCAATATGTGTATTTCATGAGAAGGTTGTATCCTGGTAAAGTTCAAGATATTTTTGGCTCTCAACACGCTCAATAGCATCACAACCGCAGCAGTCAGGGCCATGAGTTATTAAGACACAAGGGTTCGTGGGTTTTTATTTTATTGAATAAGATGAAATATCATGATATCCTGGTGAATGAGACCTCATTCATTTGGTTTTATCTGAGGTTATGCAAATGCGAATAATGTGAAACCATTTAATAATAATTTTCTTAAAATCACCCTGTTCATCACGGATTGTGTCTCCTATATTTTGATTCAAGTTAATCAAGGCGGTATCATCAGCGTATAATATATAATATATACGCTGATGGAGAGACATATAATATATACGCATAAGGATGATGGAGAGATATATAATATATATACGTAAGGAAAGACTTTCAATTTGATTTTTGTTAGATCATTAACGTAAATAATAAATAAGAGCAGGCCTAAAATTCAACCTTGTGTTCTCTTCTCTCTAAAAAAGCCATTAATTTTAGTAACATCCGATCCGTTTTTCAAATAATTTTCAAACCATTTAAGGTTAATAACTCGGATATCATAAGCATACAATTTTTGAAGTAGAATATTGTGATCTAACGTATTAAATGCCTTACGAAAGTCCAGAAAGATAGCAATTCCTTTTTTTTCACATTGTTTAAAATTTCGCTAATGACGTCAGAAAATTCCTTTAAAAGTGAAATTGCATTTCTACCTTTTTTTTGGAAACCATATTACTTATTACTAATAATGTTATGTTTCTTCAAGAAATTGGCTAGAATATTAGCTACAAATCTTTCAAGTGTTTTGTGCAGAACAGGTAAGATATCAATGGGCCTATAATTAATACAATCGGATTTGGTTTCACATTTGCAAATTGGTTTTAAAATAGCAATTTTAAGTTTATTAGAGATAAGAAAGTGGTTTTTGCATATTTTAATGTGCTTCACGTATATTAAACATGCAAAAACGTGTGGATAAAATATTTATATAATCGTATCCATATGATTTTATTTAACTTAAGTTATCGATTGTATTACTTCTATTTATATCGACTATCTCTTGTATAATATTACCTTAACATTTTATATCGATTATTTTATATAGTATTACCTCAACATTTTATCCCAATTATCTTATAAAATATTTCTCATTTTATATCGATTATCTTGTATAACATTACCTCAACATTTTAAATCACTTGTCTTGCATAATGTTACATCAATATTTTATATCGATTATCTCATATATTATTAACTCAATTTATATCGATTATCTTGCATAATATTATTTCAACATTTTATATCGGTTGTCTCGCATAATATTGCCTCATTTTATATCGATTATCTTGTATAATATTACCTCAATGTTTTATCCCAATTATCTTCTATAATATTCCTAGTTTTATATCGATTATCTTTCATAATATTATGCCAACATTTTATCTCGATTGTCACATATAATATTTGCTCGTTTTATATCGCTTGTATTGTATAAAATTACCTTAAATTCTTATATCAATTTTCTTGTACACTATTTCCTCAACATTTTATATCGAGTGTACTGTATAATATTACCTCAACATTTTATATCGAGTGTACTGTATAATATTACCTCAACATTTTACATCGATTTTGTTGAACACATTACTTTTAACGATTTCTCATCAGGGACAAAGTGGAATGAGCAGGGAAAATCTCATTATTGCCACAGTTGCAAAATGTTGAATCTCAAATGAAGAAGTTGAAGTGATGTAAGTTTGGAAATTCTCGCCGTACCTTTCAGAAATGGAGGAGAATGACAATGTGATGACATACCTTGATAGTGGATGAAAAAAAATACCTACTTAATATAGGCGACATTTTTGGTGATTATCTGGCTTTGTTCCAGTTCCTGTTATTCTAAACTATCATAAAATTTCAGGTCTTAATATTTTTTCACGCGTGGGGATTTCAATCAGAAATTTTCTTAAAATCCATCACGTTAGGGATAACATTTTCAGGACTCGAACTGTTAGTTGTAATTTGACAATTCTGATCTACGATACCATTTGAAATAATTTTCAAATTACAGGCTAATAATAGGCTTAGTAATAAGAAGTATATGAAGTAAGCTTTACAAATTTATATATGTTTTCGTATAATCTTTACCATTGAAATTTAAGATGAATTTCGTAGTATAATCACTGAATCATTGAACATCAACTTCACGTTGATGCAACTACTTAAAAGTTCTTTTTCTTTCCTTTCTTCATAAAGTGATGTCTGAAGCAGATTTCTTAGTTTTTTTTATCCTCTTTACAGTCATAAAAATGACGACTACAATCAAGTCGTTTTGTTAACCTCCACCAAAGTCCTCTCCAAACACAGTCCTAAAAAGCCATAAAACAGAAAAATGTGTGTAACTACCTAATCCCTGGTAAAATCTTCGACTAACGACACACTTCTATTTCATCTCTCTTGGGGACGAAATGAAGTTCGTCTTTCTTTTCTGCTGTCATTCTCTGGCACGAAGCACGTGACACGAAATACAAATACAGTGATGTTCATCGTCTTCCTCACAATCACTTCTGCGAGATATTAGCTGACACACGCACACGTGCACACACGCACACCGGAGCACAACTGGAGTCGCCGTCTCTTTTGGTCCTCTCTTCTCCCGTTTCCAACGAAGCTGCTCTGTGAAGAGACTCGGAGATAGAGGGAAGCAAAAGGGTGGGGAGGTGGGTGAGGAGGAGGAGGGGGATGAAAGAGAAAGTGGGGAAAGGAATACGAAGAGGAGGAAGAGGAGGAGGGGATGCTGATATGTCACGCTGTATTTCCTTACTTAGCTGTCACGGATGTTAACAACAAACACCAAGAAACAAGACAGAATGTCGGAGACGTTGAAGTACGGAGGTGGGGGAGACGGTAGGGGGGAAACAAGAGTTTGTGGGGGGGGAGGGAGAGAGTAAGGGAGGTAGTCAGAAGTGACATACACAGAGAAGTTGAGATGGAGGTGTGTGTGTGGGGAGGGGAACGGAGATTGTGGCGTATGAGTGGAAGGTGATGCAGGGCAAGACCGAAAGTATGTGTGGCCGAGAAGAACGGGAAAAGTAAGAGGGGGGAGGGGAGAGGAAGAGTGTGTATGGGGGGTGTAAGAGGGGGAAGGAGAGAGAGATTCGACGTGCTCGTCTCAGGGCCGTCATAAGCAATTAACCGACATCTAACTATATTGAATGTCCCTAAAGGCATGACATGGTCTGCTCTTACCCACGAGATAAAACCCACTGATGGATGCTGCGTGTACAGCATTGGAAGATGGGATCGGCATTGCGATGTAGAGGTTGATGGGGAAGGGGATCGAAGGGGTTTATGGAGGAAGAGGTGGTGGAGGTGCAGTTTTTGAATGTTGGAGTTAAGTCTCGAGATGCTGGAAAAATGAAACTTCCTTTTTTGAAAAAAATATGATGAGTTAAATTTTTTTAATGAGAATCATTTAGAGGAACTTGTTTAAATCATTTGAGATTAATGAGTAGCGTTTAAGAGCATTTAGTATTTATTTAAAGTTGGGTTGCGTTGTTTTCATTCTGAGAGGCATTTTTGTGCCCGCAATGGGCTAAATGGCCGGATCAAGTGAAACCAACAGGCTCAGAAAAGATTAGGGAAGGGGTTTTACTGAATAGGTATTAGGAGAAAGCTGGAAGAATTTCGTCAAGGCCATCCAGCGTATTCTTTAAAGTGCACAAGGTATGGCTCTCCCGCACACGGGGCCACGGCTTAACGTCCCATCGACGGACGGTTTGCTACTGACTGAGAGCAAAGTGTGGAGTTTTGCGGAGATGCTCTCTGGAAGGTGACTGAAAGTCCTCTTTGAGGTAAAGAACGACAAGATTACACAATCGTATCAGAATAATATGACCACCTACCATACATATACTATGGTAGGTGGTCATATTATTCTGATACGACTGTATATTTACATTATAATATATGTAATTACGGTAGCTGGTAAAGAATCGTGTAAGGTAATTTCAAAAGCAATCCAGATGATAGACTGCGTTGGGTTGGGTTGTTTTACCTCTGAGCGGCACTTTTTTGCACACCATGGGCTAAATGGCCAGGTCACAAGGACCCTGAAGGCTCAGACAAGGTTAGGGGAGGGGACCCAGTGGAACAACTGTTGGGAGACAGATGGAGCCTCCCGTCAAGGCCATCCAGTGTGTTCTTTAACGTGCACAGGGTATGGCTCTCCCACACACGGGGCCATGGCTTAACGTCCCATCCGACGGACGGCGGTCTTTCCAAGCCCATCGGTGTCCTCTACTGACCATGGGTAGGGCGGGGACCCGCTGGACAGCTGATATAAAACAGATGAAAGCGTCTGCCAAGACCATCCAGTGTGTTCTTTAACGTGCACAGGGCATGGCTCTCCCACACACGGGGCCATGGCTTAATGTCCCATCCGACGGACGGCGGTCTTTCCAAGCCCATCGGTGTCCCCTACTGACCGTGGGCAGGGCGGGGATAGACTGTATAGTTGACTTATCGATAGTTAGGTCGCTGATTAATCGTTCTGCCAATTATTTGTTAATCATCTAAGATCGCATCGAGCTTCTTATTGACAAGTGATTGATAGCTAAATCAATTTATGAATTATGAGAACTGTTGATAACTGCGGAGTCTCACTGACTCAATCTCTCATTCCGAAAGTTCTCTTATATGTCTTTCGCAATTTTGCGTTTATTCATTTATTAAGCTGTGTGTTTTTTTTACAATAATATTAAAAAGGAAATGAGGGGGGGGGGAGAGAAGAGGCCCTTTGGAATTCTAGTAAGGGTAACGAAGGCAAGAAAATTATTTAAATTTCATGCATTTTTAAAGAAAATTTTAAAGATTTCTAAACGGAGGGGGAATTGTTAAACTGAAATAAAAGTTGTATAACTCCAGTTTTTTTTTTCTCTAGAGACAGGCCTGGATATAAGGATAATTTTCGTTTTAAATAAATCATTTTTTCTTGCAAAATTGATTCTCAGATTTGAAGGATTGGATTGTTTTACCTCTGAGCGGCACTTATTTGCACACCATGGGCTAAATGGCCAGGCCACAAGGACCCCGAAGGCTCAGAGAAGGGTGGGGGAGGGGACCCACTGGAACAGCTGTTGGGAGACAGATGGTAGCCTCCCGTCAAGGCCATCCAGCGTGTTCTTTAACGTGCACAGGGTATGGCTCTCCCGCACAAGGGGCCACGGCTTAACGTCCCATCCGACGGACGGCAGCCTTTTTAAGCCCATCGGTGTCCACTACTGACCGTGGGCAGGGCGGGGAAATTTTGTGGAGATAAATCTCAACGCTGATCCAGCTGGTACTCGAACCTGGGAACTAGAGATTACGAGCCTGGCGCGCTACCGACTGAGCCACCCCCGCCCCCAGATTTGAAGGAGAATTGAATCAAGTTGTTAAAATCGAAACAAAGCAAGAGACAAATAAGCATTAGTCAATAATTGCTCCAAAAATTGTCTTTTAATAGTTATATTTTCATTGCCTATTTCATTTAGTTTCGTATACAGTCGGTCTGTTTTCAGTTTCACTGAGCGTGGGGGGAGTTTGATTGATGAAGTTCGAAATAGGGTCAAGGAACATGGGAATGAAAAGAAGTTCGTCTAGACCAGGAGTGGGCAACTCACACTTAGTGAAGAGCCAATAGGAAAAAAGAGTATGGCAGTAAAAAATTCTCAACATAAAAACGATAACATACATTATTAATGAGAATGAATTAGGGATAAAAACAATATTCTTAAGGAGTTCAGGAAACGATAAAAAAAAAAACGTTGGAGAAATGAGCCAGATTTTGTATACTGATGATTTGTTTTGATCAGAAGGTTTCATATCACTGAGCAGCAAGTTGGACGGGCCTGGTTTATAAATTAAGTGGCGGCCTCGAATTGATTTTCCATCACTTTTGAGTATTTTGTTTATCAGGGAAGCTAACATCTAGTGCACCTCTAGATTCGTAAGGTGATTCCCTGTAAGCGTATTGTTGTTGGGTTGTTTTACCTCTGAGCGGCACTTTTTTTGCACACAATGGGCTAAATGGCCAGGTCACATGGACCCCGAAGGCTCAGAGAAGGTTGGGGGAGGAGACCCACTGGAACAGCTGTTGGGAGACAGATGGTAGCCTCCCGTCAAGGTCATCCAGCGTGTTCTTTAACATTGGGTTGTTTTATCTCTGAGCGGCACTTTTTTGCACACCATGGGTTGAATGGTTAGGTCACATGGACCCCGAAGGCTCAGAGAAGGTTGGGGGAGGAGACCCACTGGAACAGCTGTTGGGAGACAGATGGTAGCCTCCCGTCAAGGCCATCCAGCGTGTTCTTTAACATTGGGTTGTTTTACCTCTGAGCGGCACTTTTTTGCACACCATGGGCTAAATGGCCAGGTCACATGGACCCCGAAGGCTCAGAGAAGGTTGGGGGAGGGGACCCACTGGAACAGCTGTTGGGAGACAGATGGTAGCCTCCCGTCAAGGCCATCCAGCGTGTTCTTTAACGTGCATAGGGTATGGCTCTCCCGCACACGGGGCCACGGCTTAACGTCCCATCCGACGGATGACGGCCTTTCCAAGCCCTAGTTGAGATTTTTTCGAGCTGTTTGTAGCTTGTCCTCATGCCCTCCTCACTGTGCCCGAGTACTGTATGGCTCTCCCGCACACGGGGCCACGGCTTAACGTCCCATCCGACGGACGACGGCCTTTCCAAGCCCATCGGTGTCCCCTACTGACGTGGGCAGGGCGGGGAATTTTGCAGAGATAAATCTCAACGCTGACCCAGCTGGGACTCGAACCTGGGAACTACAGATTACGAGCCTGACGCGCTACCGACTGAGCCTCCCCCCGCCCCTCCCTGTAAGTGTGACTTTACAGTAAATGAGAAGAAAAACAGACTACATTGTGGTTTGCATTTTTGGAGACGAATCGTGTTTCTGAATGAGAGTGTTCAGATATCTAAAGCAAATGTAAGAATATTATGTTTTGTGAATAAAATCTGGTTACATGGTAATTACAGTTTCCAAAACTTGGCCATAACATCAGGTTGACAAAAAAGATCATTAAGACGATATTTCACAGTGTTTTAAATGGAAGATGATTAATAATTTCTCGTGTTAGAAGAAAAGAAAAAACAGTTTTGTTAGAAACGGTCTGTCAATATTCGAATATTAGCAAAAAAACTGGAGACTAACACGATGAATTGAATTCGTCGCATTTTCGCAAAAGAATAACAGGTTGCAACGGGTGTTAGAGATATTCTCAAATAGATATACTGAACTTGAAAAACGTTGAAAATCGCTGTTTTTATAGAGCTGCACACTTCTAACGTGGGGGCAGTGTTAACACGCTAGGTTAACAATTTGGTGTTCATGGGTTCGAGTCTCAAATGCGCCTACGTTGAGAATTTGCTAATTTCCATCCTTCCCTCAGTGAGAAAGGAGACACCGATGGACTTAGAAAGGACTCTGTCCCTCTGATGGGACATAAATTTGTGATCTCGTGTGGAAGACAGCCGTATCTTGTGCCTGCTAAAGAATTTAATAATAATTCTGTTCAATATAAATAAATAAAAAAATAAATACCCCCTCAAGCAGCTGCTTGCCACAGAGGTCTGACAGGAGCCTGTCAGTTTATATGCCATAGTAGAAGGTCTGTGAGGATGGCAGGACCGCCGACCTCTATGATTGTGACCTGATCATTTAGTCCGTCGTATACGAAAAAAAAGTTGCACTCAGGAGTTAAACTCACAAATCTTCATACTTTGGTATTGTTCACAATCAACTTTTTCAACTTGTGCATGAAGGCACCTGCCCAGATCTTCATATCTTCCCCACTGTGCCCGGGGTTGAGATTTTTTCGAGACCCCCAGCTTGTCCTCATGTTCTCCCCACTGTGCCCGAGTTGAGATTATTTCTAGTTACCTTCACCTTGTCCTCATGCCCTCCGCATTGTGTCACAGGAGATTTTTTCGACTTATTTGTAGGTTGTCGTCATGCCCTCCGCATTGTGTCAAAGGAGATTTTTTCGACTTATTTGTAGGTTGTCGTCATGCCCTCCCCACTGTGCTCGAGTTGAGATTTTTTCGAGTTACCTCCAGCTTGTCCCCATGCACTCCCCACTGTGCCCGAGCTGAGATTTTTCGAGTAACTTCCAGCTTGTCCTCATGATCTCTCCACTGTGCACGAGTTGAAAATTTTTCGAGTTACCTCCAGCTTGTCCTCATGACCTCTCCACTGTGCCCGAGTTGAGATTTTTTCGAGTAACCTCCAGTACGTCCTCATGCCCTTCCCGCTGTGCCCGAGTTGAGATTTTTTCTAGTAACCTCCAGTATGTCCTCATGGCCTTCCCACTGTGCCCGAGTTCAGATTTTTTCTAGTAACCTCCAGTATGTCCTCATGGCCTTCCCACTGTGCCCGAGTTCAGATTTTTTCGAGTAACCTCCAGTATGTCCTCATGGCCTTCCCACTGTGCCCGAGTTCAGATTTTTTCGAGTAACCTCCAGTATGTCCTCCTGCCCTTCCCACTGTGCCCGAGTTCAGATTTTTTCGAGTTACTTTGACGTTGTCTTCATGCCCTCTCCACTGTGCCCTAGTTGAGATTTTTTTTGACTTACCTCCAGCTTGTCCTCATGCCCTCCCTACTGTGCCCGAGATGAGATTTTTTCGAGTTACCTCCAGCTTGTCCCCATGCACTCCCCACTGTGCCCGAGTTGAGATTTTTTCGAGCTATTTGTAGCTTGTCCTCATGCCCTCCTCACTGTTGCCCGAGTTGAGATTTTTTCAACTTGTTTGTAGCTTGTCCTCATGCCCTCCCCACTGTGCCCGAGTTGAGATTTTTTCGAGTTACCTCCAGCTTGTCCCCATGTCCTCCCCACTGTGCCCGAGTTGAGATTTTTCGAGTAACCTCCAGCTTGTCCTCATGCCCTTCCCATTGTGCCCGAGTTGATATTTTTTCGAGTAATCTCCAGTATGTCCTAATGCCCTTCCCACTGTGCCCGAGTTGAAATTTTTTCGAGTTACCTCCAGCTTGTCCCCATGCCCTCCCCACTGTGCAAGAGTGAGATTTTTCGAGTAACCTCCAGCTTGTCCTCATGCCCTACCCACTGTGCCCGAGTTGAGATTTTTTCGAGTTACCTCCAGCTTGTCCTCATGCCCTCCCTACTGTGCCCGAGATGAGATTTTTTCGAGTTACCTCCAGCTTGTCTCCATGCACTCCCCACTGTGTCTGAGTTGAGATTTTTTCGAGCTGTTTGTAGCTTGTCCTCATGCCCTCCTCACTGTGCCCGAGTTGAGATTTTTTCAACTTATTTGTAGCTTGTCCTCATGCCCTCCCCACTGTGCCCGAGTTCAGATTTTTTCGAGTTACCTCCAGCTTGTCGCCATGCCCTCCCCACTGTGCCCGAGTTGAGATTTTTCGAGTAACCTCCAGCTTGTCCTCATGCCCTCTCCACTGTACCCGAGTTGAGAGTTTTTCGAGTAACCTTCAGTATGTCCTAATGCCCTTCGCACTGTGCCCGAGTTGAGATTTTTTCGATTTAGCTTCATCTTGTCCTCATGCCCTCCCCACTGTGGCTGGTAAAGGGTAAAATATCCTTTGTTACTTTTAGGTTTTTTTTTCCCGAGTTATAATTAACCTAATGGATATAATTAACCATTAATAATAATTATATCCATTAGGTTAATTATAACTCGGGGAAAAAAAACCCCTATAATTAACCATTATAATTAACCTAATGGAAAAATCTTTCCCGAGTTTAAATTTTTTCGAGTTACCTTGATCTTGTCTTCATGCCTTCTCCACTGTGCCCTATCTGAGATTTTTTTGACTTACCTCCAGCTTGTCCCCATGCACTCCCTACTGTGCCCGAGTTGAGATTTTTTCGAGCTATTTTTAGCTTGTCCTCATGCCCTCCCCACTGTGCCAGAGTTGAGATTTATCGAGTAACCCCCAGCTTGTCCTCATGCCCTTCCTACTGTGCCCGAGTTCAGAATTTTTCGAGTTACCTTAACCTTGTCCTCATGCACTCCCCACTTTGCCCGAGTTGAGATTTTTTCGAGTAACCTCTAGCTTGTCCTCATGCCCTCCCTACTGTGCCCGAGTTGAGATTTTTTCAAGTAACCTCCAGCTTGTCCTCATGCCCTCCCTATTGTGTCCGAGTTGAGATTTTTTCGAATAACCTCCAGTATGTCCTCATGCCCTCCCCACTGTGCCCGAGTTGAGATTTTTCGAGTAACTTCCAGCTTGTCCTCATGCCCTTTCCGCTGTGCCCGAGTTGAGATTTTTTCGAGTAACCTCCAGTATGTCCTCATGCCCTACCCACTGTGCCCGAGTTGAAATTTTTCGAGTAACCTCCAGCTTGTCCTCATGCCCTTCCCACTGTGCCCGAGTTGAGATTTTTTCGAGTAATCTCCAGCTTGTCCTCATGGCCTTCACTGTGCCCGAGTTGAGATTTTTTCCAGTAACTTCCAGTATGTCCTCATGCCCTCCCCACTGTGCCCGAGTTGAGATTTTTCGAGTAACCTCCAGCTTGTCCTAATGCCCTTTCCGCTGTGCCCGAGTTGAGATTTTTTCGAGTAACCTCCAGCTTGACCTCATGCCCTACCCACTGTGCCCGAGTTGAAATTTTTCGAGTAACCTCCAGCTTGGCCTCATGCCCTTCCCACTGTGCCCGAGTTGAGATTTTTTCGAGTAATCTCCAGCTTGTCCTCATGGCCTTCACTGTGCCCGAGTTGAGATTTTTTCCAGTAACTTCCAGTATGTCCTCATGCCCTCCCCACTGTGCCCGAGTTGAGATTTTTCGAGTAACCTCCAGCTTGTCCTCATGCCCTTTCCACTGTGCCCGAGTTGAGATTTTTTCGAGTAACCTCCAGTATGTCCTCATACCCTCCCCACTGTGCCCGAGTTGAGATTTTTCGAGTAACCTCCAGCTTGTCCTCATGCTCTTCCCACTGTGCCCGAGTTGAGATTTTTTCGAGTTACCTTGACCTTGACTTCATGCCCTCTCCACTGTGCCCGAGCTGAGATTTTTTTCGACTTACCTCCAGCTTGTCCTCATGCCCTCCCTACTGTGCCGGAGTTGAGATTTTTTCGAGTTACCTCCAGCTTGTCCTCTTGCCCGCCCTACTGTGCCCGAGTTGAGATTTTTTCGAGTTACTCCCACCTTGTCCTCATGCCCTCTCCACTGTGCCCGAGTTGAGATTTTTTCCAATTGCCTCCACCTTGTCTTCATGCCTTTCCCACTGTGCCCGAGTTGAGATTTTGTCAATAGAGAAAAGAGACACTAAGAGACTTTAAAAAGCCGCCATCTATTGGACATGATTTAATCCTTAGACTCGGTTGCAGCAGAGACATCCTGTTCACGTTAAAGCACACGCTGGGTAGTTTTGAGACGAAGTTTCCATCTGTCTGCTAACAACTGTACAGTGGATCCTCTTTCTCTACCCAGCTCTTGATCCTTGGGGTTCTTATGACCTGATAATTTTAGCTCATTGTGTGCACAAAAGTACCATTCAGATTTAAAGCGACCACCAAAACTCTCATTCTCTGATTTAACGAACTTATTTGTTTTCTAAACCGAATTTACCAGCCACCAGTGGCTGGTAAAGGGTAAAATATCATTTGCTACTTTTACCGGTTCTTAATATTGAAACAACCACTAAGACATGCTTCCAACACCTCTCCGAGAAATCAGAAGCAAAGTCACGTACTACAACGGGCTTTTATTGCACAATTTTCTTTCATTTATTCCCATCCACATTCGCATTTTTTTCACACATTTTTCTTTCGAGCAGGCCATTATAATTAATTGGCAGTTGCCCGTCACTCGAATCAGATCCTCCAACCAACATGATGACGCGCTGACGATCCACGAACAAGGGAAAACACAAAAACCTAATGGAAACAATAGCTCTAATTATACACTCTCCCCTAAAACCCCCCAACACACTACAAAGAAGCTTTCACTTCTCATTTCAACAGGGCTGCAAAATACCGCCTGCCTTTCTTTGCCCCTACTATTATGGTCGGAAAAGTAATTTGTCAACTTGAAAGCTTATTCTCCCCCATCCTCCACCACTTCCCCACCTGGTATGGTCTCTCCCTTAAGCCAGCGGAACCTCTCTATGGTCAAGGCAAATGGTTTTCGATAAGTCCTCTTGGTGATCAGTTGGCTAACCAATGACACCGACTATTGTTTCTCACGCCAGAGCACGTCTCCGGAGACGATGGCTGTTCCACTAGATGGAAGAGACGAATAATTAGATATTTGCATTCAAGTCTCGTCCCCGAACGTCGATTCATTGTTTCGAGATTTTTACAGATCATGAAGCCGTCACTTCGTGAGTAAAGCGCGTTGGCTTGCGTAGTGGGCTCACGTAGTCTGTCGCATTTTCTCTCCCGCTTCGGGAAGATGTGGTGGGCTGCTTTTACTGATGATGTTCTCTCTCTTCTTATGTAGTAGTTGTTGTCATTATGGATGATTTTCCTTTTGTACTTGAGTAATAGTCGTGGGGGGGGGGGGGGAACAGATGATTTCTTTTTATTTTAAGCAACCGTAAAAAGCTTATTTTTTTTACTTTAAGGTTTCATCCTGTTACGTTTTTGTTTCGACTTGATTTGTGGCTTTCTGAAACGTGGTTAGCCAATCGTTGTTATCGGTAGATTGATCGCAATTTATCAGTTGTTATCAGTTCTGAGTAAAAATGAAAAATAATAAGACTTGGGAGACTGATGAGCAAGATAGGAGCTATTACATAAAACATCCACGATACATACTTATAGCGAGAAGAAAACTTAAGCTTTTCAGTTGAAGTTGGGCTGCTTTATCTCTGAGTAGAATTTTCTTTTGCAGCACAATTAGCGAGGTCACAAAGACCCCAAAAAGTCTAGGGGTTGAATTGGTTGAATAATTTCTAGTAATATATAATAATTCTGTAATAATTTCTAGTCTAAGTCTAGGGGTTGAGTTGGTTGAATAATTAATTGGCAGTTGCCCATCACTAAAATCAGTTAGCGAGGTCACAAGAATCAATTAGCGAGGTCCACTACTCAATCATATTCCAATTAGCGAGGTCACAAGGACCCCAAAAAGTCTAGGGGTTGAATTGGATTTGGGGTTTTACTTCTAAGAGACACTTTTTGTACGTAGTGCATTAAATGGCCCGGTCACAAGGATCCCGAAGGCTCAGAGAAGTTTGAGAAAGGCAAGGCTACCTTGACAGTGAAGGCCATGACAACTCATTTGATTACTTCAGGTACGGAGGGAAATTGCTTTTAAATTTTGATGAAATATTATTTCGGATTATTTTAAGTTACACTTTACACAGGAATAAAACAATAATGATTACAATAATTAATGTAACAATAATCAAATATTTAATCAATTATTATAATAAATTTTTAAAATATTATCTCTCCCTACGTGACGTCATTAAAATAGCTCTCATAGCCTTAACCATTCAGTTATCCTTGAAAAAGGAGACCCACTGGATCTGACAAACTTCGTGTCACGTGACACGAAGTTTGTCAGATCACTAATTTCTAAAAAAATCGTTGCCAAATATTTTTTTCTGAATTCTGTAATCAACCATAGTGTTCGGATATTTTTTAATATATATAATGCGTATGAATATATAATGCAATGAATATGGAGCGTGTGCAGTTACCGTTCACAGCAAACTGGAGCGGTTGCGGTTAATGTTCACAGCACATTGGATCGTGTGAGCTCACAAAGACCTGGATCGTGTGGGCCCACTCACGGAAATATTGAGCGTATGCAGTTACCGTTCATAGCAAACTGGAGCGTGTGCAGTAACTGCACACGCTCCAGTTTGCTGTGAACGGTAACTGGAGCGTGTACAGTTGCTGTACACGCTGCAGATATTTTTCCTGAATTCTGTAATCACGTGACACGAAGGTTGCCAGATCACTAATTTCTAAAAAAAGGGTTGCCAGATATTTTTTCTGAATTCTGTAGTCAACCATAGTGTTCGGATACTTTTTTGAGCGACTGTACACAGGGTATGGCTCTCGCACACACTTAACTTCACATCCGAGAGACTGCGGCATTTCCGAGCACAACAGTGTCCCCTTGACCGACCGAGGGCAAAAAGCGAGTTAGAGGAGAAAATTCTCAAAGCACGCGGAATCGAGACTCGAACCTGGGAACTGAGAATAGCGAGCTATCGACTACGTATTGCACTCTAAATTTGAGGATAAATGAAAAATCGAAATTTAAACACGTGTGCATATATAAGTTTTGGAAATGGCCGAGTAAATATATACACAGTCGTATCAGAATAATATGACCACCCCCCATTCCCATTATTAGGGGGGCGGGGGTGGCTCAGTCGGTAGCGCGCCAGGCTCGTAATCTGTAGTTCCCAGGTTCGAGTCCCAGTTGGGTCAGCGTTGAGATTTATCTCCGCAAAATTCTCCGCCCTGCCCACGGTCAGTAGGGGACACCGATGGGCTTGGAAAGGCCGCCGTCCGTCAAATGGGACGTTAAGCCATGGCCCGTGTGAGGGAGAGCCATATCCTGTGCACGTTAAAGAACACGCTGGATGGCCTTGACGAGAGGCTACCATCTGTCTTCCAACAGCTGTTCTAGTGGGTCCCCTCCCCCAACCTTCTCTGAGCCATCGGGATCCATGTGACCTGGCCATTTAGCCCATGGTGTGCAAAAAAGTGCCGCTCAGAGGTAAAACAACCCAACCCATTATTAGGTAGGTGGTCATATTATTCTGATACGACTGTGTGCGTGTTGGACAAAATCAAGCCGAAAAAATATAAAGGGGGAGCGGGGACAAGACGCTTGATTTCCAATGCAGTATAACATTTCCCCTTCCGTTTTATGGGTTTTTAAAAAATTCTTGTGAAAAGTACATGAAATGTAAATAACTTTAATTTTTTTGCCTCTTTTACCCTTATTCGCATTCGTAGAAGGAAGGGGGGGGGACAGCCCCTTGTCCCCTACTTAGATCCAGCCCTAGTTCTGTCTAAATTTCTGAGGGTTATTTTCTTTCATCCTCATCGGATTCTTCTCTTCGGATTTGGTTGTTTTACCTCTGAGCGGCACTTTTTTGCACACCATGGGCTAAATGTCCAGGTCACATGGACCCGAAGCCTCAGAGAAGGTTGGGGGAGGGGACCCACTGGAACAGCTGTTGGGAGACAGATGGTAGCCTCCCGTCAAAGCCATCCAGCGTGTTCTTTAACGTGCACAGGGTATGGCTCTCCCGCACACGGACCATGGCTTAACGTCCCATTTGACGGACGGCGGCCTTTCCAAGCCCATCGGTGTCCCCTACTGACCGTGGGCAGGGCGGGGAATTTTGCGGAGATAAATCTCAACGCTGACCCAGCTGGGACTCGAACCTGGGAACTACAGATTACGAGCCTGGCGCGCTACCGACTGAGCCACCCCCGCCGCTTCTCTTCGGCAAAGATGGTAAGGGATGCCTCAGAACAGCAATCGACATCGTTTGGTGAAGCTGAAGCTTTATATCAATAACTGTTTGTTTGTTGAGAACTGAATGCCTTCTTTTCGATCAGATACTTTCCCATGCAGAAGTGAGGCAAACTGTGACAGAGATGCTGAATCGATTTTGTGATAGAGGATGAGCATTTAGGGACTTTCGCGGTTGACACGAGAGTGATGAAGGGGAGCTACTCCTGCTGCATCTGATCAATAAAGGAATTTCCGAGGGTAAATTGTCGACTCGGAGATGATGAAGAATAAAAGCAAAAAATTAGGAGCTTTGAAATGTAGGAAAGTTAAAAAAAATGTTGGTGAGATAAGTGGAAGTTGAGAAGAGAAAAATGAAAATCTTTGGAGTACAGTCGCTCAAAAAAGTATCCGAACACTATGGTTGATTACAAAATTCAGAAAAAATATCTGGCAACGAATTTTTTTTAAATTAGTGATCTGGCAACCTTCGTGTCACGTGACACGAAGGTTGCCAGATCACTAATTTCTAAAAAAATCGTTGCCAGATATTTTTTCTGAATTCTGTTATCAACCACAGTGTTCGGATACTTTTTTGAGCGACTGTACGTGGACACTCTGAAAATATTTTAATTTTCAGGGGAAAGTAAACGTTTTTACGAGGAGCGTTCAAAAAGTTCTTGACATGGATCTATAGAACAGAAACCAGTTCACTTAATTCAACGAAACTTTTACAGTCATTTAAAATACTCCCCTTTAGACTTTAGGCAACGTTGCAGACGTCTACGACAATTCTGGAACGCTTGGTGATACTCCTGGGGCGGGGGTGGCTCAGTCGGTAGCGCGCCAGGCTCGTAATCTGTAGTTCCCAGGTTCGAGTCCCAGCTGGGTCAGCGTTGAGATTTATCTCCGCAAAAATTCCCCGCCCTGCCCACGGTTATTTAGGGGACACCGATGGGCTTGGAAAGGCTGCCGCCCGTCGGATGGGACGTTAAACCGTGGCCCCGTGTGAGGGAGAGCCATACCCTGTGCACGTTAAAGAACACGCTGGATGGCCTTGACGGAGGCTACCATCTGTCTCCCAACAGCTGTTCCAGTGGGTCCCCTCCCCCAACCTTCTCTGAGCCTTCCGGGTCCATGTGACCTGGCCATTTAGCCCATGGTGTGCAAAAAAGTGCCGCTCAGAGGTAAAACAACCCAACCCAAACAACTTGGTGATACTCCTGTTGGGAAATACTCTGCAACTCTGAAGGAAAGCATTTTTCGAAATTTTGCACTCTTGAAAAAGGCTTTCCAGAAAGTTCCTTTTAATTTTGGGAAATGGTGCAAGATCGGGTGAATATGCAGGATGGGGTATCTGTTTAATGCTTTTTCATGCTCCATATAGACCGTAACTTGCTGGGTTTTGGGACCACTAGCATTGTCATGAAAAAGGAGAGCCCTTGACACGCCTGTTGTTGAAAGATGCTCCTTCATTTCCTTAACCATTTTGGGAAAAACTATGTTGGTGTAGTATTGGCCATTTATAGTCATTTTCTCAGGTGTGGTATCCACGCTACCACTCCTTGGGAATTGAAACAAATCTGTTAACATCATCTTCCTTGAGTGAAAGTCTTGTCGGGGAATTTGCGGACGTAGTTCATCCTCCGCAACTCAAACAAAATTGTCGATCTTTCTTGGAGTTGTATAGTAATAAAACCGCCATCTTTCAACCTGTTACAATGTCTTTTAACCGTTTGGGGTCACTAGGTTCAAACATTGCCAGTATCTCTTTGCACGAGTCAACTCTATCCCTTATTTGCTGTTCTGCCAATTTGTAGGGTATGCATTTGACAGAGATCATTCGGGACTTTAAACGTTGATGAGTAATTGTTTTGACACATCCAATCGATATACTGACATCGAAATTTATTAACTGAACGGTGATGGGGGGGGGGGGTCATTAAAGAGTTTATGAACAGCAGCGATGGTTCTCTCGTTCACAGGGGGGCGGGGGGGGGGGGCTCAGTCGGTAGCGCGCCAGGCTCGTAATCTGTAGTTCCCAGGTTCGAGTCCCAGGTGGGTCAGCGTTGAGATTTATTTCCGCAAAATTCCCCGCCCTGCCCACGGTCAGTAGGGGACACCGATGGGCTTGGAAAGGCTGCCGTCCGTCGGATGGGACGTTAAGCCGTAGTCCCTTGTGTGGAAGAGCCATACCCTGTGCACGTTAAAGAACACGCTGGATGGCCTTGACGGGAGGCTACCATCTGTATCCCAACAGCTGTTCCAGTGGGTCCCCTCCCCCAACCTTCTCTGAGCCTTCGGGGTCCATGTGACCTGGCCATTTAGCCCATGGTGTGCAAAAAAGTGCCGCTCAGAGGTAAAAGAACATAACCCAACTCTCTCGTTCACGGCCTCCTTCGGTCTTCCCGCACGAGGGAGGTCTTCGAAGCTCTGGCATCCTTCTCCGAATTTTCACATCCATCCCGAAACAGTGCCATATGAACGGGCATGATCCACTTATACTCGTGATAAATCGTCATGAATTTTTTCCCGTCGTCCCCAAGCGGCCTCCTTGTGAAAATGTAAAATATTTTCGTCTTTAGTAGGCTCTACAGCAACAGCGCACAGATTTTTCAGACCGAACATTATGCGTCCCAGCGAATAGAGAAATGACGATATGGCCTTTGTTTTTAACACGTAATGAAAAGTTTCAAGAAGCTTTAAAACAAGTCGTAGCTCATTAACTTCGGAGGAAAGAGTGTACTACTTTGTGTAGGAGGGGCGGGGTGGCTCAGTCGGTAGCGCGCCAGGCTGGTAATCTGTAGTTCCCAGGTTCGAGTCCCAGCTGGGGCAGCGTTGAGATTTATCTCCTCAAAATTCCCCGCCCTGCTCACGGTCAGTACTGGACACCGATGGGCTTGGAAAGGCCGCCTTCAGTCGGATGGGACGTTAAGCCGAGGCCCCATGTGCGGGAGAGCCATACCCTGTGCACGTTAAAGAACACGCTGGATGGCCTTGACGGGAGGCTACCATCTGTCTCCCAACAGCTGTTCCAGTGGGTACCCTTCCCCAACCTTCTCTGAGCCTTCGGGGTCCATGTGACCTGGCCATTTAGCCCATGGTGTGCAAAAATGTGCCGCTCAGAGGTAAAACAACCCAACGTCAAAGAACACGCTGGATAGCTTTGACGAGAGGTTACCATCTGTCTCCCAACAACTGTTCCAGTGGGTCCCCTCCCCCAACCTTCTCTGAGCCTTCGGGGTCCATGTGACCTGGCCATTTAGCCCATGGTGTGCAAAAATGTGCCGCTCAGAGGTAAAACAACCCAACGTTAAAGAACACGCTGGATGGCTTTGACGAGAGGTTACCATCTGTCTCCCAACAGCTGTTCCAGTGGGTCCCCTCCCCCAACCTTCTCTGAGCCTTCGGGGTCCATGTGACCTGGCCATTTAGCCCATGGTGTGCAAAAAAGTGCCGCTCAGAGGTAAAACAACCCAACGTTAAAGAACACGCTGGATGGCTTTGACGAGAGGTTACCATCTGTCTCCCAACAGCTGTTCCAGTGGGTCCCCTCCCCCAACCTTCTCTGAGCCTTCGGGGTCCATGTGACCTGGCCATTTAGCCCATGGTGTGCAAAAAAGTGCCGCTCAGAGGTAAAACAACCCAACGTTAAAGAACACGTTGGAAGGCCTTGACAGGAGGCTACCATCTGTCTCCCAACAGCTGTTCCAGTGGGTCCCCTCCCCAACTTTCTCTGAACCTTCGGGATCCATGTGACCTGACCATTTAGCCCATGGTGTGTAAAAAAGTGCCTCTCAGAGGTAAAACAACCCAACGTTAAGGAACACGCTGGATGGCCTTGACGGGAGGCTACCATCTGTCTCCCAACAGCTGTTCCAGTGGGTGCCCTTCACCAACCTTCTTGAGCCTTCAGGGTCCCTGTGACCAGGCCATTTAGCCCGTGGTGTGCAAAAAAGTGCTGCTCAGAGGTAAAACAACCCAACCCAACTTTGTGTAGGAAGGCATTGAAAACGAAAACAAAGTTTTGAACGCCTTCCTAAACGAGAGTAACATGAAATGTTTATTGTAGTATTAGAGATATAAATGGTGTGGTGAATATGCAGCTAAGTACTCAGTTGCAGAGCGATAGTTTTGTTAAAATAACTTTTGTTTTGGATTGTTTTACATCTGAGCGCGCTTTATTTTGCACCCAATATGTCTGAATGGCTAACATCACAAGGACCACAAGTGCTCAGAGGTTTTGAAAGGGGATCCTCTGAACAGCTGTTAGGAGACAGATGGAAGCCTCTCGTCAAGGTCATCAAATGTGTTCTTTAACATGCACCGAGTATGATTCTCCTGCACATAGTGTCACAGCTTAGTACCGTACGACTGACAGTGGTCTTTCAAAGCCCATTCTCGCCGAGAACAGGTGGGGGTTAGCGAACATTAAACTCAAAAGCTACCACACTTTGGGTTGGGTTGTTTTACCTCTGAACGGCACTTTTTTGCACACCATGGGCTAAATGGTCAGGTCACATGGACCCCGAAGGCTCAGAGAAGGTTGGGGAGGAGACCCACTGGAACAGCTGTTGGCAGACAGAAGGTAGCCTCCCATCAAAGCCATCCATCGTGTTCTTTAATGTGCACAGAGTATGACTCTCCCGCACATGGGGCCCACGGCTTAACGTCCCATCCGACGGACGGCGGCCTTTCCAAGCCCATCAGTGTCCCCTACTGACCGTGGACAGGGCGGGGAATTTTGCGGAGATAAATCTCAACGCTGACCCAGCTGGGACTTGAACCTGGGAACTACAGATTACGAGCCTGGCGCGCTACCGACTGAGCCACCCCCGCCCCTCCCCAGTTTGGATTCGAACTTGGGAAATGCAGATTACATGCATGGCGGGGGTCGGGTTGACTCAGCCGAGAGCGCCCCAGAGTAGTTGGGTTGTTTTACCTCTGAGTGACACTTTTCTGCACACTGTGGGCTAAATGGTCAGGTCACAAGGACCCCGAAGGCTCAGAGAAGGTTGCGGAGGAGACCCACTGGAACAGCTGTTGGGAGACAGATGGTAGCCTCCCGTCAAAGCCATCCAGTGTGTTCTTTAACGTGCACAGAGTGTGACTCTCCCGCACACGGGGGGCCACGGCTTAACGTCCCATCCGACGGACGGCGGCCTTTCCAAGCCCATCGGTGTTCCCTACTGCCCGTGGGCAGGGTAGGAAGTTTTGCGGAGATAAATCTCAACGCTGACGCAGCTGAGACTCGAACCTGGGAACTGCAGATTACGAGCCTGGCGCGCCACCAATCGCCCCCCCCCCCAAATTAGTAATCTCTCCAGGTTTGAGTTGCATCTGGACCAGCGTCCAGATTTGTCTTCGCTAAACAACCACTCTGCCCTCGGCCAGAAAGGGAACATCAATAGGATTACCTGTGAGCATTAAAGAACACACTGGATAGCCTTGAGGGAGAATTCCATGTCTTCTAACAATTATTCAGTAGGCTCCCTTTCCCTACCCGTCTCTGAGACCTTGAGGTCCTTGTGACCTGGCCATTTAGCCCACTGCGTGAAAACAAAAAGTGCCGCTCAGAGATCAAATAGCTCAAAGTGCCCCCGATTATGTCCCCCCTGCCCTTTCAGGATAATCTGCTGATGGTTGAAAGCATTGGGTTGGTTTATGTACATGTTTCTGGGTCCAGTTGTTCCACAGTTCAGGTTTATTCCTCCTACCTCCTTTAAGCAGTATATTGTATTGTGCAGAGAGAGACTCCATTGGTTTGGCCATATTGCCCGTATGGATAATTTTAGATTGGCGAATAGGGTTATGAACAGTGTGTCTAAAGGCCTCAGAAAGTGGGGGAGACCTAGGATGTGGTGGGCAGACAATGTCAAATAGGACCTTGTTAGAATTGGTGTGCAGTGGCCATATGCAGCAGATGTAGCTCAGGACAGATATGCTTGGGGAATTAAACTGCACGGTCTGGTTGGACCTCCGTAGCCCATTGCTGCTTGAGAATGAGGATGATGACTCTCGATGAGAAAGGGAATACCATAAGAATTCCAGATTAAATTCACTGTATCAGAACTGATGCCCGATAGGGGACCACCTTGATGTGGTGGTGGTGGGGGGGGGGAGGGGGAGACTGAATGGTGCTTCTGATAAGTTGGGTTCGGCTCGCTGGTCCTCCGTGGTTCATGAGATCTTGTAACCTCTGGTGGAGGGGCTTGTTGGGGTGGGCCAGTCTAGTGGGCTTATTGACTTGTACCCTGAGAAGCTCCGGGTTGCAGCCTCGGTTGAGGGACCGTACTTGAGGGTTCTGCGTACTGGGCGTGACTAACCCGGTTCAGTAGGCTCATCAATGCTGTCTCAGTGATATCGTGGGTCGGAAGACTATTCACTGGGGGGCTTCGGCCCGCTCACAATGGAGAGGACGGAGTTGAAGGCTCGCAGCTGGGAGTGGGATCCCCGGTCGACGGGCCTATCGATGGAAAAGCCAGACTAAGAGTCTCCACCCCTGGAGCCGAGTCAATTTGGTTCTATATACCATCTTTATGTCTAACCGGGGAACAGATTAAATTTAGGTTTTGACCGATGGATGAACCTTCCTTCTATAGGATTGTTCGCCATAGGTAGCCGTGGATGAGCTGTGTCCATGTGGCACTGTCTTGCCCCGGCGTAGGTAGTGGTGTTGCAGGCATTCTCCCTGTAGATGTAGTGCAGTCGTTGTATTGTGGAGCATCTGGGACTTGCCATTAGCTAATGTAAATGTATCAGAACTGAATACACTGTTGAGTGTGAGAAACAGTCATATCATATGCATGTTCTCCATTCATAACCTATGGGGGAATAACTGATTCTTTACTTTGTGGATTGTTTTAAGCTTATTATTAGGACACGGTTAGAAGGGCTAATGAGAGGTATATCATGTCTGGTGAATATGCGCTGCTCATTTTCAAAAAGAAAAAAGGATGAGTTTTTTTTACTTTTCCGCCTTTAACATCCTCTACAACGTAAATTCGAACTAATGAATGATTGATAGAATGTAAATAATAATATTTTATTAGTACCTATGTGATGTTACTTCTTCGTTTGTCGGTCTATTGGGACCACTTAGGAATGTCCCCTCGGTTCGATCGCAATACGCGACGGGTGAAAGAGTTTTTCCGTTCAGGAATCAACGGTTTTATCACAATTGCTGGGACTCAATACTGAGACTCCTCCCCAATAAATTGGTTCAACTTCAGCTTTTACTTAAATATAACAATTATTTATTGAACCTTCCAAACATGCTTGATAGACAAGGACATATGCTTAATTACATAGCATTACATCAACACCAGCTTACTATGCCTGTTCACGCTGTATTCACAGAACCCAATGCCGTTATTACCAGTCGGCATTTCCCAGCTTTACAATTTTTCGTCCGCACGCGTTCGCTCCTCGACTGGCTCTGATCTCCTCCTCGCTGTTGCCAACCCTTTCTCTTTCTCTCTCTGCCCGACCATCTGGGAAGTCCGCTAGCCTCCGGGTTAGCAGTCACTTGTCCGCGAACGCTAGCCGTTCCCCGGACACTGCTACTGCAATTAACTTTCCAGATGCTGGGACAGAGGGCCTCCCACGTAGCATATGCCTATTTTGGTGAAATCCAAAATAATATACAAAGCATGAACAAAAAAAATATCTAAAAAGGCCTCTAGCCTGACAACCTATGAAACACAAAACGAAACTTTTTCGTTGATGAAAATAATGATGAATGGCAAAGATGAATGAATAAAACAAAATGAAAGTCTTACAACAAACATGCAGGTTGGGTTGGGTTGTTTTACCTCTGAGCGGCACTTTTTTTGCACACCATGGGCTAAATGGCCAGGTCACAAGGACCCCGAAGGCTCAGAGAAGGTTGGGGGAGGGGACCCACTGGAACAGCTGTTGGGAGACAGATGGTAGCCTCCCGTCAAGGCCATCCAGCGTGTTCTTTAACGTGCACAGGGTATGGCTCTCCCGCACACGGGGCCACGGCTTAACGTCCCATCCGACGGACGGTGGCCTTTCCAAGCCCATCGGTGTCTCCTACTGACCGTGGGCAGGGCGGGGAATTTTGCGGAGATAAATCTCAATGCTGACCCAGCTGGGACTCGAACCTGGGAAATACAGATTACGAGCCTGGGGCGCTACCGACTGAGCCACCCCCGCCCCCATATGCAGTATGACAAGTAAATATTCATATACTGAAAAATATAAATATCCTCACAAGAATCTACCTACCGCGAAAGTCTGACAGGAGCCTTTCAATAGATATCTGTGAGAAAGGCGAGACCTCAGCAGAAAGACAACAAAAACATAGAAAGACAACAAAAACATTCATTACTTACCCGGGAGTCGAACTCAGGCCAATTTGATTAGTAGTTATAAAGTGCAGCTGGTTAGCACGCTTAGCTACTAATCGAAGGGACCTGAGTTCGAGTCCCGGGTAAGGCATGGAGGTTTATGTATTTTTCTGATGTGGTCCCGCCATCCTCATTGATCTCCTATTATGGCGTATAACCTGACAGGCTACTATCAGATCTCTATGGCAAGCAGCTGCTTGAAGGGATATTTTTTTTTTCATTTATTTTTATTAAATTCAAGCAACATAATATATATCTATTAAGTTAGGACGGGATCACTCAGTCGGTACGCGCCAGGTTCGTAATCTGCAGTTTCCAGGTTCGAGTCCTAGCTGGGCCTGCGTTGAGATTTATCTCCGTAAAAACCCCCGCGCCCTACTCTAGGCCAGTAAGCGACACCGATGGGCTTGGAAAGGCGCTATCCATTGAATGGGACATAAGCCGTGGCCCCATGTGCGGGAGAGCCTTACCCTTTCCACGATAAAGAACATGCTGGATGGTCTTGACGGTAGGCGACCATCTATCTTCCAACAGATGTCCAGTGGGTTCCTTCCCCCCAACTTTCTCTGAGCTCTCAGAATCCTTATGACTTGGTCATTTAGCCCATTGTGTGGAAATAAAAGTGCCACCCAGAGGTAAAACAACCCAACCAAAAATCTATTAAGTTATGTGTTATTTCAAATTGCTTTTTTTTAAAAATGCGAACTAATAAGAAACAACATGGGTGGCTCTAAATGGGATGTTCCCATCTGTTCCTATCCAGTGATTTTCTCGCGAAACCCGTATGATTCTGGTTATTATACAAAATGAGTCAGTTTCTATGAAGGACTATGAGACGTATGCTCAGCCAGAAAAATAGATAAGATAGATAGATAATTTATTCTCAGAATATGCAGTACATTACATTTACATGTTTTCAACCTTACAACTGAAATTGTAATGAAATATATATAATGTTGTATATCTCAGATACACAATTTTAAAGTATTACATTTTCTAATATATATTCTTCTTTATACATAGTTTGTCCAATAAAAATCATATATTTATTCATACCATATATATGAAAAATTTTAATATTATGTTTCATTAGTGTTTTATAATTTTACCTACATTTTTCAGTAAAAGTCTGAGAAAAAATGTTGAGTCTTCCACGAAAGTAGAAACTCGCTTGTGGAAGAAATTTAACAGTTATGTCGTAATGAAAAGGAAAAGGCAACATGCTTCAGTTTCACATTTTGCTAGCTTGATCAAAAAATCTAAGTAAATATTTAACCAATTTATAAGTTTGAAAATTATCATTAAGAATAAATGAAAAAAAAAAACTTTACTGGGTAGAAAACAGAAAAAAAAATATAAAATCTATATTGAATTGTGCGTTAGTAAGTGGTTCAGTTGAGCACCTTAAGGGCAACTCAGCATCAAATGAAATTATATTGCATTTAAATCTCTTTTATTTCTAAAACATAGTCTCAATATTTACCACATTCAAAATCCATTTTCTTACTTCCTTATAGAAAAAGTTATCATTCCTTATTTCTTTGATGTACTCTGGTAAGCAGTTAAAACACTTTGGCGCCAAATAAACATAATGTTTTTCAACAATATTTTTGTTCGCTTTTAAATCAAGTAAGAAAAGGTTTTTTGACAGTCGAGTATTCTTTTCAAATGTCCGTAAAGTTTTAACATTAAAAGTCACTGAAATACATTATGTATTTCAATACATTATGTATACAATACTTATGTATTTCAGGTACTGAAATACATATAATTTCCTTATTTGTATTACCTAATTCATTGTATACATTTGCAACGCTTTCAAAAATTCTTAGTTTCACCATGCATCTAATTATGTGATTCTGCACATAGTATAACCGTTTGATTGTTGTCAAATAGACTCCAAATAAAGACCAAGGTTTGGGAAAGAAACTCCATGGTTGCTTTTATAGGAGCTGATGGAGTCTTTAAAAAAGAAATTCAATATGTTTTTCGCGGATGCAGAGTGACAGTGCTTTCCTAAGCATGGGTTGGGCTATTTTACCTCTAAAGGGCACAATTTTGCACACAATGGGCTAAATGTCCAAGTCATAAGGACCCTGAGAGCTCAGAGGAGGGTGGGAAATGGGACTCCTACAGTTGTTAGGAGATAGATGGTTGTCTATTGTCAACATATCCAACTTGTTTTTTAACGGGCACATGGAGCCACAGCTTAATGACCCATCCGACGGACGGCGACCTTTCCAAGCCCATCTATGCCCCCTACTGACCGAGGTCAGGGCAGGAGTTTTGCGGAGAAAATTCTCAATGCTGGCCCAGATGGGACTCGAACCTGGGAACTGCATATTACGAGCCTGGCGTCTACCAACGTGATATCATGGCTTAGCGTTTGGACAAATGGACGACTGGTTCTGTAACATGATAATGGTCAAAACAAGAAAGACTATAAAAATTTTTTGTCAGTGCAATATTTTTAGTGCCATTCTAGGCCGTTTAAGTCTAAGGAGTTAGCTTAAACTTAATAAAATGAAGTGAAGAATAGGGAATTAGAGTTGGGTTGGGTTGTTTTACCTCTGAGCGGCACTTTTTTGCACACCATGGGCTGGGAATTAGAGAATAAGAGGAATTGAAGGATAAAGTGCCGAGAGAATGAGGAATTGAAGGATAAAGTGCCTAGAGAATAAGGAATTGAAGGATAAAGTGCCTAGAGAATAAGGAATTGAAGGATAAAGTGCCTAGAGAATAAGGAATTGAAAGATAAAGTGCCTAGAGAATGAGGAATTGAAGGATAAAGTGCCTAGAGAATGAGGAATTGAAGGATAAAGTGCCTAGAGCATAAGGAATTGAAGGATAAAGTGCCTAGAGAATGAGGAATTGAAGGATAAAGTGCCTAGAGAATAAGGAATTGAAAGATAAAGTGCCTAGAGAATAAGGAATTGAAGGATAAAGTGCCTAGAGAATAAGGAATTGAAGGATAAAGTGCCTAGAGAATAAGGAATTGAAGGATAAAGTGCCTGGAGAATAAGGAATTGAAGGATAAAGTGTCTAGAGAATAAGGAATTGAAGAATAAAGTGCCTAGAGAATAAGGAATTGAAAGATAAAGTGCCTAGAGAATAAGGAATTGAAGGATAAAGTGCCTAGAGAATAAGGAATTGAAAGATAAAGTGCCTAGAGAATAAGGAATTGAAGGATAAAGTGCCTAGAGAATAAGGAATTAAAGGATAAAGTGCCTGGAAAATAAGGAATTGAAGGATAAAGTGCCTAGAGATAAGGAATTGAAGGATAAAGTGCCTAGAGATAAGGAATTGAAGGATAAAGTGCCTAGAGATAAGGAATTGAAGGATAAAGTGCCTGGAGAATAAGGAATTGAAGGATAAAGTGTCTAGAGAATAAGGAATTGAAGGATAAAGTGCCTAGAGAATAAGGAATTGAAGGATAAAGTGCCTAGAGAATAAGGAATTGAAGGATAAAGTGCCTAGAGAATAAGGAATTGAAAGATAAAGTGCCTAGAGAATAAGGAATTGAAGGATAAAGTGCCTAGAGAATAAGGAATTGAAGGATAAAGTGCCTGGAGAATAAGGAATTGAAGGATAAAGTGCCTAGAGATAAGGAATTGAAGGATAAATTGCCTAGAGATAAGAAATTGAAGGATAAAGTGCCCGGAGAATAAGAAATCGGAGGATTAAGTGAACTGGAAAATAATGAATTAAAGGATAAAGTGTACTTGAGTATAACAAATTAAAGGATAAGGTGAACTTGGGAATAAAGAATTTAAAAATAAGGTGAACTGGAGAATAGAGAATTAAAGGATAAGGTGAACTTGACCATAAAGAATTAAAGGATAAGATGAACTGGAGAATGAAAAATTTCAGGTTAAGGTGAACTGGAACTGGAGAATAAGGAATTTGAGGATAAAGTGAACTGGATAATAAGAAAGAGGGGATAAGGTGAATTTGAGAATTAGTATTTGAAAATATGGTGCGTTGAAGAATAAGGAATTAGAGAATAAGGTGCACTGGAGAATAAGGAATGAAAAGGATAAGATGAACTGGAGAATAAGGAATTAAAGGATAAAGTGAGCTGGAGAATTAGGAAGATGAGGATAAGATGAACTCTAGAATACAAAATTGGAGGAAAAGTTGAACTGGAGAACAAGGAACTGGAGGATAAAATGAACTATAGAATAAGTTATTGGAGGCTAAAATGACTGGTGAATAAGAATTGAGTGATAATGGGAACTGGAGAATAATAAATTGGAGGATAAAAGGAACCGGAGAATAAGAAATTCAAGGATAAAATGAACTGGAGAATAAACAATGAAGAGGATATGGTGAATAAAATTTGGATTTGGAAGATAAAATTTGGATTTGGAAGATAAAATTTGGATTTGGAGGATAAAATGAGGATTTGGAGGATAAAATGAGGATTTGGAGGATAAAATGAGGATTTGGAGAATAAAATTTGTTAGAGTAATGGAAAACGAGAAGACAATAATGAAATATTTAAGAGTTTGAAATGCAAAAAAAAAAAAGTGTTTCTGATAAGAAACCCCAACGTTGGCATTTCCCCCCCAACAACTAGACGAATATATATTGCTTCTGGTGAATATAGAATGCTTATTTGAAAGAGAGTCAAGTTTTTAATTTTCCGACTTTCGAACTCTTGAAAGCAGTAATTGAACAAATGAATGATTGGGAAAATGCTCATAGTAATATTTTGCTCTTTGTAAAATCTAAAAAGAATTTTTCATTTTTTTCGTAAATTAAAAAGATGCGTTTTCGCATACCCAACGATTAAGGTGAAAAATCCGTCAATGCAAACCACCTAATCATCACACTCCAAACAATAGTATCAATTATCCAAAAAAAAAAAAGATTTTCCAATCAAATTTGTTGAAAGATAATGAACCATAAATTACCAAAATTTCAGCTTGCTGGAAAAAAATATGCTCTCAAATAATAATATGCTTAAAGTTTTGACTTTTCCTCAATGGAAATTGAAGTCTTCCGGATTGGGTTGTTTTACTTCTGAGCGGCACTTTTTCGCACACCACGGGCTAAATGGCCAGGTCACAAGGACTCCGAAGGTTCAGAGAAGGTTGGGGGAGCAGACCCACTGGAACAGCTGTTGGGAGACAGATGATAGTTTCCCATCAAGGGCATCCAGCGTTTTCTTTAGCGTGCACGGCTCTCCCGCACACGGGGCCACAGCTTAACGTCCCATCCGATGGACGGCGGTCTTTCCAAGCCCATCGCTTTCCGCTACTGACCGTGGGCAGGGCGAGGAATTTTGCGGAGATAAATCTCTACGCTGACTCAGCTGGGACTCGAACCTGGGAACTACAGATTACGAGCTTGGCGCGCTACCGACTGAGCCACCCCCGCCCCCGGTCTTCCAGAGGATTAGTAAAAATGTGAATTATAATATTTCTTTTTAATATTATAATATTTAATTTTCACACGTCCTTAGGATTAAGAGGAAAACTCATTGTTGACCATTCAGAACCTCCTGGCCATCCCATACCGTCATCAAAATTTTAGAGCTTTAGTCTAAATTGATCGTTTACAATAATCTTTAAAAATTTTGCCATTTTCAAAATTTTTTACCGTTAGAAAGAAAAATTAGCACTTTTGTTGAGAACTTCGAAAAAAAAATATGAATTTCAATATTTCATCAATACCTATCCAACCCAAAAAGAAATTTCAATTTATCTTAAAAAAATATAGATTGTCTACAGACAGACGGGAAAGTGGAAGAAAGCTGAAAATGAAATGCCAACGTATTTGATAAAAAAAAAAACATTGCCAAATATCGTATAATAATTCGCACTTTCACAGGTATGTTAAAACAATTTTGTGCTTTGCAACTTTTTTTTTAATTTTATAAGACTATGTACTTCTAATACTTTGTTAATTCCAGAACTGTGCTGATTTATTTATTTCATTAAATTCAGTCAAACCTACAGCACGAAAGTTTAATGTAGAATCTCTACTATGAATAGAATATTCACAATATTGAAAGAGTTCAAAATAACTTACAAAGATTTCTTTTCTACAAGAACACTGGAATTTATCTTCCAGATATTCCTACTCAACATCTTGTGAATATGTTTAATGTTACCCTAATAAGTAACAAAATAAAATTTTTTTGTCATGTTTAGTGATCTGGCAACCTTCGTGTCACGTGACACGAAGGTTGCCAGATCACTAATTTAAAAAAAAAATCGTTACCAGATATTTTTCCTGAATTCTGCAATCGACCATCGTGTTCGGATACTTTTTTGAACGACTGTACCTCTCATGCTCTGACAGAATCCATCCATCCATGAGGTTACAGAACTTGCGGCATTTTTAATGTATTAGAAATAAATAAAAAAATAAATTTTTTTCCCACTATCAAATTGAATTTTGTAAATGAATTACACGTATCTTATAGTAATTGTTAGCTTTTTATGCTAATTATAGTGTTATAATTATAATAAATCTCCTTAAAACATTTATATTATTTTTCACTTTTCTCTAAATATTTTTAATTACCAAGAGAAACAATGCAAAATTTTCAAAAGATTAATATAACGTTATTTGATTAATTTTTAAATTCCGAGATAATATTTTGAATAATTAGCTAAATTTTCGTGCTAATTTTTTCAAGTGTTTCTTGTCTACAGGAAAATTTTCTGTGATACTTTATTATTGAACCGAGACAGTATTTTACTATTTCAAAGTCAGTTTATATTTCAACATTTCACTTTATAACGAAAGAATCGTTTAAAAAATTTTCCTATAACAAATAAACAACACACTAAGCTAATGCAGTTCGCCAGTTATCATAATTTATTCATATCTGCCAATCCACAATAACTCGTCCAATACAGTTAGTTTTAAAACTTTTACCGTCCTCGCCGTTAAACTTTGCCTGATTACACAATGCAATCATTAAACCTTACGTTTTTTCCAACCAACAAAGCAGCATTAAATAAAGTTCTACGTTTTAATTTACAAACTTCACGACAAATCATCACTGCTTTTTAAGCTTTCCGAGCAAAAATCATCACGAAAGATAATTATATTAACAAACGGAGTGGTCAGATAGGTAGGACTCTTTCTCCTCGTAGAAATGTGCCACCGACGCCAAGTGCGCGGAGGGATACAGGAGCAGACGACATTGTTGACGCTCGAGACGCTGCCGGCGTGCCGCGCGGTGGCCGTGTTGTCATGATCTCAGTGTATCGTGGCTGTCACTGGTGGGCAATCACTGTGCAGAGCCAAGCAGGCAGCAACAGTAGAACAGAAAGTAGGCTTAACCCCAAGTCTTGTCGACCACCAACAAAGACGGCCAACCTCGCCAAGCCCGGTCTGCGCATTTCTGGTTTCGGGAAACTTGCAAAACGGGCAGCAAAGAGCAGGATTTTCGACCAGAGGGTTGGGTTGCTGTGACCTCGGCTTGGTCATAGGGGGGACCTCGCCAAACTAATGCATCTGTCCGCGGACTTGAGCGGCTCCCCTGCCGTCTCTGCCTCTGATGCCATGACTGAGTTTCTCATGCCCGTCGAAAGAACGCTAAGTGACGTGCTGAGCGAACATCCCGGAGAATTGGTGCGGACGGGTAGTCCAAATTTCGTATGCTCCGTCCTGCCGTCGCATTGGAGGTCCAACAAGACGCTGCCCGTCGCCTTCAAGGTCGTGTCCCTCGGCGACGTCACCGACGGCACGGTGGTCACCATCCGCGCGGGAAATGACGAGAACTTTTGCGGCGAACTCAGGAACGCTTCTGCCGTCATGAAGAACCAGGTGGCGAAGTTTAATGACCTGAGATTCGTCGGGAGGAGTGGAAGAGGTAGGAATGTTTTTTTCCCTCTAAACGTATCTTAGATTTTTGTCCATTTGTATTGGTTTTAGTTATGATGAATGAAGTAGATTGGGAATGATCAGTGATAATGTTCTGTAATTAAAAAAAATGTGTATTTATTACTGTAAAAAAATGTATTGTGGTCAATGTTAAAATCAGGCATGTTTCAGGCAGGGTGAGTATCCCCCTGAAATTATTCACTGACTCCCCTCTCTTTTCACCAACCTAGAATGCCAAAGTATCATGTTTTATTTCCCACATTATTACTGAATATTACTATTTTGTCATCAACAAGTTATCACGTATATACTGAAAGGCGAAACAACAACAGGAGCTCGGCGAAGTTGTCCAAAAACGACACCTGTACTGGAATCAAATTATTAGCATTTGATACATTTTCCAGGTACTATTTTAATGATGAAAAATATATGCATTCAATACGAATTATGATAAATATACTTGTAAAGTTTTTATACTAAGTTCAAGTTCTCAGGCTCTATTCATAAGACTCATTGATAAACGCTTCAAACGAGTTTTGATGTATTAATTAGATCAAAATTTCCATAAATTTTTATGCATGTTTCAATTGAGCATAGAAATGTATCAGCACCAATTAGCAAAGTAGAATATTTCGTTGTAATTTTTCATGCTGTTGGTTAATGAGATCTGTTGAGAGAAAGAAAAAAATAATCATTTGATAGTTGAGAATGTAATGAATAAATTATTCAATAACCTCCCAAGCAGTCTTCTTAATCTTTAATTGGCTTATAGATCGCATTCGCTGGCATAATCACTAATTTCCCTCTTTAGTATAAAAAGAACCTGATGGGGACTGTTAAAAAACTAAAAGCGAATCCGTTTATGCTAATTATTCCCTAGATTAAAAGAATAATGATGTAATTTATAAATAAAACAATTATTTTTGCCTCCCTTCTTTGGATGATCGAATTGCTGTTCCTCCTTTCGTTGTTTTTAGATTTCATCTTTTTTTTTACTATTCTTTTTTTACTATATAGAATTTGAAAGTACATCCTTTGTGCAAAAGCTCTCTGTTCAAAGGAAGATGTTTGGAAAATGGTGGATGAAACCTTGCAAGTGTATTCTGTGTCTGTAAAAACAATACCTCTGCAAATCAATACGACATAAAATTTAGAAATAAGGAAATAATTAAAATTAATAATTAAAGTATTTTTAAAAGAGTCTTCGTAAGAGAACAAAACAAAAAAAAATTCAAAAACCGTTTTTCTTACAACAAGGAAAAATAGATAAAAATCAGTTATGTTTCTCAGCTGCGACTTGAAATTAGGAACATAGGTTATTTGGGTACTTCTAAGTACCAGATTAATTAATGGCCACTATTTAGCGAACTTTAGGATTTACTTTCGACATATTTACAGTGTGATTTATTAATTAAAAGTCTTGAGATTTGAATTTCTTTTACTCTGAACAACACTTCAATTTATCTTTGGCATATAAACTGACAGGCTCCTGTCAGACCTCTGTGGCAAGCAGCTGCTTGAGGGGATATTTATTTATTTATTTATTTTTATATCAGGTTTAGTTTTTATTTTTGAAAGAGGTTTCTCACTTACATATTATATAGATTTATTCTAGATTTAAGAAAACTCCAAATATCTATACTTTAATTTTTTGGAATTTTAATTTTGAGCTATTCTTATCCTTCATTAATCTTTTGCGATGTTTAATAGCAATTTGCATATTAAAATTAACTCTTGTAATTGAAGATAATTATAAATTTTCATTTTATCCCTTAAATATTTGGATTTATTAAGAGACCATTAATGTTTGCAATTAGGAAGATTCGCTTCAATAAAAAGTGTTAGAATAGATTATACATTGCAATATTCTTAACATATCATCATTAATATTTAAATTCCACGATTTACCTTGCCTTATAACACATAAAGTACACATAACTTTAATTTCTTTCGTATTTTAATTAGAGTTGGTGAAATACAGAATATTTTTTTTTCTTCCGATATAGAAATCTTTTAAACGTTTAATCTATGAGAAAACATGAATTAAAGGAAGCAGCAATTATTTGCTTCTTTGCAACTGACATAAATCTTTGTCTATTTTAATTTATGCAGATCGATATATTTCTTTTGATATACACAACTATTATTAATCGATATATTTGGTTTAATATATGCATTTATTATCAATCGATATCTTTGTTTCGATATATGCACCTTTTATCATTCGATATTTTTGTTTGGATATATGCACCTTTTATCATTCGATATTTTTGTTTCGGTATATACATCTATTTTCATTCAATATCTTTATTTTGATATATGCATCTATTTTCATTAGATTTTTTTTGTTTTGATATATGCAACTCTTATCAGTCGATACCTTTGTGTCCATACATGCAGCCTCTATTAATCGATATCTTTGTTTCGATACATGCAACGTTTATTAATCGATATCTTTGTTTCGATACATGAAATGTTTATTAATCGATATCTTTGTTTCGATACATGCAACTGTTTTTAATCGCTATCTTTAGATATATGCATCACTTAGCATTTGATAACTTTGTTTGGTGTATGCAAATGCTATCTTCATATCTTTGTTTTGGAATGTGCAAGGTTATTATTATTCGAAAACCTTTTCTTTAATAATATAGGTTTGTCATTGTCTAAACTGCATAAAAGAATTCTTAAAAAATTCTTCCAGATAGATAATTATAAATTTTGTTTTGATCTGTTCAATTGCTATCATTCAATAATACCGTTTCTTTATTTTGATATTCACAGCTTGTTATCATTGTATATTTCTGTTTTGACCCATGCATAAGCAACCGGTGTCATTTGGTATTTTTATTTTGACCTCTACAACTGCTGCTGTTCATTATTTCTGCTTTTGATATGTGCAATTTTCTATCATTCAATAATTCTGTTTTGACTTCTGCAACAACTATCATTCCATATTTCTGTTTTGACTTCTGCAACAACTATCAATCTATATTTTGACCTCTGTCTGAGCAATTTTGTCCCTTGGTATCTTTATTTTGACCTCTACAACTGCTGCTGTTTATTATTTCTGCTTTTGATCTGTGCAATTTTCTATCATTCAATAATTCTGTTTTGACTTCTGCAACAACTATCATTCAATAATTCTGTTTTGACTTCTGCAATTGCTATCATTCAATAATTCTGTTTTGACTTCTGCAACAACTATCATTCCATATTTTGACTCTGTCTAAGCAACTGGTGTCCCTTGTTATCTTTATTTTGATCTCTGCAACTGCTGCTATTCATTATTTCTGCTTTTGATCTGTGCAGTTTGTTTTGTCATTCTGTTTTGACTTCTGCAAATGCAACTGGTGGCATTTGGTATCTATGTTTTGATCTCTTAAAAATGCTACTATTCTCTATAACTGTTTTTGACTGGTGCAGTTGCTATTTTTCAATAATTCTGTTTGTACTTCTGTAACTGCTATCAGTCTGCATTTCTGTTTTTACTTCTGCTTAAGCTACTGGTGTCATTTGATATCTTTGTTTGACCTCCACAACTGCTATTATTCAGTATTTCTGCTTTAGATCTGTGCAATTGCTATCAGTCAATAATTCTTTTTTTGACTTCTGCAACTGCTCTCATTCTATGTATATTTCTGTTTTGACATCTGCAACTTCTATCGTTTTATATTTCTGTTTTGACCTCTAACTAAGCAATGGGTGTCATTTGGTATCTTTATTTTGACCTATGCAATGGTCACTATTCACTAATTCTACTTTGATCTCTGCAACTACTATCATTCAATACTTTTATTTTCACCACTAAATATGCAATTGATGTCATTTGATATCTTTTGTTTTGACCTCTTAAACTGCTGCTATGCACTATATCTGTTTTAGACCTGTGCAAATACTATCATTCTATCTTTCTGTTTCGACCTTTGCAACTGCTATTATTCTTTATTTCAGTTTTGATCTCTGCAACTACTATCATTCTATATTTCTACTTTGACTTCTGTCTACCCAATGGGTGTCATTTGCTATTTTTGCTTTGACCTCGGCAGCTGCTACTATCCACCAATTCTACTTTGATCTCTGCATCTCTTATCATGCAATAATTCTGTTCCGACCACTGGATATGCAACTGATGGCATTTCTATCATTCAAAAATTCTGTTCGACTACTGCAACTGCTACCATTCTACATTTCTGTTTTGACCATTGCAACCACTATCATTCTATATTTCTGTTTTGACTTCTGCAACTGCTAGCATTCTATTTTTCATTTTTAATTACTGTCTAAGCAGCTGGTGTCATTGGCATCTTTGTTTTGACATCTGCAACTGCTACTATTCATTATTTCAGCTTTTGATCTGTGAAATTTCTGGAAATCAATAATGCTGTTTTGAAAACTGGATATGCAATTAGTGGCATTTCTATCATTCAAAATTTTTTTGACTTCTGCAATTGATGTCATTCTACATTTCTGTTTTGACCTCTGGAACTCCTATGATTCTGCATCTTTGCTTTGACCTCTGAAATTCATATCATTCTATATCTCTAATTTGACCTCTGCAAATACTATCATTCTGTATTTTTGTTTTGACCTCTGCCTAAGCAACTGGTATCATTTGATATCTTTCTTTTGACCTCTGCAACTGCCACTACTCACCGCTTCTGCTTTTGATTTCTGCAATTGACATCAATTCTGTTTTGACCTCTGCAACTGCTATTTTTATATATTTCTATTTAAAGTTTTAAAGTTTTTATCATTTCTTATTTGTGTTTTGACTTTTGAAACTTATGCATTATATCTGTTTTGACTTCTGTAACTGCAACTATTCCTCATTTTTTTTTTGTTTCAGCACATGCAGCATCTATCACTCATTAACTTTGTTTTGAATATGGAACTGATCGTGTTAAGTAAATTTATGTTAATTCAAATAACTTGATATCATTCAGTCTTTTGGATTTGATAAATTGCAAATTATTACTATCAATCAATAATTTTTGTTTCGATTTTTGCAACTGTTATCATCCGTTATTCTTGATTTATATTGATCGATGAAAATGCACTTTGGTTACCATAAAGAGATATTGTAAGTAATATGCGATTTTTCAAACTTTGTCGATGATATTCAGACATTGAGTTGCTAATATTTGAATTTCATTTAATACATAACATGATCGCAAAGTCATTAAAGGTGGATTTTTTTGTTGGGATCTAAACGGAACTTGGTTCTCGTGACCACTTGTTATATCGCAGTGGCTAATATTGAGCTAATGAGTTTAAAATTTGCCAATCGTTTAAAAACTTCACAGAAAAAACATCATGAGAATCGTTATTGTTCAACAATATCGTTAAAAAAATGGTTAGTGAAATATTTTACTATTTTTCTTTCTTTGTTTTTTTTGTTTTCCGAAACCCAAAAAGTTAATACACACAAAAAAGTCTACTATTCAGTTCCTACTGCGAACTTACAGCAGACTTTGTTTTAGTTGGAAATATTATGTGTTTGAATCTTCAAAGCTTTCTTTCAAAGAGTTCTTGTTAGAACGGAATTCATGTAAAGATGATTTTATTAATAACTAATATAATTTATATCTCTTTTCCCGTGGCCGAGTGGTTAGCACGCTTGGCTACTGATCTAAGGGACCTGGGTTCGAGCCCCGTATTAGGCATGGATGTGTGTGTCGTTTTTCTGCTGAGGTCCTGCCACCCTCTCAGATCTCCTACTGTGGCATATAAACTGACAGGCTCCTGTCAGACCTCTGTGGCAAGCAGCTGCTTGAGGGGGTATTTATTTTTTATTTTTAACACTTAGAGCAATTGTACTGATTAATGAAACGCGAATAAAAGGAAATATAAATGATCTCTGAAACAGCTGCTTATCATAAGAGTATGATAGGAACCTACCTATCAGTATAATACGCCATAGAAAAGATCTGTGAGGAAAAGGTGACTTCAATAGAAAGACAACACAAGAAAAGAAACATCCATACTTTATCCTGGGCTAGAATTCTGATCTCTTTGATCTGTAGCTAAGCAGATAGTTAATAATTAATAATCAAATAATTTGAAGATTTATTTTTTTAATATCTGTAAAATCAACAAGAACTTGATTTTGCAATACGGATTAACAGTAATGATAATTCAGAAGAAATTGATTTTGCTGTATAAAGTATATATAGTATATATCTCAAGATGCTTGAGAAATTTATAGCGAATATTGATTATTTGAAATAACGAAACAGAGTAGGCGTTTTTCGTTTTTTTCTTCTCATTTTTTTATCTAACATATTGCACTAAGAAACAGTTAGGGAACATTTTCATGTTATGTCATTGAAAGATATATTCGTAATTCTGTAATTTGGAAATAATGCGGAAAAATGAGATAGAAGATGAGTTAAAATGTATCGATGAATTCATCTAAATGTGATTTTTTATCAATATTCTTTCAATATTAAGCCGGTGGAATATTTAAAGTAATACTATAGTCTGTTTTACATATTCATCATTTAATGCAGTACAGTCGCTCAAAAAAGTATCAGAAGACTATGATTGATTACAGAATTCAGAAAAAAATATCTGGCAACGATTTTTTTTAGAAATTAGTGATCTGGCAACTTTGACACGAAAGTGTCAGATCACTAATTTCTAAAAAAAATCGTTGCCAGATATTTTTTCTGAATTCTGTAATCAACCATAGTGTTCGGATACTTTTTCGAGCGACTGTACTATAGAGTCTGTTTCGCTCTTCTTACCCTTCAAGGAGTTTCTTGTCCAATCATTGCTTGGTATTTTTAACAATGAAAGCGAATGAAACGCATGATGTGACTTCTCAAAATATATCTCACCTTATCTAGTTTATGGAGCTTCAGCAAGTGTTATTATATAGCTATAGAATTTATGTTTCACTACATACTTTACAATATTCCGAAATTGAAAACAGCATTTGAATTGCTCACTTCCGTACATTATAATAAAAATAAATAAATTCTTCCTCAAGCAGTAGCTAGAACACAGAAGTCTGATAGTTTAATAGCCATAGTAGAAAGTCTGTGAGGATGACAGGACCTCAGAAGAAAAGACAACACAAACATCCATGGCTTACTCTCGGGGCTCGAACCCGCTCGAACCCAAGTCCCTTTGATCAGTAGCCAAGCACGCTATCCACTCGTCCACTGGGACGGCTATTTATGTTAGAAAAAGTACTTATTCGATGTATAAAACATGGAATTATTTGCCCATAGCGGAGTATTACACCTGTGAGTTGTTCTTGCTGGAATTCCTGTGGGTATGGCATCTTTTCAATGGTTGTTGTCTTCTTTGATATTTGGATTATGCCGCTTCATTTTTTGTATGTGATAGATTATAGTGTTGATGGTCATAAGTATTATTCTGAAAAAAAAAAAAAAGAAAAACTCTTTTAATAACATATATATATTGTTTCTATTAATGTATGATACATTAAACTCCCTTCTAAATAAGTGCATTTGTGGACCATCTTTCAGTAGTATTTGCAGACTTTCAGATTTTCACCAGCTTTGAACACAAATTTTTTAGTGCGATTGATACTATTGTTTAATGTTCTGACTTACCAAAAATTCTTTAAACACCAAAAATGCCAAAGTTCATTTACAGAAAATGGTCGAAAATAAATATTTACGGAAATTGAATTATTAACTTATCACATTTGACGTTTTTCGACGGAAGTCCTTATTTTTAAATTCACGGAACTTTTAATGTAGCTTTTTTTTTCGATGTCCGAGTGGTTAGCACGCTTAGCTACTGATCTAAGGGACCTGGGTTCGAGCCCCGGATAAGGCATGGATGTTTGTGTCGTTTTTCTGCTGAGGGCCTGCCATCCTCTCAGACTTTCTACTATGGCATATAAACTGACAGGCTCCTGTCAGACCTCTGTGGCAAGCAACTGCTTGAGGGGATATTTATTTATTTTATTTATAATATTAATAAATGAAGAGAAATATAGATAGTATGAGAATAGGCAACTAATTTCATGAATGACTCTATAATACTTTTTTTTCCCTTCCAATCTACTGCTAAAAAGAAATACATTTATTGATACAACAGCAGTCGTCTTACTTAGAGACTAATATTTTATTTACAAATATTCAAAATATCATAATACAATAGAAAAAAAATGCTGCCGTATACGCAATTTTTCTCAAAAATTTCTTACAAAATAATGTTTAATCTCTTCTTCATGATAAAAATATTAAAATGCAAAGCCATATCGGTAATTCTAATACGGAGGAGACAAGTCATAATTAATTGTGAAATTGCTTATATTTTTGTGGCACTACTTTTAAGTTTTACATGGATGGCAGATTAACTGAGAAATCGATATTTATTTATTATATTATTAACCGGATACAGTTAACTGTATCTGGTTAATCAGATCCCGGATAATCGAAAGTCTACTGTATTTATTTCTTATGAATATCTGTTGGGCAGAGAAGACGAAATTCGTAAACAACAGTAACTAAAATCATATAATGATTGCCGAAATCATCTTGGAAACAATTTTCAACTCTCTCAGTTTTCATTTCACTGACATCCTTCGAGAGACCGAAATTGTTTCGCATGAATTCGAATGTTTTGTTGAATAATCAGAGAAATAAAAGAAAGCGTAGTAATCTTAATTAATCGTTTGTTGTTGGTATTTTTTTTTCTTTGAATACGAAAGAAAAGTTTCGTTTGCGGGTAAAAGAGCTCGAAGGAGAGCGTGCTTTAGCATTTCCTTTTGCTCTCTCAAGAGATCACATGACAAAAGAGCATCTGAAGGTGGAAAGCCGTTAAATAAAATCATTTGTTGCTTCTTCGAGGGAGAGAATGGTGAGGTTTGATGAGAAAGAGGATTTACTCTGGGTGAACACTGAACTCGAATGAAAAAAAAATTATCGGCCGATGTGAATGCTGAAAGGTTTGTCAGTTTTTTTTATCGCATATAAATAAGAGACTCGAGAGAACAGATTTCGTTAAAACGATCGTTTATACGAATAAAAGGAAATGTACAGTCGCTCAAAAAATATCCGAACACTATGGTTGATTACACAATTCAGAAAAAACATCTGGCAACGATTTTTTTAGAAATTAGTGATCTGGCAACCTTCGTGTCACGTGATTACAGAATTCAGGAAAAATATCTGGAGCGTGTACAGCAAATGTACCCGCTCCAGTTACCGTTCACAGCAAACTGGAGCGTGTGCAGTTACTGCACACGCTCCAGTTTGCTGTGAACGGTAACTGCACACGCTCAATATTTCCGTGAGTGAGACCACACGATCCAGGTCTTTGTGAGCTCACACGATCCAATGTGCTGTGAACATTAACCGCAACCGCTCCAGTTTGCTGTGAACGGTAACTGCACACGCTCCATATTCATTGCATTATATATTCATACGCATTATATATATTAAAAAAGTATCCGAACACTATGGTTGATTACAAATTCAGAAAAAACATCTGGCAACGATTTTTTTAGAAATTAGTGATCTGGCAACCTTCGTGTACGATAGTTGCCAGACCACTAATTTCAAGCTAAAACTTGACATCCCTACAGCATGAACAAAAGTTGCTTGTGATGACATATGTATATTGAAATGGTAATTATATTTATATCTGCCTCTGTTGTTAAATGAACAAATTGAAAACTAAAAATATTATAATATTACAACGAAAGAAAATGATGCGAATGAAATGGGCAAAGGACTCAATATAAAAAATTTTCAACAAGTATAGTTTTAATTTTAAACATCTATTAAGGATGAGAAATAACTACTATTGGTATTAGATTATTAAATGAAACAGTTGTGTTGTTTAATCTCTGAACGATACTTTGTTGTTTAATGGGATAAATGGCCAGGTCACAAGGACCCTAAAGGTTCAGAGATTAGTTGGAAAAGGGGATCCACTGGACTGTTAAGAGACAGATGGAAACTTCCTCTCATGACACACCAATGGGATTGAAAGGGCCATCGACCATCGGATGGGACGTTGAGACGTGGTTCGGTGTGTATGAGAGCCATACCCTGTGCACGTTAAAAACACGCCGGATTGCCTTGAAGGGAGCCTCCATCTGTTTCTTAAGCAGCTATTCAGCTGGTCCCCTTCCCAAACCTTCTCTGAGCCATCGAGGTTCTTGTTACCTGACATTTTAAGCCATTGTGTATCCAAAAGTGCCGCTCAGAGGTAATAACCGAACTCAAACCGTGAAAGCCATTCAGCCAGTCCTTTGACGTGTACAGTCGCTCAAAAAAGTATCCGAACACGATGGTTGATTACAGAATTCAGAAAATATATCTGGCAACGATTTTTTTAGAAATTAGTGATCTGGCAACCTTCGTGTCACGTGACACGAAGGTTGCCAGATCACTAATTTCTAAAAAAACCGTTGCCAGATATTTTTTTCTGAATTCTGTAATCAACCATAGCGTTCGGATACTTTTTTGAGCGACTGTACAATGCACTCTTCTGTGGATTTTTCGCCGAGAGCACATCGAGAGTTAGTAGCGGAGAAAATATCAAAGCAGGCACAGTGGGGGCTCTAATATGGGAACATCAAGCTGAGAACTGGCATCACGCACCGACTAAGCCAACTTCATCACTAATATTTAGATGAATAGGACGATTTTTGTCATTTATTTTAATTTTTTTTCTTTCTCTATCCTCTCTATTTCATAATAATTGCATTTAATAAATTGCATTCGTCACTGATTAGTAAAATGTCGCAATTTTAATATCTGTTTATTATTTAGTGTTACACTTTATGTCATTATCATTATTACATTTAATAATACATTTAATAATTACAGTTATTACAATTAATAACTTGCTAATCGCTGGCCACTGGTAGACAGGCAGAAATCTTTTGAGAAAAAAACCTGTAATGCCAAGTAGGAATTTTGTTACCAGATCTCTATGCTCGAATTCCTTCTTGAGAAATATACGATATCCAAAATGCTCGCTTCTCGAGGAATATTCGATTTTCAAAATACTCGATTCCCGAGAAATTTTTTTTTCTATAAATATGCTAGTTAATTCTTATTTCAATAATAAAATTTATTTTAAAATACCATGTATGAAGACTTATACATGAACTTAATTTAATATGCAACAGATTCTAAGCAGTGTCACACACAGTAACACCAATCATACGACATCTTTTGTTTGCTCTTTTAACCATAGGACCAATATCAGCACAAAAGCGAAAGAAATTTCTAAATCCGTAATTTTTTATTTTGAAACAGAGACAAGATTATTAGATGAAATGATCGAATGGTTATGATTTTAAAATATCACTTTAAACCCAATGTATAAGTAGTCGTTTTAACTAAACTTTTTGCATTAAAAACTAAATACAAAACAAAGAATAGTTTAATTTAATAATAAATTTTTGCTTAATAAATATAATAAACATATAAATGTTTTGTATCATATCAATATAATAAACATACAAGTGTTTTTGTTTTATAAATGCAATTTTCTTAGTTAGTAAGTGTTTCGTTAGTAATTTCAGTTTTAGTTATTTTAATAAAAGATCTGAAAAAAAAATCTAACGAAAAACAATTATTTTATATATAATTATTCTTTTGGGAATTCTAGATAATTCAGATGTCTGATTTCCGATTCTCGAGAATTTAAAATTGTTGAGAAAGCATAAACCCTATTGAATGCGTTAGCTTTATGACGGAAAACTGGCAAAATCAAACTGTTAAAAGTTTCTATCCTTAGACTTATATTCAATAGCCTTCTTAATATCAATTAAAATAGATTTCTCACGATAATGTCTAATATAATAATAAGATATAATAATAAGATATCTGACCAGGCTTATATAACCCCAACCTGGACAATAATTCGTAAGAGTGAAACACGGGGGCGGGGGGGGGGCTCAGTCGGTAGCGCGCCAGGCTCGTAATCTGTAGTTCCAAGGTTCGAGTCCCATCTGGGTTAGCGTTGAGATTTATCTCCGCGAAATTTCCCCGCCCACGGTCAGTAGGGAACACCGATGGGCTTGGAAAGACCGCCGTCCTTCGGATGGGACGTTAAGCCGTGGTCCGTGTGCGGGAGAGCCATACCCTGTGCACGTTAAAGAACACCCTGGATGGCCTTGACGGGAGGCTACCATCTGTCTCCCAATAGCTGTTCCAGTGGGTCCCCTCCCCCAACCTTCTTTGAGCCTTCGGGGTCCTTGTGACCTGGCCATTTAGCCCATGGTGTGCAAAAAAGTGCCGCTCAGAGGTAAAACAATCCAATCCAAGATCTCTATGCTCGACACAACCATGCTTCCTTGATTAGATTAGATTGATAAAATACATAATTCGATTCCTAACCAAAGAATTTTACTTCATATTATTTTTTCAATAATAAGAATGATGGGAGATTAAAAACAAATATTTAAATAATATCTGTTGATGTTAATTTCATTTATAAAGTATTTTTCATCAACAGAAATTACTTTCTAAGGGTTCTGACCATTTGCAGATTAGAATTAGCAGTGATCCTGAACGTCAAAAAAATTCGACTTTTTCACAATACTCTCTGAAATGTGGTGCACGAATTAAAGACAGTGTTTTCCCCCCAAACTGAAATTATGGGAAGGGATTCAAATTTTACACGGGTGTCTCAATTTTTCAGGGGGGAGAGAGGAGTTTTTCATTTTTTAAAGAGTTGAGTGAAAAGTAGAATAATAAATAAATTACCACTCAAACAGCCGCTTGCCACACAGGTCTGACAGGAGCCTGTTACTATAAAACGACATAGAGAAGATTTGGGAGGAAGGGGAGATCTCAACAGAAAGACAATATAAGAAACATTTATGCCTTTTCCCTGGTTCGAACCTGAGTCTCTTTAATGTGTAGCTAACCATTCGTTTACAGGAATAAAAAGCTTTATTCTTTTTTAGATCCCTTATTCAAAGAGGTGGTGGTTGACTCAGTCAGTAGTGCATCCGGTTCGTAATCTGTAGTTCCCAGGTTAGAGTCCCAATTGCGTCAACGTTGAGATGTATGATCTCTGACACCCATCCTGTCCTCGGTGAGAAAGGGGACGCCGATGGGCTCGGAAAGGCCACCGTCCGTCGAATGGGGGTGATTTGGGTTGGGTTGTTTTACCTCTGTGTGGCACTTTTTTGCACACAATGGGCTAAATGGCCAGGTCACAAGGACCCCCGAAGGCTCAGAGAAGGTTGTAGGAAGGGGCCCACTGGAACAACTGTCGGGAGACATGGTAGCCTTTCGTCAAAGCCATTCAGCGTGTTCTTTAACGTGCACAGGGTATGGCTTTCCCGTACACGGAGACACGGCTTAATGTCCCATTCAACGGACGGCGTTCTTTCCAAGCTCAGCAGTGCCCCCTTATTGATCGTGGGCAGGGCGGGGAGTTTTGCGGAGATAAATCTCAACACTGGCCAAGCTGGGACTCGAACTGCGAACTGCGAACACTGGCCAAGCTGGGGGGAACTGCAGATTACGACTGCTACCGACTAAGTCCCCCACGTGTGCATGAGAGTCATACACTGTGCACATTAAAGATCACTCTGAATGAACTTGACGGAGGTTGCCATCTGCTTCCTAATAAATGCCAATGCGTCCCCTTCCTCCAATCTTTTTTGAACCCTCGGAGTCCTTGTGACCTGGCAACTTAACCCACTGTATGCAAAAATGTGCCCCTCAGAGGTTAAACAGCTTAATCCTTATTCAAATTTAACTGAAGTTACAGATTTAAAAAAATATGCTGATATTATAAATGTACAGCTATGCGCTTGCAAAAGAGACAGTTCTTCCTAAAAATTATTAATGAAAAGAATAGAGTTGGTGTGGATTGTTTTTATCTCTTGAGAAGCCCTCTTTCTTCACACTATGGGCTAAATGTCGAAGTTACAAAGACCACAAGAGATCAGAGAAGGTGGGTGGGAGGGTGGGGCATACTGGAGAGCTGTTAGGAGAAAGATGGTAGCTTCTCGTCAAGACCATCCAGCGTGTTCTTTAACGTGCACAGGGTATGGCTCTTTCACCTATGGGGCCACTGCTTAACGTCCCATCCGACAGACATCGTCCTTTCCAATCCCCTAGGTGTCCCCTACTGACCGAGAACAGGGCGTTTTTTTTGCGGAGATAAATCTCAATGCTGGCCCAGTGGGACTCGAACCTGGGTACTACAGATTACAAGCCTGGATCGCTATGGAGAAAGCCACTCCATATATGGAATAAATTATAAATGTTTATCCTAATTTATTTCGGCTGTCGACATTAATTTAATCGTATATTGGCGATATTTATAATTAATCGTGCAAGTATTTCAGCACTGCCTACGATTCTGCGTTATATTAGTAATCTCGAAAACTTACATTGTAACGAATTTTGTAACGATGCAATATTGACCTTAAGTCAATACAGTTATGGAAAGTAGTTAATTAAACTTCTAGAAAACGTGGAAGAGAATCAAACTTTCTAACGAAATGAATAAGGCACGAAATGAAGTCAAAGTCCCTCTTTGTATTTGAAGGAAATGAAAAATAATGCATTTCAGATTACTTAATTATACTTCAATTGTATTCACATTAAAAGTGCTTCGAATTTGAAAAGACTGCAATAATGGTTTACTTCTCATTCAGTTCTTTAGCAAACACTTACAACATTCAATACTGTTTCAAACGTTGTTATTGTTCACACAGTGTCTTCAGAATTGCATTATTATTTGCAGTCGATAACATTTTTATTGTGACAATAGAATTGATACTATTGTCAGCAACAAAGTCATCATAACACGACGTGGGATTGGACAAGAGAGGACCGTTTTTTTATGAGTTGGAGAGTAAATCTACATTGCCAAACGACGCAACCCTTTTCACAGTCATGTTTTGAAATATAATACTACCTGAAGTCTTTGCAAAACGGACGTGCATTACTCTTTGTGAAAGACATCTCATTTTGTGATGCTTTTTAACCCTATAAACGAATTGTGGTTTTCTTCGGTTTATCGGAACATATCGCAACACAATGATTTCGAGAATAATGTAATCGTTCGAGCATTTTTACTCTTGTGCAACCACATGGCGTAATTTCGATTTTTTTCATTCCTGGTAAAAGAAAATATCTGACACTCCTAAATTATATTTCATTCTTGTGACCAATTCAATATATTTTGCATTTTTGCATTTTTTTCTTACCAGTTCACTAGTTTCGGCCCACTGAAATAATTTTGCCATCAATTCAACAAAATTAGGGTGTTTTTATTTTTGTGGGTTCCTCTTCGCTACTGATCTAAGGAACCTGGGTTCGAGCCCCGGGTAAGGCGTGGATGTTTGTGTTATTTTTTCTGCTGAGGTCCTGCCATCCTCTCAGACCTTATACTATGTCATATCAACTGACAGGCTCCTGTCAGACCTCTGTGGCAAGCAGCTGCTTGAGGGGGTATTTTTTTTATTATTTATCATTGATTCATAACAGTAACGCCAACCTAGAATAAAACAACAACAACATAAAGATCGGGTGGGGGTGGCGAAGGGGGGGAAAGGAACTTAATCGAGCAGGAAAAGTAAAGGGAGTCAAGATACTAGATTTTCATTGCAATATAACATTTCCCCTCCTTGTTAGAGGTTTTAAAAAAAATTCTTAAAAAAGCATGAATATACGTGAGTTACACAATTGTTTTGCTTCTATTACTTTACTAGAACTGCGCCCCCCCCCTAGATCGGGTCCTGCATGTTAAAGAACACCCTGGATGACCTTCAGGTGAGGTTTTCATCTGTCTCTTAACAGCTATCCAGTGGGTTCCCTTCCCCCAATCTTTCCTGCACCCTTGAGGGTCCTTATTGCCTGACCATTTAGTCCACTGTGTTCAAAATGAGTGCCGATTAGAAAACAACTCATAAACCAGGTGATGATACAATAAGCATTCAGAGAAGGTGGAAAAATAGTGTGATTAATACGGAGCAATGAAAATTGTTTTGTTCAGCTTTTGTGAAGGTGTTTATACTTAGGGTATTTTTAAAAAAATTATGGAACAAAATTAAATTGATACATTATCTAAAGAGCGATAATAGATTTCATTTCTTAGAAGCTTTTTCGAAATTCTTCGTTACATCATTTTTTAAAGCACTCATCTTTCATATACTTTTATTAACAGTTCATCGCGGTTTCGGTCCTCCTCTTTCATATATTTTTATGACTAATTCAGGAAAAGAAGAGATTCGGTCCTCTCTCATATATTTTTATGACTAATTCAGGAAGAGTTTCGACCCTCCTCTTTCATATATTTTTATGACTAATTCAGGAAAAGAAGGGATTCGGTGTTCCTCTATTATATACTTTTATGACTAATTCAGGAAAAGAAGAGTTTCAGCCCTCCTCTCTCATATGTTTTTAATGACTTATTCACGAAAAGAAGGGTTTCGGTGCTCCTCTCTCATATGTTTTTTATGACTAATTCAAGAAAAGAAGGATTTCCGTGCTCCTCTCTCATATATTTTTACGACTAATTCAGGGAAAGAAGAGTTTCGGCCCTTCTCTCTCATATATTTTTAATGAATAATTAAGAAAGAGTTTCGGTCCTTCCTTCTCATATATTTTTATGACTAATTCAGGAAAAGAAGAGTTTCGGCCCTTCTCTCGCATATATTTTTATGACTAATTCAGGAAGAGTTTCAGCCCTCCTCTCCCGTATATTTTTATGACTAATTCAAGGAAAAAAGGGTTTCGGCCCTCCTCTCTCATATATTTTTATGACTAATTCAGGAAGAGTTTCAGCCCTCCTCTCCCGTATATTTTTATGACTAATTCAAGGAAAAAAGGGTTTCGGCCCTCCTCTCTCATATATTTTATGACTAATTCAAGAAAAGAAGGGTTTTCGTGCTCCTCTCTCATATATTTTTATGACTAATTCAAGAAAGGAAGATTTCGACTCTCCTTTCTCATATATTTTTTAATAATTCGGTAACATTTCGGTCCTCCTCTGTCGTATATGTTTATGATCAATTCAATAGAGTGTCGACCCTCCTCTCTTATACGGCTGCTCCCCTACTTACGAACAGGTTAAGTTCCCGAGGTTTTGTCGTAAGTCGAAAACTAACCTAAAAAGTACATTTTTACGCAGAATAACCACTTATTGTTAGTATTTAATCCTTCAGTATACTTACTATAATGCATTACACTCGTTTACCTGCTCGCTACCGCTTACTAGCAGGTGTTTCAAATGCGGTAAGAATCTGCTGTGGTATATGGAAAACATAAAGTCGATTTTATAAATAAAACAACTTATACTGTTAATGTATATGTTTGTACATAAATAATATAAATAAATAAATACCCCCTCAAGCAGCTGCTTGCCACAGAGGTCTGACAGGAGCCTGTCAGTTTAATATGCCACAGTAAGAGATCTGAGAGGATGGCAGGACCTCAGCAGAAAAACGACACACACATCCATGCCTAATCCGGGGCTCGAAACCCAGGTCCCTTAGATCAGTAGCCAAGCGTGCTAACCACTCGGCCACGGGACGGCTAATAATATAATACGTATTGTAAATAACAAAAAAGGAAAATTAGAGGTGTTATTCTTCACTCGCGTTTAATTCTTCTCAAAATACATATCAAGGGATGTCTGTCCTGCCAGAGACCAACTTCAATGCCACCCCACGAGTGACAATGGAACCACAGAATTCGCACGAAAACGAAAAATGAGTTACGCAATAGAAATAAGCCCACGCTGTCGACTTCAACGCCACGAATCCGCGCGAAATTTAAGTTTTAGACGTACGGTCAAATTGTTCGTAAGTCTGAAAGTTCGTAATTGAACGTTCGGAAGTAGGGGAGCACATGTATATATTTTACGACCAATTCTGTAGAAGCAGAGTTTTGACACTCTCCTCTTATATTTTTATGACCAATTCATTAGAGTGTCAGCAGTCTTCTCATACACTTTTATGACTAATTCAATAGAATTTTGGTCTTTTTTTCTCATAACTTTTATGACTAATTCAATAGAATTTTGTTCTTTTTTTCTCATAACTTTTATGACTAATTCAATAGAATTTTGGTCTTTTTTTCTCATAACTTTTATGACTAATTCAATAGAATTTTGGTCTTTTTTTCTCATAACTTTTATGACTAATTCAATAGAATTTCCGTCCTCCTCTTTCATATACTTTTATGACGATTAAGTAGAGTGTCCGCCCTCCACTTTTATTTTTTTATGACCAAGTCAGTAAAGATTCGGGCCTCGTCACTTGTATGCTTTTATTACTAATAAAGTTATTGGCATCTTCAGTAATTATATAATAATCTTCATAAATTGAGTAGTTTACTCTCATTGATTTTGGTATCAATTGAGTAGTTTTGAGTGTTATCATTGATTTAATATCAATTGAGAGTTTTGAATGTTATCTTTAATTTAGTATCAATTTAGTAGCTTTGAGTGTTATCATTAAGTACCAATTCAGTAGTTTTGAGTGTTGATTACTATTAATTCAGTATTTTGAGTATTGATTAGTATTAATTCAGTAGTTTTGAGTGCTGATTAGTACCAATTCAGTAGTTTTGAGTGTTGATTACTGCCAATTCAGTATTTTGAGTGTTGATTAGTATTAATTCAATAGTTTTGAGTGCTGATTAGTACCAATTCAATATTTTGAGTGTTGATTAGTACTAATCAGTAGTTTTGAGTGCTGATTAGTACCAATTCAGTAGTTTTGAGTGTTGATTAGTATTAATTCAGTATTTTGAGTGTTGATTAGTATTAATTAAGTAGTTTTGAGTGCTGATTAATATCGATTCAGTAGTTTTGAGTTTTGATTACTGCCAATTCAGTAGTTCTGAGTGTTGATTAGCACTAATTCAGTAGTTTTGAGTGTTAATTAGTGTTAATTCAGTAGTTTTGAGTGTTGATTTGTATTAATTAAGTATTTTGAGAGTTGATTAGTACTAATTCAGTAGTTTAGAGTGTTGATTAGTACCAATTCAGTAGTTTTGAGTGTTGATTAGTACCAATTCAGTAGTTTTGAGTGTTGATTAGTACAGTCGCTCAAAAAAGTATCCGAACACCATGGTTGAATACAGAATTCAGAAAAAATATCCGGCAACGATTTTTTTAGAAATCAGTGATCTGGCAACCTTCGTGTCACGTGACACGAAGGTTGCCAGATCACTAATTTCTAAAAAAAATCGTTGCCAGGTATTTTTCCTGAATTCTGTAATCAACTATACCGTTCGGATACTTTTTTGAGCGACTGTACCAATTCAGTAGTTTTGAGTGTTATCATTGATTTAGTGTTAATTGAGAGTTTTGAGTGTTCTCATTGATTTAGTATCAATAGAGTAGTTTTGAGTTTTCTCATTGCTTTCGTACCAATTACTAAGTTTTGATTGTTCTCGTTGATTTAGTGCCAATTCAGTAGTTTTCAGGGTTTTCATTGATTCATTGCCAAATTCAGTAATTTTGAGTGTTGTCCTTGATTTAGTGCGAATTTAGTAGTTTTGAAGGATGTCACCGATTGAACTGCCATTTTATTAGTTTTGAGCGTTCTCATCGATTTAATACCAGCTTAGTGCCGTTTCTCGTCATGTTTTTTTTTTTATCCCTTACGGGACCTGGGTTCGAGCCCCGGGTAAGGCATGGATGTTTGTGCTGTTTTCTGCTGAGGTCCTGCCATCCTCTCAGATCTTCTACTGTGGCATATAAACTGACAGGGTTCTCTCAGACCTCTGTGGCAAGCAGCTGCTTGAGGGGGTATTTATTTATTTTATTTATTTTTAATTCATTCGTTCCACAGAGAACCCTCTCAAAAACGAATCTGATTTTGAGTCTCCTTATGCTTTATTCTCCCCCCCCCCCCCCCTCGCACCACACTAGCTACGGCATTGCACGAGCGCGAAAGATTCTTGTTTACATCGAAACTTTCGTATTCGTACCCACCTAGGAAGTATTGTCACTCTTGATCAACGGCGCAAAACGCAGAATAATTGCAACCAATCGTTAAGTAGGGCTAATGCTCTAATTTCAATTTGCAAAGAAGGTCGTAAAGCACTTAAAACCGGAGAAAAGTCCGTTTCCAAGAAACCTCCAACTTAAAAGTCAGTCATGCTACTGAATATTAACGGAAGAGGTGAAATATTTAAAAGGAATAATTCGGAGCTTTCAGATCGCTCGCACCCGGAGGAGACTTCCGCCTAAAACTCTCCCGATTTATTCGCTTGGAGTAAGCGCATTATAACCGCCGATCAATGGCGCGCGACGTCAACCGAGTGTTTGCGCCACCGTTGACAATCCCTCTTGAGTTGCGGCCATTATTGGGGCCTAACCTTTGTTTTGCTCCAGCTATTACCTGATTGACAGGCACATGAGCCAGAAAGGCTTCCATATTTCAGGGATGATGTAACATGCAGGCCGAGACAGGGAAACTCACTCACTCCAATCGTTTTGCAGAAATATTGAATTTGCAAATAATTCGAAAGCGAGGTATTTTCATAACTTCGAAGCCTTCGGGGCTGTGACTGAGGTTGGGGACAAGCAAAGACTTAGTTGTTGTTTTTGTTTTTGTTTCTTTGTTTCGGTTTTTGCTCTCAAAGGGTGCGCAGCATTAGCCCCCCCCCCTTCCCCCAACCTCTTGTGAAAGAGGGGAAGAAATCGATGAAAAAGTGTTTGATTTCATCACCACCTGAGATTTGAAGAAATCATCACATAACACGAATTTTTTTGTTGGGAGAAAAGACATTTTTGTGGCAAAGAAAACACAAACATCTTCACCAAATACGGATCAATACAATTTTTTTTTCTTATTTTCTACTACTGTTTTGTTCTTTTGTTCACATCAATAAATTATAAATATGGACTGGGTTGTTTTATCTCTGAGCGGCACTTTTTTGCGCACAATGGGCTAAATGGCCAGGTCACAAAGACCCTGAGAGTTCAGAGAAGGTTGAGGGAGGGGAACTACTGGTCAGCTGTTAGGAGACAGATGACAGCTTTCCGTCAAGGCCATCCAACATGTTCTTTAATGTGCTCATGGTATGGCTCTCCTGCACACGGTGGGGCGGGGGTGGCTCAGTCGGTAGCGCGCCAGGCTCGTAATCTGTAGTTCCCAGGTTCGAGTCCCAGCTGGGTCAGCGTTGAGATTTATCTCCGCAAAAATTCCCCGCCCTGCCCACGGTCAGTAGGGGACACCGATGGGCTTGGAAAGGCCGCCGTCCGTCGGATGGGACGTTAAGCCGTGGCCCGTGTGCGGGAGAGCCATACCCTGTGTACGTTAAAGAACACGCTGGATGGCCTTGACGGGAGGCTACCATCTGTCTCCCAACAGCTGTTCCAGTGGGTCCCCTACCCCAACCTTCTCTGAGCCTTCGGGGTCCATGTGACCAGGTCATTTAGCCCATGGTGTGCAAAAAAGTGCCGCTCAGAGGTAAAACAACCCAACCCTCACACGGTCCCGTAGCTTAGCTTTCAAACCATTTTGGTGACCCTACTGACCGAAGGCAGTGTGTGGGTTTAGCGAAGATAAATCTCAACGCTGGTCAAGGTGGTACTCGAATCTAGGAAATTGTAAATATCGTTGACAGAAAGAAGATTAACGAAATGACAGGAGGATGCTCAGTAGATGGTGTACGGGGTTTTCGTAACCTTATATCCCTGGGTTTGACTCCCCATTGAATCTCGTTGAGAAAGGGTGCATTGATTGGCTTGGAAAGGCCGACGTTAATCTGATGGGGAGTTAAGTCGTGACTCAGTGTGCGCGAGTGTCATATCCTATGTATTAAACAGATAGCCATGATGCCATTCTTCCATCAGTCTCTCAGTCGGTAGCGCGCCAGGCTCGTAATCTGTAGTTCCCAGGTTCGAGTCCCAGCTGGGTTAGCGTTGAGATTTATCTCCGCAAAATTCCCCACCCTGCCCACGGTCAGTAGGGGACACCGATGGGCTTGGAAAGGCCGCCGTCCGTCGGATGGGACGTTAAGCCGTGGCCCCTGTGCTGGAGAGCCATACCCTCTGCACGTTAAAGAACACGCTGGATGCCCTTGACGGGAGGCTACCATCTGTCTCCCAACAGCTGTTCCAGTGGGTCCCCTCCCCCAACCTTCTCTGAGCCTTCGGGGTCCATGTGACCTGGCAATTTAGCCCATGGTGTGCAAAAAAGTGCCGCTCAGAGGTAAAACAACCCAACCCAATCCATCAGTCTCTTAACCCGTGTCTTTAAGGAGCGCTGAACCTTTGGGGCCTGGACATAGGGGGGAGGGGGGGAAGCAAAATTTCAAATCAAACTCAAAAGAGCAAAATTTTTCAAGTTTCTTGTTGAATTGTTTCATTTAACTCAAATGTTAAATCTATTCGAACAGGGGTGACTATCCTCTTTCTATCATGTGCAGCTTCTCATCAGGGCGAATCTAAAAGTCACCCAGAGGGAATCGAATTTGGGAGAGCTAAAATATTAGGAGGCGTTTCACAAGTTGTCCACTCAAGCCTCAAAAGTTTGGGACATAATTAATATATTTCAGTTAAAATTTTAGCAGCTACAGTTTTTTTTGGATAAAGAGTATTAACCTCTATCAGTATTTTATTAATTAACTCTGAATATTGAAACACGAGATAGAGTTAATAAGTCTAAATAAAAGTGAACAAAGCAGGAAAATTTCTTGAACATTATATATATATTTTTGGACTTAATCTCCAAGAACGTTTATATATGGATGATGAATAATTTTCAATCCCAAATCATTCATGATATCTTTGGTTATATGCACTGTATAATGTCATCAGTATTTCATGCTTCAATAGCCAAGCCATTTTCTGCGAATTGAGCACCTAAGTTCTTTCAGAAGTGTGAGTAGTTTGTTCCCACCCTGGGGGTCCCCACTAGTGCTTTCCCCCTATGACGTCACAAGCCACACCCACTTCCTATCGTTTTACCCTTATTAATATTCATAATTCATATTATTAATTATGAATTATGAATATTAACAAGGGGTCACGTGACCGGAAGTGGGCGTGGCCTCATAGGGGAAAGTACTAGGATAGACGTCATAGGGGGACGTCATAGGGGGAAAGCACCAGTGTGGGATCCCCAGGGTGGGAACAAACTACTAGTGTGTAGTAAGGTGTACTATTCAGGGTCTCTCCAACCTTTTGAAAATACATAAGGAGAATGCTGTTCTTCAATTCTACGCACCATCAGTAGTCGCCATCTTTCACCTGCAAGAGTAACCATTAACTGAAGCGCAACAAAAAATAGAGAGCAACTATCTTTCGTTTAGTATTTATGGAGTTGTGTTTCTTCGTGACTTACTTACTGAAGCTGATATATATATTTAAGTATTAGTCAGTCCCTTATGATGCCCCGCAAAACTCCCGCCGTGCCCAGGTTCAGTAGGGGACACCGATGGGCTTGGAAAAGTCGCCGTCCGTCGGATGGGACGTTAAGCCATGGCTCCGTGTGCGGGAGAGCCATACTCTGTGCACATTAAAGAACACTCAATGGTCTTGACGGGAGGCTACCATCTGTCCACCAACAGCTGTTCCAGTCGGTCCCTTCCCCCAACCTTCTCTGAGCCTTCGGGGTCCTTGTGACCTGGCCATTTAGCCCATGGTGTGCAAAAAATTGTCGCTCAGAGATTAAACATCCCAACCTTCTGATGCCTCTAGAGTCACTACTATCGTGCAGTAAAGATGATCACTAGACAGCTGATTTAGTAAGTCTTGGTTTCACTCTTAATCATCTTTATCACATGCCAGTAAATTCGATACTTTTCTCCACATTTACAGTTCTTTTTTATTTACCTTTCCTCACTTATCTATTTCTTATATAATATTCTCCATATCTTCATGGTCAATTCGAAATCACTCACAATTGAAACTAGTCTGTTTCTGCCTTCAAATGTACATTTGGGTTGTTTTACCTCTGAGCGGCACGTTTTTGCACACCATGGGCTAAATGGCCAGGTCACATGGACCCCGAAGGCTCAGAGAACTTTGGGGAAGGGGACCCACTGGAACAGCTGTTGGGAGACAGATGGTAGCCTCCCGTCAAGGCCATCCAGCGTGTTCTTTAACGTGCACAGGGTATGGCTCTCCCGCACACGGGTCCACGGCTTAACGTCCCATCCGACGGACGGTGGCCTTTCCAAGCCCATCGGTGTCCCCTACTGACTGTGGGCAGGACGGGGAATTTTGCGGAGATAAATTTCAACGCTGACCCAGCTGGAACTCGAACCTGGCAACTACAGATTACGAGCCTGGCGCGCTACCGATTGAGCCACCCCCGCCCCTCTTCAACTGTAGAGAGTGACGTTTCATGAATGCTTTCCTCTTCATTCCAAAACCCAAATTTATATTTCCATGACATCTCCCCAGAAATGTGGCGAAATATCGCAGCGTCTTCGCCCTCAAAGTTGGAGTGAGAGAGGGGGAAAAATTCTCTCTTCCATTCTGTGTGCTCTGCAGGATTTTACCTTGTTTGCGCTGCCAGTTATTCGGAAAGAAAAATAACATTACGTCGTAAAAATAAATTCTTGTGTTTGTTTATTGATGTAAAGTTACAATCCACACTACCTCTTCTCTTTCTGCCTTCTAACTTTGAATAATGCATTGATTTATAGAGCAAATATTAGCACGACTACCTAATGCAAGGGCAATGAACGGTAATAGCTTATCGCATAGTTCAAAGTCAAGTGAGTGTCGGATTTTATAGAGCTATTGGGAACCTATCTATGTCCGAGAAGGCAAATTTAAAATCATTCTATTCCACTAATTTAAAGCGGCGGTTCCTTGCCTCAGACCATCTGATGGATTAATATTACTATGAGGTTTGAATTGTTTCGAATCTGAGCAGCTCTTTCCTGCACATAGTGGACTAAGTGGAGAGGTTACAAAGACTCCAAAGGCTTAGGGATGGGTAGGGGTTCTAGGAGACAGATGAGCTTCCTGTTTGAGTGTTTTTTTTAATTTTAACTGACTCTCCTGCACGGCATCTACTTGCGATGCAGCACAATCTCTCAACCTCCCATCTTACCCTGAATGTCTGATGTCCCCAGATTTTGCACAATTTATATCAATGATTAAGAATTATGAAAAGAAAGTCCAATAATTTGCTGGACAAGCACGAGAGAAACATGGGAATTTTTTCAGGGGGTGGGGGAGGAGAGGGAAGAGGAATTGGTTTTTGGGTGAGTCAAAATGTTTTCGAGGAGACAAAAAACAACAACAACAAATCAATGTTTCAAGATAGGAATATTTAGGTCGAGAGGTTCTCTAATGTGTTCAGATGCAAATACAGTGATCATACATAGATCATAACAGAATACAACAAAGTATGTTAGAAAACAAACGAAAGAAAGAGAAATTGATTATTGAAAATACATGTAAATATTATTCTTTCATAGTAAATAAAAGCAAATGATATGCTTCGGAGAAGAAAAGAAAACGTGAAACTTCAAAATTGCATTTCGTTAAAGTCGACATTAACTTTTGGTACACCCATGTTATTCAACACAAAAATGTCTTTTCAATTTTTCCAGAGGAGACAACTGATCCTCGCCCCTCCCACCTGTTGAAGCCCTTCCAAACAGGTGTAATTATTTTCTGGACAAGCACAACAAGCGTAACAAATTCCTGAATAAGCATCAAGAAATGTAATTACTCTCTGAATAAAGTAACAACAACTGCAAGCTTCAAATAAGTTAGATTAGTTTTATATAATTTTTCATTTTACATTGAGACTACCAAGAAACTCACATAAAACAATTTGTTAATAAACCCAGTATTATAATAAGTTTACCATGCATCTCGTTAAATACTATATTGCTATCATACTTCGTGTTGTTTACAGACAAATTACTTTGTGAATTAGGTGTAACTTTTGAGATCCGAAGTCATCACCAGGTTGATAGTTGCTGATAGTGTAGAAGTCATAGCCAATTAATGTTTTCTACATTCTAAGTTTTTTTTCCTTCATATTTTTAGTCAGTCGTTTATCAAACCTTCTTATGTCATACTCTAATAGAAATCCTTCTTAAACAACTAAGTTCTGTGTAAACAGCATGCGACGTCAGAAGAAGTGGGCAGCGAGTGTTGTTTGTTTAGCATAAACTTCTGGAGATCAGTTGGACAATTAAGTTGTTCTTTCTACTTAGAACAGAGAAACAGCTTTGGATATTCGACAAAAAAAGCTAATAGTTTTCTAAGGATTTTGGGAAAATGGGCATTAAAGATATTTATCTACCAGTTTTAAAAGATTACTTTAGAGTCAAGAAAATCACATGTTTTCAATATTTGAGGGAACTGGTGCCCATCCAATATTAAAGATTGTAGGCTATCTCAGTGTTGATTTTGGTGGGAAAATATTTGTGTAGCGCTTGAACAGTGACAAAAGACAAGAAAAAAGTTGAAATTGAGATTTGTTCGCTGCACAATGCAGGATTAAATATGGGAAAAACCACTGAATAAATGTGGGTTCGACTGCCGAAAATCCCTGGATGGAATGGAGCAGATTATGTGTAGGAAATTGAGATAAAAAAAACCGTAATTAAGGTTTAAAATTAAAGGAAAAGAAACCACACTAAAAAGTGGGAGTGTAGTATCCTTTTCTTTTCGAACTCTAAGGAACGAAAAGTGCATTATAAATCTTCAAACGGGAAGAAAGAAAAAAAAAATACCTGTTTTCATGCATTATTTGGGACTGGAACGATTTGCTGAATATTATACGTTCTGCCTGATTTATTATGCCTTGATGTTGCTTAAGACTAAATTTCTAGGAGGAATAAGAACTTCTCTTGTTAATAATGGAAAATAATTGATAAATAAAATTCTAGATAATTTAAGATTCGTCATCTACAAGTTAGCATTTTATTCATGGGGAAATAGCATATTAAGATGCTCTTATGACTTTCCCGTATTAAGATACTCTTTTGAATCGTGTACCAAAATGTTCTTTTGACTTTCGTGTACTAAGATGCTCTTGTGACCTTCGCATATTAAGATGCTCTTGTGACTTTCATGTACTAAGACGCTCTTTTGACTTTCGTATAATAAGATGCTACCTTTTTTTACTTTCGCGTACTAAGATTCTGTTCTGACTTTCCCGTATTAAGATGCTCTTTTGAATCGTGTACCAAAATGTTCTTTTGACTTTCGTGTACTAAGATGCTCTTGTGACCTTCGCATATTAAGATGCTCTTGTGACTTTCATGTATTAAGACGCTCTTTTGACTTTCGTATAATAAGATGTTACCTTTTTTTACTTTCGCGTACTAAGATTCTGTTCTGACTTTCCCATATTAAGATGCTCTTTTGAATCGTGTATCAAAATGTTCTTTTGACTTTCGTGTACTAAAGATGCTCTTGTGACCTTCGCATATTAAGATGCTCTTGTGACTTTCGTGTACTAAGACGCTCTTTTGACTTTCGTATAATAAGATGCTACCTTTTTTACTTTCGCGTACTAAGATTCTGTTCTGACTTTCGCGTATTAAGATGCTCTTTTGAATCGTGTATCAAAATGTTCTTTTGACTTTCGTGTACTAAGATGCTCTTGTGACCTTCGCATATTAAGATGCTCTTGTGACCTTCGCATATTAAGATGCTCTTGTGACCTTCGCATATTAAGATGCTCTTGTGACTTTCGTGTACTAAGACGCTCTTTTGACTTTCGTATAATAAGATGCTACCTTTTTTACTTTCGCGTACTAAGATTCTGTTCTGACTTTCGCGTATTAAGATGCTCTTTTGAATCGTGTATCAAAATGTCCTTTTGACTTTCGTGTACTAAGATGCTCTTGTGACCTTCGCATATTAAGATGCTCTTGTGACCTTCGCATATTAAGATGCTCTTGTGACCTTCGCATATTAAGATGCTCTTGTGACTTTCGTGTACTAAGACGCTCTTTTGACTTTCGTATAATAAGATGCTACCTTTTTTACTTTCGCGTACTAAGATTCTGTTCTGACTTTCGCGTATTAAGATGCTCTTTTGAATCGTGTATCAAAATGTTCTTTTGACTTTCGTGTACTAAGATGCTCTTGTGACCTTCGCATATTAAGATGCTCTTGTGACCTTCGCATATTAAGATGCTCTTGTGACCTTCGCATATTAAGATGCTCTTGTGACCTTCGCATATTAAGATGCTCTTGTGACTTTCGTGTACTAAGACGCTCTTTTGACTTTCGTATAATAAGATGCTACCTTTTTTACTTTCGCGTACTAAGATTCTGTTCTGACTTTCGCGTACTAAGATTCTGTTCTGACTTTCGCGTATTAAGATGCTCTTTTGACTTTTGCGCAAATTTGTTTTGAAATTTGTGTATTAAAATGCTCTTCGGATGTTTGAGTAATAAGGTACTCCTCTGATGTTCGTGTACTAAGATGTTCTTTGAACTTGCTCGGACGAATCAGTACTGTCAGAAAGTGTAGAAGATAACATTTTATTGTGTCATGACCGTTGACCGATGGATAGGTTTAATTCTGTTATGAGTAGTATCAACTCCAAGAGCGACATAATCCCACTCCTCAAAGGATTACGGGACATCTCTTCCCCGAAAAAAATAGACTTGTGATTGGAAGTAACATCACACAATCGAGAGAAAATCGTAAACTGGAAGTGATGTGATTCTCGTCTCTACGACGAAATGGCAGTACTGTCCTGTTTCAAGTTGGAATCGCTATTAATCTTAAGAGCAGAGTAAAATATTTGTGATCAAAGAAATAGAAGAGATTGGGAAAGAGAATCACTCACTTAGGAGAGTAACGGGAAAAAGGGAAAAGTGAATAGGTTTGAAACTTATTTAAAATTGGGAACAGTTTAGGGGAAACTTATTGCAAAGTGGATTTGAAATGGGATGTATATTTGATGCAAGAAGTAGTAATGCATTTTATGGGAGTGCTGCCAGATGGTTTGTTTCCCTCTTTATTGAACAATGAGATGAAAGAAAGTCGCAAAGGTCTCTATGCACAGGAAGAGTTGAAGTAACAAAATCCATCGAACAAGTATTGTTAAGAAGAATTACAGTCAGCAAATAGGGCAAAGTTATCCATCGTGTTTTCTCTAATATAGAGTGTAGGTTGGCTTGTTTTACCTCTGAGCGGCACTTTTTTGCACACAATGGGCTAAATGGCCAGGTCACAAGGATCCCGAAGGCTCAGAGAAGGGACCCACTAGAACAGCTGTTAGGAGACAGGTGGTATCCTCCCATCAAGGCCATCCACCGTGTTCTTTAACGTGCACAGCGTATGGCTCTCACAGCATAGAAACCACAGCTTAACGTTCCATCCGACGGACGGTGGCCTTTCCAAGTCCATCGGTGTCCCCTACTGACCGTGGGCAGGGCGGGGAATTTTGCGGAGATAAATCTCAACGGTGACCCAACTTGGACTCGAACCTGGGAACTGCAGATTACGAGTCTGGTGCGCTACCTACTGAGCCACCCCCGCCCCAATATAGAATGTAGCTCAGTTTATACTATATATACAAAGTGGTTGCAAATGTATGTAGCGATTTTGAAAATTCATTGTGTAAAGCCTAACACGAAAATTGGGCAAATCTTGCCTGTTTTGAAGGAACAAACATTTGCTTCATGAATGATTGCAATTGCTACATGTTCTCAAGCCGATATATAAAGAAAAACGTATAGTTTTGCTGTGACTTCCAGGGAATGACTTGAGAATGATGAAAGACTTCCTTGAAAGTTAGTCTTCTCTCATGAAGTAACCTTTTAGGTCAATGACAATAGTCACAATATTAGAGTTTAAGACACTGAAAATCCTAGACAAATTTGAAGAGTTTGCATTTATTGTTTTCCGTATAATAAATATTTAAAATCGTTACATTCATTTGTAACGATTTCTCAGGATAAGGTCTTAGAGAAGTGTGAGGGAAAGGCACCCACTGAAAACAGCTCGTTAGGAGACAGACGACTACCTCTTATCAAGGCTATCCAACGTGTTCTTTAATGTGCACGAGGTAAGGATCTCCTGCATGCGGTGTCACGGCTTAACGTGCCATCTGACAGACGGTGGTCTTATCCCAAGCCATCTGCATTTTTTTTTAAATGAAGGGCAAAACTGGAATTAAATAAATAAATACCCGCTCAAGCAGCTGCTTGCCACAGAGGTCTGACAGGAGCCTGTCAGTTTATATGCCATAGTGGAAGGTCTGTGAGGATGGCAGTACCTCAGCAGAAAAACGACACATACATCCATGCCTTACCCGGGCTCGAACCCAGGTTCTTTAGATCAGTCGCCGAGCGGGCTAACCACTCGGCCATGGGACGGCTTAGATAAATCTCAACTCTGTCACAGTTGGGATTCGAACCTGGCGCCCTACTGACCCTGTCAGTATGATAAGATATTGGAAACAGAATTAAAATTTAGAATACGTAAATCACTCTGGAAGTAGCTCGATTCTCATGGAGGTTGACAGGATTCCATCAGTACAATCCACAATAAAGAACATATGTGAGTAAGGTGGAACCTCAGCAAAAAAATTTCAGCATGACTTTTAAAAAACTTCCATATCTTATTCGAGACTCAAACCCAGGTAACCTTTATTTCGCAATTAAGCACGTTAGTCACTTGCCACTAAGAATGCGCGGTAGATTTACTTAAAATATGCTCTCTGTACAAATTATAAATTCGGTAGATTTACTTAAGATAATATACAAATTATAAATTCTTTAAGTGCATAATAAGGCCTTCTCTATGCATCGTAATGGGAGAGTGTTGGGGGAGAAATTCAGTGTTAACCATTCAATCATTTTCTTCATTTTTTAAAGGTTCTACCCTTAAAACTGTAACTTCCACCCCTTGGAAATTGGCTCAGTCGGTAGCGCGTCAGGTTTTTAACTTGAAGTTCCGAGGTTCGAATTTAAGGAGGAGGTTTGAGGGGTTCAATCCCTCCCCCCCCAAATGTATATGTTTCACAAATTATTTTGCATTTTTATCCTTTGAAACATAGCAACTATTAAACATTGATGAAAAATGTACCACTGGTTTTCATTTACTTATTAGTTGCCTTTTTTTAATATATAGGTATTGATTACCTACGTTTAATTTTTTTGAAAAAATCAAATCACCCCCCCCTCCCCAAACAATACGCAACTGGCCTTCACACGAGACTTCTTTTTGTTCTCTAATAACTGCCTAGTGCATCTCCTTCACTAACCCAACTATGAGTCCTTGGGTCCTGTGACTTGCCATTTAGCTCACTGCGTTAGGTGAAAAGCGCCTGAAACGTTCTTCAGCTCTGAGGGCCACTTTTGTTGCAAGCAAGGAACTAAATAGGGAAGTCACAAGGACCCCAAGGTCTCAGAGGAGGATAGGGTTATTTTACCTCTGAGCAGCACTTTTTTGCACATCAACAGCAGGGTCTCCCAACTGCTGTTCCAGTGGGTTCCCTCCCTAACCTTCTCTGAGCCTTGGGGTCTTTGTGGCCTGACCATTTAGCCCATGGTGTGCAAAAAAAGTGCCGCTCAGAGGTAAAACAACCTTAGCCTCCTTTGAGACTTTGGGGTCCTTGTGACTTCTCTATTTAGCTCCTTGCTTGCAACAAAAGTGGCCCTCAAAGGTGAAGAACGTTTCAGACGTTTTACTCCTCATGCAGTGAGCTAAATGGCAAGTCACAGGACCCAAGGACTCATAGTTGGGTTAGGGAAGGAGATGCACTAGGCAGTTGTTAGAGAACAAAGAGGTCTCGTGTGAAGGCCAGTGAGGGGACCCACTGGAACAGCTGTTGGGAGACAGATGATAGTTTCCCCATCAAGGGCTTCCAGCGTGTTCTTTAACGTGCACAGGATATAGCTCTCATGCATACGGGGCCACGGCTTAACGTTCCATCCGACGGACGGTGGCCTTTCCAAGCCCATCGGTGTCCCCTACTGACCGTGGGCGGGGCGAGGAATTTTGAGGAGATAAATCTCAACGCTGACTCAGCTGGGACTCGGACCTGGGAACTACAGATTACGAGCCTGGCGCGCTACCGACTGAGCCACCCCCGCCCCAACGAGAAGGTTAGAAGTTAGCTGTTAGAAGACAGATGGAAACCTCCCGTCAAAGCCACCCAGTGTGTTTTTTAACGCGCACAGGATATGACTCACCTGCACACACGGGGTCACGGCTTTATGTACCATCCGAAGGACGGCTTCTTTCCAAGTACTACATCGGCATCTCCTTGTGATATGCCTCAGCGTGAGAATTGCGTCACTAATCTGTTGGGACAAAGAATAAACTTTGAATAAAAAATCATTGAAGTGATTATTCTAGAGAATCTGCAAGAAGCAAAAAAATTGAACTCGAATCTAAAAGCTGCAGATTACGAGCATAGTGCGCTCCCAACTGGGCCAATTTCCCTCCCCCCGGCCCCCACTGTCTCGCTCTCTAAGTTAAAACAATCCTATCCCCACTAAACACGAACTTCTGGAGAAAAAATCACTGGTACAGGATCGAATCTAAAACTGACACTCCATAGGTTTGCCTGAGGGACGGGGGTGGCTCAGTCGGTAGCGCGCCAGGCTCGTAATCTGTAGTTCCCAGGTTCGAGTCCCAGCTGGGTCAGCGTTGAGATTTATCTCCGCAAAAATTCCCCGCCCTGCCCACGGTCAGTAGGGGACACCGATGGGCTTGGAAAGGCCGCCGTCCGTCGAATGGGACGTTAAGCCGTGGCTCCGTGTGCGGGAGAGCCATACCCTGTGCACGTTAAAGAACACGCTGGATGGCCTTGACGGGAGGCTACCATCTGTCTCCCAACAGCTGTTCCAGTGGGTCCCCTCCCCCAACCTTCTCTGAGCCTTCGGGGTCCATGTGACCTGGCCATTTAGCCCATGGTGTGCAAAAAAAGTGCCGCTCAGAGGTAAAACAAACCAAACCATAGGTTTGCCACTTTGCAAAGAAACCCTGAATAAGAATCTCGATTCCAATTCGACTACAACAAGCCAGAGAATAAGAAATTAAATTATTTTTTTCTGAAGAATATTCTTGAAAAAAATAAAGTAGACATAGTAACTTTACAACTTAAGTAGCACGAACTTCTTCTGTGTTTTTGCCGCGAATTAGCAGCCACATCTGCGATCTACTTGGACGATGAGAGAGCTAGCTGGCTGGCGGTGGCCTCTTCCGCTGATGTTGTGTGCCCGCTGACAGTTCAGCAGTGAAAGGTCATCTGAGAAAGGCTCACTCCCTGCCACACCAGCTGCCAAGCACGTGACACAAAAACCTCCCAGAAGGCTCCGGTGTCACTGGCAATGATTAATGGACCCTTTGTCTCCAGCCTTCATTAAATACTTGTTTAGATTTTTAAATCAACCTCTGACTTTACTTGTTAGCTCAGCGCTGCAAGGTAAACGAACGACACTTATTGATTTCTTAGCAAAGTTCGTAGTTCAGTCCCCGGATTCTTTGGAATAAAGAAAAAAGTATTTTGGTGTGAAAAAAAATGTTTAGGAAAGTAATACATAAATGTATCAGAGTGTAATATATTCCAGGAGGTTAGAGAGTGTACGAAATTATAGTCTGCGGTAAGTATATGCAAATATATGCAAATATATGCATAAAGCGAAACGAATTATCAAGCTATAATAAACGTTGGGTTGTTGTTCTGTTGTTTTACCTCTTAGTGGCATTTTTTTGTCCAGCAATTTACTAAATGGTGAGATCAGAAGGACACAAAAGATTGAGAATCGAGTAGGGGAGAAAGGATTCACCGGACAGTGTAATATATACATGTTGGGTTACTCAGTTTTATGTCTGAACGTCGCTTTTGCATGTAGTTGGTTAAATGGTTAAAGTGGCTGGAGTTACCTCAGTCGGTAGTGCGCCAGGTTCGTAATCTGCACTACTCAGGTTCGAGTTTCACATATTCCAGAGATTGAGAATTTATCTCCGATAAATTCTCATCCTGTTTTCGGTCAGAAAGACGACCCCGATGAGCTTGGAAAGCCCGCCATCCGTTAAATGGGACGTTAAGCCGTGGTCTGTGTGTGGAAGAGCCATATCCTGTGTACGTTAAAGAACACTCTGGATGGCCTTGACGGGAGGCTACCATTTGTCTCCCAAAAGCTGTCCATCGGGTCCCCTCCCCCACCCTTTTCTGAGCCTTCACGGTCCTTGTGACCTGGCCAATTTAGCCCATTGTGTGCAAAATCTCGATAGTTTTCGTAGAAACGAAGCTACTGCCTATGAGAGAGTGATCTGATATCAGCAACGCCATGTGATTAATATTGGTGAATCTACGTCGTAAGAAGTTGGTACTCACAAAACTAACCTTTAGCTTAAGCTTAGCATCTTAAAAGAGGGACCGAGGAATCGATAGGGGCCGTTCAGCTAGTATTTAATGAACGGTAACTTTTTTTCCCTACATTCTGCAAAGCTAATGAGATATGTGAGTCATAAAATCACAAAATTCGCAATGTTCGCTCTTTGGAAAAAAAAAAAACTTCAGTTAAAACCACAGTGAGAATCTATGAAGGTTTGAGCATAAGATTTTTAAGGTGTAAATGGTTGAAATTCAAGCAGGAAAAAAGCGGGCTAATCTGTACATTGAATGAAGTTCAGTTAGTTTCAACACTTACCATGTACCGCAATATAAGAAACAAAACTTGTCATGGGTTTTTAGATTGTTTTACCTCTGAACGACGCCAGGCTCATAATCTACAATTCCAAGGTTAGAGTCCCAGCTGGGTCAGCGTTGAGATTTATCTCCACAAAATTCCCCGCCCTGCCCACGGTCAGTAGGGGATACCGAAGGGCTTGGAAAGGCTACTGTCCGTCGGATAGGATGTTAAAGCCGTGGCTCTGTGTGCGGGGCCACGGCTTAACATTGACATTGGCTTAACATTAACACGGGATGTCATGTTACAGATGAGAACAAAACATGGGCTCCACATGTGTGCTGCATTTCGTGCTTTGTTCGCCTGAGTGAATGGTTGAAAGGCAAGATAAAATCCATGACCTTTGCAATTCCAATGGTTTGGCGTGAGCCAACTAGTCACTTGCATGATTGCTATATTTGTTTAACTAAATAGTCGGGCTTTTCAAAAAAGAACAAAAGCAAAATACAATATCCAAATGTGCCTTCAGCCATAAGGCCAGTTCCTCATGGAGAAGAACTTCCTATACCAACACCTCCAACCAACTGGGAGGAGATGGATTCACATTCATCAGAAGAAGACTTTGAGGTACATACAGATCCTGATCCTACATACACTCCTAAAAATGTAAATGAGCCTCATCTGATTCAGCAAAATGAACTAAATGATCTTGTTCGAGACCTAGGACTTTCCATATAACAAGCTGAGGTTTTAGGTTTAAGACTTCAAGAGTGGAATCTCCTGGCCAAGGGTACCAGAGTTTCTCTGTTGAGAAAGAGAAATTTGGCTTTATCTGCTTATTACGAGATGCATGATGGTTTGTGTTTCTACAGAGATATTTCAGGGCTGATGAAAGAAATTGGAACAACTCACGATCCTAAGGAATGACGTTTATTTATAGATTCTGCAAAATTCAACTTCAAAACTGTCCTTTTGCATAAAGGAAACCAAAAATCTTCCATTTCAGTGACACACGCTGTGGGAATGAAGGAAACTTATGAAAGCATGGAAAAATACTCACTGATATAAAATATGATCAGTTTAAGTGGACAATATGTGGTGACCTAAATGTGATATCTCTCTTGAATCTCTTTGATAAAATTTCAAGAGGCTTCGTAAAATTTGCTGTTTTCTGTGTTTGTGAGACAATAGGGCCAGAAAGGAACACTACAAAACAAAGGACTGGCCCAAAAGAGATATTTTTATTTTTGGAAAGAGTAATGTGAGAATAAGCCTCTAGTTGACCTCTCTGATGTTTTGCTCCCACCACTACACATCAAACTGGGGCTTACGAAAAATTTGTAAAGCCTGTGGTCAAAACTGGTAAAGGTTTTTTGCACTTGAAGGAAAAATTTCCCAAACTAAGTGATGCCAAACTCAAAGAAGGGATCTTTGTTGGTCCTCAGATCAGGAAGCTACTGAATGATACTGTCTTCGAAGAAAAATTGAATATGAAGGAGCGCGCTACATGGAAATCCTTCACGTCTTTGGTCCGGGGTTTTCTGGGGAATCACAAAGAGGAAAATTATCATCAGCTCATTCAAGATCTTCTCAAAAGCTATGAAAATCTTGGATGCCGAATGTCTTTGAAGATCCATTTCTTGCACTCGCATCTCGACTTCTTTCCCAAAACTCAGGAGCCATCAGTAATGAGCAAGGTAAAAGATTTCACCAGGATATCCGAACCATAGAGGAAAGATACCAAGGCAGGTGGGACCCTGTAATGATGGGTGACTACTGCTGGTTCTTACAGAAGGAAGATACCTCAGCATATAAAAGACAAAAATGAACTTCTTGTAAGTATAAAAGATCCTTACCCATGTTTCCTTATTTACGTTCAATATTATTTCATTTGTTGCTTTATATTCAGTAGCCTATAACTATGATGTTTCTAATTTTTTTCACTGTAATCATGCAATTAATTAATGAGTTTTAAGTTGCAATTTAATAAAATACTCACATTTATTTTCATTTCCCAAATATGCGTATTCATTGAAATTTGAAATATATCAATCCGTAATTTAAAAAACACTATACGTGCTGCAGATTTTTCAAAGCCGTATTTGAATTCAGCACCCCAAAATTAGTTAAAAACATCCTATTTGACAATGTTATAAAAAAAGTTTCAATTTGTTTTCTAGTGTTATTGGTATGTATTACAAGTATAAAATTATAATTAAAAAAATGAATAAACTGCTCAATTGTGATTAGTATCTTTAATTTTAAGTATTGTAATTAAAGATAATACTTAAAGATTTCAAGACCAGTGCTAAATGACCAGGTGCATTATCGTATTTAGGCCTGGCTGAAGAATGTCGTTCAAAATATAATAGAAAAAGAAAATTTGATTTATTAACTGTTAGCTAATTATTGTGCCCTATTCGGCCGATTGTCGTTTTTTTTGGTGCCAAGAACAGAATTTAACAGCACACCATCCATCATTGGGTTTATCAAAGTTGAGAAATTATTTATTAAAACTGATTAAATTTTCATCCTGCAGACTTAAATTGAGGTTCTAAAAGACAGTCTTCACATAACCTTGTTTTAAGCATTGAGGGTTCTTGTGACCTTGTCATTTAACCCTAATTGTTCGGCGACAAGAGTGCCTCATGAATTTATAAAAAAAAACTGAATACACGAAAAAGTATTATTTTAAGCGACACTTTTCTGTTTTATTGTGAACTTACTTTGACCTCTTCATTGATTCCCGTAATCGTTTGCGGGAAAACGTTCGCGAACTCTTAATGTAACGTAACGTGCATCAAAAAGAGAACGCGACGTAATCTTTTCGTAGATAGGTTTCGTCATAATTCGGCGCACGTTCTGAGCTGTCGGAAGCAGGATCACATTTATTTAGACATTCTATGTAGAACAATGCTGACAGTAGCGCCACGACTAAAGAGGCGGATGCAGTGTGCGGAATTAGCAAACAAGAAGAGGATAACAGAAGAGGCTTTATTAATTTGTTAAATAAGCCATTGTTTCATGTTATGATGTATGTGATAACAAAAAAAAAAGAAAAAGCTGTCATCGTAGTTGTCGTCAACCTGTTCTTCCATTCAGTTCACTCGATGAGACTAGAGTCAAGGGCCCATTTCATTAGTGCGCTTCTTCTTTATAGTCTAACATTCAGGGAAATTCTGATTGGGTTGGGTTACCTCTGAGCGGCACTTTTTTGCACACCATGGGCTAAATGGCCAGGTCACATGGACCCCCGAAGGCTCAGAGAAGGTTGGGGGAGGGGACCCACTGGAACAGCTGTTGGGAGACAGATGGTAGTCTCCCGTCAAGGCCATCCAGCGTGTTCTTTAACGTGCACAGGGTATGGCTCTCCCGCACACGGGGCCACGACTTAACGTCCCATCCGACGGACGGCGACCTTTACCAAGCCCATCAGTGTCCCCTACTGACCGTGGGCAGGGCGGGGAATTTTGCGGAGATAAATCTCAACGCTGACCCAGCTGGGACTCGAACCTGGGAACTACAGATTACGAGCCTGGTACGCTACCGACTGAGCCATCCCCGCCCCAGGGAAATTCTGAAAGTTTTGGTTTAGAAGTAGAAGTGAGTACAGAGAAGATAGGAGGAGTTTAGGAAAGCAGTAGTTTAGGGTGATTTGATTTGTATCGTTGTACAGTTTCATCATCATTAATAGTTTGATGAAGGGATGTGGGGAGTTTAGAGAGGTATTTTAAGAGATGATCAAGAGCTGTAAAGATGTAAATTTTCTAAAGATATGTGACCTATATTGGTGACAGTTTCACCATCATCACAGGTAACTCCCTCGACAGATGGAGAGTCTAGCGCAGATATTCTTCAGAAATGAGACAGAAACTGCGAACAGTCTGATAATTACTAGTAGTGTCCCACAAAATGGGAAATTTCTAAAGAAATGTGATCTGTATTTGTACACAGTTCATCATCATCACAAATAATTTCCTCGATAGATCCAAATCCATCACAAATAATTTCCTCGATAGATCTTCCTCGAAGCCTAGCCCCAAGTTCGGTTGTTTTACTTGGGAGACAGATGGTAACCTCCCGTCAAGGCCATACAGCGTGTTCTTTAGTGTGCACAGGATATGGCTCTCCCGCACACGGAGCCACGGGTTAACGTCCCATCCGACGGATGGCGACCTTTCCATACTCATTGGTGTCCCCTACTGATCGTGGGCAGGACGGGTGAGTTTTGCAGAGACACATCTCCACGCTGATTCAGCTGGGACTCGAATCTGGGAACTGCAGATTAGGAGTATGGCGCGCTACCGACTGAGCCTCTCCCCTTCCTAGCACCAGGTATTCTACATAAATGTAAACAGAAACCGTGCTTCGTTTGTTGATTGCTAGTACGTCTTACAACAGGGATAGTTCAGCATCTCAAATTTACAGAAATGTGATCTGCAATGGTGTACACTTCAATCATTCTAAATTGTCCATCACAAGATGGGGAATTTAGTACCAGATAGTCAACAGAAATGTGACTTGTATTCGCGCACTATTTCATCGTCATCACCAGTCATCAAGTAGTCATGGGCTACGGAGATCCAACCAAATTGTGAAATTTAATTCTCCAAACATTCTATCCTGAGCTATATCTGCTGCATCTGTACACCAATTCTAACAAGGTCCTGTTCGACATTGTCTGCCCACCGTATACTAGGTCTCCTCCTCTTTCTGAGGCCTTTGGGCACACTGTTCATAACCCTATTCGCTAATCTGTAGTTATGCATACGGGGAGTGGCCAAACCAACGGAGTCTCTCTCTGCACAATATGCTGCTGAAAGAGGTTGCAACCTCCGTTGCCTAACCTCATCATTACTTACAAAGTTGAACCACCTAATGCCCAAGATACTGCGTAAGCATCTAGAAGCGAAGGCATCAAGTTTCCTGTTATCTTGTTTACAGAGCGTCCAATTTTCACTACCATAACTAACCCTAGAAAGAACGAAACTATTATATAGTATAATTTTAGTCTTTAGGTGTATATGCCTATTTCTTCACACTCTCCATAGATTCTTAAAAGTCTCGGCAGCAATCCCTATTCGTCTGTTAATCTCATGCCGCACATCACCAGTATCTGTTACATAGCTCCCAAGATAATTAAACTAAGACACCTGCTCAAGAGTGGAACTATTCAGATTAACTGAACCACAATTTTCTCTCACCTTAGTTTTCTCTCTGTTTATAACCAAACCTACTCTACTACCTGTCTCATCAACAGCTCGAACGAAAGAATTCATCTCATCAACATCATTTCCCAAAAGGGCTAATTCATCAGCATAATCTAAATCAGAAATTTTAGTATCTCCAGACCATTTAAGGCCAAAATCTTTCCCTTGAAGTGAATTTCGCATAACATAATCAATAACCAAGCTAAAGAGAAAAGGAGTCAAAATGCACCCTTGTCGAACACCAGAAGTAATGCTAAACCAATTGCTACAAGACTTACCAACTCTCACACACGACTTTCATTCACTCTTTCATTATGTTAACTAACTTGTCTGGTATACCATATGATCTCACAATGAACCACAAATTATGATAATCAACAGAGTCGAAAGCCTTTTTGAAATCAACAAAGCTAGCAACCAAAGGTTTCTGAAACTCTAAACATTTCTCAAGAATCTGCCTAAGTGAAAATATCTGATCCACACATCCCCTACCACTTCTGAATCCACATTGCTCATCACGCAATTGACTGTCAACCAGATTCTTAATTCTATTAAGCACAATCATGGAAAGAACTTTACCTGGAACAGAGAGTAGGCTGATACCCCTATAGTTATCACAAGAACTGCGATCACCTTTTTTGAAAATAGGAATAATAATAGCTCTGGTAAAATCCTTAGGAACAATGCCTTTATCATAAAAGATATTTGAAATTTCAGTCAGCCATGTGGTAACTGAAACATCCACAACTCTGAGCATTTCAGAAGTAATTCCATCTACCCCTGGGGATTTATGTATTTTAAGTTTAGAAATAGCCAAAATAACTTGAGACTGTGCTATAGGGCCAACATTAAAGCCAGTAATGCATCTATCATCATTGCTAACAATAGGTATAAAACTAACCACATTGTTTAGAACATCACTGAAATGCTCAGCCCACCTAGCCATGACAGAATCCTCACCTTCAATTGTGGAAGGGAACTGAAGAGGAGGGCTATCAGATCAGTGTAGCCTACTGATCTGGACTACTATGGCTGCTTTTTTTTTACCCTGCTGACGAGTGGTCAACCACACAGGGTCCTGCTGCCGACCATATATATCAACTGGAACGCAATTAGAACATCACCAGTAACCCACTCCAATTGTGCTTTTGTATGGAGAAGTCACCGCTTATTTTTTTGAGGGAGAAGTTATATATTAATAAAAAGAAAAGTCTTCCGCAGAGTAGTCTGTTGTTTAGCTTCACTTTATGCTAATGTTAAGCTATGGTTAAATTGAAAGCAATGAGAAAAAACCCTAATTCTTTTTGAGTAGATAAATAGAGCCTAAATTTTAAAGATATATATAAAGCTCGGATTAAGGTATACATAAATGCTAACATTAATATTGATTTGAAAATTAAACCGAGCAGTTAGACATTACTCGGATTAGTCCGAGCAACATCTAACTGCTCGGACTAATTTTCAAATCAATATTAATTTGCAATGAAACTAACTTTTAAACTCGATGCAGTCAAACGTATGCAAAACATGGCAATTCTTAACCCATTTTGTTAAGTGGCTTAATTTTGTCCATTTTGTTAATTGTCTTGTCTGTTTCTCCTAACATTTCAGATCTATTTGAGGAAAAGCTAATGATCCTAAAGTCCTAAGGTCTAAGTCCTGGGATGGGTTTGAGAATTGTTTAGGTTTGCAATGATCTTAGGACACCAAATACCTGCGTATTACATACCGGTAAAGGGGAATTTAACACTTCCCATCCTAGAGACCTCATGGTGCTGCTGATTCAAACTACTCTTCGAAAGTACAGTCGCTCAAAAAAGTATCCGAACACTATGGTTGATTACAGAATTCAGAAAAAATATCTGGCAACGATTTTTTTTAGAAATTAGTGATCTGGCAACCTTCGTGTCACGTGACACGAAGATTGCCAGATCACTAATTTCTAAAAAAATCGTTGCCAGATATTTTTCTGAATTCTGTAATCAACCATAGTGTTCGGATACTTTTTTGAGCCACTGTAGGTGGTCATATTATTTTGCCTAAGTGAAGGTACAAAGTATTTGGACAAAAATCAGTGAGTTATTTGGCTTTTTCCTAGGCAAGTTTGTAAATTCAAAAACCCACTCACTGCACCTCAATGATTATTTCATCAGACAGACTTCTATGGCTGCTTTTTTTTGTGTGTAGGTGGTCATATTATTTTGATACTAGATCGTGTGGACTCACTCTCAGAAATATTGAGCGTGTGCAGTTACCGTTCACAGCAAACTGGAGCGTGTACAGTAACTGCACACCATCCAGTTTGCTGTGAACGGTAACTGGAGCGTGTACAGTTGCTGTACACGCTCCAGATATTTTTCCTGAATTCTGTAATCACGTGACACGAAGGTTGCCAGATCACTAATTTCTAAAAAAAACTTTGCCAGATATTTTTTCTGAATTCTGTAATCAACCATAGTGTTCGGATACTTTTTTGAGCGACTGTACGTTGATGAAGGAACGTGATAATGCTTATTTTTATCACTGTGAGCGAGAAAAACGATTTCTCATGCTGACTACTAAGTAATCATAACCAAAAGCAGTCAGCGGCTATGAAATGTGGACAACGTAATAATGTGTGGCAATCCCGGTGTTCCGCTATACTGAGACAGCACTACACCTCGAGGGAGTTGCCACGAAACCACAATCCACTAGTCAGAGAACATTCATAGATCTGGCCTTCTTAGATCATGCTTTACTGCGGGGGAAGACCTGTGGAACAGAGAGACCTTACTTTTAGAAATAAGTCTGTCTGATGAAATAATCATTGAGGTGCACTGAGTGGGTTTTTGAATTTAGAAACTTGCCTAGGAAAAAGCCAAATAACTCACTGATTTTTGTCCAAATACTTTGCCAAAATCATATCAGTTGGTTTCGTTTGAATTTAGAAGCCAAACTTTGATGGTAATCCTAACTTTTTGAGTCATCCGCAACGGAGACTCTCAGGCTGTCCCGTCAATAAGCCACGCCTAATCGGTTTCGCCCAGCCTTTCAACATCACCCTCAACTTCGTCCTCTCCATGGAGCCGACTCACGGCCCCCAGCAAACAGGGCTCCACCCACTTCGGGGCTCGCAACCGAGCCCTTCGCAGATGCAGGAGGAGTCTGCCTAATCGGGTTCACCTCGTCCTTTCGACAGACCCTCCCGTTCTAGGCATCTCCAGGAGGTTGCAGGCGCAACTGCGCACACAAGGACCACCTGTCCACCCCACTTCACAGAGGCACCTAAGCCCCTCCACTATGAAAGCCTTTGTTCTGCCTAAAAATCTCGTGTGGGACTCTTAGTTTGGCTTTTCCATCGATAAGCCCCTCAACCAGAGAGGCCGCTCCCAGTCGCGAGCCCTCAACTTCGTCTTCTCCATTGTGAGTGGGCCGAAGGCCCCCCAGTGAACAGTCATCCGACCCACAATATCACTGAGACCGCGCCGAAGAGCCCACATGACCGGGGCCTCAGTGGCTCTTCCCATCGACCGGGGCGACCACTCCCAGTCGCGAGCCCTCAACTTCGTCCTCTCCATTGTGAGCGGGCCGAAGCCCCCCAGTGAACAGTCAATCCGACCCACAACATCACTGAGACCGCGTCGAAGAGCCCACATGACCGGGGCCTTAGTGGCTCTTCCCATCGACAAGTCCGTTGACCGGGGCGACCACTCCCAGTCGCGAGCCCTCAACTTCTACCTCTCCATAAAGATGACCCACAGCCCCCCGACGTGCAGGATGCATCTTGCGGCGAACCTTCACAGGAGCCAGGATGAGTCTGCCTAATCGGGATTAGGCAAACCTCCAATTCCGGCCCTCCAGCAGCCACATGCACAAGCCACACGCCCAAAGGAAAGGGGGCGGGGGTGGCTCAGTCGGTAGCGCGCCAGGCTCGTAATCTGTAGTTCCCAGGTTCGAGTCCCAGCTGGGTCAGCGTTGAGATTTATCTCCGCAAAATTCCCCGCCCTGCCCACGGTCAGTAGGGGACACCGATGGGCTTGGAAAGGCCACCGTCCGTCGGATGGGACGTTAAGCCGTGGCCCCTTGTGCGGGAGAGCCATACCCTGTGCACGTTAAAGAACACGCTGGATGGCCTTGACGGGAGACTACCATCTGTCTCCCAACAGCTGTTCCAGTGGGTCCCCTCCCCCAAACTTCTCTGAGCCTTCGGGGTCCTTGTGACCCGGCCATTTAGCCCATAGTGTGCAAAAAAGTGCCGCTCAGAGGTAAAACAATCCAATCCAATCCCAAAGGAAAGCGTGCCACCCGTACTTCGCAGAGGCACCACCTCAACACCGGCCAGCAAACCTCCAGCAACGGCCCCTCAATTGGGGCTGCAACCTGAAGCTTCTCAGGGGATAAGTCAATAAGCCCACTGGTCTGGAGGCTCTCTTACCAGTCCGCAGATATCGTGAGCAACGGAGGGTCAGCGATCCGAACCCAACTTCTCAGAGGCACCGTAGCCCCCCCCCCCCACCTCGGCAAAGTGGTCCCACTCCGGGGGGGGGGGGTGAAATGTGGACAATAAGATATGTAGAAACTAATAAGAGGTATATTCAGGGTTGTTTTACCTATAAGCGGTGTTATTTTACACACAATGGGCTAAATGGCCAGGTCATCAGAGAAGGTTGGGGGAAGAGAAGGGGGGTCAGAGAAGGTTGGGGCTCAGAGAAGGTTGGGGGAAGGAGACCCACTGGACGGCAGTTAAGAGACAGTTGTTAGCCTCCCGTCAAGACCACCCAGCGCGTTCTTTACCATGAACAGGGTGTGGCTCTGATGCAAACGGGGACGCAGTTTAGGCTATAGTCCCATCCGACGGATGGCGGCCTCTCCAAACCTATCTTTGTCCACCGCGGGAATGGTGGAAATTAATGGTAATTAAGATAAATCTTAATGAAGGTACAGGGTGGGAGAGAAACGTCAAAAATTCAGCAGATTCTGTAGCGCGACAGGTTCGTAATCTGTACTTCCCAGGTTCGAATCCCGCCTGGGCCAGCGTTGAGGTTTATATCCGCAAAACTCCCCGCCGTCCCTTGGTTGTGGGTCAATGGGGAACACGGTGGGGGAAAAAGAAAAGCCTTCCGCAGAATAGTCATTATTTACATCGTCAGTAGGTTGGGACGTTTAGTCGTGGACACCCGTGCACGAGCCTCCCATCAGTCTTCCAACAGCTGTCCAGTGGGCTCTCTTCCCTAAACTTCTGTGAATCCTCGGGGCCCTTGTGACCTGGCCATTTAGCTCATTGTGTGCGAAAAAGTGCCACTCAGAGGTAAAACAACCCAACCTGGGTGATCTCATTAATGCCTTTCCTGCACGTTGGATTGGTAGAGATGGACCAACTGTATGGCATGTACACCCTCCCCATTTGAATCCAGTGCATTTCTTATTATGGGGACAGGCTAAGGATGATGCTTAATACTTACGCTAATCCGATTCCTAATACACAAGCTTTCCGCGAATGATCGTGGATGGTTGTCAAAGAATTCAGAACACTCCGGTACTTTTCGAACGTTTTCGACAGTCGATGGGAAGACGCCGTGAGGCGTGTAAGGCTACTGCTCAGGCAGGCCATTTCGAACATTTCCTGTGACATAGATTTCGAAAATTGTTCTCATCGATCACTTACACTCTGCTGTAATAACTGGAATAAAAACTAATTAAATTCACAGTCTTTCTTCCTTGCACTCTCAAAATGTGCTTATAACTCGGAAGGAGCGCATTTCTGACCCAATGTTCACAGGAACGTTTTTCAATGGCCGAGTGGTTAGCACGCCTGTCTACTGACCTAAGGGACCTGGGTTCGAGCCCCGGTAAAGGCATGGATGTATGTGTCGTTTTTTCTGCTGAGGTCCTGCCATCCTCTCAGATTTTCTACTGTGGCATATAAACTGACAGGCTCCTGTCAGACCTCTGTGGCAAGCAGCTGCTTGAGGGGTATTTATTTTTTATTTTATTATGCACAGTAGAACACGTTGCCAAAGATTCACCAGACCTTTTGGAAACACCCTGTACTTCTGTATTTATACACCTGGAAAAAGGGGGCGGGGTGGCTCAGTCGGTCGCGCCAGGCTCGTAATCTGCAGTTCCCAGTTTCGAGACCCAGCTGGGTCAGCGTTGAGACTTAACTCCGCAAAATTCCCGCCCTGCCCACCGTCAGTAATGGACACCGATGGGCTTGGAAAGGCCGTCGTCCATCGGATGGGACGTTAAGCCGTGTCCCCGTGTGCGGGAGAGCCATACCCTGTGCACGTTAAAGAACACACTGGATGGCTTTGACGGTGGCTACCATCTGTCTCCTAATAGCTGTTCCAGTGAGTCCCCTCCCCCAACCTTCTCTGAGCCTTCGGGGTCCTTGTGACCTGGCCATTTAGCCCATGGTGTGCAAAAAAGTGCAGCTCAGAGGTAAAACAACTCAAACAACCCAACTCTGAAAAATGGAGAGAAAGGATTTCTTGAATGTTAATGTTTGTGTTGAAATGCCCTTGTGAGGTATCTCCGCAAATATTCCCCGCCCTGCCCACGGTCAGTAGGGGACACCGATGGGCTTGGAAAGGCCGCCGTCCGTCGGATGGGACGTTAAGTCGTGGCCCCGTGTGCGGGAGAGACATACCCTGTGCACGTTAAAGAACACGCTGGATGGCCTTGACGGAAGGCTACCATCTGTCTCCCAACAGCTGTTCCAGTGGGTCCCCTCCCCCAACCTTCTCTGAGCCTTCGGGGTCCATGTGACCTGGCCATTTAGCCCATGGTGTGCAAAAAAGTGCCGCTCAGAGGTAAAACAACCCAACCCAACTCTTGTGAGGTATGATATTAATGGTCCGGCAGAGTATTTTACTCTATTAAAATTCTCTTGACATTAAAATTCACGAGACAAGCAGATATGTAAATCAAATTCTATTATGTGCACATAGATAGGTTGTAGACATACTGTAAATGAGATACACTTGTTTGGAAAAAATCCGAATTTCTCTCTGGATAATACTTTTTTCGGTTTAATTTTTTCATCGCTCTGAATTGTATTGCTTTATCTGTATTGCTACGGGCGGGGGTGGCTCAGTCGGTAGCGCGCCAGTCTCGTAATCTGCAGTTCCCAGGTTGTTTGGTCAGCGTTGAGATTTATCTCCGCAAAACTCCCCGCCCTGCCCACGGTCAATAGGGAACACTGATGGGCTTAGAAAGGTCGCCGTCCGTCGGATGAGACATTAAGCCGTGGCCCCGTGTGCGGGAGAGCCATACTCTGTGCACGTTAAAGAACACACTGGATGGCACGGATGGGAGGCTGCCATCTGTCTCCCAACAGCTGTTCCAGTGGGTCTCCTCCCCCAACCTTCTCTGAGCCTTCCGGGTCCTTGTGACCTGGCCATTTAGCCCGTTGTGTGCAAAAAAAGTGCCGTTCAGAGGTAAAACAACCCGACTTATTTTTATGCACTTATGCACACAATAGGTTAAATGCCAGGTCAGAAGGATCCCTGGGGTGCAGAGAAGGTTGGGGGTAGTGAACCCACTTCACAGCTGTTAGGAAATAGGTGGAAGCTTTCTTTCAATGCCATCCAGCCTGTTCGTTATCGTGCACAGCGTATGGCTGACCTGTACACTAGTCCGACGGGTGGCGGCCTTTCCGAGCCCATCGGTGTCCTTTCTATTGATAATCTTAGTGAATTATTCTGCCTGAAAAAATAGACTCCTTTTTGTAGGATGTCACTTACCTTTTAATTCTAAAGGAATAAATCCCGTACTTTAGGGCGAAATTCGACAAGTCTGCATGTAACGAGAGCTGGGCCTTCCGATCTCTTTTGCGATACCGCGGAGTAAGCGACGTAGCAACTTTTCGCCTGCCGCGACTCCGACGCATAAACTGGGGCAGGGAGGAAGCACGATCGCCGGTGGTGAGGTTACGATCATCTGGTTCCTTACAACGCCGAGAAGTATTTCGGTATCGTCACAATAGGTTATCGTCTTTTTTTAAGGAGGGGCTTCGACGTCTCTGGAGTTGAAATCAGAAATAGATACAACTAGACATGGATGTAGAAAATAATAAAGTGTGTGTGTGTCGGGGGGGGGGAAGCAAGAATGAGTGGAATGAACGGAACGCCGTTCCAGTGTAATTTTTTTGTTTCTCTGGTGTAGTGGTCTCTAAGAGATCTGTTAAAAAATACAGGCTATATATAGATGAAATAATTCTTTCCTTTCCCGTTTCGGTTACTAGAATTCGTGTGCAGAAGAGCTATATCCTGTGCACATTAAAGAACACCCTGGATGGCTTTGATGGAAGGCTTCAAATCTGTCTCCTAACAGCTGTCCCTTTCCCAACCATTTTCTGACCCTTCGGAGGGGAGGTGGGTGGCCATGACTCCCTTGAGATTTACTAGAATTCGTGTTGAGATTTTTTGATTTGATTTTTACTAGAATTCCCTTGAGTTTTACTAGAATTCACTTACTGGAATTCGTGTGCAGAAGAGCTATATCCTGTGCACGTTAAAGAACACGCTGGATGGCTTTGATGGAAGGCTCAAATCTGTATCCTAACAGCTGCTTTTTTCCCAACCTTTTCTGACCCTTCAAAGGGGAGGTGGGTGGCCATGACTTCCTTGTTCCCTCTTCACCCATATCGGCTCTGGGTACATCCAAATTCCAACAGTTGTTCCATCCATTATGCCGAGTTGGAAATCTGATCTTGGGCAGGAAGTTTTCCGTATTATTTTCTATTTCTGAAATCATTTTGGAGTTAATTAAGGCTAGTACTATCATATAAAAATGAATAATTCCTCAAACATCTGCTTGCAACAGAGATACGACTGTTTAAAACAGTTAAATAATAGTGAACATCTTTGAAATATCGAAATCTCAAAAGAAGGAAAACACTACAAAAGGAATTAGAATATCATTTGTAATCATTTTATACAGTATATGCATATACTTTTACTCCATTAGCAAAAGCATAGAATTGTGGATTGTTGTACCTTTGACCGACGCTTTTGTGCACACAATGAGCTAAACGGACAAGTCACAAGGATCCCGAAGGGTCAGAAAAGGTTGGGAAAGGGACAGCTGTTAGGAGACAGATTTGAAGCCTTCCATCAAAGCCATCCAGCGTGTTCTTGAACGTGCACAGGATATAGCTCTTCTGCACACGAGACCACGGCTTTATGTTCCATCCGATGGACGTCGGCCTTTCTAAGTCCATCGGTGTCCTTTTTCTGACCAAGGTCTGTGAGGAAGGTTAGCGGAGATAAAGCTTGACGCAGGTACATTTGGGGCTCGGATGAGAGAACTGCACATAGCAAGCTTGACGCGTTACCGACTGAAGTAGTAAGTTGAAAAAAATATGATTGATTAAACATGAATATCTTTTAATGCCTCATTGCTCCCTGCTTTAAAAACGAGATCTGAAGGAAGTGCGACTACGTGATGACGTAAAGAGAATGAATTCTCCCAATCACGTATTCGGAGGAGGAGATGAGCTTGGTTGAATTGTTCTTCCTCTCCTCACTCGGTTCAAAAACTGCACGTCGTCACTTCAGGTCGTAATGCTAACCGGTAAAACTATGTCATACAGAAGAGCAAATACATGCCCACGCGGTGACACGGGGAACGTTCCCTTAGCCTCGAGCATCCCACCATGACTGATCCCTTGTCGGAGAGTCTAGCCCACATCTCCCCGTTCCCCACTGCGTCTTGATGCTAGATAACGTCTCAAGGCTTACCTCATTCTCAAACTTTGTATCAACTTGCTCATTCAATCGACGTTCAGGTGTACAGTGGCTCAAAAAAGTATCCGAACACGATGGTTGATTACAGAATTCAGAAAAAAATATCTGGCAACGATTTTTTTTAGAAATTAGTGATCTGGCAACCTTCGTGTCACGTGACACGAAGGTTACCAGATCATTAATTTCTAAAAAAATCGATGCCAGATATTTTTTACTGAATTCTGTAATCAACCATCGTGTTCGGATACTTTTTTGAGCGACTGTACATCCTAGTAAATGCAGCGAATTGAAGAAGTCGAAAAGATATTGAATAAATTGGTGACGCTTGGGTTTATCCCTGTTGTTGAATGAGTGTTGTAGTCTCTTACGTATTGTACACCGTTTGATGTACAATAGGCAACAGACCACAAACTAGTTGTGATTCTGACAAAAATAGTTAATAACAGTGTTGCCGAACGTCAGACTGCTATGGTTAAGTGACTAAACAGGACCTGAAACTAAGAGAAAAGTGTTTTGGAGGAAGAGACAGATTGAACCAGAACTTTATAAAGCAAAGTTGTTCTGGTATAACTTTTTCTAGAAATTATTCTGGTCAAATATCGAAATATATGAATACTAATCTGTAAAATACAAGTGACTGTAGGACGAACAATCTCAAGTGGGAAAATCCTTCCCATCTCAAGGTAATTTTTGCTCTACACTTGAGATTGTTCATTCTGCAGGTGCTTGCCTGTTATTAATCATATCATCCTTGTGTTTGATAAAGCGCGATTGGCTTAAAAAATAAAATAATTATCCCCTCAAGCAGCTGCTTGCCACAGAGGTCTGACAGGAGCCTGTCGGTTTATATGCCATAGCAGGAGATCTGAGAGGATGGCAGGACCTCAGCAGAAAAACGACACACACATCCATGCCTAATCCGGGGCTCGAACCCAGGTCCCTTACATCAGTAGCCAAGCGTGCTAACCACTCGGCCACGGGACGGAGTGTCAGATAATGCTTGTGGTGTCAATGATCTAGTATACATACCTGGAAAGTGTTATTATGGACCAGAAAATTTCTAATGACTGGGTTGGGTTGTTTTACCTCTGAGCGGCACTTTTTTGCACATCATGGGCTAAATGGCCAGGCCACATGGACCCCGAAGGCTCAGAGAAGGTTGGGGGAGGGGACCCACTGGAACAACTGTTGGGAGACAGATGGTAGCCTCCCGTCAAGGCCATCCAGCGTGTTCTTTAACGTGCACAGGGTATGTCTCTCCCGCACACGGGGCCACGGCTTAACGTCCCATCCGACGGACGGTGGTCTTTCCAAACCCATCGGTGTCCCCTACTGACCGTGGGCAGGGCGGGGAATTTTGCGGAGATAAATCTCAACGCTGACCCAGCTGGGACTCGAACCTGGGAACTGCAGATTACGAGCCTGGCGCGCTACCGACTGAGCTCCCCCCACCCCCTCTAATGACTGATAAAATTGTAAAAGGTGTTGCCAATAGAGGAGATCTTGATCAGAGGTCTGTAACTCAGCGGACAGAGGACCTCACAATGTCATCAGAGGCCTGTAGCTCAGCGGACAGAGGACCTCACAATGTTATCAGAGGCCTGTAGCTCAGCGGACAGAGAACCTCACAATGTCATCAGAGGCCTGTAGCTGAGCGGACAGAGGACCTCACAAAGTCATCAGAGGCCTGTAGCTCAGCGGACAGAGGACCTCACAAAGTCATCAGAGGCCTGTAGCTCAGCGGACAGAGGACCTCACAATGTCATCAGAGGCCTGTAGCTCAGCGGACAGAGGACCTCACAATGTCATCAGGGTTTCCACCCTGATCAAGACAATTTCTTCTCTATTCTTGAAATTTAAATGTATATTTCCACTTCTGTTCCAATGATCTTTAAAAAAATGTGCAAAGTATGTATAACGTATATTTCCTATATTTTGTCGTCGTGTTGTTAAAATGGATGGCGTGCCCATCTTTTTCGAGATCTTGCCCAGAGTTTGCTTTTTGAGAGAGACAAATGTCAGTTTTTGATTCTACTGGACTTTCGGTATTTGTAGAAGCGTTTATTCCACGATAACTCTTAACCGATTCCGTTAATTACTTTCAGTACTCATGGAATAGCAAAGGACTTTCGGTATTAGAAAAGAAGGCAGTTAAACAGCACAAAAACAAAGCTTACCAGGTAGTATATGTTTGATTAGACTGACCCAAAGAGATTGAAGGATAAACATGATAAGGTCATCGAAGGTGAGTATTCTGTCATGGTCAGGTAGGCTGAGTATTTTAGAGATATTATGAACAAGTGATTAATTCTACTCCTAGGATTTGTAATGAAGGTAGATGCATTACTGGTTTTAAACGTTGGCCCATTATCAAAATTTGAAGTTACATTGGCTATCTCAAACTTAAAGCTACAGATATCTCCAAAGGTAGATGGAATTACTGATGAAATTTATTGAGCTGGGAACGTTTCTATTGTCATATGGATGACTGAAATTTTAGATATTTTTATAACACAGATTATGCTTTTGAGGAATTTACAAGATGTATTTTTATCCGCAAATAGGCAGTTCTTGTGCTAATTACAGGGACATCAGTTTGCTGTAGGTGTTAGGAAAAGTTCTCTGCGTTATTGGGCTTAATAAAATGAGGAATTTGGTTGATGGGGATCTTTGAGAGGAACACTCTGGGTACAGAAGAGATAGGGAATGCGTAGACGAGATATTTTCACTTAAGCAGTCTTGAGAAACGTTTAGAATTTCGTTAAGTATTGTATATGTATACCCTTTATTGCACACATCATATACCTTCCTATATATTTATTCTGCCAAATGATTTTAAACAATGCTTATTATTTTAGTATTAATTTTTTAGGTAAATTCATTATGAAGCATTATTGTTGTGAAATATTCTACTTTCCATAACTCTTTATATATTGAATGAATATTATTGAAAGCCGAGATATAAATACATTTGATTATGATAATTAATTTATCTTCAATCACAGTTTTCGATCAAATGCATGTTTCAGATATTATAACAAAAAAAATAAATACCCCCTCAAGCAGCTGCTTGCCACAGAGGTCTGACAGGAGCCTGTCAGTTTATATGCCACAGTAGAAGGTCTCAGAGGATGGCAGGACCTCAGCAGAAAAACGACACGTACATCCATGCCTTACCCGGGGCTCGAACCTAGGTCCCTTAGATCAGTAGCCAAGCGCGTTAACCACTCGGCCACGGGACGGCTAGGGCTTCGAAATTAGATATTCATTGAGACAACATGGAAATTTTGCAATATATCGGTAGGCAGTTATGCTTTTTTCTCTCCCTGTCGTAATGTGTGCTTTATAAGTATCTATATTTTGTATCGCAGAGCACTATCGCTATTCGTATCAAGTAAAAGAGCACTTCTCCAGAAAGCAATATTTGACAACGATAGATGTAAACGAATTGCTATACTGTAGTTACTTGTCCTGATCTGACTTGCTTGTTTGACTGTTGCATGCCTTGACCGAATTTCTCGGCTTAATTCATTGAGTGATAATGAGCTGTAAGATTCGTGTAGTGCAGTTTTTTTCTATTTCTAAATCAGGCAGTTAACATTAATAAATGATTTGCCATTAGAGTTAACTGTTTAAAAGTTAGTCGTTCTTTTCGAGTTTCTAGTTTTCCTCTTTTTCAGTGTTTTATCACAGCTGTATTTTTTTTTTTGTTTTTTTTTTAAGGCAAAAAAGTTTTTCTCCTCGGGAAATAATCGCTTTCTCCCTTTTTTATCTCTCTCTTTCAAAAAATGCAAAAAAGTCCTTTCAAATACAAGAAAGTAAGTTTCTCGTGTTTGTCCTTTGCGCATAGATTAAACTTAAATTTCCACCACATAATTACCTAAGTTCTACTCCACAACTCAATGCTAGGCTAAACAGGAAAACCCTCTCCGAAATTGACCTACGTAAGTGCTCCCATTTTCTTTTCTGTTACTTGCTATCTTGCTTACTTAGGTTTTGACTTTTTCCTTTGCTACTAATTTATAGCAATTAAGTTTCATTATCCATTAAGTAAGGCATTCATTCCTTTATCGTGCCGGCTGTTCTTTCTTTTTAAGCAGTACGGTGGTTAAATACCCCCCAACAAAAAGCACTTGTCCTGCAGCCTCATTTCATTCTTCTAAAAAGAAAGAGACGAAGAAATAAAGACTAAAGGAAGCTCGAGAGAAAGAAGGAGAGAATAAAGAAAAAGAGGAAGAAGAGGAAGGGCTAAAAAGAAAACTCAAAGTAAAAAGCCTGTTCATTACTCTCCACACAACGCTTACATTTTAATCCAATTTGATCTCGGTATTACACGTATTTAAATATTAAAGGAGCCTCTTAAACAACCTTTTTCTTTTTCTCACAAAGAAGACGTAAGGGAGGGCAAAAAATAGAAGAGACCTGCACGCAAATTAACTTCAAAACACGAGCACACACAAAGAAGAACATATTGAACAAAAGGTAAGGGGAAAAACTTTGTTTCACTTTACGCAAATTAAGGCAATGGTAGTAGCGGTAGGAGGAGGCGGAGGAGGAGGGGAGGGAGAGGGGGAAAGATGGAAGATGGAGGGAGGAGAAGGAGAGCTGTGGTCGCGAGGTGCTCGTGGCAAAAAGAATGGGATTAGCCTTTGACTTGTGTTGAACCAGAGCTTGTTACAAGGTGATAGCCCCATAAAAACAGCAATCATCGGTGGCTGGGGGCAATTATCACTTCCAAGTAATTACCAAAGAGACTTTTGTTTTTACAGTGATGAGACCTTTGGCTCCCGGGCGATAAAGCCAATCTGCGCACCCTGCCTATCAGCTCCTAGTTAACTTTATCCCCTTTTTCTCTTCCCTCCCTTTCACTTACTAGCATCCTCCTCATCCTCCATACCCTCCTATATTTCATCCTTCGCAGCCTCTCCCTTTTTCGTCGTCTTCCACCTTCTCTTCTTCTTCTTCTGGCGCTACTGCTCCTCGGAGGCAGATTCCTTGTAAAGGTGGCAGATTTGCATTATTTCGTGCACTCTTTAATTAGAGGCCGACCGGCTGAGAAGGACGAGTGACATAGAAGTAGGAAAATAAAAGGACGCAAATGAAGTGTACAACAGCAAAAGGGAAGTTGAGGAACAAGAGGTGGCGATCATCGGTAGGTTCGGGTGGGATGGACTGGCTGATGGGGAGGTGGCTGATTGGGAGGGAGAAGGAGGATGGAGAGCTACTGGAGTGGATTAAGAAAACTAGAAATTGAAGAAAGAAATGGACAGAGAATGTAATTGAAGGATGAAACAGTTCTAAAAGCAAATAAATATCAAAGACGGCAGGATTTAGGAGGGATAAGAGCAACGCTCCTCCAAGCTTTGAGAATGCTAGTACAGTCGCTCAAAAAAGTATCCGAACACTATGGTTGATTGCAAAATTCAGAAAAAATATCTGGCATTGATTTTTTTAAAAATTATTCATCTGGCAACCTTCGTGTCACGTGACACGAAAGTTGCCAGATGACTAATTTCTAAAAAAAGTCAATGCAAGATATTTTTTCTGAATTTTGCAATCAACCATAGTGTTCGGATACTTTTTTGAGCGACTGTACTTCTAAAGGAGAGCAAAAATATTAAACATATAGACATTGCCTTACCAAAATATTAGAGAATTTCTATGTTATGTAATAGGAACCCAACTTCGAAGCGCTGTTACTTCTTAAATATGCTTTTAATGGAAAAATGTGACTGCAGATTAGGGGCGTATTTAAGGGGGAGGTTTGAGGGTACAACACACCCCGGATGTTAACGTTTTAAAATGTATTTTTTATGCCTCTGAAACATTTAAGTGCTATTAAGCATTGATGCAAAATGTACCACTGATTTTTATTTATTTTTAAGTGGTCTTTTTTTTTAACATTTACTTATTGCTTACATATGTTTTAACCTTTTGAAAAATTAAATACCGTCTCAAAAATATTTTCAAAATACGCTACTGCAGCAGATAAAGATCATAATCAAATCTCTTTAAATCTCGATTTTCAGAAATATTCGTTCAGTATTTAAAGAGTTATGGAAGTTGGAATATTTCAAAACAGCAATGTGTCATAAGAATTTACCTCAGAAATTAATTAAAACTTTAAAAAGTAAATATTCTTTCAAACCATTTAATAAAATAATTGTACATTTTAGAAGTATACGAAATGATTATTTCAACATTAGACAATTATGAATGATTTTTATAAAACAAAATTATTTATTGTTAAATTTTTTAGCTTCAACTCTTTCAGTACTGAAGGAATATTGTTGAAAATCGAAATTCAAGGATATTTGGTTTGTTTGGTATGTTTTACCCCTGAGCGGCACTTTTTTGCACACAATGGGCTAAATGGCCATGTCCCAAGGACCCAGAAGGCTCAGAGAATGTTGGGGGAGAGGACCCACTGGAACAGCTGTTGAGAGACAGATGGTAGCCTCCCTTTAAGGCCATCCAGCGTGTTCTTTAACACACTTTTGCACAGGGTATGACTCTCCCGCACATTGGGCCACGGCTTAATGTCCTATTCGACGGACAGCGGCCTTTCCAAGCTCATCTGATCCCTACTGACCGTGGACAGGGCGGGGAGTTTTGCGGAGATAAATCTCAACGCTGGCCCAGCTGGGACTGGAACCTGGAAACTGCAGATTACGAGCCTGGCGCGCTACCGACTGAGCCACCCCTGCCCCAAATTTAAAGATGATTTCATTATAATCTTTTTGCTGTAATGGCCCACTAATTTATCTTTGGTCACAATTTCCATTAAATGCATATTTTAGAAGTTATAGATCTTCGGAGTTAGATTCCCATTGACCTGACATGGAATTTTTCTAATATTTTGGTAGGGCAGTGTATATATTGCCTTTTTTCTCAAGAAACCTTTTTTTAAAAATCATTAAGATGGAGCCATTTTTTTAATGGAGACAGTTTGTTCCGACACTATCCAGTCACTTGTCACCTTCCCCCTACTTTCACCCTCAATTTTTTTCTAGATCCTTGTCTGATCAAAGAGTTTTTTTGTTAATCTGATGAAAAAGGGAAAGAATTATCCGGTTGAAATATTTGTACCTTCTGAAATGTAAAATTATTTTTAAGAAAACATTTAACAAGAAATATTGAGCAAACTATGATATTCGCTGTCAAGAGACATCATACTTCGTAAAACCTCAAAAACGAGGTTTGGAATATTTCTTCGAAGAATGAATGTCAACCCGAAAATCTCTGCCCATGATCAATGAAATTTATATATTATTCTTCAACGAAAGTTTGTTATATAATGATTGTTATCTCTCAGAATAATAAACTTTTGTAAACTTTCTTCGTCGTATATACAAAGGCTTATGTTTATATTTCTTCAGAATTATTGAAGAGGAAAATATAGTTAATTGCATTTCGGGAAGGAAGCTGTAATCTGATGAAAGATAGGCAAAATTCTCTCGGTAAACAGAAAGTTTTAGCAGAGTTTCCATCCCATATTAACACTTCCTTGTAACTATGGATTTAAATTCTTTACCGAATTAAAGATTTTAATTTGAAAATTTTAACGGAACTGAATAAAGAATGACATTTTCCAAATTCTGAAATCAGGCTGACACCTTTTAAGTGATGACATGAATAACCCTTTCGTTCGCTGCAGTTCAGCATCTTACACAGTGAAAGAATTAGACTCAAAATAGCGATTTGCGATTGAAGAGTTAGACTGAAAGCTTCAGGTTCAACTCATTTCGCATAAATGACAGAATTCCGTTATTTCATCCTAAGTTTTGTCATCCTGAAATCGTTTCATCCTGAATCGTAAAAGGGTTTCTGTTTGATTTTCACATTTCTTTTTGACAAGAGCGGAAAAACTTTAGGATTTAGAGCAGACCGAGGAAATTAAAGAAAATTTCGATCAGAAGGGATACAGTTACACTAAACCCGAGAGTTAGTCGGGTTGTTTTACCTCTGAGCAGCACGTTTTGAATACGATGTGCTAAATGGCCAGGTCACAAGATCCCAGAGGCTCAGAAAAAGTTGAAGGAAGGGGATACACTAAACAGCTATCAGAATACAGATGGACGCCACCCGTCAAAGCCAATCAGTGTGTTCGCTAGCGTACACAGGGTTTCGCTCTCCTGTACACGGACAACGACTTAACATCCCATCCGTCTAACAGCGACCTAAGTCCAGCGGTGTCTCCCTTTCTCACAGAGGGCAGAACAAAAAGAGAATGAAAAAATTATCAACACAGGCTTAGTTGGGACTCGAACCTGAGAACAACAGATTATGGGCTTGGAACGCTACCAACTGAATCAACGGCCGTCCTCTCTAGAGAAAGAAAGTGATATGATGTGGACAAAACTCTAAGTGATTTGATGCGACATGATATTCAAAGTCCCCGTCCCATTGTGAGCTCCACTATCTTGCAGTGCTTTCATGTAATGAGTTTTCGTTTCACATTTCTGGTCTGAGATAATCGAATGGAATACAAGATACGGGTGACAGTTTTATTTACGTTTCTCACCTTTCAAAATTCTTTGTGAACAAGAGTCGCCTACTTCCCTTTTCTCACTTAATTAGCGTCACATGCCCTTATCCACCAACTAGTACAGTAGTTTCAGCTTAGTAATTTCGCCCCTTATTTCACTTCCTCAATTAATGGAATACACTTAATCATGAGATAGAATGTCTCTATGATTTTAATTCAAGAGAAGAACACTATGCATGACCCAGATATAGCCCCAGGTATAGAAAACAAATAAATAAATAAATAAATAACAAGGAGATTGGGGTAAAATCCATTATCCATTTTGTACCACGTTTTGGCCGTGATTTTGGGTTATCCGTGACCTCTCCCCCCCATTTCCCGGGTTAAGCGAGAGTTGACTTATCTTTCGAAGCGAATGGAAGTTCCGAAACACCACCGGAAGATCAGGAGAAATTATTCCAAAAATATTCTTTGTCTAGTGACCTGGCCTACAAGTAACGACTGGTGACTTGAGGTCAACTCGGTTCCCCGAGGTCATCCGACTGCCCCGTGAACCCATGAGTTTGCGACCCTTCCGTTTCTATTCTACTGCGATTTCCGGTGAGCAATGTGAAAGGTCACAAACGTTGTTTCGTTTCCCGTTGCTCTGAAGCACACTTTTGTCTCTTTGAATGGAGCGCCCAAAGAGAGCAAATATCAAGTTTGATCTTCAGGCTTTGTTAGTCGTAGAAGCGGACTTATCCTTCACTTCCTTGGTCTGCCGTAGATCTTGCTGTTTCCCCTTTTGTTAAACCCGTAAACGAAATGTGTAAATCAAATAGAAATTGCTTTGGTGGCTATTCAGCTAAAAGCACCGGAACTGCCTTTATTTATACCAGTTGAACCTTTTTGGGTCAAGCGTCTCCTTTTACCACGTATCATTTTTCTAACTGTCCTTTCATGGAAATAAAATTACGTTTCCTGTATAAACCTAGTTGGAAAAGTATTTGCCTTATATCCAAATTTAGGAGTATATCAAGTCATAAATTTCAAAGACTTTTCTTTCGAAATGAAACATACTACTTTAGAGCCATGTACATTACAATGTGCCTTACTTTTTTTTAAATATGTTTTAAACACAAGAAGAGGTCTGTTATCTTGCAATGTGTGCAAAGTCTAGACTAGTCTTTAATATACAGAAATGGACTGGAATTTGGTGTCATCTATGGATATAATAGAAACTAAAAATACAATAGCATTGAAGATAAGTATGCCTGACACGCAACAAGAACTGTTTTGCTACATTTCAAACGAAACTTCAAGAACTATTTTGCTACATTTCAAAGGAAACTTCAAGAACAGTTTTGCTACATTTCATAGGAAACTTCAAGAACTGTTTTGCTGCATTTCAAAGGAAACTTCAAGAAAAGTTTGCTACATTTCAAAGGAAACTAACTACAAGAACTATTTTGTTACATTTCAAAGAAAACTTCAAGAACAGTTTTGCTACATTTCAAAGGAAACTAACTACAAGAACTATTTTGTTACATTTCAAAGAAAACTTCAAGAACAGTTTTGCTACATTTCAAAGGAAACTAACTACAAGAACTATTTTGTTACATTTCAAAGGAAACTTCAAGAACAGTTTTGCTACATTTCAAAGGAAACTAACTACAAGAACTATTTTGCTACATTTCAAAGGAAACTTCAAGAACAGTTTTGCTACATTTCAAAGGAAACTAACTACAAGAACTGTTTTGCTGCATTTCAAAGGAAACTTCAAGAACAGTTTTGCTACATTTCAAAGGAAACTAACTACAAGAACTATTTTGCTACATTTCAAAGGAAACTTCAAGAACTATTTTGCTACATTTCAAAGGAAACTTCAAGAACTATTTTGCTACATTTCAAAGGAAACTTCAAGAACTATTTTGCTACATTTCAAAGGAAACTTTAGAAACTATTTTGCTACATTTCAAAGGAAACTTCAAGAACAGTTTGCTACATTTCATAGGAAACTACAAGAACTGTTTTGCTGCATTTCAAAGGAAACTAACTACAAGAACTATTTTGCTACATTTCAAAGGAAACTTCGAGAACTATTTTGCTACATTTCAAAGGAAACTTCGAGAACTGTTTTGCTACATTTCAAAGGAAACTTCAAGAGCTGTTTTTCTACATTTCAAAGGAAACTTCGAGAACTATTTTGCTGCATTTCAAAGGAAACTTCAAGAACTGTTTTTCTACATTTCAAAGTAAACTACAAGAACTGTTTTACTACATTTCACCGGTGTCATTTATTTTATGTGTTTATCATGACAAAGTGCATATAAAATCTAATTATTTTCTTTCATATTCCTTTTTATGGCTTTCTGCGATTTCAGACTTTTTTAAATTTATGGGATGGTTCCTACATTATAATGTACATCCTAAATTTCAGTGAAAATACGTTAAAAATCATTTTAGTATATTCCTGTTCCTTTGTTCATAAATAAAGCGCATTCAATTGGAATATTTTTTCTTCTATTAAAAAAAAAATTCGGATCTGAAGTGATTAAGCTAAGTATTCGATATTTTACTCAATCAATTTCTTCAGAAATTTTAAAAGAAAAAAAATGCTCTTCTGGATTAAAAATTTATACGAAACTGCAGGTGTTTTCGTAAAAGAAACTGAGCACTGAATTGGATGTCTTAAGCTAGGCAATTTTGTTTTCTTTTGGAATCGTTTACAAAAATTCATAATTAACCATAAAAACAGAAATATTTAACTGAAATAAATTTAAAGGAAAAGCTATAATTTTCTTGGAAAAATCCGAGATTTAGGAAAAGGAAGAGAGAATAATCTAAAAAGATCACACATCAAGAATTAAATAAGATTCTCAACAAAACTAATGTTTACTATAAAGATAATTCCCAGTGCTTGAAAACAACGTCATCCATGAACTCAGTTCTTCTAGTTATAAACCAATGACGTCGGCAGGAGTTTTTTCGATGGCGGGGGGTGCAAAACCAATCAACGATTTCAGATAGAAATAAATTATGTCGAGCCTTTCATTGAAGATCCCACTTGCTAATACAGTAATCATGCATCCACCACATAATGATGCAACTAAGAATGCCCGAAAACAAAAAAATAGGGAAAGTTGTTATTGGAAATACATGCAGAAGCGTTTCTTCATATTAATGAATAAAAATAAATGATATTCTTCCAAGCAAAAGAAAACGTAAAACAAATCAGTATTACATTTTGTTAAGGGGGATAAAATCCTTTATTTATGCATTTCGTTAAGCGAAAAGTATAAATTTTTGCATTTCGTTAAGGAAAAAAAAGCATAAATTTTTCCATTTAGTTAAGGGAAAAAACATAAATTTATGCATTTTGTTAAGGGAAAAAACATAAATTTATGCATTTTGTTAAGGGAAAAAAAAAACAAATTTTTGCATGTCGTTGAGGGAAAAAACTAATTTTTTTTGCATTTAGTTAAAAGAAAAATGACATTAATTTTCGGAAAAATTAAATTTTCGATAAAAATTTCCATGCCTCCTATTGCCTACCTCCTCCTGCCAACGCCCATGATAAGATCAGCCATTTAAGGAGACAGCTAGAAATTGATGTCAATGGTAACGTTTTAGTAACTGGCACATTTTCAATTGTATAAAATAGACATTATACGCGGGACGAGGGTTGAAAATGGGGGAATGGTTTTCCTTGACAATCATAATAACCTAAAGACGTTATCTGAAGATAAGAATATTCCAGAAAGCAAGTTCCCTGAAAATAAATGAATGAACATTTTTTGTCTACACTTGGAAAAGAATAAAATGTAATCGTATCTCCAAGTTAAAATGCGTAAAAATCTGTTCTCTAGACAGGAATATTGATGACCTCCTACTTATGAGTAGAACTTGAAATTGTTGGATGAAGCAAAAAATGAAGGTCTTAGAGGGCAACTGAGAAATGAAACAGTTCTAAAGGAAATAAACATCAACGAGAAAAAAAATAATTTTTGTCATTAAGATAAAGAAGTTGAGGGAAAGGAAAATCTGATGTAGCTGTCTGCACTCCTGAAAAAAAAAATGTATTTCAGAATGTATGCGACAAGAAATATTCAACAAACTAGCTCATATTCATTTTCATCGACTTCATATTTCTTCTAAAGCAAATTTAGAGGCAATTCTTGGGAGGAATAAAAGTTAGGAAAAAGAGCTCTCTGACTATGACTAATAAGATGTTACAGTTTATCTTTTGGTAATTTGAAGAATTTTATTGTCTGTAAATTGATGACCAGATGATTTCATAAAAAGAAAATAATTTGACCAACAGAGGGGAGGGGGGGGGAGGTAAAATAATAGCTAACATACTTGACATTTTGCCTGCTCTGGAAATATGTGAACTGGCATTTTATATCTATATGGAAAGAAGTATAAGAGAATATTGTTTTTCCCTGGAAATATATAAAATTTTGTATTACCTCCCCTGCCTATTCGTAAAATGGTATATTACATCTCCTGGAAATTAGTAAAATCCCCCCCCCCCCCGGAAATATTTACAATTGTTTATTACCTCCGCAGAAAATCCATAAAATGGAATTTTACCTCCCCTGGAAATTACTAAAATGGGACATTATCTCCCTGGAAATGCGTAAAATGGAATATTATCTCTCCTGGAAATGCGTAAAATGGAAATTCCCTCCCCTAGAAACGCAAAAAATGGAAATTCCCTCCCCTAGAAACGCATAAAATGGAATATTTCTTCTCCTGGAAATACAGTCGCTCAAAAAAATATCCGAACACTATGGTTGATTACAGAATTCAGAAAAATATCTGGCAACGTTTCTTTTTTTAGAAATTAGTGAATTGGCAACCTTCGTGTACTGTACACGAAGGTTGCCAGATCACTAATTACTAAAAAAAATCGTTGCCAGATATTTTTTGAATTGTGTAATCAACCATAGTGTTCAGATATTTTTTTTGAGCGACTGTACGTAAAATGGAAATAATACCTCTTTTGAAAATAGGCAAAATAGTATATTCCGTGGAAATACATAAAATGATACATAACTTCCACTGTAAATGCATAAAATGGAATATTTACTCCTCTGGAAGTAGGTAAAATTGTACATTACCTTCTTTGGAAATACGTAAAATAGCAATTTGCCTCTTTTGAAAATACGTAAAAATGAAAAAGGAGCTCTCTCTCCTAATGCCACGAAAATTCTTGTAACGTCAAAACTTCCTTCAGGGAAATGAGGAGGAGAAGATTCTCCCAGCAAGATCGATTTGCACAAGTTTCTTTTGCATCATATGAATTAATTAATTAATTTGTTGAGGGAGTTTGATCCCAGTGATACACTTAAATTACTGTCTGAATTTATATGTTTAAACTATTGTTATATTTATATTTATATCAGCACTGAATGGTTCATTTATATTTCTCTTATAATTCTCGAAAATCTAGCCTTTTATCTAGCCTATTACAAAACATTTTATTTATTTGGCATCTAAATTTTTAATAGCTTAGAGTTAGATTTAAGAATGGAAAAGAAATCCTAATAACTTTAAGAAAAGGTTTAAATAAATATGTTTTTTGTGTTAAAATATGAAACAACTCTTGAGTTCACAGGGGCGGGGGTGGCTCAGTCGGTAGCGCGCCAGGCTCGTAATCTGTAGTTCCCAGGTTCGAGTGCCATCTGGGTCAGCGTTGAGATTTATCTCCGCAAAATTCCCCGCCCTGCCCACAGGCAGTAGGGGACCCGATGGGCTTTGAAAGGCTGCCGTCCGTAGGATGGGACGTTAAGCCGTGGCCCCGTGTGCGGGAGAGCCATACCCTGTGCACGTTAAAGAACACGCTGGATGGCCTTGAGGGGAGGCTACCATCTCTCTCTCAACAGCTGTTCCAGTGGGTCCCCTCCCCAACCTTCTCTGAGTCTTCGGGGTCCATGTGACCTGGCCATTTAGCCCATGGTGTGCAAAAAAGTGCCGCTCAGAGGTGAAACAACCCTAATCCTTGAGTTCATAATTTTTGTGTCACTTTTTACCTCATCTAGTTCTAGTGGAGTCTTAACATTTGTTTTCCTTTCTTTTTAATTATTTTTATTATTATATTTTTTCCTTCAAGTCAAAATTACAGTAGTAAATTTTTCTAATATCTGAATGGGCAAAAAATTTGCCAATGAGGTTGAACATGTAAAAAATTATAGTTTCTTTTTTCTGTTTCGATTTGTTCTCTAGATATTTAAGAAAAATATTACATACTTTGTGAATATTTCAGTGTATGATTTGTCTATGTACTTTAATGAGAATAAATCAAATTACGTATTATTATTATTAATCAGTGTGTGCTGGCTTAGTCAACAAAACTAGAAAAGTACGCATTATAAAAGAGAAAGGCATTACTTAATGAATTCCGTTTTCGATTTGAAGAATAATGTCCTTTTCATTTCACCGAAAGCTTCATATAAGAAGCAGATCACTCAAAGCTTCTGGAGAGCTGTGGCGATCATAATAAACCAACTCTCACTGCTTTGTGGTTAGTGGCTGAGAGATGCTTTCCGGTTCCTTTTCCTGATCCAACTCATCTACTTAGACTTCCTTTTGCAGCAGAACTGAGTCAACCTCATTGTCGGTTATTTTGTTCTCTGCGTTTCTGCAGTGATGTGAAATTCCCGGGAAGCTTTAAACGTTTGTTAACTCATCTCTCTAACAATCATTTTGAACAGGAGTTGTTGGGTTGGGTTGTTTTACCTCTGAGCGGCACTTTTTTGCACACCATGGGCTAAATGGCCAGGTCTCATGGACCCCGAAGGCTCAGAGAAGGTTGGGGGAGGGGACCCACTGGAACAGCTGTTGGGAGACAGATGGTAGCCTCCCGTCGTCCAGCGAGGAGTCCAGCAAGGCCATCCAGCGTGTTCTTTAACGTGCACAGGGTATGGCTCTCCCGCACGCGGGACCACGGCTTAACGCCCCATCCGACGGTCGACGGTCTTTCCAAGCCCATCGGTGTCCCCTACTGACCGTGGGCAGGGCGGGGAATTTTGCGGAGATAAATCTCAACGCTGACCCAGCTGGGACTCGAGCCTGGGAACTACAGATTTTGAACTACAGCCTGGCGCGCTACCGACTGAGCCACCCCATTGAACAGAAGAGTTTTAACTTTCGTCGAAAGTTTTCGCATTACAAATAACAGTGACATTGTAGATGAATACACTGTAATTGAAAGATTTAATATCAGCGGTCTAGATAATATTTTAAAATGTCAATCAGGAGATTTCGTATTATACTGCCCAGACATACGATTAGGTAATTTCTTTGTTTTTGCCACTAAAAAGAATATTAACTTTCAAAATAAGCTTTTTATGAAAAAATATGACTGAAAATAAAGATGTAAGTTTTTTTGTAATGACAAATAATAATACTAACAACAAACATTAGAGATCCAGATTTTTAGTGATTTTTATATAATTAAAATTTAAATCCTGAATTTCGAAAATATTCAATCGGAATTTAAAGAGAGACTTATAGCAACTGAAATATTTCAAAACTGTAATATAAGTCCTAAGAAATTTAAATAAAATTAACAATACTGGAAGAATTATCCCGACACCCTCTAATATTCAACTTTAGATTTAAACCCTATTTAAGTACGTTGGGTTGTTTTACCTCTGAGCGGCACTTTTTTGCACACCATGGGTTAAATGGCCAGGTCACATGGACCCCGAAGGCTCAGAGAAGGTTGGGGGAGGGGACCCACTGGAACAGCTGTTGAGAGACAGATGGTAGCCTCCCGTCACGGCCATCCAGCGTGTTCTTTAAAGTGCACAGGGTATGGCTCTCCCGCACACGGGGCCACGGCTTAACGTCCCATCCGACGGACGGTGGCCTGTCCAAGCCGATCGGTGTCCCCTACTGGCCGTGGAATTTTGCGGAGATAAATCTCAACGCTGACCCAGCTGGGACTCGAACCTGGGAGCTACAGATTACGAGTCTGGCGCGCTACCGACTGAGCCACCCCCAGGTAGTTAAGGAATTCGAGATTTACTACTTAAGTACAATCGTATTATTCTGTTTTCCTTCCAATGCAATCTTAACGTACTATGATTCTCTGTTCATTGCCAGTTTATTCTAATGATACATCCGTAAAAGAATTCGAGAACATTTTGAATAAACTTACATGATATTCTAAATATAGTCTCAGCTACTATGGGATGTAAAAGATAAACTTTGAATGACTATCCTAATCAAATAGATCTAATTTGAATTCAACCTTTCAAAATTCGAAAACTAGGTTTTGATCCGAACTTTAGTGTTGTTAGAGCATAATATACTAGACTTGGCAAAAATACAGCAGGGCAGAAAAGTACCATTTGAAATTTGTAGTTATTCAAATGCATATGTTTTGACATTGTATTTTTCTTTTGATTTAACAATGTAGGGAACCATGCCAGCGATTAAAATGTTTACCTTTATCGAAAGGTTCAAGCCGGTGATTACGTCTACGTTTAACTACTTTTTTTTATTGAAAAATTTGTATTTATCGCGAAACATTCGTATCTACTTCCTAATCGAAAACAGTGATTTCGAAACTTTTTATATTGACGCCTTCTCAGATTAGCAAAGATATCATTTTTCCTCCCAAAAAATGTACAGTCTCTCAAAAAAATATCCGAACACTATGGTTGATTACATGAATTCAGAAAAAATATCTGGCAACGATTTTTGTTTAGAAATTAGTGATCTGGCAACCGTGACACGAAGGTTGCCAGATCACTAATTTCTGAAAAAAAATATCGTTGCCAGATATTTTTTCTGAATTCTGTAATCAACCATAGTGTTCGGATACTTTTTTTGAGCGACTGTAGATGGTCATATTATTTTGATACTAGATCGTGTGGACTCACTCACGGAAATATTGAGCGTGTGCAGTTACCGTTCACAGCAAACTGGAGCGTGTGCGGTAACTGCACACGCTCCAGTTTGCTGTGAACGGTAACTGGAGCGTGTACAGTTGCTGTATACGCTCCAGATATTTTTCCTGAATTCTGTAATCAACCTTAGTATTCGGATATTGTTTTGAGCGACTGTATGTGCAGTGACAAGGAATATCAGTTGTTGAGACGCGCAGACGAAACAATTCCGAATGCACGTGACAACGTTGCCAATAATGTCAATAATGGCAACACGTTGACAATGTTGCCCAAAATAATGTCAAGATTTACTGAAGAACCAAAAGCTACTATTTCTGATGTTGGAATGGAAATCGCGCAAGAAATATAACAACTGAAAAAACCTTTTAATTTACCGGAACTATTTTATGGGTGAAAAGATTGTGCCTTTAAAAACGATTCACAAGACCATATGGTAGCTCTCGCATTGTACGAATTATGATCAGTGAAATTAACCGTAAAACTTCACTAGAAAATCGCGCACTTCCCAAGGCTCTGTACCTCACTCTTTGAAAACCAGTGCTCTAAAGAGATTGCATCATTTGTAGACACAGTTGACAAGAGCAACCACACATAATATAACCTCGATAGCAAACAACAAATAGTGTAATAAATGATACTACAGTACACGCAAGCGAAGTGTCAAGAAGCTCTGAAATAATTATCTTTTTCTTCTTCGTAAGTCATTAAATATTCAAAGAAACTGAATAAAATAATGGAAAATAGAGCAGTTCTGCACATTAAAACTCCAGTTCCACAACATTGCCTTCAGACAAGTCCATATCTCCCAAGATCCCTTCCTATAATAAAATATTTCCCTGTAGCATCTCTACCGTGTAAGGACAAACTTTTTCAGTCGAACCTGTCACGCGGGGGGAGGGGGGGAACGGATGGGTGGGTGGGTTAAGCGGCTTATTCAGATAAACAAATCAATGGCCGGGAAGAAACATCAGTCCCACCTCTACCAACATCTCCTTCCCTCCCACTTCCATATTGCACCCTCCCGTTTTAGCTTGCCTATTCCTCCCCTTCTCTTTCCCTATCCTCCACCTCTTTACTTCTCTTTCTTGATTTTTTTTTCATCCTCTGAATCTCTGGCATCCACAAGACCTGTTTGGGGGCTAAAAGTAGTAGCATTTTCTGCATCCATTCGCTCCGCTAGCCCAGAAACTTCTGCAGGAGTTAATCACGTGGGAGCCTAGCCCCAGACATGTGGGAAAGCTTCCTTTGCCGGTAATCTCGGACAAATTCATCAGGACCGATACAACTGTCTCCCTCTCTTCTCTTTCTGTTGTGCTTTGCCTTCCTCCTATTGCTCGTTAAAAATGACACAACTGGATAGCCTATTACCAGCGGAGCTGTTGGGTCTTATACAGACTCCAGTTGCTGTAGGTGGCGCGTATGAGGGGAGGGGACGAGTGGGGGTTGTCGGGCCACTTCTTCTCTGCGTTTGTTGTTTGCTGCGAGGAGGAGGAGGAGGGGGGTTAAGGGAAGTTTTGGGGTGGGACGTGAAGAAGAGGGAGAGGTGTGGGGGAAAACAGAAAGAATGAATGAGTCTTATCTCGAAAGGTGCCTTGGTGTTTGGGAACGAAGGAGTAGTGGCAGGCTCGAGGGGATTTGTAAGGCGGTCTCACTTACGAAGCTGGAATATCCCACATAGTTTGGGAATGTGTGATGGTTGCCTCCTTTATTAAGATAACCCGTGAGGTGTTTTATTGTGTTTCCATGTCTCTTAAGTTAACGGCGAATGATAGTAATAATTTGATGTTTGAACTGGTTCTTCCTATTTTTTTCTCGTCTTCTTTCCAGCTCATTGTAATTGTCTCTTTCTTTCTGCATTTTCCTTGTCCAGTTGATTACACGTATTGCAAGTTAACAGCAACAGATGATGCCTTAGCCTAGTTGTTCTCATTTCTGATTTAGATTATATGGTTGAAAGATAAGACGCTTTCTAATGAGAAGAAAAGCGTCATGCTTTTCTACAAGTCGAAGGGAAAAGAAAAGTAGAAATCAAACATCTGAAGAACAAAGCAAACAGTTTCAGAATAAAAATTACATGTCATCTATATATTTACAGTAAAAACCCGAATTAATTGAGGATATTAGTAGTTCGGATAGCTGGAAGAAAAATCGGATAGCCGATAGAGAAAATCGATTTCTAATAAAACAAAAGTATGTATTATGCGTATAAATATTTTATTTTGTATTAAAAATATTAAAACAAAAAATTAAGTAATTAAATTTTGATTATTTTTACCAAAAAAAAAAAAAATTCAACAAAATTAACACTGACTTCAAATGCGCGGTGAGCGTTTTTTTAAATCGTGCCGAGCCTTTCGGATTATTGAATAACAGGATAATCAGAATCCTTATTAATGAGTTTCTACTGTATGCCTTAATTCATTCGTTAGGGAAACGAATCTTTGTCATTTTATGTTTTCAGATTTCTTTGCTTGTTTATACAGCTATTATTCACTTTCATTTTTTAAAGAAATTAGCTCTTGACGTAAAAGTACACCTTAATTTTTACTCCGTATGACCTGAGTTACCTAAATTGGAGCGGCTTAGATAGCTCACTGAAGAAAATTTATTTAAATTTATAGATGCTTTAATTCAGTTCTGCCTATTAAAATTCAAATGCTGGCTATTTATTTTCATTTAAAAAATATTCAATAGTATTTTAATAAAATCGTAATAAATATAAAAAAAAAACGATTTTGAATATAAATAGTGTGTATGTAAATTTTTCCCAAATTAAATTGCTTACAAACTTTACACATATGGCCGAGTGGTTAGCACGCTTGGCTACTGATCTAAGGGACCTGGGTTCGAGCCCCGGGTAAGGCATGGATGTGTGTGTTGTTTTTCTGCTGAGGTCCTGCCATCCTCACAGACCTTCTACTATGGCATATAAACTGACAGGCTCCTGTCAGACCTCTGTGGTAAGCTGCTGCTTGAGGGGGTATTTATTTTTTTAGTTTTCCCTCCTTTCTCTCTCATTTCTTTCGACAGCTGTCCGGGTCCGGTGCTATGTAGGTGGCTTCCAGTGTCGGATTCAGATATGTGAAGTCCCCAGATGCAAAAGAGCTTGGGAGGCATCTAAGTATCGGTGAGGAGGGGATATTCACTCTGTGAAAATCTTTCATCTTGTGAATCGATAGAATATAGGCAGCATAGTAAATAAATTGAATTACAGTAATGCATAAATGCAAAATTTAATATGTATAAATTTGCATATACTTAAAAAATGAGAAAAAAAATTATAAATTATAAACAAAAGTAACTATTTTTTATTTGTAGTGTATTTGACAAAAATCACATTACATTTGTTATTAACCTAAGCAAAAATCACTAAATGTGTACGTAAGTCGTAGATACAGATATATAGATTTTACAGAATGTGAAATGTTTTAATAAATGCAATGTTGGAAGAAAAAATAGAGTTTTGAGGCTCTAAGCGGGCGCCTCATGCCACTGCAGAATTGGTTGAACTCGTTACACCTAAACTTTTATGCCGTCTGAAAAACTATCCATTTGTCTTTGGTGCAGTTCAAATCATGTTGTTTTGATTCTGAAGCATCAGCAAATTCCTTCTGTCAAAACTATTTCTATGGCAAATGATTTTTTTTGCCGAAACCTAGATAAAAATTCATGATGGAAAGAGTCAAATTCGAAGGTGAGATAGACTCAACCTCTTAGAAAAAAATTATAGATTTAAAAAACATTGAAAGAAACCAACTAAACAAGCAACAGCTATGTACAGTCGCTCAAAAAATATCCGAACACTATGGTTGATTACAAAATTCAGAAAAAATAACTGTCAGCGATTTTTTTTGGAAATTAGTGATCTGGCAACCTTCGTGTCACGTGACACGAAGGTTGCCAGATCACTAATTTCTAAAAAAAGTTGCCAGATATTTTTTTCTGAATTCTGTAATCAACCATGGTGTTCGGATATTTTTTGATGGAAAAATATCCGAATATCCGAATACGAGTAATTTATATACCAAATGAAAACTTTCATTTGGTATATAAATCGTTACGATTGGTCATAGGATGAGGAAAATGTGGTGAGACAACCTAGTTTTGAAAAAATCCACTAACTGATAAACAATAAGCGAAAAGCAATAGGTAGATAAGCCGGTTAAAATATTAAATATTAAAGTTTCTTGATTTATTGTATTGTTTTGGAAAAAAAGTATCCTTTTTTGTGTTTTCTTTTTGTTGATGTCTCGCATTCCTTGTTGATTTTATGGCAGTTTAACTGAGAATCGACAATAACTGACCCAGAGTTCTAAAATTAGGATATTTTTTGTCAGTAAATGAAAATGCACTATTCACAGTAAACATTGTTTCCCAAAGAATACTAGAAGATTGCCTAGCAATTAACTTTGTCCTATTTGAATAACGAACTAAATATCGTACTAGGCTACTGGACGTGCTACTATTGTCTCAACCATAACTTGGTTTTTTTGTGCAAAACTGACGTTTAAATGCACGTTACGGTTAGGAATATCCATTTAATAATACGGTTAAGAATATCCATTTAATAATACGGTTAAGAATATCCAAACTCAGTCTAGTTGAAACATGGAATTTTGTGACTGTTTCATGTCACTTATTTTGCCAGATAGCTCAATAAAGTAAGAGGATGAAATCATCATAAAATAGCTTTATTGATGTGTACTTGATTTGGGTTCTTTCGATCAAAAAAAAACGAAATCTCAATTTTGACGCTTCTTTCAGTGATGGAACACTTAATAAACAATGTAAAATGTGACATAACAATAACCCGTTATAACTAAGCCTCAGACCTGAAATCACCTGGACTAAGCCTCAGACCTGAAATCACCTTTTCGCTATGCTGTTTATGACGATGGATCGACCTTCGGCGACTTATTAGACATTAATGACACACGCTGTACATATATCAAAAAATTAAAATGATTGAAACACCTTTCGATAATCATTGCGTAGAAAACGAAAGCTTTCACAAAAAAAAAAGGGTAACGCAAGATCCAATTAAATGAGAGCAGTAATACTAGAGAATTTTTGCGAGGCAAAAACGTAATGCACAAGAAGTTTCTTGAGGTAAAAAGTAATAATAAAGGGATTCGCAGGTGTAAACAGTATTGCGAAAGATTTTCCGTAGTGCTAAAGATAATGTCAGAAGAAGTTTCATGAGGTAATTCGTAATAGAAAAAATATTCCATATTTTAAACAGTATTGCTAAAGGCTTTTTCCGTAGTGATAAAGGTAAAGCACAAGAAGTGCCATGAGGTAAAATTAAATAACAAAGAGACTTTTCTGTTCTGAACAGGGCGGGGGTGGCTCAGTCGGTAGCGCGCCAGGCTCGTAATCTGTAGTTCCCAGGTTCGAGTCCCAGCTGGGTCAGCGTTGAGATTTATCTCCGCAAAATTCCACGCCCTGCCCACGGTCAGTAGGGGACACCGATGGGCTTGGAAAGGCCACCGTCTGTCGGATGGGATGTTAAGCCGTGGCCCCGTGTGCGGGAGAGTCATACCCTGTGCACGTTAAAGAACACGCTGGATGGCCTTGACGGGAGGCTACCATCTGTCTCCCAACAGCTGTTTCAGTGGGTCCCCTCCCCCAACCTTCTCTGAGCCTTCGGGGTCCATGTGACCTGGCCATTTAGCCCATGGTATGCAAAAAAGTGCCGCTCAGAGGTAAAACAACCCAACTGTTCTGAACAGTATCGTTAAAGGAGTTCTGTGGTGCAAAAAAAGTAATGCACAAGAATTTCCGTGAAGCAAAAACCAAAAACAAAGTGATTTTCCCGTTGTAAAACAGTATTTATAACGTTTTCTTTTTACAATGCTAAAAGTAATGTGCAAGAAGTTTCCTGAGGAAAAAAGTAATAGCAGAGTGATTATCGTAAACAGTATTGCTACAAGGGTTCTATAGTGCAAAAAAGTAATGCTCAAAAAGTTCCGTGATGCCAAACTTAACACCAAAGGGATTCCAAGTGTAAAAAAAGTATTGCTAAAGACGTTCTGTGGTGGACAAATTATTACAAAAGTAGTTTCGCGGTAATCAAAAAGAAAAATGCCAGAGGGATTATTCTGTACGAGTGGTAACTTCGCTATATCTTTGTAATTTCGTTCTCCATAGTGTGACCTTCTTGATGTTTCAGATCATAGCGCGCAAGCGGATCTAATGGAACTCCCAGGTGGATAATAAAACAGCCTACACTTTCTTTCGTTGTTTCCTTGTGACCTTGTTTTCACACCACAACAGAAAATATTTCTTAATACACAAATGAAACTTTGATATTTTTTTCACAATTCAGTTCTTACTCAAATATATCTCTTACTACCGAATGAGCATTCAGAAGGAGTGAGTTTTTGGTGTCATTACGTATCCTGAAGTTCGTAGGTAGTTGGATTGGGTTGTGTTACGTCTGAGGGGCACTTTTTTGCACACCATGGGCTAAATGGCCAGGTCACATGGACCCCGAAGGCTCAGAGAAGGTTGAGGGAGGGGACTGTAACAGCTATTGGGAGACAGATGGTAGTCTCCCTTCAAGGCCCATCCAGTATGTTCTTTAACGTGCACAGGGTATGGCTCTCCCGCACCCGGAGCTGCGGCTGATGGACGGCGGCCTTTCCAAGCCCATCGGTGTCCCCTATTGACCGTGGGCAGGGTGAGGAATTTTGCGGAGATGAATCTCAACGCTGACTCAGCTGGGACTCGAACCTGGGAACTATAGATTACGAGCCTGGCGCGCTACCTACTCAGCCACCCCCTCCCCTTTATAGTTAATATATTTTACATGGTCGTAAGGTAAATAATGCTTCTCTATTTTTTTTTTACATTTATTACTTTGTGAGTGTTTCGTTTCGAGACATGGCCACTCAAACCAGTTGGGATTAAAATAAAATTAGAGCTCGAAACGAAGAAATGGCATCGAAAAAAAAAAATTAAACGTATAATCTCTATTATAAGTTATCTTTTATATACTATTTTACCAAAAATATCACGATACTTCCATATACCCTGAAAAATGTTTCGTGATACTTCTATGTAACACGAAAAATTATTGCGAAACTTCCAGGTAACACGAAAATAATTGTTGCGACACTTTCATGAAGTACTAATTATTATTTCGATACTTTCATGTAATACTAATTATTATTTCGATACTTTCATGCAACAGTGGTGGCTCAGTCGGTAGCGCGCCAGGCTCATAATCTGTAGTTCCCAGGTTCGAGTCCCATCTAGGTCAGCGTTGAGATTTATCTCCGCAATAATTCCCTGCCCACGGTCAGTAGAGGAACCAATAGAAAGACCACCGTCCGTCGAATGGGATGTTAAGCCGTGGCTCCGTGTGCGGGAGAGCCATACCCTGTGCACGTTAAAGAACACGCTGGATGTTCAGTTTTTCCTTGAGCCTTATAAGCAGCAGTGTCGCTTGAAGTAAAAGAAAACCAATCCAAATATATTAAATTTTTTCAAAAATTACATATTATAATTTTTAATGCACTGATATTTAAATACCTAATTATTATATACTAAACGTTACAAAATATTTTACAGAAAAAAAGTGAAGACCTCTGGTTACACTGGAATTTTTGCTTTGCTTTAAGTAATATTACTTCTTTTTTGCACACAGTGGGCTAAATGGCCAGTTCACAAGAACCCCAAAATTAGAGTTAGGCAGAGGAAGATATCCATTGGACGTCACTTAGTAAAATAATATAAACTTCCCATTAAGGTCATCCAGCGCGTTCTTTAACGGCTCCACTGTCGTATTAATTTGGTTAGACCAGGGTTGGGAAACCTTTTTCATAAAGGATCACATTTTAATTATTGGGCCATACATAATATACTGTCCTGTATTTTATTTATGTCCACCAGTCAGGTCCGCAACTAGATAGCCCGCTGGTCTTATGTTGAACATGCTTGCGTGAGAAAAAAACTCTTTTGGAACCTGATATTATTGCTATTTCGGGTTGAATAATTCGGGTTTTTCGGGTTGAATAAACGGTATTTCGGGTTGAATAAACATCTTTCTGCGGTATTCGCATATATTTCCGCATATATTCGGTATTTCGGGTTGAATAAACATCATTTTGCGGTAAGATATAAATTATTTCGAGAATGAAAAAAAATTACACATAAAATAAAACTGCAATAAAAAAAATTCCTTTATCGTTTGCAAATGTATTACATATTATCCTACGGGAAAAAAATTTCGAAATGTATTTTATTTAACACTTTTTTTATTAGTTAAAAATAGTGTTACAATTAGTGTTCCCCATACAAGGACTGAAATGGTGAAATTTCACAGAATGACAATATTTAACGTCTCACCTGATGGACGGCGGACTTTCCAAGTGCTGCTTTGTGCGCTGTTTTTAATAGAGAGAATATTCATTAGTGAAAAAAAATCTCATTACAGGCACAGTGAAGGCAATTTGATACACTACCGATTAGATGACCCCCCCTCCCCATTTCCCATCACCCTTCAATATACAGACACATAGAGACATTTATATCGGAATCGAAACACGGAATTTAAAGTTTAAGACAGTGGTTCTCAAACATTTTATGCTTCACGTACCCGCTGGAAATGTGTATGTAACTGGCGTACCCTTTGGATAGATAGATAAAACTATAGTTATAGTATAACAATGGGAATAAAATAAAACATATATATCAGTGGTTCTCAACCTTTTATGTTTTATGGAAATGTGTATGTAACTGGATTGGATTGGATTGTTTTACCTCTAAGCGACACTTTTTTGCACACCATGGGCTAAATGGCCAGGCCACAAGGACCCCTAAGGCTCAGAGACGGTTGGGGGAGGGGACCCACTGTAACAGCTGTTGGGAGACAGATGGTAGCCTCCCGTCAAGGCCATCCAGCGTGTTCTTTAACGTGCACAGGGTATGGTTCTCCCGCACACGGGCCACGGCTTAACGTCCCATCCGCCGGACGGCGGCCTTTCCAAGCCCATCGGTGTGCTCTACTGACCGTGGGCAGGGCGGGGAAATTTTGCGGAGATAAATCTCAACGCTGACACAGCTGGGACTCGAACCTGGTAACTACACATTACGAGCCTGGCGCGCTACCCACTGAGACCCCCCCCGCCCCCCGTATGTAACTGGCGTACCCCTTGTATAGATAGATAAAACTATAGTTATAGTATAACAATGGGAATAAAATAAAACATATATATCAGTGGTTCTCAATCTTTTATGCTTCACGTACCCCCTGGAAATCTGTATGTAACTGGCGTACCCCTCGTATAGATAGATAAAACTATAGTTATAGTATAACAATGGGAATAAAATAAAACATATATATCAGTGGTTCTCAATCTTTTATGCTTCACGTACCCCCTGGAAATGTGTATGTAACTGGCGTACCCCTTGTATAGATAGATAAAACTATAGTTATAGTATAACAATGGGAATAAAATAAAACATATATATCAGTGGTTCTCAACGTTTTATGCTTCACGTACTCCCTGGAAATGTGTATGTAACTGGCGTACCCCTTGTATAGATAGATAAAACTATAGTTATAGTATAACAATGGAAATAAAATAAAACATATGTATCAGTGGTTCTCAACCTTTTATGCTTCACGTACCCCCTGGAAATGTTTATGTAACTGGCGTACCCCTTGTATAGATAGATAAAACTATAGTTATAGTATAACAATGGGAATAAAATAAAGCATATATATCAGTGGTTCTCAACCTTTTATGCTTCACGTACCCCCTGGAAATGTGTATGTAACTGGCGTACCCCTTGTATAGATAGATAAAACTATAGTTATAGTATAACAATGGGAATAAAATAAAACATATATATCAGTGGTTCTCAACCTTTTATGCTTCACGTACCCCCTTGAAAAGTGTATGTAACTGGCGTACCCCTTGTATAGATAGATAAAACTATAGTTATAGTATAACAATGGGAATAAAATAAAACATATATATCAGTGGTTCTCAACCTTTTATGCTTCACGTACCCCCTGGAAATGTGTATGTAACTGGCGTACCCCTTGTATAGATAGATAAAACTATAGTTATAGTATAACAATGGGAATAAAATAAAACATATATATCAGTGGTTCTCAACCTTTTATGCTTCACGTACCCCCTTGAAAAGTGTATGTAACTGGCGTACCCCTTGTACAGATAGAAAAATCTATAGTTAAAGTATAGCAATGGGAATAAAATAAAACATATATATCAGTGGTTCTCAACCTTTTATGCTTCACGTACCCCCTGGAAATGTGTATGTAACTGGCGTACCCCTTGTATAGATAGATAAAACTATAGTTATAGTATAACAATGGGAATAAAATAAAACATATATATCAGTGGTTCTCAACCTTTTATGCTTCACGTACCCCCTGGAAATGTGTATGTAACTGGCGTAACCCTTGTATAGATAGATAAAACTATAGTTATAGTATAACAATGGAAATAAAATAAAACATATGTATCAGTGGTTCTCAACCTTTTATGCTTCACGTACCCCCTGGAAATGTTTATGTAACTGGCGTACCCCTTGTATAGATAGATAAAACTATAGTTATAGTATAACAATGGGAATAAAATAAAACATATATATCAGTGGTTCTCAACCTTTTATGCTTCACGTACCCGCTGGAAATGTGTATGTAACTGGCGTACCCCTTGTATAGATAGATAAAACTATAGTAGTAGTATAACAATGGTTATTTTCATTTTGTTATTAGATCTAGCGACATTTGAGCTCTCATGGCGTACCCTAAAAAATTTTACCGCGTATCCCACGTTGAGAACCCATAGTTTAAGATATTGCAATGTTTACTTGAAGATTAGCAGCGACGATTCCTAATCTTCCCAAGAACGTTAATACATGATTTATCATTTCTCTTTCTTTTTTGTATTGACGTAAAATAAGTGTAAATGTTAATTATTAAGATGTACTGTATAAATGTTTTGCCAGCGTAAATGAACTATTGTTTAGCCTTCGTGACGTGTATTAAAATATGGGTTTCCTTCTGTCCCTGTGCTGCAGTCTCAAAGCATAAAATTTTTCATTTTTAAAGTGGGCTCTAGTGAAGTTGCAGAGTTGTTGTGTTTGTTTTTGCGGAGGTGAGGTGAGGGATTTGATGGGAGAGAAATAAATAAAAATAATATAAATAAATGAGCCGTCCCGAGGCCGAGTGGTTAGTGCGCTTGGCTACTGATCTACGGGACCTGGGTTCGAGTCCCAGGTAAGGCATGGATGTTCGTGTTGTTTTCTGCTGAGGTCCTGCCATCCTCTCAGATCTTCTACTATGGCATATAAACTGACAGGCTCCTGTCAGACCTCTGTGGCAAGCAGCTGCTTGAGGGGGTATTTATTTTTTATTTTAAATAAATGCCCCCTCAAGCAGCTGCTTGCTACAGAGGTCTGACAGGAGCCTGTCTGTTTATTTGCCATAGTAGAAGGTCTGTGAGGATGGCAGGACCTCAGCAGAAAAGCGACACATACATCCATGCCTTACCCGGGGCTCGAACCCAGGTCCCTTAGATCAGTAGCCAAGCGCGCTAACCACTCGGCCATGGGACGGCTGGGAGAGAAATAATCCTTTTAATTTTAGTCCTGATCCAAACCACAAATCTGATCAAATCGATGGGTTGGGTTGTTTTACCTCTGAGCGGCACTTTTTTGCACACCATGGACTAAATGGCCAGGTGATATGGACCCCGAAGGCTCAGAGAAGGTTGGGGGAGGGGACCCACTGGAACAGCTGTTGGGAGACAGATGGTAGCCTCCCGTCAAGGCCATCCAGCGTGTTCTTTAACGTGCACAGGGTATGGCTCTCCCGCACACGGAGCCACGGCTTAACGTCCCATCCGACGGACGGCGGCCTTTCCAAGCCCATCGGTGTCCCCTACTGACCATGGGCAGGGCGGGGAATTTTGTGGAGATAAATCTCAAAGGTTACCCAGCTGGGACTCGAACCTGGGAACTACAGATTACGAGCCTGGCCGCTACCGACTGAGCCACCCCCGCCCCATCAAATCGATGTGTACTCCAGTGGCATTGTTTTGAATGACAAAGTGGAGACTGAGACAGCAGAGAATTGAAGGTCTGTCAGTTTCCCATAGATCATATGTTGACTGACAGGTGATGGATTAAATATTTGATTATGATGATCTATGAGATGATCTGTGATGATCTATGATTTATCTTTGAGAACTATGGAAGCCTCAACTGTGTAGCCTCATGATCTACCCAATTGTCATTCACGATGCTCCACTGGCAGAGGAGGTGGTTGTGTCAATCGGTAACGTGCTTGGCTCGTAATCTGCAGTGCTCAGGGTCGAGTCTCAACTGTACCAGCGTTAAGATTGGTCTCTGCTAATCCCCATTCTGACCTTGGCGAGAAAGGAGACATATTGGAAAGCCCTGTCCGTCGGATGTGATATTAAGACGTGGTTTCGTGTGCAGGAGAGCCATACACTGTGCACGTTAAAGATAACTCTGGATGGTCTTGAGTAGAGGGTTCCACCTGTTTCTTAACAAGCTGTCCAGCGGAGCCCTTTTTATCATCTTCTCTGAGCCATTTGGGTCCTTGTAACCTGACCATTTAACTCATTGTTAACATAAAAGTGGCTTTCAGAGGCAAAATAACCCAACTCCACTGGAAGAGTCATAATATTTCGAACTACTCTCAGACCTTAAGTGCCTGAAAGGAGATTTTATTGACAAAATATTTATTTCACTTTCATTTTATGAGGGCAGAAATAATCACACAAATATTTTGCGATGCTCTCACATCTTTCTTCTTTTTACATTATTTTTGGTGCAGCTGGGATTCAGAGTAGAGAACCAGGGTACGAATTCCTGTTAAGACATCTCAGATTGCGTTGATTTTTGTGCAGTTTCACATGTCACCTAATTAGTGTCCTCATAAGTGCTCAGTGACCTCATGTCTCCTCATAAGTGTTCTCATATATTTCGTCATGAGTATCCTCATATATCTCCTAGTAAGTGTTTTCATAATCCTTGTCATATATTCCTCATAAGTGTCCTCATGTCTCCTCTGTGCCCGTCTAATAAGTCTCCTCTGTACTTGTATGATCTGTGTGATAAGTCTCCTCTGTACTTGTATGATCTGTGTGATAAGTCTCCTATGTGCCTTTGTGTCTACTCTGTGCCTGTGTGACAAGTCTCCTCTGCGTCTGTCTCATAAGTCCCCTCTGCGTCTGTCTCATAATTCCCCTCTGCGTCTGTCTCATAAGTCTCCTCTTTGACGATTGATAGTAACAAGTTATTGTCTGACCTTCTGCAATAGCTGTCCGAGAAAAAATTTATTCCATGTAAGGAGAGAAAAAAATAACTGCAATCCCTTACCTTCACTGAGAAACCCATGAAAAAGCATTCAGATCGAGAGAGAGAATTGCAACTAAATGCCACCCAAACGGCGGATACACTGTAACCCCAACCACTTACGAAGGGATCAACTGAACATCAACGCAAAATCCACAATAAAGTGTAGCACACCCATCCGCACCAAAGTGCAAACCACAAACACCCACTCTTGTACTGCATCTACAGGCGGACTGTGTGTGTCTCTCTTCTAGCGGGCTTTCTGTGTCTTTGGCGTCCAGCTCTCCGTGTGCCGTTGCAACGGAACCTATGTGGCAAGGAAAGGGATTCCTTGTTCGCGGTGCAGTCGTTGTGATCACGTCTCGGGCAAAAGGGGAAGCCTCCCACCGCCATACATTACTAACGCCCGCGGCAGGGAGGGGGATCAGTTTGTATTGGGCGGTGATAAACGCGGCGCGCTCCTTGATAAGACTACGGCGATATCTTACTACTGCACACCGTGATTTCTTTAGGGTGAAATATCTGGACGCAGTTCTGTTGGGACGGGCTCATAGCTGCGGCAGGGATTTGTGTCTTTCCTTGCAAGGATCGAGTCGCTCTCTCTTTTTTGTTTGGGTTTTGCTTATTATTTTCTTGTGGAGAGGAACGAGGACAGAAATAGGGTGTTTTGTTTGGAGTCCGATACTCTCTCTCTCTTTATCGTTCATTTTATTAGTTCCTTTTGCTTACGGGATGTAGATATTTGAATTTTTGGTTAGTTTCTCAAACACTAATGAAGAGGTTCTTAGATTGGAGAATCGGACATGCATTTTTTTCTCCCATATTTTATTTATCTGATATTTATGCCATAATTGGCATTGACGCTCACAAGATTGTTGTTTATAATATAAGTTTTGCATTTTTCCGATTCTAGATGTGTGGCTTGCTAAAATGAGTCTAAATATCATTTAGTATTATATTTCTTCATGACAAATATAGAAATGTACCAAGTCGAGACTGGCAATTACAAGTGTTTTTTCGAAAGAAATGCAGAATAATAAGTAAATATACTTTCGCCTTAATATATGCGTATATTACTCAATATATTCAGTTATTAAAATACAGGTAGTTATTGCATGAACCTACTTTACTTTAACTGTAGTTTTCATATTATCAAGGCATCGAAACATAATTTACATATTACCTAAAGGGTAAGTACTGCTCCCGTATTACTAAAGAGAAAAAATCCAGAAAAGAAATCAAAGGGGGGGGGGGCAAGAAATACTATCGAATCAGAAAAATGCATATATGTGAAGGGGTTGCCCCCTGTTACTCGCATGCAATTTTTCGTGCCCCCTCCTCCCCTAGATGCAGTCTTGCTAAAGGGATTCTAATATATAAAGAAGAAAGTTTGTTTGTTTGTGTGTCTGTCCGCTTATGCACTCAGACCCCAGAAGAGCTAGAGACATCAAACTTTGCATGAACGTTCCCTTCATCCAGGGGAAGAATATGGGCTATTTGCGAACTCGCTGGGGTCAACCAAAATTGGGGTGGGCGGGTTTGAATTTCTCAAAATCCCCATAGACTTAACATTAACGGTTTGAAGCTATTTAAAATAACTGTTGCCACTAAAGAATTTGAAAAAGGGAATGCATCAAACGATCTGATTGTTGGAAAGTTATTCAAAATAGCTGATGACACCATTGAATTTGAAATAATGAATGCATCAAACTAATTTCTTTCTGATTTCGCGTGATAAACTCATTGTTCAGTTTGTTGGGTCAAGAGCGCGAACGTCCGTGTATATTGAAACCGTTCTCATTAAGCACGAGCAGAACACGAGATTCAAGAACTAAATTCGTATTGGAAGTTAAAATCATTAACTTAACTTGAAAAATATGCAAAAGCTGATAAAAGTATATACAAATAATTAATAAATGTTTTAAATATTATGTTGAGTAATAAATAATTTTGTTTAATAATAATTATTTTTGTTTAATAATAATTATTCTTTAGTACCTTTACATTTTTTTATGCACCTCAGACCATAGTTAATTTTCTTTTGCTATAAAGCTGTATATGCCTGGCAAATTGTATCCGAGGAACTCTGGTGGGCACGAAGTGATTTGAAAAGTTCGATTATCTGAGCGAGGAAATTCCGGTTTCTGATTTAGAAACTTCAGAAGTGTGGAGGATAATGGGTACCTCGAACTGTGTCCATTTCTTTTCTCCCCTAAAAGAGAGAGAGGAATTTTAACAGGAGGTGTTGGGTTGTTTTACTTCTGAGCGGCACTTTTTTGCACACCATGGGCTAAATGGCCAGGTCACGTGGACAACCGAAGGCTCAGAGAAGGTTGGGGAGGGGATCCATTGGAAAAGCTGTTAGGAGACAGATGGTAGCCTCTCGTCAAGGCCATCCAGTATGTTCTTTAACGTGCACAGAATATGGCTCTCCCTTGAGTACGCACTCAGCGAGCACTTTATTAGGTATAGTTCAATGTTATGTCAATAGAATTCAGATACTGAACTTGGTAACTTCTTAAATAAGCATTTTGTGAAAATGTGTGACTGCAGATAATTTAAAGATCTCAATCAAATCTATTTTAATCTCAATCTCCAAAAATATTCTTTCGGTATTTAGAGAGTTAACGGAAATTGGAATATTTAACAATAGCAATGCCAGTATAAATAATTTCTCTGAAAATCTAATAAAAAGTAAACGAAAATAACGGTTATACTAAACTTGGCTGTTTACCCTATTTTCATTGGTAGTTCATTCTTTGATCTTCGGATTTTGCCGCTCCGTTCTGTATGTAAAATAGAGTATAAACATATAGATATGAATTCCGAACTCTTTGGCCAATCAAGTTGGATTTAACAGCAAATCGGCTAAAGAAATGCTCTTATATAAATGCTTGAAAGTTCGGCTTATTGGACTACACAGTATAATATATATATATGCATATTTTTTATTTCCAGTATTCTGTAATTTTTGCGTTACTTTCTGCAATAAATTGATGCAGAAATTCATCTCATGTATGTAGAGTTAAAACTGAGTTCTTTTTAAAAGGAGAACATACACAAGCAAGGAGTGAGCAAATAAAAATAATCCTCAGAATCAGTAGTTCGCGAAAGCTTTCAATACCTAGTGGGGGCAGTTCACTATTAAGAGTCTGGTGGCTACCATAGCCTCTTAAGGTATTTACGCATCTCGTGATTTTAATATTCATTTCGGATTGCTGCGGGGAATCATCAAAGATTCATCGATTGATGAATGTAGATCTTGAACTAAAACTCTATGAGGATGCTTTCTGGGGAACGTTTACTGTTTTTTTTTTCCACACAGGATTTTTCTTTCATTGTGTTTTTTGTTTGTTTGGCATAAACAAAGTTTGTCTATAGATAGTTATAAAAAAAATCTCTGACAAACAGAAGGAGATAGGTTCTGTCTGATCATTTTTTATAACTCTTATTACATATGCAAGTATTTTATTCTAAATTTATGGTCATGAATAATAATATTTATTTCGTTCACGGCTTTTATTACTTATACATTCCAATTAGTAGATTGACTGTAAAGTGAATCTTATTGGTAGTCAAATAAAATTGCAAAAACTCTTAGAATCTCTTCGTGTTTTTATGTTTTTTCAACTGTGTTTGGCTATTTACAGTTGAGATCCTTATCAATACTTAATACCCGTTCTTGGGAAATTGGAAAAAAAATTGGGAAAGAAAAACATCAGTTGGCTGGTAAAATCTATAACCCCGAATAATAACTCTCACTCTCCTGATTAGTAAGACAATAAATAATATCACTTTAAGCTACTTGAAATTAAATATTGAAATATATAAATTCAAGGAGTGACCCATGGTCCAGTGGTTTCACGCTGACACTGCAAGTGCTGAACTCCGGGTTGGAGTTCCAGGTTGGTGCGGTAGTTTGTTCTTCCATAAACTGAAGATAACCTAATATCTTTGCAAAATCACACATTAAAAAAAATCACATCTTTCGATTTAAAAGTGAGAGATATACCTTGTGCACAATAAAGAACACGCTGGATGTCCTTGACGGGAGGTTTTCATTTGTCTCTTAACAGCTGTCTAGTGCATCTCATTACACAACTCTGAGTCCGTGTGATTTTGCTATTTAACTCACTGTGTGAAAATAAAAGTGCCACTCACACATGAAACTACCACGAATAATAAACGGTCAGTTTCCTGAATATCAAAACAATACTATCACTTCAAGTCCTTCAAAAAATGGCGGTGTGGCTGAGTCGGTAGCCCGCCAGGCTCGTAATCTGTAGTTCCCAGGTTCGAGTCCCTCCTGGGTCAGCGTTGAGATTTATCTCTGCAAAACTTCCCGCCCTGCCTACGGTCAGTAGGGGACCCTGATGGGCTTGGAAAAGCCACCGTCCATCGGATGGGATGTTAAGCCGTGGCTCCATGTGCGGGAGAGCCATACCCTGTGCACGTTAAAGAATACGCTGGATGGCTACCATCTGTCTCCCAACAGCTGTTCCAGTGAGTACCCTCCCTCAACCTTCTCTGAGCCTTCGTGGATCCATGTGACCTGGTCTTTTAGCCCATGGTGTGCAAAAAAAGTGCCGGTCAGAGGTAAAACAACCCAACCTTCAAAAGAATTAAAAACTGCAATATACAAATCACATTGCTCGATTTACAAATTCGTACGTGACTCAAAAAATATTAGAAATCGCCGAATATAATTAAGATGTTTAATTACGGTTTTATTCGGATACATTAACGAGAAGAATTTCTTTATTAGTACTGTTTCTCCATCGAAAAAGCTCCTATTATTTAAGTAGCCATGCGCTGGTTATAGATGATTACCTCCAGTAGGCTTAGCTGATACGAAATGCTGAAATGTTCTCCCAGCAGAAGGATGCTTGAGTTAAAGCTCCTCAGGGCCAGCAACCGGTAATGGACATTTTGTGTTACACCTTCGAATAACGAGCGCCGAGACGACACATAGTAGCTGTGGTCCTGTAAGTTAGTGGCAAAGACAGCGAGAATTAGTGGATGGTCTTTGCGGGAAGTGTTTCCCAACCAATGTTTGCAGCTGTTCATCATAGGTCTCCCCCGTTTGACGTTTTAATAGTCATGGTCTTCAAGCTATGGAGTCAATATTTCCTGTATAGACAAGTTGTGGAAGGTAGTGTAAAAATTTTCGTTCTTTTTGGGCTCAAGAATCTGCTTTTGTTTTTAGTACAGAAATAAGGATGTTTGAAGTTCTTTAATTAAATTTCATTAATGGCTTATTTTAACGAATTGGTTTGTGTCACCTTTAAGCACCCAGTTGGGCTGGTTACAAAGACCCCCAAAGGTTCACAGCTTTGTAGGGGAGAAGGGAAAAACCAGTGGGTAGTTTGTAGGAAACAGATGGACTCCGTCTAGTGTGTTCTTCAACGTATACAGGGTATGGCTCTCATGCACGCGCGACCGCGGTTCACTTTCCCATATGACGGACGGTTTCTTTTCATATGGGATATTGAAATATTATATTAAGTGTTCGCCAAGTCTGCATCGACAAATCTTAATCTGATATTCTCACTGTGCCTCTGTGGTGATTTTCTCCACAACCTCCCTCTCTGCGTTGGGTGAGAGGGTAAACATCGATTCGTTTGTAAAGACCGTCGGCTGTAGAATGGTACTCTAAACCGTCGCCCCGTTTGTAACAGAGTCGTACTCTCTGCAGGTTAAAGAGCATACTGGATGACCTTGACGAGAGTCGTCCATCAGTCTCTTAATAGCTGTCCAGTGATCTTTTCCCTTTCCAAGATATGAGCCCTTGGGGTCCCTCTTCCTCTGGTGATGATCATTTACTAACCCACAAATAAACATAAAGTGCCAAAGGGTATATCGAGATTAGATATATTTGCCCCACTGATTTAAGAAAATATCGGAATCTTCGGATTATTATCACATCTGTTGAGCTCATGATGATATATATATATAAACCAGGGATACTGAATTTCATTTTCAAGGGTGTACCAGATTTTTCGAATTTTAGACCTGGTAAAAAAAAATATGGGGCAGAGCTCTCAAAATAACATTTATATAATACGTTTTACGTTTAGAATTTATTCGTTCCCTTCCCCATTTTTGAGAAATCAAAATAATCACCTTGTTTTGCTGATGCGTTTTTCATCCGTTCTAAGCGGGAATATCGCCCGTAGTTCGACCTTAAATATTCCTGATATATATATATACCTGATAAATAATACGCTTCCTTATTAGTTAACGGCAAAGCAAAAGAAATGAAAATAAACCTGTACCAAGAAAGCTTATATAACCTACCGTCCTGTAAAATTTTGAATTTGATTAACCAGAACTGAAGCGGAAAACTGTAAAACATTAAACGGGGGGGAGGGGGGCTAAAACGTTTATCAAGTCTATGTGGAGAAATTTTTGGAGAGAAAATTTTTGGGAAATCTTCGGAGAATTTTTGAATTTTAATAATTAGAAGGGAAACAAAAAATTATGAACCACTGATTTTTTTATTTTTTTTTTTTGTGGGGGGGGGAGAGTACCAATAAACATATACACCCTTTGGAGAATTTTGAATTTTAGTGACCAAATTGAAAGTAAAAAACAGATAATCACCTAAATTTGGGAAAGAGGGGAGCTGGAAAAAAGCTTATATACCCCAAATGGGAAATATTTGAATTTTAGTAAGCAGAAGAGAAGTGAAAAAGTGCTAAGCTTTAAATGGGGGGGGGGGGGTAGCAGTATTACGCTATTGATCGAGAATTATATCTGATAAGGAAAACACCTCAACTGTAGTCTGGTCGAATCAAGACATTTGCATCACTTCCCCCTAATATCTTCCCCCTCAAATCTTAATTGTACCTTATCAGAGTCCAACTATATATATATATAAACAACGGATTAGTGTAATTTGTTGACATACTTTCCAGTTTTGTTGGCATCCTATCTGTACGACTTGCAACTCGTGTTTGGTAGCATCTCAACGAACGAAATCTCTCTGTAACTGACTTTCTGGATGGATGTGGTATTTCGTAGATGACCGCAGACGGCGACAACACAGCCGAGTGTGAGATGTTGCAGACCGCTCGTTGGGCTTCTGCTAAAAGGATTAAAGCACTCTCGAATCATGCGCCTCAGAAGAGCTGTCCGCGAAGCCATGTTAACTACGTTTACGACTTTGCTAGCAGAGAGATTCCTTTGCTCTGCGACGCAACTGGAGACTCTCCTCTTCCATCCATTATCGCATTTGCTGCTGCATGGCCATTAATCGCTTTTAACTGACCGCGATGAGAGAACGGTATCCAGCCGTCCTTTGTTATGTTGACCTTAACTTCAGATGCCTTCTTCAGATACGCTTTGGAGTACGGAGGCCACAGTCAGTGAAGATTGTGGCCCATGTGGGGTTTTGGGTTGTTTATTTTTTTCGTTACTAATTTTCTCTGCTTCTGGTTCTCTATCAGTTTTTATCTTTTTACGGTGGAGTTATTTAGAGTACATTTCAGTCTCTGTTCGTTTATCTAATTATTATGGATGTAAGTCCGCATCAGATAAGGTAGCTCGAAGTTTGAAATCGTATTGAGAAAATTGCGTTTCGGATAATTGCTTTAACTATGAAGTAGAGTCTCATTTAATTGAGTTATTGACGAAGAAAGGGGGTTTATCGGATAAGCTATAAACATGGGTAAATGAAAAAAAAAAAAAAACGAAAACTACCAAACCGAAAGAAGCGGAGGTAACTGATTCTATGATATGATTCCTTTTAGCATTACTTGTTTCTTGCTTTTTGTTCTTCAGAACACTTGAAAGATGGAATACATCTTTATCATCTTAAGATCGTTCTCAAAAACGAGCTACAGTTTTTCAGTTTTGTCGTCTGAAAAATGATCGTCTGTCCTAATCCCTACACAATCAAATTTTCGGGTTTTTTTTAGAGACGAAAGAAAAATTGTTTTTGGGATGGATAAGTACAGTCGCTCAAAAAAGTATCCGAACACTATGGTAGATTACAGAATTGAGAAAAAATATCTGGCAACGATTTTTTTAGAAATTAGTGATCTGGCAACCTTCGTGTCACGTGACACGAAGGAAGTTAGGATTAGTGATCTGGCAACCTTCGTGTCACGTGACACGAAGGTTGCCAGATCACTAATTTCTAAAAAAATCGTTGCCAGATATTTTTTCTCAATTCTGTAATCTACCATAGTGTTCGGATACTTTTTTGAGCGACTGTACTAAAGGAATATTATTATTCACAACTTCTGTATCACCCATTAGTTTGAATTTCCGCAGTTAGGGCTAATGTATGAAAACACACAAAAAAAAAACTTTATTTTTATTTCATAGGGATCTCTCATATTCGCCAGAGGCTACTTGTCATCTTCCTAGTTATATCGCTCAATGCTACAAACTCAAGAAAATAAAAATAATATCAGGGAGGTGGAAATTTTTTCAGTGGTTGGTTTGATATATAATGACGACAAAAAAAATTCAAGGGTTGTTTTACCTCTGAGCATCACTTTTTTTCACACTGTGGGCTAAATGGCAGGTCACAAGGATCCAAGGACTCAGAGATGGTTGGGTGATGAATCCACTGGACAACTGTTAGGAGACAGATGGAAGTCTCCTCCTTCAAGGCCATCCAGTGTGTTTTAGACAGATGGAAGTCTCCTCCTTCAAGGCCATCCAGTGTGTTTTTTAATGTGCACGGAGTATGGCTCTCCTGCACTCGAAGACACGACTTAACGTCCCATCCTCCTGTGGGGCCTTTCCAAGAATCGTTATGATTGGGTTGTTTTTACCCTTGAGCGGCATTTTTGTTCACCTAATTGGCTAAATGGTCAGTTTTGTCAGATTAAAAGTATCGGGTCATAAAAACACAAAGACTCATTGCAAGGTAGGAAAAAGGCTATTAGGCAGCTATCCAAGGCAGTTGAAAGTCTCCTGGCAAGGCCATCCAGAGTATTTTAAAGTACATAGGGCATGACTCTCCTGCAAAGGGGGGGCGGGGGTGGCTCAGTCGGTAGCGCGCCAGGCTCGTAATCTGTAGTTCCCAGGTTCAAGTCCCAGCTGGGTTAGCGTTTAGATTTATCTCCGCAAAATTCCCCGCCCTGCCCACGGTCAGTAGGGGACACCGATGGGCTTGGAAAGGCCGCCGTCCGTCGGATGGGACGTTAAGCCGTGGCCCCGTGTGCGGGAGAGCCATACCCTGTGCACGTTAAAGAACACGCTGGATGGCCTTGACGGGAGGCTACCATCTGTCTTCCAACAGCTGTTCCAGTGGGTCCCCTCCCCCAACCTTCTCTGAGCCTTCGGGGTCCATGTGACCTGGCCATTTAGCCCATGGTGTGCAAAAAAGTGCCGCTCAGAGGTAAAACAACCCAACCCAATCCTGCAAAGGGACCATCCTATAACATCCTTAACCATTGGATGGAGCCCGTTGTTGTTCCCTTTACTCAACAGGGAATGAGTAGAGATTAGGAAAAAAATCACTACACCGATGTCTCAGAATGTAGTAATGACAAAAAGTACGAGCGATAATTGATTAGATTTTCGATCAGTTTTTCAAAATGCAGACGGCTTCATCAGCTTTAATTGTTTGCTACCCAATTTCAAATAAATATAACCCTGCATCCCGCTATTAATGGTGATGATAAGCAAACGAATCAACTAACAATAAATAGACGTCAAATACAATTTTGTCTATGTCTATAAAAGAGAGAGAGAGAAGCTATCCCCACGCCCCTCCTAGGAAGCTATTAAATCATGGCCCCGTGTGCAGGAAAACCCTACACTGTGCACGTTAAAAACACACTGGATGGCTTTGTTTCCTAAGGGTTGTCCAGTGTGTCTCTTTTCCCCATCTTTCACTGAGTTCTCAGGGTGCTTGTAACCTGGTCATTTAGCCCTTTGTGTGCAAAGAAGTCTCGTTCAGAGGTAAAACAACCCAAAGAATAAACCAATTCTCCTTGGTCTTTGGGGTATTTGTGACCTGGCCATTAGTCCTTTGTGTGCAAAACAAATGTCTCCCAGAGGAAAAGCAATTTAATTCTCTAAATCCTTGAGTCCTTCTGCTCTAGCCATTTAGTCTTTTGTGTGCAGAAACGTGTCTCTCAGAAGTAAAACAAACCAGTTCTCTAATCCCTTGAAGTTCTTGTGGCCTGGCATTTTAACTCTTTGTGTGAAAAAAATAAAGTGTTTGTTAGAGGTGAAACAACCCAATTCTTTAATCCCTTGGGTTAAATGAATGACCATTTAGTCCATTATGTGCAGAAAAATGCCAACCCAATTATAGTTTCTGAACTCTCCAGTGATATCGCATGATTAAAGTGGGGAGACTGAGACTGCGCAATTGACGTTTTGACAATTCCCAAAGATCATAGGCCAATGACCTATCGATGACTTGACAATAAACCTTTGATCTACGAGAATTGCCGAAGCATCAGCTGCGCAATCGCACAGTGTCCCCACAGTCTCCTTAGTTTGCAGTCACGCAACATCACTGGAATCAACTGGTAGAAAAGAAACAACAAAAAATAACTGCAAGAAGATGTTGTCATCACTATCATTGACGTCACATGGTTCTGACCGCTGGCATTACATGTCCCGAAATCGACCACGAGCCAAGGCCAGTTCTAATTATGCGGTGCAGATGAAGTTAGCTAAGTCACGAGAGAACAAAACTGTCACGCGATACTGTGGTGAATGATGATGATATACATCACATGATTAAATTTAAATTCACCGGTCAGTTGGATGATTGTTGCAGTGGGATGACTAGGCTTAGTGGCTTTACGAACTGAGGCTCATTATCAATGCTTGCGGTTGAAACCATGTTTCAATGGAGTCATTTTCTTAAGGAGGTGGATGGACCGATGTTTATTTTTTTTTTTTAAAAAAAGGTGAAATCAAGAAAAAAAAATCTCCAATTTGACTAGTAGATCACTGATGGGTCGTCAACAAATTTCAAGGTGGGTGCAATCAGGTCTTGGTTTAAAAAAAGGGTGTGGATTACGAACTGTTCTCTTTTCCCGTTTGAGAATGCTAGTAAAGTTAATGGAGGCCAAAAAAATGTTAAACTTGTGCAGGCCCTGATCTAGAAAATAATAAAGGGAGGGGGGAATGGGGGCAAGAGACTGGATTTCCATTGCAGCTTACCATTTTCTCCTTCATTTCAAAGGTTTTTTTTTTTAATTTCATAAAAAAAAACGATAAATATCATATTTCTACATTACCCTTACTAGTACTCTGAAAGGAGACCCCTCAGCCCACCCCCTCCGAGCCCGCCCCTAAACCCGTGCATATTTCACTCATTTTCCATGAAGTTTTTTTACTTTCACTTCTTTTCCGGCTCGATTGCGTCCCTTGTCCCCCCTCCTCCTCCCCCAACAGACTCCGACTTTCGCGTCAAGTCGAATGCTTCATAAGAAATTCATTTTAATATTATGTGAAAGCAAACTGATTGTGCTCAGGTGAAACGGGCACGTTTGGGATTACCTCAGATTAGGATGATCCGCTAGTGGTGAAATTTGTAGTGAGGTGAAATTTGTAGTGAGATGAAATTTGTAGCTTCACATCTTTAAGTGCATAATAATTCTAGTGAATAATACACAACCCCGCCTTTCATTTTTTTCGTAAAAAATAAACTTTTTAGGAAAAAAGTGTCACCAAAAGTAAATCGAAGATCTCGCTCAAATCTCACTTAATTTGAATTGTCAAAAATTTTTACGTAGTGTTTAAAGAGTTATTGAAACTGGAACATTAACAGCAGATGTCTTCTTAAACGTTTTTCTTTTTTCCACACTGATGAAAGCTTAAAAAAAAATCATTACAAAAGGGTTGGATTTCTTTTGCACACGATGGGTTAAATGATCAGGTTGCCAGCATCTCGAAAGCTCAGAGAAAGTTGAGTGGAGGAGGGTTGGGTTGTTTTACCTCTGAGAGGCACTTTTTGCACACCATGGGCTAAATGGGCAGTCCACAAGGACCCAGAAGGCTCAGAGAAGGTTGGGGAAGGGGACCTATTGGAACAGCTGTTGGGAGACAAATTTGCAGCCACCCGTCAAGGCCATCCAGCGTGTTCTTTAACGTGCACAGGGTATGGCTCTCCCGCACACGGGAGTCACGGCGGCCTTTCCAAGCCCATCGGTGTTCCCTACTGACCGTGGGAAAGGCGAGGAATTTTGCGGAGATAAATCTCAACGCTGACCTAGCAGGGACTCGAACCTGAGAACTGCAGATTACGAGCCTGGCGCGCTACCGACTGAGCCACCCCGAGAGTGCAGAGATCCGCTATACAGCTTTTGGGAGATAGATGGTAGCTTCCGTCAAGGACATCTAGCGTGTTCTTTAATGTACACAGGATTAATTTACCAGGAAAATTGTTAATAATAACAAGATTACTGAACGAAACTTAGTTGAAAGAACAAAAAAAAAATGTGAATACAAAAAAAAAAAGCAAACGTTCAAAAGAGGAAAGATTTATATCTCAAAAGTTCTTGATGCTTTCGAACTTTAGTGTTATTGTCGTAGTCATTTTTGAGGTGCTTTTCGCTTATTTTCAATCTCATTTTTTTGTGTGTTCTGTCAACTAGATTTTATTAAGTGGCCTTGTTATGATTAATAGTTTTTCCTGTTCATAATATATGTTTTGACGTTATTGTAATTTCATTACCACATATTAAAGAAAATAATCTGTATAAATTTCGGGATTTTCGTTGGAAAATACTGGAGAAGTAAAGATATGATGATGTGTCACTGTGAGCCTGCAGTGGTATGAACTCTAGGTTGGTTTTACCTCTCAGTGGCACTCTTGAGCACACAATGGGCTATGTAGAGAGCCCATTCCATTTCCCTCTCAGAGGTAAAACAATCCAATCCATTTGAATGGGACTCAGCGAGGCTCCCCTGATTATTTTAGGAGAAGGAAGAATGGGTTGGTTGGTTAGCTGTTTTACCTCTGAGCGGCACTTTTTTGCACACAATAGGCTAAATGGCCAGGTCACAAGGACCCCGAAGACTCAGAGAAGGTTGGGGGAGGGGACCCACTGAAACGGCTGTTGTGAGACATGGTAGCCTCCCGTCAAGGCCATCCAGCGTGTTCGTTAACGTGCATAGGATATGACTTTCTGGGGCGGGGGTGGCTCAGTCGGTAGCGCGCCAGGCTCGTAATCTGTAGTTCCCAGGTTCGAGTCCCAGCTGGGTCAGCGTTGAGATTTATCTCCGCAAAAATTCCCCGCCCTGCCCACGGTCAGTAGGGGACACCGATGGGCTTGGAAAGACCGCCGTCCGTCGGATGGGACGTTAAGCCGTGGCCCTGTGTGCGGGAGAGCCATACCCTGTGCACGTTAAAGAACACGCTGGATGGCCCTGACGGGAGGCTACCATCTGTCTCCCAACAGCTGTTCCAGTGGGTCCCTCCCCCAAACTTCTCTGAGCCTTCGGGGTCCATGTGACCTGGCCATTTAGCCTATAGTGTGCAAAAAAGTGCCGCTCAGTGGTAAAACAACCCACCGTTAAAGAACAAGTTGGATGGCCTTGACGGGAGACTACCATCTGTCTCCCAACAGCTGTTCCAGTGGGTCCCCTCCTCCAACCTTCTCTGAGCCTTCGGGGTCCATGTGACCTGGCCATTTAGCCCATGGTGTGCAAAAAAGTGCCGCTCAGAGGTAAAATAACCCATAACCTAACCCGATATGACTTTCCCGCACACGGGGGTCACGGCTTAACGTCCCATCCGACGGACGGCGGCCTTTCCAAGCCCATCGGTATCCCCTATTGACCGTGGGTGGGGGAGTTTTATGGAGAAGGAAGAATGGAACTTCCAAGGAACACTCGATAGTTACAATTTTTTCATCCTTACTCACACTTTTTTTAGGCGGAAGACAAAAATTGCAAATATTTCGTTCTTGTTTTGAACTCTTCTCTCTTCCCATGTTAACCAAATATCCCAGCCGCTCTGTTTTTAGAAGGAGTGTAGGTGCGGCTTTTTTTGACTTTTCGAAAATACTTTTTGACGCATTTAATGTACATTAAAGATAAATTAATAAAATGTGGTAATGTGCCAGGACATTTAAATCCATACGGAGAAGCCACAAATCGTAAATTAAGAAGAGCATGAATTTAAAAGATAACGACAAAGGGCTGAGTTTTTATTCCAGATGGTTTTAGAGATGTTTCAATTAGAAACAAAGATGTCAATATTATATACCACCACCATCCTTCCAATTTGGGTCGGAGGTGACTCAGTCGGTAGTGCGCTAGGCTCGTATTTTTGAAGTTCCCAGGTTCGAATCCCAGCTAGGCCAGCGTTGAGATTTATCTCCTCAAAACCCCCCACCCTGCCCTCGGTCAATAGGGGACACCGATGGGCTTGGAAAGGCCGCTGTCCGTCGAATAAGACGTAAAGCAGTGGGTCCATGTGCGGGAGAGTCATACCCTGTGCACGTTAAAGAATACGCTGGACGGTCATGACACAAGGCCATCCATCGTGTTATTCAACGTGAGCAAGATATGGCTCTCTCTCTCCTGCACCACCTTAATTCCTTAACTCTCCCGCATGGGGAACCACCTTAACGTCCCATCCGACGGACGGCCCTTACAACCCAAGCAGTGCTACTTTTCTGGGGGTTGGGATGGCTCAGTCGGTAGCGCGCCAGGCTCGTAATCTGCAGTTCTCAGATTCGAGTTCCAGCTGGGCCAGCGCTGGGATTTATCTCCGCAAAATTACCTTCCCGTGGTCAGTAGGAGACACCAATGGGCTTGAAAAGACCGCTATCCGTCGGATGGGACGTTAAGCCGTGGCTCCGTGTGCAAGGGAGCCATACGTTGTGCATTTTAAATTGCACTTTGAATGACTTTGACGGGAGGCTACCATCTGTCTCGTAACAGCTGTCCAGTGGGTCCTCTCCTTCCAACCTTCTCTGAGCCCTTTAGGGGTCCTTGGTAATATAGCTCATTGTGTGCAAAAAAAGTGCCGCTCAAAACTAAAACAATCCTACCCTTCTAACTCTCCAATTTTCAACTAGTAACTAGTAGTTTGTAAAGATAGTTGTTTTCGCCCCTCATTTCACCTCCTAAAACGAATACCTTATATGGAACTTTCCCACAATAAAATTACAACCTCTGGCCCTTAAATTGGCGAGGGTTAACTCAGTCATTAGTGGACCATGTTCGTAACCTGCTGTTCCCAGGTTCGAATCCCATCTGTACCAATTATCTCCGCTAACTCCTCATAAAGGGGACACAGATGGGATTGGAAAGGACACGTTTCTCGATGACACGTAAAGGCATTTTCAAGTGCAGGAAAGCCATATCTTCTATAAGTTAAAGAATGCGCCGAATGGCCTTGATAGGATAGGAGGTTCATTCCTAGCAGCTATCCAGTCGGCCTCCTCCCTCTAGCCAACTCTGAACCCTCTGGGTCCTTATACTCTGGTTATTTAGTAAATTGTGTGCGCAAAAAGACCGCTCAGAGTCTCAGTCGCGTTGTTTTATCTCTTAGCGGTACTATTTTGCACACAATGGGCTGAATGGCCAGTTCACAAGGACGCACAAAGTCTCAGAGAAAGTTGGAGGAAGGATATACTGTGAATAGCTGTTAGAAAGCCTCCAGTTTAGACCATCCAGCGTCTTCCATAATGAGCATAGGGTCTGACTCTCTCCTGTGGACAGCGCCATTGCTTAACATCCCATCTGACAGACAGCGGCCTTTCCAAGCTCATCGGTGTCCCCTTTCTGACCTAGGGCAGCGTGAGGATTAGCGGAGATAAAATCTCAAACGCAGGCATAGTTGGGACTTGGGTTGGGTTGTTTTACCTATCAGCGGCACTTTTTTTGCACACCATGGGCTAAACGGGCAGATCACAAGGACCCCGAAGACTCGGAGAAAGTTGGGGGGAGGGGACCCACTGGAACAGCTGTTAGGAGACAGATGGCAGCCTCCCGTCAAGTGTGTTCTTTAATGTGCACAGGGTATGGCTCTCATGCACCCGAAATCACGGCTTAACGTCCCATCCGACGGACGGGGGCCTTTCTAAGCCCATCTGTGTCCCCTATTGACCGTGGACAGGGCGGGTAGTTTTGCGGAGATACAGTTGGGACTTGAACCTGGAAACTGCAGATTACGAGCCTGACGCGGTACCGATTGAAACACCCCCTCCCCGACGCTCAGAGGTTTTTTCTGAATTAGATTCTCCTCAAAAGTGACAACTCATCCGTTAAAAATATAGAAATTGTCAAAATTTGAATTTCCACACTTTAAAAAATGTAACCCCTTATGTTTAAGAGATAATGAAATCCTAATCTCTTAAGAATTGGAAACCTACGCCTTAAAAGAATGAAGAAAAAAAATTATATACGAAAGTGGAAAAATAACACCTAAAAAATGGAAATCTCCCCCAAACCGGGGCGGGGGTGGCTCAGTCGGTAGCGCGCCAGGCTCGTAATCTGTAATTCCCAGGTTCGAGTCCCAGCTGGGTCAGCGTTGAGATTTATCTCCGCAAAATTTTCCACCCTGCCCACGGTCAGTAGGGGACACCGATGGGCTTTGAAAGGCCGCCGTCCGTCGTATGGGACGTTAAGCCGTGGCCCCGTGTGCGGGAGAGCCATACCCTGTGCACGTTAAAGAACACGCTGGATGGCCTTGACGGGAGGCTACCATCTGTCTCCCAACAGCTGTTTCAGTGGATCCCCTTCCCCAACCTTCTCTGCGCCTTCGAGGTCCATGTGACCTGGCCATTTAGCCCATGGTGTGCAAAAAAGTGCCGCTCAGAGGTAAAACAACCCAACCCAACCCCCAACCTTCTCTGAGCCTTCGGGGTCCATGTGACCTGGCCGTTTAGCCCATGGTGTGCAAAAAAGTGCCGCTCAGAGGTAAAACAACCCAAATCCCGCAAACCCTTAAAAGTTTTATTAGTCACACTTTCAAAATCGGAATTCGAAACCGACACCCTTCAAGAATTAGAGCGACTCCGATTTAGGTTTCTGGGGGGGAAAATACTATAAGAAGACATTAGGCAGCATTGAGTTTCATTAGCAGACGTCATAAGCAACATTAAAAAAAAACCCATTTCGCGTAATTCATCAATTATATTATTGTACATTCTTTTGCTTAGAATTCTTCTTGAGTGAAATGAGTACGTCCTCAAAATGCTTTCTGTTTGGAGTGAACTAAAATAGCACTCCGATTGAGCGAAATCAGACAGATCTTTGAGAATGAGCGGAATTGACGAGCAAGAATAGAAGATACAGGAAGAATTGCGCCAATGAAAATAGTGACTAGCTTTTCCGAATTCTGACAGGAATTACGCCACCGGAAATATCGAAAGAATTCGCTAGAAGATTAACGTAATACCTAAGTATATATATAATGTATACACACATACACATAAATGATAGAGACGATGAGTCAATACGTCTGGTGTATTGCAATAATGCCTTTATTCAAAAATAATAAAGTTTTTTAATTTAGTTCAGTAAAACTTTTGTTATTGTATCACTAAAAGTCCAGGGGGCGGGGGTGGCTCAGTCGGTAGCTCGCCAGGCTCGTAATCTGCAGTTCCCAGGTTCGAGTCCCAGCTGGGTCAGCGTTGAGATTTATCTCCGCAAAATTCCCCGCCTTGCCCACGGTCAGTAGGGGACACCGATGGGCTTGGAAAGGCCGCCGTCTGTCGGATGGGACGTTAAGCCGTGGCCCTCTGTGCGGGAGAGCCATACCCTGTGCACGTTAAAGAACACGCTGGATGGCCTTGACGGGAGGCTACCATCTGTCTCCCAACAGCTGTTCCAATGGTCCCCTCCCCCAACCTTCTCTGAGCCTTCGGGGTCCCTATGACCTGTCCATTTAGCCCATGGTGTGCAAAAAAGTGCCGCTCAGAGGTAAAACAACCCAACCCAACTAAAAGTCCAAGTACGTCAATAGTTCATTTGGAACTATTCGCATATTTGTTTAGGGTTGCTTATGATGGTGGCTGGCTCAGACGGTAGCGCACCAGGCTCATAATTCGAGTTTCAATTTTCATCGTTGACTCCCGTTCTGCTCTGTGTGACAAAGGGGGACACAGAAAGGGTTTGGAAAAGTCTCCGCCGGATGAGACTAAAAACCGTGGACCCATGTGCAAGTGAGCCATATCCTATATATGTTATAGAACGCGTATGACACAGAGGCATGACCTTGATAGCAGGCTTTCATCTATCTCCTAACAACTGTGCAATGGGTCCCCTTCTCTCCATCTTCTCTGAGCCCTTGGGGTCCTTATGATCTGGCCATTTAGCCCATTGTGCGGAAAAAGAGTCACTTAGAAGCAAACCAGGTCCAGAAACTGAATCAACAACAAATCCTGATAATCAAATGAAAACGTCAGCGTACCGCACTTTGTTGAAATATGAATGCTTACATGCCGGGTTTGTTTGAAATCCATACAACATATATTACTTTGAAGTGAATTGATTCTATGTATAGTCATTTATCTGTGTGAGGGCATAAATATTCTTCAGTTCATTAACCAGATATAGGGGTTGTTCATTTCTATTTTAAAGATCCTTGCAGTTTGTCACTAAGAGTAGTTTTAAAATAAATCTGGGAAGATACAGTGACAACTTAACCCTCATCTTCTTCTTAACACAGTCTATTGATGCCCATAAGCAACATTTTATACACTGGCACCATGTCCAAAAGCATGACGGCCCAAGATTATAACTCTTTGACTTCGGGTAGTCATTAATTTCTTTTTTTTTTATATCACTATCATTTAGACTCCTTTTTTTTCTTTTGTTGTTATTACGTAATCATCATGATCAAATCTTACTTTTTACATTAATTATGGTGTTATTAGTTTATTTAGTGCACAAACTGACAAGGTCAATTGCTATAAATCAACAGCCACCACACGGCTAGAGATAAGTAATAAAGATTCCACCTGATCAACAAAACATCTCCTCCCTTTCAGTAGAATGCTTTGGGAAAAGAATCGACCTGGGGAAGAGAATGCAACAAGAAAACCCATTGTTTCATCCCCCCCCCCCTATCGTATCGCTCCAGGATTCTTCCCCTCTCTTCTCTGCAGAGAAGCTCAGCATCAGCAGCAATGTCATTCCAGAGTCAAACCATGCCCACCATCTGCCTGTCTATGTGTATCCAGGCAGCCATCTCTGCAGCGAGCAGGACGGCTGTGGGGAGGTGATTAGGCCTTGATAGCAGGACGGATGGGATGAGCGACCGATAGGGCGGTAATTAGCGTGCCACAGATAACCTCCGCGAGACCGTATGTTGATCAGGTGGTCGGAGGGACGACTCTTGTAATGGGTGCCTGGCGAGCTCCCTGAATCAGGGGGCCGCTCCCTGCTGGCTCACAAGACGTCAGTAGCAATTTGCTTTTTCTTTCTTATTGGGAGTTCTTATAGCCGCAACCGTCGCGCTCCTCGAAAGGGAGAGGAGGCAGAGGAACAGAAGAAACACGTGTCGGCTACTGAGCAGTTATTTGGGGATGACGAAGCTGCTGTGAAGGCACACTGGCTTGTTTTGTTGTCATTTGGATTCCAGCTTTTCAGTGGAAACGAACTTTTGAACGAAATTAATCACGACTATTTATTTGAACGAAAATAATCACGATTGGTGGAAACGAACTTTTGAACGAAAAAAATCACGACTATTTTTTTGAACGAAATTAATCGCGATTGGTTAAGAGTGACAGCAAAGAGAAAAATTCTCTCGATTTTGTGTAAGGGATACAAAAACAAAAATTCCACATAAAGATCGGTATTGGCGGGAATATTTCCAGGGGAGGGGGGAGGGCTAGAATGGCTTCAGAATGGACACGATTTTTTTTTGGAGAAGAAGGCAAAAATGGTTTCAGAAAGGACAATATTTTTTTCAACAAGGAAGGGCAATATTTTTTCCAGGAAGGGCAAAAATTGTTTTCGAATTGAGCAATATTTTTTTATGAGGGGGGAGTGAAAATATTTTCAGACTGGGCAATGTTTTTCGGGAGGGAAAGTAAAAAACAAATCAATGTTTTAAGATATAAATATTGTGGTCTGGTAGTTCATTAATAAGCGCAGATGCGAATATAGCCATCATACATATGTATATCATAACGTATTACAACTAGGGATGCCCCTCCCCCCCCTCCAAAAAAAAGGAAGAAGAAAAACAGAGAGATAAATTATTGGAGATATATATATATAAATGTTTTTCATATTAATATGGAATATGCCACAGAAGTCTGAGAGGAGCCTTCAGCAGAAAAACAACACAAGCATCCGTGCCTTACTCGGGTTTCGAACCCCGGTCCAAAAAACGTTAACAAAATATCAAGATTACATTTTATCATGGACCACAATCGGAAGACACATATTTGGGAAACCACTGGGAAGGCTCAGGCGGAAGACGCATGACATCCACTGTCCTTAGATGTCATGTTTTGTCACTGTCTCTTAGATGCCGCCACGGCAGGCAAAAGACTCGTATTTTGCTCTGATGAATTTGGTATCGTTGTCCGTAAGGATAAGGAAGAAAATTGGAAACTGAATTTCGCCGTTTGTCCACAGCCATGAAACAATTTTTTTACTTCAGTGCTCCCCCTCCTCCTTTGACAATGCTAGAAAGGGTAATGGTGGCAAAAAAAGGAGAAGAAAATGTTACACTCCAATGAAAATCTAGTCTCTTGACCCCCCCCCCCCCCCTTATTTTTTTTATAGATCAAGGCCTTCTTCAGTGAATTAAAAAGAAACATTCCTAGAAATATAATAGCATGCCTAGAATGTGCAGTTGCACAGTGAAACTATTTAAGTGTGCACCGATCATTTGAGAAGTTGAGTTGTTTTATCTCTGAGCGGGTGGCTCAGTCGGTAGAGCAGAAGGCTCGTAATCTGCAGTTCCCTGGTTCGAGTCCCAGCTGGGTGAGCGTTAAGATTTATCTCCGCAAAACCTCCCCGCCCTGTCCACGGTCAGTAGAGGACACCGCTGGACTTGGAAAGGCCGCCGTCCGTCGGATGGGACGTTAAGCCGTAGCTCCGTGTACGGGAGAGCCATACCCTGTGCAGGTTAAAGAACATATTGGATTGCCTTGACAGGAGGCCACTAAACAGCTGTTCAAGTGGGTCCCCAACCTTCTCTGAGTCTTCGAGGTCCTTGTGACCTGGCCATTTGGCCCATTGTGTGCAAAAAAAGTGCCGCTCAGAGGTAAAATAACAACCTTTGAGCGGCACTTTTTTGCACACAATGGGTTAAATGGCCAAGTCAGAAGTACTGAAGGGCTCGCAAGGGTTTGGGGGAGGATGTCCCCGCCCCCTTTTGAGAATTACGTATGATAAATTTCGAAGTATATTGTCTACTGGACATATTCAACTCTCTCCTAACAGCTGTCCAGTGGATCTCCTATCCTGACATTCTCTGAAACCCTGGGGTCCTTGTGACTTGGCCATTTAGCCCATTATGTGAACAAAAGTGTCATTCAGATGTAAAGCTACCCAACTCGAAAGTTATATGGATGATGATCTTTTTTCAATGCACGTGAAAACCACTGGGAAATTACAGTTTAATGCGTTTGCAATTCGAATAAGTATTTAATAACAACTTTAAATAACATATTTTAATACTTAGTAATCTAAACCCAAGTTTCTTTCAGCTGTCGGAAAGAAAACTGTTAAGATTTATGATTTGTAATATGCACAATTTTCTTTTATTTAAACGTAAAAACGTAAACGTGTGGTCCCAAATTGCTGAAGATTATCGCAGGTGATCCTGAATTTGCTAAAGATTATCGCACGTGGTCCTCAAATTGCTGAAGATTATCACATGTGGTCCGTAAGTTGCTAAAGATTATCGCATGTGATCCTCAAATTGCTGAAGATTATCATATGTGGTCCTTAAGTTGCTAACGATTGTCGCAGGTGGTTCTCAAATTGCTGAAGATTATCACATGTGGTCCTTAAGTTGCTAAAGATTATCGAATGTGATCCTCAAATTGCTGAAGATTATCGCATGCAGCACTCAAACCGTTGAAGATTGCAAGCGTAGGTTTTGAACACTCATAAGCTATCGTGTAATGCTCTCGAATTGCTGAAGGAATCGAATATTCTTCACGATGTACAATATATTCGTCATATATATATAGTGAAGAAATAATAGTATAATAAATAAGTGTGAAACATTTATTTCTCGAACTTTTGTAAGATATATGTGATATTCACGAACTACTAAAGATTATTGAAAGGGCTCTCTTTTGTAAGTTATTATTATATACGATGCTTTCGAACTGGCCATCTAACGTCTTTCTAGTGGATGTCCTTCTGCGAACACTTGAGGTCTCTCTGTTCTGGCAATTTAGCCCATTGTGTGGGTTGTTTTACCTCTGAGCGGCACTTTTTTGCACACCATGGGCTAAATGGCCAGGTCACATTGACCCCGAAGGCTCAGAGAAGGTTGGGGGAGGGGACCCACTGGAACAGCTGTTGGGAGACAGATGGTAGCCTCCCGTCAAGGCCATTCAGCGTGTTCTTTAACGTGCACAGGGTATGTCTCTCCCGCACACGGGGCCACGGCTTAACGTCCCATCCGACGGACGGTGGCCTTTCCAAGCCCATCGGTGTCCCCTACTGACCGTGGGCAGGGCGGGGAATTTTGCGGAGATAAATCTCAACGCTGACCCAGATGGGACTCGAACCTGGGAACTACAGATTACGAGCCTGGCGCGCTACCAACTGAGCCACCCTCGCCCCCCATTGTGTGGACAAACAGTTGTCTCTCAGAGGTGAAAACAATTCAGTTCTGGATCTCTGTGGTCATGTAGTTCTAATTTTGAGTAATTTAAATTAATTTTCTTATCGCTTTAGTCTAAGCAGTTATTGATACTATAAACACTATCTACTGCCCTACTACACAATTCCCATGTGCAGGTTAGCTCTACCTTTTGGATATCAAAGAACGCGCTAGATGGCCAGGACGGGGCCATTTTCCCATCTTGCGGAAAAAAATTCAGCTCAGTGGTAAAACAACCCAACCTTTTGTGAATCCATGGGATCTTTGTGCCTGGCCATTTACTCCGTGTGTGCAAAAAATGCTCAGCTCAGAAGTAAAACAAACCAACGTTCCTATGCAGTGGCGAAGTCATTTAAGTCAGTGGTTCTCAACCTTTTATGCTTCACGTATCCCCTGGAAATGTGTATGTAACTGGCGTACCCCTTGTATAGAGAGATAAAACTATAGTATAACAATGGTTATTTTTACTTTGTTACTAGACCTAGCGACTTTTGAGCTCTCACGGCGTACCCCAAAAAGTTTTACCGCGTACCCCACGTTGAGAACCCCTAATTTAAGTGGTTTTTACCTGTGAAGGGCACTTTTTTTTACACACAAAATCAGTTCGAAACTAGATCAGTTTAAATAGGAAAATGGCTCTATGATGGAGTTATAAGGTCGTTAGAGAAAATTTTTTTTGTAAACCCATCTTCAGTTTATTTGGATTCACCCCTGAGTGCTCAACTATACTCAGCGATAATGATTGTGACTGTTTTAACGGCGATGTGGAAAGTAAGAAAATATTGTGGAGTGCTGTGTCTCAAAGAAAACGAAATCTCTTAGCAATCGAAATCCAGAAACGAATTTTGCTGTTTCGGATATGAATCCTCACGTCGTTTGTTTGTTTTTTTTTAAATATGAATATCGCATTTTTATTACTTTCATAAAATGTGAGTTTTACCACTTTTATGTAAAATATAAGTATGATAAAAGGAAATAGTAATTGTTTAAAAATAAAGAACAAACTCATTGAATGGGAATTACTCAGAATTAGAACTGCATGACCACAGAGATCCGAAACTGATAGGACTGAATTGCTTTTGCTTCTGAGCTACAACTGTTTTACCATATAATGGGTTCAATGGTCCGGTCACAAAGACCCCAAGAGTTCGGAGAAGATTGGGAAAGGAAGCCCCTACAAAGATGATAAATGGGAAACCAATAGGTACAGTCGTTCAAAAAAGTATCCGAACACTACGGTTGATTACAGAAATCAGAAAAAATATCTGGCAACGATTTCTAAAAAAATCGTTGCCAGATATTTTTTCTGATTTCTGTAATCAACCATAGTGTTCGGATACTTTTTTGAGAGACTGTACAGAACGAAGTTCAGGTTCATTATAGCATTGTTTTTATAACTGGTTTCTGCATTCAGCAGGTTACAGTTCGCCACTTTTTCTATCGTACTTTAAAATACTTATATTGATAAAAACATTGGAAGAAAATTAAGATATTCAATAAAGTAATTTAAACGCGATGATTAACTTCAATAGCCTAAAACCTGTTCAAGTAGATGGACTTGAATATGTAATTATGATAAATATCATTCGAAGCTAAGATTTCATTTATTTCTTATCCTGAGTCCTCAAATCTTATCCATTCTTCTTGAGAACTTTTTCTCAGTCTTCAAATCTTATCATCCATCTCGAGGACTGATTTGGAGTCATCAAATCTTATTCTTCCACATTGAGGACTCATTTGTAGTCCTCAAATATTATCTATCTTGAAGACAGATTTCTTTGGCGTCCTCAAATCTTATCCTTCCATCTTAAGGCTCTTTGAGGGTCCTCAGATCATCTTTCCATTTTGAGGACTCATTTGGAGTTCTCAGTTCTTATCTACCTGTTTCTAGGACACGTTGAAAAGATGAAAAAGATGCCCAACACGTAGCTCGCGAGTCATATATGGCTCGTATACAATTCGAATTTGCTCGTGAAAATTATTTAAATTTTGCTCTTGTTTTAGTTCTATACGCCGAAGTTAAAAAGTATTAAATGTGAATTCTGTCGTTTCGAAGTTCCATTTCTGGAGTGATATTTTTTGGAATGCAAATATTAGTTAATATGTTAACTAATATTTGCATTCCTTCGTTCCGTACCTATTGGTTTCCCATTTATCTTCTTTCTAGGGGCTTCCTTTCCCAATCTTCTTCGAACTCTTGGGGTCTTTGTGACCGGGCCATTGAACACATTATGTGGTAAAACAGTTGTAGCTCAGAAGCAAAAGCAATTCAGTCCTATCAGTTTCGAATCTGTGGTCATGCAGTTCTAATTCTGAGTAATTCCTATTCAATGAGTTTGTTCTTTATTTTTAAACAATTACTATTTCCTTTTATTATACTTATATTTTACATCGCGTTTAAACCACTTATTTATATTAGGAGCTTAATAAATAATTCTTGTATTAAAATATAAATAGTTCCTTTAAAAATATTTAATAAGAAGCACTTTAGTAATATCTTGGCTATCACATGCAATTTCATATTTTTTTTTATAAACAGGTATTTAAACTAGGTGACTGGCGAAAAATCTTCAGTGGTCAAAGTAACTCGCGGTAAATCACTTGTTGGACACCACCGGTACAAGGAGTGACGCTTAATATAATTTGAGAAGGATAAATCTCGAATTCCTTAACTACCTGGGGGCGGGGGGGGGGCTCAGTCGGTAGCGCGCCAGGTTCGTAATCTGTAGTTCCCAGGTTCGAGTCCCAGCTGGGTCAGCGTTGAGATTTATCTCCGCAAAATTCCCCGCCCTGCCCACGGTCAGTAGGGGACACCGATGGGCTTGGAAAAGCCGTGGCTCCGTGTGCGGGAGAGCCATACCCTGTGCACGTTAAAGAACACGCTGGATGGCCTTGACGGGAGGCTACCATCTGTCTCTCAACAGCTGTTACAGTGGGTCCCCTCCCGCAACCTTCTCTGAGCCTTCGGGGTCCATGTGACCTGGCCATTTAGCCCATGGTGTGCAAAAAAGTGCCGCTCAGAGGTAAAACAACCCAACAACCCTTAATTACCTGAAACTTCCTGATGATAATAATAACACTATTAAGAGCATCCCATATGATGTCCATCGAATGCCCATTAACAGACATTCCATCAGTTGAACTAATGGAAGTAAACAAAGCCATTCCTTCTCTTCCATTGTCTTTCCTCTGACCGCCTTCTGTCTCTTTCAGCATCCTTACCACCAAGTCACCTGCTGACTTCTTACTCCTTTTCCAGCGTCTGCTGTATTTCTGAGGTCTCGTTCTTCTCCCCCCTTCCTTCTCCTCCTCCCGCCATCCCCCAGCTTCTCCTCGTTCTCAGCCAGCCGCAAGGCACATCCACAGAGATTGATGAGAGACCGATCACACACCCCAAACTAAGGGGATGATTACAGAGCGTTGGGCTGCTAATCAGAGTTCGTGATTACTGACTGCCACTGAATACTCGGTCATCTCGTATTCTGTTCGTCGGACCCGTGTGCCAAGCGCCTCGAGGACATTGTGCCTAAGCAAAACCCCCCTATTCGGAAGATGCTGCGATAGTGGAGCAAGACCTTGGGTATTAGAAGGAACGAGATGTAATGCCGTTGTTAATCGAAATGTTATAAATGAGTATCTCTCTCCTCTTATGTGGTTCTTCATCTCTTTCCGAGTTTTTTTTTTTTCATCACTGAGAAAAAAACAACAAGCTTTCTTGAAACAAAACCCGTTTATACAACCTTGTCTTCGAGAAATTTACGATTATTTTTTTTTCTGGAAATGGCTTGTTATTAAAATGAGAGAAGGGTATGTATTTCCGAGGTCGAATTCAGATAATTTATGTTATTCACGTGAAAGAAGGATATAGAAATAATCAAAATAGTGCTCTAAATCAATTTTGAATGCGATTTTTTTAGTTACGGACATCTTTCGTATTATGCAAAAGAAAAAATACACCTTGTAACTCATTTATTAGTTTTTAATTGTTGGGTTGTTTTACTTCTGAGTGACCTTTTTTGCACAAAGTAGGCTAAATGGCAAGGTCACAAGGACCCCGAAGGCTTGGAGAAGGGGACCCACTGGACAGCTGTTGGGAGACAGATGGTAGCCTTCCGTCAAGACCATCCAGCGCGTTCTTTATCGTACACAGGGTATGGCTCTCCCGCACAAGGGGCCACGGCTTAACGTCCCACGGTGACCTTTCCAAGCCCATCGGTGTCCCCTACTGATAGTTGGCAGGACGGGAAGTTTTGCTGATATTAGCTTTTAATAGATTAATTTTCGTTCCAGTTATCCCGGTATAAAAGAACGGAAAATTTAGAACATTTCACTATCGGTTGGGTTGTTTTACCTATGAGTGACCCTTTTCTGCACACAGTTGCTAAACGGCCAAGTTACAAGAACCCCAAAGAGTCATAGGAAGGTTGGGAAATGACCCAGTTGTCATTTGTTAGGAAACAGAAGAAATCCTTCTGTCAGAGCTATCTAACGTGTATTTTAAGTTGCACAGATTATGGCTTTTCTGTACATGAACCACGGCTTAAAGGCCAATCCAATGGACGGCAGCATTTCCGTACCCACCGGTGTCCCCTTTCTCATCGAGAAGAAGATGAGTGTTAGAGGAGATAATCTCAATGCTGGTACAGTTGGGACTCGAACCTGGGAACTACATAATTATGAGCGTGGCGCGCTATAATTACTTTACGGATCAAACATTTATTGAAAAGACGCGACTTATTATGCTCTCGTTTATTCACCTGTGAACTTGTCTTTGTTTTATGTATTTGTTTATATGTATATATTTGGGTGAAATAAACATTTTTTGCAATTCACATCATTTCAGTTTCATTCGCAAAGAATGGAAGTGCACGTGATTTTTACACCAATTCAAAAAAAAGTAATGAATTCTGGCCTGAGAAATGCCATTAAAAATAAAGAAATTATTCTTCAAGAAGCTCCTTGATACAGAAGTCTATCAGTTTAATATGGCATAGAAAATATCTTAGTAAGGCGATACCTCAACAAAAGGAGAGCACAAGAAAGAAACCATTCATGCCGTCCTTATCCGGGACTCGAACCCGGGTATCTTTGATCAGTAGTTAAGCACGGTAGCCACTCGGCCCCAGGATTAATTTTAGGAAAAGGACAAAAAAATGCAAACGACTCAAAATGAATTGATTAAAAAAAATAAACAGAAAAACCTACACAGAAAATAACTAAAAATCATCAAATAAATGAAAAATAAAGAAATATAAAAGAAATGTGGAAATTTAGAAAATAGAAATGTGGCTCGTGAAATGACCATAAAAAAATAAGAAAACAATATGTTCTGCGAAAAGACCAAATGTTTAAAAAAATAGCAAGCTAAATAACTTGAAATTAAAAAAAACTGTAGCATGGAATTACTTGAAGTAAGAAAAAATATCAAACAAAATGACCTAAAATTAAAAAAAAGGGTCAGCAAAATGGCTCGAAATTTAAACGTGAAAAAAAAAAACAACTGATAACGAGACGACCCGAAATAAAAAAAGAAGTCAGCAAAATGACAAAAAGTAAATAAATTGGCCAAAAAAAAAATGACTCAAAATTTGAAAAATGAAATAATATAGATCTCTTAGTGTAATTTTAATTTAGTATTATTTCTATCTTAAAATTTAGTTCGTAAAAATTTATCTTGCAAAACATAAAGAATTTTTTTTTTAAAGGAGGATTTGACTGAATATTACATATACTTCAATCATCTTACGTAACGTTTCTAGACTTCTCGTAATTTAAAAAAACAAATGTTCTCCCCCCCCCCTTTTTTTTCTAAGAAAAATATTCATTTCTTTTTTTTGTAACGAATTCCGAAGATAAAATATACCATTAAGTCTCTTATAAAGAGTAATGTAAGCAAAATCAGGTCGAGGGAAAACATATTTATGTGTACCTCTCTTCTAGTTTTTTTAAACAGAAAGTTCGGTTTCTTTCTGAACAGCATACATTACAGCACTGCTTTAAAGCAAAGTTATTACAGTATGGGAAGGGTAACTAAATGGAAATAAGTACGGAACAAGAAGCAGATGCAAATAATTATTTCACTCTAAGGCATGTAGATAGTAATAGTTCTAAAAGCAGAGCCAATCCAACTACACTTTTATCTAAGAATTTGCTGCATTGGAAGTAGTTTCACCTTTACGTGTATAATGCAGGTAAAAAAAAATGAAAGAAAAGGTAAAACAACAACTAATAAACACTTCATGAAAAACAGAATATTCATGTTTTCCTAAAACCTTCGAAGTCTGCTACAACTGTTTACTCTGAAGTGTTTGCATAATTGTAACAGGGCTACCTAAAGAATTATCGCCACACACACACGCGCGCCTTTGCATCAGTTCTTTTAGAAGAGTTTTTTTCCCCTCATATTTGCGTATTAATAAGTCATTTTAGTTCTTAGCGAACTACGCAGCAAAACTTTATTGCTATGTTAATAAATCGGAGGCCTAAATTAACATTTCCTTTTTCCTGAAGAGAGCTAGCACTAACGGTTAGTAAATGAACCAGTAATGTACATTCATATTACACAGAGGAAATCTTCGTAGTAAATGCGCAAAACAGATAGCGCTTACTTATGTTTTAATTTAGGCACGAAACCGACTCCTGATTTATGTAAAAACCGCTCACTCGCCCCTCGAGTGCTTTATTATGTTAAAACATCATCCCCGGTTTTGCGTCGAAAAACATTCACATTTAAGGGAATAATAAAAAGTGTGCTGACGCGAGCTTTGCGCTACACTTAGAGAGCCGTGAAACCTGTGAAAATGGGACTTTAAGTGATTTAGATTAAAGGTGAACAGAAGTAGAAAGTTACTGTATTTAGCCGACAAATTCAGTGATGGAGAGTTTGGAGTTAGATTTACAAAAGAATGGAGATGAGAGAGTGTGTGTGTGGATACTCATGAGAGGTAAGGAACTTTCCCAAAAGAAGTTCATTAAATGCGTAAGGAAGATAAAATTATTAGAGGTAAAAAAAAATGAGGGAAAAAGTGTGTTTGTAGATTAATTATCTCTGTTTATACTTTGAGTATTTTAATTTTTTATGAATATGGATGCGATGTAGCATGAAGAGCTGATCCCTAATGCGCGTACAGATATGCATTGAGGTGTATATCGGTGGATGTATGTACTCTTTGCCTTTTTGAATTTGCTACAAGCATGTTTCATTAAATTTTGGATTTGTATTTATAAGATTCTCACCCAGTATTTTTTAAGGTTTTTTTTTTGAGGGATGGAAATCAGCACGGAAGCGACATATGATTTTTTTTTTTTAATTCAGTGGTTTAAATTGTAGGTGAATTTGGAGTTGGGACAATATTGTGACAAAATTACAACTCTGGTGAATTTCAATTTTTGTTAGGTTGTCTTAAAACTTACATAAGATGGAAAAAGCGCTATCTATAATGATCGGATTATTTTACAAAATGACTGGAATAATACTATACTTTTGTTCTTTCTTTTGTTTTTGATAGAAATATCGCATAATAAAACCTAAACTAGCTAAAAACAATAAGCTACTACTAGCTACAAACTAAATAAAACACTAAGCTACTACTAGCTATAACCAATAAACTACAACTAGCTAAACTAGCTACTACTAGCTATAACAATAAGCTATAACCAATAAACTACAACTAAATAAAATAATAAGCTACAACTAGCTAACAACTAACTGAAAACAATAAGTTACATCTAGCTATAACTAACTAAAACAATATGATACAGCTAGCTAACAATTAAATAAAAACGCCAATTACAACTAGCTAGCATCTAACTAAAAACTATAGGCTACAACTAGATCATTATTAAAAGAATTTCAACATTTGCTGGTTCCATTAGCATGAACGCTGAACTATCAAAAAAAAAAGTTTTTCGGAAGCAGGAAAAAAAAGAAGTTCTAGATCATATTTCCAAAATGGCAGCCATTGTGAAGAAATTGATTATTATCTCACGATTTATGGTGGTGATGATAATTTGTACTTGATCAGTACTAGTCAACCTTAATTTATATGTGTCCTCTCCTATCAACCAAGTCTACTTTGTGTCAAGTACCTATTAATTCAACAATTTTGATTTGCCTTTTATAACGAAGGTACAATACTCACTAGATAGAGTTAGAACTCGGGTTTTGTCGGGCTGTGCACGAGCGCAAGCTCAAAATCGCACGGACAACTTCGGGCTCGGTCTCAGAATAATTTAAAATCAAATGTGTCTTGTAATTCTGAAAAAGATGAATAAAAGTATTTTGTAATTACAATTCCAACCAGTCTTTAGTAAATGCAAATAAGTACCATGTGGTTTACTAAGTATTTAATCGCTATTAAGCTGTCTAAGTAAGAGGATGAAGATGGGTGTATAAGAAAAATTGTCATGAGCTGGGTGGGATCTGAACTCACGACCTCCCGATGATACGTCAGGTGCAATGAGCTACCCACCAGCTGATTAATCTCTACTGCTGATGTTATGCTATATACTATCAGCAGTAGCCATACCAATCACTGTCTTTTATTTTAAGTGCATCTGGGGACTCAAAAAACATTCTAACTTGAGTTATTTTTATGAGCAAATTAAATCTGCGTCTTATCTGGTAAGATCACTAGTACCTTGTATTTAGACAAATGAATCCACAGCTCATCATAGATTTACTAACTATTCAATCATTATAAAACTGTTGTTTAAGTAACAGGACGAAGATGGTGCAGATGAAAAAATGTCTTGAGCAGAGTTGGGTTGTTTTACCTCTGAGCGGCACTTTTTTGCACACCATGGGCTAAATGGCGAGGTCACATGGACCCCGAAGGCTCAGAGAAGGTTGGGGGAAGGGACCCACTGGAACAGCTGTTGGGAGACAGATGGTAGCCTCCCGTCAAAGCCATCCAGCGTGTTCTTTAACGTGCATAGAGTATGACTCTCCCGCATACGGGGGGCCACGGCTTAACGTCCCATCCAATGGACGGCGGCCTTTTCAAGCCCATCGGTGTTCCCTACTGACCGTGGGCAGGGTGGGAAGTTTTGCGGAGATAAATCTCAACGCTGACCCAGCTGGGACTCGAACCTGGGAACTACAGATTACGAGCCTGGCGCGCTACCGACAAACAAGATAGAAAAGATCAAACGTCATAAACAAACTGCTCAGTTAAGCAAGGAAAGAAAGATGGAACGAGGAGCACGTAGCTCGTCCAGATTGCAGATAGAAATAAATAATTCTTCAAACTTTAGCAACAGCGGTTAAGTACAAGGAAAATCTAAAATCTTTCTAATACATAAAAAAAATACATTTGACGTAATCGAGCTAAGAGCACAATAACTAAAATGTTGTATCCTTAATAGTACCATAAGGATGTTTAACACAGCATTAGATAAGTGTTGGTGTTTGTAAAGTTAAACTTCAAGCTGTAGATTCAGTTTTTCACTTGATAATACCAATTTAGTGATTTACACTACTATGCAATTTTAAATTAACTCTGTAAAACATGTGAATGATTTTTGTTTTGTATAATGCTGTTGCCGTCCCATGGCCGAGTGGTTAGCGCGCTTGGCTACTGACCTAAGGGACCTGGGTTCGAGCCCCGGGTAAGGCATGGATGTATGTGTCGTTTTTCTGCTGAGGTCCTGCCATCCTCTCAGATCTTCTACTGTGGCATATAAACTGACAGGCTCCTGTCAGACCTCTGTGGCAAGCAGCTGCTTGAGGGGGTATTTATTTATTTATAATACTGTTAAATTGTAGAATAGCGTATTGTATATTATTGTTTTTTTTTTCTCACTGACCTTGCAAATAATGAAATGTGTGTGATGAGGAAAAATTGTAAATTATTTTTCTGTGTTTTTTGGTATGATTATTTCGATTTCTTTCTGTTAAGATTCATAATATCGTGGTATGTTTGGGAAATACGAATGGGTGAATTGTTACCAATACTTTTTCCAGTGGTGTACCAAGAATTTTACGATAAGAGTGTTGGTGGATTGTGTGTGTGTGATAGTTTGAGTTTAATGAGTAATTTTGAGGTGTTTAAGCCAATGATTTTCTATGACTGTTTTAGAAAATATATTACTGAAGCCCTCAAGCGTGTAAGGGGTTATATGAATCCTAACCCCCCTGAGTATACCACTGACCTTTTCGGTAATAATAAAATATTTTAGAACTGAAAATACTATTTTGAGGGACTTAGTTCTGGAATAGAGAAGGAAACTGAATACCTTTTTGTATGAAAACCGAGTTTTTTTATAGGAAAATTGAGCTCAGTTCTGAATGAAGATGGATGTATAAGAAAAACTGTCATGAGGAAATGGGGAAAAGATGTATGTATGGGGAAAAGAGTCCCTTGTGTAGAGAAACTGAGTTCATTTTATAGGAAAAAGGAATCCCTTGCGTAGGAAACAGAGTGTCTTGTATAAGAAAACTGAGTTCCTTGTGCAAGAGAGTCGAGTCCCCTGCATGGGCGCCGTCCGTTGGATGGGACGTTAAGCCGTGGCCACATGTGCGGGAGAGCCATACCCTGTGCACGTTAAAAAACACGCTGGATGGCCTTGACGGGAGGCTACCATCTGTCTCCCAACAGCTGTTACAGTGGGTCCCCTCCCCCAACATTCTCTGAGCCTTCGGGGTCATTGTGACCTGGACATTTAGCTCATTGTGTCCCAACCCAATCTCAGGGAGTTGCTTACCAAGGAGGTTTGGCACATGTTAAAATATGAATATCTTTGCATCGTATTTTAAATGTAAAAAAGTAGGAGGCTTTCTATTTTAGTTTGCGTGATAAAATTTTCTTCTCTACACCCTACCCCTTCTCCCTCTGTTGACATCACTGGCTTGAAAGTGTCGAAATATATCGATGCCTCGACTGCAGAGAGGCAGAATATATTTTCGTTTATAAAAATAAAAGAATTAAAAACACTTTTATCTAATAAGCTGAAAATAGAAACATTCGTTGTAGGTCGTCAAATGTCTTTAGATCCCACAAAATTTCACAAATTTTATATTCAGAAGCTAAAGAACCATCTGATCTTCGTTCTCTCGAGAGAAAATGGATAATTGACATCAACTCCACTGTTGGAAACACAAGTCAGCGAAAACAACCAACAGAAAAATGTAATTTATATATTTTTTGGCATATCAACTGTATAACAGTCACATCGATGAAAAACGAGGAAACTTATTACATTTAACTTTCCTTTGCATTTAATCTCTCGTTTCGCACCATCTCCTTCGCGAACCTTGTTTGCCAAACCCGCTTCAAATCTTTCTCTCCCATCAGAGATCCACTCCAAACTTCAGCAAACATCAGCCTCCACGCGCCTGAGATCCACTTTTTTTTATTGTCCTCTAATTCTTTACTCCGTCATGAAGTGGATAATCGAAAACTACATTGAGCAATTAGCAACGAGGTGTTAGAGCAAGACTGGGCAACAGCTAACAGGATTATGCGTCGCGTAAGAAGAAGGGACTGTCGCCGGCCAACCTGCTAATAAAGCCACATCTAGTTCTAAACATTTCTTCTTTTCTCGTGTGTGGGGAGTAGAAGCTGGTAATTCCCCCCTTTATTGTTCGCCGTCTCTATTCGCGTTGTTCCTAATCAAATATTCGGCTCAAGAAGCAAATTTAATCTTGTAGGTCTGCTGTGGAGAATTAGATGAGCCCGGTTTGGGGGGATAATTACACTTGGGATTGTAGATTTTGGTCTGCGCTCTTGTAAAAGTTGCTCTTGCTGCTACTGTGCCCCCTCTCTGTAAACGAGCTAGGCCTTGATGTCGACACGAGCAGATTAAGAAATAACGCGAATTGCGATCTTTAAGTATTTTTTTATAAGGGTGTTTTTTTTTAAGATACCTGGATGTGGGGTAGGAGATAATATCTTCTTTTGCAATCATTGGCCATTTTGTTGGGAAAAATTCAGAAATTCAAGAATGCAGTAATGCGACCGATTTAGGAATGATCGACCGAAAAACAACAACAACAACAAAAGACGGTATTCTTCCATGAGGATATTTGGAGAACCCGAGAACAGTTAGTTTTCATTAAATAGATTCTGAGAGAACAAATGAATTATTTTTTAAAAGATGATTGATGCAATTTTGAGTCGTAAAACTACGATGAAATGAATTTTTGTTTTTCTTAGAATTCGAAAGAGAATGATATGAATATTAATGAGATAACAAAACGATTAATAAAAATATAAGTACGTATATAACAATTCTAGATACAAGTAAATAGTGTTTGTTAAATACAGAAAACTGATGATGTATTTTCATGGTGTCAAAAGCAACAGCATGACGATCAAGTAAACCTATTTTCATAAATCATTTACTCCATAGATGTGGTTTGAAATATATTTATACCTATGTTTGAAATATGCTTTGTTCCCAGACTTCATGTTTTACCATTAAAAGAGATTAAACAAATATATTTAGGAATTTTATAATAATATAATATTTTAATAGAGATAGGTTTACCGATGCCTTCAGCACTACAAATGAAGAGAATTAACCTAAAGTTTAATCTTAAAATTTCCCCTCAAGCAGCTGCTTGCCACAGAGGTCTGACAGGAACCTATCAGTTTACACGCCACAGAGAAGATCAGTGAGGAAGGAGAGACCTCAGCAGAAAAAACAACACAAACATCCATGTCTTATTCGGGCTCGAACCCAGGTCCCTTTGATCGGTAGTCAAGCATGCTAACCACTCGGGGACCAGGATAGCTAAGCTTATTATATATATATATTATAATATTATACATATATATAATAGTCAACTGTTAGGGACTATCCTGCAAGAGTCTCTTCCCATCAGCACCTTACTTTTCTTCGGATCAGTCGCATCACTTGTTTCCTCACTCCCCCCCCCCCTCTATTTTTTCCTAGATCCCGGCCTGATATGTATATTGCTATAATCAAGAAATTAAAACCTCTTTGTAATTAGTAATTCAAGTAAAATTGCATTCATTTGTAATCACCCACATGCCATATTTTTATGAGTACATCTTGATGAAAGCAATTAAAGAGAATGTAATGGAAAATAGGAAATGGAATTGACTGATGGTTAGGATTATTTGTCTGGGTATGAACTTGGCCAAAGTTCAAATCCCGAAATAAATGTGGATGTTGTTTAGTTTTATTACTATTCCTTCCCTTTTAAGAAAGGAGACAACGATGGGCTGCGAAAAGCCGTCATCCATCGTATGAGACCTAAAAACCATGGCAGCATGTGCAGAAGAGTCAACTCGGTGGACGTTCGGATGAGACTTAAAAACCATGGCAGCATGTGCAGAAAAGTCAACCCGGTGGACGTTCGTATCAGACCTAAAAACCATGGCAGCATGTGCAGAAGAGTCAACTCGGTGGACGTTCGGATGAGACTTAAAAACCATGGCAGCATGTGCAGAAAAGTCAACCCGGTGGACGTTCGGATGAGACCTAAAAACCATGGCAGCATGTGCAGAAGAGTCAACTCGGTGGACGTTCGGATGAGACCTAAAAACCATAGCAGCATGTGCAGGAGAGCCAACTCGGTGGACGTTCGGATGAGACCTAAAAACTATAGCAGCATGTGCAGGAGAGCCAACTCGGTGGACGTTAAAGAACACGCTGAATGGTGACTGGAGATTGCCGTCTGTCTCTGGGGTGGTGGCTAGCTTTGCCAGTAGCTAGCCAGGCTCGCAATTTGCTAGTTCCCAGGTTCGAGTTCCATCTGTACTGATATTTATGTCATCTAACTTGCCTATGGTCAGAAAGGGGTACTGATGGGTTTAAAAAGGCCGTTGTCTGTCGGAAGGGATGCTAAACCGTAAGACTGTGTACAGGAGAGCCACTCACACTGCGCATGTTAAAGAACACGCTAGATAGCCTTAACTGGAGGCTTACATCAATCTCCTATCCACTGGTTTCCCTTCCCCCAACCTTTTCTGAGCCTTTGGGGCCTTGTGACCTGGCCGTTTGGCTCGTTGTGTGCAACGGGGTAAATGGGGTGCAGAGATACTTTCAGAGGAAAAAAAAACAACCAGTTCCATTTGTCTCTTAACATATGTTCAGTGGATTCCTTCTGCAACCTTCCCTGAATCCTTGGGGTTCTTGTAACCTGACAATTTGGCCTAAAAACCATGTGCAAAAAATCGCCTCGCAGAAGAAAAATTTAATTTTCGTGAATAAAACATCGTTTTTTCGATTGAGATGACTACATATAAGATCATTTAGTCAGATTATAAAACCTGGAAGAGGATACATTTCTGGAAACACTTAAATTTCAGATTCTAAAGGCTCATCTCTAGTATTATTTAGCCCAGGCAATGTACATCCTAATGGCTGGAAAGTGAATACAGATTCTTAAAGACGAAAAATGATCGATGAATAATAATAATACTAGGCAATAAAAAAAAAGTGGATACCAATATTTTAAGAACGCAGAAATTTAATAGGAATATTTCAGCTTGATAGAGAAATAAGTGGGAGAACATTACGATGAATTAAAAATGAATACGGGTTCTTAAAGAAGATGGAAAGATAAATAACTCGTGCCTGGTCGTAATTAATTATTCTGCGCAAGAAACAAATTTAATCTTGTAGGTTTGCTGTGAAGAATTAAATGAACGCCGCTTTGCGGGTAATTATGCTCTGGGTTTCAGATTTCGTTGTGCTCTGTAGAGGCTCTGCCTTGTCATAATAATGAGTCTGTGCTTCTCTTCTTATAGGAGGCGGTTCATCCGGGTTTAATGCATTTTTGTAGTATTAAGGCATTCATTTTCTTTCGTAAGGTGTCTCTCACTCTCTCTTCTTTCTTGAGATGACTGTTGATTACATGTCGCTCTAGGAATTAAAACAGAATTCTTAATATTCGCCTTGAGTATGATTAAATATCACGCTTACTACACAGCTCTACCAAAATTAGAGAATTTCTGTGTTATGTCAGTGGGATAATAACTTCGAAAATATGCATTTAATTCAACATGTGACTTATGATAAATTGAAGATTATCAGTTTCAATCTAGATTTTCAGCAGTATTCATTAAAGAGTTATGAAAGCTGGAATGTTTCACAATAGTAATGCTTCATATGAATTTACCTCAGAAGTTAATTTAATCTTAAATGAAAAATAATGTTTCAAATCATGTAATGAAATAAATGATAATTTTAGAAATTAGGTTGGGTTGTTTTACTTCTGAGCGGCACTTTTTTGCACACCATGGGCTAAATGGCCAGGTCACATGGACCCCGAAGGCTCAGAGAAGGTTAGGGGAGGGGACCCACTGGAACAGCTGTTGGGAGACAGATGGTAGCCTCCCGTCAAGGCCATCCAGCGTGTTCTTTAACGTGCACAGGGTATGGCTCTCCCGCACACAGGGGAAATGGTTTAACATCCCATCCGACAGACAACGGCCTTTCCAAGCCCATCGGTGTCCCCTACTGACCGTGAGCAGGGCGGGGAATTTTGCGGAGATAAATCTCAACGCTGACCCAGCTGGGACTCGAACCTGGGAACTACAGATTACGAGCCTGGCGCGCTACCGACTGAGCCACCCCCGCCCCACCGCTCAGAGGTAAAACAACCCAACCCACAGCCCCGAGTTCTTTGGACCTAGTCATTGAACTCATGTCGCTCAGCGTTAAACCAATCCTACAACGAATTTTTGAACCTAGTTTTAAAGTTACTTATATAGCAATTTTATGCATCTTGTTACATTTTATGTTAGCCGTATCTGATTTATTATTGTGTCGTTCAGTTGCATTTCATAACCATGTAAGCAGACAATTGCAACTCAGTTGGTAAATTCTTGATGTATTATTGCAGGTAAAAGCTTTTCCTTAACAATCACAGTGAGCACGAGTCCACCTCAAGTAGCCACTTATGTGAAAGCCATCAAAGTCACAGTCGATGGACCCAGAGAACCCAGAAGTAAGACAAGTAAGAGACTCCTTCACGGTGTCGTTTTTTATATATAACTATTGTGTAGTGCTTGTTATTTAACTCTTGAAAACATTAAAACCAAAACTGTACAAATTGCATTTATGATCTACAGTGTAGACCCCAAATATGTGTAATCCTTATGATATTTCTATTCCTAGATTTTTTCGGGGTTTGTTGTGTCTTCAGAATAATCCTTTTAATAAAGTAAAAGAGAAAGGAGGATAGATCGTTTTGTAAAACAATTTGTTTGTAAATTAATGTGAAGGACGATGATTGAGAATTGTTATTAGTTACGTTAATTTCAACCTTGGTCGGAGATAATGACAGTCTTAATTCTGTTTTTAATTAAAGTGATTTCAAAAAATAAAATAAATACCCCCTCAAGCAGCTGCTTGCCACAGAGGTCTGACAGGAGCCTGTCAGTTTATATGCCACAGTAAAAGATCTGAGAGGATGGCAGGACCTCAGCAGAAAACAACACGAACATCCATGCCTTACCCGGGGCTCGAACCCAGGTCCCGTAGATCTGTAGCCAAGCGCGCTAACCACTCGGGTAGCTGTATCTTTATTCCATGTCGATAAAAATTGTTTACAGAGGAGAAAGAACCCTCAAAATTGTTCGTAGCCCAACGGGTGATTAACTGTAATGATTTAATATTGATAAAACTTGCTTCAATATTTGTTTTTCATTTAATTTAATATCAATTAGGAGAGGGAAACTTTAAAAAAAGAGAGCCAATGGAACTTTTCAAAATTATTTTTTTGGCATTTTTGAACTTTGTAATGTTGCAGATTCGATGCTCGTGGGAAGAAGATTAGCTCAGTCTTTAGGGCGCCAGGCTTGTAATATGATATCCAAAGATTACGCTACCAACTGTGGCAGCATTGAGAGCTCCCTCAAGCAGCTTCTTGCCACAGAAGTCTGACAGGAGACTGTCAATTTAATACGCCTTAGTAGAAGGTCTGTGAGGATGGCGGGACCTCAGCAGAAAAACTGTACACACATCCATGCCTTACCCAGGGCTCGAACCCAGGTCCCGTAGATCAGTAGCCAAGCGTGCTAACCACTCGGCCACGGGACGGCATATTTATTTATTTATTTTTTATCCTTCACCCTACCTAGAGAGGAAAAGGTCACAGAAGGACTTGGAAAGATCACCGTTTCTCGGATGGGACGTTAAACCGTGGTCTCGTGTCCAAGGGAGACATACCCTATGCACGTTAAAGAGCACGCTGAATATCCTTGAAGGGAGTCTTCCGTCTGTGTCCTAACAGCTGTCCAGCGAGACCGTTTCTTTACCCAGTTCTGATCCCTTGGGGTCCTTGTGACCTGGCCATTTGGCGTATTGTGAGCAAACAAAAAGTGTCTTTCAGAGATTACCGAAAGGAGCAATGGGATCACTGCTACTACATCCGAAGAACGGCTTCTATAAGTTACAAGCCCATCAGAATCATTTAGGACTGGTGGAAAAAATATCAATGCAGGCTCAGTGGGACTCGAACTTTGGAACATTAAATTATGAGCCTAACTGGCTAGCGACCGAGCCAACTCTGGTTGCTATGAATAAATTATATTGGACCAGGGCCGAATCTAGGGTGAGGGGAAAGGATCTCTTGAGAAGGGTAGTAAGAGTAATAGATGTCAGAAATTATTAAATTTGTGCATATTTCACGCATTTTTTGTGAAATTTTTAAAGCCTTTAAAACGAAGGGGAAAATGCCACACTGCAATGCTGCTGCCCTCACCTTTTTTTCGTCTCGATTGCCTCGCCTGCTCTCCCGTCATTTTTTTCTAGATACGGTTTTGTATCGGACACACATTATAAATCATTATATATCGGACACACATTATAAATCATTACATATTGGACACACATTATAAATCGATCACACATTATAAATCATTATATATCGGACACACATTATAAATCGGTCACACATTATAAATCATCATATATCGGACACACATTATAAAACGATCACACATTATAAATCATCATATATCGGACACACATTATAAATCGGTCACACATTATAAATCATTATATATCGGACACACATTATAAAATGATCACAAATTATAAATCATTATATATCGGACACACATTATAAATCGGTCACACATTATAAATCATCATATATCGGACACATATTATAAATCGATCACACATTATAAATCATCATATATCGGACACACATTATAAATCGGTCACACATTATAAATCATTATATATCGGACACATATTATAAATCGATCACACATTATAAATCATTATATATCGGACACACATTATAAATCGGTCACACATTATAAATCATTATATATCAGACACACATTATAAATCGGTCACACATTATAAATCTTTATATATCGGACACATATTATAAATCGATCACACATTATAAATCATTATATATCGGACACACATTATAAATCGGTCACACATTATAAATCATTATATATCAGACACACATTATAAATCGGTCACACATTATAAATCTTTATATATCGGACACATATTATAAATCGATCACACATTATAAATCATTATATATCGGACACATTATAAATCGATCACAACCTAACCTTAATTCCTAGCCTTAACTGGCATAGTGGTTAGGCAGCTAGCGACTGTTCCAGCAAGGCAAACTTTGTGTGTTGTGTCAGCCCTAACTAAGGCAGTGGTCAGCAGTGACTTCTGTCGTAGTAGGGCATGTCCTTGTATGAGAGTAGTAGGGCATGTCCTTGTATTTATAATGTGTGTATGTTCACACATTATAAATGTGTCGTGCACACATTTATAATGTGTGAAAGCTAGGATTCTTCTCTGTCCTATATGTTGCAAAAAAAAATATAAATTTATATTTGCAACATATAGGACAACATATATCGGACACATATTATAAATCGATCACACATTATAAATCGGACACATATTAAATCGAAAGAAATGAGGGGAAAAAAATAATAAATCTCTCGTTGACTTTACTCTTTCAATTCAAACATGAAAAAAAAAACGCGTTTTGATTTTCTTTAGAGTTTTGATAGCTCCATCTAACAGACGAAACCAATAGTCCATCTGTTTCCTCTTTTTTTTTTGTCACATATGAAAGAAAAACATATTTTTTTAAAAAACAAGTAGACGAATGATCCACTTGTTTCTTTGCTCATAATCTCTTAGTTCTTTCCTTCAACTTTCACGTCCAACATCGTCCTTAAACTTCCACCACACACCCACACAGAGAGAGAGAAGAAAGCACGTCGGCTCTGCCCGCTAACTCGACAAGTCTACCTCATCCTTTCTGAAATCTCATCTGTGTGCGGCAGCGTCGTTCTGAGCAATCATGCCAGCCAGTTTCGTCTTCGCCGCGAGCGATTGCTTACCCTGCTTTTGCACCGTCTCTCCTCTTCCTGCTCCTCCTCTTCCTTCTCTTTTACCCATCTCTCTCTTAGCCAACGAACAATAAATTCGGTCTCAACGCACCTGTGGTGGTTTTGTGGCTGCCAGCGTGCTTCTCTTGCGCGCGTCACGTTCGCATGCAAATTGGATTGTAGCCCGGATTTCAGCGAGACGGACACTTCGGAGCGAGCACGAAGCCGACACAGAACCGAAGGCCGAAATAAAGAGATAAGTGGGTTTCCTACCGCAGCATAACTCACTTAGAATTGCATAAAACTTGCCCCGTAACATGCCGCTGCGAAATTAGAGCTGACAGCCTTGCCTGCGTGAACAGAGTATGTGTTATACCGATACGGACTTGGCATAAGCCTATCAGACAACTTCCAATATGGGATGCACTGAGAATACATATACGATCAAGATTTTTTTTTTAAGTTTCTCGCTCTGTTCAACTGAATTCTCTTCTCCTAGGTAAGAATTTGAGAATCAAGGTTCCTATCTGTCTATTTTTCTGCTTTCTTAAAGCATAATTTAACTCATCTCTCTGCTTAAAATAATTTTCTCATCTTCAGTCTGGCGTCTCGCCATTCTTATTCATCTTCATATTTGGCTTTTATTTATGATTGATTCCTAAAAATCGACATTTATTTCAACGATATTTTCATAAAGCTTCATCCTCTGAATATTTACCTACAATTTTTCACATGCCATCGTGTTAAAGTATTAAAACTAAAGCAAGTATTTAAATCAAGTATCTAAAATGAAACCTTATTTTCAGTTTGCTGTTAAACCAAACCAATAGACAATTTCTTCAGTTCTTTTCTACGGTTGTGTTGTTTTACCTCTGAGCGGCACTTTTTTGCACACAATGGGCTAAATGGCAAGGACCTCGAATGTTCAGAGAAGATTAGGAAAAGGAGACCCACTTGACAGGGACGGGGGTGGCTCAACGGTAGCGCGCCAGACTCGTAATCTGCAGTTTCCAGGTTCGAGTCCCAACTGGGTCAGCGTTGAGATTTATCTCCGCAAAATTCTCCGCCCTGCCAACGGTCAGTAGGGGACACTGTTGGACTTGGAAAGGCCGCCGTCGTCAGATGGGACGTTAAGCCGGGTGCGGGAGAGCCATACCCTGTGTACGTTAAAAAAAACGCTGGATGGCCTTAACGGGAAGCTACCATCTGTCTCCCAACAGCTTTTCCAGTGGGTCCCCTATTCCAACCTTCTCTGAGTCTTCGGGGTTCTTGTGACCTGGCCATTTAGCCCCATTGTGTGCTAGAAAAGTGCCGCTCATAGGTAAAACAATCCAACCTACTGGACAGCTGTTAGGAGACAGATGGAAATCTTCAGTCAAAACCATCCAAGAATTTTTGTCCCCTCCCCCAACCTTCTCTGAGCCTTCGGGGTCCATGTGACCTGGCCATTTAGCCCATGGTGTGCACAAAAGTGCCGCTCAGAGGTAAAACAAACCAAACCAAATCCAAGAATTTTTCCGCTGACCCAAAATCTTTCTTCGGCCAGAAAGGGTAAACATCCAGTGGACGTCGAAAGGATACCGTTCAACGAATGGAAAGTTAAGCCTGCTTTACCTCTGAGAGGCAAATTTTTTGGATACAATAGGCTAAATGGCTAGGTCACAAAGACTCTCAAGGACCCAGAGAAGGTTGGGGAATGGGTACACGGGAGAACTGTTAGGAGACATGAACGTGCAGAGGGTATGGTTCTCTTACACACAGACGCACGGCTTAACTTCCCATCCGACGGACAGCGGCCTTTCCAAACCCGTCGGTACTCCTTTCAGACCAAGGGCAGAGTGGGGTTTGACGGGAGACCACCATTTGTCTCTCAGCAGTTGTTCGAGTCTGTCCCTTCCCCCAACCTTCTCTGAGCCTTCGGGGTCCTTGTGACCTGACCATTTAGCCCATGGTGTGAAAAAAAGTGCCGCTCAGAGGTAAAACAAACCAACTCAAAACCATACTCTGTGCACGTTAAAGAACACGCTGGATGGCCTCCTCGACGGAAGGCTATCATCTGTCTCCCAACAATTATTCAGTGGGTCCCTTCCCCCTAACCGTCTCTGAGCCTCTGGAATTTATGTGATTAGGTTCCTTAACAGCTGCTTCTTCCCCAAACTAACTTTGAGCCCTTTTGACCTAGCTATTTATCTCATTGTGTGTAAAAAAAAATACTTATCATAGGTAACACAATCCAAATCCCATATCTTTGCAACTTTTTGTTTGTGGAATATAGAGTATTTTAAAAATAGAAAAAGATTTGGGTTGGGTTGTTTTACCTCTGAGCGGCACTTTTTTGCACACCATGGGCTAAATGGCCAGGTCACATGGACCCCGAAGGCTCAGAGAAGGTTGGGGGAGGGGACCCACTGGAACAGCTGTTGGGAGACAGATGGGAGCCTCCCGTCAAGGCCATCCAGCGTGTTCTTTAATGTGCACAGGGTATGGCTCTCCCGCACACTGGCCCACGGCTTAATGTCCCATCCGACGGACGCTGGTCTTTCCAAGCCCATCGGTGTCCCCTACTGACCGTGGGCAGGGCGGGGAATTTTGCGGAGATAAATCTCAACGCTGACCCAGCTGGGACTCTAACCCGGGAACTGCAGATTACGAGCCTGGCGCGCTACCGACTGAGCCACCCCCACCCCATAGAAAAAGAAATACGTTATGAATGTGTTTGTGTGTGTGTGTGTGTATAGATAGACATTTTATATACATCAATTTATTCTTTGCAATATGCTCATGTTCATCTTTTACAGTTCCTAATATTTTCCCTGCACAATTGAAACTATTTCAGACTCACCAAACGCAAATCCACTGCATCTCTTCCACCTTTCTATGTGTGTTTTACGTTTTACAAAAGCTGAAATATAAGTAAAAAGCCAATGCTTCCACCAGTCGGTATGTTGTGGCCACATTGCCCGTTGGTTCCCCGCATGTTGTGGCTGGTCCGCAGCCAGCCAGCTATCAGCGATGTGCAGACTTCACTGTTATTGGCCACTCAGGCTCAAGACACGAGGCACACTGTCTCGGCTCTCGAGCAGCATCGAGCGCGTGGAAGGGCGTGATTTCCTGTGTCACGCTCTGATGCTGAGGAGTCCAAGGCACGTTATCTGTTTCTTGTCACTTTGCATGAGCCCGAGCTTCCAAACTAAACAGCCTCCCTTGTAAGAACCAACTTCGAAATTTATTTCTTTGTCATGATGCACATCGTTCCCTTTTTCCAGCAAATTTCCTTTTGCTGATGTCAGGGGAAAAACCGTAGAAGAGATTGAAGTAATAATAACAATCCTATCAGAGAGAGAGAAAACATTGGGCTCTTCGTTCACAGATCGTTTTGTGTCGCGAAAAAAATATATATTCAACGAATTGTGCTGCTACATGTTTCACTTCAGTGAAGTGTTCAGTTCACTGCAGTCTAAATAACAGGTTTTCCCAGAAAATTGAGTGAAAATGAAAAACGAATAATTTGTGTGATATAATTTTTCACTAGAATACTACATTGATTTTTTATATCCTCATGTCACCTTTACAATTGTAAAAAAAAAAATGATATTCTGTATTGGGTTGTTTTACCTCTGAGCACTTTTTCTTGCACACAAAGGGCTAAATGGCCGGGTCACAAGGGTTGGGGGTTGTTTTACCTCTGAACGGCACTTTTTTGCACACCATGGGCTATATGGCCAGGTCACAAGGACCCCGAAGGCTCAGAGGTTTGGGGAGGGGACCCATTGGAACAGTTGTTGGGAGACAGATGGTAGCCTCCCGTTAAGCCCATCCAGCGTGTTCTTTAATGTGCACAGGGTATGGCTCTCCCGCACACTGGCCCACGGCTTAATGTCCCATCCGACGGACGGCGGTCTTTCCAAGCCCATCGGTGTCACCTACTGACCGTGGGCAGGGCGGGGAGTTTTGCGGAGATAAGTCTCAACGCTGACCCAGTTGACTCAAACCTGGGAACTGCAGATTACGAGCCTGGCGCGCTACCGACTGAGCTACCCCCGCCCCAGTGTCACATGAACTCTAAGGATTCGGAGAAGGTGGGGGGAAGGGAACCCACTGGTACTACAGCTTAAAATTCATTTTTCTCATGGAGGTGGGAGTGGTTCACTGCATAGCGCCAGGCTATTTCATAATCTGCAGTTCCAAGATTCGAGTCTCAACTGTGTCTGTTTTGAGATACCTCTGCTAATCTTCACTCAGCCTTGGTCAGAAAGGGGGTTGGGTTGTTTTACTTCCCAGAGCACTTTTTGCACACAATAGGCTAAATCACCAGGTCACAAGGACCCCGAAGGGTCGGAGAAAGTTGGCGGAAATGGACCACTGGGCAGTTGTTAGGACACGACGGTATCCTTCCGTCAAGGACATCCAGCGTGTTCTTCAACGTGTCTAAGTGATGGTTCTTTCGCATACGGAACCACGGCTTAACATCCCATCCGACGGACGGGTGCCCTTCTAAGCTCATCGGTGTCCCCAATTGACCGTGGGCAGGCTGGGAGTTTTGCGGAGATAAGTCCCAGCGTTGCCCCAGCTGGGACTCGAACCTGGGAAATGCAGATTACGAGTTTGGCGCGCTACCGACTGAGCCATCCCAACTCCCATAAAAGGAGCACCGCTGGAGTTGTAAGGGCCGTCCGTCGGATTGGACGTTAAGGTTGGGCTCCGTACGGAATAGTTAAGGCATTAAGGTGGTGCGGCAGACGATATGTTGCTCACTTTGAATAACACGCTGGATGGCTTTGATGGGAAGCTTCCATTCTGACAGTTGTCCAGTGGGTTCCCTTCCCCCTAACCTTCTCTGAACTCTTGCAGTCTTTGTGACCTGGCCATTTAGACCATTGTGCCTCCCGGCGGTACAAGAACTCAACCCCTTTCTCACCGAGTGAAAGGTGGATTAGCTGAGATAAAAGCACAACTGTGACTCGAATCTTGGAACTATAGATTACGAGCGAAACCCCTAACCATATTACTAATTGCGGATTCAATGTAACGCATTTAACTTCCAATCTGAATATACATCTGAAAATTAAAAACAAAAGAATAATTATCAGTTCAATACTGTCTATAGGATACATACATTTCTGTTTGAAACGTATTAAACAAAAGGCTTTATTTTCTTAAGTCACTTAATATGCAGGTTGTCTCATGGTAGAGTTGCTATTGGCGACGCCCGGATCTAGAAAAAATAAATTGGGGGGGGGGGGGGTGAAGTAATGCGAATAAAAAGGAGGGGCCATGATCGAAACGAAATACAGCTCTAGTAATTTTTTTTTCTGTTTTAGTGGTCTTTAAAAACTTGCTTGAGCAATATGTTTAATATTTTTTTCATCTCCGTTGTGTTTCCATTGCAGTATAAGATTTTTCTCTCAGTTTTAGATATCTTTCAAAACTTTCTTAAAAAGTTCGTGAAATAGATTGTTTTGGGTCTGTTTAATGCTAACTCGAAATTAGGTGTTTTTTTTTTGTATACATTATTCGGCGACTTTGTTGGTATAGCCGTCGTTCACTGAAAACTTATTTAGAACAAAACCTTTAAAAGAGAATAATATTTTTTGATTTTTTTTTTCGTCTTTCGTACTTCTATAATTTATTTTCTCGAAAGAAATAAAAATATAATATTGCATGCGCTGTATTTCGTTGAAACGAAGGAAAATGAATGCACGTTGGCCGAGTGGTTAGCGCTCTTGACTACTGTTAAAGAGGATGTGAGCCCCGGTTAGGTCACGCATGAGCATGCGTTGAGATTTATCTGCGCACAACTCCCCGTTCTGCCTTCGGTCAGAAGGGATACCGATGGGTTTGGAAAGGTTGCCGTCCATTGGTTGGGAAGTTAAGCCGTGGCTCCGTGTTCAGGAAGTCCTACCCTCCGCGCGTTAAAGAACACGCTGGATAGCTTTGATGGGAGGCTACCATCTGTCTTCCAATACTCTTCCAGCTGGTCCCCTCCCCCAACCTTCTGAGCCTTGGGGAAAAAAATGTTCTTCGGGGTCCTTGTGACCTAGCCATTAACCCATTGTGTGCAAAAAAAAGTGCCTCTCAGAGGTAAGACAACCAAGGCCCTGTTAGGTATAATGTTTCATGTGCTGTCTTTCTACAGAAGTCTTCTCACAGATTTGTGAGGAGAGCCGTCCTCAAGATCTAGTCGAGGAAAGAATAATCCTGTGAGATATCTGTGGCAAACAGAGCATTTTATTTTCTTAAATGCTATATATGCTACCTATCAATACCTGAAATATTCATCTTAAAAAAAACTTTTCAGGATCCAGCGGAAAACCGTATAGCAAAACCGTTTGACAGTCTTTTGAGCTTCCCATTATTTTTTTCAACACCACTACAGCGAAATGCTTTGTTCAAATCCCAAAATCTTTCCATGTCCATGTAGGGAAATCTTTCAAGGTCACCTACAAGAGGAGGCAAGTGGAGGTGCATGATAATTAATTTGCTGCCATTTAGAAATATCCGTGGGTGGGCTAAAAACTCCAACGCCCTCTGGTACCCGGGTTAAAAACTTACCTTTTAAATAATTATTATGTGGAATATGTATGTAAATTAGAGAAACTTCAAAATCGCATTTCGTTAAACAGTTACACCCTGATAGTTGGATAAGATAAACGTTTGAATAAGCCAAAAATCTGCCCTGAGAAACCTATCTTGATACGTGTGATTAAGTAAGGCAGAGCAATATAAATAGATCACTAAGGATTTTTTTTTTATTTTCGTATTATGCCTAATTTATGAACCATTACAAGTGCGTGGGATTTGAAAAAGTCTCCACCAGCGCTAAAGTTCCCATGGATACCATGTTAGGTTTGGTAGTTCTATCTCTCACCGGCCTTTTTTTTTGCACACAATGGGTTATATGTCCAGGTTGCAAAGACCTGAAGGGCTCATAGAAGGTTGGAGAGGGAGACAACTGAACAGCTGTTAGGTGACAGATGGTAGACTCCCGCGAAGGCAATCCAGCCTATTCTTTAACATGCACAGGGTATGACTCTCCTGTTCACGGAACTCCGGTTTAGCTTTCCATCCGACGGACTGTGGCCTTTCGAAGCCTATCGGTGTCCCTTTTCTGGCCGAGGGGAGAGGGGATTGATCGGAGATAAATATTAACGATGGACAAGTGGGGACTCAAACTTAGGAATTTAAGATTAGGAGCCTGGTGAGCTAGCGACTGAGCCATTTCCCAGCCCCAAGCCGCGTTATAAACCATTATCTAGAAGTATTATAAAGAGAATTGTCAGACAAATACCACTTCACATTGTCCAAACGTAATTTATGTTAAGATTCCCCCATTTCCCTCAAAGACATTCTAACTCTGAAATTTCTAATGGGAATATGGGCCATGTTTATACCCCATTTGAAAGAAAACGAAGGTCCAGGTGAACCGCGCAAACCGATATGAAATGCTATAAGTCACATTAAATGTTTGAAAAAGTGTGATAATTGTAATTTATGACTCATTTATTATGCGATGCCTGCAGATGTGATTGATAGTTTAAGAAATGCGTCAGGAAGGGATGAGTGACTGCAGTCTATCTCTTAACAACTGTCCAATGGCTCTCTCTTCTCGGTGTCCTTGTGACCTGGTTTTGGGTTGGGTTGTTTTACCTCTGAGCGGCACTTTTTTGCACACCATGGGCTAAATGGCCAGGTCACAAGGACCCCGAAGGCTCAGAGAAGGTTGGGGGAGGGGACTCACTGGAACAGCTGTTGGGAGACGGATGGTAGCCTCCCGTTAAGGCCATCCAGCGTGTTCTTTAACGTGCACAGGGTATGACTCTCCAGCACACGGGGCCACTGCTTAACGTCCCATCCGACGGGCGGCGGCCTTTCCAAGCCCATCGGTGTCCCCTACTGACCGTGGGCAGGGCGGGGAATTTTGCGGAGGTAAATCTCAACGCTGACCCAGCTGGGACTCGAACCTGGGAACTACAGATTACGAGCCTGGCGCGCTACCGACTGAGCCACCCCCGCCCCATGTGACCTGGTCATTGTGTGCAAAATAGTGCCGCTCAGGGATAAACTGCCAACTCACCCTTCCTCAAAAGGAGGATAATTTTACGGGTAGTTAATAATGACTTGTATGTTAAATCAAGGTATGGAGAGTGTCATCTAATATATGTTTTAGAGCGTTGAAGACCAGAACAACGGCGCGTAGATCTCTTAGAAAACAAATAAAAGCTCTTTTGAAATCATTGTTTTCTAAACATTGTTTTTTGTCAAGATTTCTGCTTTCAGAAGAGCTTATCTTCCATACGACATCTCCTAAAACCAAGAAATTTGCTGCAAAACAACATTTTTTTAAGAAATACAATGTAAAAACTTTAAAACGTTATTTTTTTCAAAAACCACATTTCCCAATTGGTTTTAATCCACTATGTGACATTCAAAACTGAAAGACATTTTCTTCAAAAAGAATTCACGAAGCCAACAAACAGTCCCCACACTATCGGGCTGCACTTCATGAAAAGGAAATCCCTTCACGTTTTCTAGAATGGTTTCTTTTAAAAACAAGAGCTTTCTTCAAAATATCATGCCCAAAGAGCGTCAGTTCGTTCAAGTGATGCATGCTAAAAGAAACCAACCAACAACCGACTGCAAAATAGCATTCTTCAATAGCAGCATACTCCTAAAATGATCTTTCTCTTAAAAACAGCGGCTTTCATCGAAACTTTCTCTCAAAACCACATTTCCCCCCTCCCCCAGCAAAACTGAATTTATTCTAAACCAGAACGTGTTCTCCCAAAACGCATTTCTTTATTCAAAATGTAGACTTTTTTTTGATGTAGAGTAAATCTGTCAAAAGCCGCAGTTTTTTTTTACAAGGTTATCTTCCGCAAACACATTTTTTTTGTAGAATAAATATTTTCCACAAACCACAGACTTCAAATTGTCAGCTTTCAACCAAAGAGAAATCACGAATAGCCTTCTTGGAAATACTCAAAGGAAACACTTTTCTATAAAAGAGTACAGTACTGTGCAAATTAGTTGGAACAATAGGAAAATGCAGTAACAAAATAAATAAAATAAATACCCCCTCAAGCAGCTGCTTGCCACAGAGGTCTGACAGGAGCCTGTCAGTTTATATGCCAGAGTAGAAGGTCTGAGAGGATGGCAGGTCCTCAGCAGAAAAACGACACAAACAGCCATGCCTTAACCCGGGGCTCGAACCCAGGTCCCTTAGATCAGTAGCCAAGACACAACTAAAATATTTATTTGTTTAATAGTGTAGTTAATAGTGAATGTCCCCCCCCCCCCTTAGCTTTAATTACTTCTTCCACCCTCTCAATCATTGATGCCACTAGCTTCCACACATCTCCTTCACTTCAGGTTCGTGGTACCACACTTTCATGACAATTTCTATCATTTTGGTTTTCGTCGTGCAATCCATTTTAGATATGCACGCTTTAATAATGGCCCACAAATTTTCAATGGGGTTTAGATCGGGTGAATTTCCTGGCCACTCCAATACCTTCAAATGTTGCTGGGTAAAGAAGCTCTTAGCAAGCTTAGAATTGTGGCATGGAGCCAGATCCTGTTGAAATACCCCATCGCCGTTAGGAAACAGCTTCTGCAGTGTTGGGACCATTTTCGCCTCCAGAACGCTTATGTACTTTTTGCTGTCCATCATTCCTTCAATGGGGTGAAGCGTCTGTGGCCCGGAAGCTGCACGCGCAAGTTTAGACTTGCAGCAGAAGGTTACGAACAAGTTTAGACTCTGCAGCGGAAAGGACTTAGCGTTCCTTCGCTTGTCCCAACTAATTCGCACAGTACTGTATGTTTGGAACGCATTAGATCTTCCATCTGTCTCATCAGGTTTATCCTGAAAGTGCAACAAGTGTAGCGCGAATTATTAAAAGCAAAATTTTTACTCACTTTTTTTTTTCATTTTAAATTACATTTTGATATTTTAGTCAAAAGTAGAGATTTTCCTAGATTTCCCAGAGTTTTCTGTCTTTCCTAGACAATCGATGCCCCTTTTCTAGTCGAAGATAATGTAGAAATTTAGCATTGAAAATCTCAATACCCAAAACTGAGATTAAAAATTTGGAGTATTAGACTGAAAGCCTGATAGTCTCCCGATTGAGCCAATTCCTTTCTCAGATGATTCAGGCCTTCTCATACAAGGGAAAATATATCTTACAAAGAAAAATCTACTTTTCTAATAAGTTCCTCAGCTAAAGCTAACACAAGAAAAAAAGATGCCCGTTGGAAAAAAATAACTAAAACCTAATCACTATCCCAGTTACTTTACTCCTTAGCTTACTGTTTTCGGAAGATTTTTTTTAAGGAGGGTCTCAGTCGGTAGCTCTCCAGGATTGTAATCTGAAGTTCCCAGTTTCGAGTCCCACTTGGACCAGGATTGAAATTCATCTCCGCTAAAATCCCCATCCTGAGCAGGTCTGAAAGGGACACCGATGGACTTGGAAAGGTTGTTTTCCGTCAGATAGGACGTTAAGGTGTATCACCTTAGCCAGGAGACCCACACCCTGTGCACGTCAAAGAACACGCTGGATGGCCTTGACAGTAGACTACTATCTGTGTCCTAACAACTATATAGTAAGTCCTCTTTCTCCAACCTACTCTGAGCTCTTGGATTCCTTGTGACCTGGCCATTTAGTCAATTGTGTACAAAAAAAAAAAATGCCGCTCAGAGGTAAAACAACCCAACAGTTTTCGGGATAAATTGGATTCGTTACTTTTGCGCTTGATCTTCATAGTATATTGAATTAGTTTTCAAATATATCTAGTAGTTTGGGATTAAACGATTTTTATTACGATTGTTGTATTCAGCTTAGAAGGTGACTTTTTTTTGAAATGACAGAACTATTTTACTTTTGAATTTAAGACACATTTTTGTGTAAAGAGGAGAAATAAACGAACCAAAATTTTTTCGAAAGGGTGAATGATATGTTTTTTTAGGATATCAATATTCAGCTTGGAAGACCATCGTTTGCGTAAAATGCAACTATGAGAATGACGTATCACCTCTGGGGAATATGGGATGCTCCTTTTCAGAGAAAATTAAGTTTTTCATTTTCAGAATTTTTCGCCCTTTAAGAGTAGTAATTCATACTAATGGGTGTTTTCAAAATATTAATAATAATAATATATTATAAGCTTTGTAAAAAGCAAAAAAGCAACATTTCGTTTATCCCTTAAAAAGAAAAAGTAGAGTTTTTCTATCACCTAGGGTTAAGAAGCAAATCATCCAGTGCATATAAAATAATTTATTTATTATTAGTATATTAAAATATTATTAAAAATTTTAAAATTAAGTATTATTGTTATAAAAAAAAAGTATTGAAAAAAAGCAACGTATTGAATTTCAACCAGTTTAAATTTGATTAAAACACATCTGACTATTACTTATTCCGTTTTTTTATCAACATTCTCCTATACCAGAATTTCTAATTTATAGCACAAATATATTTTTAGCAATATTACTTAACGTTTTACATTTTCTACCTTTCGGCGCCCTTTAAAGATGGTAAATTAAGGTCATTTGAAGGATTTGAAAACTATGAATCATCATGTTTCCTTAGTACAGTCGTTCAAAAAAAATCCGAAAACTATGGTTGATTACAGAATTCAGAAAACATATCTAGCAACGATTTTTTTTAGAAATTAGTGATCTGGCAACCTTTGTATACGTACACGAAGATAATTTATCTCCGCAAAACTCCCCGCCCTGCCCACGGTCAGTACGGGACACCGATAAGCTTGTAAAAGCCGCCGTCCGTCGGATGGGATCCTAAGCCGTGGCCCGTGTGCGGGAGAGCCATACCCTGTGCAAGTTAAAGAACACGCTGGATGGTCTTGACGGGAGGCTAACATCTATCTCTCAACAGCTGTTCCAGTAGGTCCCCTCCCCCAACCTTCTCTGAGCCTTTGGGGTCCTTGTGACCTGGCCATTTAGCCCATGGTGTGCAAAAAAGCGCCGCTCAGAGGTAAAATAAAATCAAAACTACCCACCACTAAAATATGAAAATTCTGATATTATAAATAATCCCATAATAATATTTGGGTCAGAGTTCTGAACCAAATAGATCGTTTGTAACATTCGCGTAAAAATTTGAAATTTTCAGAAATTTTCACCGTTAGAGGGCGCAATTAAAGCTTTCCAAAATTCTAAAAGGGTGAATCACAATAGTTTAACAATATCTAATTCCACTCAAAAGAAATTTACAATTTATCTCTAAAAAAATTATCTCTTGAAACAAAAAAAAAATTGCTTTTTCCACCCCTGTGGGGATAGAGATAAAAACCATTGTTGCCAATGCAAAGTTCATAACATTCGCATTACACAATAAAAATTTCAAATTTCTAAGGTAATTTCATCGCTTGCAATATTAGTTTGAAATTTTGCAATTTTACGCCGTTAGAGGGCGTAATTATATCTTTTAGAAGAATCTGAGAATATATTCCACTTCTAGAGGGCGTAATTATATCATTTAGAAGAATCTGAGAGTATATTCCACTTCTAGAGGGCGTAATTATATCTTTTAGAAGAATCTGAGAGTATATTCCACTTCTAGAGGGCGTAATTCTAGTTATAGGAAGATTCGGAAAGTGCGAATCCAACCCAAAAATAATTTTAAATTTATCCCTTAAAACAAAAAAGTTTGATGTCTACCAAGAGACAGACGACAAAGGGAGAATATTAGCTCGTTTTTGTTTTTGAAAACGAGCTAAAAGGAGGAATTTTTAAGCATAATCATTATCTCAGCATTCCTTTATACCTTTTAAAAATCGCATGATCATAGATTCAGTAGTCATGTAAGTCAAAGTCTGTTGAATCAAATGCAATCTGCTCAAGCGAAGAACCAAACGTTCCTATGCATATATATATTTCTTTCTCCGTTTTTTTGTCTCCGACACTTGAACGTTTCCCCTCACCCCCTCTTTCTCACTTTGCGCCTTCACCCCTCGGCTATCACATCGTTTCGATTTGACCTACCGTCCATCTTCGGCTCCGACACTGACAAATGCAGACTGACGGACGAATGCCCAACCAACCACCGCTGTCTGTCGGATAATAATCGGGTACGAACTGCCTGACGGACGGCCTTTCCATCTTCTGTTAGTTCCGGGCCGTACTGTGTGACCCCAGCATCGCCCTGCCCCATCATAACTCTATGATATATTACCGCAAAGCGGTCCATTGCCGAATGGAAGTTTGAAGTGGGGGGAATCCGACATTTTCCAAAACAACGTCGAAAATATACCGGTGATTTCTTTGCGTTTTTTTTTTCTTTCTGTTCCTCTTATTTTTCTTATGGACGCATTGCACTGAAAAGAATTGAAAAATCTGAAGCGTGTTCGTCTTATTCAACCCTAAGCACATAACGTTTAAATCTGTTTGAAAGAGATACAGTTGAGTGATGCCTAGCACTGAAAAAAAAATTTTTTTTTCTTTAGAGAGAGTAAAAAATTTATATTTTTTATGTGGAGAATAAAGAAAGTACTGTGTTTATGAAAAAGAATAATTATCTTTTATGTTTAGGTTAAGGATTCTATTTTAAGTATTCTCATTAAACAGAAAAAGTGGTTGTTAATGTTTCTTATCTGTCTGTTTTTGTGGACTTCTGCTTCCTGAATGGTTAAGCTGTTGACCTGAAATATTATATTAATGTAAGCAAAGCACGACAGAATCGAAAAGGGACCTGGCCGGTCACAAATATGGGATCCCCGCCCCACTAAAAAATCCTTTTAAACATATGAATATATTTAAGAAATATTATAAAATATTATTTTTCCTGTCATTTATTAAAAGAAATTTTAACTTATATAATAAAACTGATTTACAGTGTTTTACAATTTACAGATTATTTACATTTGTTGAACATATGATTTTACAATGACATGTATATTTGGGACCCCATAGGCCAAATGGCCCTGCCCTTTATCGGTGTTAAGTAAATACGCCCAAAGCCGAACTAGTAGCTGAGAAAATACTTGTGACACAATAATTAATGGTACTTGAATCTGTGTGTCAGAATAGTAATTTGATGTTTCCAGATTCGAACTATGTTTCCAAGCTTTAAGTCTAATAAGGTTTCCATACGTTTCATGAAATGATGAAATCGCATACTTTGAGAACTAAATCTGTGGCTTGCCCATTTTATTATTTAATCATGAATGACCGTTGGTTTCATCTATTTTCCAAGATGTAGTACAGTCGCTCAAAAAAGTATCCGAACACTGTGGGTGATTGCAGTTTCAGAAATTAGTGATCTGGCAACCTTCGTGTCACGTGACACGTGACACGAAGGTTGCCAGATCACTAATTTCTAAAACAATCGTTGCCAGATATTTTTTCTGAATTCTGCAATCACCCACAGTGTTCGGATACTTTTTTGAGCGACTGTACTTACTTTCCTCCATAAATTCGGAACCGTTTTCCGAATTTTGAAAATTCCATTTTCCTTTTATAATTAAAAATATTTTGTGCCCGTAATTATTTTTTTTACGCTTTCCGTTTCGATGAAAGTTTTGCTAGTTGAATTTTTACAAATAGGTCGACAATCTGCGATTTGTGCAAGAATCAAATATTTCAAATTTTAATACAAAGTTTGCCATTGTGTGAAAATCAAAATTTTCAAATTTTGGCAGTCAATCTATTATTTGTATGAGAATCAAAATTTTGAAATTTATACGCAAACTATTATTTGTGTGAGGATCAAATATTTTTAAATTTTATCCGACAATCTGCCATATGTGTGAGAATTTAATTTGCAAATTTTGACAGACAAGCTTGAATTAATGTAGCAAATAAAAAGTAATATTTATTGGCTAGTTATTTTTGGCCGATGCCAAAATATTCTAATTTTTCCAATTTTAGCTGACAATCTTCCATTGGATAAGAATTTGAAACTTCGAATTTTTAGCCAACAGTCTCTTATTCACTAGGAATTTCTAATCTTTAATTTTGGCAGACAGTCCTCCATTTGACAAGAATTTCTAAATTTTTCGGTTTGTTAACAATCACCTATTTATTTTCCTTGCGTTTCAGGTAGGATATTACTTAACACTCAAATTTAAAAGTGTTAAAAGTGAATAAACTTTTATTCAAGAGGGTAAACCAAAAAGAATTTAACAGGTAAGCCTTTCATCTCTAGCAAATGACTGTTGTAAAGGTGTTTTTACATGCCAGTTTCCCAGTTTTAGTAGTCATTGTTCCCTAAAAAAACAATTTGGGAAACAATTCAGTTTCGTTTGAATTCACTTTGATCCATTTCCACTTCTGATAGTTAAATACAATTATTTAAGAATGTATCCAGAAGGAAATGTCTGCGTAAATTGGTTTCTATAAACTAAAAAAAAAATCCACAGTTAATGTGAAAAAAAAGAAGCATTAAAAACTCGAAATTATCAATATAAAATAGTCTAAGACATTTAGAGTAAACATGTAAAAAGCTTTAATTTTTGGTACTGCATCTAGGAAACAGGTTTGTAGATTTTTCCACAACAGAGATTTTTTTCCCTTGCAAATACATCACACTTTCTGCGTTCAGATTGACTACAGACATAGAATCATTCCTACATAATTTAATAAACAGATAACTAGCGTGAGCTCAGCACTATTGCGATCAATGTAATGTGCTCCTCATCCAACGAAAGGTTGAGCTTCTTGAGCTTCTGGGTCGAAGGCGACTCACAAGGTAAAGTGTCTGGGAAGGCGGAGTTGCTGGAGGTTATTCGGGCGATTGGTATTCTAGGAGCATTCGCTGGAGGTATTTGATTTCTCATCTTCTAGCCCGCACATGTAAAGTTGTTAGTAATGTGGTGGAAGCACTGGGGGGATCAGCCCCGAGGCCTTGAAACGAGACTAGCATGGATATCAGTTGTCAAAGGATGAAAACTAAGAAAAGAGCTGATGGTTTTCGATGATATTTTAAAAAACGACAGCTAAGATCTGAAAATGTATCTTTCTGTATTTGAAAATGCAATGAAGTGCTTTTTATTACAAAGGGCTTACCGAAAAGTGTATCCAATTTCAAAGTAAAATAAATATTTATCACGTTGTAGTGTTAGTGGAAAGTAGAAGCTAATTAATAGGGAGAACTTAATTGTTTTTGGTAAACAGGTTTTGAAAATGATGGAATGCATTTTGACTGCCTATGCAAATACGTAGACGTAGTGTTTGCAGCTTATAGTGTCTCAGGCCATTATTGGCAACAACTCAAAGGGGTGGTCGATAAATTACATAACACTTCGCTGGGTGAAGGGAAGGTTACTAATTTTGTTGTGTCGCATTATAGATGAGGGATGTGTGGTTGGGTAATGCTAAAAATCCTACTATTTTTCTTCAATTAGCAATTCCGGTTTTTGATGACAAATACAACTATTTTATTACACAGGATCATTATAAAAAATCCTGCCATATTTCAAAGTGTTATATTTAATTAAATAATCAAGCAGCAAAAGTAGATGTGTGTCCAAAATGTCAAGAAATTCTGAAAAGTTCTTTGTTTTTGATGGCGTGGAGTTAGTATCATATAAATTGCCGTCTTGAGATGATGTAGTGATCTCCAAACTCTTAACATCCGTAGAACTCTTGTGACTCAGTGCGGGGATGGCTCAATTGGTAGCGCTTCTGGCTCATAATCTGCAGGTCCAAGGTTTGAGTCCCGCCTGCGCCAGTTTTGAGATTTATCTCCGCAAAACCCCTTCCCTCGATCAGTAGGGGACACCGATGGGCTAGGAAAAGCCGCCGTTCTTCAGATGGGACGTTAAGTCGTTTTCCCCTTGTGAGGGAGAGCTACACCCTGTGTACGTTAAGGAACACCCCGGATGGCCTTGACGAGAGGCTAATATCTGTCCAGTAGGTTCCAAATTCTCTCGTGACTTGTCCATTATGTGCAAGAAAGTGCTGCTCAGAAGTAAGTCAACCCTTCGGGTTGGGTTGTTTTACCTCTGAGCGGCACTTTTTTGCACACCATGGGCTAAATGGCCAGGTCACAAGGACCCCGAAGGCTCAGAGAAGGTTGGGGGAGGGGACCCACTGGAACAGCTGTTGGGAGACAGATGGTGGCCTCCCGTCAAGGCCATCCAGCGTGTTCTTTAACGTGCACAGGGTATGGCTCTCCCGCACACGGGGCCACGGCCTAACGTCCCATCCGACGGACGGCGGCCTTTTCAAGCCCATCGGTGACAAGACTCAGGTGGAAAGTATCAACCCTTCGGAATAAATATAATTTATTTCGGAACACCTATATAGTAAAAGGTACTTTTCAGGTGCTGAAATAAAACTTGTCATAGCATGACTTTTTATTTATAAATGTACAATATTTATAAAAATTTATGCCTGATGATTTATGCGCTTGAAGAACTTGAACCTGGGAACTACAGATTATAAGCCTGGCGCGCTACTGACTAAGTCTCCATATAAACATCCGTATTTAATACCCTTTACATCCGGATTTATTACCCTTTACTTAATTTAAGTTATATCAAAGTTCACTGTAATTTATAAAGTATCTCTTACACTTATTCGTTCAATGGTTGTATAGAAAACGTGAATCCATAAGTGAACTTTTTCGGCGTTTTTCTACGGAATTGCTCTCATCAATACAGGTTTGAACATTTGCGAAATGTTTAAAACGCGATAAAATTGCGCTACAAACTCTGAAAAAAAAAAACAGTCATACGAAGAATAACAAAAATATAAAAAATCCTCACTTCCAATTTCGCAACAAACTCTTATCGTGAATAATGAAATAGTATTGCGACGACGGCGCATATATTTGGAACTATCGATTACTTAAACAAAAAGACGGTGAGAACAATTGACTAAAGCGCATTTACACCGATGTACTTCTGAATATATTGCAGCGAAATCAAACATGCCTCGAGCCTATCCCAAAAAGCACAAACAGGCTCTAATAACTGAAACTAAGCCACTTCGAAATGCCTAATAGGTGTAAATTGTATCCGGCCTACCAATAACTTGCAAACAAAAACAGCCATCGGCAAAACAGTGCCAACGCACAAAAAGAAAACTCGGAACACAGAGATGTCAGAAGAGCTTAAAAAAGACAAGACTCTGTTCCCATTGCTCCATTTCATCTACCCCCCTTCCCCCTTTTTTTTCTTCCTTCCCTTTCCATTGCATTTCCGGTAGCACTGAGCAGTCTGGTGGCAATAATAAGTATTCTCCATCCAAGGCAGAAAATTGGCTGACATTATGCACGCCTGGAAATGCAAAGAGGCGGCCACCGTGGCCCACGTGCTGCGGAAGTGGGGATGGAGGTCAATCCAAGGTGCCGCAATTACTGAGGGTCCGCCTTCCACTCGCCAAGCAGGTGCTTCTGGCTCCCGCTGCAGATCGCGATATAAAGCGATACGTTTCTTGTCTTTGGACTGCAGTCCACTTATAGAGAAGGATTGTAGATGTTATTTGAAAAAGAATTTTTTTTACATGCTTGCATTTCTGTGCTTTTTTTTCACTCATGCGTAGTTACTTGGTTTTTGAGATGTACAGGTGCTGCACGAAAAAATGGAAACAATTCTATGTTGTGTCAATGGGAAGTCAGATTAGAGCTTAGCAGATTAATAAATTGCCATTTTTGGGTTGGGTTGTTTTACCTCTGAGCGGCACTTTTTTGCACACCATGGGCTAAATGGCCAGGTCACAAGGATCCTGAAGGCTCAGAGAGGGTTGAGGGAGGGGACCCACTAAAACAGCTGTTGGGAGACAGATGGTAGCCTCCCGTCAAGGCCATCCAGTGTGTTCTTTAACGTGCACAGGGTATGACTCTCTCGCACACGGGGCCACGGCTTAACGTCCCAGCCGACGGACGGCGGCCTTTCCAAGCCCATCGGTGTCCCGCACTGACCATGGGCAGGGCGGGGAATTTTGCGGAGATAAATCTCAACGCTGACCCAGCTGGGACTCGAACCTGGGAACTACAGATTACGAGCCTGGCGCGCTACCGACTGAGCCACCCCCGCCCCAAATTGCCATTTTACGAAGAATGAAAATATATTAAAGATCGTAATAAAATCGGTCAAAATCTGGATTTCTGACAATTGTCTTCAATGTTCAACACATTTTGAGAGCTGGGATGTTTAATCGGTTTAAATGTATGATCTGAAAAGTGCTTCAAACAGGTTAAATGTAGTATTCGTTATTATATTAGGGGCGGGGGTGGCTCAGTCGGTAGCGCGCCGGGCTCCCAATCTTCAGTTCCCAGATTCGAGTTCCAGTTGGGTCAGCGTTGAGATTTATCTCCGCAAATTTCCCCGTCCTGCCCACAGTCAGTAGGGACACCGATGGGCTTGGAAAGGCAGCCGTTCGTCGGATGGGACGTTAAGCCGTGACCCCGTGTGCGAGAGAGTCATACCCTGTGCACATTAAAGAACACACTGGATGGCCTTGACGGGAGGCTACCATCTGTCTCCCAACAGCTGTTTTAGTGGGTCCCCTCCCTCAACCCTCTCTGAGCCTTCAGGATCTTTGTGACCTGGCCATTTAGCCCATGGTGTGCAAATAAGTGCCGTTCAGAGGTAAAACAACCCAACCCAAATCGTTATTATATTAAACTTCTGTGTTTTACGATGAACAAAATGCGTTTTGGTGAGTTGTTTTGTTCTCACTTAAAAAATGGGCAGTTCCAAATAAATGAGCAATCGTATACATATCCATGCACCGTAAATGTTCAAATAGTATTCCTGGCTGTAATTTATAATTTGTTTACTTGTAGCCAACTGTAATTTCAGTCCTGGCTAAAAATTAAATTTAAACTAGGTGGGACCGTCAGAAATTCGCACGGAGTTTTTCAGTTAATTTATAACATGTAATTGGATAAAGAAAAGTACATAACACGTTTGCAGGTTTTTTACATAAACAGTTTAGAAATCGTCCCATGTCAAATCAACACGTTCCTAAAGTCTATGTACAATTCGGTTCCATTAAATGAGAATCTGCACATCTAAACAAACGTCTGGCGTCCTTGTCTGAAATCCTTCTCTGAGATTAATTTTAATCGAAAAATTTCCGCAGTTTTCTCACAAATTTTCAACCATATGGTTTGGTTTGGTTGTTTGGGGTTTATTGGCGCAACCCAACCATATGCAGGATGATGTCTGTTCAGCGGGTTGGGTTGGGTTGTTTTACCTCTGAACGGCACTTTTTTGCACACCATGGGCTAAATGGCCAGGTCACAAGGACCCCGAAGGCTCAGAGAAGGTTGGGGAAGGGGAGCCACTGGAACAGCTGTTGGGAGACAGATGGTAGCCTCCCGTCAAGGCCATCCAGCGTGTTCTTTAATGTGCGCAGGGTATGGCTCTCCCACACACGGGGCCACGGCTTAACGTCCCATCCGTCGGACGGTGGCCTTTCCAAGCCCATCGGTGTCCCCTACTGACCGTGGGCAGGGCGGAGAGTTTTGCGGAGATAAATCTCAACGCTGACCCAGCTGGGACTCGAACCTGGGAACTGCAGATTACGAGCCTGGCGCGCTACCGACTGAGTTACCCCCGCCCCTGTTCAGTGGGTATTCTCCCTCAACCTTCTCTGAGCCTTTGGGGTCCTTATGACCTGTCCGTTGTGTGCAAAAAAAGTGCCGCTCGTACGTCAAACGACGTTATGTCAACGTGCATTGTTACACCTAGTTGGAAATAATAGTTATTATTAAGAACACTTCGCTTGCTTATCATTACATATTAATCCAATTTGAGGGTGGGGGGCTACATTTTATGGGGCTCAAGCCCATACGTTGCACTAAATTATGATGAGATGAAACTGTGTAGTGAATTTGATGATCCTGACTCTTACTGTTTAGTAGGAGTTCTTGAACAGACGGGGGCGGGGGTGACTCAGTCGGTAGCGCGCCAGGCTCGTAATCTGTAGTTCCCAAGTTCGAGTCCCAGCTGGGTCAGCGTTGAGATTTGTCTCCGCAAAATTCCCCGCCCTGCCCACGGTCAGTAGGGGACACCGATGGGCTTGGAAAAGCCGCCGTCCGTCGGATGGGACGTTAAGCCGTGGTCCCGTGCGCGGGAGAGTCATATCCTGTGCACGTTAAAGAACACGCTGGATGGCCTTGACGGGAGGCTACCATCTGTCTCCCAACAGCTGTTCCAGTGGGTCCCCTCCCCCAACCTTCTCTGAGCCTTCGGGGTCCATGTGACCTGGCCATTTAGCCCATGGTGTGCAAAAAAGTGCCGCTCAGAGGTAAAACAACCCAACTTGAACAGACAGATAGCCAACCTCTCTATTTTTTTCTGCGAGCATTCAGGTCAAGTGGGATAACACGGATAATGAATAATGGATAATGAAGGTCGGATAATCAGGGTCCTATAAATTGAATTTAAATGATCAATAATATCCGGGTTATTCTTCATCCGAGCTCTCCTTTCTATCTTTGAGAATCAAGACGTCTCCCTTCTTCTCTGTCCTTATTTAGTTACATCCCAGGAATATCCCGTTAGCGTTCGTAGACATTTATAATCTTAAAAATTTGATTATTGTTTTCTATCTTCAATTTTCTAACCTTGGATGTTTTATAAGTAATGCCTGTAATTTTCGGGATTCATTATTTGTAATTAATTGCTATCAGCGATGTTATTTCTCGCGACATTTATTTGACACTGTCAATTCGTTATCTTTTTTTTTTTCTTATTGTTTAAAACTGATGATCGACTCTTCCAAAAGCGGTGACTTGTGCCTCCATTGGTCCCAAGATGCTTATTATATCTTCCAATCAGATAACTCAATTCAGAATAAAGTGCATGGGTGTTTCTGCGACATCAGTGTTGCCAGTTACTGAACAACAACGAAATAACAGAATTTCTCTGTGTGCGACGAACCATTGTTGCCAACGTTCAATAATAGTCTCATCAAGAACAGAAAATAATTGGCTCACCGATTATTCAAACAACAAAGTTTCTTAGATACTTCGGCAAAATTTTTCCACGTTTTACTGCACTCGATCCGAATAACGCGATAAATCATTTTAAAACAGGAGCACTAATGCTCTCTCTCTCTCAGTCATCCTTTTGACTGGAACGTACGAACGAAAAATTAAAATCTTTCACGGCCTTCCTGTTTTCCTTCTGAGTGTGTGTATATGTGTGCCCACGTGTACGGGAACTTGTGTTTGCCAGTGTGTCTGTGCAGTTAACCCAAATTCTTCAGTCTTTAATTTGCCGCCTGTCGCCTAGGGAACGGCGGTAGCACACATCTCCACCGGTAGGCAGTTGGACTTAAGAGTTGTTAGTTGAGTCTGGGGATCTTCCACTTGACAAACCCAGAATAATTGTGTAGAAATGAACACCATTACACTAATCACTCCTTTTCTTGTCGCTTGGATACGAGAGTTAACGAGCGACCTTACTCTTTGTGATACACTATTCGTTACAGCGAATTATTTTGCGGTTTAAGGAGGGGGGAGGGGGACTGAATATGCCCTTCCTTACCGGAAAAGAAGGAGAACTTTTGCCGATTCACGCCTCTGCACCTCAATTACTACGAGCACGTGCCGAAAACAGAGAAAAACGAAATGAATTTGTAATTATTACTTACACAACGATATTACGAAGTGTAAATAGCACGTGCCTAGCAATCCGTTCATAAGCTTTTGACTCTGGATTGAAGAAAGATAAATCTTTCCGAATTGGGCTTCAAATCTCTTCTGAATTTAGGGTGATGACAACGTTGTGATTTCTTTCGTTTACTTCGGTGTATTTCATGCATAAAGGGTACGTTTCAGACACTACCAATCCGAAGCTGATGTATTTAAATGACTACTGCTTCTTGGCATTAGTTGTCGGTTTTGTCTAGTCGATTGCATCTTCTAGGGAAAGCACAGAATCTGCAAACAGACAAAGGGCAATGCGAGAATGTCTAAGTTTGCGGCAATTACAGCTTTGATATTGATTGAAATGACGATGCGCCAATCCATCGCTTTAAAGGTTGTTAATTGGTTCCACAAAAAAAAAAAAAAAAAAAAAAAACTACGCTAATCGGGACGAATTCTTCTATTGGAAATCATGCAAGTATAAGAATCGCTCAAATGAAAATTGGACGATTCCTATATCTGGGTAATGGAATGAGTGATCTTTGTGTCCTCTGACAGAGGAATGGGTATGCATGGAAGAAATTCATCAACACAGAATCAGTGACAAGTACCTCTTGTGATACTTGCCACTATGGACGTTGTGTGGATTCCAAACAAACCCTCCGCACTGAAGAAGCATCCAAAATTTAACAATGTGCGGTTCGCCGACGTTTAAATTTTATTGTGTGGGTCTGTTGTTGACTGCGTTTCTGACCGTGGTTAAACCATCAGCTACAATGGTAATCTTCTACATCATTCAAAAAACAAAAACAAACAAAAAACTGTCGTGTGACGTGTAATCAATAAAATATTTTTCAACTCTGAATTGAAAAGCAAAAGCTATTTAATCACTTGAAATAATTTAAAAGTAGACACTGACCTCATGGAAATCTCGAAGAATTTACAAAGAGTTTAAAAACTAAAAATTTAAAAGGAAGTAAAGTTAAAAAAAACCTAAATCAAAACAAAAATCTAAAAACAAACCTTCAATGATCATCTCTATCTTAAATATATTATGCTGCCATGAGCTGGTGAGTAAAAGAGTTAAATTCAACTGTAGTATCAATTGTAATGGAGCGGGGGGTGTCTCAGTCGGTAGTGTGCCAGGCTCAAGTCCCAACTGGTCCAGCGTTGAGATTTATTTCCGCAAAACTCCCCGCCCTGCCTTAGGTCTGTAGAGAAACCCGAGGGCTTGAAAGGCCTCTGTCCATCGGATGGGAAGTTAACCCGTCTCCCCGTGTGCGGGAGAACCATACTCTGTGTACATTACGACACGCTGGATGACCTAGACGGGAGGCTACCTTCGGTAACACAACAGCTATCCAGCGGATCATCTTCCCCCAAACTTCTCTGAGCACTTGAGGTTCTTGCGACGAGACCACTTAGCCCATTGTGTGCAGAAAATGTACCTCTCAGAGGTAATACAACCTAACCAGTCGCAGTTCTTAGAGACCAAAAGGACATATTCATTGCAACAGTTGAAATCAATGATAAAAAACTTTTTTATTCGCAGGAAGCAACCTAGAATATAATTAATTAGGTGGCTAGAAAGTTGTTTTCAGATATTCGTACTTCATTTTATGGTTAGTTGGTAGCGAACCAGGTTCAACTTGCAGTTCCCAATTTCTAGTCCCAAAAGCACCAGCTTTGAGATTTATCTCCGCTGAACTGTTCTTGGTGAGAAAGCGAATGCCGGTGGACTTGGAAAGACCCCCCTATCTGTCGGACGGAACTTTAAGTCATGGGCCCGTGTGCAGGAGAACCATATATCCTGTGCATACTGGATTTCATTGATTGATGGCTACCATCAGTTTCCTAACTACTATTCAGTGGATTACCTTTCTTCAACCTTCTCTGAGCCCTTTGGGTCCTTGTAACCTGGCCATTTAGCCCGTTGATACAGTAAAAAGTGACGCTCAGTTTTAAAACCATCCAACCCAATTTCTACAGTTATTTTTTGTGTTATAATCCTTTATTCAATGCATCTGCTGTAGGCTAACATTTGAAGAACATAAGTGTGAAAATACAGGTATAAATACGATAGCCTGGCATGGAACGTTATTAAAATTAACCCGTGTTCCTCACTGATTGAAGCGCATTGCAATTTAGACATTTAATTCATTAAGCAGCGAAAAAAAAAAAAAATCACACAAGAACAAACGGATCCCTCTGCCAGAGGCTGCTGAAGCAGATAGGAGTTTTAACATCAGCAAAAGCATCGATAGCCTCTCTGTGTGAACTATTCATGCCCACTGAATAAAATTAGTGTTAACTCTCAGAGGTTATTTAGTGGCTCAAGCATTCGATTTGCAGACTCACCAACCAGAAGACTAACTCGTCAATCTCTAGAATGACTCGAATCTCATCAAAAGATATTGTGGTCAACGTAATGAAAATTGGATAATCAGGCATTACTCTCGTAGGAGATAATTGCTGCAGATGTTTAAAAAAGCTCCGTGCTCAGCAGAAATAAGGGGGAATGCAAAAAAAAAGGAACAATAAATTTCACCACGACAAGAAGTCAGCGAAGTGTGTTACTTTACCATCTCTCCTCGAGTGCGCGAACGTCAAGCAAAAATCGGTCGTTTAACAAACAGGAAAATTACTTGGCCATGTAAGACAAATTGGCGAATGATTACAAAGATCTAATTATGGCGTCATAAGTGGAATATTTTAAGAAAGAGGACAAGGAAGAGGAAGAAGAAGAGAGGCGAGGACATTTCGCTCCACAAACAAAGCTAATATTGATAGTCACCCTGCGTGTTATTTTTTTTTTTATTTTCCATTTCTATTGGCAGTTGCATATTGAAAGATGAAAGAGAACGGAAGAGAGTTCGCTCGAGAAGAAGGGAGGGAAGCGGAGGACGATTGGGTGAGCAAAGCTGAGGTGGGGGGGAGGGCACGGAGGGTAACAAAGATCGTTAGAAATCAACGCAGTCTAGCAACAAATAAACAGAAGCAACTTATTCTTCTTCTATTTTTTTTTACCGTCCGACGCAGCCAGGCTAGTAACTAACCCGCTTTGATATCCTTTTCCACGCCAGCCACCAAATTCCTCGAGATTACCTCTCCCCCATGAAAAATGATGGTTATCAAACGCGCAATTTAAATATCCATTATTTCGCGCGTGGTGCGTGCCAGACCGTAAAGTCCTTCATCTGATGACGTCACAGGGCGAAATGCATGCCTTCTAACCGGTAATCATGCCACATTTCATAGGTTGAGTTGACATCCAGTGTGAAACCCGCACACCCATTATTCTTTTTTTCTCTCTCATTCAGTGTTTTTTTTTTCGTTCTGTACCTCTGTCACCGTCTCTTTTTCTTTCTCTTTTTCTTTTTGAGTTTATCTCAGCTTTTTCTGCTCACTCAAGCTAAGCCATGTTTCATTTAAACTTTTTGTCTGTTTTAGATACTTCGGTTTCTTCGTTTTTTCTCCATTTTTTTTTTACGAGAGGAAAAAAAATCCATTTTTTCCCTCGTTTTGTTTTTGTGTGTTTCTCCTTGGTGACCTACGTGCATTTATGATTTTTTTAAAAAACAGATATAGACTTGGGTGATATATTGTTGTTTTGAGTGATCTTGTTACCTGTAATTTATATTACAATGACAGAAACTGATTGATTCAAAATATCAGCAATTGCAGGTCATTCCCGTCAGGGTCGGGCTTATCCAGTTTTTATCGAGACGTAAGCGAAGGAGGATGTTTGCATCTGGGACAAGAGTTGTTTCGAGCCTGGATCAAGAGTTCTTTAACATCTGGGCCAAGAGTTGTTTCGATCTGGGTCAAGAGTTGTTTCGTACTTGGGTCAAGAGTTGTTTAACACCTCGGTCAAGAGTTGTTTCGTACTTGGGACAAGAGTTGTTTAGCACCTGAGACAAGAGTTGTTTCGGACCTGGGACAATAGTTGTTTCAGATCTTGGACAATAGTTGTTTCAAATCTTGGACAAGAGTTGTTTCAGATCTTGGGACAAGAGTTGTTTCAGACTTGGACAATAGTTGTTTCAAATCTTGGACTAGAGTTGTTTCAGATCTTGGGACAATAATTGTTTCAGATCTTGGACAAGAGTTGTTTCAGATCTTGGGACAATAGTTGTTTCAGATCTTGGACAAGAGTTGTTTCAGATCTTGGGACAATAGTTGTTTCAGATCTTGGACAAGAGTTGTTTCAGATCTTGGGACATTAGTTGTTTCAGATCTTGGAACAAGAATTGTTTCTGAACTGGGATAAGAGTTATTTCGCAACCTGTCGAAATAACTCTTATCCCACGTAGTAACAAAAAATTCTAAATTAAAAGATTCTTTCTGCACGTAGTAACAAAAAATTGACGATGCAAAAGTTTGAAATTGCGCCCTAGGTTTGATTTCCTCTCTGGGCAGATGACCGACTCGCCACTGCCTTGGCACGGATCTCTTTTCGCAGGGTTCCTTTTCTTACAGACACCTTAATACATTTTTGCTTTAATTTTAACATTTTATCCACCTCAATTTTTGTTACCAACTCAGAGATAAAACAACCAACTCGACCGAAATTTCCAAACACCTCTTATTGCATCACTGCAAGTGAAATAAGTTCGCCTAATGGGACATCAAACTTTTGACCCTTGTGCAGATTAGGTTTTCTTACCTCTGTTATGCTCTTTTTTTGCACAAAGTGAGCTGAATGACCAAGTCACAAGGAGCCAAAAGTCTCAGAAAAGTTTAGAGGAAGAAGACCTACTAGACAACTGTTAGGAGACAGATGGCAGTATCCCATCAAACCCCAGCGATGAGACTTATCTCCGCAAAATTCCCCGCCCTGCTCACGGTCAGTAGGGGACACCGATGGGCTTGGAAAGGCGCAGTCCGTCGGATGGGACGTTAAGCCGTGGTCCCGTGTGCGGGAGAGCCACACCGTGCTCACGTTAAAGAACACGCTGGATGGCCTTGATAGGAGGCTACGATCTGTCTCCCAACATCTGTTCCAGTGGGTCCCCTCCCCCAACCTTCTCTGAGCCTTTGGGGTCCTTGTGACCTGGCCATTTAGCCCATGGTGTGCAAAAAAGTGCCGTTCAGAGGTAAAACAACCCAACTCATCAAACCCATCCAGCGTGTCATTTAAGGTGTACAGGGTATGGCTCTCCTGCACACGGGATCATTCCTTAACGCCCCATCCGACAGACGGCGACCTTTCCAAAATCACGCTGTGTCCACTTTCTGACCGAGGGTAAAGTGGGGATGTTTAGCGTAGATAAATCTCAAAGCTGGCACAGTTGGGGTTCGAACGGGAGAACTGCAGATTACGAAAACCTAGAGCGCTACCGATTGAGCCAACCCCTCCCCTTGTGCAGAATAATCATATCCTGTCCAGGTTAAGAAAAAAAAAAGAAGCCCAGCATGGACGTTAAGAAAAAAGTTAACCAATTCCAGGTTAAAGACGTTAAGAAACGTTAAAGACGAAAAAGACGTAAGAACGTTAAGAAAAAAGTTTAAAGTTCCAGGTTAAGAAAAAAGAAAAGCCCAGTAAAAGAATGCCTTTCCCTTAGGTAGCTACTAGTTCATGGGGTCTTTGGGACTTGACTTTTAGCCCATTGTGCAGACAAAAAAGCTTCTCAGATGTAAAGAAACAAAAAACAATTCTCGTTTCATTAAAAATCTTATTTGTTTCACAAAATCATCATTATTTGTTTCATAAAATCATCATAGCTTAGTAGACCCTTGGTGGATCCGAAGCCATAAATCTGTTTAGTCGGGATTCCTTTAGAATGCAACCTTCTGTAAATGTGATGTCGTTTTAGAATTGGGGATTATTTTTGACCCAAGCCAACTCCCCACCAAGTTTACCAAATGCAAATGGCTTCTGTGGCCCTTTTCCTCTTGCTTCTATTCCCCAAAGCAATATTTCTAACGAAGTTTTCCAATGTCTTCTGCTTTTAAAACAAACAAACTCACTCCTATTGGTTTTAATTGCTCTATGGCGTGGGTTACGAAAATCTCATAGCATATCAGATTAAAGGAACATTTTTTTGCTCTTTATCAACCTTCTGTTCGCTATATAAAGTTCATTAATCACCAGAGTCAATGCATGAAGTCGCCGGAGTCCTAAGGCGATACTTCGGGAGTTTTAGGCAAAGAAAATAACTATTTAATGAGAGAAAAGTGCGAAGACAGCCATACGTGGAAGAGAGGAGACAGTGCAAACAGGACACGCATCGGCGTGCCTTTAATAGTTCAAGTCTCTTAATTCTTTCCTTAATTACATAACGAACTGTGAGGTGATATTTACGTTTCTGATCACGAACTGCGAAATAGTACTCGACAACATAAGTAATTTCTGAAGGGAGCAAACAAAAGTATTTAATCCGAGTCCTTTTAATTGAAGTAGAAATATTCACGAATTAGTACCCATGGATATGTTGACTGTAAGTTGTTCTATTACGTAGTAGCAATGAGTTTCCTTTGAGTTGCTTTGATTTTCTAGTTTATCGAATATTTTGGTAGTTCAGTTTTGGATAGAATGCTAGTTTTTTTTTTTCAATTTCTCTGGGGATAATTTAAAAAAAAAATCATGGGGCTTATTTTTTTTAAGTTTGTTTAGTTGTTTTTCCGACGGTGTAAGTGAGAATATTCATTTTGGTAAAGGTGATAAAAAATTTTCTCAGACCTTGGGTAGTTCGTTAAAAATAAAAAAAAAATAAAATAAACACCCCCTCAAGCAGCTGCTTGCCACAGAGGTCTGACAGGAGCCTGCCAGTTTATACGCCACAGTAGAAGGTCTGAGAGGATGGCGGGACCTCAGCAGAAAAACATTACTACATCCATGCCTTAACCGGGGCTCGAACCCAGGTCCCACAAATCAGTAGCCCAGCGTGCTAACCACTTGGCCACGGGAATGCATTTAAAAATTATTTCTAGAATCTCCTGCTTAGAATTTCTAACATACTTTAAAAAACTTTTAACCGAATCTCTTAACTCTTGCTGAAAAACATTGATACACGATTAAGTGAGGTTGTCAATTCCAACATCTTTTACGAATTTAACTTGGATTATGATTATTGGATTTGGATTATAATTATGATTGATTGTGTGACTTTTTTGATCACTCTGTATATGCTCAGTGATTATGAATAGGTCCTAATTATATAAATAAAGAGTAGGTGATTAGGCAGGTGTGAAGAAAAGTAATCCGTTAGCCTCGAACGTGGGATCTGAGCCAGTTGCTTTTACCATTTCAGCAGGCGGAGCAAGGTTGGGTTGGGTTGTTTTACCTCTGAGCGGCACTTTTTTGCACACCATGGGCTAAATGGCCAGGTCACATGAACCCCGAAGGCTCAGAGAAGGTTTGGGGAGGGGACCCACTGGAATAGCTGTTGGGAGACAGATGGTAGCCTCCCGTCAAGGCCATCCAGCGTGTTCTTTAACGTGCACAGGGTATAGCTCTCCCGCACAAGGAAGCACGGCTTAACGTCCCATCCGACGGACGGCGGCCTTTTCAAGCCCATCGGTGTCCCCTACTGACCGTGGGCAAGGTGGGGAATTTTGCGGAGATAAATCTGAACGCTGACCCAGCTGGGACTCGAACCTGGGAACTACAGATTACGAGCTTGGCGCGCCAGGCGGAGCAATTCGCATCTCCTTAAGGAAGTTATGACGGATGATCATACTCTCCTGAAGCTACACCATCTGGTTCGAAGTGTTGAGGCACCTGTGCACTGTTTTGACCGATGATGAACCAAGTTTTTATAACCATATATCAAATATTAATATACCTCAGAAATTAATTACAACTTAAATAATAAGTATTGTTACACACCACTTAATGGAATAAATATACATTTTAAAATTTGTGTAATGATTATTTCAATATTAGAAAATTATTAATGTTTTTTTTTTGTGAAACAAGAGTATATATATATATTTAAGTATTCAAGATTTTATAATTCTTTAAATACAGAACAAATATTGTTGAAAATAGAGATTTAAATGGATTTTTTTTATAATTCTTTAAATACTGAATGAATATTGTTTAAAATAGAGATTTAAATGGTTTTTTTTTTATAATTCTTTAAATATTGAACGAATATTGTTGAAAATAGAGATTTAAATGGATTTTAAAATAATTCTATAAATACAACGAATATTTTTGAAAATACAGATTTAAATGGATTTTTTTATAATTCTTTAAATGCTGAACGAATATTGTTGAAAATAGAAATTTAAATGGATTTTTTTTATAATTCTTTAAATACTGAACGAATATTGTTGAAAATAGAGATTTAAATGGTTTTTTTTTTTATAATTCTTTAAATATTGAACGAATATTGTTGAAAATAGAGATTTAAATGGATTTTAAAATAATTCTATAAATACAACGAATATTTTTGAAAATACAGATTTAAATGGATTTTTTTATAATTCTTTAAATGCTGAACGAATATTGTTGAAAATAGAAATTTAAATGGATTTTTTTTATAATTCTTTAAATACTGAACGAATATTGTTGAAAATAGAGATTTAAATGGATTTTTTTTTTATAATTCTTTAAATACTGAACGAATATTGTTGAAAATAGAGATTTAAGTGGATTTTTTTTATAATTCTTTAAATACTGAATGAATATTGTTTAAAATAGAGATTTAAATGGTTTTTTTTTTTTATAATTCTTTAAATACTGAACGAATATTGTAGAAAATAGAGATTTAAGTGGATTTTTTTTATAATTCTTTAAATACTGAATGAATATTGTTTAAAATAGAGATTTAAATGGATTTTTTTTATAATTCTTTAAATACTGAACGAATATTGTTGAAAATAGAGATTTAAGTGGATTTTTTTTATAATTCTTTAAATACTGAACGAATATTGTTGAAAATAGAGATTTAAATGGATTTTTTTTATAATTCTTTAAATACTGAACGAATATTGTTGAAAATAGAGATTTAAATGGATTTTTTTTATAATTCTTTAAATACTGAACGAATATTGTTGAAAATAGAGTTTAAGTGGATTTTTTTTATAATTCTTTAAATACTGAATGAATATTGTTTAAAATAGAGATTTAAATGTTTTTTTTTTATAATTCTTTAAATATTGAACGAATATTGTTGAAAATAGAGATTTAAATGGATTTTAAAATAATTCTATAAATACAACGAATATTTCTGAAAATACAGATTTAAATGGATTTTTTTATTATTCTTTAAATACTGAACGAATATTGTTGAAAATAGAAATTTAAATGGATTTTTTTTATAATTCTTTAAATACTGAACGAATATTGTTGAAAATAGAGATTTAAGTGGGTTTTTTTTATAATTCTTTAAATACTGAATGAATATTGTTTAAAATAGAGATTTAAATGGGTTTTTTTATAATTCTTTAAATATTGAACGAATATTGTTGAAAATAGAGATTTAAATGGATTTTTTAAAATAATTTTTTAAATACTGAAGGAATATTGTTGAAAATAGAGATTTAAATGGGGTTTTATAATTCTTTAAATACTGAACGAATATTGTGTAAAATAGAGATTTAAATGTTTTTTTTTTATAATTCTTTAAATATTGAACAAATATTGTTGAAAATAGAGATTTAAATGGATTTTTTTATATAATTCTTTAAATACTGAACGAATATTTTTGAAAATAGAGATTTAAATGGATTTTTTTATAATTCTTTAAATACTGAACGAATATTGTTTAAAATAGAGATTTAAATGGTTATTTTTATAATTCTTTAAATATTGAACGAATATCGTTGAAAATAGAGATTTAAATGGATTTGATTATGATAAATATTTTCTTTAGTCATATTTTTTTAATTAAGTGCGTATTTTAAAAGTTATAGAGCTTCGAAGTTAGATTTCCATTAACATGCAATGGAAAGTCTAATATTTTGATAGATTTTCCTGAAAGAGAATTATATTTCTCTAGTCGATTTAGTTGTTTTTAACAAATACTATGAATAAACGAATTGCTAATATATTTAAAATATATCTAATTTTTTTTGGCGTGATACTTGTTTTGAAATTAAAAAGGTTGCTAAAACATAAAAAATATATTTTTCTGTTACGAAATGTCTTATTGATCCATTTACCAAACAAATCCAACAGAGAAGAAATCGTTAGTTTTGTAGAATAGCGATAAGAACTGGGATATCTTGCGTTATAACATCTCGCAAAATTTTACCAGAAAAAAAAAAGTAATGAAAACTCTGAAAGACTTTCTTTTGAAGAGTTATGAAGACGAAATTCCGTAGTGCAGAAAAATGATGGACAAGAAAAGAAAAAAAAAATCACTTCCGAAAAATGCAAATCCATTTCCCTCCCGAATTGTGTGGAAATCATACACGAAACAGGATTGTACTGGAATGAGGTGAGAACAATTTCTGAACAGTTATGTATACACGCACATATATATATACGCATGTATATATATATATACACCTTTCTTTTGCTTTAAAGGAAAGAAATTTTGGAAAGCATCATAAATAATTTGACATGTACAGACTTTCACAATATAGGAATTCCATCGCACCCGTTTCGTCTCTCTCTTTCTACATAGATGCACAACTGCTCCAAACAGAGAAGTAATGTGTCTGCTTCAGAACCTATGCAGATAGGGTGATGATCTAGACTACTGCGTGTTGCACACTTGCTTCCAGGCTGTACACAAGGGGGATGCAAAGGCCGCTGCGGGCTGTCATCCTCAGCTGCATCAGTTCATTCCGCTAGAGAAGTGGGGAGCGCCTGGAATGTTGGTTTTCCCGTAGGGCTCTGTTGTAATGCAGAGAAAGCCATATCAACAGGCTCCAACGGCTGCAGGTGTGAATACGTACGATTAACATTGGCGAAGACTAGCAGTGCAAACACACACTGCCCAGCACTCGACCTCTTTAGCTTCTCATACCCCCCTTCTCCCTCCACTACATCGGAGGTGTCGCGTGTTAGCTTTCACTACGAGAGTGCTTGTTGTAATCATGCAAATGTTGATGTTGTGTGGTGGACAGTATCGCAGCTCGTTAACATAGGGGTAAGGACATAGGTGTTGGAGCAAACGTTGCTTAAAGCAAAGTGGGCTCATTGTGTATGTTATATGCGGCGAACCTCCCCATTCAGAGTAAAGGGTACCGTTGGGCAGTAAACTAACCTTGGATCTGGCCTTCGGAGCAGCTGATCAGCTTGAATGGAGTGAATCTATACGAATTGGATGTTAGCAGTTCGCTAAACGAGATGAAATATTGTCGCCAATTCGAGATGGTTAGATGAGATTGATGCTAATTGTGACTGGATTGTTGAGGTTTGACTAGATTCCTGTCAACGAACTGTGGTTGATAGTTCAGCAGCAGATTCCTGAGAAGATATAGCAAACTTTATTCTAGCTAATCCCCTGGTCATTTCTATTCACTTTCAACCATTTGATTTTTTAACTATGAAAAACAAAAATCACTCTGAAAATCATAGAAAAAATCATTCAAATTTTGATTGAGGAACCAACGCAAACCAAAATCATATAGACTATCTGAGTTCTTTATAGAGGTGACATTTGGTATTTTTGAAGATAATTATTAGTTGTTTTCTTGTAGATATGTTTAACAGTTTTATTTTTAGAGTTATATCAAAATATATGAATCAATACTTTCTATAATCTTGTACATGCAAGATGTACTCATTGGCCACTTTATTAGGTATACTTCCATATTATAAAAAATTGGGATTAAAGCTAATTTAAAGATATCGATGAAATCTATTTCAATCTTGATTTTCAACAATATGCGTTCATTATTTAAAGAATTCAAACGTTTAAGAAACTAGTTCACTCTAAAAACGCATTCAAAATTAGCATAGTTATTTTGCGAATTGCCAAATACACTGGCTTCCATAAATTAAGGAAAAATGAGAAAAATTGCGATAATTCGCGAAAAAATTATGCGATCCTCACCAAACTTGTTCACGTAACCAGTAAAGTAATGCCGAGTGAGCATATCGTATGCAAATTAGTCTACGTTGCGTCAATTTCGTATTCGGATAGCGGCCTAAAAACGGGGGTTTTGAGTGGATCGTTATTTTGTGTTGTAATGTGAGTAAAAAAATTCGAAATAGCCATTTTGTAGGAATGACCTCGCGACATCATTTGCCAAATGAACTGCGGTGGAGAGTTATTGGCCGGCTCGAAGCAGGCCAAAGTCAGTCAGACGTGGCACGATGGCTGAATGTGAGTCCTTCTGTGGTCCATAGACTGTGGAATCAATTTCTTAGTACGGATTCCGTGTCTAGGAGGTTTAGCCGAGGAAGGGCTAGAGTTACGACCGCTGTACAAGACCGATATCTGCGATTAACAGCACGAAGGAGCAGGACGTCTACTCCCTCTCAGCTACGATCCTCTCTTGCAACAGACACTGGGCGGGTTGTATCAGCTTCTACTGTGCGTAGAAGTCTTCATGAGGGAGGTCTGTGTGGTAGAAGGCCAGTACACCCAATTCTGTTTTTACATGGATTTTTTTTTTACATGATTTATTTTGATCTAACACGGTTCAAACGGCGCCTTTTTTAAAAATCTCCATTTGAATTTAATTCTGAAAAAATATTACTATTCAAGAAAAAATTCATAGAATTTACATTTATAGCAAAGGTTCCGCTTTTATGGTCAAATTTTTCGAAGTAGTTTTAATTTTGAAAATGTACTATAGATTTTGTGCATCTATAGTACATCCCCAAAATAAAAACTACACTAACATAACTACACAACAAGTTTTCTCTATTTTATTCTCTATTTTATGGAAAAATTGTACAAAACCTACTTCATTCGGAATAAAGTGGCAACATTAAGTTACGGGAATTCCCCTCACTTTTATCTTCAATACATAAGTGAGTCTTGGTCTCTCAATTTCGTGTTTAAAGTTAGAAGTATTTAGAAGTTTAATAGAAGAAATTGAAAAACATTTTGTCTTGTTTTTTGAAGTTTTGTGTGCGTAATATAAATTTATTAAATTGTGCTGATAGGTAATTTACAATTTTTCATCATCTGATTTATTAACTACAATTGAAATATTTTTCGTAAGCCTTATCACGATGTCGGATAATTCAACTATACAAAAGCAGAAAAGGAAAGCTGTCTCTTTGGATACTAAGATCCAAATTTTAGATCGTCTTGCAACTGGAGAAGGTTCAACATCCATACGTAAATATTTTGGTTTGAAGGAAGCTACCGTAAGAATCATCAAGAAAAGCGAAGATGCTATTAGAAAATCTGTGCTTTCTGAAACAAAATTGAGCGCTATGTCGTCATCGTACACCAGAGATATTGAAAAAGGGAAGATGAAAAAGGCACTAGTAATGTGGATAGACGATAACTCGCAAAAAAAAAATACCTATAGACAGAAATGCCATCAAACAGATGGCATTACGAATATATAAGCAGATACAAGAAATGCAACCAACCACATCAGCTCAGTTAAACAAAAGTTATGTATTTTCTGCAAATACAGGATGGCTTGAAGGATTTCTTCAAAGATACGCGTTTCATAATGTAAAGATTAAAGGTGAAGTTGCATCTGCAGATGAGCCGGCTGCTAAAGAATTTTGTCCAAAATTAGTCCAAATCATTGAAAATGGTGGATACACTCCTGATCAAGTTTGGAATGCAGATGAAACTGGTCTTTTTTGAAAAAAAAAAATGCCGAGTAGAACCTATGTAACAAAATCACAAAAAACTGTTGGTAGCTTTAAAGCTGCGAAGGATCGTGTGACCTTTCTACTTTGCAGCAACGCTTCAGGAGATCGTATGTTAAAACCGCTGCTCATTAATCGATCCCTAAGACCACGGTCAATGAAAGGTGTAGATTTGAATAAATTGCCAGTGTATTGGATGGCAAACAAAAAAGCCTGGGCTACAAAAGAAATTTTTAATGAATAGTTCCATAAATGTTTTGTTCCAGAAGTTAAACGCTATTTGAAGAAAAAAAATCTCGAATTTAAAGTTCTATTGATTATAGACAAAGCGCCTGATCATCCTGTTTTGGAACACCCAAGTGTGCAAATTTGTTTTCTGCCGCCTAATACGACATCCTTAATACAACCACTAGACCAGGGTATAATTGGCACATTTAAAACTTTCTACGTAAGATGAACATTCCAATACATTTCGGATAAACTAGATAAGGATAAAACACTAACAGTTATTGATGTGTGGAAGAAATTTTCTATTTTAGATTGTATCAGACCTGCTGGATTGACGTTATCGGAATTAAAACCATCAACTTTAAACGCATGCTGGAAAGCTATTTGGCCAGAATGTGTAAAAAAACAGAGATCCTGTACCCTCAAATACGACTGAATATCCTAATATCATCACTTTAGCAATGCAGTTGGAGAAGGATTCGATGATTTATTGTTTGCAGATATTGATGAATTGCTGGTTGACAAAGCTCTTAGTGAAGATGAAATAATAGAAGTTGTCCTTGAGACTCCTGATAAAAAAGAAGAGTGATGGTGATAAAGAAGTTCCACTCACTGTAGGTTTAATTAAAGAAGGGCTTCAAATGGCTAGTAAATTGGAAAGTCGTTTCCTTACACATGATCCCATTGTCGAATGACCTGAGCAGTTTAAACGTGAACTGAAGTCATGTATGGCGCATTATCAAGAATTATACAAAGATCTAGTCAAAGCAGGATCTCAACGATCGATTACAGATTCCGTTGTCAAAACTAATCAAACTTCAGAATCACTGGAAACATGCGATAATTTGGTTCCCCATGCCACAGAGAGCATTTCACCATTGGAGTATAAACACGACAGCCAAAATGTTTCAAGCGATGAAAGTGATTTAATTCCAGTCTTATGCAAACGAATGCGTCTATTGTCAGAAAGTGACAACGAATAAAATGTAGTTAATAAGCATATGTAACTCATATTTTTTTGCACTTTTGTATTCTTGAATTAGTGACATATTATTTTCTTTATGAAGGATAATTTACTTTATCTATGTAATATAATTATCTCTATAAGTTTATAAAATAAAAAATGTGTTTAAATGAATAAAAATCAAATAAAGATTTAATTAAAGATTTTGATATGATTTGTTTGAAAACAACTTATTATTTGTACTGGGTTTTCACATCTGGAACCAATCGTCCATTTTTTCATACGCACTGTATTTTTTTACACGGTTTTTTCGGGAACCTATCTACCGTGTAAAAACAGAATTGGGTGTAATTTGTGTACCTTTCACTTCATGTTACAGGAGAGAACGGTTGAATTGGGCACACATGCATGCTAACTGGACATAATAGTAATAGAGGTCCGTAGTCTTCACAGATGAGTCCAGATATTGCTTGCAGATTGATTCCGGACACTGTTTGATATGGAAAGAACGAGGTATTCACTGTCATCCCAGTAACATCCGTCAAAGAGACAGTTACGGCGGAGGTAGCGTGTGTGTTTGGGGTGGCATTTCCTAAGGTGGACGCACAGACCTCTATTTGCTGACGAGTGGGAATCTCAATGCTTAAAGGTATAGAGATTACATCCTGGACCCTTATGTATGTCCTTATTTGGTGCAATAGGTGAAACATTCATCTTACAAGACGATAATGCTCGTTCACACAGAGCTCGACTAGTGGAACAATATTTTCAAGAGGAGACCATTATGCGCATGGAGTGGCCAGCTCGATCTCCTACCTAAATTCGATTGAGCATGTGTGGGATGCTCTAGGGAGACGAGTTGCTGCCCTCAACCCGCCTCCTGCAACAAAGGGGGAGCTTATTACTGCTTTAAAGGAACGATGGTCGTTACTACCTATTGAGTTGATTCACAACATCATAAACAGCATGGAACATCGCTGTCGTGCCTGCATTGCTTTAAGAAGTGACCACACTCCTTATTAAAGAAGTGTGGTCACCCCTTACAGCAATTGCCCATTGCATTCTGACACCTCATTTTTGGACAAGTTCTTGTTAAGTGTTATTTTTTGACGAAAAATGTTTCCAATGTAAAATATTTTATGCCATTCTGAAACTAGCATTGCAATTCACGTTTTCATCAAATTTCATTAAAATCATTCATATAGGTTTTTGTTTATCATAATTTTTCTGAGCTTTCCTTAATTTATGGAAACCAGTGTGTGTTTTTAGACGTATTTGTAAAGTTTACTATAACGTTTGTCGCTTTCGTTTTAGACTTGTTTAAATTCAGAGCAATTATTTAAACTGGTCTTGTTGCTGTTAAATATTCCAATTTTCGTTAAATCTCTAAATACCAAACGAATGTTGTGGAAAATCGAGATTGAAGTAGATTTGATTGAGATCTTTAAATTATCTTCAGTTACATTTTTTAAATCAAAAGTTTATTTAAGAAGTTATCGGTTGTTGGGTTGTTTTACCTCTGAGCGGCACTTTTTTGCACACCATGGGCTAAATGGCCAGGTCACATGAACCCCGAAGGCTCAGAGAAGGTTGGGGACCCACTGGAACAGCTGTTGGGAGACAGATGGTAGCCTCCCGTCAAGGCCATCCAGCGTGTTCTTTAACGTGCACAGTGTATGGCTCTCCCACACACGGGACCACGGCTTAACGTCCCATCCGACGGACGGCGGCCTTTTCAAGCCCATCGGTGTCCCCTACTGACCGTGGGCAGGGCGGGGAAATTTTGCGGAGATAAATCTCAACGCTGACCCAGCTGGGACTCGAACCTGGGAACTACAGATTACGAGCCTGGCGCGCTACCGACTGAGCCACCCCCGCCCCAAGAAGTTATCGAGTTCTGTATTTGAGAGTATTGACATCATATGGAACTGTAGCCAACAAAATGGCCGCTATTATATGAATATTTAATATTTTTATCGTTACTTGGTCCTAATGTCTCATTCTTAATGCAAACATACAATTTTTTGTGCATGAGGATTTTTTGCCTGTAGAAAGCACTGAGTTAAGCAATGTTTAATTCAATACTTTGCTGTACCCATATGTTAACTAGCTGCAATACTGTCTACCGCACAACATCAACATTTGTATGATTGTCTGAGCTTCTTTAACTTATTAATTTACCGAAAATAATTTCCTATCGCGGAATAGAAATGATGAAATTTACCTACATCTAAAATACAAAGTAGGACTTCTATACGTATTTTTTTACTCAATAATTCAAAGTTCGACTTAAAACGGAAAGAATTATAATAAAACTCTCAGAATAAAGGCAAAAAAAAAACTTTATATAATGGCCCACGGATCAACAACAGTGACAAGATGATCATATCAAGCGAAAACAAGGATATAGCGGCGGAAAAAAAAAGCAACACAAGAACGGATTGTCTAGTGAACAAAAGAATCGAGTTGATAAACGGAAAGAAAAAACAGAAAAAAAAAGGAGAGAAAGATACAGAGAAGGAGAAAAATAGCGAACTAAACAAGGACTTCAAAAGAGATCTAATGGTTTTTGTGGTTGGTTTTAAAGGATGAGGCTTGTAAACTGAAAAGACTTACTCATCGCGTGGGATGAAGTGCGGAAAAGATGGGGTGAGCGAGATGTGTGTGGTTTTGAAAGATGTGCGTCATGTGGAAAGAAAGAAGAAGCATAAAAGAAGCTGAAGAAGGATGAGCTTAAGCCATCATCACACCAGTGCTCGGGATAAATGGGCAGGAGCAGTTGAGTCCTTTCTTAAGTAAACGCTTTCAGTAGAATAACACATCTTTAATGTAGGAGTTGGTTGCAATTCGCAGTTCCATATGTTCTCCGAAAAGCATCACTCCACTCTCTGTCATAAGCTTTAGATGCGTTAGTTTTTTAAGGCCTTTTTTGTATGATGTTGAAAGGAAGAAAAGGTAAGATTTTGTTGAAAAACCTCAGAAGATTTTTGATGTAAGCTTTTATATATCTTCGGTTAAATTTATTTTAAGCTCTGCTGTTTTCTGTTTATAATGTAACAGTAGATTTTAAGCTGTGAAACATTCAAATCTCCCAAGCGGGGCACCAGAAAATTGTATGTTTGCATTACGGATGAGACATTAGGACCAAGTAACTATAAAAATATTAACATTCCTATTCTTTTTCTGAAAAAAAAAAAAAGGTAATCGGTAATAATTGTGAACGTGTTTTTATGAGTTCCATGTCTACAGGACTTATCCTGTGATTCTTTACTACTGGTATCTAAATAAGTTTCAAAATATTTTATTATTTTAGCTGATTATCATTTAGTCCATATCTGTAATACTAATGTGTATCTGTTTTGGCGATATAACTGGTATTTTTTTACGAGGGTCATACACATCCATTGCTTTTTTAGTATTAAACAATTCGTGGTTCTTTTTATGCACATAATGCACACAACGAGTTAAATGGGTAGATCAGAAAAACCTCAACGGTTCGGGGAGAGAGTTGGATCAGTCGGTAGCGCGCCAGGTTTGTAATCTGCAACTCAGAGGTTCGAGTCCCACCTGTGCCAGCTTTGAGATTCATCTCCGCTAAAATTTCTCTCTGCTTTCGGTCAGAAAGGGAACATCGATGGGCTTGGAAAAGCCGGCGCCCGTCGGATGAGAAGTAAAGCATTGGAAGCGTGTGCAGGAAGCCATATGCTGACGGGAGACTACCATCTGTCACCTACAGCTGCGCAGTGGGTCTCACTTCCTCAAACATCTCTGAGCTATTAGGGTCCATATGACCTGACCATTGTGTGCAAGAAAAGTGCCTCTCAGAGGTAAAACAACCCAACAATCCTTCCAAGAACTGTTGGTAAAGAGTTGGAAGCCTCCCGTCAAAATCAATCAGTGTGTTTTTAACGTTATTAAGTGTGGCTCTTCTCTGCACACAGCGCAACTGCTTACCATTCCATCTGACGGAGGGTCGCATTTCGAAGTCCATCGGTGCCCTCTTTCTCACTGAAGGTAGAATAGGGTTATTGGAGAAAATATCAAAGCAGACACAGAGAGGCAACAATCTTTGGAACGTGAGGTTATGATCTTTCTATTACCGTCTGAGTCAACTTCCAGCCTCGAATGTAAAGAAAACCCCAACTTTCAATGCTCAAAATCCCAACTTTGAAACCGTTGCCTTTTTGAGATAACGTTATTGATTTGAGCTCTCTTGCTGTTTGAGTTTTGTTGTGAGAACAGTCCTTGCCGATAAACCAACCACTAATGAATAGTCTTTCTGCACCAGTCGTTTGATAACACAAAAGCGCAACATCTGTCAATCGTATTGGCCTCGGGCGAACCATTTCTCAGGCGAACCAATTCTCACGAAATTTTTGCATATCTACACATGCTCACTCACTTGTAACACATGCCCGATGCTTCGTGCCCTTTTTTTTCAGCTTTCCTTCTCCACAATGAGCAACTGGCAGCTGGCAGGATGTAAAGAGATAAAGGCGACAATCGTATCCGTTGGCATCTGATGCATATCTGCAAAGAACAGTTGCACGAAAGGGTGCAGAACACGCAAGTGCGTGGCATTCAGAGAATTTTCTTTTTCCTTTACGATAGTTCAGTAAAAAAATGTCCCATTCCCGTCACAGATTCAGGTGGGGGAGGGGGGGGGGGAATGGGGCCACCAAAACCCCTCTTTTAGAATGTTAGTAAGGGTAAATAGAGGCAAAAATTGTTCAAAATATGTGCATTTCACGCATTTTTTTAAAGAATTTTTGTAAAGATCTCTAAACGAAGAGAAAAATATTATACTTCAATGCTAATTTAATATCTTGCAAACTTACATTTTTTTTATTGCTCGATTAAGTCACTTGTCTCCATCCTTCCTCCCCCCTCCCTTTTTTTCCTCCTTCCCCCTCCTTTTTTTTCGAGATCAGGTTCTGGTTAAAAAATATATGAGATGTGTTTTTTTTTATCTAGTCTTTAATATATTAAGCTGCCAAGTCATAATAACCTCATTGTTCGGGAAAAGACAGGAATAAGATCCAGCGAACTATATTTTTCAAATATGTATAATATGTACAGGTGTCGAAAAAAGAATGGTGGAATTTCTAGAATCAATACGTAGGAAAATGTTATATATATTCAGGGAAGTAATATTTTAACTGAAAGCTTACCTCAAATAGTATTAGTGAATTTCCACCTTTCGTGATCTTGCTTATGTTCATTCGGTATTAAACTTCTTCCCATTCTTCCCATACACATTTCCTGATATATGGATTGTCACGGGTGGTCCAATTCTATGCCCATCAAGGAGACTTGATTTCCCACACCTTGATTTTTTTTTTCTTGTGGGGATTTTGTAAAGAATTATGTTTAAAAGGTGAAAATTCGTCACCTCAATCATTTGAAAGCCAGAATAAGAGAAACAACTGAGCAAGTGACAAGAGATATGCTGTAGCGTTTAGACAAGAAGTGGAATACCGAATAGACATATGCAGGATCACGACATATTTATACATACTCCTACTTATTGGTTCTCGAATCCCTACCATTTTTTTTCGGACACCGTGTGAGTGACCCGCCCACGGTCAGTAGGGAACACCGATGAGCTTGAAAAGACCGCCGTCCGTCGAATGTGACGTTAAGACGTGGCTCTGTGTGCGAGAGAGCCTTACTCTGTGTAGGTTAAAGAACACGCTGGATGGCCTTGACGGAAGGTTACCATCTATCTCCCAACAGTTGTTCCAGTGGGTCCCCTCCCCCAACCTTCTCTGACCCTTTGGGGTGCTTGCGAACTGGCCATTTAGCCCATTGTATGCGAAAAAAGTGCCGCTCAGAGGTATAACAACCCAACCTGTGTGGATTGAGGGGGGGGGGGGACTCAGTCGTAGTACGTCAGGCTCATAATCTTATGTTCTTAGGTTTGAATCCTAACTGCACCTAACTACGCGTTTAGATTTATCTGCGATTGATCTATGCTCCTACTCTGACTGAGCGCTTGACTACAGGGCCTGGATTCCAGTCTCGGATAAGGTATAGATGTTTTTTCAGAATTGGCTTAGTCGGTAGCCCGCCAGACTCGTAATCTGCAGTTCCTAGGTTCGAGTTCCAACTGTGCCAACATTGAGATTTATCGCCGCTAAACCGTCCTGCTCTCGCTCAGGAAAAGGACCCCGATGGGCTTGGAAAGGCCGCCGTCCATCAGATGGGGGTGACCTCATACGAAGGAGAACCATACCCTCTGCACGTTAAAGAACATGCTGAATAACTTTGAACGGAAGCTACTCTCTCGTCTGCTAACAACCGTCCAGTAGGTCAACTTCCCCCAACCTTCTCTGAGCTCTTTGGTCCTTGAGACCTAGCTATTTAACCTATTGTATCAAAAAATGCTGCTCAGAGGTGAAACAACCCATTTATTTAATTACTAGAATTTTTTTCCCCTAAAATCATCATTTACATATTTTGCACAATTAGTTTCAAGAAATTGCCTTCTCCGTTCCATTTGATTGCTGATAAATTTAAAACATTCCGACATAAAGTCATTGAGATTTAACATCCCGAAAGTAATTAAATAATTAACTAATTAAGCAGAATGCAGATAAGTCCCAAGGCACTTGGATCGAAGCTTGGCTCGTTCACCCTAGTAGTTTGGTGGTTACATTGGTTGGGGGGAATTAAACGAAGCTTTTTTTTTTATGCGATAAGGCCAGTAAATTTTGCCAAAGCATCACGAAACTGGAGATGCGTCTTCCCTAATTTAAAGTTCTGAAACGGGAAGGCAACCTGTGCAAAAAGGAAGCCAACTGATTCAAGAGGGAAACTGGAAAAGAAGGAATGCAACGGATGCAAAAGGAAGGCAACTGGTAAGACAAATTGGCTTCCCATTGCATCAGTTGCCTTGCCACTTTCCTCCTCTCAGAAGAAAGAAAACAACCAATGCAAAGGGAAGTCAACTAGTAAGAAAGAAGGCAACCGATGAAATGGGATGGCACCTAACAAGAGGAAGACAACTGATGCAAAAGGGAAGGCAACTAGCAAGAAGGAATAATAACCGATGCAAAAGGGAAGGCAACTAGCAAGAAGGAAGATAACCGATGCAAAAGGGAAGGCAACTAGCAAGAAGGAAGATAACCGATGCAAAAGGGAAGGCAACTAGCAAGAAGAAAAATAACTGATGCAAAGAGAAGGAAAGTGGCAAGGCAACTGATGCAATGGGAAGTCAATTTGTCTACCACATAGGTCGGTTGTTGTGTGACTATACTTTTCATCATCATCATCATCATCATCCTCAAGCAGCCATGGGCTACGGAGGTCCAACCAGACCGTGCAATTTAGTTCTCCAAGCAAGTCTATCCTGAGCTACATCTACTGCATCTGGCCACTGCACACCAATTCTAACAAGGTCCTGTTTGACATTGTCTGCCCACCGCATCCTAGGTCTCCCCTTCTTTCTGAGGCCTTTAGGCACATTCTTCATAACCCTATTCGTCAATCTATAATTATTCATACGGGCAACATGGCCAAACCAACGGAGTCTCTCTCTGCACAATGTGCTGCTTAAAGGAGGTTGCAAACTCCTTTGCCTAACCTCATCATTAGTTACAAAGTTGAACCACCTAATGCCCAAGATACTGCGTAAGCATCTGGAATCAAAAGCATCTAGTTTCCTGTTATCTTGTTTACAAAGTGTCCACGTTTCACTACCATAACTAACCCTAGAAAGAACCAAACTATTATACAGTCTAATTTTAGTCTTTAGGTATATACGCCTATTTCTCCACACTCTCCATAGGTTCTTAAAAGTCCCGGCAGCAATCCCTATTCGTCTGTTAATCTCATGCCGCACATCACCATTATCTGTTACATAGCTCCCAAGATAATTAAACTGTGACACCTGCTCAAGACTGCAACCATTCAGATTAACTGAATCACAGCCTGCCTGACCAATTTTCATCACTTTAATTTTCTCTCTGTTTATAACCAAACCTACTCTACTACCAGTCTCATCAACAGCTCGAATGAAAGAGTTCATCTCATCAACATCATTTGCCAAAAGGGCTAAATCATCAGCATAATCTAAATCAGAAATTTTCCTATCTCCAGCCCATTTAAGGCCAAAATCTTTCCCTTGAAGTGAATTTCGCATAACATAATCAATAACCAAGCTAAAGAGAAAAGGAGACAAAATGCACCCTTGTCGAACACCAGAAGTAATGCTAAACCAAATGCTATAAGACTTACCAACTCTCACACACGACTCAGTGTTATTATAGAGAGCTTTCATAATGTTAACTAACTTGTCTGGTATACCATATGATCTCACAATCAACCACAAATTATGACGATCAACAGAGTCGAAAGCCTTTTTGAAATCAACAAAGCTAGCAACCAAAGGTTTCTGAAACTCTAAACATTTCTCAAGAATCTGCCTAAGTGAAAATATCTGATCCACACATCCCCTACCACTTCTGAATCCACATTGCTCATCACGCAATTGACTGTCAACCAGATTCTTAATTCTATTAAGCACAATCATGGAAAGAACTTTACCTGGAACAGAGAGTAGGCTGATACCCTTATAGCTATCACAAGAACTGCGATCACCTTTTTTGAAAATAGGGATAACAATAGCTCTGGTAAAATCCTTAGGAACCATGCCTTTATCATAAAAGAGATTCAGAATTTCAGTCATCCAAGTGGCAACCGAAACATTCCCAGCTCTAAGCATTTCCGTAGTAATTTCATCTACCCCTGGGGATTTATGAAGTTTAAGTTTAGAAACAGCCAAAATAACTTCAGATTGTGTTATAGGGCCAACATTAAAGCCACCAATGCATCTATCATCATTGCAAACAATGGGAGTAGAACTAACTATATTGTTTAGAACATCACTGAAATGCTCAGCCCACCTAGCCATGACAGAATCCTCCCCTTCTATAACCTTACCTTGTTTATCCTTCAATCCTTGTATGCCTGTCCGTTTTCTACCACACAAAACATTAACTATCTGGTACAGCTCTCTGCTGTTGTGCTGTCTAACTGCTTCCTCAGCTTTGTCAGCCAAACCATCAAGCCAAAGATTCTTATCAGCAGCTAACTGATCCTTTACAAGTTTATTAAGGTCTCTGTTATGCTTTCTATTAGTACTAGTAGGGTATTGATTAAGGGCATTCCTGCAGTTCTTTCTTTCCGAAATAAGCACAAGTGCCTTATCACTCAGATAATTTTGCCTCTTCTGCTCCTTTTTTCCTAAAAGAGTACTGTTAGTGTCCAAAAAAGCCTGTTTAAAATGATCCCATTCTTCCTCAACTTCAGTAGTAAGCAAACCATGACTGTCATAATGACTAAGTAACCTATCATGGTAAGCTTTGGCTATAACTGGATCTTTCAGAGCTTCAGTATTAAAAGTAAATTTTTTAACCCTAGCACAACACTTTTTAAGTTTAAGTTGCAACACACTTTTAACTAGGTAATGGTCAGATCCAATTTCAGCTCCCCTATATGCCCTGGTATTCCTAACAGAACTAGCCCATTTGCTGTTAATTAATATGTAATCAATCATATTCTTATGCAGCCCATCAGGTGAAACCCATGTGTACTTATGTATGTCGCGGTGCTTGTAATAAGTGTTAGTTATTTTGAATCCATTGAGTTTACTTACCTGTAGGAGACGTTGCCCATTGCCATTGCAGCTACCAATACCAAAAGGGCCTATTACTCCTCCCCAAAGGTCAGAGTCAGTACCAACTTTGGCATTGAAGTCACCAAGAACAAGGGTAATATCTCCTTTCTTGACAGAATTCAAAATATCCTGAAGTTGTTCATAAAACCTATCCTTCTCATCCTCATCGGCATCCTCAGTGGGGGGCATAACAGCAGATAACATTCAAGTCTTTAACGCTTGTCTGAAATTTTGCTGTAAGAAACCTTTCATTAATGCACTCATATCCTAGAAGAGCATCACTAGCATGTCTGCTGAGAAGCAGACCCACGCCTTGGTGATGCTTATTGTCGTCCCTCCCTGAAAAGAGAAATTTAAGATTATTTTTAAGAATCTGACCTTTATCTGTCCATCTGGTCTCTTGCAAGCCGAGAATATCTAAATTATAACGGTGGAATTCTTGTGTGAGGACATCAAGAGAAAAAGCTCTGTGCAGAGTCCTCACATTCCAACTACCTATGGAGAGAAAATGGTTAGTGGGATGTTTAAAGAAACTATGTTTATTGAGAGAGGGAATGCCGACAATATCAAACAGCCCCCTAATCGCAGACATGGGGCAAAGACCCGTTCCCCCACTACTAAAGGCTGAAGCCATCTACACTGGAAGACTTCCTCCAATGTAGAATTTGACGATGCCAATAGAAGCAAAGAGTTCAGGTGCCTGCGATGACTTCTGCTCAGGATTATCCACCAGCTGATAAACATATCCTGTGAATCTATTCACTTGGTGCTGTCAACCCACAAACAAACAGAAAACACAGCGGAAGATTTTCCCTCCACAGAAGCCCACCAGTGCAGCAAAATCAGGATCCATAATCAAGCTCAGAGCCATATATCTGTCCAGTAGGTTTATATGGTCAGCACCAGGACCCTGTGTGGTTGACCACTCCTCAGCAGGGTAGAAAAAAAAGAAAAGTAGCCATAGTTGTCCAGATCAGTAGGCCACACTAATCTGGCAGCCCTCCCCTTCCGTTCACTTCCACAAGAGAGTATCTCTTTTGAAAGTTACTAACGGTCCGCACCACGAGAAGGCGGGGTCGGACATTAGGTGCTAGGCCTGGCCGGTTCTATGCATCATCACAGGGGATTGGTGCATAGCTCTAAATATATTTGAAAATTGTTGAATAAAGCTATGTTTTAAATTTGATGATGTTGTACCAGTGGTTAACCTCGTACAAATATTAATAACACAAAACGTTAATAAAATATTTTGAAAACTGTTTAGTTAAAGAACTTTGAATAATTTTAAATGTAGTAAATATATTTCTTCTGAGACAACCCACTGTGGTATCAGAGGAGCTTATTTGTATGTTTCAGAGAGAAACCTGCGAAGAAGGCACAGTTTTTAGAAGAAAATCAATTAGAAACACACCAAATAGCGAGATTCGAACCAGGACCCTTTTGCTTTATTAGTCAACAGGTTACTGGATTCATCAGTATCGAAAAAGTTATGTATTAAGGCCAATAGGTTTTGCCAGAGCAGTACGAAATGGAAGATGCGTCTTCTGTTATTCAAAATTCTGAAAAGGGAAGGCAACCCATACAAATGGAAGACAACTGATTCATGGGGGAATACAACTAGCAAAAAGGCGGACAAATGATGCAAAAGTAAGGCAAGTACCAAGAAGGAAGACAACTGAAGGAAAGGGAGGGAAATTAGCAATTAGGAAGACAACTGAATGGAAGGGAGGGAAAGTAGCAAGAAGGAAGACAGCTGAAGGAAAGGGAGGGAGAGTAGCAAGAAGGAAGACAGCTGAAGGAAAGGGGAGGAAAAGTAGCAAGAAGGAAGATAGCTGAAGGAAAGGGAGGGAAAGTAGCAAGAAGGAAGACAGCTGAATGAAAGGGAGGGAAAGTAGCAAGAAGGAAGACAGCTGAAGGAAAGGGAGGGAAAGTAGCAAGAAGGAAGATAGCTGAAGGAAACGGAGGGAAAGTAGCAAGAAGGAAGACAGCTGAAGGAAAGGGAGGGAAAGTAGCAAGAAGGAAGATTACTGAAGGAAACGGAGGGAAAGTAGCAAGAAGGAAGACAGCTGAAGGAAAGGGAGGGAAAGTAGCAAGAAGGAAGATAGCTGAAGGAAACGGAGGGAAAGTAGCAAGAAGGAAGACAGCTGAAGGAAAGGGAGGGAAAGTAGCAAGAAGGAAGACAGCTGAAGGAAAGGGAGGGAAAGTAGCAAGAAGGAAGATAGCTGAAGGAAAGGGAAAGAAAGTAGCAAGAAGGAAGACAACTGAAGGGAAGGGAGGAAAATTAGCAAGAAGGAAGACAGCTGAAGGAAAGGGAGGGAAAGTAGAAAGAAGGAAGACAGCTGAAGGAAAGGGATGGAAAGTAGAAAGAAGGAAGACAGCTGAAGGAAAGGGAGGGAAAGTAGAAAGAAGGAAGACAGCTGAAGGAAAGGGAAAGAAAGTAGCAAGAAGGAAGACAGCTGAAGGAAAGGGAGGGAAAGTAGCCAATAGATTGGCTTTACCTGTAATCTATATTCAGATATCTAAATCAAACCCATCTATGATACAGAAAAATTTTAACCTAGTCTAGGAGAGATTGACTCAATCAGTAGAACACTAGGTTCGTTATTTGATGTGCTCATGTTCCAGTCCCTATTATGCCTCTGATAAGATTTTATCCACTAACTGCAGTGCTACCCTTCGGTGAAAGAAAACAGTTAACAGGTTTGATTTTTTGGGTTGTTTTCCCTCTTAGCGGCACATTTTTTTGCACACAATGAGCTGAATGGCCTGGTCACAAGGACCTCGAAGGCTCAGAAAAGGTTGGGGAAGGGGACCCACTGGAAAAGCTGTTGGGAGACAGATGGTAGCCTCCGGTCAAGGCCATCCAGCGTGTTCTTTAACATGCACAGAATATGGGTTAGGATTTACCTCTGAGCTGCACTTTTTTTGCCCACCATGGACTAAATGGGCAGGTCACAAGGACCCCGAAGGCTCAGAGAAAGTTGGGAGAGGGGACCCACTAGAACGTGCTAGATGGCGTTGACTGGAGGCCAGGTTCGTCCCAGCAGCACAAACTGTTGCTTGGAGAGTCAAAATTTTAAGGTAAGATAGTAATTGGATGAGTTTGTTCTAATTTCTATTCAAAATTAAAGTCAAGGCCAAGGTTTTTACATAATCTTGCGAGCATAATAATTTTGAAATCCTTTTAACTAATGATTTTAGCTGGCATTTTATTTCAAATGTGAAGGCAGAAAAATATATTCAAAGACACAAACATAAGATCATTTGAGGTAACAAAAATGTTACGATAGGCAAAAATTAACATCATCATCATCATCCTCAAGCAGCCATGGGCTACGGAGGTCCAACCAGACTGCAATTTAGTTCTCCAAGCATATCTGTCCTGAGCTACATCTGCTGCATCCGGCCACTGCACACCAATTCTAACAAGGTCCTGTTTATCAATGTCTGCCCACCGCATCCTAGGTCTCCCCCTCTTTCTGAGGCCTTTAGGCACACTGTTCATAACCCTATTCGCCAATCTATAATTATCCATACGGATAACGTGCCCAAACCAGCGGAGTCTCTCTCTGCACAATATGCTGCTTAAAGGAGGTTGCAAACTCCTTTGCCTAACCTCATCATTAGTTACAAAGTTGAATCACCTAATGCCCAAGATACTGCGTAAGCATCTGGAATCAAAAGCATCTAGTTTCCTGTTATCTTGTTTACAGAGTGTCCAAGTTTCATTACCATAGCTAACCTTAGAAAGAACCAAACTATTATACAGTCTAATTTTAGTCTTTAGGTGCATACGCCTATTTCTCCACACTCTCCATAGATTCTTAAAAGTCCCGGAAGGTGAACGAAAAAAAAAATCCCTTCAGGTGTCAAAACAAATTTTTTCGAGGGGCGACAAAAAGCAATTTCACTTGGGAAGGCAAAATGTCTTGGCCTAGCAGTTGCTGAAGATTTCCATCCATCTTCTAACAGCTATCCTTTCTCAACCTTTCCTCAGTATTGAGGGTCCTTGTGACCTGGCTATTTCGCTCATTGTGTGCACAACAAAACACAGAAATTAGTAACAATACACATTTAAAAATCTAGTGTACCTTCAGATAATATTTTCACCTTTGGGGAGGGAAAAAATGTACTCGATGCGTACAGTTTTAAAAAATTGCCCGTAACATTTCTGCGTCGTTACGTATACTTTCCTTTAAAACTCGTAGGCAGGCGACACATCAAAAGTATCTTAATAAAAAAAAGTGGCTTTCAAATAAAATAAACAGTAAATCCGCTAAACCCATCACACAAAAGCCACGATAGCTTTTATTTTTTCTTTAGCTCTTTCTTTCAATTTTTTTTCCTTCTATGCCCCCCCCCCCCTCCATTTTCCCCTTTATTCTTTATTTTATCTCTTCCTTTTCGTCATGCGATGCCGTAAGCAAAAGATTTTTATTATGTATCACGACAAGATCTTTATTTCATTGCTCGCCCGCACGACGACCCTTACGGACAGGCCGCTTGAGATCGGAAAAAGAGAAGAGGAGGAAGAAAAAGAGGATGGTGCGCTCACTGGCAGCACTCGGATTTGTGGCGTTTCGCATTTACACACGAAGGAGGAGAAGTCTGTCTCTCCCTCCTCCTGCTCCTCTAACTTAGCTGACTTGGCTGCATGTTCCATGAATGTTGATAGTTGCCCCAGTGACGTGACATGGATGGTAAATGTAGCGACGTAACAAGACCTTATTTGGGTTTGGGCTGGTCTGGCTGGGATCAGCAGCATCTGAGAGGAAGAGGAGGAGTGTTTAATGGACGTGTGGAGAAACAGAGGAGACGGGAGAGATAGGGACCGAACAACGTGGGAAGAAAGATGCCGGTTGTAGCTGAATAGACAAAGAACGAGGGAATCTAAATTGTGAGAAAAGGCTTGCGTCGACAAGCAGAATTGGAACTTTGAAAGATGACCTTGCGAGACGACTATTTCCTGACCAGCTTGTTTTTACCTGTGGAGGCGCTTTTCATTTCGTTGCACGCGACGACGGGTGAGCCGCTCGCTATTCGAGTAAAAAGCATTTCTGCTGTTAATTTGTTATCACTGTGGATTTGTATATTCCTATGGTTAATGTGTGGCCTGCCAAGGAATTTTATCAACGCGTGAAGGAATTATAAATTTGTCAATTAAAGAAAGGCACAGAGAGAGTTGATCGGAAGTTGGAAATCCACTGTCCCCACCGAAATGGGGGCGGGGGTGTCTCAGTCGGTAGCGCGCCAGACTCGTAATCTGTAGTTCCCAGGTTCGAGTCCCAGCTGGGTCAGCGTTGAGATTTATCTCCGCAAAAATTCCCAGCCCTGCCCACGGTCAGTAGGGAACACCGATGGGCTTGGAAAGGACGCCGTCCGTCGGATGGGACGTTAAGCCGTGGTCCCGTGTGCGGGAGAGCCATACCCTGTGCACGTTAAAGAACACGCTGGATGGCCTTGACGGGAGGCTACCATCTGTCTCCCAATAGCTGTTCCAGTGGGTCCCCTCCCCCAACCTTCTCTGAGCCTTCGGGGTCCATGTGACCTGGCCATTTAGCCCATGGTGTGCAAAAAAGTGCCGCTCAGAGGTAAAACAACCCAACCCTACCGAAATATTAAATTCCCGTGTTATGTCAAATGGGATCTAATTTTGAAGATCTATAACTTTTAAAATATTCACTTAATGAAAAAATGTGACTGAAGATAAATTAAAGATTATAATCAAATCTATTTATATCTCGATTTTTAAGAATATTCGTTCAGCATTTAGAGAGTTATGGAAGTTGGAATATTTCAGAATAAATTATCATATTTCATAAAAAAGTTCATAATTAACCTAATAATTATTTCAATATTAGACAATCGTCTAAAATATATAGTTGTTTTATTAACTGGTTTGAAACAATACTTATTATGTAAGTTTTAATCAATTTCTGAGGTAAATTCGTATGAAGCTTTACCGTTGGGAAATGTTCTTGCTATTTAAATATTGCTGGAAGTCGAGATTTAAATAGATTGGTGTGAGAATAAATCAGTTATTATCATTATTATCTTTAATTTATCTTCAGTCACATTTTTTCGATAAATGCATATTTTAGAAGTTACAAAACTTCGAAGTTAGATTTCCATTAATAAAACGTGGAATTTCTCTAATATTTTGATAGGATAATGTAGTATAGATATGTTTAAATGGATTATGGATTATTATTGTATTATTTTAATAAATTGCGACAACTCGGCCATTCATGGTAGAAATGAAGCAAAGATTATATCTCCCAATGGTTATCGACAACCATTCCTCCCCCCATCTCCCTGCGAGTTGGGGGGCGGGGGTGGCTCAGTCGGTAGCGCGCCAGGCTCGTAATCTGCAGTTCCCAGGTTTGAGTCCCAACTGGGTCAGCGTTGAGACTTATCTCCGCAAAACTCCCCACCCTGCCCATGGTCAGTAGGGGCTACCGATGGTCTTGGAAATGCCGCCGTCCATCTATGGGACGTTAAACCGTGGCCCGTGTGCAGGAGAGCCATACCCTGTGCACGTTAAAGAACACACTGGATGGCCTTGACGGGAGGCTGCCATCTGTCTCCTAACAGCTGTTCCAGTGGGTCCCCTCCCCCAACCTACTCTGAGTCTTCGGGGTCCTTGTGACCTGCCATTTAGCCCATGGTGTGCAAAAAAAGTGCCGTTCAGGGGTAAAACAACCCAACCCTGCGAGTTGGTTTCGGTCTATGGTATATTGGCCTCAACGAAAGCTCACTAGCCGCCATTATTACAGAGATTTTAATAGATGCTTTAATAGTTGAAATAATTAATAGATTTTAATAGTTGAAAACTGAAAAGAATCTTTGAATTGATAACCTGGTTGACAAAGCAGATAGACAGCACAACTGAGAGTTTAAGGAAAAAGCAATTATTTTGTATTTGAGAAAAACGAAATGGTGGACAAAAACTGACTGATAAAGATGGTGGATTCTTTCATTGCAAGATGGGCAGAAGATTTCGAGAATGTTTTGAACTATATGATTAGTTTGCTTTCATTATTTGTAATGATGATACATGTGTTTTCAGGATTTAACGTTTACCCTATATCGCGATCACAAGTTACAATGGCGATCTAAAAATTAAAACTGTGCAAGTCACCAATAGTATACTGAATAACTGATGAAATGTTGAGAGCTTGGAATGATTCTGTTGTTTGATGACTGAATATTTATTCCCCATGATAGAGAGGTTCTTCGTAAGGTATAGTTATTCGTGCCATTATTCCTACTTTCGGAAAAAAGGTTATCGTAACTTTTGTGGCAATCGCAGAGACTTTCGGTTTGTGGTAAAGATCTTCAAACAATTGTGGAAAATAGAAAATTGAATTTTTATCACTTTTTTTTTAGTCTTCAGTTGATTTAGATTTTGAGAAAGGCTTTGCAAGGGAGAAAATGGGATCTTAAATTAGAATTGGATTAGTGATTGGATAAGCGATTTGATCATCTTGCCAAACGATGATCACTAAAGGAACATTTTTTATCAGCGCTCTTGAAGAAGTTAGAAATATGGTAAGGGTTGGGTTGTTTTACCTCTGAGCGGCACTTTTTTGCACACCATGGGCTAAATGGCCAGGTCACATGGACCCCGAAGGCTCAGAGAAGGTTGGGGGAGGGGACCCACTGGAACAGCTGTTGGGAGACAGATGGTAGCCTCCCGTCAAGGCCATCCAGCGTGTTCTTTAACGTGCACAGGGTATGGCTCTCCCGCACACGGGGCCACGGCTTAACGTCCCATCCGACGGACGGCGGCCTTTCCAAGCCCATCGGTGTCCCCTACTGACCGTGGGCAGGGCGGGGAATTTTGCGGAGATAAATCCCAACGCTGACCCAGCTGGGACTCGAACCTGGGAACTGCAGATTACGAGCCTGACGCGCTACCGACTGAGCCACCCCCGCTCCAAATATGGTAAGGGTGATGATAAATATTGAGAAAGTTTCCGTGACAAAACTTGCCACATAGGTTCTTTTCTTTTGAATTCAGTTCTTTTGAATGTTCCTACTGTTGAGCAAGATTTCTCAGCGTAAATATCTTAACAGAGGTACAACAGATACTGACAATGTGCAAGATGCGATAAGCAAGAAAACAGGCAATGAACTTTTAGAATCCGCGGAATGCGTGGAACGACTAAACTTTGTAAATCCAAGGTGATGCTTTTATCCTTGGTTTCCATAAATTAAAGAATAACCCTATTTTATATCAATGGGAAGCTAATGTCGATGCTCTATAACTTCTAAAATTCGGTTGTTGTTTTTTTGAAATGTGATAGCAGACAAAATTTAAATCAGATATATCGATATCTCGATTTTCAACAATATTCGTTCAGTATTTAATGAGTTATGGAAGTTGGAATATTAAATAATAGCCAGTCACAAAAATTGACTTCAAAAGTTAAAACTTAGCAATAAGTGTTATATCAAAGTCTTTAATAAGTGTGCATTTTAGATGTTTGTGCAAAGAATTCTTTCCCTATTCATCAGTTTTTGTTTAAATTTCTTAAGAATGGCACTGATGTTGTTAAATATTCAAATTCCATAAGTCATTAAATACTGAACGAATACTGTTGAAAATCGAGATATTGATATATTTGATTGAGATCTTTATTAATCATACTTTTGAAGCAAAACAAAAATTTATGGAAAACAGTATAAAAGCAGTTACAATGGTTATGAATGGCATTTAAAAATTTTTTGAATAAAAGTCAATACGTTAAGTTGCTGATTTATTAACAAAAACTTTGAAAAAAACTACAGAAGACGTATCTGCAATCAGATCTGCATTTAGTAGGAGAGTTTCGGTCTATTAATCCTCCTATTCTCTTTCGTCTTCTGGAATAGGAGACTTCCATTACAAAGAACTAGCAGAATTGCCCGGCTTACTCGGACCTTAATATAATGACCGAAAATAGCAAGTCCAGTTCCAGTTTCTTCCAGTTGTATTCTAAACATATCAACTCCCTGTAATTTCTCAGGTACTTGACCGATCAGTCTGAAATTTGGTGTGGTGGCCTCACTTGTGTCTTTCTTCTTAGGGTTTATGGATCGTGTTTCTAGCTGCCGTAGGTTGGGATTAAACCCTACTGCAAGTGTCCTAAATCTCTGAGGACGCTATCGTCGCATATTTATGAATGGAAAATTGTAAGTTATGAATGAAGTTGTACGTTATTGACGCGCAGAGTTGTCTCTGTGCCACGAGTCAAGATCCAATGGGCACACATTTCGCGCTATAATTTTGGGAGAGCCCCCAATTTTATGGGGTCGCAAAATCTTACAGTTCACTAAGTTACCGTGAGATGGAGCTGTAGAAGAAGTTTGATGGTCTTAGCTCCGATCGTTTAGGAGGAGTTGTCTCACAAATAAACAAACAGACAAACTCTCTGAAATATACAAAAAATATAGGATCCGTTATTGTGTGTAAAGGATGTCAAATTCTATTCATATTATGTTTTTAGAAATAGTAAATATAGTTTTTTTAGAATTATAATTTTTCTGTTTTAGATTTTTTTTGAAACAACTATATTTTAGTATAACGAGGATTTAAACCTATTAATCAGAAACCTTAATGAAAGGTTTCTTATTTTGAATGACTGATTTATTTGACAAAAGAAAGTTAAAATCGCGAATATTAGTAAAACAAAATTCATACACTGTAAGAATAAAAATCTAAAAAAAAAATGCCTTATGATGAAAGAATAATAAAACGTTGACAATTTTAGCATTGAACAATGTAAAATATTTAAATTTTTAGGTGTGTGGATAGAAAATGGCTTGAACTGTGCAACTTATGCAGATCATATCAGAAAATATACATCCAGAAGTATACGTATTTTAGGTAAAGTTAAACTTCTCTTTGAAACCAAAAATTCTGATTGTTATCTGTATTTTGCATTTATTTATTACCCTTTTGTGTATTCAGTTGAAATATTGGGCATTACTTATTAAATTAAACTACATCTTGTTACTCGAAAAAAATATAATCGTGCAGATTTCATATTCAAATAATCAGTTGCTGTGTCCCCTTAATTTCGGGCAATTTTTAAAATTGTAATAACTATCAAGATATAAAATAACCGCATTAAAACCAAGCCTAAAGTATGCACTGTTTTCGTTGTTAAACAAACTCTCTCAACTGACAGCAATTGTCTGCTGGAGTCACCTATGGGCCTGGAAGAGTTGGGTTGTTTTACCTCTGAGCGGCACTTTTTTGCACACTATGGGCTAAATGGCCAGGTCACATGGACCCCGAAGGCTCAGAGAAGGTTGAGGAGGAGACCCACTGGAACAGCTGTTGGGAGACAGATGGTAGCCTCCCGTCAAGGCCATCCAACGTGTTCTTTAACGTTGGGTTGTTTTACCTCTGAGCGGCACTTTTTTGCACACTATGGGCTAAATGGCCAGGTCACATGGACCCCTAAGGCTCAGAGAAGGTTGGGGGAGGGGACTCACTGGAATAGCTGTTGGGAGACAAATGGTGGCCTTTACCAAGCCCATCGGTGTCCCCTACTGACCGTGGGCAGGGCGGAAGTTTTTGCGGAGATAAATCTCAACGCTGACCCAGCTGAGACTGGAACCTGGGAACTGCAGATTACGAGCTTGGCGCGCTACCGATTGAGCAACCCCCGCCCCAGGCCTAGAAGAAGATTAGAAAAACGGCAGGAGCTATTGTACTGGGATTACAGCCACAATGTGCCGATCTCTTGCAGAAGCTTGCCGAAAGTATTCGAGCAGCGCTATAGTACATTCGGCACATTGTAGCTACAATCCAAGTGGAATAGCTTCTATAGTTTGCCTAGTCTTCCTCCGAGTCCACAGGTGACCCCAGGAGACTATTGCTGTCACCTGTCAGAGCTTGTTTAACAACGAGGACAGTGAGAAGACTTTAGGTTTCATTTAACAGCGTCTATAATTTTTTTTATTTGGCAATTTCCATACGCTGTGTATTTAAGTTCTGTTTGTAATAAGTGTTTTGAAGTTATATTTCTGAAGCGTAATTTTGTTCACAGGTCTTTATCAGATCATTCAATAGTATATTTTTTATATTACTCTAAAGGACATAGAAATCAATTATTCCTCAAGCAGATTGTCACAGAATTTGGATTAACTCAATTCGCAAAGAGTGGATCGTATTATTTCATTGATACGCATAAAAAAATAGTTTTCTAATTATCTCTAAAAACGAAAGAGTAGGTTGTTTTACCTCTGAGCGGTACTTTTTTGCACGCAACGGACTAAATGACCAGGTCACAAAGACCCCGAAGGCTCAGAAAAGGTTGTGAGGGGAAAGGGAACCCACTGGTTAGCTATTAGGAGACAGATGGTAGATACCCCCCACACACATTTCGTCAAGGCCAATCCAGCGTGTTTTTTAACGTGCACAGGCTACTACGGCTCTCCCGCACATACACTACACTTTACGTCCCATCCGACGGGCTTTCCAAAGCCCATCGGTGTCCCCTACTGAACGAGGACGGGGAGTTTTGCGCAGATAAATCTCAACGCTGGCCCAGGACTCGAACCTGCAGATTACGAGGCTAGCGCGCTGCTGACTGAGCGCCGCTAAAAGTGTGCGCACCTGCGCCGCTAAAGAGTGAGATGTGTACATTTCTGCTGAAGAACAGACGGACGATGAAGTGGAAACAATAGCTCGTTTTTCTGAAAACGAACAAAACAAAATAATGAAATCTAATCGATTTGGTGAGAGAAGCGAAAAATTAAATCGCCTTAAATTTTGTAAGAGGGGATTTTTTTTTATTTTTTGAATGCATTATATTACTAAAATAAGTGATTTGGGTCCTTTTATCTCTGAACAGACCTAGAGAAGAGATTAAGGAGCTGAAACAAAATCTTAATGACGTGGAACAATATGGACGCAATAAAAATATAGAAATTCATGGTGTTCCCATAAATGAAGGGGAGGATGAAACAGAGCTTAAAATAAAATTGAATAAAATTTCCCAGTCATTAAACATAGTCAACTATACAGACAATATGATTGGAAAACTTCACAGACTTCCAGAAAGAAATAAAAGCAAAACCCCAAAGATAATTGTCCAATTCGTTACACGGAAAGATAGAGACATTTGGATACAAAACAGGGAAAAAAAATTACAACACTATTACAGACCTTAATGATAAAGGAACACCAATATATATTAATGAAAACATGACTATGATTAACAGAGAACTTTTCTGGAGAGCTAGGATGTGTGCAAAAGAAAAAAATTATAAGCATGTTTGGTTCAAAAATGGAAAAGTTCTAATGAGGAAATCAAATGGTGAAAGAATTATCAATGTTGATATGTTCACCAACTTTGATGATTTTTGAACTTTTAGGTATATCCGATAAACCTTGCTTTTTTTCTTTTTTTTGCTCTTTACTTTTGCTATTTGTTTTTTTTTATGAATATTCTTCTTAGCTATGTCTGATTTGAATTTTGAAGGTCTTAATAGCAACTATGATGTTTCTTATGTAACTACAGGTTTAGAAGTGGAGGCTTGGTTCGTAAATAATTATAGTAAATTTATTCACAAAAATAAATTAGGAATTGCTAATGTTAATATAAGAAATCAAAGAAAACATTGGGATTCATTAAAATTAAGTATTAACAATTACATGAAACACATTGATTTGCTTGTTTTAACTGAAACAAATGTAAATAATTATGAAAATTATTTATATAATATTGATAAATTTAATAAAATTACAAATGATAACATAAATAAAAATATAAGGAGGATTTCAGTATACTATAAAGAAAATCTAGATATTGAAATTATTTCACAACAAACACTTCCAGCGGAAACTGTATATATAAAAGTAAAAAAAAATAATATATCATGATTTAGCACTATACAGATCACCTAGTACAGATGTGAACTCTTTTCTGTTGAATTTCCGAAACTGGATGGAAAATGCAGAAAAAGATCAAAATTAGATTTTATAGTGATTTTAATATTGATACAATGAATACTAAAAAACATGGCGCAGAACAATATATCACACTATTGGCTGAAATGAATTTTGAAAGATTAATAAGGGAAGCTACAAGAGAAGAAATAGTAAAAAATAAAATTACCAAAATCTGTATAGACCATATTAATATTAAACTGATTAAAAATATGTCAGCAAATTCAATAATTCAAACAAGCGAAATAGCAGATCACTATATGATTTTAACATTGATTAGCAACACCAATTACAATTTGAATAATACTAATTACATACTGAAACAGACCAGGAAAATAAGAATTTGTCATTCGACCATAACAATATAAACAAAGCTATTTCTGAAATGAATTGGAATTTAGAAAATTATGGAGACAACTCAATGGATGAATTAAACCTATATAAAGTATTTAAAGACATTTATGATGGAATTTTAGGAAAAAATAGAATATATATGAGGAGGTTGGAAAGGTAAAAAGAAATCATAGCAAAAACTGGATAACACCGAACTTGATAGGAATTAATTGAAGAAAGAGATAAACCTTGGATTAAATTTAAAAACAATGATAAAAGTGATGCTTATAAAAATAACTATCAAAAATTAAGAAATATATTTCATATTCAGATTAGAAATCATAAACAACTTTATTATAGAAATAAACTTATAATGAAAAAAAATTATATGAAGGCTCCTGAAAAATTAATATATGAAATATTAGAAGGAAAACAGAAAAAATCAGCGGATGATGTAATAATTGACAATATGTCCAAAAAGAAATTATCTGTGGAAGAAATAGCAAATAATTACAATGGCATTTATAATACACTAATTTTACAGATAAGAAATACAAATCACCAAGACGATATAAATTATGTTCCAACCATGATACAAAGAATTTTGAAATCTATCTATATACATGAAATAGCTGAAAAACAAACTGATGAAATAATTACTTCATTAGACACCAATAAATCACCTGGTTACGATAATGTTTGCATTAAACATATAAAATTTAATAAATATACACTACTAAATATTATATCAAAAATTATAAATCAGATTATATTTACTGGGAACATACCTACTGAACTCAAAACAGGTATTTTAAGACCTATTTTTAAAGGTGGTATTAAGGAGGATTTTTCTAACTATCGACCAATAACAATTCTGCCTATTTTTTCGAAAATAATGGAAAAATATATTTTTAATACTGTTTTTAACTTTTTACCTAAACACAACATAATTAATGAAAATCAGTTTGGCTTTCAAAAAGGAAAAAACACAATTCAACTAATTTCCAAAATTGCAAATAATATTAATAAATCATTGAATAATAGGGAAAAAATTGTAACTATGTTCTTAGATTTAAAGAAAGCCTTCGATACAATAGATCATAGCATTTTACTAAATAAATTGGAAAATTACGGTATTCGCGGTATATTGTTAGATTGGTTTAGAAATTATTTATCAGACAGATACACAATTACTAAAATAAAAAACTGCTACAGCAGAAAAGTAATTACACGATATGTAATTCCACAAGGCTCAATTTTAGGTCCTTTATTGTTCTTAGTATACATAAATGATTTGGTCAATACAAAATTAAATAGTGCTATTTATCTATATGCCGACGACATTGTTTTAATAAACAGTCAGAAATATTTAAATGATAGCATTTCAGAGGTTCAAACAGATTACAATAATATTATTAGATGGTTAAATCATAATAAAATCTATGTAAATGAAAAAAAAAACAATTCAAAATCATTCACCAGGATTTCATATTCATCAAAGCCTCTTTATCAAAACTCATAAAATAAATTGCAGAAAAAAGGATGCTTCATATTGTGAATCATTATGTAGTTGCCCACTTATTGAGCAAGTAAATTAAATAAATTACTTAGGAATCATTTTTGATGAATATTTTAGGTGGAATACCCATATATCCCACATATGTGAAAGCTTGAGAATATCAGCGATAAAAATTCAAAAATTGAAATACGTATTAAATATGGAAACCTGTGTATTATTTTATAAAGCAATATGCGAATCTATTTTAAAGTATGGAATAATTGTGCATGGAACAACTAACTTAACTGACATAAATAAAATAGAAAAACTGCAGTCTATAATAGCTAAAAATATTATTCCGTTTCATTTGCAAAAAAATTATAAAACTTCCACCGATAGATTAAAATTTTTAAACCTTTTATCCTACAGCAATTTACATAAATATAATGTAATAATTAAAAAATTTTTGTCGAAACTTACAAACTAAAAGTTCAACATAACAAAAATACAAGACTTCAAAACCAAGGTTATTACAAATTGCCAATTTTTCGAAATAATTACGGGAAACATACCTCCGAATATCAAGTACCACTTATTTTTAATGCTATTCCAAAAGAATTACTAAATATAGATTCTTTTAGAAGACTTAAAATGGAATTAAAAAAATATTTGGTATTTTCTAGTTAGCTGATTATTATGTGTTATGTTTTGTGAATTTATTTGATGTACACCATTTTTGTGGCTGAATGACCGATGTTTAATATAATTCATTCATTTTCCTGCAGATAATCTATTTAGCTTTTCGGGTCAAATTGTAAATGTATTTGTATTCTTTACTCTTATAAATAAAAATTATATTCTTTACAAAAAATGAAGTCGAAAGAACCTCGAGTACTTTATTATGAAGGTTAGGTAAAGAGAACCCATGGGACAGTAGTTAGAAGACAGACGGGGGCCTCATCTTTAAGGCCATCTAGCATGTTCTTTAAATGTGCACAGGGTTATGGGTCTCTCCTACACACGGAACAACGGTTTAACGTCCGACCCGACGGACGGCGGCCATTCCCAAGCCCATCAGTCCCACTTCTCACTGAGATTAGTGATAGTAGGGTAGGGTTTGATTAAGATAAATCTCAACGCTGCCACAGTTGGGACTGGAAACTGCAAATTTTGAGACTGTCGATCTATCGACTTAGCCAATCCACTAACCAATATTAGTGGGATCCTCCCATATAACTCAAATCCAAACCACATTTAAAACTTTCTGATTATTAAAAAATCCTTCAATTTCCTAAAAATATCATTGGATTTAAAATGAAGAACTCTTTCAACTCTTTGGATCTCTCGAGTTTCAATAATGTTTATTTAACACAGAGTTATGAAAATTTGAACATTTAATAGCAGTCTGGGCTGGTAATAAGAATTTATCTCAAAGTTCAATTAAAAAATAACTATTATCAATTTTTTTTAAGTTTATCTAAACGTTTGAAGTAAAGTGCATTAATTCTTCAAATATTAATCGAATATTTTTGATAATTTGTGACTTTAGACAGATTTGAGTGAGAGAGCTTTACTTTATGTCCAATAATATTTTCTCGCGAAATGCTAATTTTCAACGTTAGGGAACTTTTAATGTGGATTTCCATTTAAATAATATATGAAGGCATATGGGAAACTAAGACAATGAGAAACTTGCTAATAGTTGTTTATTACTCTGTCGTTATCAAAATCATTTACCTCATCTAAAACGATATTCATTTAATGGTATTTTGTAACCTGTGCTACTGAAAAACAGAAATCTTTGGCTATGTATGTTTAAGAATTTCTTTTCGAATTATATCAACATTATAGACAGAACTTTATCTTCCCTATAATTCTCAGTACCAAAAAAAATAATGCCTTATTAATAAACACAAATTCTGCGATTTTTAACTTCAAAACTAATCGTTTAAATTTTTAACAATTTTTTTCGTCTCGTTTATTTTTTTACCCATGTGTGTTTTTTTCCCTTTTATACCAGTAGATGATAATCATCAAAACACAAGTTTCATTTTTCTTCTAAATAACCAAGACAGATTTTTAAAATTTTATAACATTCCAAATTAAATTCATTATTATCCGGAAAGCACGACGTTCTCAAGACGTTAATTAGATCGGTGCTTCTGAGATATTTTGAGAGGTATTTTTATCACGGAAATCTTTTTACTGTTTTTAGTGCGTTTGTCAAAAAGTGCAATCTGACATTTGAAGTGTAAATGTGTTTTCCTCAAAGCAAATGCAGTTCAACCCGTAACGAAAAGAAGAGCGGGTTTATATACCGAGATCATTACATATATATGCTTCGTTTTTTTCTTTCTAGAAAGATCCAAATATGCCTCGATAATTAAGAAAGGAAACAACCCAAAAATTGCTAACACGTTCGGTAAATGTTTTGTAGTCCCATGACTATTGACGTGTTGTGATGTGCTGAGCATCTTACAGATGAATATGAGGCGACAGTGGATGCCCATGATGCTCATTGGAAAAACGCAGTCTTTCTCATTTACTCATAACCTGCAAGTAACTGCTCATTACAGAAACTTTTTATTTTGTATGACTTGCAATTTCTTTCTGCCTCCAGTCGCTCAGTTTCCTTGAGAACAGATGCCAATAGCGGTCGGTCCCTGCGGTTCAAGAGCATCCGTTACATCTAATTAGGCGTGAATTTGTTAGCACTCGTATTTCAAATAGGTACGGTGAGTTTTTTTTTTTTCATATTCCCTTATTTTTTCTTTTTCTTTTCTGTCTCTCTTTGTCTCACTTTAAATCCTTCTCGGTCTCAGCTTAATAACAAGTGTTCCGAATACTCCAGCGAATAAATCCTTCGCAATTAACGAGGATGTTTTCCGCAGCAAGCGTTAATTTTGAAATTAGTTAAAAACTTGTTCCTCCCACTTCATCTTTCTTTTTCCTTTTCCAAGGTGTTTCTGTGTTTTTTTTTTATTGGTTTCTCGATTCGAAAACAACCTAAACTGCACGGGAATGAAAATAATAAATAGCCAAAAGAAAAAACACGCTCACACCTAGAGGTAAACGAGTACGAAATGCGAACACCATCACAGGAACAAAAACATGTTTCGTATGTAGAAGAAAGCGCCAGAATATCGAATTCGTAACGAATGCGGCTATTTTTCTAGCCGTTTATTATTCTTTGAGTGTTTATAAAAATGCAACTGAAAAAGGAAGGATGAATTTTCTTGGTCCTTGGTGACAAATGTTTGTTTATTTCCAATTTAACAACTCGATTTTAATAAGAAAAAACAAAAGGAAAACGAGAGACAAAAACACAAGGGAAGGTATTTTTGCAAATCGAGTAGATGACTTATTTGAAAACGTTACAATTAAAATGAACCGGGAAATCGTAATGAAGATAAAATGGGAAGAAATATTTAACTGCGAAAAGTAATGAAGTTATTTAATAAAATTTGTGGCTTAAACTAAAAATGAAGTTTTTTTACGAAGATGATTTGTATCGTGTTTATGAACAAACGTAAGGTAAGAAACTTTGTTCAGCTTCTCGGCGTTTAAACTGTTTTAAGTTTTGAATTTTTTTTTGCTGTTTATCATTTATCATATGAAAAAGGCCATTTTGTTGTTACGCTAAAATTTTAGCACAATAACTATAATTCAGTCGCAATTTCAGAAGTTTACTCTGGGGTTTTCTAAATGTAAATCAGTCTTTTTTTATGTTGGGAGAAACCAATTAATTTTGTTTGAAAAATTCCTTTAAAACAAACCCTAGGTATAAAGAGAGATTTTTGTAAAATCAAAGACATAAGTCATTAATTCTAGATGACTTTACCGTATTTGTTTCTAAATCTCTATTGAGATTATTTGTGATCTTATAGTAGGTTAAATGCTTCGCCAAATCCCCCCCCCCCTTACACGCGCACATTCCAGTCTACCACTGATAAACATTCCTTTTGCTAAATATATTTATGATAGCAAAAATAACAGGAAATAAATTTTCGTAACTAAAACTGTTAAATTTAAGTATCTTAGTTTTTCGTTGAACATTCATTTTTATTTTGGTTTAAAAGAACTTTTTTGGTTATTTATTAAAAATTATAGTTTCAAAACTTCGAAAGATTTTTTTTCTGTCAGTTTAAGAGACAAGGCGACTTAAATGGCGTAGTCCTAAAAATATGTGTAAAAACTGTGTTTTTTTGCAAAAGAAATAAGAAAATGATGCAAATGAACAGGTAGAAAATACGAAACATACTCTCAGTGATGGATCAAAGGAATGGGGCAAAGATGCACCCCTTAGCCCTCTTAGATAATTTTAGTGCAAAACGGGGACGAAAAAATAAACATAAATTAAATTTGTTATATTACTAAATAAATAAATTTGTTAAGTTAAATAAATAAAAAAATATATTAAATTTGAATATTCTTGACTTCTTTGGTTCACAGATTAGGGAAATAACATTGTTACGTCGATCCAATTTTTTTTTGAGAAAAAATTCTCTTGAGCCGGGTGAGATACGAACCCACGACCTTCTGATAACATGTCAGGTGCTCTGGACCATTGAGTTACCCGCCGCCGATCAAGATCTCCTCTTAATTGATATTATGAACATTTCTACCAACAGTACACAATCAGTGTGTCACATGAAGGCACTGTTCCAGCAGTCAAGCCTCAGACGGAGACAACAACTTCATGTGGCACAGCGATTGTGTATTGTAGGTAGATATATTCATATGATCAATTAGAGGAGGTTTTAAATCGGCTGCCTGTGGCTCAGCGGTTCAGAGCACCTGACATGTTATCAGGAGTTCGTATACCACCCCTGCTCAAAACAATTTTTTCCTCTCAAAAAAAAAGTTGGATTGACGTAAGAGTGGTATATCCCCAATAAATATATATTTTGGAAAATACTTTTCTTAACGACCATCAGAATAGAGAAGTAAAACATATATTACACCATTTGACGGAAATAAGTTTTGAAAAACCTCGAAAAGTAGGGACACCGAAGGAATCATCCGTAATCTGGATTGAACCGAAACGGCGTTCCAGTTCAATCCAGATTATGTCTTTCCCACCCAATCCATCGTTTGTATTCATATATTTATCTAATTTTTTCGTACATCTGGATTTGGATATTATAAAATGCGATTTGTTATTGCTTTTTGTCTTTACTGGGGTAAATCTTTTCCCTTTATCTCTGGCACACGAAAAGCTTGGATTTAAAAAAAAATATTTCTTCCCTTGAAAAGGAGATTAAGTCGCCTTCGTTTTAGTGTACTATGCCATCATTGGGACTCGAACTCGAACTCTGACAGTTGCAGCCTCACCTCGGAACAACGATATATCACTGTGCCACAGAAGGGAACAACATCAGAACTCTGTTCACATTCGCTCATGTTTGGCTTGTTTTACAGTTGAGTGGCACTTTTTTTGCACACAATTGGCTAAACTGCTAGGTCACAAAGACCCTAGAGACTCAGAGAAGGTTGGGAGAATGGGATCCACTGCGCAGCCGTTAGAATACAGATGGAAGACTCCAGTCAAGATCATTGGATTGTTTTACCTCTGAGCGGCACTTTTTTGCACACCATGGGCTAAATGGCCATTTCACATGGACCCCGAAGGCTCAGAGAAGGTTGGGGGAGGGGACCCACTGGAACAGCTGTTGGGAGACAGCCTCCCGTCAAGGCCATCCAGCGTGTTCTTTAACGTGCACAGGGTATGGCTCTCCCGCACACGGAGACACTGCCTAATCGTCCCCATCCGACGGACGGCGGCCTTTTCAAGCCCATCGGTGTCCCCTACTGACCGTGGGCAGGGCGGGGAAATTTTGCGGAGATAAATTTCAACGCTGACCCAGCTGGGACTCGAACCTGGGAACTACAGATTACGAGCCTGGCGCGCTACCGACTGAGTCCCCCCCCCCCCCCCCCCGTCAAGACCATCGAGAGTGTTTTTAATGTTTTTAATGTGCACTTAGTAGCATTTCCCTCTCCTGCACATGGGGTCTATGGCTTAGCGTCCCATCCGACTGACTGTAACCTTTCCAAGCCCATCTGTGTCTCCTATTGACCGATGACAAGATGGGATTTAGCGGAGATGAATCTCAAATTTGGCACGGTAGGACTCGAACCTAGGAATTGCATATTATGAGCTTGGCGGACTACCTCCTAAGTCACCCCATTCCCATAGGCTCAAGACAAATTTTCTCCCATGCTAATTGTAGCTGAAGTCTAATTAAAACATAAACGAGAAAAAAAAAGTATTTTTGAAATATTGAGACTGTAATAAGCTAACTGTAAATTTTTTGAGTTGGTTTTCAAAACACTTTGAATTTTACTTTGTCATTTGTCTTTCTGCCTTTATGTAGACATTCAGATTTTTTGCTTTTGAAGATAAATTACTTTTTTGGGGTGTTTGGTTTGTCGCCTTGGTGCGCAAAGGTATCACTTTGGCCCGCTGTCCCACTGCCGCTGCAGGGGTCTGGGTTCGGATCCCGTGATGCCATTACTGTGTGCAGGCCTGGATGTAGAAAAAAATAAGGGGTGGGGGACGGAGGGAAAGAGACTGGATTTCCATTGTTGTATAACATTTTCCCCTCCATTTTACAGGTCTTTTTTTTTAATGCGGGAAATACAGGGTATTTTCAAAAGGACTAGTCAGACTTCGGGAACGTGTTCTGTTGCGCATTGTGAGGAAAAACTTTCTTATGAACTTTGGATCAGAAATGCTTCCCTTCCGAGTTATAGCACATTTTAAGAGTACAAGTAAGGGAGCCTATCAAAAGGTACGATGCTAGGTAAATGTGCATCACATGCATGTCTGACGGTATAGTAGATGTATGCAAATATTGGACAGAATTCCACCACTGCTGGGTGATCTCAGTCGTACATATCCTGCCCCTTGGATTGGTAGAGGTGGACCAACTGCATGGCCAGCACGCTCTCTTAATTTGAATCCACTGGATTTCTTCTTATGGGGACAAGTTACAGCTGATGTTTAAGCTATCCCGCTTCCAAATCTGAAGCTCTCAGCGAACGATCGTCGATGGTTGTCAAAAACTTCGAACATCCGGTACTTTTTGAAAACGTCGACAGTCGATGAGAAGATGCTGTGAGGCGTGTTTGTTTAATAATTTTTTTAATAAATAATACATTTCGAACAGTTGCTATAATGTCGACTTATAAAATTGTTCTCATTGATCACTGTAACTACTGTTGTAAACACCTGGGGCGGGGGTGGCTCAGTCGGTAGCGCGCCAGGCTCGTAATCTGTAGTTCCCAGGTTCGAGTCGCAGCTGGGTCAGCGTTGAGATTTATCTCCGCAAAATTCCCCGCCCTGCCCACGGTCAGTAGGGGACACCGATGGGCTTTGAAAGGCTGCCGTCCGTCGTATGGGACGTTAAGCCGTTGCCCCTTGCGCGGGAGAGTCATACCCTGTGCACGTTAAAGAACACGCTGTATGGCCTTGACGGGAGGCTACCATCTGTCTCCCAACAGCTGTTCCAGTGGGTCCCCTCCCCCAACCTTCTCTGAGCCTTCGGGGTCCATGTGACCTGGCCATTTAGCCCATGGTGTGCAAAAAAGTGCCGCTCAGAGGTAAAACAACCCAACAAGTTGTAAACACTGTATAGTAACTGTAATAATGTAACTAGAATAAAACTGTAACACTGTTTTATTCTAGTTACATTATTACAGTAACTAGAATAAAAACTAATTAACTTCGCAGGTTTTCTTACTTGCACTCTCAAAATGTGCTGTAACTCGGAAGAGAAGTGTTTCTGGCACAATGTTCATAGAAATCCTTTTATGATTATGCGCACTAGAACCTTTATTCAAATTATAATGCTCATTAGACCATTTGGAAACATCCTGCATACACATGGTTAATAATTTTTTACCTTTAATTCCTCTTAGTAGCATTCCCAAACTGGGCAGGAGGATTTGGGTTGGGTTGTTTTTTTGCACATTCTGGGCTAAATGACCAAGTCACATGGACCCCAGAGGCTCAGAGAAGGTTAGGGGAGGGGACCCACTGGAACAGCTGTTGGGAGACAGATGGTAGCTTTCCGTCAAGGCCATCCGCGTGTTCTTTAACGTGCACAGGGTATGGCTCTCCCGTACACGGAGCCACGGCTTAATGTCCCAATGCGCCCTTTCTTATGCGCCGTTTCCAATGTGTTATGCGGCCTTTCTTATGCGCCGTTTCCAATGTCTTATGCGCCCTTTCCAAGCCCTTCGGTGTTCCCTACTGACCGTGGTCAGGGCGGGGAATTTCGCGGAGATAAATCTCAAAGCGGACTCGAACCTAGGAACTACAGATTACGAGCCTGGTGCGTTCCGATTGAGCCACCCCCCCCCCCCCTGGGCAGGGGGACATAATCTCTGCCCTCCCCAGATTTGTCCCTAGTTGTGTGTTTTAAATATACGTGTTTGTTTGTTGTATGAGAAACAAGAACAAGCCTGACTGGAGCTTCTAAGTTATCGCTGCCTTTGTAAACATTTAAAAAATTAAAACGTTACGAAATGAAAAAAAAAAAAACACATGAGACGTATAACATTGATTTTTTAAGCAGGACAATGATGCACACAGTTGTGCGAGAATTATTAAGAAAGAAACAAACTAACCAGGAAATACATTAATATTAAATGATAAAAATATTGGAGGGGGAGACTCGCCACTCAATTTGACTTACGAAGAGCGTAATGGTCTCTAACTCAAGTCTTTATTTTGCCTGCTTCCTTTAGTGAGAAAAAAGAAATTGATCAAGGCTCTTAAAACATAAGAAACTATGGTAAACAACATCCCATTGAACATGATTAATGTCCATCTTTGGGAGCTTGTGCAAATTAAAAACACTCTGGATGGCCTTGACAGGATGCTTCTTATCAGTTTCCTAACAGCTGTCCAGTGGGTCCCCCCAACTTTCTTTGTGAGCTGGCCATTTAGCCCATTGTATGCAAAAAAAAGTGCCGCTCAGAGGTAAAACATCCCAACTCTTTAAACAAACATCACATTTGATTTTTTATCTTCTTTCCACGTATGTTTTCTGTCTAATACACGTTTAAACTTCTCAAAGCAGTCATATAAATCGACAGAACTATGTTCCTCTTCTTTTTCTTCCCTTTACAATTTTTTCCCTTCCCCTTATTACTACTCTCAAGAACCTGCTCACCGGGTATCACGACGTAATCCAGAAGCTCCCAGAGAGTCCGGATCTACAGTAGCCCCAGGGAGGTGCTTGACACCCGGAGGAGTAGGAGGTCCCCCGGCAGCTCACCTATCGAGGACTCCGATCAACAGTATCATTTGTCACTCCGCGTCCCGCCCAGTTAATTCGAATCCCCGCGCGTGGTAATTTTATGGGTAAACACAAAAAAGTCTGATGGTCGTCAGTGGGAAGACTTAGGAGCCTTCCTATCAGGTCGGGTGGTTATTATCCCCACTGGCGACGGGTCACGGGATTTTTCCTCACGTGATAACCTCTGCAACAAATAATCGAGTAGGTGCGCCTGGAACCTGAGATAGGGAAGAAAGGGATTATGTTTTTCCCTATAAAAGAAGGGCATTAATCAGGTTTAATGGGATGTTCTTTACCATAGTTTCTTATGTTTTAGAGCCTTGCTATCGAATTTGAAACTATTTTTTTTTCTTCTAATGCTAACCTTTCTTTTGTGAAGTTTATTTTTAAGCTCCGTGTTCGCTTAAAAAAACAGAGGTGAAGTGGCTAGGGAAAAAAATGTGAACGTTGTTTTCCTTTCACGAAAGTTACGAAGAATACTAATTAAGTGTGAGAAATATCATGTATGTAATTAAAGTATTAAAATATTCGGATAAAAGAATGGCAAACATTTACGACACTTAAAGTTGACTGTGTATGCTCATGGATGATAATATATAACCAGGTTACCACTGTTTATGTAATGATAACATGAAGTTGTAAAAAAAAATAAGATTTGTAGTGTAAAAGGTGTCTTTTTTTTTTCGGTATGGAAATACAGTGGAAAAATGCTTGATAGTTTACAGAGGAATCTTCGCGAAACATAGAATTGGCTAAAACGAGGTTAATAATGAAATATAAATAGGTATTTGAATTGCGTATACAAAAGAATGTTTATGAGTGGTTGGGTTGTTTCTGCTCTGAGCTGCACTTTCTATTTTTGCATACACGGGGCTAAATGGCCAGGTTAGGGTCTCTGTGACTTGAACATTTAGCCGTAATAGATTAGCATTAATTGGAAGGAAGAGGATCCACGGACAACTGTTAGAAGATAGATGGAGGACTACCGTGAAGGCCATTCAGCGTGTTCTCTCCTGCACATACGTACCATCCGACGGACATTCCGAAGCTAATCGGTGTTATCTTTCTCACCCGAAATGGGTGGGGGTTAGCGGAGATAACGCGAGTTGGGATTCGAGTCTTGCGCGCTGCCGTCTGAGCCAATCCTTCCCCCTCTCCCTCCGCCCTCACAAGTGGTGGATAAACGGACATATTCATACACGATTCAAGGCTCAAAGTATAAAAGTTTGGAGAAGTCTTTGATTGTCCTTGGAGTGGTGTAGACGCCAGGTAAGAGGTAAGAGTGACACCCTCTTCCTCCCCAAAAAAGGCTTATCATCTTTCATATGTCGATCATCTTCCATATGCCACTCCAAACTCGAACACTAGTTGCACTGCTGCTACGTCAGAGGTAGTTGAAAATGACCGATACAGTTATCCCAATACAAAGAAAGGAACTAAATGTCAACCTTTGCTGCGAATGTGCCGCACAAAAGGGTAATTGTATATACCGGGGTAACCAGGCATGCTAATACTGAGAACAGCATATAGGATTTTTAAAGCAAAAGAGAGTCGCATACAGGGTTTTAAAGCAGAAAAAGACAACGTAGAGAATTTTTCAAGTAAAAGAGAGCCACACACATGAGTCTGAAAACAAAAGAGATCCACACACAGGAGTCCGTAAACAAAAGAGAGCCATGTTCAAATATCGAAACTGACTGGAGTCGAAATTAAATTCTGAAAATGACTTGTTTAAAAAGATTATTTATGATCACATATAATAATTATAACTGTTTATTTTCACCAGTAAAATAAAATCATACAATTAACTTCGATATAATAAACGATACATATTGGTGAAAAAACGGGAATAAATGTAAGCTGACATCTTTTTCTTATGCTCTCTTATTAACAATGCATGAACAGAGTAACATATAAACTGAAAACAGTAACAGAAAAATACAAAACATATAAAGGAAACACTTGTGAAATACAATTTTTAATAATCTAACACCTAATACCAACTATGTACCCAAATTAAATTGATAAAAAGCCTAAGACATAAATATCAAATATTCAATCAAATCATAATACTGATGCTTCTACCAAGAATTGATTCGAAGCACGAAAAAAATCCAAACCGAATATCATGGTAAAAACAAGATTACCTGCAATCCCAAGACAGCTTCTCAGGAAAAGTATTTTCTTTTTTTTTAAGCCAGAACTCTAACCATTGTTTGTACAAAAACAGTACTCAGGATATAACTGTATAACATAAGAATTTCCAGGAGTATTCACATATAGATTTTAGTTATTTTTACATTAAATCTCTTTCGTATAACGCTTCGGTTTTTATTGCAGTTTGTAACTGCCTTGAACAACAGAAAAATGTAAGACACTGTTTTGGCAGTAATTTTCTACATGATATTCTGATAGGAATTAAAACTTGCTTACTATTAGAAAATATAAACATCTAATTTCTTTTCGATAACATAAAGATTCCCTCCCCATAGGGGGCGGGGGTGGCTCAGTCGGTAGCGCGCCAGGCTCATAATCTGTAGTTCCCAGGTTCGAGTCCCAGCTGGGTCAGCGTTCAGATTTATCTCCGCAAAATTTCCCCGCTATGCCCACGGTCAGTAGGGGACACCGATGGGCTTGAAAAAGCCGCCGTCCGTCGGATGGGACGTTAAGCCGTGGCCCAGTGTGCGGGAGAGCCATACCCTGTGCACGTTAAAGAACACGCTGGATGGCCTTGACGGAAGGCTACTATCTGTCTCCCAACAGCTGTTCCAGTGGGTCCCCTCCCCCAACCTTCTCTGAGCCTTCGAGGTCCTTGTGGCCTGGCCATTTAGCCCATGATGTGCAAAAAAGGGCCGCTCAGAGGTAAAACAATCCAATCCAATCCTTCCCCATAGACTTCTCACTAGCTGCGCGACTACAAACCAACAGTAAAAAAAGTTTTTAAAGGCTATGCCCTAAAAAATCACACCCTACTACTCGAATTCTTGGGTTACTCCACTGGAAATTGTAGTTACACAGTAAAACCTCCATATCATCAAGTGATTAATGTAGAAATATCAAGATTTAAAGATAACTGATTTATTCCCTTACGTGTCAGTCCATTTTCATCAGTACCACGAAAGACATTTTCGAACATACAACATCTGCAGTTTCGGGTTCCATTAGAATACCTCTATTTATTTGCCAGGTGTCTGTAAATGAGCAACATAGTTGGCAAATTGAAATTATAAGTCTATGAGAAGATGATCTTTATAAAGCAGCCTAGCTTGAGTGACAACTATGAGGCAGTGCAGTTGATGCTTCGACAGTTCTAATAGCTCATAGGTTGACAAATACGCCATTGGCAATTATTTAGCATAAGTGAAGAAGATGGATGCTATGTGACCACGTAATTGACGCTTCACGTTTTTTTGTAGATCATAGAATGATTGATGATGCATTTATCTCTGAGAACTGTGAAGCTTTAACTGCGCAGTCTCATAGTCTCCCTAATTGCCACTCGTGCCATGGCACTTCTTTCTAAGTCCATCAGTATCCCCTAGTAGAAGAGCAAGCTTATAATAGTGAAAAATTGGGTTGGGTTGTTTTACCTCGGAGCGGCACTTTTTTTCACACCATGGTCTAAATGGCCAGGTCACAAGGACCTCGAAGGCTCAGAGAAAGTTGGGGGAGGGGACCCACTGGAACAGCTGTTGGGATACAGATGGTAGCCACCCGTCAAGGCCATCCAGCGTGTTCTTTAACGTGCACAGGATATGGCTCTCCCATATATGAGTCTACGGCTTAACTTCCCATCCGACGGACGGCGGCCTTTCCAAGCCCATCGGTGTCCCCTACTGACAATGGGCAGGGCGGGGAATTTCGCGGAGATAAGTCAACACTGACCCAGCTGGAACTCGAACCTGGGAACTACAGATTATGAGCCTGGTACGCTACCAACTGAGTCACCCCCGTCCCAGTAATAGTGAAAAAAATCTCTGTTCTTGCACATTTGGGCCCCTGAAAAGGAAACTTTAAATTGAAAGCCTAGCTTGCCTTCCAACAACGCCATCATTTGTCAAAAAACAGATGTCAACTTTACGTGCAAAAACTATTTCTTAAAAAAAAGCCTCATCAGGAATCCCACTTAAGCGGAGTGACGAAAGTATAATGCATCAATGTAATACGCCATAAAGAAAATATGTGAAGACATCGAGATCCGAACATAAAGAAAGCATCCATACCTTATCCTATAAATAAAAGCACTATAATAAACAGCAAAATAAAAATTAAGACTTAACGACAGATTTTAAAAAAATCCGATGAAAGCAGGTAAAACTTATTAAAAATATTATTTCAGATCCAATGAATATCTTTTCGATTCACAGAGAGATTTTAAAACACAACCAGCCACCAAGTCAGGTACGTAATAACAGCAAAGAAAAGGAAAAACGAAAAGAGAGATTTTGAAGAAGCGAAAAATGTTGGGCTGTCCCTTCCTCTTTTCTCTCCCCTCCGCGCAACAGACGTTAGAGGAGGGCGATTTTTCTGAGATCTCAGCGCATCACGCAAGTCGGCGCAGCCGTCTTCAAGCACCAAGGAAGCCTAACGAGTTTCAATAAGGCTCGGACCCCACCATACACACCTTCAGCTTCTTTTTGCCCCCCCCCATCGTCTAACTCGCTTTTGTATCCCCCTCCGCGTTGCACCCCCTCCTCCCCCCTCTCTTTTTCACGTCAGCTGTGTTCGACCTTGACGCGAGGGCTGAGATTGAATCATCCAGTGCTCGGTCCATTACCACACCAGATGCTCTCTCTTATGTATCGTTGTTTCGCCCCCCCCCCCTTCTCCTCATTTTTTTAAACTCTGTCTGCTCCTCCTCAGTCTACTTCTCTCGACTTCCTCTCCCTTGCTATTTTCAGAAAAGACTTCAACCTCATTCAATTTAAACGAGCTTGCAAACGACTTACTTTCTCAACATCAGATATGCAGTTTGAGACCGAGACGTATTTTTTCCTTTTTTGGTATGTTATTATGTATATTGTTTGATACAATGCAATTCATAGTAGTATTAGTCTTAGGAGACAGTAAGTTCAACATTAGGCAATTGCTGTTTTGAGTTCTCTTCTATAGTTTAAAATGGTCGCCTACTAATAAGCTGAAAAGGTTATTAACATCGAATGCCATTAGTGTTAGATAACAGATGTCAGTTAATACTTGATGCATGGTCATTAAATACCAGTTTACTGCCGGTTTAAATAGTGCATCGTAGTAGTTTGACAAGCTGAATTACTGGTATTGACTCACGCTATGGACTACTTTCATAACCAAGGATGTGTAAAACACAGCACCTTTAGCTCACATTGGCGAGCGCCACCTACACTCGTTTTTTTGCGGGGGTATTTTTTAAAATTGAACTTTTCGTTTTTTTGGGGGAGGGGCTCTAAAACAGAATTTAATATTTTGGGGGTTTCAAAAATGGTGCTTATTAATTTGGAGGAGCTCAAATTGGCGAGCGCCACCTACACTCGTTTTTTGCTGGGGTATTTTTTAAAATTGAACTTTTCGTTTTTTGGGGGAGGGGTTCTAAAACAGAATTTAATATTTTGGGGTTTCAAAAATGGTGCTTATTAATTTGGAGGAACTCAAATTGGCGAGCGCCACCTACACTCGTTTTTTGCGGGGGTATTTTTTAAAATTGAACTTTTCGTTTTTTTGGGGGAGGGGCTCTAAAACAGAATTTAATATTTTGGGGTTTCAAAAATGGTGCTTATTGATTTGGAGGAGCTCCAAAATGGAACATGACGTTTTTGCGGGTCTAAAAATAAGTTTTTTTTTTGGATGGGCAGGAGACGGTCGCTCAAAAATGAGGCTTAATGTTGCGGGTGGAAAGAATAAAATGAACTTGATAATTGAGTAGATCTCTAAAATGGGACTTGATGTTTGCGAGGAGGGGAGCTCTAGAGTAGGACTTTATTTTTTGTGTGGGGACTCAAAATGAAGCTTGATGTTGAGGGAATGGAGATGAAAATGGAACTTGATAATTGAGGGAATCTCTAAAATTGGATTTGATGTTTTGGGAGGTAATGGGCTGAATAATAGAGCTTGATGTTGAAATGAGAGGCTGAAAATGAAGCTTAATATCTGATGGGGCTAAAAAATGGGCTTTGATAAGTGGGGGGAGGATCAAAAATGTATTTTTATATTTGGAGAGGAAAAATGAAACTTCACCCTTGTGCACTAATTTCTTTTTTCCACCTAGGCGTTTTGAATAATTTCCGCATTTGAAAGAATTCTTAGTTAAACGAATTTCAGAGCTTATATTAAAATTCGTAAATAACATAAAAGGTTAATGAAATAAAACAAATATTTTATCTTTTTTACTATTTTTAGTAAGGGAGATTAAATTTGAAAAGCATAATAATTTGAAATATAAATTATCCTCTCTTTCCAAAAACAGTAGGTTGCCACAGAGCCTGTTAATTTATTAAAAGGGCTCTGTGAGGAAGTCGAGACCTTGACAGAAAAAGAACACAGAAAAAAAAACTTCCACACTATCAGGGGTTCCAGTTGGGTTGTTTTACCTCTGAACGACACTTTTTTGCACACAATAGGCTAAATGGCCAGGTCACAAGGATCCCGAAGGCTCACAGAAGGTTGGGGGAGGGGACCCACTGGAACAGCTGTTGGGAGATAAATGGAAGCCTCCCGTCAAGGCCATCCAGGGTTGTGTTGGGTTGTTTTACCTCTGCGCGGCACTTTTTCTGCACACAATGGGCTAAATGGCCAGGTCACAAGAACCCCGAAGGCTCAGAGAAGATTGGGGGAGGGGACCCACTGGAACAACTGTTAGGAGATAGATGGAAGCCTCCCGTCAAGGCCATCCAGGGTTGTGTTGGGTTGTTTTACCTCTGAGCGGCACTTTTTCTGCACGCAATGGGCTAAATGGCCAGGTCACAAGGACCCCGAAGGCTCAGAGAACGTTGGGGGAGGGGACCCACTGAAACAGCTGTTAGGAGATAGATGGAAACCTCCCGTCAAGGCCATCCAGGGTTGTGTTGGGTTGTTTTACCTCTGCGCGGCACTTTTTCTGCACACAATGGGCTAAATGGCCAGGTCACAAGAACCCCGAAGGCTCAGAGAAGATTGGGGGAGGGGACCCACTGGAACAGCTGTTAGGAGATAGATGGAAGCCTCCCGTCAAGGCCATCCAGGGTTGTGTTGGGTTGTTTTACCTCTGAGCGGCACTTTTTCTGCACACAATTGACTAAATGGCCAGGTCACAAGGAACCCGAAGGCTCAGAGAAGGTTGGGGGAGGGGACCCACTGGAACAGCTGTTAGGAGATAGATGGAAGCCTCCCGTTAAGGCCATCCAGGGTTGTGTTGGGTTGTTTTACCTCTGAGCGGCACTTTTTCTGCACACAATGGGCTAAATGGCCAGGTCACAAGGACCCCGAAGGCTCAGAGAAGGTTGGGGGAGGGGACCCACTGAAACAGCTGTTGGGAGGTAGATGGAAGCCTCCCGTCAAGGCCATCCAGGGTTTTGTTGGGTTGTTTTACCTCTGAGCGGCACTTTTTCTGCACACAATGGGCTAAATGGCCAGGTCATAAGGACCTCGAAGGCTCAGAGAAGGTTGGGGGAGGGGACCCACTGGAACAGCTGTTGGGAGATAGATGGAAGCCTCCCGTCAAGGCCATCCAGGGTTTTGTTGGGTTGTTTTACCTTTGAGCGGCACTTTTTCTGCACATAATGGGCTAAATGGCCAGGTCATAAGGACCCCGAAGGCTCAGAGAAGGTTGGGGGAGGGGACCCACTGGAACAGCTGTTGGGAAACAGATGGTAGTCTCCCGTCAAGTCCATCCAGCGTGTTCTTTAATGTGCACAGGGTATGACTCTCGACTAATTGAAACACGACTTGTCTCCGCGACCCGTTCTGCTCTTGATGAAAAAAATGGACACTGTTGGGTGTGTAAAGGCTGTCATCCGTCTGATGGGAGGGCTCCGTGTGCAGGAAAAATAACATTCTGGATGGCCATGATGGAAACCTTCCATCTGTCTCCTAACAGCTGTCCAGTGGATCTCCTTCCCCAACCTTCTTTGAACTCTCGGGATCCTTATGACTTCGCCATTGTGTGCAGAAAAGTACCGCCCAAAGCCACGGCAGGCCCAACAGTACAGACATACCAAGAGGTTACTTAGGGCGACAAAATTCTAAGGGTGACTTGATATTAATTAATTTGATGGGCTTGCGCTTATTTCAACTAAAAATGAATGTGCGGTGAATGTAAAGTTCTAAAGTTTTTACATAACTTTACCAGCACAGAAATTTGGAAACCCTGTTAGTAATGATTTTGCTGGCATTTTACTTCAAATTTGGAGGCAGTTTACTCAGTGACATAAATGGTAAACTCGTTTGAAAAAATAAATTCCGCAACAAATTCTTTTGGGGAGATTCAAAAATAAAGTTATTAGATTCGCAAATAAATAATAAAAATAAAAAAATACCCCCTCAAGCAGCTACCTGCCACAGAGGTCTGACAGGAACCTGTCAGTTTACATGCCATATAGTAGAAGGTCTGTGAGAATGGCGGGACTTCAGCAGAAAAACAACATAAAATCCATGCTTTACCCGGGGCTCGAATCCAGGTCCCTTATCAGTAGCCAAGCGCGCTAACCACTCTGCCACGGGACGGGTAGAACAGCAAAAAGTAAATTTATTTAAGAACTGCAAAAAGTTCCGCACTTATTGGGCTACTCAGCTAAATCAACCCAATCTAACTGAAACCAAATTTCAAAAGGTGCTTCAGACACACTTCTCAGCTTTACATTACAATAATGAAAAGGTACTAGTAACACTTTAAACTACATGTTATAACCCAACACTTTGATCAAAAGAGAAAAGAACTCTCAAAATCCAAATCGTTAAAAAAAACTCGCTATGATACAGAGAAAAATTGGGAACTCGAGCAACGGATTTTGGCTTTAATCCAGATCGTCTATTGCCTTGATGAGTGATTCACGCATGCGTAGTCAGTGGACACCTAATGCCGCCGCGCATGCTCCTTCGTGGTGACGACGGAGAGTTGAAAAAAGGAGTCGGCCGTGGATTTTTAATGAAGCACTTCAACCTTGATGAAGTAAAGAAGGTTATGTTTGCTTAATGCAGCCAGTGGGCTCAGTTTTGTATCGTGCAGTTCATTATGTTGGAGCTCCGATTAGAGTCAGTAGAGGACGTATGAGCATCTCCATCTTTCTTGTGCTGCTCTGTTCCTAATGCTGTGGTTCATTTAACTCATTGAACACCGACACGCTAGTTCACTCCTTGCATTAACCAATTTATGAAATGAGGAAGTGGTGAAAGAGATAGTAGTAGTTTGTTTCTGAAAACCTATTAAGACTACGTTGATTTTTTTTTTTTGTATTCTGCTGGATGTTGCTGTTGACTGCTTTGGGATAAAATGAGCGAGATGTTCTTGAGATAAAAAAAAAATGGTTGTTCATTTGTAAATTTATCTAATTCTAATCTTTATTTTTTTGATTTTGATTTTTTTTTTCGATAGTTAGTTTTCATTAGGGAACAAGATTTTTGATCTATTTGTTTTCAGTTGTTTACTTCTAATTGTTACTTTTGTTGCAGACAATGGCTAAATATCCCTGTCACAAAAGCCACAAAGCTCAGAGAAAGGGATCTAATGGATAGTTGTCTCCGTAAAACTTCTGCCCCCCCCCCCCTTTCTACTATCAGTAGGGGATACCGATGGGCTTGTAAAGATCGTCGTCCGTCAGATGGGGAGTCAAGCCATGGCTCCGTGTGCGGGAGAGTCATACCCTGTGCACGTTAAAGAACTCGCTGGATGATTTTGACAGTAGCTACCGTTGTCTCCCAACAGCTGTTCCAGTGGGTCCCCTCCCCCAACCTTCTCTGAGCCTTCGGGGTCCTTTGACCTGGCCATTTAGCTCATTGTGTGCAAAAAAAAAAAAAAAAAATGTGCCCCTCGGAGATAAAACAACCCAACTGTATAGTTGTTACGAGACAGATAGTAGCTTTCCGTCAGGGGGGGAGGGGCTGGAACGGAGGATTTCTCAGCCGCTAGCGCGCCAGGCTCGTAATTTGCGGTTCCCGAGTTCGAGTCCCAACTGGGACAGCGTTGAGATTTACCTCCGCAAAACCCCTACCTACCTTGATGACAAGGGGACACCGATAGGCTTTGAAAAGGTCGTCTCCATCTGATGGCACGTAAAATCGTTCGCCTTGTGCAGGAAAGTTACCCTGTGCACGTTCAAGAACACACACCTACGTCAAGTCATCCAACGTGTTCTTTAAATTTCACAGAATATGGGCTTCCTGCACAATGCTTCACGTGACATCAGAAAGACAACTTTTCCAACCACATAGGTGTCCCCTACATTCCAAGTCTATCGGTGTCCCCTACTGACCGTGGGCAGGGAGTTTTGCGGAGATAAATTTCAATGCTGGCTCAGCTGGGACTCGAACCTGGGAAGTGCAGATTACGAGCCTGTCGCGCTTCCGATTGAGCCAATCCCTGTCGCTTCATAGCATGTAAATTTCTAGTCGAATATTTCTAAAAAATAAATGCTTAATGATCTAAATCTTGATTTTTCAGCATCATTTCTTCACCACTTATTATCGAAGCTAAAAAAATTGAACAGAAATTACATCAGTCATAGGAATTTACCTCAAAAATGAGCTAATACATAAATGTAAAAAGTCCTATATCGGAACCATTTACCTAAATCATCAATTGTTAGAAGTCTTTTTAAAAAAATTCTTCGATTTCGAATAAAGACATTTTTTTTTTCAATTTGGTTGCTGGAACTTATAGCCAACATTCGATTTATGTTCCAATCAGAGAACATCGATTATTATGACATATTTAGAAATGAACAATTCTTCACCGAGGGACAATCACAATATAAATGACACAAAAAGGGACCATGCACCCGAGACTCGAACCCCGACAGTCTCAGTGTCACTGTAATACCACTGAGCTCTCCTGGTGACCTTTTTTTGTTTTAAGAAAGGAATTATTGAATATTACAATATCTAATAATTCTAAATATTAAACAAAATATTACGTTTAGGGGGGGGGGGGGAACGATTTTTGCAGATCGAATTAAATTTAAGGATCTAAATTAAATCTTTTTCAACATGTTAAAAAAAGATCGTGTGGGTCAGATCCCACCCGACTAAAGACAACTTTTCTTCTATACCTTTGTCATAATATGAATAAATACATAATAATAGTGTAAATTACCCAATAGAAATTGAGTTGGGTTGTTTTACCTCTGAGCGGCACTTTTTCCACACAATGGGCTAAATGGCCAGGTCACAAGGACCACGAAGGCCCAGAGAAGGTTTGGGGAGGGGACCCACTGGAACAGTTGTTGGTAGCCTCCTGTCAAGACCATCCAGCGTATTCTTTAACGTGCACAGAGTATGACTCTCCCGCACACGGGGTCATGGCTTAACGTCCCATCCGATGGACGGTGGCATTTCCAAGCTCATCGGTGTCCCCTACTGACCGTGGGCAGGGCGGGGAATTTTACGGAGATAAATCTGAACGCTGACCCAACTGGGACTCGAGCCTGGCGCGCTACCGACTGAGCCACCCCCGCCCCAATAAAAAAAGATAGCTGTGGATATAATTATTGGATTAAATCTGACTTTTTCTGATAAAGCTTATTTCTTGAAGTTTCAGTGCTCCGAATTTTCATTGGAATTTTCTAATAATTTGATAACACAGTGTAGGAGCGTAATAGAAGCTATAAATATATTTCAATCTTACAGAGAAAAAAGAAATTTTTTAATACCTACAAATAATTTGATTCCGGTGAATAAAGACATTGATTGAGTGTAATCATTTGAAGATTATTCAGATAATTTTCTTCAAACAAACTTTTTTTTAGTATAGAACATTTTTCAGAATCGTTCTCTCGTGTTTTCTGGAGTTTCATCATTTGCATTAGCTTCAGTTGGATTTTTCGCACTCTCATCGTAACGTTTCCTATTTCTTATCGCGAAACTCGTATTTCTTCTCTCTTAATAAGAGAAAAATACGCAGCAAAGGAGGCGAAATGAGATAAGCAATGAGAGCATCTGCGGTCTTTTCCCTCGACGAATTTTCTTCAACAGATAACACCGAGCAAATGCTCTAGGAACAGAAGAATTTTTACTTGTTACCTCTTGCGCTCGACAATTCTAGTCAATCTGTAAGAAAATTATGCAGATCCCCATTACCACTGTGGCACACATATTTGTCCACAAATTCATACCGGAACGTAGGAAAGGCACGCTCTTTCGTCATTACAAGTGAGAAACTTGGAGATCTCAAGAGAGAAAACGATGTTTTTCGCTCACTCTTTTCTTAGCATTACGCGCGGTGCATTATTAGTTGGTTGCTCTTCGTGGATGTAGCGCATCCTCCCTCCTTCAGATCTTTGCTCTCCATCCTCCTCGTGGTGTTATTCGATTGCGTTCTGAGAAAGAATTTTGCGTGCTTTCAAGACGGTAGTCTGGTTTCGCATTGTACAGTGTGGCTGATGATGTTGGAACCGAAATATAATAAGAGCGGCTGAGACATGGCTAAAACAAGACACTAAGGAGGAGGGAGAGTAGGGGATGGTTGCTGGAAAGATAGCAGCTTGAGACAACGAGTGATAAAGGCAACTGGGGAAACTGGAAAAGAGCAGAGAAACTGGAAGAGAGTCGGCTACCGACCTAACTCTGATGTTTAGCAGCACAAGTCTTCGGGAGCCTGAAGGACAAAGACAGAAAGAGACAACGCTTAATTAGTGTCGGTCCCGTCGAAGCTGACAGGAACATGGGTGGCTGTAATAGCGGCGCGAACCTCTATAGCTGATGAGGCTCAACACCAGCTGACGCGAAACACAAAAAGGGGGCGCTGCTCTGCCAGCTGGCGGGATGACACGTTGTGACGTAGAAGCAAAAACACGACGCTAATGATGAAGGGTGAGTCATAATAGTTGCACTGCTGGGCGCAGATCTCATTAACACTCGGGGGTCGCTGCGGCTTTCGTCCTCTTTACCCTGTGGCTGCTCCTTGGGGCTTATTGCGCACTGCAAGGAGGAGCAGACACAAGAGGAGGACGAGGGTAAAAAGCGTTTACTGATTTTAGTGTTGGAGGTGATTCTATTCAGAGATGTGGGTGGATTGTAAGAGTTCGTAAGTGCAGAAAAATCAGCTCTTTCGTTTAGGAATGTATAAGACAGTTTATTTGCCAAAGATTGTTAATCGTTCCTAAAATGTTTTAGAACTTCGATTAGTTCGACAATCAGGACTTTTTTTTTTGTAAATGTAACAAAATTCAGGAGGTCGAAATCTGCAAATATTTAAGTGTTTTTATAGATAGAAAGATGTACTGCAAAATACATATAGCCTATTAAATTAGCCTATTAATAGCCTTTTAAAAAAATTAACCTCATTATATCTAAAATTTATTACTTTCTGAAGTTTATAAATTTATCTTTAATAAAATTATTCACTTCTCCTGGAATAAATTATTTTTTTTTCTCTATAGTCTTTTATTGTGGGGTGGAGCATAACTATAATCAACCCATTACAGTATGAGCAGAACCGTATAATTAGATGTACGATAAAGATTTGAGAGTGTGGCAAATGTATGCAATGAATTAGGTATTTTACAAATAAGAAAATTATATATTCTTCGGATACCGAAATTCATAAGGAAGAATTTTAATATCAGCGAAGAAGATATGACAAAATAATGTTAAAAGCTCCACCTGAAATCAGGGGCGTAACTGCCAAAAGGGGAAGGAAAACGGGTGACAAAGAGTCCACCTTAGCACATGCTCCCAGACACGCCCCCTTCTATTAAGTACCATCTTATATAGAAATAAACTGCTTTGGTCTGGCCATGATGCCTGCATGTCGAACTACAAATTATCCAATTATGAACAGCATTACTAAAGATCTAGAATCAGGTGGGTAGACAATGTTAAACAGGATCTTGTAACCATTGGCTACCAGTGACTGAATGCAACAGTTGTTGCTAAGGGCAGACATATCTGAAGAGCTAAATTTAAGCAATCTTATTGGACCTCAGTAGCCCATAACTACATGGTTAACATTTTTCTCTACTGTGGATGCGATGGGCTTGGAAAGGCCGCCGTCCGTCAAATGGGATGTAAAGCCATGAAACCGAGTGCAGGAGAGCCATACCCTGTCGACGTTAAAAAAAAAAGTTGGATGGCTTTGATGGGGGGGAGTCGCTCAAAAAATATCCGAACACTATGGTTGATTACAGAATTCAGAAAAAATATCTGGCAACGAATTTTTTAGAAATTAGTGATCTGGCAACCTTCGCGTAGGTTGCCCAGACACTAATTTCTAAAAAAATCGTTGCCAGATATTTTTTCTGAATTCTGTAATCAACCATAATGTTCGGATATTTTTTTGAACGATTGTACCATCTGTCTCCTAAAAGTTATCCAGGGGAACCCCTTCCCCACTTTCTCTCAACTTTTGGGGGTCCTTGTGACAGGTCATTTAACCCAATATGTGCTAAAAATTCCTCTCAGAAATAATACAACCAATAATAAGCAAGATCTCTATCTGAAATTGTAAGCATACAGTACAATGAAATAATTATAGGCGTGAGTTTACGATGAAGTTATTTAGATATATTTTAATCATTCGCATTTTTTTTTACTTTGCTTGCTTTTTTTCAGGGCAGCAGCATCATCTGCGTGCTTTCGCTAGTGCATTTGGTCAAAGGTCGCCATTTCTTGATCCTCGGTTGGTGGATCCTTTAAGAGAATGGGAGCAATTAAGAAGGAAGACTGCGGAGCACTGGGCTCTGGAACTGCCGAGGAGGATAGCAGGACCAGCGGGATCGGCCCAAGGTAAGAGGGACAAAAAAGATATTTAGAAATATGTTAATTTTTCAGCTTTTTTTTTTAAAGCTAATATTTCACCCTAATCAAGTGTCTCAATTTAATTATCTCGGGAACTATTTAACCCTTTCACGACTAAGGGAAACATTTTTCCCATTTTAAAATTGGTGACTGTCGTATTTAATTATAACCCTATCTGCATTTTTTATACAGAATGTCAAAATAGAACGTATGCCGAACGCAATTACGTAAACGGGAACGTTTAGAAAACAAAAACAGAACTGTCAGGACGCATAATATATGTACTATGTGCAATGTCCATCTTTGTTTCACTACCAAAAGAAATTGCTTCGCAGAATATCATAATTAGCACATCATTTTGTATAGTAATTTTATTTCATAATTTTGTATTATTTTAGTTAACATTTTGTTCTAATAAACCGATAAATAAAAGACATTGCATAATAAGCCTAACTATAATTTGTGTTACCTTTATAGTCCATTGGGAAAAATATTTCCCATAAAATTCCAAAAAAACTATACATTGTTATGTATTTTTCTTATGATTTTTATTTATTTTACGTCTAAACAAACTAAAATAAACAATTACATACTAATATTTGCTCTTAGAAACCTTATGGTCCTGAAAGGGTTAACAGATACTGGTGCTGTGTTTCATGAAATAAACATAAGAATAGGGATTGCAATTGGAACCTTTAAGACTCTTTGTAGTGTGCAAAAAGAGGCATCTACGCGTGAAGATTTAAAATAATCTGCATAATAGTTTCGTTCTTTCTAGGGTTAGGTATGGTAGTGAAACTTGTACCCTTTGTAAACAAGATAACAGGAAACTTGATGCTTTTGATTCTAGATGTTTACGAAGTATCTTTAGCGTTAGGTGGTTTAGCGTTGCAAATAATGATGAGGTTACACAAAGGAGTCGGCAACCTCCTTTGAGTAGCTTATTGTGCAGAGAGAGACTGTGTTGGTTTAGCCATGTTGACCCTATGCATAGCTGTAGATTGGCGAATAGGTCTATGAACAGTGTACCTAAAGGGTTGGGTTGGGTTGTTTTACCTCTGAGCGGCACTTTTTTGCACACCATGGGCTAAATGGCCAGGTCACATGGACCCCGAAGGCTCAGAGAAGGTTGGGGGAGGGGACCCACTGGAACAGCTGTTGGGAGACAGACGGTAGCCTCCCGTCAAGGCCATCCAGCGTGTTCTTTAACGTGCACAGGGTACGGCTCTCCCGCACACGGGACCACGGCTTAACGTCCCATCCGACGGACGGCGTCCTTTCCAAGCCAATCGGTGTTCCCTACTGACCGTGGGCAGGGCGGGAAATTTTTGCGGAGATAAATCTCAACGCTGACCCAGCTGGGACTCGAACCTGGGAACTACAGATTACGAGCCTGGCGCGCTACCGACTGAGCCACCCCAGCCCCTATGTACCTAAAGGCCTCAGGAAAATGGGGAGGCCTAGGATGTGATGTGCAGACAATGTCAAACAGGACTTCGTTAGAATTGGTCTACAGCAATCAAATGCAGCAGCTGTAGTTCAGTACAGACTTGTTTGGAGAAGAAAACTGCAGTCTGATTGGACCTCCGTAGCCCATGGCTGCATGAGAAATTTGTATGAATGTAATATTTTCTCTTTGTCGTTTCTCTTTCCGTCTGCAGACATTCAGCTTTTTTTGTGTGTAAAGATTTATTTAAAAATATATTCAGTTGGATTGGTATCGATAAAATATTAAGATGCGCAGTTTTCGAATCTCCGAAAAGTTTCAATTCTTCCTCTAACGGCCGAAAAATATAAAATTGCAAAATTGTTAATGAATATTGAAAACGATGTATTTATGCTAGAAATCTGAAATTTTGTTGATGCAGTGTGAAGGTCAAAAGGTTTGCAATGAATGATTTGTTCCCTTACCCCCAGGTGGGTGGGAAAACGCAACGATATACATATTATACGAGGTGATTGAGAAATTCTTGAGTTGTTGTGGCCGAGTGGTTAGCGCGCTTGGCTACTGATCTAAGGGACCTGGGTTCGAGCCCCGGGTAAGGCATGGATGTATGAGTCGTTTTTCTGCTGAGGTCCTGCCATCCTCTCAGACCTTCTATTATGGCATATAAACTGACAGGCTCCTGTCAGACCTCTGTGGCAAGCAGCTGCTTGAGGGAGTACTTATTTATTTATAAGTACTAATGAATATGATGTTTCACATGTTTCAAATCCTCCAAAGGTTTTTAATTTACATCGTTAGAGGGCGCAAAGTAGGCAAAAAGTCAAAACTTTAAAGAATATTGAAAGCGATTATTTGATTGGACAGGATTACTATCAGATAATCCTATCCATTTGCCCCCTATTTTAGTAGAGAGTGGGTTGTTTTACCTCTGAGCCGCACTTTTTTGCACACCATGGGCTAAATGGCCAGGTCACATGGACCCCGAAGGCTCAGAGAAGATTGGGGGAGGGGACCCACTGGAACAGCTGTTGGGAGACAGATGGTGGCCTCCCGTCAAGGCCATCCAGCGTGTTCTTTAACGTGCACAGGGTATGGCTCTCACACACGGGGCTCCGGCCCCGTGTGTGAGACACACACGGGTCCGGTCTCACACACGGTCTCACACACGGGTCTCCCGCACACGGGGCCACGGCTTAACGTCCCATCCGACGGACGGCGGCCTTTCCAAGCCTATCGGTGTCCCCTACTGACCGTGGGCAGGGCATTTTTGCGGAGATAAATCTCAACCCTGACCCAGCTGGGACTCGAACCTGGAAACTACAGATTACGAGCCTGGCGCGCTACCGACTGAGCCATCCCCGCCCCTATTAGAGAGTGAGAAAACGTAGCATTTTCCTTTTAAGAGATAAATGAGAAATCAGTTTTGTGTTGCATAAGTGCTAATAAAACAATACAATTTGCATTCTAATTATTATTTTTAAAGTCAGGAAATGAAAATTTTCATTTTCTGTGAAAATGAGAGTTAACCAGAGGCTATATGTGTCCTAATTTTTTTTTCTCAGTACATTTCAGAACGTAATAATTGATTAGTGTTTATGAATAAAATTCGCAATGATCAATCAAAATTAAACTATTTAATCACTGGAAAAGCATTCTGTTTAAAATGTGGTTCCTTACATTTTCTTGGTTGTCACATATTTAAAAAAAAAAGGTTTCTAGCGCCCTCCTCCTCCGCTTTTTTTTGCTCAAGAAATCAAAGAAAAAAAAATATAACAAAGAACATGCTAGTAATGAAATTAAGCAATGAAGCCAATGAAATATAATTTGCTGAATATATCGTAAAAAGTTGCGATATTCTGTGATGAAAAGTCTGATCTTAACAAACCTATCGGAATCCTCTTCCATATCGTAGGCAGAGTGACGGCCAGTGGAAAAGATTTCAAAACAGGACTCGAACTTGGAATGGTGATTAGGAAAGAATCGATAGATCATTCTCCTATGATATACAAGATCTATCGATGTTTCAAATTCGCATAGTATCTCAATTTCCCACTACTCCATGTTGTTGATTGACAGAAGACTATTTGGCAAGGCTTTGGATTGGATTGTTTTACCTCTGAGCGGCACTTTTTTTGCACACAATGGGCTAAATGGCCAAGTCACATGGACCCCGAAGGCTCAGAGAAGGTTGGGGGAGGGGACCCACTGGAACAGCTGTTGGGAGACAGATGGTAGCCTCCCGTCAAGGCCATCCAGCGTGTTCTTTAACGTGCACAGGGTATGGCTCTCCCGCACACGGGGCCACGGCTTAACGTCCCATCCGACGGACGGCAGCCTTTTCAAGCCCATCGATGTCCCCTTCTGACCGTGGGCAGGGCGGGGAATTTTGCGGAGATAAGTCAACGCTGACCCAGCTGGGACTCGAACCTGGGAACTACAGATTACGAGCCTGGCGCGCTACCGACTGAGTCACCCCCGCCCCCCTTTGGCAAGGCAATAACACTTCAAGAACCTCGAAATTAAAGTATTTAAATAAATAAAATAAACTGCGAGATATCCACAACCGAATAAAGACGTCGAAGTCGTTTATTAGAGAATCTTTCGAATCGCAATATAATGCAATCGGAATATTCCGCCATTTTATCGCAGCACTTTGCGAAACGCTTTCTTGTGCACGCACTTGCAGGAGGTATGCAGTTTGCGGAAATCTAGTTCTCTACAAAGCCTCACAACGTTGCATTCCGTGATTGTAATTGCGTGACAAATTAAGAAAGGTAATTGCCGTGATTTCGCAAGTCCTCTCGCCGTGGTTTCCGCATTAGGGAATAAGCGAGTGGTAGCAAAAGTGGCAAAGGTTAACCGCATGTACACGACGTTCGTTCACGTGCGGAAATCAGAGGTTTTAGTTGAATGTCTAATGGCTTGTGGGTGGGAACTGGGAAATCGTAAAGGATAAGAGCTGGCAAATTATTTCGATGTGGGTCTAGATGCTTCGGCGCATCTGCATCAAGTTGGGTTGTTGGGTTGTTTTACCTCTGAGCGGCACTTTTTTGCACACCATGGGCTAAATGGCCAGGTCACATGGACCCCGAAGGCTCAGAGAAGGTTGGGGGAGGGCACCCACTGGAACAGCTGTTGGGAGACAGATGGTAGCCTCCCGTCAAGGCCATCCAGCGTGTTCTTTAACGTGCACAGGGTATGGCTCTCCCGCACACGGGGCAACGGCTTAACGTCCCATCTGTCGGACGGCGGCCTTTCCAAGCCCATCGGTGTCCCCTACTGACTGTGGGCAGGGCGGGGAATTTTGCGGAGATAAATCTCAACGCTGACCCAGCTGGGACTCGAACCTGGGAATTACAGATTACGAGCCTGGCGCGCTACCGACTGAGCAACCCCCGCCCCATCTGCATCAAAGAAAAGAGTTTGATGAATGAAATGGCTTGAGCACTTCATGATGCTAAAATTTTTCGGGAAATGGATTGAGTTGTTTTACTTATGAGCTGCACTCGTTTTTCACACAATGGGCTAAATGGCCAGATCATAAGGACCCAAAGGGCTCAGAGAAGGTTGGGGGAGGAGACCCACTGGAACTGCTGTTGGGAGACAGATGGTAGCCTCTCGTTAAGGCCATCCAGCGTGTTCATTAACATGCACAGGGTATGGCTCTCCTGCACACGGGGCCACGGCTTAACGTTCCATCCGACGGACGGCGGCCTTGCCAAACTCATCGTGTCCCCTTTCTGACCTTGGCACAGGTGAGATTTGGGTCTTGGAACTGCAGATTATGCGCTAACGACTGAACCAAAACCTAATCCCTTGAGAAATGGGAAGGAATTTTGTAAATAACTTTGTAATCTATAGCAGGGTGGCCAATCGAAACTTAACAAAGAGCCAGTAGAGAAAATATATATATTCTTAAAGAGTTTCAAGAAAAATTCTCTACTTAGAAACGAAAACATATATTTCTAATAAGTAATAAATTGGAAAAAATAAACAAAGAAAAAAAAAAAAACTATATTTTTAGAGAATTAGAAAAAAAAGAAAAAGAAAAATCTGGATTGAAAGGGAAAAATTAGTATTTTTAATGTGTACCATGAATTGACAAAATCATTTAGTTTATCATCATCATCATCCTTAAACAGCCGTGGGCTACGGAAGTCCTACCAGACCGTGCAATTTAGTTCTCCAAGAATTTCTGTCCTGAGCTACATCTGCTGCATCTGGCCACTGCACGTGCTTAGAAACGTTTGGTCAAAAGGATTGGAAGAAATTACCCAGATTCAGCGTATTGATGATTTGTTTTCTGAGCAGTAATATTCTTTCGCGATAAGCAGAAGGCCATTTTATTATGTTAATAAAAAAATAATTAAATAATTTTAAATCATGACCATAATCTGGTATTATTGACGAGCAAATCCATGTTGTCGTTTTATTTCCAAGCGGAACTTCTTTGCATATAATGGACTAAATGGCTAGGTCACAAGACCCCCCCCCCCCCAATGGCTTAGAGAACATTGAGAGAACGAAATCCATTGGGGCAGCTGTTAGGAAACAGATGCTAGCCTCCCATCACGGCCAACTGGCGTGTTCTTTAATGTGCATAAGGTATGGCTTTCCTGTTCAGGTATAACATACAGCGATATAACACACAGCGACGCATACCCGGCTGTCCATATGGTGCAACAGGTAACGAGATTCATCGGACCAGACGACCTTCTTCCAATCATTCAAGATCAAGTTTTGATGCTCGCGTGCCCATTGTAGGCGCTTTCGATGGTGAACCGAGGTTAGCATGGGCACTCGGAGCGGCCTGCGGCTACGCAGCCCCATTTTCAGCAGGGTTCGATGTACTGTGTGTTGTGGCACATTACTCCCGTCACCAGCATTCAAATTACGGGCGAGTTGCGCCACAGTATCCCTTTTGTTGGCTCATACTATACGGATATCTTTCTCTCACCTCTTGCATCGATGAGCCCTGGTCGGCCCACACTTTGCTTCGTGGTTTTTCCCTCTTCGGACCACTTTTTGAAGGCACTAACCACGGCTGACCGTGAGCACCCCACAGCCATCTCGGAAATACACTAACCCAGTCGTCTGGCCATTACAATTTGGTCTTTGTCAAACTCACTTAAGTCCGCTGCCTTTCCCATCTGAAGAACAAAAATAACACTGATTAACAGAGCTCAGTGTCGGGTGTTATTTATACCGTTTCATGACCTTCACACGCGCCGTCGTTTACCTGCAGTTGCTTCGATTTGGATAAAGACGCGCAGGTCATAATGTTTCGGCTCTTCAGTGTATATTTCAGCGTTAAATTTTGTATTAAAAATTTGGACAATAATAATTGCACTAGTTTTTTTTTCATACAATTAATAATCCGACAAAATCGTGATGGCGGGTCACTAATTGATCCTTGAGTCGTAAGTTACCGACCACCACTCTACATGGGGCTGTCGTTGTTGTTTGTATAGGTGGTCATATTATTTTGATACTAGATCGTGTGGGCTCACTCACGGAAATATTGAGCGTGTGCAGTTACCGTTCACAGCAAACTGGAGCGTGTGCACTAACTGCACACGCTCCAGTTTGCTGTGAACGGTAACTGGAGCGTGTACAGTTGCTGTACACGCTCCAGAAATTTTTCCTGAATTCTGTAATCACGTGACACGAAGGTTGCCAGATCACTAATTTCTAAAAAAATCGTTGCCAGATATTTTTCTAAATTCTGTAATCAACCATAGTGTTCGGATATTTTTTTGAGCGACTGTACCTACAAGCCATACCCCGCTCTCATTAATGAACACGCTGAATGGCCTTGACAGGACGCTTTTCCATCTGTCTCCTAAGAGCTTTCTAAGGTGTCCTTTTGCACCAACTCTCTCTGATTCATCCCTTAGGGTGCTTGTGACCTGGCCATTTTGCTCATTGTGTGCGAAAAAAGTGCCGCTCAGAAGTAAAAGAACCCTAGAGAGTATTCGTAATGAAGAAAGTCGTTTTTTTTCTGTACCCAATCTACAAATATAATGAAACTGTCTTTGATCCACACAATTATTCTTTTTTTAAATTAGGAATATATATGATTGCATAAAAAATGTGCACAAAAGTGTTCCAGTTTTTTATGTGAAAATTTCAGAAATATTTCCATGTCAAATCACTTTCCGAAAGAAACTGCACAATTCTGCTTTCTAGAAAAAGGAATCCTCACATCAAAACAAACAAGCATTGGCGTCCTTATCCGAGACCCAGTTGTTATTGTAAATTCTGTGGCATGACCCATTTACAATTTAAGCACAGGCTACTACTTAAGCCCAGGTGTTTAATACGTCAAATGCTTCCGAAGTAATAAACTCTGTTAAAGAAGTAGCTTGATGCTGTAAAATTAAATAATAATCAACATATATTAGTTTGTATACCTTGCAGTAACAGTCAGTTAGTTGAATAATTCTCTCTTTCTCTAAACAATTCGGGGCGGGGGTGGCTCAGTCGGTAGCACGCCAGGCTCGTAATCTGTAGTTCCCAGGTTCGAGTCCCAGCTGGGTCAGCGTTGAGATTTATCTTCGCAAAATTTCCCCGCCCTGCCCACGGTCAGTAAGGGACACCGATGGGCTTGGAAAGACCGCCGTCCGTCGGATTGGACGTTAAGCCGTGGCTCCGTGTGCGGGAGAGCCATACCCTGTGCACGTTAAAGAACACGCTGGATGGCCTTGACGGGAGGCTACCATCTGTCTTCCAACAGCTGTTGCAGTGGGTCCCCTCCTCCAACCTTCTCTGAGCCTTCGGGGCCATGTGACCTGGCCATTTAGCCCATGGTGTGCAAAAAAGTGCCGCTCAGAGGTAAAACAACTCAATCTAAGCATCATAGAAGCGACAATTAACATCATATGGGCTGGCATACGCTAAACCGATTAGTTCAAGAGAAACATTCTTAAAAAAAAACTCTTTTGTACATTATATCTGAATAGATTTTCCACTAAAAATAGCTTCAATTTAAGAACTGAATTGGGCAATATAATCCTTGAAACAAACGTACTTTAAAATCCTAAAAAAGATTCAGAGACATTCGTAGAAATTGAATCAAAATATACAAAATTTGGTGCTAATCGGTTTAGATTCTGAAAAGCCTATATACCATTATAATCGGGTCCAAGGGAATTGATTTAAGAAATGTCCATCCAATAAATCTTGGCCAGTCTCTTTTTCATGTTAAGCTCTTAAAAAAGTTCCCTTTCTTTATATTTATCTTACGAATTAATAATGATACTAATGACGATTAAGCCGGTAAACAAGATGAACTTAGTGTGAAAAGAAAACTAGTGCACTCATATTTATTCCATTTTTTTTTTGTTAGAAATAGTCTCTGTTGAAGAAGGGTTAGCCAGAATACCACGTTAGCCCCCTCTACAAAGACAATTCCCACTGGGAGAAAATAATACCAGAATACTTATCGTGCAAAAAGAAATTGAGAATGCAATCTTTTTCTCCCTTAAATTTACAAGTCAGTCATTTTTATTGCATTTCTTCTCCATGATTCACATTGCTAGCGTAGCAGAGAAAAAAACCCGACTATCTTCATTACGAATACTCTCTAGACATTGTCTAATCCTACCTCCCTCAGAAGGGATGATGAACACCTTCCTCATGTTAAGTAGCTTATGATCAGCCAGGAGCATTTTCCCAAGCATCTTAGGTTTCCGCTGTTAAAGTGAATCAACACATTGCAGGCGAAGGATGACACGAATAAGCGTATTCTGCGTGACTACTCGACAGAGAGACGCAGATAAAAATCGTATCAAATTAAGAAATATATTCGTCACACTGCTGACGGCAGAAATTAAAATGGAAAAAAAAAATAAATAAAATAAATAACGAAAGATAGAAAGAAGGTAAAAAGAGCGCGAGAGCCGAAAGAAAGGAAGTTGCAAAGAAATAATAATAATAAAAAAAAAAGGTTCCAAAGGACTGCATCTGTTGGTCTTCAGGCGTTACAAATCTTCGGGGACCTGTTTCAACGTCTGGTGGCGTGAACCGTTTCAAATAAAGGCAGGCTAGTTTGGTCGTACACACACAGTCGACAAGTTTCAGAACAGAATCTTGCACTCCAGCCGAGAACGAACTTTTTTTTTCCCTTTATTTTTCCGATGCCTCTCCACAACGCCGTCCGAGCATAGAGAGAAAAAGAAATACAAAAAGAAAAGAAGAAGAAAAGCACGGAGGGGTGGGGGATGGTGAGGAGGGGATGCGTAGAAGAGAGATGTGTCTGCAACACGTTGCTTTCAAACCAAGCTTCTTTCACGTTCCGCATTTCAAAGGTTAGTTTCCACAAGAAAAAAGAAATGACGAAAGAAATTCAAATAACGAAGTTAGCGGTATAACTCCACCCCCTATCTTTCTTCGAACACCCCCCCCCCTCGAAGACTGCTCCCTACCTTTTCCCTCTCTTTCTCTTTCTTTCTACTATTTCCACTTCCTCCGACCAACCAACCAAGCAACCAACCAAAACAGAAAAAGCAACTTGAAGGTTTTCGCTTTGCCACTAGACTGCATAACTTTGTTTCCTCGTGGGTTGCCATGGAGACCATTCAACAGTGGAATCTATCCCTCTTCCTCCTCTTCCTGGTCTGTTTGTCCCGGGTTCTGTATAGGGTGAATGCGAACACTTCACACACGCTCACCGGCGCATACACTCACTCCTGCACACATACACACTCACGCACACAAAGCATTGGGGTTGTGTGAAGAGAACGTGGGGAAGGAGAGGGAGGAGGGAGAAGAGTGGGAGGCTGTGAGGGACACTTTACTGCTTGCGGACCGGTAAATGGATGATAATTGGACGACATACCGGAAATGAGTGGAGAATCGAGAAATATGACCGTTCATACCTTACGTCAAAAGGGCAGATGTAAAATAAAGGTGATGGGTCTTAAAGGTGTATGCATGAGAAACGATGATACTGATACGTGGAAAAACAATGCCATTGTATTCCTTATAATTAATATTAATTTCAAAATGATACGTGTATGACTAACACCAAAGAATGCCATGCTAATTAAGTTTTCTGCGATAGTTAATCCTTTGCGTATTTGAACAGAAATCGTCAATTTTTGAAGCTTTTATATGCGTGGTTTTTAACGTGTAACAAGGTATGGCTTTATCCTGTGCACGGAACCACGGATTAGCGTCCCATCGACGGATGGTGACCTTTGCAAGCCTAAATGTGCCCTCTTTCTCACCGAGGGGTTGGGGGAATAAGTTAGCGGAGGTAAATCTCAACGCTGGCACGGTTGGGGAGTCGAACTTGGCAACTACAGATTACGAGCATGGCGCGATGTCGACTGAACTCGCCCCCACGTCCAAACTTTTCACGAAGTAAATGGTTCTCAAAAGGCAACGGCAAATGTGTGAAGGGATAAATGAAGAAAAAAGTGGCATGTCTGACAGATTGATGGGAATGAAATGTGGCAGAAAAGCAAACACGATGAACTGAAACACAAACTGATTTAGGAAACGCTTAGCGAAGTGTTTCGCAACCTTTTCAAACTTGTGGTGAAATTGCTTTGGCTGCCAACATTTGGAAAAACACATCGCATTTAAGGGAATGATGCAGGGGGAAACATTGGGAAGAAATATCACTTTCTTTTTGATCATTCTTTAAAAGATTCAGAGAAGGTTAGAATCTCACCACGACGCCCTGCTGCTAAACACTCTCCATAAAAAGGACATAAACTCGAGATAATGTTTTCTCCCATATCCACCCTTGAATTCTTTTTTCAGCAGTATTTTTGCTATTAATCTTCTTATGAGGTTGACAGTTATATTTTAGAAAAGCCCAAAATTTTCGTCATACAAGATGATATAGGTTGACTGAATCAGAGCTAATACTATCTCGTCTCATTTGTTATGCTTCAAGTTGGGTTGTTTCACCTCTGAGCGGCACTTTTTTGCACACCATGGGCTAAATGGCCAGGTCACATGGACCCCGAAGGCTCAGAGAAGGTTGGGGGAGGGGACCCACTGGAACAGCTGTCGGGAGACAGATGGTAGCCTCCCGTCAAGGCCATCCAGCGTGTTCTTTAACGTGCACAGGGTATGGCTCTCCCGCACACGGGGCCACGGCTTAACATCCCATCCGACGGACGGCATCCTTTCCAATCCCATCGGTGTCCCCTACTGACCGTGGGCAGGGCATTTTTGCGGAGATAAATCTCAATGCTGACCCACCTGGGACTCGAACCTGGGAACTACAAATTACGAGCCTGGCGCTCTACCGACTGAGCCACCCCCGCCCCTTATGCGTCAAGAACAGCCAATTTTGTGCTTAATAGCGTTGGATTGTTTTACCTCTGAGCTGCACGTTTTTGCACACAATGAGCTAAATGGCCAGGTCTCAACTGGAAGCAATGAGGCAGATTAGCTATATTGATGATTTGTTTAGTGAGAAGCAAGTACTTTGGTCTAGACCGTGAGGAAACTATCTAAATTATGGAAATAAAAATTGGTTTCTAAGCGTGACACTACAGTGAATTAACAATCGAGATAATAAATTATTAACTGATCTTTAGAAGCGGTGTTAAATTGAACTTTAAGAATAGTAGCATCAGCCGCAATTGAGTTAGTAATTGAACTGGGGTGCACACAATGAGTTAAATGGCCAAGTCAAAATGATTGGGTCGGGCTGGATTGTTTTACCTCTGTCTGAGCGACATTTTTTGCATACAATGATCTAAATGGCTAGGCCACAAGGACCCCGAGGGCTCAGAGAAGGTTGGGGGGAGTAGATCCATTGTAGCTGTTGGGAGACAGATGATAGCCTCCCCTTCAAGACCATCCGGCCTGTTCTTTAACGTACACAGGGTATGGCTCTTTCTCACACAGGGACACGGCTAAACGCCCCATTCGACGGACGGCGGCATTTCCAAGTTCATCGATGTCTTTTACTAACCGAGGGCAGGGCAGAGAGTTTTGCGGAGATAAATCTCACCACGCTGACCCAGCTGGGACTCGAATTTGGGAACTGCAGATTAGGAGCTTGCCGCGCTATCGGCTGAGCCACCCCCGCCCCCAGTCAAAAGGACCACAAGGGCTCAGAGAAGGTTGGGTGAAAGGGGTCAACTGTAAGGTGAGGGTACTGTAAGGTAAGGTAAGTAAAGGGGGTCAACTGTTAGCAGACAGATGGAAGGCTTCAGTTAAGGCCATCCAGCGTGTTCTTTATCATGCAGAGGGTATGGCTTTCCTGCAAACGAAACCATGGTATATTGTCCCATTATAAGGGGATGGTGGCCTTTTCAAGTCCATCAGCATCCCTTATCTTACCAAGAGTAGATCTTTTTTGTTGCGATCTTATGCAACCACGGCAATTCCCGGTTCCGTCTCACGACACTACCTGGTTATGAAAAACCGTGCTTATCTAAAGCCAGGGGCAAGGAATACGCCCTATAGGCCCACCTCAACCCCAGCCTCACATGGCAGCAGTCCTATAAAAGGAAAGCTGACCACCGGAAGAAACCTTCTTTAATCTATTCCCCGGTTAGCCATGAACAAGGATATATAGATCCAAGTTCGCTCGGCGTCCGGGGTGGAGACTCTTAGTAGGACCCGGACTTTGGAGAGGACTCGACCTACTGGGGCACAAATCTTTTCGGAAGAGTCATCGAACAGCTCAACCAGAGCTCCTGATAGGTGAGGTCTCAGACGCTGTCACCAACCAACCGGCAAAGGGAACCGGTCGGCAGCGTCGTCAACCTCGGTTGGCTTTGGCAATGCTCAGACGGGGACCCAATCCGGCCGGCAAAGCCTTCGGCCAGGTTGCCGGACCCTAGGCCCCCCCCACCACGACAATTGAGAAAGTCTCAAACTAAGCACAACGTGTATTCGGATCTGGTAGATAAAAGATTTTTAGCCTGACGCCCTCGCCGTGAAAGCATTCATTCTTTTTTGCCTTATGCTTAATTAGTAAGCCGATTTATATTAGATTAAAAAAAAATGACCATGTGGTGCTATGTTAGACGTTGATGAGGGACAATTTCGTTAAATTATGAATCATTTCGCCCAAACAATATTTAAAGAGGGAAAAAAATGATTAGGGGTGGGATTGACGTGACACTTTTTTTGTACACAATGGCCTGAATGGCCAGGTCACAGGACTTTAAAGGTTAAGAGACAATTGAGGGAGGGGTCCTACTGGAACAGCTGTTGGGAGACCGATAGTAGCCTCAAGGCCATCCAAAGTGTGCTTTAACGTGCACAGGTTATGACTTTCCCGCACGCGGATCCACGGCTTAACTTACCATCCGACGGAGGGGCAGCCTTTCCAAGCCTATCGGTGTCTCCTATTGACCATGGGCTGCTCGGGGAGTTTTGCAGAGATAAACATTGACCCAGCTGGGACTCGAACCTGGGAACTGCATGGGGGTGGGGAATTAATGCAGGATTAATTACTGCTTGTAAAGTGTATAATTGAATATGTTATAATAATAACTGAGTTAGAAACAACAAAATACATCCAAAAAAAAATTTTTTTTTTCTGAAATCAGTCTACTAAACGTTTTTACCACTTTAGAATTTCCGGGGGAGATAGGAGAAAGCGACACTCAGCTGCCACCTACCGGCGTTCAGATTTTCGTTTCTAATCTCACTTTGCCGAGCTATATTCTTGCTTGTTAAAAGAACACTCAGAATGATCTTGAAGGGAGGATTCTGTCTCCTAATATATATCGAGTGAATATCTTTCTCTCCTCCACGTCAGCAATGGTCATAAGGAGGGGGGGGGGGGGGCAAGGATTATGGACCCCTAAAGAACTCGGCGATTTATTTCTTTTCTTTTGTTTTTATTTTCAGTCCTTTTTCACTCAAAGAATTAGGGATGCAAGGTTTGGTCGCCATTTTATTTTTCAGTAAGGAAAACCCCTAACACTCCTACACCCCCAGAGGCCAAATGACAAGCTGTTAAAAAGAATATCGGTTGCTGAATAATCAATTAGGTAAGTTAAAAGTTTCATTTCTGGACTATAAAGTCTTCCTTACTCCTATAAATGGTCCCCTACGGACTTGAGACTGAGGACCGCTCCTCCTCAGCATACCGTTTTGTCCATTGTATGCAAAAATTAAAGGCCTCACAGTTGTAAAACAACTCGAATCTTTCTCTAAATCTCCATTAATCGACGACTTTTCATTTTAAATGGAGAGAAAAATTAATTTCGTGCTAAAACAGAGGAAGTTTTTTCGGAAAAAGAATCTGAACCTAAATTACCACAAAAGAAAAGATTCAGCTCACAACAATACATAGTCCTCCCCCCCCCTCTCCTTCTCTTCCTCTTCTCCGTTCCCTCCCCTCTCTCACACACACACACACAGAAAACAGAAAGTGAAAGAGAAAGAGAGAGTGAAGGCAGCAGGACACATTTTCTCTTTTCGATCGAAGCGTGCACCACACACCATCACGCAAGTAATTCTCCAGAGGACCAGCCAAGATTGACGGCAAGCCACACGCCTCTTTATTAATATGGCCACATAATAACCAAGAATGCGGTTTCGCGTTAGCAAAAGAAGCAAAGAAACAAATGAGAGTTTCGGCCCCCTGTGGGGGCTTTAGTTGCAATGAGCTAGTGTTGCGGATGCTCTCATATATATACATACACACACACGGACACGCATCTACAATGGAAAACGTCGAGAAGGGCGGCAAGACTACCCTTGCGTTATGGGACTATTCGACGGCCTCAGTCTAGCGTGCAGTAGCTCAGATTAAGCAATGTTAATGCTGTGTGTAGCGGCGCATTGTTCCTGGGTCTCTGCCTATGCTCTGTAAGTGACGGAGTTAATACTTGCCTGTTCTCCGCAGAAAGATCGTTATGGCATTTAATTATTAAAAACGCTAAAAGGTATTAGGGACAGGAATCTTAATACCACTGTGGGCACGTATGGATAGAGATCGCTGCGCTATTCCGTTCGTGCGTTTAAAGGAAAGACAGGAGAATAGATTGGCAAAAAGATGTATTAATAAGTAAATGGGGTTAGGGAGAAATAGTCAATGAGAAGGGATTACAAGAAGCCAATCGACAAGGAAAAGCCATGCAATTTATTGATAAGAAAGGCATATGAAATCGCAGTCACTAAGGCTTTGAAGATATCTTCATATTGAAGATATCTTCATGATGTATTCGTTCCTTTTTGTTATTTGTGTATATTATATAAAATACAATGTTTTGTTATTTTATTATAAAAATATTTACACAATGGGTATATAAATAATGTTGTAAAAAATTTTGGTACAACTTATATTTCGAAAATATTATATTCATGCTAATGCAGATTATATTGTTACGACAGATGAACGTGCTGCAGTGAGTTTATGATAAACGTGACATGAACGCTCGTGTATGCTTCTGCGAGAGATTTATTTTAACCAACGAATTGGAATACAGAATCGATCTAAAGAAACAGAAGAGATAGAGTTGTTGTTGGAATTGTGGAGATCTGAAAGGAGGCATAAATAGCCTTAGTCTGTGCACGACCAATAATTATTTACTTAATTGAGTCTGTGCACGATATCTAAAGAATAAATGTTTTTATTTGGTGTGTGCACGGGAGGTCGATTAGTTTATTGGTGTGGATCGTGTTGTTAAGTTGGTAAAGATAAAGAAGAATTTGTCGTCTTGTGTATGGTGATCAACGCCTGAAAAGAATTGGTTCTGAGAGACCAGTATACTTAGCCACAGTTTTGGAGTACTTGAGGACTAAAACTTAAAGAAGGAAATCATTTTGTGCATAGTTATTTAGTTATTTAGGAATTGGCAAGGTTATTATCGAGATATTGCAAGTATTCACATATATGATTGTAGTTAGATTGGATATTTATTTATCAACATGATTTTATTGTTCATTGAATGATTTTAGTCTTCTTTTCTGAATTGGATGTGAATAGAATTGAAATAATGGATTCTTCTGAAAGTTGATCTTTGTATTATTACAGAGTTTCGTGCCGGTTGACTTAGTTTGTTTATAAATAATTTCATCCATGCTTTTGTAATAAGTTGCATTGTATTGTAATTTTCATTGATCAATTTTTACTTGAACTCATCCTCAGTGCTCATCCATTTTAAATTGCAACAATATATGAATAAACGCACTCATAGGCCACTTTATTAAGTAGACTTACATGATATGTCAATACTAACTCAGATACAGAACTCAGTAGCTTCTTAAAGAAGCATTTTAAGGAAAAAAATGTGAATAAGATAATTTAAAGATGTCAATCAAATCTATTTATATCTGGATTTTCAAGGATATTTGTTAATCAGTTATGGAAGCTGGAATATTTGATAAGTTGGATCGTTCTACAAAAACTTCATTTGAAATTCTCTTAAATTAATATAATCGTTACCTAACTGTTAAAAAATACTCTTATATGTGTTAGTAAAATTTAGTATTACTGTTATTGCTTTTGTTTCACCTCATTTTAATTAACTTTTCAGAATAATTATTTAAACTGGTCTTTTGCTATTAAATATTCCAATTTCCGTAACACTCTAAAACCCGAACGAATCATGCTGAAAATCGAATGAATATGAACGAATAATGTTTTCAATGAGATTGAAATAGATGAGATTGAGAACTTCAAATTATCTTCATTCACATTTGTTGTCAACAAAATCTTATTTAAGAAATTATTGAGTTCGTATGGGAGTTACTAACGAAATAACATTGAGCTGCCAGCGAATAAAGAATCCTTTGAGGGTATATTGGATCTGAGAACATAAAAATATTAATCGAAAGTTATCAATTGGGATAGAACGAAAAATGGTTAACGTTCCCAAATTGTTGGGTTGGGTTGTTTTACCTCTGAGCGGCACTTTTTTGCACACCATGGACTAAATGGCCAGGTCACATGGACCCCGAAGGCTCAGAGAAGGGTTGGGGGAGGGGACCCACTGGAACAGCTGTTGGGAGACAGATGGTAGCCTCCCGTCAAGGCCATCCAGCGTGTTCTTTAACGTGCACAGGGTATGACTCTCCCGCACACGGGGACACGGCTTAACGTCCCATCCGACGGACGGCGGCCTTTCCAAGCCCATCGGTGTCCCCTACTGACCGTGGGCAGGGCGGGGAATTTTTGCGGAGATAAATCTCAACGCTGACCCAGCTGGGACTCGAACCTGGGAACTACAGATTACGAGCCTGGCGCGCTACCGACTGAGCCACCCCCGCCCCTCCCAAATTGTGATGAAGTTTCTGTTTCGCTTATTAATGAATAAAAAGTGAAGTTGAAGAACTATAGTGTCGTTCAAAAGTTTGGACAACTTTTGATTCAAAAGTCTAGAGAAATGATAAAAGACATTGCTATCGAAACATACATATACAGTAAGTATATATGCGTAGACTTATGGGAAATGATGTAAAAAACTAAATTGTTAAGTTTCTAGTGGCTTCATGTTGTATTGTACTAACTAGGAACTAATTAATATATGTAGATATTCCATTTTCCATGTATTTGGCGAAGTTGTCTAAACTTTTGAGTATTCAGTGTAATGGAATAACAGCAAACACTCAAATAACGGTTTCTAATGATAATACTGCTAATTAAATTAAGCTAGGCTTAAGTTATCAGGGTTAAAGTGTGCAGATTAAAGTTATTAGGATAAGGTTTGATGGTAGGTTTCAAAAATATTGTTCTTAGCACAGGATACTGCATTTTTCCTTTCAGTTCTAATTAAAATTAAAAGTAACAATTGAATAAATTTTGAGTTATCCCTTTCTTCTTTCTACGAATAATTTTTATTTTTATTTTCGTTACTGTAACTTTTGTTGTATTTATCTGAAATCGGAGAAATTATTTCTTTCTGGAAATAACAGAGTATAAACTCTCTTGATTGAAAAAAATTACGGACGTCTCGCAAAAGATATCGAAAAAAAAAAATACGATGAAAAATTCATCAAATTTTGCATCAATATGACATTTGAACTGTTTTAATGTAAAAAAAGTTTAAGACCTTTGCGTCAATAATATTCAAATGTGACTTCGACAGGTAAAAAAAAAATGATGGTCAAAATGGAATTAGATAAAATCTCAAAATGAAATGTAAATATACAATGCCTAGACAAAAAAATTAAGAAAACTTCTATGGTATTCTAGTAGAAAACCAAATCTAGATGTTCCTAAAGAATGCCAAATCAGCTGCTTCTAGTGAAATAAGATGTTCCAATTGAAAGCCATATCCAGATGTTCTTAACAAAAGCCAAATCAAATTTAATAAGTAAGGCAAATTAGATGTTCCTAGTGAAGACAAAATTAATATTCCCAGTGAAAGCAAAATTAGATGTTCCGAGAGAATACTAAAATCAGATGTTCCTAGCGAAATTCAAATCCTAGCGTATCCCAGTAAAAGCCAAATCAGATATTTCTATTGAAAGTCAAATCAGATATTTTTATCGAAATTCAAATCAGATGGTTCTAGCGAAAGCCAAATCAGATGTTCTCAGCGAAAGCCAAATCAGATGTTCTCAGCGAAAGCCAAATCAGATGTTCTCAGCGAAAGCCAAATCAGATGTTCTCAGCGAAAGCCAAATCAGATGTTCTCAGCGAAAGCCAAATCAGATGTTCCTAGCGAAAGCCATTCTTATCGGAATATAAAGGACCATGTTAATTTTGGATAGCACAAAATAAATGAAGTTGCCTACCTAGTAATCGGAAGGGGCGGGGGTGTCTCAGTCGGTAGCGCGCCAGACTCGTAATCTGCAGTTCCCAGGTTCGAGTGCCAGCTGGGTCAGCGTTGAGATTTATCTCCGCAAAATTCCCCGCCCTGCCCACGGTCAGTAGGGGACACCAATGGGCTTGGAAAGGCCGGAGTCCGTCGGATGGGACGTTAAGCCGTGGCCCCGTGTGCGGGAGAGCCATACCCTGTGCACGTTAAAGAACACGCTGGATGGCCTTGACGGGAGGCTACCATCTGTCTCCCAACAGCTGTTACAGTGGGTCCCCTCCCCCAACCTTCTCTGAGCCTTCGGGGTCCATGTGACCTGGCCATTTAGCCCATGGTGTGCAAAAAAGTGCCGCTCAGAGGTAAAACAATCCAATCCAAAGTAATCGGAAAATATGAAACAAGCATTTTACCTAATAAAGCAATCACTTTAGTAAATGCTGAGTAAAAAAATTATGTTTTTCTGATATATCGATTCTTAAATGTGTTCGATCTACATAGTTTTAAACAGATTGACCCCAGAAGCGGTAAGCTTTAATCGCATGCAACTCTAAATTTGGATCATCAATATTGAAAAAGAAATACATTCTATTGTAAAAAGTATAGAGACGAATGCATGCTGTGTGAACAGTAAGCGTCATTAACTTTGAAAAAATAAAAAGCTTTGAAAGTAAATATTGTTGGCAGATCATGAAGATAAATTAAAGATCTCAATAAAATTTATCCAAATCTCGTTTTTCAACAACATTGGTAAATTTTTAGAGAATTTTACGGACTGGCAAGGCATTAGTCGCTGTGGCGTCCCGAGTTCTCAGTGTACCGGGGCCCCCATGTTTCTCAAAGGAACAAGACTTTTTTTTTTTGTATTAAAATAATTCTTATTTATATAAATTTCACGGAATTGGAGAAAAATTATTTTAAGAATTAAACGCTAATTGTTGGCAGAATAAAATCGTAATCAGGCAAAAAATAATAGAAGTTTTTTTTTTATTGCAGTCCGGGTACCCCTGCAAAAAAAGTGCCAGTCCACCTCTTATTTAGAGAGTTGTGGAAGTTGAAACATTTAATAGCAGAAGCTACTATTATGCTCTCCGTAAATACTTTTCTTTCAAACTGACGAAAACCGAACAATCCATCGCGCAAACTTTTAAAATTTCGTTTTTTTTTTCAGTAAATGATTTGTCAAATTTGTGTTTTAGTTAACCTTTGAGGCAAATTATTATCATTAACAACACTGCTGATAACTCATAATCTTCAGTTCCAGATTCGAGGCTCACCTGTACCAACATTGAGATTTATCTCCGGAAAATCCCTACCTGGCCCTCGGTCAGTAGGTGACACGATGGGTTGAAAAAGGCCGCCGTCCATCGGATACGACATAAAGTCATGGCTCCGTGTGCCAGAGAGCCATACCCTGTGTACGTTAAGAAACAGGCGGGATGGACTTGACAGAAGGCTACCATATGTCTCTTAACAGCTATCTAGTGAATCTCCACCTCTCAATCTTCTCTGAGGTGCTTGTGACCTGGCCATTTAGCCCATTGCGTGCAAAAAATTGCGCTCAGAGGTAAAATAACCCAAACCAACTGCTAATAAATGTTGAGCTTCCAGAACATTTTAAATATGAAGCAATTGGTGATGAAAATTTAGATTTCCGTAAAGCTGATGGTCATCTGCAATATTCCTCAAAGTCTTATTTTCTCTTTCTCGGAAAGTAACCGCAAAAGAGAAATTTTGAAGTAGAAAATTTTGCACATTATTTCTTGGTCAAAATGTAAGTAGCGGGAATTTTTTTTTTTAAAAATCAACCAAGATCCAAGTTATTTTAGGGGGTGACTCAGTCGGTAGCTCGTCAGGCTAGTAATTTGTAGTTCCCAGGTTCGAGTCCCAGCTGGGTCAGTGTTGAGATTTATCTCCGCAAAATTTCCCCCCCCCCCTGCCCACAGTCAGTAGGGGACACCGATGGGCTTGGAAAGCCCGCCGTCCGTCGGATGGGACGTTAGGCCGTGGCACCGTGTGCGGGAGAGCCATACCCTGTGCACATTAAAGAACACGCTGGATGGCCTTGACGGGAGGTTACCATCTGTCTCCCAACAGCTGTTCCAGTGGGTCCACTCACCCGACCTTCTCTGAGCTTTCGGGGTCCTTGTGACCTGGCCATTCAGCCCATGGTGTGCAAAAATGTGCCGCTCAGAGGTAAAACAACCCAACCCGAGTTATTTTAGGATTAATATTTCTATCTAGGCTTTTAATTCAGCAACTATCAAGATGCTGATATTAATGTAAAATAAAAATGTTATCCTCTGAGAGAGGAATTGACACATTCGGACGGGATGGCGTTATAGAGAATTTGATTTATTGAGTTATAGAACCCGGGGAACGGCGAGTAGATCTGCGAGTTTCCTGAAAAATATTTGTTTTCAAAGTTGGAGAGTTTTGAATGGGGCTTTTCCTTCTCATACTTGTTAGAATGTCAAGATATTCTTATCAGATATATTGTTTTACCAGTGAGCGGCACTTCTGTCGCAATCTCCTCCAGGTCGCAAGGACTACAATGGCTCAGAGAAGACTTTTGTGTGGGGACCCACTGGACAACAGTTAAGAAACAGAGGGAAGGTTTCCTCGAGGCCATACACCGTGTTTCTTTAACATGCACAGGGTATGGCTCTCGCACACGGATTAACATTCCATCCGATGGATGACTATCTTGTCCACGCCCATTGGTGTACCTTACTGACCGTGGCAGGGCGGGGAGTTTTCCAACTGGTTGTCCTGGGACTGACAGAGTTGTTGACAGCAGTTTTGAGGACACAAATCTCAACGCTAGACATTGTGGGTTGGGTTGTTTTACTTCTGAGCGGTACTTTTTTTGCACACAGTGGACTAATTGGCCAGGTCACAAGGACCCCAAAGGCTTAGAGAAGGTTGGGGGGAGGGGACCCACTGGAACAGCTTTTGGGAGACATGATAGCTTTCCATCAAATCCATCCAACGTGTTCTTTAACGTGCACAGAGTATGGCTCTTCCGTACATGGGGCCACGGCTTAATGTCCCATACGACGGACGGCGGCCTTTCCAAGCCCATCGGTGTCCCCTACTGACCGTGGGCAGAGCGAGGAATTTTGCGGAGATAAATATCAATACTGACCCAGCTGGGACTCGAATCTAGGAACTGCAGATTACGAGCCTGGGGCGCTACCGACTGAACCACTCCCGCCCCCAAACGCATAGTAAGAAACCAGATTGTGAACAAGGTTAAATAAATCTAAAGCTAACATCTGATTTAATCTGCTTTCATTACATCCAAGATTCTTTCATTACAAAATTTCAAACTTCACATTCTATTCTACTCTTTAATACGACTTTAGAAATATATTTAGCGTCTTGATGAAGGACATTACGAGTGAAGTTCTGTCGTTTTTCAGGCTATTAAAAGCAGAGGAAAAATTGATTCAAAATTAAGGATCATGTACCAAAACTTGTCGAAAATTTTTAATCTTTTCAACGCAAACTTCAATCTCGTTTTTTACGAATATCGACTTTCTTCGCAGAAGATTACCTTATCAAGTGCATTTAGGCTAAAAAAAACAGTCTGCTTTTTTATTGTCAAAACATGACCTGATCTTGGGCACAGGAGTTACTTCAGCAAAAAAAAAAGAATAAAGGAGCCAAAAACATTTTGAGTCCCGGGTAGGTATAAGGACAACCCATCAACCCTCTAGGTATATGCAAAATCTAAAATCTTATCTCGCCGGTCTGAAAAATGCAGAATTCCTGGAAGAAGAACAGTACAAAACTTTTCCTTGCGTCCAAGAATTATTTGTAAGTCTGAATGCCGTGACATTCGGCTTACTGTGGTAATGCTTTACGGGTAAGAGGCTTTCCCACTAATGCATTTCTCTTTTTCCTATGCGTTTTCCATCTTCAGATCCTGGCCAAGCAGCTCTGCATTTCGGAGCCGATCCCCACTGGAATCCCTACGCTGCCCACTATCAGAGCTACTTAGCCTCGACCCATAGCCTTCAGGGAACCGGCTTCTCCGCCGCCCCCGGCACGTGTCCTCTAGATGGCGCCCTTAGCGGGACCTCCTCGGCCCACGATTCCTGCTCGGCGGCTGCGACGGCGGCTGCAGCGGTGCAGGTAGTAGCAACAGGTAGGTAAGGGAAAGGATAAACAGCAGTGTGTCTTTTTCCGGGAAAAAAATATATAGTGGAATACTGGTTCTGTATCACCTATGTGATTAATGTTGAATAATTGTGTAGAGAGTTAGTATTCATTATTTATATGCATATTGTGTAGTTGCTATTAGATTTGTTATTCGTATACGAATTTACGACAAAGTATAGTAAGGTTAAAAATATATACACCCAATTCTGTTTTTACACGGTAGGTAGGTTGCCGAAAAAACCGTGTAAAAAAAATACAGTGCATATGAAAAAATAGAAGATTGGTTCCAGACGTGAAAACCCAGTAGAAATACTGACGAAACCCAGCATAATACCATATTTACCTTCTCCAGTTGCAAGACGATCTAAAATTTGGATCTTAGTATCCAAAGAGATAGCTTTCCTTTTCTGCTTTTGTATAGTTGAATTATCCGACATCGTGGTAAGGCTTACGAAAAATATTTGAATTGAAGTTAATAAATCAGATGATGAAAAATTGTAAATTAACTATCAGCAAAATTTAATAAATTTATATTAAAAAAATAAAAATAAATACCCCCTCAAGCAGCTGCTTGCCATAGAGGTGTGACAAGAGCCTGTCAGTTTATATGCCATAGTAGAAGGTCTGTGAGGTTGGCAGGACCTCAGCAGAAAAACATCACGAACATCCATGCCTTAACCCGAGGCTCGAACCCAGATCCCTTAGATCAGTAGCCAAGCACGCTAACCACTCGGCCACGGGACGGCTAAATTAATATTACGCACACAAAACTTCAAAAAAACAAAAAAAATTTGCGATTTCTTCTATTAATTATCTAAACACTTCTAACTTTAAACACGAAATGAGAGACCAAGACTAACGTATTTATTGAAGATAAAATTGAGGAGAATTCCCGGAACTCAACGTTGCCACTTTTTTTGCGAATGAAGTAGGTTTTGTACAATTTTTTCATGAAATAGAGAATAAAACAGAGAAAACTTGTATAGTTATGTTAGTGTAATTTTTATTTTGGGGACTTTATTGCACAAAATGTGCATCTATAGCACATTTTCAAAGTTAAAACTACTTCGAAAAATGTGACCATAAAAGCGGCATCTTTATTATATGTAAATTCTAGGAATATTTTCTTGAATAGGAATATTTTTTCAGAATTAAATTCAAATGGATATTTTTTTAAAAAGGTTCCGTTTGAACCGTGTTAGATCAAGATAAATCGTGTAAAAAGAGAATTGGAATTTTTTTCTAAACCGTGTTAAATCAAAATCATGTAAAAAAAAAATCCGCGTAAAGACAGAATTGGGTGCATATATAAATTTGGCAAAATTTAATTAGCACCATCTTTTTCTTTCTGATTACCTCCCTGAAAACCGACTGCATTATTTTCGCGCACTTTCTGTTTCAAAATATACCTAAGCAGGCCCAGATCTAGAAAAAAATACAGGAGCGGGACATGACTTTCTTCCCCCACAGATTCGGCCCTGACCTAATTTTTTTTAAAAATGAGTCGGCATTCTTTAAGAGTCGGGGATTGCTCAGCCGTTAGCATCTCCCGCTCATAAACTGATGTTCCCAGATTCGAGTAACAACTCTTCATGAGTTGAGGTTTTCTTCCCTAACCCAACTCTGCCCAGTGAGAAAGAGAAAACCTAGAAGGAACAGGTTAGAATTTAAAACAGCGTTCCGTAATATGTGGATGACACCATAGGTAACGTATTAGACATCTGTTTGCTTTCTAGGATTTAGACACTTTTAGAATAGTGATCACCTTTTTGAAGGAAGAAAAAAAGCCAATATTTTTTTTACCTTTTTCATTCTATGTTGCCTTAATGTAACACTTGTAACGCAAACGTTTAATAAATTTACGTAACACTCAATGGTTGCAATGTAATATAGTTTCTAAAACTTCTATCTCAAGGAAAATTCAGCACAATCGTCTCACTCTAAATCCGCGATCGTTAAATAGCATCAACAATAGGGTAAGCACTAAATAATTGTTTTTGCTCCATTCACATAAAAAAAAAACTTCTTTAGGGTTGGGTTTTACCTCTGAGTGGCACTTTTTTTGCACACCATGGGCTAAATGGCCGTGTCACGAGGACCCCGAAGGCTCAGAGATGGTTGGGGGAGGGGACCACTGGAACAGCTGTTGGGAGACAGATGGTAGCCTCCCGTCAAGGCCATCCGGCGTGTTCTTTAACGTGCACAGGGTATGGCTCTCCCGCACACGGTGCCACGGCCTAACGTCCCATCCGACGGACGGTGGCCTTTCCAAGCCCATCGGTGTCCCCCTACTGACTGTGGGCAGGGCGGGGAATTTTGCGGAGATAAATCTTGACGCTGGCCCAGCTGGGACTCGAACCTAGGAACTGCAGATTACAATCCAGGCGTGCTACCAACTCAGCCACCCCGCGCCCAGGTCACAAGGACCCCGAGGGATCAGAGAGGGTTGGGAAAGGGTACCCACTGGACAGCTGTTAGGGAACAGATGGAAGCCTCCCGTTAAGGCCATCTAGAGTGTTCTTTATGCCCAGAGTATGGATCTCCTGAAAATGTGGCCATGGCTTTACATCCACCGGACGGACAGCACTCGTCCATAGTATTCAGTGTGTTCTTTAAACTGTACAGGGTATAGCTCTCCTGAAGAGAGGACCATGGCTTGATATCTCCTTTCAGGGATGGCGTCCTTTTAAAGCTCATCAGCGTATCTTTCTCACCGATGGCAAAGTGTTGGTTAGCGGAGAACATCTGAACACAAACAGTGAAGACTTGAACCTGGGAACTCAGTGTTACCATCCTGGCTCGTTACTTAATGATTTGACAGCTCCCCCACTACACTAAATATATGCATAAATTTTAGGTGTTCATAAAATTCTTTCTTAATATCTAAAAAACACCCCAGTTCCTTAAATGTAGCTAATTGATGCTGCTAGCTAGTTTTTTTTTCCTCTTCTAAACTCGATAAAATATTCAGTTCTTTTATTTGTTAAATATTTCGGCAATAAATGATTTGATGTCTACTGTTACTCGTAACTCTATTTTGAATTTTGTTATACAAATTGGAGTAAAAGGAGCATGAAATGTGTTTCAAATTTATCTTTAACAATGTTATATAACACACTGCCAAACCAAAATATTACAGAATTTCCATGTTATATCAATGGGACTTTAACCCCAAAATTCTATAACTTCTAGAATAGGCATTTAATGGTAAAATGTAACTGAATATAAATTAAAGATCGTAAATAAATCTATTTATATCTCGATTTTCAATAATATTCGTTCAGTTGGGTTGTTTTACCTCTGAGGCGGCACTTTTTTGCACACCATGGGCTAAATGGCCAGATCACATGGACCCAGAAGGTTCAGAGAAGATTGGGGGAGGGGACCCACTGGAACAGCTGTTGGGAGACAAATGGTAGCCTCCCGTCAAGTCCATTCAGCATGTTCTTTAACGTGTATGGCTCTCCCGCACACGGGACCACGGCTTAGCGTCCCATCAGACGGACTGTGGCCATTCCAAGCCCATCTGTGTCCCCTACTGACCGTGGGCAGGAGTTTTGCGGAGATTAAATCTCAACGCTGACCCAACTGGGACTCGAACCTGGGAAGTACAGATTACGAGCCTGGCGCGCTACCGACTGAGCCACCCCCGCCTCTATTCGTTCAGTGTTTTAAGGGTTATGGTAGCTGGAATATTAATCAATAAATTTTCTTGTTTTATAAAAATTATTCACTATTATCTAATATTGAAATAATCATTCTGTAAACTTCAAAGTGTATATTTATTTTATTAAATGATTCGAATGAACCATATTTTTGAAATTTAAATTTAGATAGATTTGATTGTTATCTTTATTTCTCTTCACATTTTTTCCTTAATCAATCACATGTTCAATCACATTTTTTCCTTAAATGCATATTTTAGAAGTTATAGAGCTTCGAAGTTAGATTTTCGTTGACCTAGGGTAGTGTGTTTTAACTCCAATAAAAAGCAGAAAAGAATCCACTCATTACCATTGTGTTTCAAAGACAATTTCTATAGAATGTTGCAATGTGTATAAATTTCGCCAGTCACTTATTAAGCTAAAATGCAAATAGACGTAACGTTGTCTGTTATTGTAAACATATTCTCTTATGAAGTCAAAAACTCAACCATTTACAATTTTATTTGCATGCAAAAAACGCCTATTCACGAATGTAACGCATTGGAAAATTAATTACTATAATTTTTATATTAATATTTTATCAGGTAAGGTTTTAGTAACTTGCATGACATTCAGTTTTTGGCACTTCTTGGTCATTCTGTTAAACTCTCATGGTATCTGGTTGCTTCAAGATATTTTATTTCATAATCTTTGCACAATACACGTTATAATCCTTATTATAATCAAAGTTCTAATTGTTCTCTTATTAGTTTTCCTTTCCCTTCAATGTAAACTTCTCTTTTATCATTCTTTTTTTTAACCTAAATACAATAACCTCAATTTTTCCCCTCTCTTTAGATTTTTCATTCTTTTTATCCCTCGACGTACTTTTACATTATTATCTTTTTGTTTTCTGACCTCACTAAGAAAGGGGACACCAAAGAGATTAGAAAAAGTCTTTTCCCGCCTCATAAAATATTAAGCTTTGCCTTTCGTGTTCAAGAGAGATTCTGCGCTTTAAAAAAGCCTTTTTTTCCAAACAAGTGGTCTTTGTGGCCAGTATTAAGGATAATGAAGCTCACTGTTGAATAGACGAAAGAGACAGCTGTTACGAGACAGATTTAACACACATTACGAGATAGATTAGTGTACAGCTGTTGCGAGATCGATGTAACACAGATTACGAGACTGGTTACTGGGCAGCTGTAACAAGACAGATGTAATAAATATTACGAGATAGGTTACTGGACAGCTATTACGAGAAGGTTGCTGAACAGCTGTTACGAGACAGATGTAATAAACATTACGAAACAGGTTACTGGACAGCTGTTACGAAACAGATATAACAATATTACGAGATAAGTTACTGGATTACGAGACAGATGTAACACACATTGCGAGATAGATTAGTGTACAGCTGTTGCGAGATCGACGTAACAGATTACGAGACAGGTTACTGGGCAGCTGTAACAAGACAGATGTAATAAATATTATGAGATAGGTTACTGGACAGCTATTACGAAACAGATGTAACAGTATTACGATATAAATTACTGGACAGCTATTACGAAACAGATGTAACAGTATTACGATATAAATTACTGGACAGCTATTACGAAACAGATGTAACAGTATTAAAAATAAATAAAATAAATACCCCCTCAAGCAGCTGCTTGCCACAGAGGTCTGACAGGAGCCTGTCAGTTTATATGCCACAGTAGGAGATCTGAGAGGATGGCAGAACCTCAGCAGAAAAACAACACACACATTCATGCCTAATCCGGGGACGATATAAATTACTGGACAGCTGTTACGAGACATGTAACACACATTGCGAGACAGGTTACTCGGCAGCTGTTATGAGACAGATGTAATGAACATTACTAGACATGTTACTGGACAGCTGTAACGCACATTTCGAGACTGATTACTGGACAGCACTACGAGACAGATTACTGAACAGCACATGAAATAAATTGCTGGATTGCTCTTGCGGGAACGATGTAACACATTGTAAGATAGATTACAGATAGCTCTTACGAGACAGATTATTGGGCTGCTTTTTTCCTACAGATGTAGCACAGTTTACAAAATAGATTACTAGACAGCTCTTAAGAGAACGATGTAACACATTACGAGATAGATTACTGGATAGCATTTATGAAACAGATGTAACATACATTACTAGATAAGCTACCGGACAGCTGTGATGAGACAGATGTAACACACATTACGAGATGAATTACTGGGCAGTTGTTACGAGACAGACATTACACTGTCGTATCAGAATAATATGACCACCTACCATGCATTTACTATGGTAGGTGGTCATATTCTGATATGATTGTGTCTAACGTATTATTAACACATATTTAACATACATTATAAGAGATTACTTGACAGTTGCTGAGAGTTAGATTACTATAAATTATTACAGACAGATGTAGCACACACTAGGGTATAGATTACTAGACAGGTGTTACGAGATAGATGGTAGTGGCCCGTCTGGGCCATCCAGCGTGTTCTTTAGCGTGTGTAGGGTATGGCTATCTTGCAAATATATCAAATCTTGGAAAAGTCTTTCCTCGCCGGAAGGTAAAGTGGGAGTTAAAGGGAAAAAACTCATAGCAGCAGAGTACAAACTCAAACCTTGCAACTAGCAGATTTATGAGCTGGGGAACTACAGAGTAAATAATATCTGCTCCATTGATGTCCTGAACAATCTTCATAGCTGTTCAGTAGATTGCCTTCCAAAATGCTGTCCTGTATCTTGAATCCTTGTGTCTGTCCTGTTTCTTGAATCCTTGTGATCTGTCTGTCCTGTATCTTGAATCCCAGTGATCTGTCTGTCCTGTTTCTTGAATCCTTGTGATCTGTCTGTCCTGTTTCTTGAATCCTTGTGATCTGTCTGTCCTGTTTCTTGAATCCTTGTGATCTGTCTGTCCTGTATCGTGAATCCTTGTGATCTGTCTGTCCTGTATCTTGAATCCTTGTGATCTGTCTGTCCTGTTTCTTGAATCCTTGTGGTCTGTCTGTCCTGTATCTTGAATCCTTGTGATCTGTCTGTCCTGTATCTTGAATCCTCGTGATCTGTCTGTCCTGTATCTTGAATCCTTGTGATCTGTCTGTCCTGTTTCTTGAATCCTTGTGGTCTGTTTGTCCTGTATCTTGAATCCTTGTGATCTGTCTGTCCTGTATCTTGAATCGTTGTGATATGTCTGTCCTGTAACAAGACACAAAAAAATTATTACTTCTAAATTGGTTTCTTGCTAAAGGGTTTTCAGTATGCATTATCTCCTTTTTTTAAATAATAATAATAATTGAATCTTTATTTTCCCATCCCAATGTTAGAAAATGATTTTCAGTTTTAAAAATGATTAAATGAAAAATGATTTTCAGCTACTTAGCTCATCTGCAGGAAATATAACACAAATCGTTACCATGTTTATTTAAATCTGTTACTATTAAAAAAGAAAAATTTAAAATTTAAAATATATAAATACGTAAAACTAAACAAAATGATAGAAAAATCATCTGCTTACAGAGCTTATAAAGCAAATACGCATATATGATATTTAACATTTATATACATACTGTATCTATATGCCGAAATGAAACATTCAACAACTAACAAACTAGAATATTTTAAACTAATTCAAGAGCAAAGAATATATGTATGTAATTAAAACAGCATTGAATAGTTGTTCTATTGTAGGAACGGGCAAATATTTTGCTTGATGGGCCACATTAGGTGTGCCAGTTTTTCGGAGGGTTAACTCTCTGAAGAATAACGTAGGAATAGGGGAAAGGTGTGTGTGTGGGGGGGGGATAGTTACCGGGCTTGAATCTATCAAGTTGGACATTCTAACAATTTTGGAAATGTAAAAAAATTACTTTTTTAAATATAGTTAAAATATTTATTAATATTAATTTAAGTATAATTTTATTCTCTAACTTAAAACAATAATTTTTATCATAAAAATTGTTTTAACTTCCTATGCAGGTTCTGAGGTTATCCATAATAACGCGAAAGCTCAGAAAATATTAGTACTAAGATGATAATTACACCAATCATTTTACAGTTTTTCTTAAGATTGGACCATTTACATTGCATGATTATTGGCTTGTTTTATCTCTGAGCAGCACTTTTTTTTGGCCTACAATGGGCTAAGTCGACAGATCACAAGGACCCCAAGGGCTCGGAGAAGATTGGGAGAAGGGGATCCATTGGACATCTGTTAGGAGACATATGGAGCCTCTCATCAAGGCCATGTAGCGTACTCTTTAACGTGAACCGGGTTATAGTTCTCCTATACATGCCACCATATAATGGACGTCAGCCTTTTCAAGCCCATCGGTGTCCCCTTTCTGATCGAGGGCGAGGCTTTAGTGCAAATAAATCTCAACGCTAGCCGAGGTGGGACTGGAACCTGGGAACTACAGATTATGAGACTGACGCTCAACAGACTGACCCACCGCGCCCCAAGTTTCCTTCAAGGTCATCCAGCATTTCTTTGGCATGTACAGCGTATGACTCTCATGCACACGATGGCTTAACCTTCAATCATCTAAGAAACGGCTGTCTGTCGAAGTCCTTCGATGTTAGGGCCAGGGGTGGCTCAGTTGGTAGTGCTTTGGGATCGTAATCTGCAGTTCCTAGGTTCGAGTCGCATCTGAGCAGCGTTGATATTTATCGCCGCAAAACTCCCCGCCCTGCCCTCGGTCAGTAGGGGCACTGATAGTCTTGTAAAGGCCGCCGTTCGTTAAATGGGAGTTAAGCCGTGGTCCTGTATGAGGAAGAGCTATACCCTGTGCGCATTAAAGAACACACTGAATGGCCTTGACGGGAGGTACCACCTGTCTCCTAACAGCTGTCCAGTGAATCCGCTCCCCCAAACTTCTCTGAGCCCTTGGGATCCTTGTGACTTTATCATTTATCCTAATGTGTGCAAAAAGTGTCGCTTAGATGTAAAATAACTCAACACTTTGATGTCCTCTATTTCGCTTAGAGTAGTGTGAGAAATTATTGCAAAATTCCGAATTTTGAACGAAAAATTAGCGAATATTTTAAGTGTGAATCTATATTTTCCCTTGATTAATAACCGAAACACATGCAATATAAATTGGATCTCTAGTTTACCACAGTTCGGAAAGATTTATTGTAGCCATTTATGTGACTTCGTTTCCATGTATATCACCAACTGTTTTTCTAAAGTTTATTTATGCACAATATTGATTGTCTTTCCTTTTTCTTTATCTGTTTGTCAAGGAATCACGGAAAGGCCAACCAGCAGCAGCGGTTTCTCTTCGGTCAATGATCAGCACAATTCTTCAGCACTTAAGGACTCTCTCCTTGTGACCCGTTACAACAACGCCGTTGCTGCTGTATCCGAGCTCTGCCTGTCCGATCGCCTCACGGAACTCCGCCACGGGTTGTCCGGCGTCAGTGGCACAGCTTCTGGTTACGGTCAACACCTTCCTAATTCTTCCGTAGCCCTGCTTGCCGGAACCACGACCACCAATAACGTACCCTACCTGACCGTCAGCCACGGTAGTTACAGCCTTCTCTCTACCGGCCATGGTTACTATGGCAACGGCAGCAATGGAAGTACGGCTCCATCCGCCGCAGCAGCGGCTGCCGCTGCCGCCGCCGCCGCAGCTACGGGAATGTATTTGACTCCTCCCATGGTGCCTCCATCTCTTCTTTATCCGCAACTTTACTCCGGAGTCTCCCAGAATCAACTTCATTCCTCTATACACCTCCTAGGTAATGACTTAAGGAACGCAGTAGATGCTCCCGCATCCTCCCAGCAGCAGCAGCATCAGAGGAATGCAGAGCATGGACTGGCTACCAGTGTGTCCACCTCTCGGGATTCAACAACGGGAGATTCTGGAGGCCACTCGGAGTGCAGTAGTGGTGGTAATGGTGGTAGTAGTACTGGAAGCAGCAATACCAGTAATGAAATACGACCTCATCATCAACAGCAATCCAATCATCATCATCATCATAACCATCATCACCCTCAGCAAGTGTTAGTTGGTTCTAACACATCTGGTGGTGCCATTTTTGGGACAACAGCTAACGGACACGGGCAGTCAGATTCAACGCTGTGGAGGCCCTATTGATGGAGGAATGTCCGTTAGGCCTAGGTTGTGACATTATGCAAAATATCTTCAGTGACAATGCTATCTTTAAGTAACTACTTTCTGTAGACATTTGAGATGACTGCTATTATTTTTTATTCATCTGAGGTGCTCAGAAAGTCAACAAGAGTTCTCTTGGTTGCAGAGACTTATCCACCTGGTGGTCGTCGGCTTTGTACAGTGCTTGCTGTAAATATCTTGGGCATCATCATAATCATCATCATGAAGACATCATCACCAATAACTGCTGATCTCAAACTGGAGACTGTCGAGGAAAAAGCACATCCTGGTAACTGACTAAGCCTTGATTATGGTAAGAAGTGGTGAACATTAGAATGGATGGATGAATAGTTTAATTAATGTGCGAGTGGTTATGTGTATGTTCAAAATCGTCAACTTTGCTGATGATTTAGTGCATGGATGTGTAGTTTATTCTTCAGGATTATGGATGTTTCGGTGGATGAATGTGTAATTTATTCATGAGGATTACTGATGTTTTAGTGGGTGGATGTATAATTGATTCATGAGGATTATGGATGCTTTGGTGGATAGATGTATAGTTCATTAATGAGGATTAATGACGTTTTGGTGGATGGATGTGTATTTTATTGATGAGGATTAATGGCATTTTGATGGATGGATGTGTAGTTTATTAATGAGGATTAATGATGTTTAAGTGGATGGATGTGTAGTTTATTGATGAGGATTAATGACGTTTTGGTGGATGGATGTGTAGTTTATTTATGAGGATTACGAATGGTAGAATACATGGATGAGTAGTTCGTTGACAGATGGAGTGAATGTCTAATTTTTCAACAGGATTGCATTTTGGTCGGAAAAAAGAATAATTTCTTGACGGAAGAATGGATGTGTAATTTGTTTAGGAGGATTGCGGATGAATGGATAGATGGATGGGTAAGTAGTTCATTGATAGCATGAATAGATGTGTGAGTAGAGTAGCAGCTTGTTTGATGGATATGTGGACAAATAATTACATATATTGAATTGAAATGGCACATGTGGTAGAACTACATAAATAATGCCCAGAATAACATATAAAATGGCATTCCAAGACTACTGTAAATGTCTAATCTCCTTGCTGATACCTTATAGCTGGGATCAGTTATACGCCCATGGGTGGGTAGTATATATGCTCCAATATTAAATTATTAACTTGTCACTCCACCTATCAAAGGCTAATTCTAAACGCTTCAATTCATGAAAATCACACAAGTTTTTCCGTATAAAACTATTAAAAAAATTCCATATTTTCAAATTTACTAATTGAAAATTTTTTCTGTCGAAATAAAACATGCATAATTATGTTAATCTAAGTATCGAATATTGTATCTATTTCCTGAGAAAACCTCAAGAAAAGTTCCCCACAGTCGTAGCACGCCTGGCTCGTAATCTGTAGTTCCCAGGTTCGAGTCCCAGCTGGGTCAGCGTTGAGATTTATCTCCGAAAAATTCCCCGCCCTGCCCACGGTCAGTAGGGGACACCGATGGGCTTGGAAAGGCCGCCGTCCGTCGGATGGGACGTTAAGCCGTGGCCCCGTGTGTGGGAGAGAGCCATACTCTGTGCACGTTAAAGAACACGCTGGATGGCCTTGACGGGAGGCTACCATCTGTCTCACAACAGCTGTTCCAGTGGGACCCCTCCCTTGAGGGAGGTTATGAACCTCTGGTCTAAATAATGTTTATTTCGACTACATTATCAGATACAGCAAAATAAACCTGGCCTGTTTATACAAAGCAATTTTCACTCTTCCCATTTGCACTTACTAAGCATGCTACTGGATGGATAATTTTCCTTTGATGAGACTATTTCTTGGTTTACAATTTGTTTGTACGTATGCATGAAACATATATATATATAACTTGGGTCATAGAAGCAAGAGTGAGGTGATTTAATTTGCGTTACTCTCACAGTTTTCTCACATTAAATTGCCAAAAATAGTAAACTCAGTATTGGAACTGTTTTTTATTTCATTGAGATGTGACAGACATTTAAAAAAATTTGCTATTCTTACAACATGAAATAAATTCCTGTCAGAGCTTGTGGTGTTGGTCTTCATTTATATATGTATTTTTCTCTATTCTTTATCTTTTTCCATTTGTTTGATAGTCATTATGTGAATCGCAGTTCTTTACTGGCCGCTTCATATTGATGGTGGTCATTTGCCTTCCATTGTCCTGAATCTATATAGAGATGAAAGTTTATTAGGTACATCATCCCTCGTCACAGAAATGGTTCGTTGCAACCCCAAATACGTCACGTAACAACTAAAGAAACAAAATCTTCGAGCATCAGTTAGAGCTGGATTGAGGGTCAGTGGGTAAAACGAGACACGTGAACGACTTTGAACGTGGCATGATAGTTGGTGTTAGGCATGCTGATTCTAGCATCTCCCGAACGGCTGTCCTCCTGGGCTTTTCACGCACAATCTTTTCAAGGATTTACAGAGAATGGTACGAAAAGTAAAAAACTACTAATGATCAGCGATCCTGTGGACGAAAACAGCTGTAGATCAGAGGGTTTAAAGGAGACTGGCGAGAATCGTGCAAGTGTACAAACGGGCCACAACCAGGCAAGTCACAGCAGAATTAAATGTTGATTTGTAGAAGGTCATCTCTGAAAGCACCACAAATCGGGATTTGTAGCTAATGGGCTACAACAGCTGCCAGCCATGTCAAGTGCCGATGTCAGTGAAGAACACGAAACAGCGTCTCCAGTGAGTTCAGGACATCGACATTGGACTATTGAGTACTGGAAAACAGTAGCCTGGTTGGAAGAATCAAGGATCCTTTTGCATCACGCTGATAGAAGGATCAGAATTTGGCACAAGCAGCATGAGGCCATGGAACCATCTTGTCTAATGTCAACAGTACAGGCGGTGATGGTGTGATGGTATGGGGAATGTTTTCCTGCACATTAGGCTCCCTGATACCCATCGAAGGACATCTGAACGCCATGATGTATTTGAACATCGTCATGATCAAGTTCATTTCGTCATGGCTACAGTTCATCCGCATTATACAATATTCCTGCACAACGAATCAGCATCTTGTAAATTCCATGCCCCGACAAATTCGGGTTCTTCTGAAGGCCAAAGGAGGCGAAACACGCTACTTGATACCTACCAAGTACACTTGGCACCTAAGAAACTGGCATCTCAGTATAATATCACCTCTGCTGCTTTGGTTTCTAAATGGGGCGGGGGTGGCTCAGTCGGTAGCGCGCCAGGCTCGTAATCTGCAGTTCCCAGGTTCGAGTCCCAGCTAGGTCAGCGTTGAGACTTATCTCCGCAAAATTCCCCGCCCTGCCCACGGTCAGTAGGGGACACCAATGGGCTTGGAAACGCCGCCGTCCGTCGGATGGGACGTTAAGCCGTGGCCCCGTGTGCGGGAGAGCTATACCCTGTGCACGTTAAAGAGCACGCTGGATGGCCTTGACGGGGGGCTACCATTTGAATCCCAACAGCTGTTCCAGTGGGTCCCCTCCCCCAACCTTCTCTGAGCCTTCGGGGTCCTTGTGGCCTGGCTATTTAGCCCATGGTGTGCAAAAAAGTGCCGCTCAGAGGTAAAACAACAACAACAGTTGCTCGATAGTTGCGATCCGACTCAGTGGAACGTGATCTGTTTGAGAAGAATTTATTTTTTATATTTGTGCTATCGTTTCGTTTTTTGAAAATAATGTTTTCTTAATTTAAGTTTTTTTCCCTACCTTTCTGCTGCTTACTTACATATGATTTCTTTCATTTCAGCTGTCATTCTATGCTGAACTAAAGTTACAAAGAACGAGAATGAAAAATTTGAAGCAAACGTTAAAGAAGGGTCCCTTCCAGCCAGAAGCTTTTTTTCGTTATGAAATGCATCATGGAAAGCTATATTCGTATACGTTGTTGTTTTCCTTTATCTATGCGAATTGAAGTTGAAATTTAGTTTGCGTTGCAGATCATGCAACAGTTTTATGCCCATTGTAAATAACGTTTATAATCTTAATTTAAACCTGTTGTAATAAATGTAACTGTAAATGGTTCTAAGTGGAATGGAAAATTAGCTGTTATTTAAAAGAAAATGTTGTAATGAAGACCGTATTTACTGGCATAATTATCTACCGGCGAAATTCAGGCAGTGGAAGTAGAGAAGAAAACGCATTTCTGCACACCATTGACTAAATGGCCAGGTCACAAGGGCCTCGAAGGCTCAGAGAAGGTTTGGGGAGGGGACCCACTGGAACAGCTGTTGGGTTGGGTTGTTTTACCTCTGAGCGGCACTTTTTTGCACACCATGGGCTAAATGGCCAGGTCACGTGGACCCCGAAGGCTCAGAGAAGGTTGGGGGAGGGGACCCACTGGAACACTTGTTGGGAGACAGATGGTAGCCTCCCGTCAAGGCCATCCAGCGTGTTCTTTAACGTGCACAGGGTATGGCTCTCCCGCACACGGGGCCACGGCTTAACGTTCCATCCGACGGACGGTGGTCTTTCCAAGATCATCGGTGTCCCCTACTGACTGTGGGCAGGGCGGGGAATTTTGCGGAGATAAATCTCAACGCTGACCCAGCTGGGACTCGAACCTGGGAACTACAGATTACGAGCCTGACGCGCTACCGACTGAGCCACCCTCGCCCCTAACAGCTGTTGGGAGACAGATGGTAGCTTTCCATCAAATCCATCCCACATGTTCTTTAATGTGCACTGGTTATGGCCCTCCCTCACAGGGAGCCATGGCTTAATGTCCCATCCGACGGTCGGCGACCTTTCCAAGCCCATCGGTGTCCCTTACTGACCGTTAGCAAGGTGGGGAGTTTTGAGGAGATTATATGTGCCCAAGTGTTTCAGCGTATATAAAAGCATCAACGAAACGTTAGAAAGCTGTAGAAAGGAATAGCGCCAGGAATGATGTTATCGTTAATGCCTGGGTAGAGGGTTGATTAGTCGGTAGCGCGTTGGGCTCATAACCTCATATTCAAAGATTCGACGCGTTACACGCAAAATGGACGCTGTATATCGATAGGGCCGGAAAGATTTGCCGCTCGTTTTTGAGACATTAACCGTTGCAGTGTATGCATATGAACCATATCCTGCGCAGAATAAACAGGATGAATAGCATTGTTTTAAGATTATGTGTGCCCAATATCTGTTCAGTGATTCCTTTTCCCCATTTCTCTAAATCTTTAGGAATGAGGGGCTGGGGGGGGGGGGGGAGGTGACTGAGATGGTAGCGTGACAGGCTCGTAATCTGCAGTTCCCAGGTTCGAGTCCCAGCTGGATCAGCGTTGAGATTTATCTCCGCAAAATTCTCCGCCCTGCCCACGGTCAGTAGGGGACACCGATGGGCTTGGAAAGGCCTCCGTCCGCCGGATGGTACATTAAGCTGTGGCACTGTGTGGGGAAGAGCCATACCCTGTGCACGTTAAAGAACACGCTGGATGGCCTTGACGAGAGGCTACCATCTGTCTCTCAACAGCTGTTCCAGTGGGTCCCCTCCCCCAACCTTCTCTGAGCCTTCGGGGTCCTTGTGACCTGGCCATTTAGCCCATGGTGTGCAAAAATGTGCCGCTGAGAGGTAAAACAACCCAATCCTTTGGGAATGAACGCACCAAAGGCGGGGGAGGGGTCTTCCCCCCAAAAAAATTCTGTCTTATACGAAACCTCAAACTTGTTTACTTGCTTTGATATCCAAAACAGATGTCTTTATATAATTTTATTTTAGCCTCATATTTTGTGTCCGACACTAAAAATAGATTTTAAAAAATCTATAACATCTTATGCCATATAGAATATCATTTTAACCTCTCCTATTTGGTAGAACATTTTAGTAACTGGTTAATCCTACAAGTCTTATTTTAAGACCCCCATCACCGAAACTAAATTCTCGGACCCTCCCCAAAAAAAATTTCCGAATCCTCCCAGAAACTGAATCCATGGTCCCCACCTCCCCCAAAAAAAAACTTTAAATTCTCGGATCTCCACGAAACTGAATTCTCTGTAAGTCCCTGTCTTTGCATTTCTTGTGACCCAGGTTGAGATGTTTTTCTTCTGAGTTGCTCTATTTTCATATCATGGGATTTAAATGACCAGGTCACAAAAACAGTTTATGGAAGAAGAGCCATTAGACAGCTGTTTGGAGACAGATGGTATCCTCCCGTCAAAGTCATTCAACATGTTTTTTAATACCCGCAAAGTACGGTTCTCCTGCACACGGAGCCAGGCTTAACGTTTCACCCGACGGATGGCGGCTATTCTAAGCTCATCGAAGTGCCCTTTGTATCACCCGAGGACATGGTGCGGATTAGCGGAGATAAATCTCAATGATGGGAAGTTGGCACTCGAACCTAGGGTTGTTTGTTGGGTTATTTTACCTCTGAGCGGCACATTTTTGCACACCATGGGCTAAATGGCCAGGTCACATGGACCCCGAAGGCTCAGAGAAGGTTGGGGGAGGGGATCCATTAGAACAGCTGTTGGGAGACAGATGGTCGCCTCCCGTCAAGGCCATCTAGTGTGTTCTTTAACGTGCACAGGGTATGGCTCTCCCGCACACGGGGGCCGCGTCTTAACATCCCATCTGACGGACGGCGGCCTTTCCAAGTCCATCGGTGTCCCCTACTGACCGTGGGCAGGGCGGGGAATTTTGCGGAGATATATCTCAACGCTGAGCCAGATGGGACTCGAATCTGGGAACTACAGATTACAAGTCTGGCGCGCTATCGACAGCCACCCCCGCCCCACGTCTTAAAGTTCCATCTATCTGACGACAGTCTTTCCAAGCTAATTATTTTTCTTGTCGAAGTTTGGGTGGGTGTTAGCGGAGAAAATACCAACTTAGGCACATTGGGGATAGGAGGGAGTGGGGGATGGCAGTAGATTACTACCCCCGCAAATTTTGAACTACTAAATTTACCGAAATTTTCAAAAGCGTTATCCTTACTTTCAGCTGTTAGGCGACCATTTCTTGGGGCTGCGATTTCGTTAAACGCAAATGATAACAGAAACTAAAACTTGCAACAGCTGTGTGTTCAATTTTTTTAGAAGAAAGTGTTTTTGAAATTTTCTTTATCTTCTGTTGTGTTATTGTAGGGAATATCCTTGGTAGAAAACGTAAATTATTATCTCCAAACACCTGAAAACGCAAATGAACATTATTTTAAGTAACAGATTAAAAAAAAAAAATCTGACAATGTTTGAAAGCTTTAGAAAAAAAATTTGTGAGTGAAAATGACTATCAGGAACATTTGGTAATGTAAAAGTTAATTAAATATGCAATTTATAGAAAATATTTAAAATGCTAGACATGTAAATAACAATCTACGAGGAAGATGCAAAGATGATTTAAGAGATTTGTAAGAGTGATGTTGGTGATGATGCATGTACATAAAATAATTCATCATTCACAACAAAGGAGAGGTATCAAGGTCATACTTTTCATTTTTCACGTCAAACGAAATTTACTTCCAATAAATGCCGTCGATACGACATTAAATGATCTTGAAATAGTTTCTTTTTTATATAAATATTGGACTTTGTCTTGCTTGTATTTTGTATTATATCCAAATCGATATACGGTAAAAAAATAAAGAAATAATTACTTATAAAGTACTCATTATCTTCTTGTCATGTTTCATTTCTATCTTGTAAAAACCACGCATACCAAGTCTGACAAAATTACTTATTTGCAATCGATGTTACTGTTTAATAGTAAATGAGGAGAATGACTCCCCAAGCAGCTGAAGTTGTGATGGTGGGTTGGGTGTGCAGCATTTGCCACCCCACACTCGTAGTTCTCGAGAATTTTAAAACACCCCATCCAGTGAAAATATGATGCTTTCTACCCCTATAAATGTGTAATGTAGTATTTTCTACCCTTATAAATGACTAATATAGCATTTTGGCGTATCAGCCCTGCCCATTCCCACTACCACCATCAACAGCAACAATAACAAAAAGAATAGTTTTTCCCCGTCAGTATGGGGCGGGGGTGGCTTAGTAGGTAGCTCGCCAGGCTCGTAATCTGTAGTTCCCAGGTTCGAGTCCCAGCTGGGTCAGCGTTGAGATTTATCTCCGCAAAATTCCCCGCCCTGCCCACAGTCAGTAGGGACACCGATGGGCTTGGAAAGGCAGCCGTTCGTCGGATGGGACGTTAAGTGACCCCGTGTGCGAGAGAGTCATACCCTGTGCACGTTAAAGAACACACTGGATGGCCTTGACGGGAGGCTACCATCTGTCTCCCAACAGCTGTTCCAATGGGTCCCCTCCCCCAACCTTCTCTGAGCCTTCGGGGTCCATGTGACCTGGCCATTTAGCCCATGGTGTGCAAAAAAGTGCCGTTCAGAGGTAAAACAACCCAACCTCTTCCATTCCTTAAAATGGGTAAGGTAAGCCTCCTGAATCTGGATATATAAAAAGAAACATTCCCTCCACCCTCTATTCTCCATCAAATACTTAAAACAGCATTTACATAATGTTCTCTAGGACATCAACCAAATGAAATTGTGTCTACCCAGTCCTTAAAATATGTAATATAACATTTTGCTCTCATCCTCACCGAATACCCCTCGGTTCGAGCTCTTGTCCGTGGTGAGGGGACCACCCTGTGAAGGTTCCGCTGGCTCGGGTATCTTTACAGAGTCCTGAACGCTCGTCCGCGTGTTTGCCGTGACCCCTCCCCCAACCTTCTCTGTGCCTTCGGGGTCCATGTGACCTGGCCATTTAGCCCATGGTGTGCAAAAAAGTGCCGCTCAGAGGTAAAGCAATCCAACCCAACGTGTCCCTGGAAAGCAGGATCTTGGCAGTTGTTCGGAGGTCTCCGTCTTCTCTCCCCAGCTCATGACTGGCAGGGTCCTCTTTGGCCGTTTTGCCATTGGGGAGCCTGTATGTCCTGCTATACACTGCTTCAGATAAACGGGAGGTCCTGGGGCGGCCCCCTCATGGTCAATCGGCTGGTGGGCAGATCCTGCTAGGGTCAACCATGCAGAGTGGTGAGTAACCTTGTCCACGTCCGGGCAACGGTTTACGAGTTTACCCACGGATTTATTAATTTCGTAGTTTTCTTCCATTTGTGAGAACGAGTTGTTTCTCACTTTTACATATTTTTCTGTTTTTTTCTTTTGTGAGTCCTGAGGTCTGATTCTCACATTTCTCTTTTAATTTTCCTTTTGTTTCGTTGGGAGGGCTTGGCTCACTGGCTGTGTGGATATGGTGCCCGGGTAGACCTGGCGCCCAATTGGGCCTCCACTCGTTGGACTCTGTGGTGGATGGGGACAACGGGCATTGAAACTCAAAACCCAACAATGAGTTCTCATAATGAAAACTCACCTTCGAATGCCGCAAAAAGAGCTCTGCACGAGCCCCCGTCTACTATGTTTTCATTGTCATCGTCGACGTCGTCTTCGTGTCTTCCTCCGTTCCCGAGATTCCTAGTCATCCACTCTACGGCTGATTAGGTTCTTGGGGACATGTCCCCCTTTTTTATAAACAAGGGTTTGAAAGGTTTTGTGGGAGAACCGAAATCTGTCAAGCGCCTAAGATCTGGAGACTGCTTGCTCCAAACATTCGGAGCTTCTGTTGAATGTAACAGAGATTGGTGGAGTGGCCGTCACAGTCACTCCACAAAAGACGCTTAATTCTTCCCGGGGCGTGATCTCCGAATGGGGCCTACTCAAGGTTCCTGAGGAAATCCTGTCGGAGCTTTCATCCCAGGGAGTGACAGCAGTCCACCGGGTTTCGACACGCCATGATGGAAAGTTAGTACCCACCCAGATACTAATAACTTTCAACACACCACACCTGCCTACTTCCATCAAGGCAGGGTACTTACATTGCGAGGTACGGCCGTTTATACCCAACCCTCTGCGTTGTTTTCCATACCAGAGATTCGGCCATGCCCACACAGCATGCCGGGGCAAGCCCACCTGTGCTCGTTGTGGCAGTCAGGATCATCATGAACCTGACTGCACAGCATAAAAGGCATGCTGCGTAAACTGCCGTGGCGAATATTTTTTTGGCGCCCCCACCGGCGCCAAAAAAGAAAATTTAACACCTCCTCGTTCGGCGATCTCTGATCCATGTCACTCAGACGACTCCGAGTACATGGACACAGACCGCTTCATATTCCCAAAACCGTCGCTCGCGACTAAAATCAGCCGAAAGTCGTCCGCCAATTCTAAGACCTGAAGATGCCCACACTCCTACAATGGAACTGTCGTGGATTCCAGAGAAATATTGACTACATCAAGATCCTTCTGAGCGCGCATGAACCCATCTGCATGTGCCTGCAGGAGACATACTTGCAGACAGCCAACGATCCTACTATCCGGCACTTCTCTCTCGCCAGGACCAGGATGGAGGTGGTCCAGCTCGCGGGGTGTCGCCATCCTCGTGAGCAACCATTCTCCATTCCTGGTTGTAACCCTTCACCACCGATTTAAGAGGCAGTTGCCATCCACTTCTTTGTGGGATTTTCGTTGACTGTTTGTTCTATCATCTGACTATTCTGTCATCCCGGAAGCATCATTTTCCAGGATGACCTTGATGACCTCGTCTCGGAACTGCCGTCCCCCTTCCTGATCATGGGGGACTTAAGCGGGCACAGTCTGCCCTGGGGCAGAGCTGACAGCAACGGGAGGGGCGGGGTCCTGGAGCAGTGGCTTCTGGATCCGTCGCTTTTCCTGTCGAACACCAGTATAAGTACTTACTTCCACTCCTTAACCAGCACATTCACTGCCATTGATCTCACTATCTGCTCCTCGATCCTTCCACATTTTACGTGGGAGATCGAGGACAATCCACATGGAAGCGATCATCTCCCCGTGATGTGCACCATCTCTCGTGGGGGGCCTTGCAGCCCTTCACATATATCCCAGTGGAGGCTTGATTGCGCTGACTGGAGTAGCTTCGAGCTCCTTTCTGAGTTCGATGACCACTCTATCAGCCAGGAGCCGATTAATGTTGCAGTGACGGAGATGACGGACTGCATCCTCCATGCGTCTGCCTCTACTATTCCTCAGATCTTGACTCGGTTTCTGCGGTTTCCAAAATAGTGGTGGAATACTGACTGCACCACAACTCGTAAGGCTCAGAACAAGGCTTGGGGGTGTTTCGGAGATCCGACATCCTCTAACTTTGAAGCATTCAAACCTGCCAGGACGAAGTCCTGTTTCTTGTGGCGCTAGATCGATAAGGAATCTTGGATAAAATATACGTCTTCTATCACCCACACAACCAGTTCTAAGGTCGTGTGGGATAAGGTCCGGAAGATGGGTGGGAAACACATTCCACTAATTATCGATCTTGGAGTACAGGCAATTGCTGATCCCAAAGCAATTGCCGACACTCTGGGGGAGTCATTCTCCTCCATCTCTTCTTTATCCTCCTACTCCCCCGAGTTTCTGGCCCAGAAGAGCAACGCCGAACTCTCATAGGTCGGTGGCTCTCAATGCCGAGATGATGAAGTGAGCGTTGCACGATCCATGCACTGACTTCCTGGCTGAAACCCGTGTTCAGATGGGAGGTGATTTCAGATACTGTCTGGCCCTTATTGGTCCGTATAGTGCAGGTCAGACTGCGAAGCCCACGATCATTCAAGGCTGTTTGTCCTTTGCAGTTTGTCCGGATGCTTTTTCCTTGCCGTAATTTTCATGTTCCCGGAACACTCTTGAAACTCTCATACGAAAAATTCCAAGTTCGTCGGGCACCTACGATCTGCCCTATGTCAAATGCTTCTAAATCTCTCGCATTTCCCATTACGCTTATCACAATGAATGCTTGTTGAAGCCAAAGCTGGCTGCTGTGTATGACCAGGGTTTTAGCCACGCATACGCGCAAATGCGGGACTTGCGGTACTGAATTTGGATAATGTCTCCTATCCCGAATTCAATGGCACTTCAGTGTTGGGTTGGGTTGTTTTACCTCTGAGCGGCACTTTTTTTTGCACATCATGGGCTAAATGTCCAGGTCACATGGACCCCGAAGGCTCAGAGAAGGTTGGGGAAGGGGACCCACTGGAACAGCTGTTGGGAGACAGATGGTAGCCTCCCGTCAAGGCCATCCAGCGTGTTTTTTAACGTGCACAGGGTATGGCTCCCCGCACACGGGGCCACGGCTTAACGTCCCATCCGACGGACGGCGGCCTTTCCAAGCCCATCGGTGTCCCCTACTGACCGTGGGCAGGGCGGGGAATTTTGCAGAGATAAATCTCAACGCTGATCCAGCTGGGACTCGAACCTGGGAACTACAGATTACGAGCCTGGCGCGCTACCGACTGAGCCACCCGCGCTCCCAGACTCATAATGTGAAGCTTCCCGGTTGGAGTCCCGGCAGGGGTGAGATTTGTCTCCGCAAAACTCCCCGCCCTACCCTCGGTAAGTAAGGGAACCCCGATGGTCTTCAAAAGGCTGCTCGAATGGGATGTTAAGCGGTGTGCTCGTGTACGGGAGAGATGTGTCATCATCCCCGACATCCTATGGATGTCGGGGATGTATCGAGGGGGTAATGAACCTATTGCGACTTGATTTGTTTATTAATCGTTTTCCAGAGAAAACCGAAGTTCCCCTTTGTCGGCTGTAGTACAATGGGCTTGAACAGGCCGCCGTCCATCGCATGGGACGTTAAGCTCTGACTCTGTGTTGGGGAGAACCATAATCTATGCACGTTAAAGAACATGGTGGATAGCCTTGACGGGAATCTACATATTTCTGGTAACAACTGTTCAGTGGGTCTCCTTCCCCAATCTTCTCTGAGCCTTTGGTGTCCTTGTGACCTTGCCATTTAGCCCATAGTGTGCGTAAAAGTACCGCTCAGAGGTAAAATAACCCAACCGGTTGGTAGACATTCAACTTTTTGTTTTTAGAAAAGATAAATGAAAAATTCTCTTAGGATTGGATAGCTATTGATGAAATATTAAGAATGGCATTTTAAAAATCTCCCTGTAGCTTTAACAGCGCTCTCTACTCGTGGAAAAAAGTTGGAAAATCTCAGACTTTAAACGAATATTGCACACGAGCTATTTTCGTTAGAAATATGAGGGGCTGGGTGGCTCAGTCGGTAGCGCGCCAGGCTCATAATCTGTAGTTCCCAGGTTCGAGTCCCAGCTGGGTCAGCATTGAGATTTATCTCTGCAAAATTCCCCGCCCTGCCCACGGTCAGTAGGGGACACCGATGGGCTTGGAAAGGCCGCCGTCCGTCGGATGGGACGTTAAGCCGTGGCCCCGTGTGCGGGAGACCCATACCCTGTGCACGCTAAAGAACACGCTGGATGGCCTTGACGGGAGACTACCATCTGTCTCCCAACAGCTGTTCCAGTGGGTCCCCTCCCCCAACCTTCTCTGAGCCTTCGGGGTCCATGTGACCTGGCCCTTTAGCCCATGGTGTGCAAAAAAGTGCCGTTCAGAGGTAAAACAACCCAACCTAGAAATATAAAATTTTAGTTGTAAAGTACAATGGTCAAGGATGTTAACATTGGCAGTAGCAAAAAAAAATTGTGCATTTGAACACACCCTGAGTGGGGGACTCAGGGTGTGTTCAAATACGCAATTTTTTTTATCTAAGAGATAAATGAAAAATTATTTTCCAGTTCTGTAGGTACCAGTAAAATATTACAATTTTAATTTACCTAACTGTTCATTAAAAAGTACGAATTTCCACTGTTATAAGGAATTAAAAGAAAAAATAAATAACTTCATTCTCTTTGAAAAAGTCTGGTTGTTTTAACTCTGAGTGGCACTCTTTTGTGCAAAACGGTCAAGTCACAAAGACCCCGAAGATTATGGGACCCACCGAACAGCTGTCAGGAGACAGGTTGGTAGCCTCCCGTCAAGGCCTCCCGTCAAGGCCATCCAGCGTGTTCTTTATTGTGCACAGGGTATGGATCTCTCCCGTACACGAGCACACCGCTTAACATCCCATTCGAGCAGCCTTTTGAAGACCATCGGGGTTCCCCTACTTACCGAGGGTAGGGCGGGGAGTTTTGCGGAGACAAATCTCACCCCTGCCGGGACTCCAACCGGGAAGCTTCACATTATGAGTCTGGGAGCGCGGGTGGCTCAGTCGGTAGCGCGCCAGGCTCGTAATCTGTAGTTCCCAGGTTCGAGTCCCAGCTGGGTCAGCATTGAGATTTATCTCCGCAAAATTCCCCGCCCTGCCCACGGTCAGTAGGGGACACCGAAGGGCTTGGAAAGACCGCCGTCCGTCGGATGGGACGTTAAGTCGTGGCCCCGTGTGCGGGAGACCCATACCCTGTGCACGTTAAAGAACACGCTGGATGGCCTTGACGGGAGACTACCATCTGTCTCCCAACAGCTGTTCCAGTGGGTCCCCTCCCCCAACCTTCTCTGAGCCTTCGGGGTCCATGTGACCTGGCCATTTAGCCCATGGTGTGCAAAAAAGTGCCGCTCAGAGGTAAAACAACCCAACCCATTATAAGTCTGGCGCGCTACCGACTGAGCCACACTCGTCTCTCTTTGTAAACGGCCACCGTAAGAGGCAATATGTTATTCTTCCCGTGACGTTATTTTCCCCATCTCAAATCCCGTGACAAACAACTTCCACAACAAAACTGGCAAACACTGCACAAATCTGGAAATCAATAATTTTTATATTCGACATGAATTTTAACATTTTAAAGCCATTGGATGTCATATCACACGATTAGGAGAAATTTGAGTCGAAAGTGCTGTTGCCGAACGAAAATTGAAATATCACCAAATTATCCATACGGAATACTCTAAAAGAGGAACAAAAAATTAATGTATTATTCAGTGGTATTAATGTATATTATCATTTCTAACGGCGTGAAAATGTTCAACCGCGCCTAAAGTTTAAAGTTACTGGCTCATGAGAATTCGAAGCCGCTCATTATTTCAAATCTTGAATTAGAGACTGAGCTAAAACAAGAACAAGCTTTTTGCTTAATATTAAACAGGAAAAAGAAGAAAAACTGCAGATGACTTACATCTGATGTTTCAACCATTTCTAAATTACATTTGCATACAAGCTTCCGCAACAAAATAATTTCAATATATTATCTTTTCCTCAAAATGGTAATCATTTGCACATTCTTGCAACCTGAGGAAACCATCGGTTGCTTGGATGGCAAAGTCATCCAAGCAACCGGTGGTTTCAAAATAATGTCACTATTTTTTTTTTTGTGGTGTTTCTTAGGGCCGGAAAAGTTCTGATGAGTTGAAATTTTACATTTTATTGTTATTATGCCTAACAGTGACACCAGGAATGCAAATTTGCGACACACAATCGGACTCGATTTAGGAAAATAAGGGTCGTGGTGGTGGGAAAGTGGGTTAGCTTGTTTTAACTCTGAGCGGCACTTTTTTTTCACACCATGGGCTAAATGGCCAGGTCACAAGGACCCCGAAGGCTCAGAGAAGATTGGGGGAGGGAACAGCTGTTGGGAGACAGATGGCGTCAAGGCCATCCAGCGTGTTCTTTAACGTGCACAGGGTATGGCTTTCCCGCACACGGAACCACGGTTTAATGTCCCATCCGACGGATGGCTGCCTTCCTAAGTCCATCGGTGTCCCCTACTGACCTGGGCAGGGCGGGGAATTTTGCGGAGATAAATCTCAACGCTGACCCAGCTGGGACTCGAACCTGGAAACTGCAGATTACGAGCCTGGCGCGCTACCGAATGAGCCACCCCCGCCCCAGGTGGGGAAGTGACCGGAGTAAAAAGGGTGAGTGTGACAAACTCATGTAGAAATGATAATTCTGGCTTGGTATACATTTTAAATTATTGTGTTCAGGATCTGGTCCGGCACACAATAATTAAAAGTGCTTGATGCGAACTTTTAATATGGCTTTGGATTGTTGAGTTACTTTACGTCTGAGCGGCACATTTTTTTGCACACAGTGGGCTAAATTGTTAAGTTACAAGGATCCTAACGGCTCAGAGATGATTAGGGAAAATTGAACCCACTGGAGTGCTCTGTTGGAACAGATCACAGTTTTCCATCAAGACCATCTAGTGTGTTTTTAACGTCCGTTGTGTATGACTCTCCTTCATAAGAGGCCAAGAGTTAATGTTCCATCCAGTCGAGGGTGGGCTTTTCAAGATCATTGGTGTCCCCTTTCTCACCGATGGCGGGGTGGGGATTACTGGAGAAAAATCTCAACTCTGGCACAGTTGGGATTGGAATCTGAGAATTACAGATTATGAGATTGGAGCGCTGGCGACTGAACCAACCCCCCCCCCCCCCCCAAGAAAAAAAGGAGAACTCCTCCTGAACAGTAAGAAAGACCCAGGTCACGAAATTCGGTATTTCGTGAGGGTTGGGTTGGGTTGTTTTACCTCTGAGCGGCACTTTTTTGCACACCATGGGCTAAATGGCCAGGTCACATGGACCCCGAAGGCTCAGAGAAGGTTGGGGGAGGGGACCCACTGGAACAGCTGTTGGGAGACAGATGGTAGCCTCCCGTCAAGGCCATCCAGCGTGTTCTTTAACGTGCACAGGGTATGGCTCTCCCGCACACGGGGCCACGGCTTAACGTCCCATCCGACGGACGGCGGCCTTTCCAAGCCCATCGGTGTCCCCTACTGACCGTGGGCAGGGCGGGGAATTTTGCGGAGATAAATCTCAACGCTGACCACAGCTGGGACTCGAACCTGGGAACTACAGATTACGAGCCTGGCGCGCTACCGACTGAGCCACCCCCGCCCCATTTCGTGAGGAAGGAGAGACCTCAGCAGAAAGCCAAACCCAGGTCCCTTTCTTTGATCAGTAGTCAAATACGCTAATCACTCTAACGGTAAGAAATTTCACTGCCGAACTCTGTATACAGACGCTCCCGGGATACTCAAGGGTTCCGTAAGTATTTGAGTAACCGGGATTTTGCCTAAGTCGGAAAGATCCTTTCCAAGCCTTAGGTGAATGACTGGACCCATGGTTTCCCAGCAGAACATTGCCCAAAGAATTACACTTCCTACACCGGTTTGTTTTCTTCCCACAGTGCATCCTGGTGCCAACACTACCCCAGGTAAATGACTCACCCGTACCCGGCCATCCACATGGTGCAACAGGAAACGAGATTTATCGGACTAGACAACTATCTTCGAAGTTTTGATGCTCGCATTCCCATAGGCGTTTTCGATGGTGAACCAAGCTGCAAAACGAAAAACACCTACACTATCATTGACTTAATGAAACATTGTTTTTTTTAATCCTTTATTAAAATAAACACTCAATACAGCATGTATGTGTGTACTGTATGTATGTGTACTGAAGAGCCAAAACGTTATGACCAACGCATCTTTATGCAAATCGAAACAACTGTAAGTAAACGACCGCGCGTGTGAAGGTCATTAAAAGTATAAATTAACCTGATATGAGCTCTGTTAATCAGTGTTATTCTCGTTCTTCAGATGGGGAAAGGCAGCGGACTTAAGTGAGTTTGTCAAAGGCCAAATTGTAATGGCCAGATGACTGGGTCAGAGAATTTCCGAGACAGCAAGGCCTTGTGGGGTGCTCACGGTCAGTACCTCCAAAAAGTGGTCCGAGGAGGGGAAAAAACACGAACTGCTGGCAAGGTGTGGGCCAACCACGGCTCATCGATGCTAGAAGTGAACGAAGTGTATCCCGTATGGTAAGAACCAACAGAGGGATGCTGTGATGCAACTCGCCCGTAATTTGAATGCTTATGACAGGAGTAATGTGTCACAACACATGGTACGTAGAACCATACTGAAAATGGGGCTGCGTAGCCACAGGCCGATCCGAGTGCCCATGCTAATCTTGGTTCACTTTCTAAAGCACCTACAATGGGCAAGCGAACATCAAAACTGGACCTTGAATTATTCGAAGAAGGTCGTCTAGTCCGATGAATCTCGTTTCCTGTTGCACCCCATGGACAGCCGGGTACTGTGCGTCGTTTACCTGGGGAAGTGTTGGCACCAGGATCCACCGTGGGACGAAAACAAGCCAGTGGAGGAAGTGTAATACTTTGGGCAATGTTCTGCTCAGAAACCCTGGGTGAAGTCATTCATGTGCAAGAAACTATGTCGTCTACCACCTACCTAAACATCATTGCAGTCCAGGTACATCCTTTCATGGCTACGTTATAACCCTCTAGTAGTGCCTTCTTTCAGCAGGATAATGTGCCATGCCACACTGCCCGGATTGTTTGATAATGGTTCGCGGAACATGAAGTAGACTTCATCTCAAGCATCATGATCATTTTCTAATCAACCTATTTTAAACTGAAAATTTTTTCACCCTGCAATTAATTTTGTGAAGGAAAAGGCTGCTATTAATTATATTCTTGATAAAAATCATAAAGGAGACATCATTAGAAATGAACCCACTTGGATGTATCATTTGCCAACTATCTTCAAGGATATTCCTCACATATTCACAAAAAATATACTGATATTTCTATTTTGAAAACTTTAAGTGATTCATATATTCACAATTCCTATTAAGATTTTACTGCTATTTATACCGATGGAGCTTGTTTTCCTGACTCGTATACTCCCACAGCAGCTTTCTGCATACCTAAATTAAACATTTATAAAGCGTTTAAATTTATAAAAGGATGTACTATTATACAAGCAGAACTCTTTGCAATTTATTCTTCTTTACTTTGGATACAAGAATAGTATATTTTAAATAAATTTGTTATTTTGAATGATTGCAGATCTGCTTTATATTCGATAGAAAAAAATATTTTGGAAAATAAATATCCTAGTTCAATCTGTGATAATCTTTTTATTACATTTATGTAATGATTTATATAAAAAAAGGAAAAATTATTAAAATTCAGTGGCTACCTAGTCACTGTGGAATTGAAGGAAATGTTTTAGTTGACTCATATGCCAAAGATGCAACCAATTTAACTGACACTACTGATATTCCTATATATAATATACAAATTAAAAATTATCTTAAGTCATCAGAAAAAAGAGAGCTCAACAATTATTTTAAAGTTCAGAGTTCTGTTAAACATCATTTTAAATATCAACTTGATCAAAATATATGTTCATTGCTAAAAATTAAAATGTCTAGATTGAAATTTTGCAAAATATTAAGATTGAGAACTGGTACTGCAAAGTTAAACAGCTACTTGTACAAGATAAAGAAACCAGATAGTGCAAATTGTATTTACTGTAACTGTGAAGAAACTATTTCACATATTTTATTGAACTGTTCACATTATGACAAAGAACGTAAAATTTATTATCAGCAATTATCTCAACTAGGAATAAATCAGTTTACATGATATGTTGAATTTTAGAGTAGATGACGTCAGAAATGCAAGCTACAACTTTCTTATTAACTTCCTGCTCGCGACTTCTTTGTTTAACACATAGATTCCCAACGGGAGCGATACCGCCCCCCAGTGGGCGCTGGAGCCTTCCATGGGGGCAGTAGCGGATCCAGAGGCAAATGGGGGGCGTTGAGGCAGTCAAGAGGGGCGGTCAAATAAATAAATAAATAATAAACAAATTTAATGGAATTTTCTGTGACAACCTTTTTATCTCTTCTATTCTGTGGTGTCTTCCTGGTGATTCTGGTCATCCACTACCTCATCCGTCATGTACAGCTTTTCAACTGCAGCTTGGACAATAAGTTCCCTGCTACCGCCTACTAGCGTACTGGTACGTCTGAAGTCGACTGAGATGCTCTCAAAAGTTCTCTTCAAGATCACAGATTGGATATAAGCTTCAATATGTTTTCCCACTCCAAGTCGCTTTGAGTATGCTTTATGGTACGTAGTTACAATACCATCCCACGTCAGAACATAAGGTATAATATTAACATTACACTTGTGAATTAGGCTCAACTCATTAGCCAGCAGATCATACTTCCTCTTCTTTTCAACCTCTACTGTCTGCAGGTTATCCTGAGATGTTATTCCTACTTCAATAATTGTAATCTCATTCAATACCTTAACATGCACTACTATATCAGGCTTATTATGTTGGACATGTGTGTCCGTCCTGATAGGCAAATCAACCTTGATGCAATAATAATATAATAAATTTATTATATTTAATATTTTTTTAATTATTTTTTAATATAATAAAATACTTTGAAAATACCTGTTTTCATGAATAAATATTTTATCTAGCTATGTAAATTATCTTATTGTTATCGCGTTAATAAGCATTTTTAAATTAGCATTAGGTATACCTATACCTAATTTGTTTTAGTTTAGAATAGATTGACGGTGACAAGTCCCTGCAAGTTGGTAGGCAAACACGCGGTTCATGCAATTTAACATGTTTCGACAAGAATATGGGAGCTTGAAATGACTTGTTTACGGAGCAGGTGCGCCGGCATCGCAAGCACAAGCTAATGCGTGCACAAAATCAAATCTATAAAAGCGATAGCTCTAGGAATGTTTTATTATTTTTATGTGCTTCGCCGTGATAAATAGTCGTGAGTGATAAGTGTTAGAAGTCATTATAAACATTATTTTTATAACTATCTATAAATCTGTTGAGAAGTTAATTTGTATTTGAAAATGTCTGAATCTACATCTAAAAAGAAATGCCGGCAGTACAGTATTGAGTATTTGAAATATGGATTTACGTACTCTCCTACAAACCAATCATTACCTATGTGTTTAATTTGCCGAAAAGTTTTTTCAAATGAAGCTATGAAGCCTTCTAGGCTACAAGAGCATTTGAATAAAATGCATGCTGATAAGAAGAACAAAGATTTATCCTATTTACAAGAACTGGAAAAGCAATATTTGAAACAGCCAACTATGTCAAACCTTTTTGCGTCGCCTTCTAAACAAGATGATGATGGACTACGAGCCTCATATAACGTTTCATTGTTAATCGCAAAAGCAGGAAAACCACACACAATTGGCGAAGAGTTAATTTTGCCGGCAGTCAAAGAGATATTAAAAACTGTTCTTCATCATAAGACACCGTCAGATATCATCAAAAAAATTCCTCTCAGTAATAATTCAATGCAAAGAAGAATAGATGAAATGGCAAAAGACGTTGAAATATCATTATGTGATTACTTAAAGACTTGCAAATTTTCCATTCAACTCGATGAATCAACTCTACCAAATAACGAAGCTCTACTCTTATCATACGTACGATTTATAAAAGAAGAAAAAATTCATGAAGAGTTATTATTTGCTAAAAATTTAGAATCTGATACAAAGGGAGAATCTATATTTAATACCATACAAAAATTTTTTCAAGAGAAAGAAATTCCTATTTGCAATATTTTGTCTGCTGCTACTGATGGTGCTCCAGCAATGACAGGGCGTCATAAGGGTTTCATGGCGCATTTGAAACAAGCAGTACCAAATGTACTCTCCTGTACATTGTATTATTCATCGTCAGCATTTGGTTGCAAAAAATTTGAATGAACGTCTGCATACGTCGCTCCATTACGTTATTAAAGCAATCAATAAGATTAGAAGCAATTCATTGAATGACCAATTATTTGGTAAGCTTTGTAATGAAAATGATGAAGATTACAATCGCTTGCTGCTGCACACAGAAGTACGTTGGCTCTCTGAAGTTGTTTGTCTGAATCGTTTTTTCAATCTATTTGACTCAGTACTGGACTTTCTTGAAGACAGAGACGAAAAATTGCGCGAAAACCTGATTACGTCAAAAAATGACATCGCTTATTTGACAGACCTGTTTAAAATATTTAATCAAGCTAATTTACAATTGCAAGGTGATGAGCTGAATTTAATTAAAACAAAAAACGTCATAGCTGCTTTTGCGGGAAAACTTCTTCTATTCAAATGAAATCTAGGTAGAGGTGAATACAACCACTTTCCCACATTATCAGCAGTCTCTGCAAAACCGGAAGATTTACTTACTTACTGCCAACACTTGGAAGTTCTTCATGTTGATTTTACGGAGCGTTTCCAAGATATTTTAAACATGAATATACCGAGTTGGGTTTTAGATCCTTTCGCAAACACAGATACTGAAGAATCATCAAATTTGGAAGAGGAACTCTTAGAACTCACGACTAACGAAGCACTCAAAGTAAAATTCAAACATGGATACCAAGAGTTCTGGCTTCAAAAATCAATACCAGTTCTCTACCCTGGATTGTGGACAATAGTACAGAAGTTTTTAATCGCATTTCCTTCGTCCTATATGGCTGAGCGTGGATTCAGTGCAGTAGCTAATTTACTGTCAAAGAAGAGGAACAGACTACACATCACTGAACGTGGCGATCTGCGATTGATGTTAACGAAATTGGAACCTGACATTAACAAATTGTTAACACTCCACCAGCCTCAACCATCTCATTAATTTTTTTTATTTTTTATTAATTTTGTGTTTATCTCATTATTTTTTATTTCTTATTGATTCTGTGTTTATTTTTCAAATTTTAATAAACAATTTTATTGTACATTTGGTTGTCGTTTTATTAATTTCTGCTTTATGATTTTTAATAGATAAATAAACAGATAAATTAGGTACAGATAATATGCAACAATATTTTAATATTTCATATAAAATTAACTATTATGGACTAGGGGGGCGTTGAAATTTTTGTTCTCTTCTAAAGGGGGCGATGGTCCAGAAAAGGTTGGGAATCACTGGTTTAACAGGATATAACCGGATTTCCCCTCAACAATGGGAAAGCTCGACCAATCAGATTTCGGTTTCTATGGTTACAGTTAAATTCAATCCTTCTGCTCTAACGTTCTGTAACGGAAATTTGTTCCTTCACAGCCTGACTTTGGTAGTGAATACGTGTAATATGTATGCACATATTAAACATATCATTATTACTCATTATCATTATAACTTTAAATTATTATTTATTTATTTTACTATTAAGCATAAAACTATTAATTAACTATGACACTTCATTGAATAATGACAACTAATATGTTTGATATGTATAATATTTAAAATATTCTCTTGTTTTTCTTTATACTTTTTGTATTGTTTTTAACTGAACCTTGTGTAGAAGGGCCTGGCCCTAACATCACCATGGTTGTTAAGTGTATAAATAAATAAATAGGTTTCAGGCCCTAATTAGAGACAGAGCAAACATTCGCAAAGAAAAAGTCATTTTTTTTGTCAAATCACCCCCCCCCCCACCACCACCACCACCAACCACCAGCATAAAAAAAAGAGGGTCCTGCTCTTTTCTCCACATATATGAGGCATAGGGGAAATTTTTCCGTTTAGAACCTGGGTTCGAGCTTCGGATAAACTCTGGGGCTGTCATAATTCCCTAGCCCAGGGGTGGGGTGGGTTGGATTGTTTTACCTCTGAGCGGCACTTTTTTGCACACCATGGGCTAAATGGCCAGTTCACAAGGACCCCGAAGGCTCAGAGAAGGTTGGGGGAGGGGACCCACTGGAACAGCTGTTGGGAGACAGATGGTAGCCTCCCGTCAAGGCCATCCAGCGTTTTCTTTAACGTGCATAGGGTATGGCTCTCCCGCACCCAGGGCCACGGCTTAACGTCCCATCGGACGGACGGTGGCCTTTCCAAGCCCATCGGTGTCCCCTACTGACCGTGGGCAGTGCGGGGAATTTTGCGGAGATAAATCTCAACGCTGACCCAGCTGGGACTCGAACCTGGGAACTACAGATTACGAGCCTGGCGCGCTACCGACTGAGCCACCCCCGCCCCTTTTTAATGGGAAAAAATCTTCTCTAAAGAGCTGTCGCTTTATTTCGCTTTCAGTTGAAATGGCAGAGGCAAATGCTCGTACATTTTGCGGAGAGATACTGATTGTGCAAAATGCTCAGTTTCAGGCTTCTTCTCAGTCAGTTAACACGTTCCAAATACCTAATATTCAAATGAATATTTTGTCTCTAATTCATGCAACGAAATTACTGTCAAAGAATGAAAAAAAAAATGCGCTACTCTTTGCTCTTTACATTCCCTCCCCCCCCCCCCCCCATCTATATGTGTTCCCACTTGTTCATAACTCACGTATCATTCGCCGTATTTATTACACGAAGATTCGACTTGCCATTTAGCAATAACGCTTTTTTTTTTTGTCCTTTTTTTTCCCTCCTTTCTCTCTTTTTTTGCCCTCCTGCACTCATTTGCAAATGCAAATCGTTCTCTCACTGTAAAACAGAGGAGACAAAAAAAAAACACTGAAAGAGAAAGGGTAAGAAGTGAGAGAAGAAAAAAAACAGTAATGGTGCCAAGAAGCTGATTTTAATATAAATCTCTTCTTTAAGGGGAAAAAAAAAAGAGTTATTATAAAGATTCATCTGAAGACAACCCTTTTCTCCATCACCCAGAAAATCATCAGCGAGCGCGTGAGTTAGCGAGGAAAGCAAAAATAAAGATAAAAAAAAATATTCTAAGAGCTGAGTTTTTATTCCTCACATTCGTCCACTTTTCATTCATTCGCTCAATCACGAACACATTTTGCTTGTACTTTGCTACTCATCGGCGAGAATGAGGGAAAAGAGGGTGGGGGGTAAGAAAAGGGTGAACAGTTTAGGTGGCGGAGGGGGGGGGAGGAAGAGAAAGAAGGGGTTAGAAGAAGGATAGAAGGCAGAAAGAGAGCCAAGTCTGCATGTAATTTTTAGAAAGGGGTAAGAGAGAAATTAGTTTCATCCAATCCTTTCCTCATTCTGCCATTTGCCACATGGCTGGATGTCAACCTCTTTCCGCACAGAGGTCGCCGAGGGGAAGACCATGCAACCAATCAGTCATCGGTGTAAAGAGCATCTACGGCTTACATGCCAAAGTGGCCTCGAGGCCTCTCTTTGTCAGCAAAGAGAGAGAAGGAAGAGAAGGCACGGAGTAAAAAAAAAAGTTTTCAATCAGCAAGATTAGATTATCAATTTGGAAGACAAGTGGCCCGGTTTGGAAATGCAAATTTGGTTCTTTGGCAAACGAATTAGGCCTAAAGACGAGTGGCCTGTTCCGCAGCTTCGTTGGATGCGGAGACTGAAGAGTACGGAGACAGTAGTAATCAGTCACCGGGCTGTGTAACTTCGGGCGTTAACCCTTGCGGACCGCAGCAGAGCAAAAGAGAAGCCAGAGGAGGAGGAGGGGGAGTTGTTGGGATGGGGGTAAAGGGATCTAAGAGGCCAGGAATGAAGCGTGTGTCAGAAATGAGGAGGATTTGGGAGGAGAAAAAAATGCGGGAATGGAGGGATGGGACAGCGAAAAAAATAAAAGAATGGATGAGGTAAAAAGGGGTATGGAATCAGCGGAACCACTGTTCGTGGTGTTATGACAAGTAAACAGCCTCCCCGACGGTCACGCTGGAATCCTCCTCCGTATTGCCTGCGGGGAAAGCTTTGGTTATTGATAGCTCTTCTCAAATGTTAACAGAGTTTAGGAAAGGCAACGTGCAATGGGATGTATGGAGGGATTTTTCAATTGCTTTCGCGCTCACAATAGAAGGACGTTTGTCAATGCTAACTTAGCGATATTTCGCGCCTTGTCACTGACGGTGGGGGATTTTTTGCTTCTTTTTTTTTTTGTAAAAATAGAAACAGCACGCTGAGCGAGAGGAGAAAGAAGGATTCAGTTTTTTAAACAGTTCTTTGGCTTTGTAATTTTCGTATGGATATCTGAAGAATGTACTGACCGTCACTATGACAATGTATAATAATTATGAAAATAAATAAATACACCCTCAAGCAGCTGCTTGCCACAGAGGTCTGACAGGAACCTGCCAGTTTATACGTCATAGTAGAAGGTCTGTTTGGATGGCAGGATCTCAGCAGAAAAACGACACAAACATCCATGCGGAGCTCGAATCCTCCTCCGTATTGCCTGCGGGGTCAGTAGTCTGGGGTCCTTAGATCAGTAGCCAAGCTTGCTAACCACTCGGCCAAGGAACGGTTATAATAATTAAAAGGTAATAATAACTTTCTGTACCTATCCAAACCTTTTCATATGACTTCCCGTCAATAGGCAGGAATTAGGGTCAATGCCAGGGTCTACAGATCTAAAATTAAAAGGGAATGCAGAAACACGTAAAGTTTAAACTTATGCTATATAATAATCCTATTTTATCCTCTCTAAAGTTTGCTATGCTACAGCAATGAAATTCGAATTCTCTGTAAGCAATATAACAGAAAACTTTATGCTACTGATTAAAAACAGCCAAAACTCCGGAAAAATCCACTCGCCCATTGGCAAAAGGGAAAAAATCCCCTCGACCATTGGCCAAATGGGGAAAAAATTGCACTCGCCCATTGGTAAAGGGGGAAAATCCACTCGACCATTGGCTAAAGGGGGAAAATCCACACGTTCATTGGCCAAAGGGGAAAAATCTACTCACCCATTGGCAAATGGGGAAAAATCCACTCGACCATTGCCAAAGGGAAAAAATCTACTCGCCTATTGGCCAAATGGGGGAAAAAATCCACTCGCCCATTGACAAAAGGGGAAAAAATCCACTCGTTCATTGGCCAAACGAGAAAAATCCACTCACCCATTGGCAAATGGGGAAAAATCTACTCGACCATTGCCAAAGGGAAAAAAATCTACTCGCCTATTGGCCAAATGGGGAAAAAAAATCCACTCGCCCATTGACAAAAGGGGGAAAAATCCACTCGTTCATTGGCCAAAGGGGAAAAATCTACTCGCCCATTGACAAAAGGGAAAAAATCTACTCGACCATTGGTCAAATTGGGGAAAATTCTCTCGACCATTGGCCAAAGGGGAAAAATCTACTCGACCACTGGCCAATGGAAAAAAATCCACTCGACCATTGGCAAAAGGGGAAAAAATCCACTCGACCATTAGTCAAACGGGGAAAAATTCTCTAGACCATTGTCCAAAGGGAAAAAAAATCTACTCACACACTGGCCAAGGGGAAAAATCCATTCAACCACTGGCCAAATGTGAGTGAGTTCTGGAGAAGCTTGTTGCTTTCAAAGCTAGGAAAATTTACAACAGTGAAATACTTCCAGGAGAAAGGATAACAACTTTCCCCTTTAAATGCAATAGCATTAATTTCGTTGCGAGCTCTTTTCTTTTTAATGAGCATTAAAGCAGACCGTAATTACCGTAAATGTTCGATAGTAGCTCTGGCTACAATTTACAATGTCTTGTTTACATTCGGCTAAAATTCAAGCATAGGCTAGTATTTTGGCCGCAGATTTTTAAAATGTCATACGATATTTAAAATTATTCAATACGATAATTAAAAATACTTTTAGTGAACCAATCTGAATTTAGAAACCTAGGTATTACATAGAAATTACATATATTTTACAACAAATTACATAGAAAAAATGTCCGGAAAGGCACAAGTTACGTATATGGAGTTGATTAAACAGAGAATATTTATATATAAAAGCAGCACACAGTAGTTCAACTCATTATATAAAAGACAATATACGGACTGAATAGGAATTAATTAAATCGCTGCTGCCAGATCAATGGCCAAGAATCGCTGCTGCCAGATCAGTTGTCAAGAATCGCTGCTGCCAGATCAATGGTCAAGAATCGCTGCTGCCAGATCAGTGGTCAAGAATCGCTGCTGCCAGATCAATGGTCAAGAATCGCTGCTGCCAGATCAATGGTTAAGAATCGCTGCTGCCAGATCATTGGCCAAGAATCTCTGTTGCCAGATCAGTTTTCAAGAATCGCTGCTGCCAGATCAATGGTCAAGAATCGCTCCTGCCAGATCAATGGCCAAGAATCTCTGCTGCCAGATCAGTTGTCAAGAATCGCTGCTGCCAGATCAATGGTCAAGAATCGCTGCTGCCAGATCAGTGGTCAAGAAACGCTGCTGCCAGATCAATGGTCAAGAATCGTTGCTGCCAGATCAATGGTCAAGAATCGCTGCTGCCAGATCAGTTGTCAAGTATCGCTGCTGCCAGATCAGTTGTCAAGTATCGCTGCTGCCAGATCAATGGTCAAGAATCGCTGCTGCCAGATCAATGGTCAAGAATCGCTGCTGCCAGATCAGTTGTCAAGAATCGCTGCTGCCAGATCAGTTGTCAAGAATCGCTGCTGCCAGATCAATGGTCAAGAATCGCTGCTGCCAGATCAGTTGTCAAGAATCGCTGCTGCCAGATCAATGGTTAAGAATCGTTGCAGCCAGATCAATGGTCAAGAATCGCTGCTGCCAGATCAGTTGTCAAGAATCGTTGCTGCCAGATCAGTTGTCAAGAATCGCTGCTGCCAGATCAATGGTCAAGAATCGCTGCTGCCAGATCAGTTGTCAAGAATCGCTGCTGCCAGATCAATGGTCAAGAATCGCTGCTGCCAGATCAGTGGTCAAGAATCGCTGCTGCCAGATCAGTTGTCAAGAATCGCTGCTACCAGATCAGTGGTCAAGAATCGTTGCTGCCAGATCAATGGTCAAGAATCATTGCTGCCAGATCAGTGGTCAAGAATCGTTGCTGCCAGATCAATGGTCAAGAATCATTGCTTCCAGATCAGTTGTCAAGAATCGCTGCTGCCAGATCAATGGTCAAGAATCGCTGCTGCCAGATCAGTTGTCATTAATCGCTGCTGCCAGATCAGTGGTCAAGAATCGCTGCTGCCGGATCAATGGCCAAGAATCTCTGCTGCCAGATCAGTTGTCAAGAATCGCTGCTGCCAGATCAATGGTCAAGAATCGCTGCTGCCAGATCAGTGGTCAAGAATCGCTGCTGCCAGATCAATGGTCAAGAATCGCTGCTGCCAGATCAGTGGTCAAGAATCGCTGCTGCCAGATCAGTGGTCAAGAATCGCTGCTGCCAGATCAATGGTCAAGAATCGCTGCTGCCAGATCAGTTGTCAAGAATCGTTGCTGCCAGATCAGTTGTCAAGAATCGCTGCTGCCAGGTCAATGGTCAAGAATCGCTGCCGCCAGATCAGTTGTCAAGAATCGCTGCTGCCAGATCAATGGTCAAGAATCGCTGCTGCCAGATCAGTGGTCAAGAATCGCTGCTGCCAGATCAGTGGTCAAGAATCGCTGCTGCCAGATCAGTGGTCAAGAATCGTTGCTGCCAGATCAATGGTCAAGAATCGCTGCTGCCAGATCAATGGTCAAGAATCGTTGCTGCCAGATCAATGGTCAAGAATCGCTGCTGCCAGATCAATGGTCAAGAATCGCTGCTGCCAGATCAGTTGTCAAGAATCGCTGCTGCCAAATCAGTTGTCAAGAATCGCTGCTGCCAGATCAATGGTCAAGAATCGTTGCAGCCAGATCAGTGGTCAAGAATCGCTGCTGCCAGATCAGTTGTCAAGAATCGCTGCTGCCAGATCAATGGTCAAGAATCGCTGCTGCCAGATCAGTTGTCAAGAATCGCTGCTGCCAGATCAATGGTCAAGAATCGTTGCTGCCAGATCAATGCCTAACCATAGCAGAATAGCAGCCCAGATGATTAAAAACTTTTTTTCTTTTAAATGTTTGAAGGGAATTTTATCTCTTCATGGGCCAATAGTAATCTATAACCATTTTTGATGCATTTTCGGCTGTTTCATCATACACATGAAGTCCTGGTATATATAAATAAAACTACAAATGATAGATAATATTTAATTTAGAAAAGTACTCGTTTTACTACTCTTAACTTTTTAATCACCAATATTTGGCTCAGATTTAAGTTTAGACAACGTAAGAACAGATAAGAGTCCTCTGCGCGAAGTGTTAAAAATAGGTAGAACTGTATAGTTTTGAACTCGTTTACTGTAGCTATTGATAAAATTTTGAAAATTTTTAAATTGTCTAGTACGAATCGAGTTTTATTCAACGCTTAGGAATTGAAAGGTAAAAACAAACTTCAGCGATGTTGAAATTCTTTTTTTTTCTCTCAAACTCTCTGTCAAACTTGACAATTTTCTCTACTTCGATTATTCGGCTAATTTACTCGTGAAATAAACATTAGTATATTTTATTAAGGACATTTCCCTTCCTGACACTTAGAAGGAATAGCTGAGCTCTCCAGCTCTTCTTATACATGAGGAAAACTTATTATTTAAGGAAAACTCAGCGAAAATGTGCTTAAAGTTGATAAACGGATCACGAAATCATTTTGGAAACAATTACAGCAAAAGAAAACTTAAAGAGCCTTCTGCGACGTAAAAATGTCTCTCTTTTCGTAATTTCACAGGCGACGTATCAGAGTAATGAGTAAATAACAAACATTGGACGGAAACGAAAATACGCAAAGGAAAAACATTTTCGGAATTCATAATAAGAGTTTGCGAAGAGGGAGAAAGAGATATTATAAAGTCAAAACAGTGAGACGATCACTTGCACGGCTTCGAAAAAACGAGCATAATAACACTCCTGCTTTTGCAATCAGTATGACCCGGCAAAAGTGGGGGGGAAGATGACAAATGGAGGGATGTGCAGGATGAGGGAGAGCGAGGAAGAGAGAGAGAGGTATCAAATGTTCATCAGCCTCAAGAAGGTACAAGCAATTGGTAGCGTTTGGGAGGGACACACCTCCAGGCATAATGCATCCTTTCCTAGAGAGTTGTAATTTTTACAACGCAGTCAGTTGCTACTGAAATGCCATCAAGGTTTTCGTAGATTAGAGGTAGAAAAATAACAAGCGTAGGAAAGAAGAAGAAAGAGAAAACGAAATACAGTTTTCGATAGAAGGAAAAATATCAAATGAGAGCGATGATTTCAGTGTTTTCTACTTAGATAGGGAATGAGCTGAACTGTGATGTATATCTGAGTGGGCTCTAAATGTTGCAAATAACGTCACAATGAGTGACGCTTTAGTCGCTGAGCGGTGTTCAATAACAGGATGGTTGATGAGCATTTGGCTAAATCTCGCAGACTGGGGGAGAAGTAGGAGAAGTTGGCTGAAAGATTTTTCTGCTTTCGGAATTTTTATCATCATTTTGGCGATACGAAGCACTGAGTCTAATGTGATTTCGAAAATGCGCTGCATATGTTAATTATTTCTTCGATTCTTGCTGGCGCATATTGCCTAATTAGGTTACAGTCTTTTTTGTTATTTTTGGCGAGCTCTCTATTTTATCTTGGAAAAGGAATGATAATTCGCCGGGATGCAACAAGTCACAGTCGAGCAACATGTGTAAACCAAGATGTGTTTTGCTTTAAAAATCAGGAAGTGTGTATAATGATTTTGTCACTGGTTGAAACTCGTACATACAATTTTCAAAGAACTGCCTAAGTACCCGTTGATGTTAAAAAAAAATGCTGCAGCTGGATTCTTTTACCTCTAAGAGGTACTTTTTGCCAAATGACCAGGTCACAAGGATCCCAAGGGCATAGAGAAAGTTGGAGAAAGGGGACTCACTGGATAGCTGTTAGCAGACTAATGGCAACTTCCCGTCAAGGCCATCCAGCGTGTTCTTCTTTAAACGTGCACAAGGTGTGGCTCTCCTGCGTACGGAACCACGACTTTGCGTCCTCTTTCTGACTGAAAGCAGGATGGGGGTTTTAGCGGAGATAAATCTCAAATTTCTCAGAAAGAGGACAACCAATCGCTGTCCTCTTTCTGACATAAATAAGATAGATAAATCTCAAAATTGCCAGGCTATTGATAAGATTATGATCCATGATCTACGAGAAACGTCGAGTCATCAACTACAATAATCTTCACAGTCACCCCGCACATACCAGTTCTGCAAGCACGTACAGTCGCTCAAAAAAGTATCCGAACACTATGTTTGATTACAGAATTCAGAAAAAATACCTGGCAACGATATTTTCAGAAATCAGTGATCTGGCAACCTTCGTGTCACGTGACACGTGCAATAAGGTGTCACGTGACACGAAGGTTGCCAGATCACTGATTTCTGAAAATATCGTTGCCAGGTATTTTTTCTGAATTCTATAATCAAACATAGTGTTCGGATACTTTTTTCAGCGACTGTACACTTTTTTTTTCCTTAATGAAAAGATGCTTTGCAACATTAATAATTTTGCGGCGATTTAAGAGATTAAGATGATAATGGTCACAAATTAGTTGAAAGGCGATGAATAGGTTTAGGATTTAGCGCGCTTGGCTACTGATCTAAGGGACCTGGGTTCGAGCCCCGGGTAAGGCATGGCTGTGTGTGTCGTTTTTCTGCTGAGGACTTGCCATCCTCTCAGACCTTCTACTATGGCATATAAACTGACAGGCTCCTGTCAGACCTCTGTGGCAAGCAGCTGCTTGAGGGGGTATTCATTTTTTTTTATGATAACTATGGAAACGTGAACTGATAATTCTTATTTTTATATTCCATATCACACCAAATAATTCTGAAGTTTATACAATTATTATACCGAATAATTGTACAATTTATATTCGACACCACATCTAATAATTTCGAAGTTTATATCCGATACTGCAATAAGTAATGTGGAAGTTTATATACCCATATCACACCAAATAATTCTGAAATGAATATCCGAGATTTCCTGTAAAAAATCTGAATCAACAAATTTAAACGTTGTTCATGAAAAAAGCAATTAGTTGTCTCACTAAAGGATTTTATAATTTTTTTCGAATATTTCGTAAATTTTTTTCACAAGGTTGAAATGATTGTTTTAATTTCTTTTCTGATATATTCTTGTAAAATTTTTCTTTTCTTTTAATTTTTAAGAAGAAATATAATTAGAAGTTCCAAGTACGATAGGACTTCTTTTAATGATAGGGACTTTTTTTAATGTTAGAAAAAAATTGGGTCATGGTTTCAATGGCTGTAAAAGAAAATTAATAAATAAAAAAATAAAATAAATACCCCCTCAAGCAGCTGCTTGCCACAGAGGTCTGACAGGAGCCTGTCAGTTTAAAATTAATAGTGTTCTTGAAAACTGTTGTAAAAAATTCCAATGTTTATCGCCGGCTGTTTGAATAGTTGTTCACATCAGTTGCGGTCCTTTAATTGTTGAAAAAATGTTCACAGTCTTTTGACTGGTAAGAAAATTAGTCGATATTTAAAAAAAGCCAAAACCTTTTAAAATTTGAAAAAATTAGTTGATATTTTTAAAATTTGATAAAATGAGTAAGTACATTTTAAAATTTAAAAAAATGAATCGCTAGCTTTCAAAATCTCAAAAAAATAAATAATAATATAAAAACTATTAAATTATCTGTTAAATAATCTAAAATAAAATCTGTCTAAAAAAATAATGTCTGTTAATAATCTAAAAACTATTAAAATTTGAATAAAAAGAAAGAGTCAATACTTTTAAAATTAAAAACAAAGAAAAAAAACGAATCGATGCCTTTAAAATTTAAAAAAAGAATCAATATTTTTAAATTAAAAAAGAGTCAATGTCTTTTAAAATTTGAAAAAAAAAACAGTCGATACTTTTTAAAATTTGCCAAAAATAAGTCGATATTTTTTTAAAATGAGTCTTTGTCGCTCCATATTTTGCAAAAATGATTGTGTCCTTTAATCGTAAAAATGAGTTTTGGTAATTCTAACGTTTGTTCAAATGAATCGCTATCTCTTTTTAATTGTTAAAAATACTGGTCACGGTTCTTTGAATGGTTGGAAAATGGTTCGAATTCCTTTGAATGATTATAAAAATATGACACGAGTAATAAAAATATGACACGAGTAATAAAAATTTTCGAAACATTTCCCTAATATCCGAAAATGCTACTCTTTTATAGAGTCAGGACTTCAAAACGATCTTCATTTTTCTAACCTGACATATCACGACTGCAATAAGGTAATCAATACTCCCTCAAGCAGCTGCTTGCAACAAAGGTCTCACAGGAGCCTGTCAGTTTCCACGCCATTAGCCATGCTTTACCCGATCAGTCGGTAGCGCGCCAGGCTCGTAATCTGTAGTTCCCAGGTTCGAGTCCCAGCTGAGTCAGCGTTGAGATTTATCTCCGCAAAATTCCCCGCCCTGCCCAAGGTCAGTAGGGGACACCGATCGGGCTTGGAAAGGCTGCCGTCGTCGGATGGGACGTTAAGCCGTGGCCCCGTGTGTGGGAGAGCCATACCCTGTGCACGTTAAAGAACACGCTGGATGGCCTTGACGGGAGGCTACCATCTGTCTCCCAACAGCTGTTCCAGTGGGTCCCCTCCCCCAAGCTTCTCTGAGCCTTCGGGGTCCATGTGACCTGGCCATTTAGCCCATGGTGTGCAAAAAAGTGCCGCTCAGAGGTAAAACCACCCAAAACAACCCATGACTTGAATGTAGGTATCTTTGATCAGTATCCATGCGCGCTAACCATACAATTTGTCTTCATATTATTGAATCATTCTAATTGTAATTCAGACAATCAGATTCTTCAAAGGATTCCGTTCCGATGAAACTGTGACAGCACTCTCCTACAATTCTCAAAAAAAAAATGAGAAAAAAACTTACGTCAGTAAAAGAAAAAGAAAACACTAAAAAATTAAATGAAAAAAAGAGAAAAAAAAAAGAGAAATGAAAAGAAGAAAGAAATAAAAAAAAATCTGAAATGGAGGAAGTTGAAACAAAGAGGACCTGTAGCCGAGTGGAACAAACAAGGAATAAATCCGCGACCACTGGAAATCGAAAAATAGCTCCCCAAGAACCGCAATAACTGTTCTTCAAAGTGTGGCCGGTGGTAATAAAGTGTTGGGCGACCGCTGCTGACAGAGGCCAGGTCGACCGACACTGTCCACTCGGGTGCGGCAGACCGGACACCTTGCTCTCCGTGTTCCTCATCGATCTGCTGGCTCAAACTTCTTCTTTCCTTCTTGCTCCCTTTCTTTTTCTATCTTTCTGTTGAGAAAGGGAGAGACTTTCAAGTAGAGACCGCCTCAATAACCTTTGTCGAGGGAGAAACCGTAGCAGAGAAAAGAAATACCGAATGTCTTCAAGTGGTGCTTCTTCGGAATTAAGAAGGAAAAAAAAAGGAATAATAAGGGGATGCTACCGCGAAGAAGCGAGCTAAGGGTTATTGATGTGACGGAATTTCGTATCTGTGCTTTTAAGTGAAGTGGTAAATAATTGCAATCTCATTTTATGGATTTTTGGTCTTTTGTCACAGATTTGTAAATGTTTAAAAGTTGTGTCTTTATTGACAATTAGAGTGGAACGTCAATTATCCGCAACTCATTTATAGGAAAGTAGGGGCGGGGATGGCTCAGTCGGTAGCTCGCCAGGCTCGTAATCTGTAGTTCCCAGGTTCGAGTCCCAGCTGGGTCAGCGTTGAGATTTATCTCCGTAAAATTCCCCGCCCTGCCCACGGTCAGTAGGGGACACCGATGGGCTTGGAAAAACCGCCGTCCGTCGGATGGGACGTTAAGCCGTGGCTCCGTGTGCGGGAGAGTCATACCATGTGCACGTTAAAGAACACGCTGGATGGCCTTGACGGGAGGCTACCATCTGTCTCTCAACAGATGTTCCAGTGGGTCCCCTCCCCCAACCTTCTCTGAGCCTTCGGGGTCCATGTGACCTGGCCATTTAGCCCATGGTGTGCAAAAAAGTGCCGCTCAGAGGTAAAACAATCCAACGTTAAAGAACACCTGGATGGCCTTGACGGGAGGCTACCATCTGTCTCCCAACAGCCGTTCCAGTGGGTCCCCTCCCCCAACCTTCTCTGAGCCTTCGGAGTCCATGTGACCTGGCCATTTAGCCCATGGTGTGCAAAAAAGTGCCGCTCAGAGGTAAAACAACCCAAAATTATAGGAAAGTAGAAGAGAAATTTATTCCCATGCAGCCTATTTGGCACTGATTTCTGATTGGAACGTGTCGGCATATGAAGGCGGAAGTTGGAGTTGTGAGAGAGGTGACACCTCAACGGAAATACAAATACTGCATGATCCTGGATTTAGAGTTGGATAACTCTATTTCGCAGGAAAACAATATTAAATTCTCGTCCAGCCAAAGTTATGTTTTCATCTCTTTCCTTCCGTGTTTCATCTCCTTTTCTAGAAATTCAATAATGGACGCTAAAAATAAATTAAAGCAATTCATATTTCGTATATTTAGGATACTTTTATGTGGATTGGGTTGTTTTACATTCAGAGAAGTTTGGGGAAAAGGGATCCAATGGACAGCTGTTAGTAGATAGATGGAAGCCTCCCGTCAAAAGTAGGAGAGTTGTGTTGTTTCATCTCTGAGCGGCACTTTTTTGCACACCATGGGCTAAATGGCCAGGTCACATGGATCCCGAAGGCTCAGAGAAGGTTGGGGCAGGGGACCCGCTGGAACAGTTGTTGGGAGACAGATGGTAGCCTCCCGTCAAGGCCATCCAGCGTGTTCTTTAACGTTGGGTTGTTTTACCTCTGAGCGGCACTTTTTTGCACACCATGGGCTAAATGGCCAGGTCACATGGACCCTGAAGGCTCAGAGAAGGATGGGGGAGGGGACCCACTGGAACAGCTGTTGGGAGACAGATGGTAGCCTCCCATCAAGGTCATCCAGCGTGTTCTTTAACGTGCACAGGTTATGGCTCTCACACACACGGGGCCACGGTTTAATGTCCCATTCGACGTACGGCAGCCTTTCCAAGCCCATCAGTATCCCCTACCGACAGTGGGCAGGGCGGGAAATTTTGCGGAGATAAATCTCAACGCTGATCCAGCTGGACTCGAACCTAGGAACTATAGATTACGAGCCTGGCGCGCTACCGACTGAGCCACCCCCCGCCCCACCAACTTAGGAGCAACCAGGCCTGAATCTAGGGAAAATAATGGGGAAGGGGCAGAAAAATAGAAAGGATGGTAATGGTTCAAGAAATTGTATTTCTATTGCAGCATTAAAACAAATTTTTCGAAATTAATAATTATCAGTTGAGTTTAAAAAAAATTATAATTTAATTAAGCACTGTCCAAGTCTGTTATGATACGGGAGATTTTTGCCCGACTCGTAAACTGCAGTTCCCAGGTTTTCAAGTCCCAACAGTGTCAGCGAGATTTATCCCTCTTAACTTTCACCTTGCCCAAGGTCAGAAAGCAGACACTGATAGACTTTGAAAGATCGCCGTTCGTCGAGTGAGAAGGACGGCGATCCTTTCTAACGGCGATTAAACTCTAAGAGCGATTAGACGGCGATTGAACTCTAAGAGCGGTATCCTGTGCAAGCTAACGAAAACGCTGGATTTTTTTCGGCTGGGGAGACTCAGTCGGTAGTGTGCTAGGTTCGTAATCTGCAGTTATAATGTCATAATGACTAAGTAACCTATCATGGTAAGCTTTAGCTATAACTGGGTCTTTCAGAGCTTCGGTATTAAAGGTAAATTTTTTAACCCTAGCACAACACTTTTTAAGTTTAAGTTGCAAGACACTTTTAACAAGGTAATGGTCAGATCCAATTTCAGCTCCCCTATATGCCCTGGTATTATTATTACCTCCCGTCAAGGCCATCCAGCGTGTTCTTTAACAGGGTATGGCTCTCCAGCACATGGAGCCACAGCTTTATGTCTCATCCGACGGACGGCGGGCTTTCCAAGCCCATCGGTGTCCCCTACTGACCGTGGGCAGGGCGGGGAATTTTGTGGAGATAAATTTCGACGCTGATTCAGCTGGGGACTCGAACCTGTGAACTACAGATTACGAGTCTGGCGCGCTACCGACTGAGCCACCCTCGCTCCTAAAGTAGGAGAGAGTTGTCTAAGTCTACAGACTTAGACAGCTAGGCTCGGAATCTTCAGCTCCCAGGTTCGAGTCTTACCTGTGCCAGCGTTGAGATTTATCTCCGCTAAACCCTTACCCTCGTTTGCAAAAAAGAACACCGATGTGCTTGGACACCAAAGCCATCCATCGGTTGGGTTGTTGGGTTGTTTTACCTCTGAGCGGCACTTTTTTGCACACCATGGGCTAAATGGCCAGGTCACATGGACCCCGAAGGCTCAGAGAAGGTTGGGGGAGGGGACCCACTGGAACAGCTGTTGGGAGACAGATGGTAGCCTCCCGTCAAGGCCATCCAGCGTGTTCTTTAACGTGCACAGGGCATGGCTTTCCCGCACACGGGGCCACGGCTTAACGTCCCATCCGACGGACGACGGCCTTTCCAAACCCATCGGTGTCCCCTACTGACCGTGGGCAAGGCGGGGAATTTTGCGGAGATAAATCTCAACGCTGACCCAGCTGGGACTCGAACCTGGAAACTACAGATTACGAGCCTGGCGCGCTACCGACTGAGCCACCCCCGCCCCCCATCGGTTAGGACGTTAAGCAATGGTTCTGTGTTTAGGAGAGAAACATTTCCTCTGCCCGTTAAAAAGCACGCTGGATCGATTTGACGAAAGGCTTCCACCTTTCTTCTAACATCTGTCTAATCTCCATCCCTTTCCCCAATCTTCTCTGGGATGCTGGGGTCACAAGAGGTATCTGGTCATTTAGATAATTGTGTAAAAAAATATTTTATTGTGTGCACCCGGTACTCGAAATTTTTATTTTGTTTCGGAAGCGTTTCCTTGTTACTTATTTCGGGTGGTATTTGGATGTCGGTCGACATCTACTTAATTTTTTTTTTCCAAAAAAATATTTTTAAGGCGGGAAAGTGGGTCCGGGAAAAAACTTTTGCACCAGGGCCGGGCATCATGGTGCTACGCTACTAACAAAAAGTGCATTTTTGATTGCTAGGAAAAACAGATCCAACACATTTTTGAATAATTAAAAGGGTTAGGTTGTTTTACCTCTGAGCGGCACTTTTTTGCGCACCATGGGCTAAATGGCCAGGTCACACGGACCCCGAAGGCTCAGAGAAGGTTGGGGGAGGGGACCCACTGGAACAGCTGTTGGGAGACAAATGGTAACCTCCCGTCAAGGCCATCCAGCGTGTTCTTTAACGTGCACAGGGTATGGCTTTCCCACACACGGGGCCACGGCTTAACGTCCCATCCGACGGACGGCGGCCTTTCCAAGCCCATCGGTGTCCCCTACTGACCGTGGGCAGGGCGGGGAATTTTGCGGAGATAAATCTCAACGCTGACCCAGCTGGGACTCGAACCTGGGAACTACAGATTACGAGCCTGGCGCAGCAACCGACTGAGCCACCCCCGCCCCAATAATTAAAAGGAATTGGATGCTCTTGCTGATACAAAAATAGAATAGTTGATATTAAAAAAAAATCATAAATTATCCCCAATTCTGCAGATTTAATCGATTAACAAATGTAAAAGCTTAATGAAACTGCTTAGTTTTAATTGTGGGCAACTGAAACCCAACCCAACGCATTTTCGAAAATTAAAGTGAGTTGGGCTTACCAATGTTGAAGAGATGCTGTAAAAAAGCCTGAATTATTCGAATCTTTTTTCCATTCAGTCAATGTGCAAATTTAAACTCTTAATGAAACTGTTCGTACCCCAATTATTGGCCAACCGAATCCAATAAATTCACGACGAATTAAAGTAAATTGCACTTACTGATGTCAAGAGACATTTAGTAAAGACAAATGTTTAAAAAAAATGTAATAATAAAAGAAATACCTGCGATCGCATTGAATACCATTCAATCACCGTATCGAGAGGTTTGGGGAAAGGGGTTTGGAAATAAGCCAGAAACGAAAGAGAAAAGATGGAAAGAAGGAAAAAAGAGGGGGGGGGGGGGATCGGCCATCTCTGACATCTTTATCTTTTCTCATTGTAATCGACGACATTTTTCTTAAGTACCAGCCCATAACGCTGCCGAGACTTAGCAGCACAAAAAGCAAGTTCGCAATAGTCAATGCATCGGCAGTTTGGCAAGGATCGTGCAATGTCCAATGTTAACAATGCCTGAATAAAACCTTCCCTCCTCGAAGCGGGGTCAGGGATATGATTGTTCTCCATTTGGGAGTGATGAAGCTCGGGAGCAAGTGCTGGATGCAGGGAGGGTAAGAGCAAAAGAGAAAGAGATCCTCACGGAAGAAAAGCCTGGGCAGATTTCGGTAGTTATTGTCGACTATAGGCTGAGGTCTGCGAGAGACAGATGGTGACTTATGAAGATATATTGAGACCGAAGGCAGTCCATACCTTAATGATGCCTCGGATGCTGATTCCTTTCCTACTTTTCTTTTTTTATTCATCCCTTCTCTCCTCCTATTTCTCTCTCTCTTCCTCTTTCTCCCGCTTTTCCGTCATCACGTATCTCTGTGTCTTCCTCTTGTCTTCGGCGTTTAGGATTCATCTCTTGAACGTTAAGAAGGAAGCGCGGACTACATGCAAGGGAGGGGAGTATAAAAAAGAAGAGAAAGAACTCTCCCCATCACGTGTCATTTCGCATCTTGTCGCTCTCTTTCATGGTCATTTTGGTTCTGAGAATCGTTTTCGGAAGAAAAATTATTTCTAAATTTCGTTTCCTTTTTGTTCTTTTTTTTTTTTCTCTTCTCTTTCTTCCTTTTCTTAAAGAAGCCGTTGCACAAAATTCGCAAATTGAACAGGCTCAACTAAAAACCAGAGTATTATTATCGTATTACAAGTATTCTCTTAACGGTTTTTATTCGTTCCATTTCTATTTTGTTCTCAATTTTTTCCCCATCGTCTTACTTAAATAAGTATAAATGATATTAAATAGTACAACACATACAATCAATTGCCTTTTAACATAAAGGAGACGTTTGTTCTGCTCTCTGATGTTCGTTAGAAGGGAAGATTTATCTTTGATGAGGAGGACCAGGAGATGAAGAAGAAACGTATCGAGATATTTAAAGATTTTTCCCGGTTGAATACGAAGGGAGAGGATGCAGGAAAGAAGTAAAAAGTAATAATTCGCGGTGATTCGTGAGTATTCAAAAATCGTAAGCGAAAAAATAGTTAAAAGATGTTTGAAGTGATGGAACATGCAAGGGATTCCCAGAGACACAGATTGGGATGTGTTGGTGTTGTTTTACCTCTGAGCGGCACTTTTTTGCACACCATGGGCTAAATGGCCAGGTCACATGGACCCCGATGGCTCAGAGAAGGTTGGGGGAGGGGACCCACTGGAACAGCTGTTGGGAGACAGATGGTAGCCTCCCGTCAAGGCCATCCAGCGTGTTCTTTAACGTGCACAGGGTATGGCTCACCCACACACAGTGCCACGGCTTAACGTCCCATTCGACGGACGGCGGCATTTCCAAGCCCATCGCTGTCCCCTACTGACCGTGGGCAGGGGAGGGGGGAATTTTGCGGAGATAAATCTCAACGCTGACCCAGCTAGGACTCGAACCTGGGAACTACAGATTACGAGCCTGGCGCGCTACCGACTGAGCCACCCCCGCCCCCCGAAAATAAATGCAACAACAGAAATAGTTGACTATAAGTTTTTACATATTCAACACCAAGGGACAAATTCACTGCCCGTTTAGGTATTAGAATTATTACTTCAGTTTTGGCTTAAAGGAAAAAAAAATATATATAATAATAAAAAAAAGAAAATAAAGGCTTTGGGTTGGGTTGTTTTACCTCTGAGCGGCATTTTTTTGCACACCATGGGCTAAATGGCCAGGTCACAACGACCCCGAAGGCTCAGAGAAGGTTGGGGGAGGGGACCCACTGGAACAGCTGTTGGGAGACAGATGGTAGCCTCCCGTCAAGGCCATCCAGCGTGTTCTTTAACGTGCACAGGGTATGGCTCTCCCACACACGGGACCACGGCTTACGTCCCATCCGATGGACGGAGGTCTTTCCAAGCCCCCCTACTGAGCGTGGGCAGGACGGGGAATTTTGCGGAGATAAATCTCAACGCTGACCCAGCTGGGACTCGAACCTGGGAACTACAGATTACAAGCCTGGCGGCTACCGACTGAGCCACCCCCGCCCCTGAGACACAGATACTTAAGTAAGAGTTCTAAGTGAAGAAGTCGCAAACGCTAAAAAGCTGCCCCAACTTTCAGTGGTGTAATTAAGAGATGTAAAGCAGAACTATGTCAATGAACTTTCATTATAATTTCACGACATGTAATGAATTGAAAACAATATATTTGCGGTTTCTAACACCACTTTGTTATTGACATCATATCTGTACAGTTTAGAAGAATAACTTCTGAACTGGGACAGAAATGGTTCAGTCGGTATCGCGACAGACTCGTAATGTGCAGTTCCCAGATTCGAATTCCAACTGTATGAGCCGTTGAGATTGATCCCTGCTAATCCCCGCCCAGTCTTCGGTAAGAAAGGACACAATGGATTATCCCGTTTACATATGGGACGTAAAGCCGTGAAGCCGCATGCAGGACATCCATTCCCTCTGCACGTTAAAGAACACGCTGGATGGTGTTTCCTGGAGCATTCCATCTGTCTCCTAACAACTGTCCAGTGGATTGCCTTCCCCAACCTTCGGGGCGAGGGGTGACTCAGTCGGTAGCGCGCCAGGCTCGTAATCTGTAGTTCCCAGGTTCAAGTCCCAGCTGGGTCAGCGTCGAGATTTATCTCCGCAAAATTCCCCGCCTTGCTCAGGTCAGTAGGAAACACCGATGGGCTTGAAAAGGCCGCCGTTCGTCGGATGGGACGTTAAGCCGTGGTTCCGTGTGCGGGAGAGCCACACCATGTGCACGTTAAAGAACACTCTGAATGGCCTTGACGGGAGGCTACCATCTGTCTCCCAACAGCTGTTCCAGTGGGTCCCCTCTCCCCCAACCTTCTCTGAGCCTACGGGGTCCTTGCACCCTGGCCATTTAGTCCATTGTGTACAAAATAAGTGTCGCTCAGAGGTAAAACAAACCAACACAACCCAGTCGGTAGCGCGCCAGGCTCGTAATCTGTAGTTCCCAGGTTCAAGTTCCAGCTGGATCAGCGTCGACATTTATCTCCGCAAAATTCCCCGCCTTGCTCAGGTCAGTAGGAGACACCGATGGGCTTGAAAAGGCCGCCGGCCGTCGGATGGGACGTTAAGCCGTGGTTCCGTGTGCGGGAGAGCCACACCATGTGCACGTTAAAGAACACACTGAATGGCCTTGACGGGAGGCTACCATCTGTCTCCTAACAGCTGTTTCAGTGGGTCCCCTCCCCCAACCTTCTCTGATCCTTCGGGGTCCTTGTGACCTGGCCATTTAGCCCACTGTGTACAAAAAAGTGCCGCTCAGAGGTAAAACAATCCAACCCAAATCCCCAACCTTCTCTGAAGTTTTGGCGTCCTTGTGGCCTGACCATTTAGCCCACTGTGGGCAAAAAAGTGCAGTTCTGAGGGTAAAACAACCGAGCTCCATTTCTGAATTAGAAAGTAAAATCATCTCTGTAAAATAAAGAACGATTGTTTACGAAAAAAAAATGTTTAATTTTCTGCATCACAGAAGAATCCAAATTAGACCCTTTTATCCAACAAACTCAATCACTTACAGATCCAACTTCTGCCATAAGCAGGTCCAGAAGGTTGGGGGAGAGGGGTTAGAGTTTTTTATTCACTATCTAAACTTCTGTTTTAGCTGTTAAATGTTCCAGCTGCTAAACGTTTGCTGGTAATTGCTGCAGTAATGAAATTCAAGTTAATTATATTTAGTGTCTTGGAGTATAGCTTGACTACAATTTAAAATGGAATACTCACAAAATATAATTACAAAAAAATTAAGGATTTTTTTTATGGTAATATTGTTTAGAAAAATTGCATTAAATAAATTTTTAATTCAACTGTATTTTTTCATGGTTTCAGCGTATTATTAGCCATGGCTTCTCTGCTGGGGAGGAACATATTTATCTCCCTTAAATAATATTATAAACATACAAAATAAATATTTAAAAGCTATGACATTTCTTAACAAAAACTGATACAAAAAACTTATTAAGGATAACATTATTCTTGATTTCAAAAAAATATGTCTACCGTAGTGTTTATTATATATATAGAAATTTTACAATTTTTCAGATGAAAATTTCAAACGGAAATTTGAGAAATGTAGAATATAAATTTATTGTTCCATTAACTACAAAGGAAATTTCATGTTTTATGGGCCAAATTTTTTTTTCTTACTGTCTTATAATATTAGGAATGAATTGTATCAAAGACATTTCAAGAAGAAAATAAAATCTTTTTTTAATGGAGTTAAACGACATTGAACAATACCATGATAGGTTACTTAGTCTTTGTGACAGTCATGGTTTGCTTACTATTGAAGTTGAGGAAGAATGGGATCATTTTAAACAGCTATTTTGGAAACTAACAGTACTATTTTAGGAAAAAAGGAGCAGAGGAGACAGAATTATTTGAGTGATAAGGCACTTGAGCTTATTTCTGAAAGAAAGAACTGCAGGAATGTCCTTAATCAATACCCTACTAGTCCTAATAGAAACCATTACAGAGAACTTAATAAACGTGTAAAAGATCAGTTAGCTGCTGATAAGAATCTTTGGCTTGATGGCTTGGCTGACAAAGCTGAGGAAGCAGTTAAGCAGCACAACAGCAGAAAGCTGTACCAGATAATTAATGTTTTGTGTGGTAGAAAACGGACAGGTATACAGGGATTGAAGGATAAACAAGGTAAGGTTATAGAAGATGAGGATTCTGTCATGGCTAGGTGGGCTGAGCATTTCAGTGATGTTCTAAACAATGTGGTTAGTTCTATTCCCATTGTTTGCAACGATGATAGATGCATTGTTGGCTTTAATGTTGGCCCTATAACACAATCTGAAGTTAGTTTTGCTATTTCTAAACTTAAACTTCATAAATCCCCAGGGGTAGATGAAATTACTACGGAAATACTTAGAGCTGGGAATGTTTCTGTTACCACTTGGATGACTGAAATTTTGAATATCTTTTATGATAAAGGAATGGTTCCTAAAGATTTTATCAGAGCTATTATTATCCCTATTTTCAAAAAAGGTGATCGCAGTTCTTGTGATAACTATAGGAGTATCAGCCTGCTCTCTGTTCAAGGGAAGGTTCTTTGCATGATTGTGCTTAATATAATTAAGAATCTGGTTGACAGTCAATTGCGTGATGAGCAATGTGGATTCAGAAGTGGTAGGGGATGTGTGGATCAGATATTTTCACTTAGGCAGATTCTTGAGAAATGTTTAGAGTTTCAGAAACCTTCGGTTGCTAGCTTTGTTGATTTCAAAAAGGCTTTCGACTGTGTTGATCGTCATAATTTGTGGTTGATCGTGAGATCATATGGTATACCTGACAAGTTAGTTAACATAATGAAAGCTCTCTATAATAACACCGAGTCGTGTGTGAGAGTTGGTAAGGCTTGTAGCAATTGGTTTAGCATTACTTCTGGTGTTCGACAAGGGTGCATTTTGTCTCCTTTTCTCTTTAGTTTGGTTATTGATTATGTTATGCGAAATTCACTTCAAGGGAAAGATTTTGGCCTTAAATATGCTGGAGATACGAAAGTTTCTGATTTAGATTATGCTGATGATTTGGCCCTTTTGGCAAATGATATTGATGAGATGAACTCTTTCATTCGAGCTGTTGATGAGACTGGTAGTAGAGTAGGTTTGGTTATAAACAGAGAGAAAACTAAAGTGATGAAAATTGGTCAGGCAGGCTGTGATTCAGTTAATCTAAATGGTTGCAATCTTGAGCAGGTGTCACAGTTTAATTATCTTGGGAACTATGTAACAGATGCTGGTGATGTGCGGTATGAGATTAACAGACGAATAGGGATTGCTGCCGGCACTTTTAAGAATCTATGGAGAGTGTGGAGAAATAGGCGTATACAACTGAAAACTAAAATTAGACTGTATAATTATAGTCTGTGCTCATTTTTTAAATGTAGCCTGGGTTACTATTCGAAAATTTACAGTATTTATATTTGTACAATTTACACAAACTGAACAAAGGATTAGTCAAACAAAACTTAGGAATTTGTATACTTTAGAATGGGTTCAGATTGTAAATTGTAGCTCGGCTACTATTCGAACATTTTACGGTATTTACATTTGTATAACTAACTTAAACTCAGCAAAAGCATTACGCAAACAAAATTAGGAATTTGTATATTTTATCCCGGACTACTATTCAAACATTTACGGTATTCATATTTGCATAATTAACTCAAACTCAGCAAGGCATTATTCAAGTAAATACTTAGGATTGAAAAAAATAAATAAAAGAGAATACTTTAAAAAAGCACGTAACGTCAAGGAAAAAAAAGTGAAAAATTGAGATCAAACATTGAAACACGAAAAAAAAAAAATTTTTTTTTTTTTTTTTTTCAAAACCCAAGTAGGTGATAAATGCAAGGTCATTTTGAACACTAAGTACTTTTGTCCTTCCCAGGTGGGACCAGCTACAAAGCCACAGACCACTGGTAAGGGGTCGAAGGGAGGCAGGCGGAAGACGACCCTCTGCTCCCTCGTGTATGTGTGTGGTGGGGGCACAGGAGCTAGGGACCGTGCTCTATAGCGATCCATACATCTACCAACAAACAAAATGGCAACAAAGCACTGGAAGGGCGGTTGTGTTGCTTTTGTGCACCCCTTGTGGAAAAGAGGTTATGTTTCCCTTTCTCTACGTGAGTTTAGGAATGTTTTAGTTTTCCTGCCACGTAGAAAGAAAATAAAGGGAAATGTTATGATATATTGTTAGCTATCGGAAGAATTGTGAGCTCAGCGTTCATCATAATGGAGCGTTGACACATATGGTGGGTGAGATATAATGGAGCGTTGACACATATGGTGGATGAGAGAGTAAAATTTTAAAGACAAAATAACGATGATATGTGATGAATTGGATCGTTTTGTCAGTTTATGGGGGGAGGGATCATTAAAGAAGTTGCCTAGACACTGATGAAGAAAATTAGAAATGGAAAAAGCTACATGTCGTGTGTTATTAGCATACTTGGGTTAACGTCCGTTAAACGTTAAGTTAAAAGTCAATGTTTTCGTTAACTTTAAATTTTTTATATATTTAACTTTTCAATTTAATGCGTTAGTTTTTTTAATTAATTTTCCAATATTTCCCATTTTTCAAATGCGAAGTTTTGACGTTTTCTGAGCAGTTGTCAACCGTCAAGTCAAATGTCGCGAGACCAGTTAATATGATTTGAATAAGCCTGTTAAAATGAGCGAGACCAGTTAAGATCAGAAACTCATAGCTGGAGTGGCTCCGTACGAAGCTCGAGGTATCAAACAGCGAGAGCTCCACAGGACAAAGAATTTCTTTCAATTTGATGAGGAGGAGGAGATCCCGATTTTCTGAAAAGTCGGTGAATTGACTTCCTCAACTCTCCAGTTTGGAAATGCTCAACTTCCAAAACTGGAGAGTTTTGACTTCTTTCTTTTTCAAAGCTGGGGAATTTTGACATCTTTGATTTCTTTCTTTTTCAAAGCTGGAGAGTTTTGACTTCTTGGATATCTTTCTTTTTCCAAGCTGGAGAGTTTTGACTTCTTGGATTTCTTTCTTTTTCAAAACTGGAGAGTTTTGACTTCTTGGATTTCTTTCTTTTTCAAAGCTAGAGAGTTTTCACTTCTTGAATTTCTTTCTTTTTCAAAGCTGGAAAGTTTTGACTTCTTGGATTTCTTTCTTTTTCAAAGCTAGAGAGTTTTGACTTCTTGGATTTCTTTCTTTTTCAAAGCTAGAGAGTTTTAACTTCTTGGATTTCTTTCTTTTTCAAAGCTAGAGAGTTTTGATTTCTTGGATTTCTTACTTTTTCAAAGCTAGAGAGTTTGACTTTTTTGACTTCCTCAACTAAAGAGAGGACAGATGTTATGAAGAAACGTTTTGTGAGATACAACACTACCATTCCTTCTTATGCACTTGTTGAGAGGTTATTTAGCATTAGTGTCCATGTTCCCGTAAGTGGAGGGGCCGAATCAAAGATTTGAGCGGTAGTTGCTGTTCTTGCAAATGATGTTTTCTCTGTGACTTGTAAAGAGTGTTTTTCTTTTTTCTTTTACATTGTTATAATATAAATCTTAAAATTTTGGACCTAACTTAACTTTTAACGAGTTAATTTTTTGGTCATTAACTTTAAAATTGACTTTATTAAAAGAAACTTCAATTAACTTAACTTTAACTTAGTTAACTTTATCTAAGTGTGGTTATTATGTCTCATTCAATTTGTCTCATTCGCTTATATAAACTAATTTTGATATCCATGAGTTGGGTTTGTCTTATTTTCTAAGACACACTTTTGAGCACACAATGGGCTAAATAACCAGGTCATAAGAACCTCTAAGGCTCAGAAATGAGTAGGGGGAAGAAGATTCACTGGATATTTGGTAGGAGACAGATCGAAATCTTTCATCAAGAATATTGAACGTTGTATTTATCTTGAACAGGGTATGCTCTTTTGCACGCCAGGGGCGGTGGCTTATTAATAGCGCGTCAGGTTCATTTCCCCTGGTTCGAATCCCAACTGAGCCAGCTTTAAGATTTATTTACGCAACACCACTCTCCCCCCCCCCCCCACACACACACACAAACACACCCTTTACTCGGACAGTAGGAGACACCAATGAGCTTGGAAAGACCGTCGTCTACTGATGGGACTTAAATCTGTGGCTCTGTGTGTGGGAGAGCATACCCTGTGCACGTTAAAGAACACGTGGATGGCCTTGACGGAGACTATCATGTCTCTTAGCAGCTGTTTGATGGTTTCCCTCTCCCCAACCCTTTCTGAGCCTAATGGGTCCTTGTGATCTGCCCACTGTGTGCAAAAAAGTGCCCCTCAGAGTTAGAACAACCCAAATCCAAAATCTTTTGGTTTCAGAGATAATTTAAAAATGCTTTTTGGGAATGATAGTATCCATGAAATATCTCGATTCACATTTTAAAAATTTCTCCTCTAACTGTTGAAAAAGGAAAATATTCAAGACTTTTAACAATTATAGCAAACTATCCATTCATGTCAAAAATTTGAAATTTTGTTGGTAGATTATGATGGTCCAGAGGTTTACATTGAGAGCAATGATTTTCTACATTAAAGCCAGCGGACATGGGAAAACTAAAGTTGTTTTCAGAGAAAAATGCAAAAATTATTTTGGTGTTGTATGGGTATTAATAGGATATATTACTATGTACATTTTTCTAATCATACATTAGTTCGCATTTCCGCTGTTAGATGGAAAACTTCATTTCCTTTGGAACTGACCATCTCCTATTCGTCACAGTCGATGTGTTTGTTCATCTATTTCACCAATTTGCATTGGATTCTATACTCAGGAGCCAGTGTTAGGGCCATATCCACTTTTCTCAATAGTTTAATCAGTTTAATTAAAGAGTTAAAACAAATAAAAAATAAATAAATACCACCTCAAGCAGCTGCTTGCTGCACAGGTCTGACAGGAGGCTGTCAGTTTATATGCTATAGTAGAAGGTCTGTGAGGATGGCAGGACCTCAGCAGAAAAACAACATGAACATCCATGTCGTATCCCGGTCTCGAACCCAGGTCCCTTAAATCAGTAGCCAAGCGCGCTACCACTCGGCCACAGACAACCCAATCCAAAATCCATACTCACATTTTGAAAATCTTCCAATAGCTTTAGACTGTCTTCTAACTGTTAAAAGCTTAAGATTTTCAAAATGCGAGATGGGATCAGATCCCACGGAAATAAATATATTCTTAAATAAGCTTTGCGGAAAAAGAAAACGAGGTTGGCCGCTCTGAGGGATTCGAACCCACGTCTCTATCCAGAGTGTTCTAACCACTAAACTAGAATTGGTTTCGTCATCTATCCACTAATGTGACCTATAATCTTCCGAATTAAAGATGGTATTATGGGCAACAAGTTCTGGAAGATTTGTAAGTGGCATTAGCGAATAAATGACAGATCAGGTGTTAGTTTAGTAGTTAGAACACTTTGCCATGAATCTGAAGAGACTCTATCTATGATCAACGAGAGATTTTGGAGCATCAACTCCACAATCTCAGAATAGTCTCCCCAGTTGCGTAAAAACCGAATGCATATTGCTTAACATATGATTTTCTTTTCAAAAATCGGGATCTCCACCTTCTCCTCAAATTGAAAAAATCCTTTGTCTTGTGGGGTTCTCGCTGTTCGACACCTCGAGCTTCACATGGAGCCACTCCAGCTATGAAATCTGATCTTAACTGGTCTCGCTCATTTTAACAGTTTTTTTTAACAGATTCGAATCCCGTGCATCTGCAAAACCATTTATTGAATCCTACGTCAATAGGGTAACTCTGTGTATTTAATAATGATTAATTATTTCTTAAGTAAGATTTTCGTGGTACAGAGGGGCTGAAGATGTATTAAGTTATTAATCAAATCTATTTAAATTCTATATTAAACAATGTGTATTCAGCTTTTACGTAACTGGTACAGTTTGAGGAGCAACTGGGGAGACTATTCTGAGATTCTGGAGTTGATGTTTCAACAGCTCTCGTTTATCATAGATAGAGCATAGGGCAAAAAGCCATCTGCCCAGTCTCATTTCCCCCAATGGGGCGGAGGTGGCTCAGTCGGTAGCGCGCCAGGCTCGTAATCTGTAGTTCCCAGGTTCGAGTCCCAGCTGGGTCAGCGTTGAGATTTATCTCCGCAAAATTCCCCGCCCTGCCCACGGTCAGTAGGGGACACCGATGGGCTTGGAAAGGCCGCCGTCCGTCGGATGGGACGTTAAGCCGTGACCGGTGTGCGGGAGAGCCATACCCTGTGCACGTTAAAGAACACGCTGGATGGCCTTGACGGGAGGCTACCATCTGTCTCCCAACAGTTGTTCCAGTGGGTCTCCTTGTGACAGCTTTTTCCAGTGGGTCCAGTGAGTTCCAGTGGTCTCCCAACAGCTGTTCCAGTGGGTCACAAGGCATTTAGCCTTCTCTGAGCCTTCGGGGTCCATGTGACCTGGCCATTTAGCCCATGGTGTGCAAAAAATGCCGCTCAGAGGTAAAACAACCCAACACAACCCTTTTATTTTCGAAAGATGAGGGGAATAACTCAACGAAGGTCAGAGATTGCCTCAAGCAGTGCATCAAACGCTCCGAACTCAAACTCGGAGTGATGACAGCGAAAACCATGAGGTCAATAAGGTCATTATTGAGTTGGCATGTGGGAAGATGTTGACTACCTAAAAAAAGGAAGTCGAAGCTCACGAGTTGCTTTGGGAAGTAGTAGATGTTAAGTCCCCTAAAAGTCAAATCTCGAGACTTACATGGAGTTAATAAAGAGGTGCCTTGTGAGGAGACAGAACTATGTGTCAGAAGAACATGCCAAGCTTACCCCACTCTATCCATTGAAAGGACGTGGTGACATTACCAACTGGGTGCTGGAAGCTAACTTACTGGTGTAAAGTGCACTGGATGCTGGTACAAAGTACACTGGGTTGGGTTGGGTTGTTTTACCTCTGAGCTGCACTTTTTTGCACACCATGGGCTAAATGTCCAGGCCAAGGACCCCGAAGGCTCAGAGAAGGTTGGGGGAGGGGACCGACTGGAACAGCTGTTGGGAGACAGATGGTAGCCTCCCATCCAGCGTGTTCTTTAACGTGCACAGGGTATGGCTCTCCTGCACACGGGGCCACGGCTTAACGTCCCATCCGACGGACGGCGGTCTTTTCAAGCCCATCGGTGTCCCCTACTGACCGTGGACAGGGCGGGGAAATTTTGCGGAGATAAATCTCAACGCTGACCCAGCTGGAACTCGAACCTGGGAACTACAGATTACGAGCCTGGCGCGCTAACGACTGAGCCTCCCCCGCCCCCAAAGTACACTGGATGCAAAGTACAGTTACCGGTATACCAGGTGCTGGAAACTAATTTACAGCAACCTATAAGAAGTTGGTAAAGGAGGGTAAGGTGAATATCAGATGGACACAGTACCTAGTCAAGGAGAACATAAAAATACTGTTTTGCTATTAACGTATTGCCTTCGTGAATATGCAAAATGACTGCTCCAACACTCTATCAGAAAGTGTAGAAAAAAGAACAAAATTTTTACTATTTGTAAAAGGGCGAGTAAGAAACATGGTGCCATATATGATCTTGGGCACGAAGCGAAGGACAGTAACTGTCCATCATATAAAAGAGAATTGAAGTTGCTGCAAAAACTCACTGACTATGGTCAATAGTAGGCCAGCAGGCGACTACAGGGCGGAGCTGAAATTTCTTCAAATTAATTTAAATGGGCCAAGGGTGCCACATCTGTCGGAAAACAGATGGAAGATGCCAGAGTCGATGTTGTTCTCGTGCAAGAACCTTATTGCATAGAGAGGCCAGAGCTAGAGAGGTCTGACCCTGGCAGTGCGACAGACTATCAAACTGATACGTGGCTGGCGCATTTGTAATGATGTCACCAACAGCGACCACAATTGCATTAAGTTCCTTGTAGGAGGCACAACACTGCATCCAATTAACAGCCAAAGTTTGCCATATGCGAGACTCCTGACTAGGACAAACTCGTAAAGAGAGTAACATTTAAGTTGATGACTCTTAAGAAACGACTTCCCCAGATCAATGACTATATATCTCTGACTAACATCATAGAAAAGGTAACCCAATGAATAAGAACTGGATGCGAGGACACTTTCGGGTTCAAAAGGACAGCTCCGGAAACGAAGGTCTGTACTCTGGTGGACACCAGAGTTTGGGATAAAGGAAAAGAGGATTAGAGATCTCAGGTATAGTTACCAAAGGTGCCACTCCGAGGAGAGAAGTTCCCGTGGTGAAATATATACGAAAGAGCAAGTGGTATATAAGTTTGCTATTATCCGGTCTTAGATGTACTCGTTGAAAAGGTTCTGCACAGAAGTTTTTCCTCAAAACTCCTGTACCTTACAGTACAAACTTTCAGCTGGATAAGACATTAAGCCTCTAGAAATAGAATGTGTCTTTAAAGAGGATGGTTCCAAGACCGCTTCGTGCAGAGAAACCATTCAGGCACTTTCAGAGGGTTTCCCTGTTGATGGCAGGAACTCTGATGATTCCCTGCATCAGCTCCAAAGGGCTAATAGCCAAATGTCACAGGACACTGTGAATGACATCCCATTCACACTGATGAAGGCAGGGATGTTATTATGGCAATGACCAGGGACAAAGCCCCTGACACAGATGGTATCACACTTAAGATAGTGGCTGAGATGTTTAAAGAATATGCAGAATTGTTTACCAACTTTAAAACAGCTGTCTCAAGCTGCATTGCCTCCCAAAGGCCTGATAAGAGGCTGACCTAGTCCTTTTCAGTAAGGCACGAAAAGATCCGGTAGACGTAAGATCCTACAGATCAATATGCTTGCTGTCGGCTATGGGAAAGACACTAGACAAGCTAGTCATGAACCGCGTGTATTATTTACCACTGCACTCAAAGAGGATTTCTGAATAGTTCATCCAATACTGCTTCAGAACAGACAAGTCCATCACTGCTGCAATCAAACAGGTGGTGGACATTATCAGGGTTAATAGGGAAGAAAAATTACACATCTCCCTGATTGCCCTTGATGGGACGGGAATTTTAAACAATGTCTGGGGCCGGATATACTAAGCAGTTTTAAGAAATGTTCTTGCCGAAGAACATTTTCAACTTGGTACTTAATTACCTCAGCGAGAGAGGGGCGGGGGTGGCTCAGTCGGTAGCGCGCCAGGCTCGTAATCTGTAGTTCCCAGGTTCGAGTCCCAGCTGGGTCAGCGTTGAGATTTATCTCCGCAAAATTTCCCCGCCCTGCCCACAGTTAGTAGGGGACACCGATGGGCTTGGAAAGGCCGCCGTCCGTCGGATGGGACGTTAAGCCGTGGCACCGTGTGTGGGAGAGCCATACCCTGTGCACGTTAAAGAACACGCTGGATGGCCTTGATGGGAGGCTACCATCTGTCTCCCAACAGCTGTTCCAGTGGATCCCCTCCCCCAACCTTCTCTGAGCCTTCGGGGTCCATGTGACCTGGCCATTTAGCCCATGGTGTGCAAAAAAGTGCCGCTCAGAGGTAAAACAACCCAACCCAACCTCAGCGAGAAGAAAGTTAGCTATTACCATGCCACTGCGGTTGCTTCTAAAGATATAGACAGAGGTTTCCTGCAGGTCTCGAGCAGTGGATCTTTCTTATGGAACTTAGTTTCAGATATATCTCTGGAGCTTGCCCTACCTGCTCGTAATAACAGCTTCCTCCATAGCAAAACTGGAGATTGTTGGCAATGCAGCATTGACGATCCAAGCGGACTGGAGCCACAGACACAAGTTGGGCTTCAGAGCTATAAAGGCGACTTCCATGACATTTGCAAAGCAGGATGTCTTTTAAAGACGATACTCTGTCTTCAAGACGGGAGGCAAAAATATCTACCACGAAAAGACGTTGAAGTACTAGGAAATCACGCTCGATGAGAGGATGAGCTGGATCTCATACTTGCAGGGTTAAAGACTCAGCAAAGTATTGTGCAACTGGGAAGAATGGTTGATATTTCTTGCGCCTCAGGGGAGAGGTACTGAAATAAATTTATTTATGGGGAACAGAGATGATACTGAATTATGGAGCGGGTTCCTGGTGGTGCTCAGATGTCAACTGCTTAAAGTGAAGAAAGCTGCTCGAAGCCCAGCAGCAAACTTTACTACGAATCAAAAGGCATTTAGAACAACATCCACAGATGATCTCTTTATGATCACAGGGATCTCACCTCTGCATTTAACAGTTGGTAAATAAGCATCCATTTTTAATGTCCCTCGAGCAAGGGAAAAAGAAACATTCTTAGGAGTCGAGTTGGATCTCGAGGACTTTGATTTTAACACTGGAAATTGGGACACACACTCCAGAAAGAGATTGAGTGTGCCATAGTCCATTGAGTTGCCACGCATGACAGGTGTTGAGGTAAACACAGATGTCTCCAAGAGCGAACATGATGTTAACTTAGCGTACACTGTCTGTGTTCAGAGGTCAAGCGTGGGCAGCGGCACAAAAGGAAGGCTACAAATAATGGTTCATCCTTCCAAGCAGAGCTGCTAGCCATCAGAGAGACTATTAAGGGGACTCTCCATGGTGGCTGTCAGTACAACGACACCAAGCTGTATACCCACAGCCAGGCAGCTCTGCAATCGATTGCAGATGCAAACAACAGGCATCAAACGGTAAACGAGATCAAACGATTACTGGGAGATTTGACGAAACCTAGAATAGCATTCCCATGGATCAAGGCACACACAAGTCATGAAGGCAATAAATGTGCAGATCAGCGCCCAAACCCACGCGGAAACTGTGGTTAAAATGTCTGAGGGAACCCTTAAACTGCTTCTAAATAATCAAGTTGTGTCTGAGTGGGAGATAATCTGGAACTCGGCTATCACCTTCATTAAAGCTGTCGATTTGTCACTGGCATCTTCTGACTAGCATCGTATAAAGATTTTATTTGGCCAAGGCAATTTTCCTGTGTATCTGGCGCGCTTTAAGATCTCAATCCACAGTTGCTGTGGCTGTGGAGCTCCGGATGTTGATGTCGGGCACTACATCGTCCAGTGCCCGATCACAGAAGGGCTCATTAACGAACTCAGAAGAGCTCGTGATATCGAGAAGGTATTAGGCGGGCCACCCACAATATCGATCAGGAAAACCCAATCTAGGGCGATCTTGAGAGACTTAAGTTGGCTGCTGTGTAAGCTAAGGGACTTCCTCTTTTGAGGCCGGACCTGATTTCACTCTAGTACTTATCTGCCGACACTGATCTCCCCTGAGACAACCTCTTAACTTCACGGTATTCACCATTCTTATAGTGTCTTCAGAAGGAGCAAGGTAATAGTTACCAACCCTCAAAAAAGAGTGTTGGCAGGAGATCAGACTAATTCTAACTACGATGTAGAAATCGTAGAACTCTAAACATTCGCATAAAAACTTGTCGTAGGTTTCGTAAAAAATCCGAAAATTAGCCTTCGATGTGGATGTGGCGTTCAAGGTCAAACGGAGGTCACGTATAGGTCAAACCTTTGATCTATGAGTACAGTCGCTCAAAAAAGTATCCGAACACTATGGTTGATTACAAAATTCAGAAAAAATATCTGGCAACGATTTTTAAAAAAAATTAGTAATCTGGCAACCTTCGCGTACTGTATACGAAGGTTGCCAGATCACTAATTTTTTAAAAAACCGTTGCCAGATACTTTTCCTGAATTCTGTAATCAACCATAGTGTTCGGATACTTTTTTGAGTGGCTGTACTAGAAACTTCAAAATTTGTGTTTGGGAGTGTTTCAGATTGTAAATTTTGGAAACGTTATGAAAATTTGGATGCGAATTTTGGATCTCTGACATCGGTATATCGGAATTTGACCAATGACCTCTATAGGTCATAGGTCAAATTACGATATACCGGTGTTAGGGAGCTAAAATTAGTTCTTGTGGGTATTTTTGCATCGTAGATCTCAGAAATGTTGTGAAATATTGGATGTAATGAGCTCTTCAAAGAAAAAGCTCAAATTTCGATATTCCAGTGCTGTAGAGCTAAAAATCGACGAATAAGACTATTTCAGGCAGTAAAGCTAAGAAATAAGAATGATTTTCAGATACGGTGTCGCATTCAAGGTCAAATAGGAATGGTAGTGACAGTCAAGAAATCAAGAGATACCGAAGACATCGACTAATTTCTAGTATGTATGCATATATAAGCATGCATAGGGCTAGAGGAGACTATGGAAAAAATGTATGCATATATAAGCATGCATAGGCCAGAGGAGACTATGGGAAAAATATAATACTGCAATCGATGCGTCAATATTTGCCCAGAGATCATAAGTTGATCGACAGCTGACTGATAGGTCATTGACCAATGAGCTATCAGAACTCCCGATTCTTCATCTGCACAGTCTCATAGTCTCTGCAATTGTCACTTACGTTGCAGCACAGACATTCATTTCCATGAGAGTTGGGTTGGGTTGTTTTACCTCTGAGCGGCACTTTTTTGCACACCATGGGCTAAAGGGCCAGGTCACATGGACCCCGAAGGCTCAGAGAAGGTTGGGGGAGGGGACCCACTGGAACGGCTGTTGGGAGACAGATGGTAGCCTCCAGTCAAGGCCATCCAGCTTGTTCTTTAACGTGCACAGGATATGGCTCTCCCGCGCACGGAGCCACGGCTTAACGTCCCATCCGACGGACGGCGGCCTTTCCAAGCGCATCGGTGTCCCCTACTGACCGTGGGCAGGGCGGGGAATTTTGCGGAGATAAATCTCAACGCTGACCCAGCTGGGACTCGAACCTGGGAACTACAGATTACGAGCCTGGCGCACTACCGACTGAGCCATCCCCGTCCCCAAATTTTTTTTTCAGTTCTAGGCATCACTCAACTGTATCTCTTTCAAACAGATTTTTCCATGAGAGACTAGTTCACATTCGTCAAGAGATTAGTAATAAGGCTCTCTTCAAAACGAATGGGGGCGGGGGTGGCTCAGTCGGTAGCGCGCCAGGCTCGTAATCTGTAGTTCCCAGGTTCGAGTCCCAGCTGGGTCAGCGTTGAGATTTATCTCCGCAAAAATTCCCCGCCCTGCCCACGGTCAGTAGGGGACACCGATGGGCTTGGAAAGGCCGCCGTCCGTCGGATGGGACGTTAAGCCGTGGCCCCGTGTGCGGGAGAGCTATACCCTGTGCACGTTAAAGAACACGCTGGATGGCCTTGACGGGAGGCTACCATCTGTCTTCCAACAGCTGTTCCAGTGGGTCCCCTCCCCCAACCTTCTCTGAGCCTTCGGGGTCCATGTGACCTGGCCATTTAGCCCATGGTGTGCAAAAAAGTGCCGCTCAGAGGTAAAACAACCCAACCCAACTCAAAACGAATGAAAAACAATCAGATTTTTTTTTATCTGAATGACATCTCTCCTCCTTAAACTTCTCTATAGCGAGCTCTGCAATTAAAAGCATATTTTTCCTCACCACCACTGCTACCACCAACACTCCCGCAAATTTTCCCGACGAAGGGAATTCCACCCTCTATTCCACATCCTCTGCTTGATTGGAATTTTCTTTCCTCTTCTTCTTCTTTTTCTTCTTTTCTCCTTTCTCACTTAAAGAAATAGGGATGATATGAAATTCTCGTCCATACGAAGCTTCATGAAAAAAAAAAAGGGAGGAAAAATCACTGAACTCTCATATAGGTCAGACAGCCCGATATTAACTTCAGATCTATCTAGTGCATGAAATGATGAGTTAAGTCCACGGTTTCTACGCGATGCACAAAGGTTGAAGGGATGAAAACGAAGAAAATATTCTGGAGGGCCGCAGGTATTTAGGGATTTTTTCCCCCTATTTCGCTTCCTTTTATGATTCATCTAGGATTGAATGCCTTAGTGTTTTTTTTTCCTCTTTGTGCACTGATTGAAGAAGTTTAATCTTCATTTTAATAATCCAAGAGCATTTGCTTTTAATCTCCTGTAATAATTAAACCAAATGGTATTTCGAGACTATAGAAAAGCACAACCTCAAGCATCTGCTTGCCTCAGAGGTCTGACAGGAGACTGTCAGTTCATATTGCCATAGAGAAGATCTGTGAGGAAGGCGAGACCTCAGCAGAAAAACAACCATGTCTTCCCCCGGGCTCGATTCCAGGTCTCTCTGTTCCCAGGTTCGAGTTCCAGCTGGGTCGGCGTTGAGATTTATCTCTGCAAAACTCCCCGCCCTGTCCATGGTTAGTAGGGGACACCGATGGGCTTGGAAAGGCCGTCGTCCGTCGGATAAAATGTTTAACCGTGGTCCGTAAGTGGGAGAACCATACCCTGTGCAAGATAAAGAACACACTGGATGGCCTTGACGGGAGGCTACCGTCTGTCTCCCAACAGCTGTTCCAGTGGGTACCCTCCCCCAACCTTCTGATCCAGCTGGTTCGAGTCCCAGCTGGATCAGCGTTGAGATTTATCTTCGCAAAATTCCCGCCTTGGCCACGGTCAGTAGGAGACACCAATGGCTTGGAAAGGCCACCGTCCGTCGGATGGGACGTTAAGCCGTGGTTCCGTGTGCGAGAGAGCCATACCATGTGCACGTTAAAGAACACGCTGGATGGCCTGACGGGACAAATAGACGGGGACAAATAGATAGGTCTCAGTATTGCAATTTTTAAAGAGGAAGGTATATTTCCAGAAGTAATACTTAAGTTAATTAGTTTAGCAAGATATTCTGTTAATTGATTCATGCATGCCTTTATATGTTTGGCGTGTATGTTATCAACGCCACATGATTTGCGTTCATCCAAAGAGGTAATTATTATTTTTAACTGACTGTCCGAAATAGGTGGTATGTAAATGGATGAGCTCAGTGGGATATTAAGCGTCGGTTTATAATTGTCATTTTGGGTTGGATTGCTCTCCCGTAATTTATCAACCATGTCTGCAAAATAATTATTAAAATTCGTAGCAATTTGAGAATTTGTCAGATTTTTAGGCATATGATTAATTATTATATTATCTAGTGGCTTTTTCTTCTTTCCATCTAATAAAGCATTAATCATATCCCAGGATTGTTTTGTATTTCCAGCAAATGGATTTGAAGTGTTTTTCGTAAAATTTAGATTTTTTTCTTATAAAATCGGTTACTGAATTTCGTAGTTGTTGATCAAATTTTTTGTTAGCATTGTCGTTTCTGTTGTTTCTGTAAGTAACCCATGCTGCATCTCTTTGATCAATCATATTCATGATTTCGGGAGTGATCCATTATTTGCTGCTTTTCCGAAATTTCATGTTGTGTTGAGATATTTTCATCCAGATCATGTTGTATTTATTTTTAAACTATTGTACAGTCGCTCAAAAAAGTATCCGAACACTCTGGTTGATTGCAGAATTTAGAAAAAATATCTGGCAACGATTTTTTTAGAAATTAGTGATCTGGCAACCTTCGTGTCACGTGACACGAAGGTTGCCAGATCACTAATTTCTAAAAAAAACGTTGCCAGATATTTTTTCTAAATTCTGCAATCAACCAGAGTGTTCGGATGCTTTTTTGAGCGACTGTACATTTCATCAGCAGTCGTGGTGACTTGTTCAGTATTCCAATTTGTCCTAATTATTGAGTAAATAATATTTTTATGATCATATTTCAAATATTTTTCATCACCTGTTGTATATTCGCAAACTGATTTATTCGAGCTTAGTAATAACGAAATAAAATAGTGGTCTGCAACTTTGATTCGTGAGATTAAGGATTTATAATTAAAATTTCTATCTAATTTTACATTAATGTGATCAATGCATGAGTGAGCACTGGAGCTTCCCGAAATCTCTTCTCTAGTAAATCCTCTTATTGTAGGGAAAAGCCAAACTCAGAAAGAGAGTTAAGATATTTTTGAACTCCATTCTTTCTATGACTAGAAATATCAATATTGAAATCTCCAATGAGTATTATATTCTTAAATTTGTGACTCTCCCCCATCCATCTAGTCAGAGAAGAACGAAATTCATTAATATCGGTGTCCGGAGATCGATAAACAGACACCAAGTTATATATTATTTTATGATTGATAATTCTTAAGTGCATAGATTCTGCTGATGAGATATGTACAGTCGCTCAAAAAAGTATCCGAACACTACGGTTGATTACAAAATTTAGAAAAAATATCTGGCAACGATTTATTAGAAATTAGTGATCTGGCAACCTTCGTGTCACGTGACACGAAGGTTGCCAGATCACTAATTTCTAAAAAAATTGTTGCCAGATATTTTTTCTGAATTTTGTAATCAACCATAGTGTTCGGATACTTTTTTAATATATATAATGCAATGAATATGGAGCGTGTGCAGTTACCGTTACACCGTACAGCAAACTGGAGCAGTTGCGGTTAATATTCACAGCACATTGGATCGTGTGAGCTCACAAAGACCTGGATCGTGTGGGCTCACTCATGGAAATATTGAGCGTGTGCAGTTACCGTTCACAGCAAACTGGAGCGTGTGCAGTAACTGCACACGCTGCACACTGCACACGCTCCAGTTTGTTGTGAACGGTAACTGGAGCGTGTACAGTTGCTGTGCACGCTCCAGATATTTTTCCTGAATTCTGTAATCACGTGACACGAAGGTTGCCAGATCACTGATTTCTAAAAAAATCGTTGCCAGATATTTTTTCTGAATTTTGTAATCAACCATAGTGTTCGGATACTTCTTTTTTCAGTGACAGTACGCTAACATTTTCAGTTACCAAGGTTTCTCTATAGAAAACAATAATACCTCTTGGTTTCTTACCGGTACTGTTTAAAGAAATTTGGTTAAAATTACTTGTATAAGAATTTTTCGTATTCATTAACATTCGTTTCTGTTAATACTATTACATCTAGACCAAGATCGCACCAAGATCGTTTGCATCGTCGACGAAGGTCATTGTGGAGATTACAATTCGTTAGCCATGGCCGATATGAAACAGCAATTTCAGACAGAAATTTCAAAGCCTGTCTAAGTTGCTAATTCACTCTGTAACGAGAAATTGCCGTTCAGGGATCCGACACCACAAGTTTAATTGAACAAATGAAGACTTAATTGAAATATTACATTCCCTTGGGAGTGGACAGCCTCCTTTATAACCTATCACGTGATCTTTACATCAGAGCAGTCACCACCATCCTTCGGGTAAGGCGTAAAGCCGTGGTTCTGTATACAGGAGAGCCATTAACTGCGCATGTTAAAGAACACGCTGGATGGCTTTGACGAGAAGCTACCATCTATCTCCTAACAGCTGCCAATATGTCTCCTTCCTCCAACATTCTGTGATCCCCTCGGGGTCCCGTCTGTTGGATGGGACGTTAAGCCGTGGCCCGGTGTGCGGGAGAGCCACACTCTGTGCATGTTAAAGAACACGCTGGATGGCCTTGACGGGAGGCTACCATCTGTCTCCCAACAGCTGTTCCAGTGGGTCCCCTCCCCCAACCTTCTCTGAGCCTTCGGGGTCCATGTGACCTAGCCATTTAGCCCATGGTGTGCAAAAAATTGCCGCTCAGAGGTAAAACAACCCAACGTTAAAGAACACCTTGGATGGCCTTGAAGGGAGGCTACCATCTGTCTCCCAACAGCTGTTCCAGTGGGTCCCCTCCTCCAACCTTCTCTGAGCCTTCGGGGTCCATGTGACCTGGCCATTTAGCCCATGGTGTGCAAAAAAGTGCCGCTCAGAGGTAAAACAACCCAACGTTAAAGAACACGCTGGATAGCCTTGACGGGAGGTTACCATCTGTCTCCCAACAGCTGTTCCAGTGAGTCCCCTCCCCCAACCTTCTCTGAGCCTTCGGGGTCCATGTGACCTGGCCATTTAGCCCATGGTGTGCAAAAAAGTGCCGCTCAGAGGTAAAACAACCCAACGTTAAAGAACACGCTGGATAGCCTTGACGGGAGGCTACCATCTGTCTCCCAACAGCTGTTAAAGTAGGTCTCCTCCCCCAACCTTCTCTGAGCCTTCGGGGTCCATGTGACCTGGCCATTTTGCCCATGGTATGCAAAAAAGTGCCGCTCAGAGGTGAAACAACCCAACGTTAAAGAACACGCTGGATAGCCTTGACGGAAGGCTACCATCTGTCTCCCAACAGCTGTTCCAGAGGGTCCCCTCCTCCAACCTTCTCTGAGCCTTCGGGGTCCATGTGACCTGGCCATTTAGCCCATGGTGTGCAAAAAAGTGCCGCTCAGAGGTAAAACAACCCAACGTTAAAGAACACGCTGGATAGCCTTGACGGAAGGCTACCATCTGTCTCCCAACAGCTGTTCCAAAGGGTCCCCTCCTCCAACCTTCTCTGAGCCTTCGGGGTCCATGTGACCTGGCCATTTAGCCCATGGTGTGCAAAAAAGTGCCGCTCAGAGGTAAAACAACCCAACAACAACAACCCTCGGGGTCTTTGCTTTGAGTCTATTGTGTGTAGAAAAAGGCCTTCGAAGGTAAAACAACCCTACCCATAAAAATGAACCTACAGGAATGCCGTTAATCTCCCACGAAACCCAGTTTCAGTAACTATGATCTTAAAGAACTACCGAAGCTTCAATTGCGCAGACTCACAGTCTCCCCATTCTGAAGCAGGGTTTGAAATTCTGTTCTGAAACAATGACAATAAAAGAAAGAAGTCAGTCGTTTATTATATTCGCAGTATTTTATTACATCTGATTTTCATTTACATTGTGTCGATGACTCTGTGGATTCCCATCTTCCTTCTGCCGGTGCATTTCATTCGCCATTGGAATTATTCTACGCTGAAGCCTCACTGGCAGTACAGGAAGTGCAAGGCGTGAGTGCCAGATGGGGAGTGTTGGGATCGGTTGACCTTTGCATTGTCTACGTTGGGGCCAGCAAAGGGAGTTGACCCATACAGATGGCCGACGGGCACGGGCTGGCTGGCCGATTCTTATTCATATGGCTTCTAAATAAAAGAAAAAAAAAGTTATTGTTAATAATTGAAGTATGAACCGGAAGACAGTTTTTTCTTTTTCGAAAAATAAAAACGTAATTTATGCAATATCGGCTATTGTGAAAAAACTGTTTGCCTTTTTTTGCTATAAACAATATCATAATGGTGTACTTGTGCCGTTAGTACAGTCGCTCAAAAAAGTATCCGAACACTATGGTTGATTACAGAATTCAGAAAAAATATCTGGCAACGATTTTTTTTAGAAATTAGTGATCTGGCAACCTTCGTGTCACGTGATTACAGAATTCAGGAAAAATATCTGCAGCGTGTACAGCAACTGTAACGCTCCAGTTACCGTTCACAGCAAACTGGAGCGTGTGCAGTTACTGCACACACTCCAGTTTGCTGTGAACGGTAACTGCACACGCTCAATATTTCCGTGAGTGAGCCCACACGATCTAGTATCAAAATAATATGACCACCTACAGTCGCTCAAAAAAGTATCCGAACACTATGGTCGATTACAGAATTCAGAACAAATATCTGGCAACGATTTTTTTAGAAATAAGTGATCTGACAACCTTCGTGTCACGTGACACGAAGGTTACCAGATCACTAATTTCTAAAAAAAAATCCTTGCCCCTCCCTAAGAACCACGTGTGCGTCCATTGTTGCCAACAGACTTTAATAAGTGATGTGACCTTAAGATGATCATCATTTTTGTTTTTGCATATTAAACATTTTATTATAGTTTTGCGTGTTTTAATTTGAACGATATTTCTATTTCTATTCGTTTTTGTCCCGATTGTTTCATATTTTTTTCCTTTCGGGTGACAAATTAGTGATTAAAAACATTTTGGTTGTGAATCTACTTTGTAAGTATGATTTCCCTGTGTATAATTTGACGTTAATCTGTTTATCAAACTCACAATCCTATTTAACAGGATCATTGTTAGTCATAAGAATTCATCTCAAAAAAACAGCAGCTCCTAAATACTCCAACTACTTAAGATATTTTTTCAAAATCATGATTTTTTGGGGGGCGGGGCTGGGGTGGCTTAGTAGGTAGCGCGCCAGGCTCGTAATCTGTAGTTACCAGGTCCGAGTCTCAGCTGGGTCAGCGTTGAGATTTATCTCCGCAAAAATTCCCCGCCCTGCCCACGGTCAGTAGGGGACACCGATGGGCTTGGAAAGGTCGCCGTCCGTCGGATGGGACGTTAAGACGTGGCCCCGTGTGCGGGAGAGAGCCATACCCTGTGCACGTTAAAGAACACGCTGGATGGCCTTGACGGGAGGCTACCATCTGTCTTCCAACAGCTGTTCCAGTGGGTCCCCTCCCCCAACCTTCTCTTAGCCTTCCGGGTTCATGTAACCTGGTCATTTAGCCCATGGTGCGCAAAAAAGTGCCGCTCAGAGGTAAAACAACCCAACCCATGATTTTTTTTTATAGACTTTATTCAAAATTTTCAAATTATCTCCAGTGACTTTTCGCACAAAATGTTCATTTCACCAGTTGCAGCAGTTGAAGCACAGAAGTTTCTAAATTACTTTTGATAATGGAATATATATATATAACTTATGTGTTCGGTATCTGAATCAGGGCTGCTTTGATCAGCAGCCGAATACGCTAACCGTACAAACTAGAGATGAATTCCGGCTCGGGCTCAGAATAATATAATTTTCAAATATTTCTTCGAATTGGGAAAAATAAGTTTAAATGTAAAATATTTTTTGATTATACTTTTAACTTTTTAATCAGTGTTTAGTAATTTAAAATAAACACCACGAGACTTTCGATTACTTTTCACTCATTCTCTTTCTTAAAGAAATTAATGGCTCATTGTGTTGATAATGATGTTACCCAAGAATGTTCAGTTTCCAGTAGTATTTCTAATACTGTTCTTTCCAAATAGCATCAACATTTTAATTTTGTCATAAAATGATTATAATTAATGATGTAAGAATGAAATAAATGATTAACCACACGTGTTTCTGTATATTTACATGTCTTTTGTCACAGAAATGTTTTCCTCGAATCATGTTAGGACTCAACAGGTGCCGAAATGATTCGAACTCGGACGAACTAGGACTCGATGATTTCGGACTCGGGCGAACTAGAACTCAATGATTTCGGGCTGGGCGGACTAGGACTCAATGATTTCGGACTCGGGCGGACTAGGACTCGATGATTTCGGACTCGGGCGAACTAGAACTCAATGATTTCGGGCTGGGCGGACTAGGACTCAACGATTTCTGACTCGGGCGGACTAGGACTCAATGATTTCGGACTGGGCGGACTAGGACTCGATGATTTCGGACTCGGGCGAACTAGAACTCAATGATTTCGGGCTGGGCGGACTAGGACTCAATGATTTCGGACTCGGGCGGACTAGGACTCAATGATTTCTGACTCGGGCGGACTAGGACTCAATGATTTCTGACTCGGGCGGACTAGGACTCGATGATTTCGGACTCGGGCGAACTAGAACTCAATGATTTCGGGCTGGGCGGACTAGGACTCAACGATTTCTGACTCGGGCGGACTAGGACTCAACGATTTCTGACTCGGGCGGACTAGGACTCAATGATTTCGGACTGGGCGGACTAGGACTCAATGATTACGGGCTCGGGCGGGTTCAGACTCTAAAAATTGAGTCTGAACTCATCTCTAATGCAAACATTTACAAGCAAATGTGTTATTAATTGTATTTTTTTTTTTTAGTTTCCTTTCTTGGTTACACATATAAGGAATCATGATGATAAAGATAAACACAGTCCACAGCTGCTCGAAGTTCTAAAGTATTTCATAAACTTCGTGTAAAATCATCATTTTTCCAGCTATTCTGTTACACTTTGCCAGAAGCATAGTTGCAGTTTATTCCTGCAACGAGATCGTTTTCATCAACAAGGCCAAAGATTCAACTGCAGCATCTGCAATAACGGCAGTATCAAGTTGAAAACAGCGGTTCTCGTCCGATCACCGAAGAAGTTTTGGGCGCGATCGGTACCTGGGAGGGTGACCACCTGGGAACACCGCGTGCAGTTCGCAAAAAAAAAAACTGCTGAGGACCCGCCATCCTCACAGATCCCTCTACTATGGCGTTTTTGGGTTCGGTTGTTTTATCTCTGAGCGGCACTTTTTTGCACACCATGGGCTAAATGGCCAGGTCACATGGACCCCGAAGGCTCAGAGAAGGTTGGGGGAGGGGACCCACTGGAACAGCTGTTGGGAGACAAATGGTAGTCTCCCGTCAAGGCCATCCAGCGTGTTCTTTAACGTGAACAGAGTATGGCTCTCCCGCACACGGGGCCACGGCTTAACGTCCAATCCGACGGACGGCGGCCTTTCCAAGCCCATCGGTGTCCCCTACTGACCGTGGTCAGGGCGGGGAATTTTGCGGAGATAAATCTCAACGCTGACCCAGCTGGGACTCAAACCTGGGAACTACAGATTACGAGCCTGGCGCGCTACCGACTGAGCCACCCCCGCCCCCTACTATGGCGTATTAAACTGATAGGCTCCTATCAGATCTCTGTGGCAGGCAGCTGCTTGAGGAGGTATTTATTTATTTATCTAACGATTTATTGGTTTCTAGTGATATTGTGGCGGGAATGGTTAATGGCATCTCATCCATTCCGCTACTTGGGACTTTTGCAATGCACTTAATTATTTACGATATAAAAAAAAATAAATACCCCCTCAAGCAGCTGCTTGCCACAGAGGTCTGACAGAAGCCTGTCAGTTTATATGCCAGAGTAGAAGGTCTGAGAGGATGGCAGGCCCTCAGCAGAAAAACGACACATACATCCATGCCTTATCCGGGGCTCGAACCCAGGTCCCTTTGATCACGTAACGAAATGCGCTAACCACTCGGTCACGGGACGGCTATTATAAATACCCCCTCAAGCAGCTACTTGCCACAGAGGTCTGATAGGAGCCTGTCAGTTTATATGCCATAGTAGAAGGTCTGAGAGGATGGCAAGACCTCAGCAGAAAAACGACACATACATCCATGCCTTATTCGGGGCTCGAACCCAGGTCCCTTTGATCAGTAGCCAAGTGCGCTAACCACTCGGTCACGTACTGAAATATTAATAAAATCTAGAAAGTCCAATCACCTCTGAATGTGCAATGATCGCTTTCGAAGATAATTTTTCTCATTTTCCAACATTTACAATCAATTCTTATTTTAAGCAATGAGTAATGCAACCTTTACAATGGAGTGATCATGTCCCGATGTGGACTATTTTGATGTAATGCTCTTCCCTTGCAAATAAATATTTCCGGAATTAGGGGCGGGGGTGGCTCAGTCGGTAGCGCGCCAGGCTCGTAATCTGTAGTTCCCAGGTTCGAGTCCCAGCTGGGTCAGCGTTGAGATTTATCTCCGCAAAATTCCCCCGCCTTGCCCACGGTCAGTAGGGGACACCGATGGGCTTGGAAAGGTCGCCGTCCGTCGGATGGGACGTTAAGCCGTGGCCCCGTGTGCGGGAAAGAGCCATACCCTGTGCACGTTAAAGAACACGCTGGATGGCCTTGACGGGAGGCTACCATCTGTCTCCCAACAGCTGTTCCAGTGGGTCCCCTCCCCCAACCTTCTCTGAACCTTCGGGGTCCTTGTGACCTGGCCATTTAGCCCATGGTGTGCAAAAAAGTGCCGCTCAGAGGTAAAACAACCCAACCCCGGAATTAGATTTTAGATATTTTTTAAATATTTAATTAACTATACAGTTAATGCGCAGATCCTTTACTCTAGAAAGGGTTATCTATTATTTTATAATAGGTCGCTATATCATCAAAACTGTTCACGAAACTCCATTGTCTTGAGATCCTTGCGGTTTAAACCATTGTGTGCAAAAGAGGGCTGCTTGGAGCCGAAACAACCTAACTCTACTTGCATTCGATTAACTGGTGTGGCCGAGTGGTTAGCACGCTTGGCTACTGATCTAAGGGACCTGGGTTCGAGCCCTGGAATTTAGGCATGGATGTGTGTGTCGTTTTTCTGCTGAGGTCCTGCCATCCTCTCAGATCTCCTACTATGGCATATAAACTGACAGGCTCCTGTCAGACCTCTGTGGCAAGCAGCTGCTTGAGGGGGTATTTATTTTTTATTTTATAAAAAATAGAAATGACATTAAATAAATTTTAGATCAATATTTGAAATTTTTCGCATTAAACTGATTAGATTTAATCACTGGTGAATCACATATATCAGTGTTTCATGAAATATATTTTCAATATTGATTCAACGTTAACAATTTTTTTTAATTTGATATATAGATATATTTCATTTGGAATATATAGGACACAGAAGTTCTGGAAACTGCTCCCATTTTTTACAGGCCTTCTCATATAAGGTGACGTTTATTGTTTTACCTGTGAGTGTCACTTTTTTTTGCCAACAATTGGCTAAATGAACAGGCCACAAGACCCCCAAGTCTTAGGGAAGATTGAAAGAAGGGGACCCACTACTCAGCTATTAGGAGGGGGCGGTGGTGGCTCAGTCGGTAGCGCGCCAGGCTCGTAATCTGTAGTTCCCAGGTTCGAGTCCCAGCTGGGTCAGAGTTGAGATTTATCTCCGCAAAATTCCCCGCCCTGCCCACGGTCAGTAGGGGACACCGACGGATTTGGAAAGGCCGCCGTCCGTCGGATGGGACGTTAAGCCGTGGCTCCGTGCGCGGGAGAGCCATACCCTGTGCACGTTAAAGAACACGCTGGATGGACTTGACGGGAGGCTACCATCTGTCTCCCAACAGCTGTTCCAGTGGGTCCCCTCCCCCAACCTTCTCTGAGCTTTCGGGGTCCCTGTGACCTGGCCATTTAGCCCATGGTGTGCAAAAAAGTGCCGCTCAGAGGTAAAACAACCCAACCCAGCTATTAGGAGACAGATGGTAGATTCTCGTCAAGCCTATCCAGCATGTTCCTTAATGTAAAGAGGGTATGGCTCTCTCTTTCGCACACGGATCCACAGCTTAACGACCTATCTGATGGAGGGCAGTCTTTCCAAGCCCATCGGTCTCCCCTTTCTCACTGAATACAGTAACAGTTAGAGGAAATGAATTTCCACGGTGGCTCTGTTGGAACTCGAACTTGGCAACCGAAGATTATAAGCCTGGCGAGAGACCCACACAACCAATTCCAGCCCCTCTCATATAAAGGACATATCCAACTACACTAAAGCCACTCTAACCTAATCTAAGTATCTAAAGTGCAATCTCAGTTAGAGCTAACAGTAATGAAGTTCAATATAAAATCATTTTAAAATTTAAAAAAAGACAGTTTGTTTTATTTCCAGAGCCTGTTAACAGAACACATATTTGCGAGAATTGGATTTTAAAATCATTCTCTATTCATCAATATGGCAAACATATCCTCGAAACAGTAATATTATTGCAAACTAGAAATTATATAAAACTGTGTAATTTGCAGCTTGCGTCCAAAATGTTTTCGCCACTTCCATGTGAATGGGTTGGGTTGTTTTACCTCTGAGCGGCACATTTTTGCACACCATGGGCTAAATGGCCAGGTCACATGGACCCCGAAGGCTCAGAGAAGGTTGGGGGGAGGGGACCCACTGGAACAGCTGTTGGGAGACAGATGGTAGCCTACCGTCAAGGCCATCCAGCGTGTTCTTTAACGTGCACAGGTTATGGCTCTCCCACACACGGGCCATGGCTTAACGTCCCATCCGACGGAGGGCGGCCTTTCCAAGGCCATCGGTGTCCCCTACTGACCGTGGGCAGGGAGGGGAATTTTGCGGAGATAAATCTCAACGCTGACCCAGCTGGGACTCGAACCTGGGAACTACAGGTTACGAGCCTGGCGCGCTACTGACTGAGCCACCCCCGCCCCCATGTGAATGGGAAGTCACATTTAAATTTCCCTAACTTTGAAAATAAGCATTTTTTCAAAAAAGCAAAAAAAGAAAATAAGCAAAAAAAAATTTTTTTGAGAAAAATGCCACTCGATATACGAAAATTGCCGATCTCACTGATATATCTCTAAATTTTGATTTTCGACAATATTCCTTTAATATTTTAAAACCAATAGGTGCAGAAACATTTAAGTAATTAGCGTTGTTAGTCATAAGAAGTTACCTGAGACTACAAAACACAAATAAGGAGACTATCACAACAAATCACTCACCAAAAATGTTCTTCTAAGCTTCCGATGTATAGCATCCACTGTAACATCTTATTAACTATTTTCAGTGTTTTTTCTCTAAAAAGGTTATTTCCCCAAGTTACAAAACTTTAAATGTGATCTTCCGTTCCCATAACAAGGAAATGTCCCAATATATTTTGTAGGGTAGTGTAGATATATATTTCGAGCTACTTTCCAACGTGTATTGAGACTGAAATAGGTTTCAGTGGATGAATGGTTTGCGTGTTTAGCTGAAGTTTCAGAGATCGGGGTTCAAGTCACGAATAAAAAGGCACGAAACTTTGAATTATCTTCCCTCTGGGCTGGCGCATGCCTCTGGGTCCTTTCTATCACAGATTTATGATCACTGGATCCTGCAGGATTGCGATTGTGAGCGTTTCACTGAGTAGGAATTTCGTTTTCTTCTACGTACAGAATTTGAAATAGATATTTAACATTGAGATCACTGTATATTAGCAGCAGGATTGCGGCTTATTGCAAATGGGTTGGGTTGTTTTACCTCTGAGCGGCACTTTTTTGCACACCATGGGCTAAATGGCCAGGTCACAAGGACCCCGAAGGCTCAGAGAAGGTTGGGGGAGTGGACCCACTGGAACAGTTGTCGGGAGACAAATAGTAGCCTCCCGTCAAGGCCATCCAGCGTGTTCTTTAACGTGCACAGGGTATGGCTCTCCCGCACACGGCGCCACGGCTTAACATCCCATCCGACGGATGACAGCCTTTCCAAGCCCATCGGTGTCCCCTACTGATCGTGGGCAGGGCGGAGAGTTCTGCGGAGATGAGTCTCAACGCTGACCCACTGGGACTCGAACCTGGGAACTACAGATTACGAGCCTGGCGCCCTTATAGCCACCCCCGCCCTTATTGCAAATGAATACATGGGTAATATCGGGGTAGCAATTATACCTCAAGCATTCCTAGACACAAGAAGCTGTATTACTCTTTTATGGAATCTGATTTTATATAATTTTTAATAAAACAATATTTCACTTCCATAGTTATAAATAAAGGATGGGCTTCCTCTGAGCAGCATTTTTTTTTGCACACAATCGGCGAAATGCAAGGTTACAAGGACCCCAAAGGTTCAAGGAAGGTTGGGGATGATAACTCACTGGACCGCTGTTAGGAGACAGCTGGTAGCCTACCGTCAAAGTCATCCAGCGTATTCTTTAACGTGTACAGGAAAATAATATTAAAAATTATCCCCCCCCCCGCACAGAACTCAGTGATTTAACATCCCATAAAACGGACAGCGGCGACTTCCAAGCCATCGATGTTCCCTACTGATAAATAAATAAAAGAAAAAATATATAATCTAAATGAATTTTTGAATTTTGTTGATTAGTATTGCAGTTTCTTTACCAAATACTGTAAAAATGATATAATAAATCAATATTACACATAATATAAAATTTATTATATTTAAAAATCAAATTATTTTTTTTAAATTCGAACATTTTTCTTCCTTGCTTTTCTTTCGCTCTTCTAATAAAAAAAAATTACTCAAACTTATCAAAAGTATTCGGATACTTCCATACTGTTTGAACGAAAAGCGATATTCTAAGCGTGTTTAATTTGAAATCAGGGGGCGGGGGTGGCTCAGTCGGTAGTGCGCCAGGCTCGTAATCTGTAGTTCCTAGGTTCGAGTCCCAGCTGGGTCAGCGTTGAGATTTATCTCCGCAAAATTCCCCGCCCTGCCCACGGTCAATAGGGGACACCGATGGGCTTGGAAAGGCCGCCGTCCGTCGGATGGGACGTTAAGCCGTGGCCCCGTGTGTGGGAGAGCCATACCCTGTGCACGTTAAAGAACACACTGGCTGGCCTTGACGGGAGGCTACCATCTGTCTCCCAACAGCTGTTCCAGTGGGTCCCCTCCCCCAACCTTCTCTGGGCCTTCGGGGTCCATGTGACCTGGCCATTTAGCCCATGGTGTGCAAAAAAATGCCGCTCAGAGGTAAAACAACCCAATCCCAATTTGAAATCAGCCGTTTATGGGAAAATACCACAGAATATAGAGAATATTGAGATATTGAGCAATATTTGTTTATTGAACAATATTTGTTTACTACTTAAGGAATTGTGGAAGCTGAAATTTTAATGATGATGATGAAGGATGATGATGATGAAATGATCTGATACTAATGGTAAGGAAGAATTCGCCCCATAAGTTATAATTAAATTTATTTTATTAAATACCCCCTCAAGCAGCTGCTTGCCACAGAGGTCTGACAGGAGCCTGTCAGTTTATATGCCATAGTAGAAGATCTGAGAGGATGGCAGGACCTCAGCAGAAAAACGACACACATCCATGCCTTACCCGGTTCCATTAGATCAATAGCCAAGCGTGCTAACCACTCGGCCACGGGACGGCTTTATAAGGTGGCTCATTAATTTAATAATATGTAAATAAATACATAATTAATTTAATTTAAATGTTTTAATTAACGAATTGTTATAAGTTATAACAATTCGTTAATTTAAACATTTGTCATTTTGTATGTTTTCATAATGTTTTCATTTTTTGAATTTCCATCAACTTTGAAACAGTTTTTAAAAAGAGCATAACAGTAGTTATCTGTTGTCAAATATTTCAGCTTTAACAACTCTTAAAATAGTAAATGAATATCCGAGTGGTTGGCGCCCTTGGCTACTGATCTAAGGATCAGGGTTCGAATCCCTGGTAAGGCATGGATGTATGTGTCGTTTTCCTGCTGAGGTCCCGCCATCCTCACAGACTTTTGCTATGACGTATAAATTGACACGCTCCTTTTCAGACCTCTGTGGCAAGCAGCTGCTTGAGGGGATATTTATTTAGTTATTATTCATATTACTAAAAATCAAAATTAGGATAAATCAGAGTGAGATTTGTTCATTTGAAATTTATCTTCTGTGATTATTTCTCTAAAAAAGACTTATTTACAGTTATGGAGCTTTAAATGTGATTTCTCTTTTACATAATATGGGATCGGGGCTGGTTCTGACTGGGAGGCGGGCAAATGGGTCATCCCCCCTTGAGAATATTAATAAGATAACTGAGGCCAAATGTTGTTAAACTTATGTATATTTCATTCTCCAGAAGTTTTTAAAATACGTCTAAAACGGGGTAGGGGGAGAATATTATACTGTAATGGAAATCTAGCTTCATGCTCTTCTTCTCTCCTTCTCGGGGCGGAGGTGGCTCAGTCGGTAGCGCGCCAGGCTCGTAATCTGTAGTTCCCAGGTTCGAGTTCCAGCTGGGTCAGCGTTGAGATTTATCTCCTCAAAATTCCCCGCCCCGCCCACGGTCAGTAAGGGACACCGATGGGCTTGGAAAGGCCGCCGTCCGTCGGATGGGACGTTAAGCCGTGGCCCCGTGTGCGGGAGAGCCATACCCTGTGCACGTTAAAGAACACGCTGGATGGCCTTGACGGGAGGCTACCATCTGTCTCCCAACAGCTGTTCCAGTGGGTCCCCTGCCCCAACCTTCTCTGAGCCTTCGGGGTCCATGTGACCTGGCCATTTAGCCCATGGTGTGCAAAAAAATGCCGCTCAGAGGTAAAACAACCCAAATCTCTCCTTCTCCCCTGAGTTTCTGGTTTTCTTTTTTTTTTTTTTGATAAGTGGGCGTAACACCAGAGAAGAAACCCTTCAATTTTAGAAAGTCGAGGTCATACCTTGTAAAGAAACAAAACGATATATCTTTGCAATTTTTTCGTTTTTCCACAGCTTACAATGAGCACTAACAAAAAAAAAAATCACTCGTTCAATTGAAGTCTTTTGTCGAGTAAACTGCGTGGACTCTATCATAACGACAAAAAAATTCTTTGTTTATATATAATAGTGATATGATAAATGAAAGAATATTCCTTAGTATGTTTTCATCTTTTTTTCTGGAACAGTCTTTTTTTTTACCGTCCTTTTCAAAGCTTTTACAACCATGAGTCTCGTTTTCCTTTCTTCCAGTTCTACCCTCCACTTGACTGCACAGTTCAGCATGATGAAGAATGGCCTCCACAGATGGGGCACACGTTAGTTTAGGCATTTTTTTTTTGCTGATATTCACGGCCTGTAAAACTGAAACCCGAGCAAAGGGTCAAAAAAAAAACTGTTCGAATGTATGAATTCCAAGGTGTTCGCCGCTCTTTTTCACTTAAGGTTGAATTTAAAATTCTTTCAATGGTTGGGCGGGGGTAGCTCAGTCGGTAGCGCGCCAGGCTCGTAATCTGTAGTTCCCAGGTTCGAGTCCCAGCTCGGTCAGCGTTGAGATTTATCTCCGCAAAATTCCCTGCCCACGGTCAGTAGGGGACACCGATGGGCTTGGAAAGGCAGCCGTCCGTCGGATGGGACGCTAAGCCGCGGCCCGTGTGCGGGAGAGACATACCCTGTGCACGTTAAAGAACACGCTGGATGGCCTTGACGGGAGGCTACCATCTGTCTCCCAACAGCTGCTCCAGTGGATCCCCTCCCCCAACCTTCTCTGAGCCTTCGGGGTCCTTGTGACCTGGCCATTTAGCCCATGGTGTGCAAAAATGTGCCGCTCAGAGGTGAAACAACCCAAATCTTTCAATGGTTTGATGTTATTGGTTTGCTTTACCCAGTGAGATTCACTTTTGTGCACACAATGCGCTAAACGACCAAGTCACAAGAACCACCGAACTGGGTATGGAAGAAGCAGTAACAATTTGGGGGAGGAAATGATTTGATTTTTTTAAAGATTAAAACATAGACAATCAATCGCAAATGTTAAAAAAAGGCATCTAATAAGCAAATAAAAACCCAGTGATATATTTTGCATCACTGTTTAATAGTTGCTAAATGTTTAAAAATAATATAATATAATCTATTCTTTTTAAAATTTTAATTATATATTATATATAATAAAGTAAAAATGTTTCGAATTTTACGTTATATTAATTTTATAATCGAATAAAAAAAAATCTAGCGAAACCACAGCCAAGGGAACGGGCTTGGTAGAATCAGCGGTAATATAAGTAAAATTCGAAATTTTTATATTTCGAATTTTACTTATATTTATTTTTTAAATGTTTCGACCATTTGGGGGGAGGGGTTGAACCCTTGAAACCTTCCCTTTAAATACGCCCTTAAATGGAAGTGTTTCCAGTGGGCATCTGTTAGAAAGAAAATGGAAGTATTTCCACTTTATGTAGTTATTTAACATCATGAATCACCTTATGATGCTAAACTACAATGTATGTACTCAACTATTTAACAGCATGAGCCACCTTATGATGGTAAACTGCAATGTATGTACTCAGCTATTTAACAGTATGAGCCGCCTTATGATGCTAAACTGCAATGTATGTACTCAGCTATTTAACAGCATGAGCCGCCTTATGATGCTAAACTGCAATGTATGTACTCAGCTATTTAACAGCATGAGCCGCCTTATGATGGTAAACTGCAATGGATGTACTCAGCTATTTAACAGCATGAGCCGCCTTATGATGGTAAACTGCAATGTATGTACTCAGCTATTTAACAATTTGAGCCGCCTTATGATGGTAAACTGCAATGTATGTACTCAGCTATTTAACAGCATGAGCCGCCTTATGATGCTAAACTGCAATGTATGTACTCAGCTATTTAACAGCATGAGCCGCCTTATGATGGTAAACTGCAATGTATGTACTCAGCTATTTAACAGTTTGAGCCGCCTTATGATGCTAAACTGCAATGTATGTACTCAGCTATTTAACAGCATGAGCCACCTTATGATGCTAAACCTGCAACGTAAGCACTCATCTATTTAACAGCATCTGCCAACATATGCTGCTAAGCTTCAATCTATGTACGCAGCTATTTAACAGCATGTGTCACATGTGTTATTTCGATATCAGCAATAGAATTCGAACTTCATCGAAGTGAATACCACACACACTTCGTTAGTTTCTTTTTCACTTTGAAGAATGAACCAATTACAAGATTACGATACGACGCATTTCTTTCATTAAAACCAAATCGTTAGTTTCCCTGCGAGTGGCTTGATTCGAGTTTCCTTATTTCAGCAAAGCAAAAATCCCTTTCCTTGTTGTTATGCATTCTCTAAGTGCGCTCATCTGCATTACAACGCCATCTTTTTCTTTCCGAAATTTATCCAGAGATAAATGATTGCTCTTTATTTATCTTCCCTGCTTTTAAAAGACTTCTCGCCACTTGACTAGCTATCATTCTCTTCACACACAAACACAGAGAGAGGCCAAAAGCGACTATAAAACTCACGGAGGTGGAGAGGGGAAGAGGAGGGGAAGACTTCGTTATTATCACTTTTCCCACCATTACCACTTGACAGAGCCGAGCGGGAGCTGGCTGCAAAAACCATCGCGCTAATTTCAACTATAGCGAGTACAAATGGCGGAAGAGGCAGAGAGGTGGGAGATAAAACGAGCTAGGAGGAGAGAAAAGGGGGAAGAGGGGCTGAAGAGAAGAAGGTGTGGAAGAAGTGCGAGATGAAGAGACGTTTAGTTAAAAGTAAATGGCGGAGAGTTATAAAGATGCTAGGACAAGAGAAAGCTACTAGGAGTCTAAGGAGCACTGAGAGAGAACATCAATATTGGCGCATTAAGAAATCGGGGACAAATGCACCACCTTCCTCCGTCTTTCTCGCTCACCCCCTCCCCTCCCGCCTCTTGTCCCCCCCCCTTCCTATCCCTTCTTCTCTAACCCTCTCTAGCCTGCGCGGGGTGTGTGTATTAAGTCCTGACAGCAGTCGTTTGTCGTGATAGATTCTTGCTAATGACTGCGAGATGGGGCTAGGCGTCTTTAACGGCGTAATACAGGATGGTAGAGAGTGATGCCGAGATGAAAGAGGAGGGAGAAGCTGAGAAAGAGAAGGTGGAAGAGGAGGAGGAGGAGGTGGATGAAGTAAGAAAGAGGATATCCAATTAAGTGGCAGGTTTCTCTTTGGGAAGAGACTCTTGTTGTACTCTTTGTAACAAGATTGATAGGGATGTTAAATAACATGTCAGATAAACCAAATCAGTCATATCCGCAACCCGAAGAGGGAGCTTGATTGCTGCGTCGTTATTGCAAAGCAACATTAAAATATTTCTTTTAGTGCGAAAGACTTGGTCTCTCGATCATAGAGTCTGATCTATAAATAAAATAAACCTGTGAAATGCGGTAAACGATTGGATGTTAAATCTAAGTTCGTTAACGATATCACCGAATTTTGTTCCTAGTTGTTATTTTTACGAAATAATAATAAATAAATGGCGGATGCAAGCAAGGTTTTTACGAAATAATAATTACGAAATAATAATAAATAAATGGCTGATGCAAGCAAGGTTTTTCTAGGTCCGCATTTTTTTCTTTAGAAGTTTGTTACATTATGGGGAGTAGGTATTTTTTAAGCAGTACGTAGCCAGAATACTTCGCTACACTTATGCTAAGTAGTCATGCAGTATGTATAAACATGCGTAATGTAATATGAGTAAAAGCGTTACCATTTCTCATTTAATGAGTTGCGCATAACCAGAAAATGTGGACGTTCTCCAATGGTTTGAAAAGTTCACATAATACGATAGCATATACACGGATACATATTTCCTAAGTATAATGGGGGCGGGGGTGGCTAAGTAAGTAGCCCGCCAGGCTCTTAATCTGCAGTTCACAGGTTCGAGTCTCAGCATAGCGTTTAACTTTATCTCCGCAAAATTCCCCGCCCTGCCCACGGTCAGTAGGGACACTGATGGACTTGGAAATACCACCGTCCGTCGGATGGGACGTTAAGCCGTGGCCCCGTGTGCGGGAGAGCATAGCCTGTGCACGTTAAAGAACACGCTGAATGGCTTTGACGGGAGGTTACCATCTGTCTCCCAACAGCTGTTCCAGTGGGTCCCCTCACCCAACCTTCTCTGAGCCTTCGGAGTCCATGCGACCTGGCCATTTAGCCCATGGTGTGCAAAAAAGTGGCGCTCAGAGGTAAAACAACCCAACAACTCAACCTAAGTATAATGGGTCGGGGGTGGCTCAGTAATTAGCGTGCCAGGCTCGTAATCTGCAGTTCACAGGTTCGAGTCTCAGCATAGCGTTTAAATTTATCTCCGCAAAATTCCCCGCCCTGCCCACGGTCAGTAGGGGACACTGATGGACTTGGAAATACCGCCGTCCGTCGGATGGGACGTTAAGCCGTGGCCCGTGTGCGGGAGAGTCATAGCCTGTGCACGTTAAAGAACACGCTGAATGGCTTTGACGAGAGGTTACCATATGTCTCCCAACAGCTGTTCCAGTGGGTCCCCTCCCCCAACCTTCTCTGAGCCTTCGGGGTCCATGTGACCTGGCCATTTAGCCCATGGTGTGCAAAAAAGTGCCGCTCAGAGATCAAACAACCCAACAACAAAACCTAAGTATAATGGTAGAAGAGGAATAAAAATTGTTAAACTTACTTAGATTTCATGCGTTTTTCAATAAATTTTTAAACATCTGAAACGGAGGGCCCAATCTCTGCCCCCCGCCTGCAACTGATTCCCCCCTCCCTTTATATTTTCTAGATCCGGACGTGATATGGAAAGATTTATGACCAGAATTGCCCAAAAAAAGTAACTATTAATTTTTTTTCAGTTGCCAATTGCACTAAGGCTATACAAATGCAAGAGTTGCAAATGTTCAGTTTTTCTGTCTTTCGTAACTCAGTTGATAGAAAAACATTTATCGTGGAGTCCGTTGGCACTACACTGCAATATTCACTATTGATACAAGGTAAGAATAAAATTTCTAGAAAATATTGAGTTTTCGGTTGAAGACTAAAATGTAAATTAGATTTCTTTTACAAATCTGACGTGGTCTAATGATTGACCACGTCAGATTTGATGTACTCCGCTTATTAACAGCATGAGCCACCATATGATGCTAAACCTGTTAGGAGATAAAACGAGCTAGGAGGAGAGAAAAGATGAAGAGGGGCAGAAGAGAAGAAGATGTTGAAGAAGTTATGAGGATTTGATTGCAGTTTAGCATCATAAGGTGGCTCATGCTTTTAAACAGCTGAGTACATACATTGCAGTTTAGAATGATGATTTTAGAGATTTTTTAAATTAAAAAAAATGCATGAAATATGCCAATTTAAAATAATTTTTGCCTCTTTTATGCTTACTGGTGTTTTCAAAGGGGGAAGAGAGAATCATTTTTACGAATCAACATTTATTAGAAATACAGTCGCTCAAAAAATATCCGAACGCTATGGTTGATTGATTACAGAATTAAAAAAATATCTGGCAACGATTCTTTTAGAAATTAGTGATCTGGCAACCTTCGTGTCACGTGACACGAAGGTTGCCAGATCACTAATTTCTAAAAAAAATCGTTGCCAGATATTTTTTTCTGAATTCTGTAATCAACCATAGTGTTTGGATACTTTTTTGAGCGACTGTACATGTTTTCTTTTTTAAGTAGAGAATATTTCTTGCTGCTTTTCCAAAAAACGTATTTTTTTTAGTGGCTTTTCACTTAGTTTGAGATGAAAAGGCTTGGTGTAGACCAATGTTTCCCAAAGTGGGCGATACCGCCCCCTGAGGGGCGCTGGAACGATCCAGGGAGATTGCCTCGGGTGCAATTGAGGGCAGTGGAAGCATAAAGAAAGAAGGGAAGATAAGCAAATTTTGAAAAACCGTTCGTGCACGTTTCATCTGTTGTGTAACATAGAGTTAAAGTCGCAATGATTACTTTATTTTCCAAATAAACACATAAAATTATCCTTCGTTATCTTAATTTTCTGTTTGTAGTGCGAATGTTACTATGGTTGATTTTAATAAATAATTTTATAGTTTCAAGCTTCAAGGTGTCTTATTTACAACATCTTTCTTTACTGTGTTGTAGGACGTAGGAAGAAATATAGATACATAAAAGAACACAAATTTGTCACTGCACCTTTCTGTTTGTTCTCTTAAAGAAAGTAGATTTCCTGGGGGCGCTGAGTAATTTTTTTTCTGAAAAGGGGTGGGGGGTAGGACAAATAAGTTTGGGAACCTCTGGTCTAGACATTGCCAATTCTAAATTTCACCTTTATAGAGTTATGTTTTACACATACCGGTAGTCAGAGTGGCACATTTTAAGCATAACCACCATGTATAGTGTTGCAAATTCAATCTTAAAAAGCTGTCTATTTAGTAATTTCTACGAAAAACAAAAAGTGGGATTATTTACAACACGAAAAATGTTCATGTTGAACACATGTTGAACTATAACTATATTTATATATAACTATATAAAGAACTATAACTATATACTACTATATATACTACTATATGAACATATTTTTAAACCCACAGAGCGTTGTTACAGACTTTAAAAATGTGAATTATAATCATAACCAACACGATTATTTAACGATGTAAACTTAAAATAAGCAATCGAATTTAGAATCATAGAGGCTGTACATACGAAATCATATTAAGTCTCTCATACTGTAAGAAGGAAGAGATATCTGGACCTTTACATTAAGAGGGTAAAGAGTGAATCAGTCATTGCTATATATTTTTGCCATAATAGTGAAGAAGAATGTTTTGTAATCGTTACAACAAGTTACCCTTAGAAGAAGCCGTATGGTAAAAGCTTGTATCGTCAAATTCGGTGGTACAAGCTTTACCACACAGCTTCTTTTATTGTAACTTGAAGCAACGCAAAAGTTTATTCTCCCCTTCCAGTATTTCTCTCATTGTAAAAATGTGGTAAGAACTGTAAGAATTGCTTTTAAACGGTAAAATTGTCAAATAGGTTATACATCTTCCTGTTATCATAAAGGACAGAAACAAGAGTTTTTTCCCCCAATCATTTTTCCACCCCTTAAAGAGGGAGAAAAATCTCCCCTTTCCAAAAAAAGGGAATAATTCCTCCAGAACAGTAAGAGCTAGAACTACGGAATTCAGTGTACATCTTTCTCTTGTCAAAACTCAAAAAATATAAGGGTTTGGACTCCCCCCCCCCAAAAGATATGCAGATGTGTAAACGTTTACTGAGAGTAATGAGTTATATCACATGGGAAATCTTGTGACGTAAGGCATCTTACTCACTACCTCAACTATATTTCCTCCTTTTAGCTCTCCCAGCTGGGTCAGCGTTGAGATTTATCTCCGCAAAATTCTCCGCCCTGCCCACGGTCAGTAGGGGACACCGATGGGCTTGGAAAGGCCACCGTCCGTCGTATGGGACGTTAAGCCGTGGCGGGAGAGCCATACTCTGTGCACGTTAAAGAACACGCTGGATGGCCTTGACGGGAGGCTACCATCTGTCTCCCAACAGCTGTTCCAGTGGGTCCCTCCCACAACCTTCTCTGAGCCTTCGGGGTCCATGTGACCTGGCCATTTAGCCCATGGTGTGCACAAAAGTGCCGCTCAGAGGTAAAACAACCCAACGTTAAAGAACACGCTGGATGGCCTTGACGGGAGGCTACCATCTGTCTCCCAACAGCTGTTCCAGTGGGTCCCTCCCCCAACCTTCTCTGAGCCTTCGGGGTCCATGTGACCTGGCCATTTAGCCCATGGTGTGCACAAAAGTGCCGCTCAGAGGTAAAACAACCCAACGTTAAAGAACACGCTGGATGGCCTTGACGGGAGGCTAACATCTGTCTCCCAACAGCTGTTCCAGTGGGTCCCTCCCCCAACCTTCTCTGAGCCTTCGGGGTCCATGTGACCTGGCCATTTAGCCCATGGTGTGCACAAAAGTGCCGCTCAGAGGTAAAACAAACCAAACCAAAACCTTTTAGCTCTCTTCCCCCAGAATTAAGAGCAAAATTTCATGGGGATTTGATCGTAATGATTTACATATGAAATGAAAGAGTGATACATGAAGAAACAATGTTTTACACAAACAGTTCAACCTAATCGAATTAACGACACTAGCAACGACAGGTAAATCTGCCAACACATAATATTAATAATTTACTCCAGAAAATAAACTTAATATCCCATTATTCCTTTCTCTCAAATTCGCTTTATTCGTCCGCACCACGAATTACATTACTTCGCATTTTTACCTTAACAATTTCCGATGATATTAATTTTTTTTCCATCGCTGAGCTTTAAGCTTTTCTTTTTAAAGAAAGATTTGCGTCTCTTTTAATTGTAAGGGTTTATCTAGTTTCTCAGCGATTCACATCACAAGCTTTCGTTAATCTTTAGCCACACAAATCTAATTTCCTTCTAATCTCTAGCTCTTTCTCTTCATATTTATACTCTTTCTCTCCATTATTTCCACTTCTCTTCCTTCTTCTCTTATCTATAAATTTCTTCTCCTTATCATTCTTCTTATTTCTCCTCTCTCTTCTCTCGCAAGTCTCCTTTTCCCAAAGGACTATAACCCTTTTTTTTCTCTACCTTGTTAGAAATATATCTTGCTTTCCGCAATTCATAACTTTTTCCCCTCTCTTTCCACTTTCGTTGTCTATTTGGAGGCTTCATTTTAATCACACCCATTCACTTGGTACATTCTTTAATTGATGTTAAAGTTTTGCGCCAAAGAGATAAAGCCATTTTTCTTTTCCTTCCTGCAGATCTCAACCTTGTTTCATAAGCCTAAAAGCCGATTCTTATTAATATCCAATATTCATCTCTTTTCTTAGTGGTTTTATGAAACCTCCCGCATATATTTAAATCTCACTCGTTACTTCTTTTCGTTGGATTACATCGCTTTGCATTCGTGTTTTTCTTCATTGCTGTTTCGTTCCTTTTGTCGTCCTAGAAGAATTTTCGAGCTATCGTTCCACTTTTTAATGTCATTTCCCCTCTAATTTTTATCGATTCCTTTTAACTTTTTTTCCCTCTGTTTCCCGCTCTCTACAAACATTTCTCCTTTGCATTCGACCTTCGACTCTAGTGAAACTCTCGCTCTTTTGTACTTTCCAACACCTATCTCCCTTTCTGTCGATCTAAGAGTTTTGAATTGTGCTTCTAAAGTATTACTCAGCTTAAAACTCTCCTTAATATTTGCAAAACCAACCTAACACTTCTCTTTATCCTTCCTAATTAAAATTAATTATTTGTAACAGCTTCTGTTCGGCGTTACAAAACAGTTGACGCTCAGTAGCAAACATTTGCTTGGCGTGGTTGCCAAATGATGTGATCTTTATACAACAGTCTCCAGGGATATTCGCCTGACTTTCATACGTGGTTGGTTCAATGCACTTTTCGTTTCTCTTCTAACAAGCTTCAAAGACCTTCGGAATATCTGGGCTTCAATGCGGGGAGAAGATTCATCATTAATCCCATAGGTCTGAACACAATACTAGCTCTCATTAAGCCTACAAGATTTAAATAACTTCTTTGGTAAATAAAATAAAAGAGTCTAATATTTTGTGAAATATTTTCTTTAATTCTTCAACGTAAGTATTTGAAGATGCCGCAAACGTTAATGCTAATGTTCTGCATCTCTTCAGAGAACATCTGGAGCATGCCACATCCTGTTGAATTAAATGTGCGCTTTATCTTACAAACAATTTGAAATGGTTTGTTAGTTGATAACTGGAGATGAGAAAGAAGACAGAAAACTGCACTAAACTCATTGTTCTGTTTTATCGAAACAGTTCTGTACAGAAATCAAAATATTAATTTTAACCAAAAATAACGCCCATGTCATTCTATCGACACGTAGTTTTCATTTCATCTCGTAGTTTATATTTCATTGTATCATTATACCGTAGTGTATTCATTTTGTCAACTATGCTTAACTTGGGTATATTATAGGCTTAAGCAGAACGCACAGACATAGCATTTGTTGCATCAGTATAACGATATATCTAATGAATTCATACCTGCCTGTTAAAATCACATAATTATAATAGATATATAGATATCAATACGTGTGTGAATTTAGAATCAGATGGTCAAGAATATTCAAAATTAGGGAATTTCAACTCTATAAAAAAAGACATAACTTTTTAATGTCAATAAGGCAGCAAGTGCCTCAAATGGGGGCGCCAGGCTCCTAATCTGTAGTTTCCAGGTTCGAGTCCCAGCTGGGTCAGCGTTGAGATTTATCTTCGCAAAATTTCCCGCCCTGCCCACGGTCAGTAGGGGACACAGATGGTCTTTGAAATGCCGCCGTCCGTCGGATGGGACGTCAAGCCGTGGTTCCGTGTGCGGGAGAGCCATACCCTGTGCACGTTAAAGAACACACTGGATGGCCTTGACGGGAGGCTACCATCTGTCTCCCAACAGCTGTTCCAGTGGGTCCCCTCCTCCAACCTTCTCTGAGCCTTCGGGGTCCACGTGACCTTGCCATTTAGCCCAAGGGTCGCAAAAAAAAAGTACCGCTCAGAGGTAAAACAACCCAAAGCCTCTATTGGACTCGTAGTCCCGTACGAAAATGACCAAATGCTAACTTGTAAACATATATTGTCGACTTTTATGACTTTTTTTTATGAAAAATTGTTCACTGGGGAGGATGATCTAGTTCAAATTTTTCTAAAACTTGATTTTTTATCGCATTCGATTACTATTTATAATGTTTTGGAAAGTTAAAGATTTAACATCAGTCGCTATATCGTAAAACATACTACATCGTAAATTAATGTTCCCAGGTTATTTATTAAAATTATGTATATTAATGTTCCCAGGTAATTCAAAAGTCAGGAACATTTGTAAGGAATTTTCTATTCACGTAACATGAACATATCTGGGTACTTTTGCAACATTCAGAAATGCATCATTCAGAATCTTCGTTGTCTTAATGCAAAAAGTACTTCAATGTAAAGTTCAATGTAACTGTCGTAATAATGAGATCGAAGAAGATAAAGAGATCATTGGAAAAATCCTGTCTTGATAAAAAGAAAGCATTGACTGCGCACACTTTGAAAACGATTTCTGCTTATTTTTTAGATTTCATATACACTCAGTGATCACTTTATTAAGCAAAGTTCTGTACTAAGTCAACAGCAACTCAGATGCAGCACTCAGTAACTTCTTAAATAAAATTTTCATTAAAGAATGTGACTGAAGATAATTCAAAGATCTCCATTCTCAACAATATTCGTTCGGTATTTGGAGAGTTACGAAAACTGAAATTTTTAACAGCAATAATAATAATAATAATAATGCCCCCTCAAGCAGCTGCTTGCCATAGAGGTCTGACAGGATGCCACTTTAAATAATTTTTCTGAAAAGCTAATAAAAACAAGTTGAAACAATAACTACCATGCTAAACTTTTCTAACGCGAGTAAGAGTTGTATTTTTTTAACAATTTGCATTTTATTTGCAGAAGCGGAGCAAACTAGATAAATGTCTCATCTTCCATAACTCTTTAAATACTGAAAGCATATTTTTAGGAATCTAGATTTAAATAGATTTGATTGAGATCTTTAAATTTATCTTCTGACGCTCTTTCATAGAAAGCTCATTTGAAAAGTTACTGATTTCTGTATCTGAGTTATTGTTGGCATAACGTGGAACTATCCTAATGAAGTGATAGCTGAGGGTATATTTACATGCAAATAATAATCTCCTCTAAGTATTATCATAGACGAATATTAATTTAGAAAAGAAATGCTTTGATGACAAGAAAGGCGAAGTGTGTATATAAATAGAAAATGAAAAGATGAGAGAAAGTAGCAGTTGAACTCTCTCCAGGAAATATACCCTTCTTGCTTCTAAAAAAAACAAACAATGAATCTTGCAAAATCAGATAACGGAAAAAATTTTCTTCTCTGTCCCGGAACGTTACTAATGCAGTGTTCTACAAAGAATATCATCTTTCATCGTTCTCCTCAACATCCTCCTTCTCGCCAACATCTTCCTTCTCGCAGGTAACGGCGGCCTTCTCTCTGTGCTCCAATGCATATTGAAAGAAGTATCTCATCATCACAGCAGGTTGCATCAGCAAGCATTGCTTAAACATATCCTGCGGTGGGAGGAAACAATAAGAGCAAGGAAGAGCACGAGGAGCAAGAGCACGAAGAGCAGAAACAGCATCGACAAAGCAGAAGTAGTATCAGCTCCCAACGTGCGTGCCAACTCATCCCGCATGGCTCCCTGTTCTTCACCCTGCCGCCACACGTACACAAAGTCTCAATTATTCATTGCATCTCTACTCCCTACACCATCTTTAATCTATTATAGAGACTGAGGCACTTTGGAAGCGCTGCATTATACATGTCTCATACATGACGTAGAACAGAAGTCGTCCATTATTAAAGCGCTTGCCAGCCTTCTTTCATTTCTAGAAAGAGGTAAAACATTTATTTCGACGTTCGCTCTCGTTTCGGAGTGCGAGCGTACGCTCCTGCGCGCACGGATCGGCGTGAGGTAGAGAGAGAGATAGCGAAGAGATGCAGACAAAGCTAGCCTATAGACAGGCTACAGCTTGATCAGATTCAGTGGTATTATATCTCGGTTGGGTTTAAGCCGCTCAACAGATGCTTTGGCATCTTGCTGGCGGTTTTCTTGAGTTAGGCTCTTTTTATCTTGATCTCCGTCTCCCTGGCTGTTTTGTTCTCTTTTTTTTTTTCAGTTGCTGGTGGTGGTGGATTTTCTTTTGTTTCGAAGACCCACTTTTATCTGTCTCGTCTAATACATTGAAACTGACATTTTGATTGCTGAGGCAATGTTCTCAAGAAATTTGCGAGGATTACTTCTCTTAAGTCCTGTCCTCCCCCCCTCTCTTCCCACAGCATCCATTGCGTTTCTATATATAGAAGATCATCCATAATTCAGCCGAAATTTGAAGATGCCGTTGCAATCGAATGCCCAGAACACTTCCTCTGTCACGAGAACATTGTTCTGCAAATGAGAGATGCGTGAGATTTGTGCGTTCAAAAAAATGATTGAACTATTTACTAACAAGAGAAGAGCACCCGAAATGTAACGCGTTATTGTTATTAGCTAATGAACTAGTAACGGTAGGAAAATTGAAACACGTGGGAATAAATTTAAATATTTGCTCTCTCTAAATATTTTCAAACATACCGAAGAAGCCATTAGCGTTTTAATTGGAATGGAAGTTTAATCTCCAGTGTTTTGTAAATAACCTTTAACGTTATTATTAAGTCGATGCAATTCATATTTAAGTAGTTAACTAACAGAGAGAAGAAAAATAAATGATAGTTCTGGTTCATTCGGAAGAAGGAGTAAATGCAATATGAAATGAGGGCTGATATGGCGCAAATTTTAACGCAATATTAGTTTAAGAATTTTAAGTGGCTTAAGAGATTTACAGGATTGGATTGGATTGTTTTACCTCTGAGCGGGCACTTTTTTGCACACCATGGGCTAAATGGCCAGGTCACATGGACCCCGAAGGCTCAGAGAAGGTTGGGGGAGGGGACCCACTGGAACAGCTGTTGGGAGACAGATGGTAGCCTCCCGTCAAGGCCATCCAGCGTGTTCTTTAACGTGCACAGGGTATGGCTCTCCCGCACACGGGGCCACGGCTTAACGTCCCATCCGACGGACGGCGGCCTTTCCAAGCCCATCAGTGTCCCCTACTGACCTTGGGCAGGACGGGAAATTTTGCGGAGATAAATCTCAACGCTGACCCAGCTGGGACTCGAACCTGGGAACTACAGATTACGAGCCTGGCGCGCTACCGACTGAGCCACCCTAACAGAGAGAAGAAAAATAAATGATAGTTCTGGTTCATTCGGAAGAAGGAGTAAATGCAATATGAAATGAGAGCTGATGTGACGCAAATTTTAACGCAATATTAGTTTAAGAATTTTAAGGGGCTTAAGAGATTTAAAGGAGTATACGTCAAAATTTTCATTAATGGTTACAACCGCAGATATTTATTTTGCCAAAATAATATCTAACCGCAGATATTTATTTTGCCAAAATAATATCTGCAGTGGTTTTATCAGTCTGTAAAGGTCAGGCTAGTAATTTAGAAACAACCAACCAATCAGGCTAGTAATATAGAAACAACCAACCAATCAGGCTTGGAAGTTCATTTCCCAGATCCTGGTCCCTACTATGCCTTAGTTGGGATTTTTTCCCCTAATCCCTAATCTGTTCTTATTGAGAAAGTGTGTATCGAATGTCTCTGCGTGCTTCGAAATGTCGCCATCCATCTCAGTATCTGAAATTCCCAGGTTTAAGCCCCACCTGGGCCAGCGTCGAGATTTATCCCCACTAAACTCTCACTCTGCCTTCGTTCAGCAGGGGACACCGATGAGCTCGGAAAGACGGCCGTCCGTCGAATTGGACGTTAAGCCTTGGCCCCCTGTACAGGAGAGCCATATGCTGTACAAGTTAAAGAACACTCTGGATGGCCTTGATGGGAAGCTACCATCTTTCTCCTAACAGCTGTACAGTGAGTCCCCTTACCCAACCTTCTCTGAGCCTTTGGGGTCCTTGTGACCTGGACATTTAGTTCACTGTGTGAAAAAAAAATGCTTCTCAGAGGTTAAACAACCTAAGAACAATAAGCTTAAGTTTACACGTCTAGTTTTTAACGACTCTTAAGTGAATAAATTTTTGATTTCTAAGAATTCAAAATTTTAATGAATTCCAATTCAACCGATTATTACATTTCAAAGCCTGTTAACTCTCTCCATCAAGCATTTTCAAATTTCCCTACATAACATTATTAGTATGCTCTATAAATTTGCGAGTCCTTAAAATTCCCTTAAATACAAAAGTCTTAATGAAAACTGTTCTAGACTTGCAGACTTGTCTCCGTGTGCGGGTTCATAAATTTAACTAAGACTTAAATACTAAGACCATACCTTGTGCATACTAAGAATTTTAAGAGCCATACCTTGTGCACCCTATGACTTTTAAGAGCCATACCTTGTGAACCCTATGACTTTTAAGAGCCATACCTTGTGCACCCTATGACTTTTAAGAGCCATACCTTGTGAACCCTATGACTTTTAAGAGCCATACCTTGTACACCTTAAATACTAAGAATTTTAACTAAGACCATAAATTTAATTAAGACTTAAATACTAAGACCATACCTTGTGCATACTAAGAATTTTAAGAGCCATACCTTGTGCACCCTATGACTTTTAAGAGCCATACCTTGTGAACCCTATGACTTTTAAGAGCCATACCTTGTGCACCCTATGACTTTTAAGAGCCATACCTTGTGAACCCTATGACTTTTAAGAGCCATACCTTATGCACCTTAAATACTAAGAATTTTAACTAAGACCATAAATTTAATTAAGACTTAAATAATAAGACCATACCTTGTGCATACTAAGAATTTTAAGAGCCATACCTTGTGCATACTAAGAATTTTAAGAGCCATACCTTGTGAACCCTATGACTTTTAAGAGCCATACCTTGTGCACCTTAAATACTAAGAATTTTAACTAAGACCATAAATTTAACTAAGACTTAAATACTAAGACCATACCTTGTGCATACTAAGACTTTTAAGAGCCATACCTTGTGCACCCTATGACTTTTAAGAGCCATACCTTGTGAACCCTATGACTTTTAAGAGCCATATCTTGTGCACCTTAAATTCTAAGAATTTTAACTAAGACCATAAATTTAACTAGGACTTAAATACTAAGACCATACCTTGTGCATACTAAGAATTTTAAGAGCCATGCCTTGTGCACTCTATGACTTTTAAGAGCCATACCTTGTGAACCCTATGATTTTTAAGAGCCATACCTTGTGCACCTTAAAGAACACACTGAATGGCGTTGTCGGATGGGTACCATCTGTTTCCTAGCAGCTGTCCAGTGTGCCTCTTCCTTCTCTGATCTTTTGGGGTCTTTGTAACCTGGCCATTCAGCCTATTGTAGGTAAAAAAAAAAGTGCCTCTCAGAGGTAAAACAAGATAAGTAATTGTAAGTTTTGCTTATTATAGATTAAAACAAAATGTCGCCCGTAATGCACTGCCCTACCAAAATATTAGAGAATTTCCATATTACGTGAATGGGAATCTAACTTCGAAACTCTATAACTTTTCAGATATGCATTTAATGGAAAAATGCAACTGTAGATTAATTAAAGATCACAATCAAATCTGTTAAATTTCGTTTTTCAACAATATTAGTTCGGTATTTAAAGAGTTGTGGAATCTGGAATATTTCTCAATAACAATGCGTCATAAGAATTTACATCAGAATTTAGAACTGAAATAAGTATTGCTTCAACCCATTTGATAAAATTAATATGCATTTTTAGAAGTTTGCGCAATGATTATTTTTAGATTAGACAATGGTGAATGATTTTTATTAAACTATATAGCGTGATCATTTCATTCGTGGACAGAGACAAAAAGTTACATTACATATCCTCTGAATTTTCCTGATATTTGTCTTTCTCAAAATAATTCTCGTCCTTGAACTTGGGGCGGGGGTGGCTCAGTCGGTAGCGCGCCAGGCTCGTAATCTGTAATTCCCAGGTTCGAGTCCCAGCTGGGTCAGCGTTTGAGATTTATCTCCGCAAAAATTCCCCGCCCTGCTTGCGACGGACGCTGGCTTGGAAAGGCCACCGTCCGTCGGATGGGACGTTAAGCCGTGGTCCCGTATGCGGGAGAGCTATACCCTGTGCACGTTAAAGAACACGCTGGATGGCCTTGACGGGAGGCTACCATCTGTTCCAGTGGGTCCCCTCCCCCAACCTTCTCTGAGCCTTCGGGGTCCTTGTGACCTGGCTATTTAGCCCATGGTGTGCAAAAAAGTGCCGCTCAGAGGTAAAACAACCCAACCCAAAAGTCCTTGAACTTCACACATTTTTGCCATCGTTGTACCCATGCATTAAAAGCATCTTTGAAGTCATTTTTCGAAAGCGTGCGAAGTGTTGTCGTTTTGACTCCGTAACACTGAACGAATTATCGTAAAAATTGAGATTTAAATAGATTTGATTATGGTCTTTAATTTATATCAGTCACATTTTTCCATTAAATGCATGTTTTACAAGTTATAGACTTCGAAGTTAGTCCATTGACGTAACATAAAAATTCTAAAATGTTTTGGTAAGGCAGTGTATATTGAGAAATAACTGTTCTGTCCCTTGCACAATTTGAGACTCATATCTTGAAAAATGGAAGAGGATTTTGTTCCGAAAAAACATTGGAGGGCCTTTATGGATGTCTTCCATCTGCCTACTAGCAGCAGACCCATTATCTATGGATCTCTTTGCCTAACTTTCTCTGCAGGGGTGCTTGTAACCTGGCTATTTAGATCATTATATGCGCAAGCGTACTTGCAGCTCAAGAGGTGAAACAACCCACTCTTAAAAGATCGCATTCGAAAGAATAGCGAGATCATGCCAAGGTTATCGGGTTAATATGAATCCTTGAAAATAGGAATACAAACAGTTTATAAAAGTAAAATTGTTACCGGTTACAATACAAGGAAAGAAGTAAAGAATTTGGTAATCATATTTAAAGTTAGCAGGAAAATGTGTGCTGGCCACTCCTCTGTTCCTCATGAATAACGGTTAGATTGTATCACAGCAATTAAAGATCCTTTTAAGCGAAGAGCTGTTTCAATGTGCTGCGAGAGGAACTGATAGCTTTGAAACTTAAGAGAATCTTGCAACGAGAAGAATTCTGTCTAGAAAAAGCAGGCTTTTCGGAAATCAAAACATGGTTTTCCCTCTAAGTTCAAAGCAAGAAAGCATTCGTCGCAGTTGATCGCCAAATGTGCTTCCACATACGTCTGATAATGTCGTTCATTAGTACGTATCTGCTCATCAGCGATGCCTTTCCTAATTAATGAAATTCGCCCTCGGTTCACACACAAATACACTCACGTGCACGCACGCACAGTCGCATCGAGTTTAACTTTCCGATTAAAGCTTTAAGCATATGATCGCACACTTCCTTTAATTGTCTGAGCTCGCAGAGTTGGCTGGTAACAACTCTCGGAGAAGAGAAGGAAGATGGTGATGCGGAGAAAAGGCGAACGTTAGTCTTTTTAAACATTTCTCGGACGTGTGCTTTCCCTCAAGACATAAACCGCAACGTCGGTCACAAATAGAAGGTTGCAGAGAAAAAAAAAGGGAGAGCCAGATTTTAATGAATAACACGCAGTTCCTAATTTTCAGAGCGCTTAATTGACTGAATTCCAAATAGGCAAACGGCGAAAGTAGTTGTACAAAAGGCACGAACAAGAGAGAGTAGAAAGAGCACGAGGGTGAGGAGGGAGGGTGATAGGATGAGGAGGAGAGAAAAGGAATGAGAGATAAGAGAAGGGGTAGAAGATGGAGCTAAAATCTGTCCCTTGCCAAGATGAACCTGATAACGAACAGAGCCAGCGGTCACAAATAGGGGAACATTTTCCATTTGTAAGCTGACATAATTGCGCGAATACCTCTAGGCTTGAAGACAGAGAAAAATTTAGAAGGGGATAATTAGATATACAGAACCTTCCGAAGCTCGTACAGCACGTACGTACGCGTTCACGTAGCTATGCCTTCAGAGACGACAGATAGACAGAGAGTTCAAGGGGGGGGGGGGGTGAGAGAGAGAGAAGGGCAGTAACTCAGTTCGGAGGAAGAGAGTAAACTTCATCATGAACAGAGTCGGGAATAAAATTAAAAAAGCAAAAAGGGTAGTGATGCCGCCTTCAAGCCGTATCGCTACGCCTCATTACAAAATCTGTTACAAGTTCTGTCGAAATTAAGTTTTCGCCAAAGGCGCTTCTCTGCCACTGTCAAAGTGTGAGTGAATTTGTGTGTGTGTCTGTCTATGTATGTGAGTGTGTGTGTGCGTGTGTTTGACGGAGAGATAGGGACACAAATTTCGAGACGGTTACTTGATGGTGGGTTCAAGAGGCACATCGAGAGCACAGAGAAAATAATGAAAGCCAAGAAGGAGAGGAGGTAGTGGTGTGTGTGTGTGTGTGTGTTCGAGGATGCGGGGAGCGGGGTGGGGGGCTGAAAGTCAAGATTGCGATGGTGCGGAATCTGGATTAGAAGATGGAGGGGGAGAGAAGGAAGTAGCGTGGATGATAAGATGAAGATCTCATTTAAAGTGATGGAAAGCAAGAATCAGGAAGTGACCAACAGATATCAGAGAGGAACTTCTGATGGATTTAAAGAAAGAACTCAAAGGCAGAAAGAGAAATGAGTTCGTTTCATTCCTTCAAAGTTCGATGTCATGTTGCAATATCGTTCATCCTTTGCCTAATGGCATTTGTTGCATCTGTCGACGCTAATCAAGATTAAAAATTAATGTGCTCTTTTTTTTCTTATATGTGCATGTGTGTGTGTATCAGAGACGACTTGTTGAGCTCTTCATATTACATTGAGATTCAAGGAAGAGCAAAGGAGGTATGAACCCCAGCTCTCTCCGTCAAAAGACGTAGATTACTGATAAGTTAATGACTTTGAGGAGTTGGACTTTTATTAAAATAAGTGTGAAGATAGAAATAAAAAAAAGCATCTGTCGAGTGATCTTTGCTGCTAAAGATAGAAAGTTTAACGTCAGCAGTGTGTTAAATTAAATGAGATCGCTCTTGATAATTCGGATTCAGTGTAAAACAGGTTGCGATAAGTAATGGGATTTTTTTTTTCATTAGTAAAAAAAGGTATTAATTTCTAATGATTGTAAATTAATAAACATTAATTAAATTTTAATACGTAAACTTTAGTCACTTTTAATAAATGGTAAATTAGTTCGCTCAATATGCAGTTTCCTTCTTATTAGTGATTGAGCTGGTTAAAAATTAAACGATATAAATAACTTTAAATGGTTGTCTGTTTTTCTAATATTGTTGAAAAAAGATCGAAAAAAACATATCGGTCCATCAAAAATCGATATGTGAAATATCCTGAATTATTGGTTAACGTGCAATTTTGAATGAAATTCATATACAATATGGAGAGTTATTTCGACAATTATAGAATGGAGTGAACGAGATCATTTTTGGAAATATAAGGTGAAATTACTATCATTTTTAGACAAAAGTTGATGTATTCAATAATACCTATAGAAAAAGAGATTAAAGGATATTTATGTTATGTTTAACTATATGAGCCGTCCCATGACCGAGTGGTTAGCGCGCTTGGCTACTGATTAAAGGGACCTGGGTTCGAGCCCTGGATAAGGCATGGTTGTAGGTGTTGTTTTTCTGCTGAGGTCCTGCCATCCTCTCAGACCTTCTACTATGGCATATAAACTGACAGGCTCCTGTCAGACCTCTGTGGCAAGTAGCTGCTTGAGGGGGTATTTTTTTTTTAAACTATATGTTGACTCTTTTAAGTAAAGTCAAATTCTGAAGTTGGATTGTTCTCTGACGCAGATTATGTGTTGCTTTTTTAGACAAAATCAAAAAATGAAGTTGGATTGTTTCGTGACGTAAGGTATTAGTTGTTCCTTTTGACAAAGTGAAAACATGAAGTTGGATTGTTTCGTGACGTAGGTTATTAGTTGTTCCTTTTGACAAAGTCAATATCTGAAGTTGGATTTTTTCATGTCGTAGGTTATTTGTTATTTCTTTTGATCAACGTAAAATCTGATATTTAATCGTTTTCTAAAGAGATTATATGTTGTTACCTTTAATGAAGTGAAAATCTAAAGTTGGATTGCTCTTTGACTAAGCTCCAGTATCCAGCTGAAAGCAAGTTTTGCTTTCAGTTCGCTACTGGCTTCGAAATTTTAATAGATGAGACTGGCCAAAATCAGACCCAAATTTCAATTCAAATCAGACCACTTTATAGAAGTTTAATAAAAGCGAAATCCATTAACCAACAGAGTGCTTAAAAACCATTCTTTTAGCGTGCAATGCACGCTGAATTATTATTCAAATCGTTCATTTTAAGATAAAAATTTTCTACCTTAAAAAAAGAAAAATTTCCGTCATCCAAAGAATATTCATATTATAAAAATATTAAGTTCCCCTGAAGCACTTCTTACCGCACAAATGTCTGACAGGAGCCTATCACTATAATAAGACATAGAAAAGATCTGTGAGGAAGATGAGACCTCAGCAGAAAGAAAATACAAGAAAGACACCCATGCTTTTTCCTGGGATCAAACACGTGTCTTTCATCAGTAGCTGGGTTGGGTTGTTTTACCTCTGAGCGGCACTTTTTTGCACACCATGGGCTAAATGGCCAGGTCACATGGACCCCGAAGGCTCAGAGAAGGTTGGGGGAGGGGACCCACTGGAACAGCTGTTAGGAGACAGATGGTAGCCTCCCGTCAAGGCCATCCAGCGTGTTCTTTAACGTGCACAGGGTATGGCTCTCCCGCACACGGGGCCACGGCTTAACGTCCCATCCGACGGACGGCGGCCTTTCCAAGCCCATCGGTGTCCCTTACTGACCGTGAGCAAGGCGGGGAATTTTTGCGGAGATAAATCTCAACGCTGACCCAGCTGGGACTCGAACCTGGGAACTACAGATTACGAGCCTGGCGCGCTACCGACTGAGCCACCCCCGCCCCTTTCATCAGTAGCCACGCATGCTAATCATTCAATCACATCAACGGGCTTCTTTCACGCTATTTCAGCATTTTTAGCCCCACCAAATTAGATTGCTTTGGGTTGTTTTACCTCTGAGCGTTATTTTTTTTTTGCACACAAGAGGCTAAACGGCCAGGTCACAAGGACCCCGAAAGTTCAGAGAAAGAGGAAAGAGACCCACTCGACAGCTGTTAGGATAGGCGGGAATCGAGCCTAGGAACTTCAGATTACGAGCCTGGTGCACTACCTTTTAAGCCATCCCTCCCCACCGAATTCGGGACCGATCGGCCAAATACCTGCGGAATAACGGGGAGCCGAAAATTTCCGCCACCAGTGACGTGTCCCGGGATGTAAACGAGTGTCACCGCACGCGTTCGAATTTTTGTACTGCCCATGATATTTCTTTTAACTTTTCTTTTAACTATTTAAACTAGCCTCTAAATTTACCTGTATATTGGCTTTACTGTAAACTCTTGGTATAGAATAGATTTTAATAATAATATAATATAATACACTACAGGGAAATGGAACAGCGGTAGTGTATACTACAGGGAAATGGAACAGCGGTAGTGTATACTTTATATACTACAGGTAGTGTATAATATAATACACTACAGGGAAAAAAATTGCAACACCTGAGATGTGAGACTGATTATATTATCAAAAAAAATATGAAAATCACCACTTTAACTACCCGGTAAAGTGGTATAATTAGTATAATGTTGAACCACCCCGAGCAGTAATGCATCCATGAACACGGCGGGGAAAGTTCTATAATGTCGTCTTGAGGGATAGAACGCCAAATAGCGCGAAGTCGCTGTTCCATTTCAGAGACAGTGGTTGGGCGCACCTCTAAAGTGAAACATAAACAATAAAATTTGATTAAAATTATTTTAATGAGAACTTTCTTTGCCTAAATTGGACTTTTTGTCCTGTATACCTTTTTTTTTTTATCTTTCATAAATTTATTTTTTCATCAGTAGCTCATGAGCCGCAAAACAGTTGGCGGGTCATAGTTTGTCCATGCCTGGCTTAAACTTATAGCTAACTTAACACCAACAAACAATTTGAAAGTAAACGGTTACTTTCAAAAAAATATTCCCCACAAGTGTCGTTTTCAAAGCATAAATAATAAAATATCCATAAAAAAAAGAAGCAACTAATTCCATTCGATATGAGTACAGTTCTTCCTATTTCTTTCTTGCATATGGATGGCGCCGACTTCAGAATTCCGTTACATCGCGTAGAACCAAGTGCTTCTTCAGCAAGTGCTATCTCTAAAGGGTATCCCCACCGGTAATGAACGAAGGAGCCAATATAGAAGGCTAGATAGAAAGAGTGGGCAAAAATCAATTTGATGTTTAAAGGCCAGCCACACACGTAACACACACACAGTGAAAAGGAACAAATAACAACGACGTTCCTTCAGACTGCCGTTGCAATAAAAACAGGTCAAAGAAAGGTGCGTTCTTTTACCCCCATAGTTGACTACAGAAAACAAGTACACACGAGTGCACCTTGCAAGCTTTTGTCTTCGGCGTAAGTATAGTGGGGTGTTGGATATCGCAAACATACAAATAAGAAACGCAGAAGAGAAGAAGAACCTTTACTCTACTTTTTTTTATTTGTTTATTATTATTATTACTTTATTTGGTCTTCTTTTTAATAAGGCATCATAATTTAGTGTTTGCTGTTGTGGGGTGCTTTGAAAGACGAGATCTATGTCGGTCAAACAGTCCGACAGAAACTGTTAAGGAAACTTACACAAAAGTTTCGAGATGACAGAATCGAATATTGGGAAAGGTAAAATAAAAACTTACGAGAGACAAAGGCTTATTAAAGTTGCATTTATTTGAATACTTTCGGCATCCATTGATAAGAAGAAATGGCAAACAAATGCGATATGATGCCAAGCCTACTAATAATCCAACATTGTATCGACTTTTTTGGTTTGATTCCACGAGATACTTTGTTGTTTCTGGATTAGTGAGGTGGGTTTTTATTAACTTTTCAGTTTCTACTGAAGAATAGTTTTATTTTTACATCTTATGTAAAGATCACTCTTCGCAATTGTTCTTCGTATGAGTGGAAGAATTGATTCTCGATGCAGAATTATCATAAAATCTCGATATGCGAAAAAAAGATTAACTTAATTCGTAGCTAGAAACTTAAGACTTGAGAAAGGTTACTTCAGGTAATGTACTCTTGGTGGTCATTTATGATTATCCCTACCATGTTAGGTCAATGGGAAGCTAAGGAAAAATGGGAGATAAAGGGTCGGGTTGTTTTACCTCTGAGCGGCGCTTTTTTGCACACCGTAGGCTAAATGGCCAGGTCACATGGACCCCGAAGGCTCAGAGAAGGTTGGGGGAGGGGACTCACTGGAACAGCTGTTGGGAGACAGATGGTAGCCTCCCGTCAAGGCCATCCAGTGTGTTCTTTAACGTGCACAGGGTATGGCTCTCCCGCACACGGGGCCACGGCTTAACGTCCCATCCGACGGACGGCGGCCTTTCCAAGCCCATTGGTGTCCCCTATTGACCGTGGGCAGGGCGGGGAATTTTGCGGAGATAAATCTCAACGCTGACGCAGCTAGGACTCTAACCTGGGAATTACAGATTACGAGCCTGGCGCGCTACCGACTAAGCCACCCCCGCCCCATAGGAGATAAAGGGAAAAGGGTACTAGTATAATAAGTAAAGTTATAATTCCTAGAATATCCTTTTACTTAGGCTGAGTCGAAGCTCTACAACTTCTAAAATAAGCGTTTTATGAGAAGATGTGATAAGATAAAATGAAAATCTCAAACAAGCCTATCTAAATTTCGATTCTCAGCAATATTCACATGTAATTTAAAGAGTTATAGAATACTTAAAAATAATATTCAAACATAAGAATTGACCTAAAAAATTATACGTTATATAATTTTAATAATACGCATTGCTTCAAGTTGACCTGTATAGTTTTATCTCTCAGCGGGACTTTTTTTCACACAATGGACTAAAAGGCCAGGTCACAAGGACCACGAAGGCTCTGAGAAGCTTGTTAGGAGTGGATTGGGTTGGGTTGTTTTACCTCTGAGCGGCACTTCTTTTGCACACCATGGGCTAAATGGCCAGGTCACAAGGACCCCGAAGGCTCAGAGAAGGTTGGGGGAGGGGACCCACTGGAACAGCTGTTGGGAGACAGATGGTAGCTTCCTTTCAAGGTCATTCTGCGTGTTCACAGGGTATGGCTCTCCCGCACACGGGGCCACGGCTTTACGTTCCATGAGACGGATGGCGGCCTTTCCAATCCCGTCGGTATCCCCTACTGGCCGTGTGCAAGGCGGGGAATTTTGCGGAGATAAATCTCAACGCTGACCCAGCTGGGACTCGAACCTGAGAACTGCAGATTGCGAGCTTGGTGCTCTGGTTAGAGGGGACCCACTAGACAGCTGTTAGGAGACAGATGGTTGTCTCGCGTCAAGGACATCCAGCGTTTTCTTTACCGTGCGCAGGGTATGGCTCTCCCGTACACGAGCCACGGCTTTAAGTCCCATCCGATGGACAGCGGCCTTCCCAAGCGCGCATTATTTCAAACCATTTAATGCAATAGGTGTATATGCTAAAAGTTTGTGAAATAATACTTTTAATTTTTTTCACTTTTTTTAGGAAACTAAAAACTTTTTAGGAAACTTTTTTTAGTTCACTAAGTAAGTTCGCTAATCGCTAATTTGCGAATAGGGTTATGAACAGTATGCCTAAAATCCTCAGAAAGAGGGGGAGACCTAGGATGCGGTGGGCAGAGAATGTCAAACAGGACCTTGTTAGAATTGTTGTCCAGTGGCGAGGATGCAGCAGATATAGCTCAGGGCAGATATGCTTGGAGAATTAATTGCGCGGTCTTTTTTGGACCTCCGTAGTCCATGGATGATGCTTGAGGATGATGATGACTAAGTAAGTTTGGGTTGAACTTTGATTTTCATTTTACAGGCGCACTGCTGATGATAAAGAGATCAAGATAACGCCGAGGAATAAGATTCTCTCAGTGTGCAAGACAGGGAGAACAAGGAATGCAAAAATAAGAGCTTAGGTGGACTTAAAAGGGATTGTGTTGTGGAAGAGCGCGTACCATGGCTTTCGCCTTGTTTCGCCATTGCTGGAGCCATAAGGTGTAAAAATCATATTTCATATTCATGGCTCTTTTTTAAGTGATTTTAAAGACATAAAAATAGAAAACAGCATTATAATAGTAACCTTTTCAATTTTTTATATTGTTCAGTAAGATCATTTTAATATTATTTCCATTAGGCGCGCTTATCTCGCAATTACGTTTTTCTGAAGAATGAGTAACGAAAAATCAGCGGTAGATTAACGCATAATTGGGGGGCGGTTCAGTCTGTAGCGCGCCAGGCTCGCAATCTGTAGTTCCCAGGTTCGAGTTCCAGCTGGTCAGCGTTGAGATTTATCTCCGCAAAATTCCCCGCCGTGCCCAAGGTTAGTAGGGGACACCGATGGGCTTGGAAAGGCCGCCGTCGGATGGGACGTTAAGCCGTGGCCCCGTGTGCGGGAGAGCCATACCCTGTGCACGTTAAAGAACACGCTGGATGGCCTTGACGGGAGGCTACCATCTGTCTCCCAACAGCTGTTCCAGTGGGTCCCCTCCCCCAACCTTCTCTGAGCCTTCGGGGTCCCTGTGACCTGGCCATTTAGCTCATGGTGTGCAAAAAAGTGCCGCTCAGAGGTAAAACAACCCAACCGCATAATCGCCTAGAACCTCGATATTCATAAGAACCTCAACATTCGAATTTTTTTCTTTTTCAACATTTTATGTAGTAAAATATTTCGCAATTGGTATCGTTTTCTACTTAGGTACACAGCTCGTGCTGTTACTTAGGCTGATGCGAAATACAATGCGGATTTTTGTTAAATATACAAAGTATCACCGGATCCAGGGTTTGTGCGGCCTATGGGAAAAAAACAATCTGAAATGTCCCTTTTTATAGTTAAAATATTGACTTTTAACATTAAAATCCATTTTTTTTTGTAGGAAAAACACCCTAAATGTAATGGTGTGGTATGCAATTAAACAAAAATTTGCATATGCATATTTAATGATTTTTCTTACATATATGAAACAAATCATTAGATTAATGAGAAAATAGTTTTTTTAAGTTAATTTTTCTTGCCTTTATGTTGTCAAAATTGTTTAATGACATTATTCAAAATTTTCTTCTTGAAATAAATAATTTTAACAGATAATGATACGATTAAATTTTCTTTCTAAATTTATATATATGTAGACATATAAAAAGTGTTATATACAGGGTGAATCTGAAAAAGTGGGCAAAACTTTACGGGGTGGTAGAACGCAGCTATACGAGCAATATTCGTCATAGAAAGTATGGGCGGAACGCAAACGGCGAGCCGCTAGGTGGCGTTGGAAATGGTATAAAAGGGTCGGTCCTCGCACCCAACGGCATTTCTACCGTGAATTGCCGAGAGGATGGCTGGTTATACTAACCACGAAACGGCGGGGGCTATATGAAAAGCCTAATCTACGAGTGCCCCATTGAAACCGATATGGATCTAGTCGCCAGGATCGCCGTTGTTGCCGGCGATATTCGGGAAATGCCTGGTGTCTTCGCAAATGTGCGTCGGTCCCTATCCCGCAGGTGTAAAGCCTGCATTACAGCTGGCGGCAGCTCTTTTGAGCAATTTCTTTGAGCACGTACCTCAATTACATTCCTGTTAATAAAATGTTTTCTGAAGTATCTCCTCTCCTTCTTGTGTTCATTCTTTAAATGTGACAGTGGAAAACTACCTTTTAACTTCTCACCGCTTGCGTTCCGACCATACATTCTATGACGAATATTGCTCGTATAGCTGCGTTCTACCACCCCGTAAAGTTTTGCCCACTTTTTCAGATTCACCCTGTATATATATTTATTTTTTTTCATTTTTATTACCCCCTCAAGCAGCTGCTTGCCACAGAGGTCTGACAGGAGTCTGTCAGTTTATATGCCAGAGTAGAAGGTCTGAGAGGATGACAGGACCTCAGCAGAAAACAACACGAACATCCATGCCTTACCCGGGGCTCGAACCCAGGTCCCGTAGATCAGTAGCCAAGCGTGCTAACCAATCGGCCACGGGACGGCCTCTATTTATAAAACTGATTATTTAAGGTTTGAATTATATATAAACATCGTCAAATTAATTAACTCTTTAAATCGTTTTAGTTGCACTGTTATCAAGAATTATAAAGCGAGTGATGTTATTATTTCAAAGATTCCGTTTGTATTCTAAAGGTAGGGTAAGACCAAGACTTAAAATGCTACAGAAAACAAGTCATTCACTTTTTTAGAAACTGAATTGGAATCAAAAGATGCAGTAATGCATCTTAAATCACAACTTTGATAATGCATCTTTTTTGATATGGAATCTGAAGATGCAGTAACCTATAGTATGAAGAAAAGCTGAAACTGTGCAATTTTCGGGTCATATGATTTCTTCAGAACGAACGAATGGATGGCTAGAACACATTCCAATGTGCGTCTAATATGACATAAATAATCACTTGGTTTTTTGCGATGATGATTTGTCACCAGTTTAATATTACTTGGATCAGACATTGGCTCTCTTTCCATAGGCTAATCTTTTCATTAAACTGACTTCGGATATCAGTCATAATACCACATAAGTGAGCATTTAAAAACAATAATAGCAAGGTATACAATGCTAACCAATTTTTATTTACTATATTTCAACGAAATGAATTATGTGTATAATATCCGAATATATCACACTACCCATCAAAAAGTAGAGTTGGGTTGGATTGTTTTACCTCTGAGCGGCACTTTTTTGCACACCATGGGCTAAATGGCCAGGCCACAAGGACCCCGAAGGCTCAGAGAAGGTTGGTGGAGGGGACCCACTGGAATAGCTGTTGGGAGACAGATGGTAGCCTCCCGTCAAGGCCATCCAGCGTGTTCTTTAACGTGCACAGGGTATGGTTCTCCCGCACACGGGGCCACGGCTTAACGTCCCATCCGACGGACGGCGGCCTTTCCAAACCCATCGGTGTCCCCTACTGACCGTGGGCAGGGCGGGGAATTTTGCGGAGATAAATCTCAACGCTGACCCAGCTGGGACTCGAACCTGGGAACTGCAGATTACGAGCCTGGCGCGCTACCGACTGAGCCACCCCCGCCCCCTCAAAACAGTAGAGAATTTGCATGCTATGTCAATGGGAATCTAACCCTACAACTTCTAAAATATTCATTTAATGAGAAACAATGGGTAAGAAGTGACTAAAGATAAAGATCAAAATAAAATTTATTTAAATCTGAAATTTCAACAATATTCGTTCAGTATTTAAAGAATTATAAAAGCTGGAATATTTAACAATAAATTATCGGGTTTTATAAAATTCATTCACAATGTCTAATAATGAAATAATTATCACGAAAACTTCTAAAGGTATATTCATTCTATTAATGGTTTGAAAGAATACTAATTAAGTTTTAATTAATTTCTGAAGTAGTCATATACTGCATTACTATTATGAAGTGTTCTATTTAACATCCATAACTCTTTAAATGCGGAACGAATATTGTTCAAAAACGAGATTTAGATAGGTTTGATGATGATCCATAATTTGTCTTCAGTCATATTTTCCTATTGAATGTGTATTTTGGAAATCTTTAGAGGTTCGATATTAGAATCCCATTAGCATAACACGGAAATTCTCCCAAGTTTTGCTAATGTATGTAAATGAGCATTTAAAACAGTAGAAACAAAGCATATAATGCTAAACATTTTAATTTGCAATAGCTCAATCAAATATATATCAGTTATAATCCGAATTTTGTCATTAAATATTCGAATTTTTATGCTGAAGATTTTTTTTAATTTGGTTTGGATCTCCCATCAAATTAATTTTGCCCCCACATCACATTTGACAACAAACAACAATGGCCGACACGAAATTTCAAATCTTAAGAAACGTTCGGAATATTTAACAGCTTTGAAAACGGAACTGCAAACCACTTTTCAACAGAAAAGAATATACTCTCCGAAAAGAGAAGGCAAAGCACTTAATACCACGCGAGTGCACTAACTTCGCTATACTAACCATCTCCTCAACGCTACACAAATCACACCCCAATACACAAACACTCATCACGCTGGAAACGAATTCTTCTCTTGAATTCTCACATTATAATAACGGCTTTATATTCAGTTCCTCTATTAAAAATCCTAATCCTGGCGAGCGTAACCTCGCATAGTTACCGTAATCCTTCCCCATTCAGGACGTAATCCTTCCCTTGGAGGTTGTTTTGGTAGAACTGGGAAATTTTTGCGCGTTGGATGTTCGATCTAGGCGCCTTGTGGAAGACACTGCAAACAAAGGTGGTTATGGAAACCTAGTCAACAGTTCGCGGCTCGAAACTCTGGCTATCATTTCGTGTCCCTCTCTTCTTCTTTGAGCGGCTCATGTGATTTAAATGATTTACTAACGGGATCTGAGATTTTAACCCACGCACGAAGAAAAGAAGAAACAGCCGCTGTTGCTTTTCCGTCGCAAAAATAGTTAAACGCGTCCGTTCGTTCAAAAGTGAATTAACGATAAATCTATAAATCGATTAATAAAAACTTTGGGTTGGGTTGTTTTACCTCTGAACGGCATTTTTTTTGCACACAATGAGCTAAATGGCCATATCACAAGGACCCCTGGAGCTCAGAGAAAGTTGGGGGAAGGGGACCCCCTGGAGGGCTGTTAGGAGACAATTGGCAGCTTCCCGTCAAAGCCATCCAGAGTGTTCTTTAACGTGCACAGCGTATGACTCGCTCACACAGAACCACGGCTTTATATCCCATTTGACGGACGGCGGCTTTTACAAGCCCTACTACTGACCTCAGTGCTGGCCTAGGTGGGACTCGAACCTGGGAACTTCAGATTACGAGACTGGTACGATATCTACTGAGTCACCTAGGCCCCAAAATTATCTTCAGCCGGGTGGAACCTGTAATAAAAACAGCTTGGAAAAGTTGATGGGTTGTTTTATCTCTGAATAGCTTTTGCTTTACACAATGGAGTAAGCGACCAGGTCACAAGGGCCCCAAGAAGGTTGAGGAATGCGATCCACAGGATAGCTAACAGTCAGATAGATGGAAGTAGCCCGTCAAAGTCATTCTGGTGTTTTATTTTATACCGAGTATGGCTATCCTATACACGGTACCACGGATTAACGTGCCATCTGATGGAAAGCAGCCTTAGAAAGAACATCGCTATCTCCTTTATATCACGAGGTCACAAGGACCCCAAAGGATTCAAAGAAGGTTAAAAGAAGGGATCCATAGATAGCTGTAAAGAGACAAATGGAAGTCTACCGTCAAGGCCGTGCAGCATGTTCTTTAATCTGCTTAGCATATGACTCTCCTACACATGGGACCACGCCTTAATGTTCCATCGGATGGATGGATACACTTCCAAGCTCATTAGTGTCCCTTTTCTGACCGTGACAGAACGTGGATTAGTGAAGAAAAGTTTCAACGTAAGCTTTTGAACCCAAGAGCATTAGATTAAAAAAAAAAAATACCCCCTCAAGCAGCTGCTTGCCACAGAGGTCTGATAGGAGCCTGTCAGTTTATATGCCATAGTAGAAGGTCTGAGAGGATGGCAGGACCTCAGCAGAAAAACGACACAAACAGCCATGCTTTACCCGGGGCTCGAACCCAGGTCCCTTAGATCAGTAGCCAAGCGCGCTAACAGGCAATAACTTTGTCTTGTTATAAGCATTTATAATAATACTTATGCAATAAATAATGAACAACATTCAGTGTTTTTTAGCATTAATTTTTCAATGAATAAATTCTGGACTCCTGGACGTTCACGGCCAAACGCTGCTCATGCATCTTTTGGGTTGCATAATTGGAAAAATGCTTAAAATATAACCTTAGATTTATGCATAAGTTAAATCATATTTAAAAATATTGTATTATGTTTCTGTACAAGCAAGATTTGACGAATTTAATTTATCTGGAATAATCGTATTATTCTTGATCCAAGGATTTATGCGCCCCTCTTTATCTCTGGCAATTCCCTCCCCTTCTTAATTCGTCAGTGCAAATTTATAATCCGTTTTGTTCTGGTGTAAACTAGACGAATTTGAATAAGTTACATAATTCTGGACAGTGGCGAATTAAAGTGTCTGAAGGCCCCAGGAGCAAAAAGTTGAGGTTGGGTTGTTTTACCTCTGAGCGGCACTTTTTTGCACACCATGGGCAGGTCACATGGACCCCGAAGGCTCAGAGAAGGTTGGGATCCACTGGAACAGCTGTTGGGAGACAGATGGTAGCCTCCCGTAATGTCCATCCACCGTGTTCTTTAACGTGCACAGGGTATGGCTCTCCCGCACACGGCTTAACGTCCCATCCGACGGACGGCGGCCTTTCCAAGCCCATCGGTGTCCCCTACTGACCGTGGGCAGGGCAGGAAATTTTGCGGAGATAAATCTCAATGCTGACCCAGCTGGGACTCGAACCCGGGAACTACAGATTACGAGCCTGACGCGCTACCGACTGAGCTACCGACTGAGCCACCCCCGCCCCACAAAAAGTTGGGGAGATCTTCGACTGTTCAAGAGTAGGATGGATGAGTGTCGGTGCTCAATCTAAAAAAAAATTATAACCTACGAATATAATAAAAGTATGCAGCAGACTGAATAAACTGAATAACAGAAATGTATAAACATAAAATTTAATCTGCATCGTATACTTATACGTAGCGAAATATAAACAATAATAAATATCTGTTCTTTGATATACACTGCTATCAGGTTTAGAAGAACGAAGAGTTTGGTTCAGTCTGGAGCGTGCCGGGTTCGAGTCTCAACTGTGCTGGCTTGGAGATTTATCTGCGCTGAACCTGGCCACGGTCAGAAAGAGAACAGTAATGGGCTTCGAAAGGCCGCCATCTGCCGGATGCGACGTTAAACCGTGGCCCCGTGTGCAAGAGAGCTACACCTGTGCACATTAAAGAACGCACTGGATGGTCTTGACGGTAGGCTTCCATCTGTCTCCTAACAGCTGTCCAATGGATCCCTTTACCCAAATCTTAGCCTTTAGAGTCTTTGTGATCTGGCCATTGGCCATTGTGTGCACGAAAATGCCGCTCGAAGAAAATAACTCATGTTCAGAGTAAAACATTGGCTTGATTCGGAAGGAACGAGCCACGACCTCCTGATAACCGACATGTCAGGTGCTTTGCTTATGAGTTATCTGACGCCGACATCGATTGAAATTTACCTATAATTATAAGAAATTGCCTTTATGAGAAAAAAACTGAGTTTTTCTCTACCGTTTTGTTATTATCTCTTACTGCGAGTTCCACTTTTTATGAAAATGAAATATTATTATGACATGACCCCTTCTTATGTTCCAGTTCTTCTGGCTAATCGCTATATTCACATGCATTTAAAAAAGTGATTCATCGATGGTCTGCTACTTGCGCGAAAAAATTTGTATCTTAGAGATAAATCCAATCAATCCAAGTCATCTAAAAAAAACTGATAAATACGTAATAAAGAGATAGAAAAGTCTCTATCAAACTACAACCTTTATATTACATACACATCTTCAACATATGTGAGAGATTTTTTTTTTTTTCAATTTTTTGTGATCAAACACACAAAGTTATTAGCTTTTCTGCAGGCTATGATAACAAATGACCATGTCATCCTAGGATTCGAACCTGGACGCCAGCAGTACAACTGAGCTACCGGGCTAGAGCTCTTAGTTCTTTCATTTTAAGGGGCGGGGGTGCCTCAGTCGGTAGCGCGCCAGGCTCGTAATCTGTAGTTCCAAGTTTCGAGTCCCAGCTGGGTCAGCGTTGAGATTTATCTCCGCGAAAATTCCCCGCCCTGCCCACGTCAGTAGGGGACACCGATGGGCTTGGAAAGGCCGCCGTCCGTCGGATGGGACGTTAAGCCGTGGCCCCGTGTGCGGGAGAGCCATACCCTGTGCACGTTAAAGAACACGCTGGATGGCCTTGACGGGAGGCTACCACCTGTCTCCCAACAGCTGTTCCAGTGGGTCCCCTCCCCCAACCTTCTCTGAACCTTCGGGGTCCTTGTAACCTGGCCATTTAGCCCATGGTGTGCAAAAAAGTGCCGCTCAGAGGTAAAACAACCCAACCCAACCATCCTCAGATTCGAACCTGGACGCCTGCAGTACAACTGAGCTACCGGGTTAGAGCTCTTAGTTCTTTCATTTTACATAGAACCAATGGCATGAACAAATGAATATACTTGAAATGCACCAAGAAGGAGAAAAATGTTTTATGCCGAGAACAAGAAAAGAGTAAATGATCAGAGAAAACAAAAAGTACGGCACAACAGATCCTTTATATACTCTTTGAGTCGCCCTGCCGAAATAATTATGCTTGAGTTGGGTTGTTTTACCACTGAGCTGAAAAGGGGGTGGGGAAAAAGGGGAATGTCTCAGTAGGTATCGCGCTACGCTCAGAATTTGCAGTTCCCAGGTTCAAGTCCCACCTGAGCATACTTTGAGAGTTTTCTCCAAAAACATCCCACCATAATCTTGGTCAGTAAGGGACGCCGATGGTCTTTGAAAGGACGCCGTCCGTCAGATATGACATTAAGCCGTGACTCCATGTGAGAGATTTGGGTTGTTGGGTTGTTTTACCTCTGAGCGGCACTTTTTTGCACACCCATGGGCTAAATGGCCAGGTCACATGGACCCTGAAGGCTCAGAGAAGGTTGGGGGAGGGGACCCACTGGAACAGCTGTTGGGAGACAGATGGCTAGCCTCCCGTCAAGGCCATCCAGCGTGTTCTTTAACGTGCACAGGGTATGTCTCTCCCGCACACGTGACCACGGCTTAACGTCCCATCCGACGGACGGCGGCATTTCCAAGACCATCGGTGTCCCCTACTGACCGTGGGCAGGGCGGGGAATTTTGCGGAGATAAATCTCAACGCTGACCCAGCAGGGTCTCGAACCTGGGAACTACAGATTACGAGCCTGGCGCGCTACCGACTGAGCCACCCCCACCCCCCATGTGAGAGAGAACCATACGCTGTGTACTGTAAGAAACACGCTGGATAGCCTTGACGGAAAAGGTTGAGGGATGGACGTATGTCCATCCCTCAACCTTTTCTCAGTCCTTGGAGTTCTTGTGACCTAACCATTGTATGCAAAAAACGCTCAGTGGTAAATCAACCTAACCTAACCTCTGAGGAACACTTTTATGCCCACAATGAGCTAAATGGCCAGCTGACAAAGAAGAATGGGGAAAAAGAACCCACTGGATAGCTGTTATGAGACAGATGTTAGCATCCTATCAAGACTATTCAGTGTGTTCTTTAAGTTAAGGGCCACTAGTTTATGCCACATCCGACAGACGGCGGCCTTTCCAAGCCTATCGGTGTCCCCTTTCTAACCGAGATAACAATGCCACGGCATCGTAACGTTTTATGATAGATCATCAGGTGTTCATTACGATGAAATATCGTTATCTAAATAATAAGCCTTTTACTAAGCATTCATGTGACGATAAACCGTCGTTAAAAGTGCTTGAAGCATCAATGTTTTTGTATCGATTTTAAAACTACCAACTCCGACCCCACAACACACGCCTATTGTTCCCGAAACATCCATTTAATATCTATCACTACAACCTGATTTCAAATTCGTAGACAATTAAGAACGGAGAAAATTATGCAGAGAAAAAAAAAGGCAAAAAAAGATGATAAAAAATCCCTGACATTAACCCCCCCCCCCCCCTACCTCCCTCTGGCTTTCATCTCTTTTTCCCTGCCCATAAAACCCTCATAAAATTAATCACCATTTTGCACGGAATCTGAGAGCAGAAATTACCGGTAGCTTCGATCGTCCATTAAAGGCGTTAACATGCGGCCGGCATGCAGCATCTACCCATAGCCGTTGGCTCGCGTTCATTAGCAGCGCTATCGAGCGGGGGACCAGGCCGATATTAGTCGTCCCCGCGGCCCGAGCGCGACAGCTGCCTCTTTCCCTTGCGGCAGCCAGGCAGGTCGCCATTGATCCACCGTACCCGCTCGCTAAGCCTACCATCCCTTCGGTAACGGAGGCGACTTGGGTGACTCACCGCATCAACTGCGTCGCCTTCCATCTACATAGGTTGGGGCTTCATTTGGAAGCCAGATCAGAGGCAAGCTATCTCCGTAATAGCTTGAATAGTAAATAATGAATTGGTTGTGCATATGTAGTTTTATTTAAGTCTGAGTGTGAAAAAAAGTTTTAAGTGGGTAAAGTAATAGCACTGACTAATGCTTTTACTTGAATGATTAGACTTGGATGCAGTGTTTTAATGTCGTTGACTTAACACTGATAATTCTTTAGCGACTATTACTGATATTCTCGTTAAACCTGTTAAGGTGATGGAAGGCGTCACACACACTGAAGAAATGGGACATTTATGCAATGACGAGGAACGAGGGTGTCTCAGTCGGTAGCGCGCCAGGCTCGTAATCTGTAGTTCCCAGGTTCGAGTCCCAGCTGGGTCAGCGTTGAGTTTTATCTCTGCAAAACTCCCCGCCTTGCCCACGGTCAGTAGGAGACACCAATGGGCTTGAAGAAGACCGCCGTCCGTCGGATGGGACGTTAAGCCGTGACTCCGTGTGCGGAAGAGCCATACCCTGTGCACGTTAAAGAACACGCTGGATGGCCTTGACGGAATCTGTCAAGGCCATCTGTCTCCCAACAGCTGTTCCAGTGGGTCCCCTCCCCCAACCTTCTCTGAACCTTCGGGGTCCATGTGACCTGGCCATTTGCCCATGGTGTGCAAAAAAGTGCCGCTCAGAGGTAAAACAACCCAACCCAATATGCAATGACGTAGAGCGAGTGACAAATGTGGAAACTATGAGATTGCGCAGTTGACCTTTTGATGGTTTCCATAGATCCATGATAAATGATTTATCAAACAACCGAAGATCTATGGGAAATGTCAAAGCTCCAACTGCACAGTCTCATAGTCTACTTAGTTGCCATTCACTTTCTTTTACTGACTGACAGATGACTTTTAAATGGGGCGAGGGTTGGCTCAATCGGTAGATAGCAAGGCTCGTAATATGTTCTTAGGTTCGAATCCAAATTATGATTGCGTTGAGATTTTCTCCGCTAATCTCTGTTCTGCTCTCCACGGACCACCGTTGGTCAGCTGGGAGGTTAAGCCGTGGTTCTTGGTACTTGAGAACCATAACTTGTGCACGTTAAAGGACACATTGGATGACCTTGATAGGAAACTTATCAAGGACATTGGATGACCTTGATAGGGACCTTTGATGGATGACCTTGATAGGAAACTGCTATTTGTCTCCTAACAGCTGTATGGTGAATCCCATTCTCAAACCTTTTCTCAATCCTTGGGATCCTTGTGACATGGCCATTTGGCCCATGGTATGGAAAAAATGCCTTTGGCTGCGAACTCTTATTTGGGTCCTAACAGCTGTCTGGTGGATCCCTTTCTCAAACCTTATCTCAATCTTTGGGATCCTTGTAACCTGATCCTTTGGTTCATTGTGTGCAAAAAAGTGCCGCTAACAGGCAAACAATCTAGCAACCTTCGAAAATTTATTAATGAAAATTTAGGGCGAATAAGATGGGGAAAAAAAAGCATTTTTCTATGGGTGAGTTGTGTTTTTTGTCTCATCTGAACGTTATCTCCTGTTTTTTGCATAATGAGCAAATTGGCATATTACAACTCCAACGTTCAGAACAGAGTTGGAGAAGTGATCATAATGACACACTTTATGGCAAAGGAGTGTTTTTTTAGGATGCACAATACACGGCTCCATTTGTAATGGGACCACGACTTTCCGAAGTATAAGAGGGTCTGTTTTCTTCTAAATCAATAAAAGAAACCACGGGTAAGTAGATAAAATCTAAATTTCAGCACAATTGGGGCTTGAACCTGGCTTTGGGTTGTTTTACCTCTGAGCGGCACTTTTTTGCACACCATGGGCTAAATGACCAGGCCACAAGGACCCCGAAGGCTCAGAGAAGGTTGGGGGAGGGGACCCACTGTAACAGCTGTTAGGAGACAGATGGTAGCCTCTCGTCAAGGCCATCCAGCGTGTTCTTTAGCGTGCACAGGGTATGACTCTCCCGCACACGGGGCCACGGCTTAACGTCCCATCAGACGGACGGCGGCCTTTCCAAGCCCATCGGTGTCCCCTACTGACCGTGGGCAGGACGGGGAATTTTGCGGAGATAAATCTCAACGCTGATCCAGCTGGGACTCGAACCTGGGAACTACAGATTACGAGCCTGGTGCGCTACCGATTGAGCCACCCCCGCCCCATAGTTGCTTGTGAGCAATCAAATTCGGCCAAGAGCCTCCGAGTGTTTGCCGATGGATCAACTTCAACAGTGTGGCACAGAATGTTGCGAGTTGGGTTGGGTTGTTTAACCTCTGAGCGGCACTTTTTTTGCACACCATGGGCTAAATGGCCAGGTCACATGGACCCCGAAGGCTCAGAGAAGGTTGGGGGAGGGGACCCACTGGAACAGCTGTTGGGAGACAGATGGTAGCCTCCCGTCAAGGCCATCCAGCGTGTTCTTTAACGTGCACAGGGTATGACTCTCCCGCACACGGGGCCACGGCTTAACGTCCTATCCGACGGACGGCGGCCTTTCCAAGCCCATCGGTGTCCCCTACTGACCGTGGGCAGGGCGGGAAATTTTGCGGAGATAAATCTCAACGCTGACCCAGCTGGGACTCGAACCTGGGAACTACAGATTACGAGCTTGTCGCGCTACCGACTGAGCCACCCCCGCCCCAGAATGTTGTGATCTATCGATATTATCCTGACTTCTTGAACTAAGCTTGAGCAGTACGAATGGAGACTGCTTCTTCGCCTTCCACTTTGCATATTTCTCTAGTCGCTTCCGTAATTTTAATCCTATTTTCAAATAAGGACGTAAAAATGCATAAAATTTAATATCTAAATATACTCACTGTACAGCGTTAGAAACCAGGACTCCGACACTTGTAATAGTTATGGACTGACGCTTTGGAATTTACGCTTTCCTTCAGTACTACATTCAGAGGTATGGAAATGAAAACGGTGTCCAAAAACGCATAGATTTATGAATCACCTTAGTATTAGCATAAATTAATCCATCAGAAAATGCTATGATCTCACGATATTTCTTGCAGGAAAACTACACTACCTTTTAAGCTGATACAACTTTTACATAACTTACCAATGCGTTCGTATTGGGTTGTTTTACCTCAGAGCGGCACTTTTTTTCACTCCATGGGCTAAATGGCCAGGTCACAAGGACCCCGAAGGCTCAGAGAAGGTTTGGGGAGGGGACCTACTAGAACGGCTGTTAGGAGACAGATGGTAGCCTCCCGTCAAGGTCATCCAGCGTGTTCTTTATTGGCTCTCCCCCATACGGGCCACGGCTTAACGTCCCATCCGACGGACGGCGGCCTTTCCAATCCCATCGGTGTCCCCTACTGACTTTGGGTAGGGCGGGGAGTTTTTCGGAGATAAGTCTCAACGCTGACCCAGCTGGGATTCGAACCTGGGAACTGCAGATTACAAGTCTGGCGCGCTACCGACTGAGACACCCCCGCCCCAATCCGTTCGTAAGTACGAGAAATAAAATCAAACAGAAATTTCTATTACAAGAATTTGAAGCAGATTTTAGTCGTCCAAAAGAGACTCATTCAACTAAATAAATCAAAAATGCTGCCATTAATAAATTTCGGTTTTCAAATGTGCTAAAATAAAAAAAATTAGCTGATAAATTGAGAAGGGGAAGGTCATGTTAACTCTTCACAGGGCCGTACCCAGAGGGAGGGATTCAGACCCCCTCTTCTCGAAACTAAATCCTGGGTACGTGTCAATCCTCCTTTTAACATGTCGTTCCATTTCATATGATTCCTTTTTTGAAATAGCAAATTCCGAAATGAGAGAGTCGCTGAGAGAATGCAGAGACTTATTCAACTTACGAAAGAAAGTCTCTAACAGACTGGAGGAATTTTTGTGCAAACTGTGAAGAGTAAATTACTAAGCGACAGCAGAAACTACGCGACAAAAGAAGAGAGTACCAGCGACAGAAGAAAGTACACGACATATGAAGAGAGTACCAGCGACAGCAGAAACTACGCGACAAATGAAGAGAGTACCGGCGACAGAAGAAACTACGCGACAAATGAAGAGAGAACCAGCGACAGAAGAAACTAAACGACATATGAAGAGAGTACCAGCGACAGAAGAAACTACGTGACAAATGAAGAGAGTACCAGCGACAGAAGAAACTATGTGACAAATGAAGAGAGTACCAGCGACAGAAGAAACTAAACGACTTATGAAGAGAGTACCAGCGACAGAAGAAACTAAACGACATATGAAGAGAGTACCAGCGACAGAAGAAACTAAACGACATATGAAGAGAGTACCAGCGACAGAAGAAACTAAACGACATATGAAGAGAGTACCAGCGACAGAAGAAACTAAACGACATATGAAGAGAGTACCAGCGACAGAAGAAACTAAACGACATATGAAGAGAGTACCAGCGACAGAAGAAACTAAACGACATATGAAGAGAGTACCAGCGACAGAAGAAACTACACGACAAATGAAGAGAGTACCAGCGACAGAAGAAACTAAACGACATATGAAGAGAGTACCAGCGACAGAAGAAACTAAACGACATATGAAGAGAGTACCAGCGACAGAAGAAACTAAACGACATATGAAGAGAGTACCAGCGACAGAAGAAACTAAACGACATATGAAGAGAGTACCAGCGACAGAAGAAACTAAATGACATATGAAGAGAGTACCAGCGACAGAAGAAACTACGCGACAAATGAAGAGAGTACCAGCGACAGCAGAAAGTACATGACATATGAAGAGAGTACCAGCTTCAGAAGAAACTAAACGACATATGAAGAGAGTACCAGCGACAGAAGAAACTAAACGACATATGAAGAGAGTAATAGCGACAGAAGAAACTAAACAACATATGAAGAGAGTACCAGCGACAGAAGAAACTAAACGACATATGAAGAGAGTACCAGCAACAGAAGAAACTAAACGATATATGAAGAGAGTACCAGCGACAGAAGAAACTAAATGACATATGAAGAGAGTACCAGTGACAGAAGAAACTAAACGACATATGAAGAGAGTACCAGCGACAGAAGAAACTAAACGACATATGAAGAGAGTACCAGCGACAGAAGAAACTACGTGACAAATGAAGAGAGTACCAGCGACAGAAGAAACTACGTGACAAATGAAGAGAGTACCAGCGACAGAAGAAACTAAACGACATATGAAGAGAGTACCAGCGACAGAAGAAACTATGTGACAAATGAAGAGAGTACCAGCGACAGAAGAAACTAAACGACATATGAAGAGAGTACCAGCGACAGAAGAAACTAAACGACATATGAAGAGAGTACCAGCGACAGAAGAAACTAAACGACATATGAAGAGAGTACCAGCAACAGAAGAAACTAAACGACATATGAAGAGAGTACCAGCGACAGAAGAAACTAAACGACATATGAAGAGAGTACCAGCGACAGAAGAAACTAAACGACATATGAAGAGAATACCAGCGACAGAAGAAACTAAACGACATATGAAGAGAGTACCAGCGACAGAAGAAACTAAACGACATATGAAGAGAGTACCAGCGACAGAAGAAACTAAACGACATATGAAGAGAGTACCAGCGACAGAAGAAACTAAACGACATATGAAGAGAATACCAGCAACAGAAGAAACTACACGACAAATGAAGAGAGTACCAGCAACAGAAAAAACTAAACAACATATGAAGAGAGTACCAGCGACAGAAGAAACTAAACGACATATGAAGAGAGTACCAGCGACAGAAGAAACTAAACGACATATGAAGAGAGTACCAGCGACAGAAGAAACTAAACGACATATGAAGAGAGTACCAGCGACAGAAGAAACTAAATGACATATGAAGAGAGTACCAGCGACAGAAGAAACTATGCGACAAATGAAGAAACTACCAGTGACAGCAGAAAGTGCATGACATATGAAGAGAGTACCATCTCAGAAGAAACTAAACGACATATGAAGAGAGTCCAGAGACAGTGGAAACTACGCGACAAATAGAGTACCAGCAATAGAAGAAACTAAACGACACATGAAGAGAGTACCAGCGACAGGAGAAACTAAACGACATATGAAGAGAGTACCAGAGACAGCGGAAACTACACGACATATGAAGAGAGTACCAGTGACAGCAAAAACTACGCGACATATGAAGAGAGTACCAGCGACAGCAGAAACTACGCGACAAATGAAGAGAATACCAGCGACAGAAGAAACTACGCGACAAATGACGAGAGTACCAGTGACAGAAGAAACTAAACGACATATGAAGAGAGTACCAGCGACAGAAGAAACTAAATGACATATGAAGAGAGTACCAGCGACAGAAGAAACTAAACGACATATGAAGAGAGTACCAGAGACAGCGGAAACTACGCGACAAATAGAGTACCAGTGACAGCGGAAACTACACGACATATGAAGAGAGTACCAGCGACAGCAGAAACTATGCAACAAATGAAGAGTACCAGTGACAGCAGAAAGTACACGACATATGAAGAGAGTACCAGCGACAGCAGAAACTACACGACATATGAAGAGAGTACCAGTGACAGAAGAAACTAAACGACATATGAAGAGAGTACCAGCGACAGAAGAAACTAAATGACATATGAAGAGAGTACCAGCGACAGAAGAAACTAAACGACATATGAAGAGAGTACCAGCGACAGGAGAAACTAAACGACATATGAAGAGAGTACCAGAGACAGCGGAAACTACATGACATATGAAGAGAGTACCAGTGACAGCAGAAACTACGCGACATATGAAGAGAGTACCAGCGACAGCAGAAACTACGCGACAAATGAAGAGAATACCAGCGACAGAAGAAACTACGCGACAAATGACGAGAGTACCAGTGACAGAGGAAACTAAACGACATATGAAGAGAGTACCAGCGACAGAAGAAACTAAATGACATATGAAGAGAGTACCAGCGACAGAAGAAACTAAACGACATATGAAGAGAGTACCAGAGACAGCGGAAACTACGCGACAAATAGAGTACCAGTGACAGCGGAAACTACACGATATATGAAGAGAGTACCAGTGACAGCAGAAACTATGCAACATATGAAGAGTACCAGTGACAGCAGAAAGTACACGACTTATGAAGAGAGTACCAGCGACAGAAGAAACTAAACGACATATGAAGAGAGTACCAGAGACAGCGGAAACTACGCGACAAATAGAGTACCAGTGACAGCGGAAACTACACGACATATGAAGAGAGTACCAGCGACAGCAGAAACTATGCAACAAATGAAGAGTACCAGTGACAGCAGAAAGTACACGACATATGAAGAGAGTACCAGCGACAGCGGAAACTACACGACATATGAAGAGAGTACCAGCGACAGCGGAAACTACACGACATATGAAGAGAGTACCAGCGACAGAAGAAACTAAACGACATATGAAGAGAGTACCAGCGACAGAAGAAACTAAATGACATATGAAGAGAGTACCAGCGACAGAAGAAACTAAACGACATATGAAGAGAGTACCAGAGACAGCGGAAACTACGCGACAAATAGAGTACCAGTGACAGCGGAAACTACACGATATATGAAGAGAGTACCAGTGACAGCAGAAACTATGCAACATATGAAGAGTACCAGTGACAGCAGAAAGTACACGACTTATGAAGAGAGTACCAGCGACAGAAGAAACTAAACGACATGTGAAGAGAGTACCAGTGATTGAAAAACTTTATGGGACTTGTGAAGGGAAAGTCAATGAAAGCTTACGCAATTGAAATAAAAAAGTAATCGAAAGACCGCAGAAATGATATATGTCAAATAATATGAGTCATGGGAAGAAAAAAAGGCTGAGGCCCCAAAAAATTTTAAATCTAATAACAGGTAACCATTGAGACATCACAAGAATATTTTTGACCTAAGAACAAAAAGTCGCTAATGGAAGAAATTTCTTCCAACCTAAGAAGAGAAAGTAACTGAAAGGAGAAATTTTTGGAATCTAAGAAGAGAGGTCGCTGAGAAAGATATAATTTTTTCCACCTATGAAGAGGAAACAACTGAGATAATGCAAGAATTTATGGAGCCTTCAAAAAAGAAAGTCGCTAAGAGACCGAAGGAATTTATATGAGTTACAAAAACGACAGCCACTGAGAGACCCCAGAAACTTTTTCTATGTACGTTAGTACATTACTTTTCAATATACGAAACGAAAATTATTGAGAGACTACAAAAATTTCTGCAATTCATTAAGTCTCCGAGGGACTGTAGAAACGTATTTGACCAAAGATGAGAAAGTCGACAAAAAATCATAGAAACTTATGAAACCTACGAAAAGAAGGTCATTGAGAGATCGCAGAAAGGTTTTCAGCCTGAAATTAAGGAACTTATTCAACTTACGACGAGAAAGTTTCTGAGAGACCGAAGGAAGCTTTTCAATTTACGAAGAGAAAGTTGCTGAGGGAATCTAAGTAGAAATATGCGAAATACATGAAGTCTCCGAGGGATTGCAGAAACTTATTTGGAAAGTCGATGAGAGATCAAAGAGACGTATGAAATCTATTCTTATGAGAGAAGATCGTTGAGACACCAGAAGAACGTTTTTAGCCTGAAAAGATAAAGGAGTTTATTCAACCTTAGGTAAAGTTTCTGAAAGTTTGCAGAAACTTATACTGCCTAAGAATAGAAAGTTGCTGAAAGGTTACAGAAACTTATACGACCCAAGAATAGGAAGTTGCTGAAAGGTTACAGACACTTATACGACGCAAGAATAGGAAGTTGCTGAAAGGTTACAGACACTTATACGACCTAAGAATAGGAGGTTGCTGAAAGGAAAGGAAGGCCACTTGTTAAAGAGTGATATTCATATTGTTGATCAGCTGTCTTCCATGATTCATTGCTTTCAGGTACGAACTATCATAAATCGAAGTATATATTAACTTTCAGAGGGTGTAAAAAAAAAATTAACGGAAAAAATCGTACGCTAAACATTACATTAAATAGGCAAACATGTAATTTTTCGAAAAAGAAAAAAAAAATGCTTTAAAATAAAACTATATTTTAGCGTTATTATGACTGAATGCCCTTTTGTTTGATACTCGCAAGCCTTTTAATTATTTTTAAAATTAACCTCATTGGTGTGCAAAGAATGGGAATCCCTATCATAGAATATATTGGGAATAACGCATAATAGTATCTTATACTGTTCCTGAATCAAAATCACAATTGGAATCACTTAAAAACCATTAATAATTTACCAAACTCCACTCTTCCACAGCACGAGAAGAAGCACACACTCTTCTTCCTTCATGCACTTTCATCACAGCTCTTGTCCTCGTCTTCATCTTTTGAGAAGAGCGCCAAGCCACACTTCATTACTGCTTCCTTACCTCCCGAAGCTATGTGCAGCACAGAGAGGTGCCAGCTCACCACGTGGGCATGCCGCTAATCCCACAGTGCTGCCGTCAGTTATTGAACCGTGGAGCCTTTGTCTCCTCAACTGCTGGGAACGTGGTAATCTGTATTAGACGTTGTCCTCCCGACATGGAAGCCGCTTTGTCTCCCTCCCAACATCCTGTAGGGAATCGATGCTTGATGACGGGTCCGGGTGGTTTAGTTGCACCGACTGCACATTATACCTTACGGTGGACCATTATGGATGGGTAGAAGCTTTGGCCATCACATTTCTGTGTCTCTCTTACCGCTGTCTCCTTTATAGAGGACACAGGAGTAGTCGGCCGATTCGTGCATATTTAAAGACAGAGGAAAATTGAACCTCGCAAGTGTAAAGATTACATGCCAACTAAGGAGACCTAGAGGAACTATTGTGTGCTTAGGTAGAGTCATGTGAGTGTAATCGGAACATGCTTCTACGACCTAGAAAGAGAAAGTCAGTGAGAGACCTCAGCGGACACGAAAGGACGATACAGGATCAAAGGAAGATGAACGCATTTGCTCTGGAGTTGAAAGCTCATGTGATTCTACTAAATCTCTCACAGTTAAAGATACAACTAGGCTCTACCAGTTAATAGGAGTCTTTCCACTGTAGGATATTAGAAGCGAGCGGAATAGTGTAATGAAATTGCTGGACTAAGAACGATGCGAAATCAGTTTAAAGTGAGAGAAAAGTATGGATTCTAAACCGCTGTGTTTTTGGAGCACTATAATTTTTAATTTAATGATAATAATTCTGATGATTTTAATTAGTCCATTTCCGTCCCGTGGCCGAGGGGTTAGCGCGTTTGGGTACTGATCAAAGGAACCTGAGTTCGAACCCCGGGTAAGGCATGGATATTTGTTTTGTTTTTCTGCTGAGGTCTCGCCATCCTCACAGACCTTCTACTGTGGCGTATAAACCAACAAGCTCCTATCAAATCTCTGTGGCAAATCAGCTGCTTGAAGAGATATTTATTATTATTGCAAAGAGAGAGCAGTAGATTTCCAATCACTCCTAATTGGTGTCCTCCAAAGAGAAGAGCAGTAGTTCACAATCACTCCTAATTGGTGTCCTCCAAAGAGAAAAACAGTAGTTCACAATCACTCCTAATTGGTGTCCTCCAAAGAGAAGAGCAGTAGTTCACAATCACTCTTAATTGGTGTCCTCCAAAGAGAAAGAAGTAGGTTTACAATCACTCTTAATTGGTACCCTCCAAAGAGAGAGAAGTAAGTCCCAATCACTCCTAACTGGTGTTTTCCAAAGAGAGAGAAGTAGGTCCCAATCACTCCTAATTGGTGTCCTCCAAAGAGAAGAACAGTAGTTCACAATCACTCCTAATTGGCGTCCTCCAAAGAGAAGAACAGTAGTTCACAATCACTCCTAATTGGTGTCCTCCAAAGAGAAGAGCAGTAGTTCACAATCACTCCTAATTGGTGTCCTCCAAAGAGAAGAGCAGTAGTTCACAATCACTCTTAACTGGTGTCCTCCAAAGAGAAAGAAGTAGGTTTACAATCACTCTTAATTGGTACCCTCCAAAGAGAGAGAAGTAAGTCCCAATCACTCCTAACTGGTGTTTTCCAAAGAGAGCGAAGTAGGTCCCAATCACTCCTAATTGGTGTCCTCCAAAGAGAAGAACAGTAGTTCACAATCACTCCTAATTGGTGTCCTCCAAAGAGAAGAGCAGTAGTTCACAATCACTCTTAACTGGTGTCCTCCAAAGAGAAAGAAGTAGATTTACAATCACTCTTAATTGGTACCTTCCAAAGAGAGAGAGTTAAGTCCCAATCACTCTTAACTGGTGTTTTCTAAAGAGAGAGAAGTAGATCCCAATCACTACAAATTGGTGTCCTTCAAAGAGAAAGAAGTAGATTTACAATCACTCCAAATTTGAACCCTCCAAAGAGAGAGAGAGAGAAGTAGATTCGACATCACTTCTAACTGGGGAGCAACCAGTTTCACTTTAATTCTTAATTGCTACCGTGATAACAGAGATTGGAGTATAAGATTTATTTGATCACCAATGCTAGTCGTGAAGTTTTGGCAGAAGATTGCAGAAATAATCCCTTAGACTTTGCTTAGGCGTTCCAACAGTATGTAAGAATTTATCCTTGTTCCTAGATTATAGGAAGTTCGTTCCTCCCATTCCTGTGAGGAGACGCTTTTCGATTTTTAAGCATTTTCTTAGACTATAACTAAACAAAACATTAAATCATTCTCAAGAAATTTTTATAAGTACACTGGAAAGAAAATATGTGACATTTTTACCTGTATCAAAAAATTTCCGTTGTTTCCAGAGACCAAGAAGAGCAATCCTTTAGAATTTTTGAAGATTTTACCACTTGGAATGTATTATTTTCTGACCTTTAAGATCATTCTTGGAATTTTTGCAAGAAACCAGTGATGATTAATATTTGGAAATATCTGACCTCTCTCCACCTGATTTCGTCTTTGCTCATTCTCTTAAGGCAGGGGTGGGCAATTGTTTTCGTATCTACACTGTGCATGCGTATTGACGTGGTCGTCCTAGTGGAAAATACGAGACGAATCTTCGGTCGCGCACGGGAAGGAAATCTCGGTTCAAGGCGGATTTTTCTGACTGTCTTGGCGGGCCACAAAAAACTCTTAGCGGGCCGCTATTTGCCCACCCCTGTCTTAAGGTCTTTATAGATGATTCTTTTGAACTTTCTTCTGAAAGAAAAGCTGCTGATGATGCCTTCTGGGATTCTCTCTTTCAATAACTTTGAAGTAGTGAGAGCTTATAGATACTTTCACTGTGGAAATTATTATTGTAGAACTTTAAGTGGAGTCTCACTCAGACTCACCATGAGATCGTGAAAGAACATTTCCATCAACATTTCCTTTTTTCCTTCAAGAAGAACTTGGTAGATCGAGTCATAGAGTCACCCTTCTGAAAATTAAGAAATCTTTTTTCATCTTGAAGAGAAACGGCAAACTTTTAATGGTATAATGGGTACCAGGACAAATTGGTTTTCTTATTATACTACAATGAAATTTTGGACCATTTAGTTAATAATGTTCCCTGGTTGGAAAGGTCGTTTCCTATCTTAAAAGATTCTTCCTATTTTAAAAAGGAAGATGAAAGTGCTTTCCAGAAAGATTTTCTTCATTTTTTGACTGTATATGAGATGGAAAACTTTATCTTCCATACCTAATAAACAATAAACATTCCAAGCAGCAACATAAACATTCCAAGCAGCAAGATTGTGGTCTTTCGAGAAACTGCAGGTTATCATCACAACTCTCAGAACGAATACACTGTGGGTTGAGATATTTTACCTCTGAGCGGCGGGAGTGGCTCAGTCGGTAGCGCGCCATGCTGGTAATCTGCAGGTCCCATGTTCGAGTCTCAATTGGGTCAGCGTTAAGATTTATCACCTCAAAACTCCCTGCCCACGGTCAGTAGGGTACACCGTCAGGCTTGGAAAGGCCTCCCTCTGTCGGATGGGACGTTAAGCCGTTGTCCATGTGCGTGGAGAGGCATACCCTTTGCACGTTAAAGAACACGCTGGATGGCCTTGACGGGAGGCTACCATCTGTCTCCCAACAGCTGTTCCAGTGGATTCCCTCCCCCCAACCTTCTATGAGCCTTCGGGGTCCTTGTGACCTGGCCATTTAGCCCGTGGTGTGCAAAAAAGTGCTGCTCAGAGGTAAAACAATCCAATCATCTGAGCGGCACGTTTTTTACACACAACAGGCTAAGTAACCAAGTGACAAACACCCAAAAACTCAGATAGGAGACAGATGGAGACAGATCCCGTCAAGGCTTCCCTATACAAGGGGTCACGGCTTAACGTTCCATCCGACGGACGGCTGCCTTTCCAAGCCCATCGGTGTCCCCTACTGACCAAAGGCAGGGAAGGGAATTTTGAGGAAATAAATCGACTCGAACCTGGGAAATGCAAATTACGAGCTTGGCTGGTACCCACACACACACTGTGGGATGCTCTGTTCAAGATTTAAAAAAATGTTGACTCCTCTGCATGCGATGGTGGGGTTAGAGAACCAACTGTTTATATCCTCGTGAAATGTTCGCTCTATTCGGAAGAGAGAATAATTTTGTTTAACAATCTAAAAGACAAGGAACTTAGCGAACTGACTGTACAGTCCTCGTTAGGACAGAAAACTCCTTTCTTCAGAGATTCTACTTTTCGAGAAGTTTGGATTAAAAAAAAAATTGCAATATTTTGGGTAGGATCTAAATTTTTAACTGTTTAGCCTACATTGTTTTAAAAATCACATGCTGGTCATTTATAGTTAGCTGAAAAATGAGTTTTGCTCTGAGTGTGTCTCAAACTCACCTACTCATGTTTACAGGATATCTCCAGTACTACGCTAAATTAATATATTTGGTTGGGATTGGCGCAAAGCCTTAAATATCTGTCAGAATTTTATGTCTGGAGTGTGAGAGTTAAGAAGGATACAGTGGCAGCCCCATACCCCCAGGACCGAAGGGGGATGGGAGGGAACACGTTACTTTTTTTGTTTTGGTTTTTAAGAAATCATTTTTCTTTTATATAAATGGTGATGTGCGGCATGATATTAACAGATGGATAAGGATTGCTGCTGGGACTTTTAAGAATCTATGGAGAATGTGGAGAAATAGGCGTATAAACCTAAAGACTAAAATTAGACTATATAATAGTTTGGTTCTTTCTAGGGTTAGTTATGGTAGTGAAACTTGGACACTTTGTAAACAAGATAACAGGAAACTAGATGCTTTTGATTCCAGATGCTTACGCAGTATCTTGGGCATTAGGTGGTTCAACTTTGTAACTAATGATGAGGTAAGGCAAAGGAGTCTGCAATCTCCTTTAAGCAGCATATTGTGCAGAGAGAGACTCCGTTGGTTTGGGCACGTTATCCGTATGGATAATTATAAATTGGAGAATGGGGTTATGAACAGTGTGCCTAAAGGCCTCAGAAAGAGGGGGAGACCTAGGATGCGGTGGGCAGACATTGTCAAACAGGACCTTGTTAGAATTGGTGTGCAGTGGCCAGATGCAGTAGATGTAGCTCAGGATAGACTTTCTTGGAGAACTAAATTGCACGGTCTGGTTGGACCTCCGTAGCCCATGCCTGCTTGAGGATGATGATGATGATGGGAATAAAGTATTATTATTTCCAATTTTCCAATTAGGAATTAGTTCAAATTCCTACAGTTTGTGGGGGCAAAATTGTAGAAAATTAATATGATCATTCTCATTGAAACTTTTCTTCGTTCCTGCTACTTATCTTCGTATATTCTCCCTGCCCTACTCGTCAGAGACGATCGGCTATTTATACATTTCTGTTTAAACATATTTTCATTGTTCCTCACACATTCTTGAATATTTGCATAAATTATGAATAGTCTATAATAACGGTTTTGCCTAAAACTATGGATAGTCTATAACTGATATAAAAACTAACTAACAATTCGCAATAATAATAAAAATTATAAGTGTAGAATATTATTTAGATAACTTTACTATAATTTTCACATCTGTATCATATATATATATATTTCATATTCTGTATCATATATATATATATTTCATATATAGTTAGAATGTGCAAAGTTAAATTTCAAAATAGTTAGAATGTGCAGTTAGAATGTGCAAAGGTACAACAATTTGTACCTTTGCACATTCTATTAATTAATAATACTAATTACGAGGGCAGATTTATATGTCTCTGATAATGTTAACAAGGGCAATGGAGACAAAAAATTATTAAACTTCTGCCTATTTCACATATTTTTCAAGAAATTTTTTAAAATCTTTAAAACGGAAGGGAAAATGTTACCCTGCAAAGCAAATCCAGTCTCTTGCCCCCCCCCCCCATTTTTACTTTTTTCCCGATCGAATCTGTACACATTCCCACCCATAACAACATGCACCTTTTGCACATTCTATACTCATTCCCACCCACAACAGTCTGCACCTTTTGTAAATTCTGTACACATTCCCATTCACAACACTCTGCACCTTTTGCACATTCTGGACACATTCCCACCCACAACAGTCTGCACCTTTTGCACATTCTGGACACATTCCCACCCACAACAGTCTGCACCTTTTACACATTCTGGACACATTCCCACCCACAACAGTCTGCACCTTTTGCACATTCTGAACTCATTCTCACCACAACAATCTGCACCTTTTGAACATTCTGGACACATTCCCACCCACAACTATCTGCACCTTTTGCACATTCTGAACTAATTCTCACCACAACAGTCTGCACCTTTTGAACATTCTGGGCACATTCCCACCTACAACTATCTGCATCTTTTGCACATTCTGAACTCATTCTCACCACCACAATCTGCACCTTTTGAACATTCTGGACACATTCCCACCCACAACTATCTGTACCTTTTGCACATTCTGAACTCATTTCCACCACAGCAATCTGCACCTTTTACACATTCTGTACTCATTATCACTCACAACAGTTTGCACCTTTTGCACAATCTGTAGACATTCCCACCTACAACAGTCTGCACCTTTTGCACATTTTGTACACATTCCCACTCACAACAGTCTGCACCTTTTGCACATTCTGAACTCATTCTCACCACAACAATCTGCACCTTTTGAACATTCTGGACACATTCCCACCCACAACTATCTGCACCTTTTGCACATTCTGAACTCATTCTCACCACGACAGTCTGCACCTTTTGAACATTCTGGACACATTCCCACCCACAACTATCTGCACCTTTTGCACATTCTGAACTCATTCTCACCACAATCTGCACCTTTTGAACATTCTGGACACATTCCCACCCACAACTATCTGCACCTTTTGCACATTCTGAACTCATTTCCACCACAGCAATCTGCACCTTTTGCACATTCTGTACTCATTATCACTCACAACAGTCTGCACCTTTTGCACAATCTGTACACATTCCCATCTACAACAATCTGCACCTTTTGCACATTTTGTACACATTCCCATCCACAACAGTCTGCACCTTTTTGACATTCTGGACACATTTCCACCCGCAAGTCTTCCCCTTTTGCACATTTTATACACATCCTACTACCACGCAACGACAACCACAGCTCAACAGCAGCAAAGAAAAAAAAGAAATAATCTTTCAATAACTTTACGACAACAATTTCCTCACCACCGATCGCTTCAGACCTTCCCCAATCTTCTCTATCAATTTCACTTCGTGACACTACATCGCAGCTGTTTAACTTTAGGTAGCAATACACACCGTCACTTCTTTTTTTCTCTCAGCCTTCCCTCCTTGGCCTTTCTTCTCTCTTTCCATCCTTATATCAAATCCGATCGTCATGTTTTCTATTTGTCCCTTTATTCAGACGAGAGCTATTTAAATCAGCTCACCTAAACAGAATAAGTCCACCAACGTCAACATTTCATCTCAGCCAGGTCAATTCAGCTCCTTGAAAGATACCCATTTCGCCACACACTCACGCAGGCACATATAAAGCAACGCCCATGGTATTTTTGTTACTTCCACCTCTTCATCTTCCGTCTTCGGAGCAACCGAACATCCCCCCATCCACAAAACCCAACATTACACAGAGACCCGCCGCGCGTGTCTATAGAGGCTCCGAGCGTAACTATACCACAAGGGAGAAACGAATCTTGCTCGATGTTTGCCGGGAGAAGCGTGCTTGAGGACGACTGCGGGTCCGCTATTGCCCCCTGCGTTTGGTACTCTGTGCGCTGGATAAATATTTGCTCAGTCATGCCGCTCTTCCCACCCTATTGCTGGGTCCAGCCACCATAGTAACGCAGGGCGACCTTTCTTATGTTAGGGTCCGCCTCTGATCCTTTTCTGTGTGTGAGTCTCTGCGTGTGTGTGGCGAGGAGTAGGAGGAAGGAGGATTGGATGGGAAAGGATGGAGACACAGACACACATACATGCTGACATAGAGATACAAGAGAGGATCGAGGGAGGCTGAGCAATGCGAGGGGAGGAAGGGAGGGCGAAGCGAGAAGGAGACAGTATGACTGCCGTGTTGTCCTTCATCTTGTCGGTGAGATTACATGATCAAAGGCTGTGCTGATTGTGTCTCGGACGAATAGTGGAGGAAAAGGTGTCCCAAAGTAGCAGGCAATCAGTTGTGTGGAAGGGAAAAGCGATTTGGCAAATAAATAGGCAGATAAATCAATGAAGGCAAAGACAGAAAGAGCAAGTTATATTTGTGTTCTCCAATAAATAAATTGCTTATATATATCATAAAAGTTTTAATCATTACTTGTCAACTAATCTATGTAGCATAATTATAAAAAGCACCAGCACGATTATTTATTCATTTTCTTTCGAAAAGTACTAAAGCTGAATATACAGTTCGATGGTATGTATGTCTCATCAGCTAATTAGTTTGCCGAAATTTAGTGATTTGTAAACATTTAATCTCAGTTCAGAAATTGTTTGTGAAACTCAGATGTTAAGTTACTTTGGATTGATGTTTTTTTTTTTATCTTGAATACAAATAGTCATTTGCCAAAAAGCTGAAATCAGAAAATTAAATACGTAAAAATTAAATCTAATAGTAAAATGTATTTTAAAATAATTATATTTTTCTAAAATAAAATAATCGGAGTATCATCAGTTGATACAAATATGGAAACAAAAATAAGGGTAAGCCAGAAAATTACCCAAGATTAAGGTAACGGTTTGGCACACTTCGTAGCGGGCCAGTTTTGTAACCTGAGGTTTCCAGGTTTGAAACCCTTCTGTGCCTGAGTTGAGATTTTCTCCTCTGTTCCCTAAACTCTGTTCCACCTTCGGTGAGAAAGGTTATACCGATCAGTTTCTAAACACCACCGTCCGTCTGAAGGAAAGTTAAGCCGTGGCTCCGAGTGCAGGTTGGTTGGGTTGTTTTTTCTCTGAGCGGGTATTTGGGCGTATAGTGGATTACGACCCCATAGGCTCAACGTTAGGTAGAGGAACACACTGCACAGTCTTTAAGCGGGAGAGACAGAAATCTCCCGTAAGGCCATTCAGGGTGTTCATTAACGTGCAAAAGCTACGTCTCATCTGCACAGGGAGTCACGGCTTGCAGCATCCTTTCCGAATCTTTCGATGTCTCCTTTTTAATCGACATAATTAAGTTATTAATGGGCGAAATGGTCAGGTCACAAGGGTCTCAAGCGCTCAGAGAAGATAGAGGGAAGGGGACCCACTGGGTAGCTGCTATGAGACAGATGGTAGACTCCCATCAAGGCCATCCAGCGTGTCCTTTAATGTGCACAAGGTATGGCTTTTCTACACGCAAAGGCACGGCTTTACGGTCAATATGTTGGGTTGTTTTACCTCTGAGCGGCAATTTTTTGCACACCATGGGCTAAATGGCCAGGTCACATGGACCCCGAAGGCTCAGAGAAGATTGGGGGAGAGGGCCCACTGAAACAGCTGTTGGGAGACAGATGGTATCCTCCCGTCAAGGCCATCCAGCGTGTTCTTTGACGTGCGCAGGTTATGGCTCTCCCACACATGGGGCTACGGCTTAACTTCCCATCCGACGGACGGCAGCCTTTCCAAGCCCATCGGTGTCCCCTACTGACCGTGGGCAGGGCGGAGAAATTTGTGAAGAAAAATCTTAACGCTGACCCAGCTGGGACTCGAACCTGGGAACTACAAATTTCGGGCCTGGCGGGCTACCAACTGAGCCACCCCCACCCTGCTTTGCGGACGGCGACCTTTTCAAGCCCCTCGATGTCTCTTTTCTGTCCGAGGGGAAAAGTGGAGGTTTACCGGACATAAATCTAAATGCTTGGTACAGCTGGGACTCGAACCTGGGAACAAATTTTTTTTAATCGATCCTGTTTTCCTGTTATTAATATTTCTAAAGGGATGGGGCGCAATCCCTTTTCCCCAAACATGGGCCATGAGGCGGACAAAATCATCAAAAACGTGAAACATCATATGGTCCAGGAGAATCAGAGACTCACTTGTTCCGCGTGGGTGGGGGTGGCTCAGTTGGTAGCGCGCCAGGCTTGTAATCTGTAGTTCCCAGGTTCGAGTTCCAACTGGGTCAGCGTTGAGATTTATCTCCGCAAAATTTCCCCGCCCTGTCCACGGTCAGTAGGGGACACCGATGGGCTTGGAAAGGCCGCCGTCCGTCGGATGGGACGTTAAGCCGTGGCCCCGTGTGCGGGAGAGCCTGTGCACGTTAAAGAACTCGCTGGATGGCCTTGACGGGAGGCTACCATCTGTCTCCCAACAGCTGTTCCAGTGGGTCCCCTCCCCCAACCTTCTCTGAGCCTTCGGGGTCCATGTGACCTGGCCATTTAGCCCATGGTGTGCAAAAAAGTGCCGCTCAGAGGTAAAACAACCCAAACCATCCCACTTGTTCCGCCATTTGCTGCGAGTTTTCCTAGATTAAAAAAGACTCGTTATCTTTAGAAACAATCTTCTAAAATTATTTTATGCATATAGTGGCAATTATTAATCGGACCATTATTTTATGAAAAAATTGGCCCAGTCGGTATTGCCTCAGGTTTCCAATATGAAGCGCCCAGTTCGAATTCTACCTATGATACGGTTAAGATTTCGTCCAATAGGTTCTTTTATAGCAGTGCCTACCAATTGGTATGCTGCAACACATTTATGCTAACTCAAAATTTCATCATCCTGTTCTCTTCATTTCAAATTTTATTTGTCTCATTTCAGAAGCCGAAAGTAGAACTTCTCCACCATTTATTGCAGGGGTTCTCAACATGGGGTACGCGGTAAAAGGTTTTGGGGTACACCCATGATAGCTCAAAAGTCGCTAGATATATGTTATATACTGATCTAAGGGACCTGGGTTCGAGCCCCGGGTAAGGCATGGATGTATGTGTCGTTTTTCTGCTGAGGTTCCGCCATCCTCACAGACCTACTATGGCGTATTAAACTGACAGACTCCTGTCAGACCTCTGTGGCAAGCAGCTGCTTGAGTGGGTATTTATTTATTTTTTTCATTTATATATATATATATCTGTTTTATTTTATTCCCATTGTTATACTATAACTATAGTTTTATCCATCTATGCAAGGTGTACGCCAGTTACATACACATTTCCAGGGGGTACGTGAAGCATAAAATGTTAAGAACCACTGATTTATTGTATTGAAACAAAATTAAAGTCCTTTTGTGAGAAAAATATGTATGATGGATCTGCGATGTGTTTGCTTCTGTTAACCCTTTCACGACTAAGGGAAACATTTTTCCCCATTTTAAAATTGGTGATTGTCGTATTTAATTATAACCTTATCTGCATTTTTTATACAGAATGTCAAAATAGAACGTATGCCGAACGCAATTACGTAAACGGGAACGTTTAGTCCATGTCCATCTTTGCAATAATGTTGCATCTGTGCAATGTCCATCTTTGCAATAATGTTGCATCTGTGCAATGTCCATCTTTGCAATAATGTTGCATCTGTGCAATGTCCATCTTTGCTTCACAACCAAAAGAAATTGCTTCGCAGAATACCATAATTAGCACATCATTTTGTATAGTAATTTTATTTCATAATTTTGTATTATTATAGTTAACATTTTGTTCTAATAAACCAATAAATAAAAGACATTGCATAATAAGCCTAACTATAATTTGTGTTACCTTTATAGTCCATTGGGAAAAATATTTCCCATAAAATTCCAAAAAAACTACACATTGTTATGTATTTTTCTTATGATTTTTATTTATTTTACTTCTAAACAAACTAAAATAAACAGTTACATACTAATATTTACTCTTAGAAACCTTATGGTCCTGAAAGGGTTAAACTCAAACTACAGAAATAAATTGTTTTTTTTAAACAGTTGGAAATGTCGTTTTTTCTGGTCTGCCGTGACAACTTTGGATTATCCAAAGCGAACCTTGGACACGTAAGGTGGCAGGTACTGCCCTATAGATAACGTAGTTTTCTGTATTTCTCAAATTGCTTGCCACAGAGGTATGACAGGAGTCTGTCAGTTTAATAAGCCATAGAGAAAATCTGCGCAGAAATAAAACACCAAAAAGATGCATCCATACCTTATCCACGTTCTTTGATTGCCAAATTGCTAACCACTCCAGCACGAGAGTCAATTTCTCACAACAAACTCGATAAATGTGTTAAAGGACGCTTCAAAAAATATCGTTGCAGAAATTAGTAATAATTATTTGACAGTACTCTGTGGTGGGTTAGAAATAATCAAATTGATGTTAAGTGAACTTATTTAATATATAAAGTTTGATGTTGTTACAAGAAATACTACTTCCAGTGGAATTAGGCTTCATATTAAACAAAATCTAAACAAATTCTTACACAGCAATTAATTAAGTGGTTGTTTTTCATAACTCCTACACAAGTTAATATAAAATTACTTTGTACACGCACATCACCGCCCTGCCCACGGTCAGTAGGGGACACCGATGGGCTTGGAAAGGCCGCCGTCCGTAGGATGGGACGTTAAGCCGTGGCCCCATGTGCGGGAGAGCCATACTCTGTGCACGTTAAAGAACACGCTGGATGGCCTTGACGGGAGGCTACTATCTGTCTCTCAACAGCTGTTCCAGTGGGTCCCCTCCCCCAACCTTCTCTGAGCCTTCGGGGTCCATGTGACCTGGCCATTTAGCCCATGGTGTGCAAAAAAAGTGCCGCTCAGAGGTAAAACAACCCAACCCAATGCACGCACATCAAAAGTCAACACACTGAATTCAATTGCAATTCAAACTCAACTGTCTCTTCCATAAAACAAAAAACAACAACAACAACAACAACAAAATTAACAGTATGCCTAAGGGTTTGAGAAAAAGGGGGAAACCTAGGATACCATGGTTAGACAATGTCAAACAGGGCCTTGCTAGAATTGGCCTAGAGTGGCCAAATGCAGCAGCTGTAGCTCAGAAGAGACACATCTAGAGAGGAAAATTACACAGTCTGGTTGGACCTCCGTAGCCCATGGCTGCATGAGGATTTTGTATGTATGTCTCTTCCATTACAGACATGGCGTATGGAGAGCACTTCATGATACAATACGCACGCTTTTAAGAGTAATTGTTGCATATTCACATATGGTTTCAATATTATTTTCACAGACATTTCTTCTAATTTAAACTTGTTGCTCATAAACAATCGCATTTATTTAGTACTGCGAAACATTTCGTGATAATGATAGTAAAGTCTAGATTTTTTTACTTCATCGAAGATCACTTTTGCTCCCGCAGCATCAAGACCAAATCTCTTTCGTCTTTCCGCTGACCTCCTCGCAGTAGCTCGATTTCGTGTCGTAAACCTCCAGCGGGAAATTGGATTTTCCTCCGGCGTCTCCCACAAACCCGCAGACAGCCTCAGAAATTAGGCTGTACTTGGTCAGAGAGAACATCCGGGTGAGAAGCCAGCTACGTCGGAAAGAAAAGAAAGAGCTGCGGTAGTTGGGAAGCAGTTGAAGAGGCAGTATATATTCTGATCCTGTCCGAAGAGGTCGAATAGGAAGGAATAAAAGGACGAGGATGAGGAACGAGAACACGAGGCCAGGAAGAGAAGTAGATGAGGAAGGGTCCGAAGAGAGGTGAAGTGGAGTTAGGTCAAGAGTGTTCTCTGTTGTTCCCTAAGAAGATCTGGGTTGTAAATAGTCCAGACAAATAATCTTTTGTGTTCAGGAGATAATTTTCTGGAGAATAATCTTGGGGATGATGGGGCGGGAGTGGCTCAGTCGGTAGCGCGCCAGGCTCGTAATCTGTAGTTCCCAGGTTCGAGTCCCAGCTGGGTCAGCGTTGAGATTTATCTCCGCAAAATTCCCCGTCCTGCCCACGGTCAGTAGGGGACACCGATGGGCTTGGAAAGGCCGCCGTCCGTCGGATGGGACGTTAAGGGAGAGTCATACCCCCGTGTGCGGGAGAGTCATACCCTGTGCACGTTAAAGAACACGCTGGATGGCCTTGACGGGAGGCAACCATCTGTCTCCCAACAGCTGTTCCAGTGGGTCCCCTCCCCCAACCTTCTCTGAGCCTTCGGGGTCCTTGTGGCCTGGCCATTTAGCCCATGGTGTGCAAAAAAGTGCCGCTCAGAGGTAAAACAACCCAACCCAACCCTTGGGGATGACTAGTGAGTTGCAGGCCAATGGATCTATTGCATTTCGATTTGTCTATGTAATAGAGATCCGTTCAGTAAAAACAGAGAAGAAATGAGAGAAATTAATTATACATAAAAATTAAATCAATTTAATTTCTTTTTAATCTATTTTTTAAACTTTGTCACGCAAAATAATTTGTTTATTGCGACTATATTAAATTATTTATAAATGTTTTTAAATTGATTATCTGTTTTTAAAAGTTAATAGCTACTAGTTAAGATAAAAATAATAAATATATTTAATTGTTAATTTTTCTCTTATTGCGCTGTCCAAGCTTTGTAATAATATAGGAGACTTTCGGCAAGAGGGCCACCATTGATCATTTAATTTTCATGAAGAGAGACATTTATTTGGTAAAAGTGGGACATTCGCCCCAAAAAGGTCGTCTTGTTTTACCTCTGAGCTGCACTTTTTTGCCCACAATGGGCTAAATGATCAGGTCACAAGGACCCCGATGGCTCTGAGAAGGTTGGGGGAGGGCACTCACTGGATAGGGGACAGATGGCTGCTTCCCGACAAAGCAATCCAGAGTGTTCTTTAGCGTACACAGGGCATAGCTCTCCCACACACGGGACCACGACTTAATATTCCATCCGGCAGATTGCGGCCTATCCAAGCCCATCGGTGTCTCCTTACTTACAGGCAGCAGGGTGGGGGAATTGCGGAAATAAATCTCAACCTGATCCAGATGGGACTCGAACCTTGGAACTGCAGATTATGAGCCTGGCGCTTTTTCGACTGCCTCCCCTGAAAGGTTGCGAACCACTACTTTAGAACCTACAATGAACTTTTTGCTAGATTCAGTGTTAGAGCACTTATGTTACAAAACTTATAAAAAAATATAAAATAAATACTCCCTCAAGCAGCTGCTTGCCACAGAGGTCTGACAGGAGCCTGTCAGTTTATATGCCATAGTAGGAGATCTGAGAGGATGGCAGGACCTCAGCAGAAAAACGACACATTACATCCATGCCTTATCCGGGGCTCGAACCCGGGTCCCTTTGATCACGTAACCAAGTGCGCTAACCACTCGGCACACAGGACGGCTATTATAAATACCCCCTCAAGCAGCTGCTTGCCACAGAGGTCTGACAGGAGCCTGTCAGTTTATATGCCATAGTAGGAGATCTGAGAGGATGGCAGGACCTCAGCAGAAAAACGACACACACATCCATGCCTAATCCGGGGCTCGAACCCAGGTCCCTTAGATCAGTAATCAAGCGTGCTAACCACTCGGCCACGGGACGACACAAAACTTATACAGCAGAGCAAATACATTTGTTCCTAAAAAAAAAGGTTAGAGTTGCTTCTCTATTTTTTTTTATTGCAGCCGAAAACATATCTGATTTTACCATTAAGAAATGAACAACACTTTGATATTTTGTTGATTTCAGAAAATTTGATTTGTAACGAAGTTTGATCACTACTTTGGAAATTACGATTTTCTGTGTGGGCTTTTAAAATAATATCTTGACGCTATCAATCCTGTTTTAAAATATGCCAGGCCATTTGGCGCAACGTATTCATGAAAGAGGTTCTTCTTTCTGTATGCTGTACGAAAAAATTAAATCGAGTAACAGGGTTACTGATAACAGATGCTTTCGATTTTAAACACTTATGCAGGGTGGGGCTCAGCCTACCGGCTACCCCGCCGTGCATAAGTGCTTAAAATCGCCAGACTCGCAGTCTGCAGTTTCGAGATTCGAGTCTCAACTGTGGCAGCTTTCATAATTGTCTCAGCAAAAACCACATCTTGGGGAAAAAGGAGACTCGATGATGCTTGGTGAGGTTATTGTCCGTCAGATGGAATGTTGCAAAGACCCCGAGAGCTCAGAGAAGGTTGGGCGGACCTCTGGACAGATATTAGGAAACAGATGTTAGCCTCCATCAAGGCCATCCAGAGGGTTCTTTAATCTGTACAGGATATGGTTCTTCCGCATACGGACCAAGTCTTTGGGGGCGCGGTGTCTCAGTCGGTAGCGTGCCTGGCTCGTAATCTGCAGTTCCCAGGTTCGAGTCCTAGCTGGGTCAGCATTGAGATTTATCTCCGCAAAATTCTCCGCCCTGCCCACGGTCAGTAGGGGACACCGATGGGCTTGAAAAGGCCGCCGTCCGTCGGATGGAACGTTAAACCGTGGCCCCGTGTGCGGGAGAGCCATACCCTGTGCACGTTAAAGAACACACCGGATGACCTTGAAGGGAGGCTACCATCTGTCTCCCAACAGCTGTTCCAGTGGATCCCCTCCCCCAACCTTCTCTGAGCCTTCGGGGTCCTTGTGACCTGGCCATTTAGCCCACTGTGTGCAAAAAAGTGCCGCTCAGAGGTAAAACAAATAACCAACCAACAGCCACGTCTTTAATTCCCATCCGAAGAACGGCGACATTTCCAAGTCTGTCGGTGTCTCCTACAGCCAGAGTGGAGGTTTAGAGAAAATATGTATATCTGAGCACTTTCACAGACAGGAGTCGAACCTGAACTGCAGATTACAAGTCAGGTGCGCTATTGGCTGACGCAATCCCCTTTCCCTGCCCCCTGATAGGTGAGCCGTACCTTGTAAACGTTAAAGAGCATATTGTATGTTCAGTAATAAAGTATCACAGGCAACGTCTTATAAATAAGAAATACTTGAAATAATTTGCTGAAAAAATTTGGTTCTGGGAGATTGGGTACTCATCCCACTCAGGACGAACTGAAAGTTTTGCAGCAAATTATTTCAAGCATATTGCATGATCTAGGTGGGAGATTCCATCTATCTCGTAACAGCTATTCAGCAGATCACCTTCTGTGAGCCCTTGGAGTCCTTGTGACCTGGCCATATTGCCCATTGTGGGTCAAAAAGTACCACTCAGATACAAAACAACCTACTCTTACGCAAGAAAACCTTGTATCAGCCAGTAAACACCAAATATAAACACTACCCTATAAAAATGAAGTTAAAATAAATAGCCTGTCCATTTAAACAATCTTTTTTTCATTTATCTTTAAATTCGTCTTTTGCGAATTTAAACTCTATGTAATAAATGCGTAGAACTATTCAAATAAAGCATTTAAATTTTGTTTTATTACCATATGGCCTTACTACCACTATGTTTAGGATACACGCTGAAATGTTTTTCAACATAGAGGTTAAGTAGTTTCTGTATGTTTGGAAATCTTTGTGTTAAAGAGTTAGAAACGTTTCTAACTTCATTGCCTATCTAAAGAGAAAAAGTTAGCTATTTTCTAAGCCAACTATCTAATAGCAAGAAGCTGACGGGAATTCTATCTTTTTTCCCCCTTTTTGTATGTTTCTTAACAGCAATGAACAGAACTTAGTTACGATTTCTGCTATCTCGCAGTCTCCCTAGAAGACGACCATCACTTTACACCCTCCTTCCACTAGTAGGCTCCCTTCTCCCTTCCTATCTCCCTCCTTCCTATCTCCCTCCCTCCCGCCTCCTAGCTCCCTTTACTACAAGACCCAACCTCCGGTTTGCGGCGTACAGGCGAAACACTTTCCAGACTTGGGGAACCGCAACCAGGGCCATGCTGAATTGTTGCCAAGAAACCTTAATTACAGCAAATCGAAATGATTTACCAAACCCGCATCAGTGCTCGTAATTGCGGCGTTTGGCGACCACCATCTCCGTGGCACTAGGGTTACACTGCCGCCGGACTCACTGGTCTGGACATTCATGTGGCGATGTGGGACCCGTTGTGCTGCTAGTAGAATGACTGTACTGACTGTGGTTCTTTGGTGTGCTCTAAAAGAGAAAGGGAAATGAACAGAGTCACAGAACAAGACTTTTGTTTGCCTGTGATTGCAGATGTTGACACGGTAAGGAAAATAAAAAAATGTTTTGGAATGCTGGGGGAGAATATTGTCAGGGAATTAACAAATCGAATCTTTAAACACAGCTTAAATGCATGAAAATTCTTTAACAATTTAATTCATGGCTGTCTTAGGTTGTTCAACTTAAACTTATAATAATAATAATTTGATTTATTCCCAATACTCTAAAGAAAGTACGTACACAATTTATAGACATTAAATATTCACAAAGTATGCAATATTTTCTTTAAATATCTAGAGAACAAATCGAAACGTAAGAAAAAAGAAACTATAAGTTTTTACATATTCAACACCAAGGGACAAATTCACTGTCCGTTTAGGTATTAGAAAAAATATTACTGCAGTTTTGGCTTCAAGGAAAAAAAATATATATATAATAAAAGTAATAAAAAAGAAAGAAAATAAAGGCTTTGGGTTGGGTTGTTTTACCTCTGAGCGGCACTTTTTTGCACACCATGGGCTAAATGGCCAGGTCACAAGGACCCCGAAGGCTCAGAGAAGGTTGGGGGAGGGGACCCACTGGAACAGCTGTTGGGAGACAGATGGTAGCCTCCCGTCAAGGCCATCCAGCGTGTTCTTTAACGTGCACAGGGTTGGCTCACCCACACACGGCGCCAAGGCTTAACGTCCCATCCGACGGACGGCGGCCTTTCCAAGCCCATCGCTGTCCCCTACTGACCGTGGGCAGGGGAGGGGGGAATTTTGCGGAGATAAATCTCAACGATGACCCAGCTGGGACTCGAACCTGGGAACTACAGATTACGAGCCTGGCGCGCTACCGACTGAGCCACCCCCGCCCCCCGAAAATAAAGGCAACAACAGAAATAGTTGAGATAAAAAGTGACACAAAAGTATAAAATTACGAACTCAACAGTTGTTGCATATTTTGAACACAAAAAACATGTTTCTTTTTTAGTGTTTTGTAATATTTTTGTGAAGTAGTGGTGCATGAAATAAAAGACCAGATTTTCTGTAAAAATCAGGTAAATATAAATGAACTATCCAGAGCTGATTTAAACATAAAAATAGCAATATTTTAAACATTAAATCTGCCTAATAAAAGAAAAATGATCAGTGTTTATTTAATTCACAATACAAAAGATTTTTACCTTAAAAATAATTTTGTAGATTTTTTTTTGTGAATGTGAAACAGATTACTTAAATCCCTTGATAGTCACCATCCAAACTACAAATCTCATATTGTAGAGCAGAGAAGATCCTTGAATAATTAAGGATGATCACAATTCTTTGAGGAATAATTTTCTTTAAAACATAAAATTTGTACAGTCGCTTAAAAAAGTATCCGAACACTATGGTTGATTACAGAATTCAGAAAAAATATCTGGCAACGTTTTTTTAGGAATTAGTGAGCTGGCAACCTTCGTGTCACGTGATTACAGAATTCAGGAAAAATATCTGGAGCGTGTACAGCAACTGTACACGCTCCAGTTACCGTTCACAGCAACTGGAGCGTGTACAGTTACTGCACACGCTCCAGTTTGCTGTGAACGGTAACTGTACACGCTCAATATTTCCGTGAGTGAGCCCACACGATCCAGGTCTTTGTGAGCTCACACGATCCAGGTCTTTGTGAGCTCACACGATCCAATGTGCTGTGAACATTAACCGGAACCGCTCCAGTTTGCTGTGAACGGTAACTGCACACGCTCCATATTCATTGCATTATATATTCATACGCATTATATATATTAAAAAATATCGAACACTATGGTTGATTACAGAATTCAGAAAAAATATCTGGCAACGATGTTTTCAGAAATTAGTGATCCGGTATCGTGTAGGTACACGAAGGTTGCCAGATCACTAATTTCTAAAAAAAAATCGTTGCCAGATATTTTTTTTATGAATTCTGTAATCAACCACAGTGTTCGGATATTTTTTTGAGCGACTGTACAACAGAAATCCAAGTTTTTTAGTTAAGATATTTGCATGAGTTTTCCATTTCAAATTCTGATCTCTGGTTACACCGAGGTGTTTGAAGTTACTCACTCTTTCTATAGATGGCCAATCACAATAAATATAAAAGAATCGAAAATTGATTCATTCTGAAAGTCATCGGTTCTTATCCCACTCAGGACGAAACCAAATTTTTTCAGCAAATTATTTCAAGCATATTGTGAATAATTTGCTGAAAGAAGGCGTTTCAATCTGTCTCTTAACTGCTGTTCAGTAGATCACCTTCTCTGATGGGGTCTTTGTGAACTGGCCATTTTGAAAATTTAGGAAGATTTAGAAAAATGAAAGCTTCAATGACTTTAATTTAGTGAAATGTAATATCTTCAAGTTCTTGTGTTGGTTACCTTTTAAAGACATTTTTTTTTCGTAGAAGAAAATATTCCGATCGTAAAAGTATCAAGGACTGAGAACTGAATAGGAGAAGGAGATCCGTTTATCTGGATAAGGGAAGAGGATTCACTTGACTGCGCGCTGGTTAGGAGAAAGGGATCCACTTGGCTGAACACTGGATAGGTGGAGGGGATCCGTTTATCTGGATAAGGGAAGAGGATTCACTTGACTGCGCGCTGGTTAGGAGAAAGGGATCCACTTGGCTGAACACTGGATAGGTGGAGGGGATCCGTTTATCTGGATAAGGGAAGAGGATTCACTTGACTGCGCGCTGGTTAGGAGAAAGGGATCCACTTGGCTGAATACTGGACAGGGGGAGGGGATCCGTTTATCTGGATAAGGGAAGAAGATTCACTTGACTGCGCGATGGTTAGGAGAAAGGGATCCACTTGGCTGAACACTGGATAGGGGGAGGGGATCCGTTTATCTGGATAAGGGAAGAGGATTCACTTGACTGCGCGCTGGTTAGGAGAAAGGGATCCACTTGGCTGAACACTGGATAGGGGGAGGGGATCCGTTTATCTGGATAAGGGAAGAGGATTCACTTGACTGCGCGCTGGTTAGGAGAAAGGGATCCACTTGGCTGAACACTGGATAGGGGGAGGGGATCCGTTTATCTGGATAAGGGAAGAGGATTCACTTGACTGCGCGCTGGTTAGGAGAAAGGGATCCACTTGACTGAACACTGGATAGGAGGAGGGGATCCGTTTATCTGGATAAGGGAAGAGGATTCACTTGACTGCGCGCTGGTTAGGAGAAAGGGATCCACTTGGCTGAACACTGGATAGGGGGAGGGGATCCGTTTATCTGAGAGCTGGATAGAGGAAGAGGATCCACTTGATTGAGAGCTGGATAAGGAAATAGGATCGATTTGTCTGAGAGATAGATAGCAGAAGGGAGGGATCTATTTGACTGAGAGCTGAAGAGAAGTATGGAATCCACTTGATTGAGGGTTGGATAGGGAAAGATCTGAGAGTTGGATAGAAGAAGAGGATATATTTAATTGAGAGCTGGATAACAGAAGAATATCCACATTACTGAGAGCTGGATAGGGGAGGGGATTCACCTTGCTGTGAATTGGATATGGGAATGGAATCCACTGACCGAGAGCCGGATAGGTGAAGGGAGTCCATTTGTCTGAGATCTGGATAGGAGAAAGGTATTCATTTGTTTGAGAGCTAGATACAGGAAAAGGGAATTCATTTGTCTGAGAGCTGGATAACAGAAGAGTATCCACTTGACTGAGAGTGGATAACAGAAGAATATCCAATTGACTGAGAGCTGGATGGACCCCCCCCCCCCCCTCCCCCGTATGTCCTTTGTATAGTGGTGGCAAAGCCAACGGTAATAAATCAAAATTTACACTCATTATACATTTTTATTTGCATAGAAATACACATTTGTGGCATTTGACTAGTTGAAATGCAGCATCGTACATAAATGCATCATCATCATCATCATCATCGTCGTCGTCGTCGTCGTCATCATCATCATCATCATCATCATCATCATCATCATCATCATCAAGCAGCCATGGGCTACTGAGGTCCAACCAAACCGTGCAATTTAGTTCTCCAAGCAAGTCTATCCTGAGCTACATCTACTGCATCTGGCCACTGCACAGCAATTCTAACAAGGTCCTGTTTGACATTATCTGCCCACCGCATCCTAGGTCTCCCGTTCTTTCTGAGGCCTTTAGGCACACTGTTCATAACCCTATTCGCCAATCTATAATTATCCATACGGGCAACATGGCCAAACCAACGGAGTCTCTCTCTGTACAATATGCTGCTTAAAGGAGATTGCAAACTCCTTTCCCTAATCTCATCATTAGTTACAAAGTTGAACAATCTAATGCCCAAGATACTGCGTAAGCATCTGGAATCAAAAGCATCTAGTTTCCTGTTATCTTGTTTACAAAGTGTCCAAGTTTCACTACCATAACTAACCTTAGAAAGAACCAAACTATTATACAGTCTAATTTTAGTCTTTAAGTGTATACGCCTATTTCTCCACAATCTCCATAGATTCTTAAAAGTCCCGGCAGCAATCCCTATTCGTCTGTTAATCTCATGCCGCACATCACCATTATCTGTTACATAGCTCCCAAAATAATTAAACTGTGACACCTGCTCAAGACTGCAACCATTCAGATTAACTGAATCACAGCCTGCCTGACCAATTTTCATCACTTTAGTTTTCTCTCTGTTTATAACCAAACCTACTCTACTACCAGTTTCATCAACAGCTCGAATGAAAGAGTTCATGTCATCAACATCATTTGCCAAAAGGGCTAAATCATCAGCATAATCTAAATCAGAAATTTTCGTATCTCCAGTCCATTTAAGGCCAAAATCTTTCCCTTGAAGTGAATTTCGCATAACATAATCAATAACCAAGCTAAAGAGAAAAGGAGACAAAATGCACCCTTGTCAAACACCAGAAGTAATGCTAAACCAATTGCTACAAGCTTTACCAACTCTCACATACGACTCAGTGTTATTATAGTAAGCTTTCATTATGTTAACTAACTTGTCTGGTATATTATATGATCTCACGATCAACCACAAATTATGACGATCAACAGAGTCGAAAGCCTTTTTGAAATCAACAAAGCTAGCAACCAAAGGTTTCTGAAACTCTAAACATTTCAAGAATCTGCCTAAGTGAAAATATCTGATCCACAAATCCCCTACCACTTCTGAATCCACATTGCTCATCACGCAATTGACTGTCAACCAGATTCTTATTTTCTATTAAGCACAATCATGGAAAGAACTTTACCTGGAACAGAGAGTAGGCTGATACCCCTATAGGTATCAAAAGAACTGCGATCACCTTTTTTGAAAATAGGGATAACAATAACTCTGGTAAAATCCTTAGGAACCATGCCTTTATCATACAAGATATTCAGAATTTCAGTCATCCAAGTGGTAACCACAACATTCCCAGCTCTAAGCATTTCCGTAGTAGTTTCATCTACCCCTGGGGATTTATGTAGTTTAAGTTTAGAAACAGCCAAAATAACTTCAGATTGTGTTATAGGGCCAACATGAAAGCCAGTAATATGTCTCATCGTTGCAAACAATGGGAGTAGAACTAATCACATTGTTTAGAACATCACTGAAATGCTCAGCCCACCTAGCCATGACAGAATCCTCCCCTTCTATAACCTTACCTTGTTTATCCTTCAATCCTTGTATGCCTGTCCGTTTTCTACCACACAAAACATTAACTATCTGGTACAGCTCTCTGCTGTTGTGCTGTCTAACTGCTTTCTCGGCTTTGTCAGCCAAACCATCAAGCCAAAGATTCTTATCAGCAGCTAACTTATCTTTTACACGTTTATTAAGTTCTCTGTAATGCTTTCTATTAGGACTAGTAGGGTATTGATTAAGGACATTCCTGCAGTTCTTTCTTTCCGAAATATGCTCAAGTGCCTTATCACTCAGATAATTCTGTCTCTTCTGCTCCTTTTTTCCTAAAAGAGTACTGTTAGTGTCGAAAAAAGCCTGTTTAAAATGATACCATTCTTCCTCAACTTCAGTAGTAAGCATACCATGACTGTCATAATGACTAAGTAACCTATATGGTAAGCTTTGGCTATAACTGGATCTTTTAGATCTTCAGTATTTTTAAATTTTTTTTAAATTACCTCCTCAAGCAGCTGCTTGCCACAGAGGTCTGACAGGAGCCTGTCAATTTATATGCCATAGTAGAAGGTCTGAGAGGATGGCAGGACCTCAGCAGAAAAACAATACGAACATCCATGCCTTACCCGGGGCTCGAACCCAGGTCGCTTAGATCAGTAGCCAAGCGCGCTAACTACTGGGCCATGGGACGTCACTTCAGTATTAAAAGTAAATTTTTTAACCCTAGCACAACACTTTTTAAGTTTAAGTTGCAACACACTTTTAACAAGGTAATGGTCAGATCCAATTTCAGCTCCGCTATATGACCTGGTGTTCCTAACAGAACTAGCCCATTTGCTGTTAATTAATATATAATCAATCATATTCTTATGCAGCCCATCGGGTGAAACCCATGTGTACTTATGTATGTCGCGGTGTTTGTAATAAGTGTTAGTTATTCTGAATCCATTGAGTTTACTTACCTGTAGGAGACGTTGCCCATTGCATTGCAGCTACCAATACCAAAAGCACCTATTACTCCTGCCCAAAGGTCAGGTTCAGTACCAACTTTGGCATTGAAGTCACGAAGAACAAGGGTAATAACTCCTTTCTTGACAGAATTCAAAATATCCTGAAGTTGTCCATAAAAAAAATCCTTCTCATCCTCATCGCAATCCTCAGTGGGGGCATAACAGCAGATAACATTCAAGTCTTTAACGCTTGTCTGAAATTTTGCTGTAAGAAACCTTTCATTAATGCACTCATATTCTAGAAGAGCATCACTAGCGTGTCTGCTGAGAAGCAGACCCACGCCTTGGTAATGCTTATTGTCGTCCCTCCCTGAAAAGAGAAATTTAAGATTATTTTTAAGAATCTGACCTTTATCTGTCCATCTGGTCTCTTGTAAGCCGAGAATATTTAAATTATAATGGTGGAATTCTTTTGTGAGGACATCAAGAGAAAATGCTCTGTGCAGAGTCCTCACATTCCATCTACCTATGGAGAGAAAATGGTTAGTGGGATGTTTAAAGAAACTATGTTTATTGAGAGAGGGAATGACGACAATATCAAACAGCCCCCTAATCGCAGACATGGGGCAAAGACCCGTTCTCCACCACTAAAGGCTTAAGCCATCTACACTGGAAGATTTCCTCCAATATAGTATTTGACGATGCCAGTAGAAGCAAAGAGTTCAGGTGCCTGCGATGACCTCTGCTCAGGATTATCCACCAGCTGATAAACATAATCCTGTGAATCTATTCACTTGGGGCTGTCAACCCACAAACAAACAGAAAACCCAGCGGAAGATTTTCCCTCCACAGAAGCCCACCAGTGCAGCAAAATCAGGATCCATAATCAAGCTCAGAGCCATATATCTGTCCAGTCCAGTGGGTTTATATGGTCAGCACCAGGACCCCGTGTGGTTGACCACTCCTCAGCAGGGTAGAAAAAAAAAAGAAAAGTAGCCATAGTTGTCCAGATCAGTAGGCCACACTAATCTGGCAGCCCTCCTCTTCCGTTCACTTCCACAAGAGAGTATCTCTTTTGAAAGGTACTAACGGTCTGCACCACGAGAAGGCGGGGTCGGACATTAGGTGCTAGGTCTGGCCGGTTCTATGCATCATCACAGGGGATATTATTTAAAATCAACAGCTTATAGTTTGTTTGCTTTTTAGAAATATAATCACTTAATTTTTTATGCATATTTAATTTTCCTCCTTTCTTCCCATCTTCTGGCAACCGTCTTTCTGGCCCCGTGTTTCTAGCTGATTCTGTTAAAGTTCACATATGTCTTTTCGGGTCTCACATGACTTTTATCCCTTAGTTTCAAATTTCTTTTTTGTTCCAATTTTTCCCGCTATATTGCCTCCTTTTCATAGGTGGGGGGCGGTGGTGGCTCAGTCGGTAGCGCGCCAGGCTCATAATCTGTAGTTCCCAGGTTCGGTCAGCTAGGTCAGCGTCCCAGCTAGGTCAGCGTTGAGATTAATCTCCGCAAAACTCCCCTTCCTACCCACGGTCAGTAGGGGAAACCGAAGGGCTTGGAAAAACCGCCGTCCGTCGGGTGGGACGTTAAGCCGTGGCCCCGTGTGCGGGAGAGCCATACCTTGTGCGCGTTAAAGAATACGCTGGATGGCCTTGACTGGAGGCTACCATCTGTCTCCCAACAACTGTTCCAATGGGTCCCCTCCCCGAACCTTCTCTGAGCCTACGGGGTCCATGTGACCTGGCCATTTAGCCCATGGTGTGCAAAAAAGTGCCGCTCAGAGGTAAAACAACCCAGCCCTTTTCATAGATTATTTCCTTTTATACTTGCTACGATAACTTTCATTGAGTAGGTTTTTACTATGTAGAAAGCTTTTTGAAGCAAGTTTTTTGATTATATATTCAAATTAGAGTAGAATTTCTTTCATAGGCTAAACTGGCATTTCCTGTGAACCACTGTCTAGCGAATGTGAATCAGTATGATATTGTGTCAGTATCATTAATACCAGTGCCATACCTCGAGTGTCAATTGGAGAAACTGTGGGTAGCCTACGGGAGTGCGCAGATAACGATCCAATAATCATAGGTTGATTGAAAGAGAATTGCTAGTTCATGTAAGATCATTGACTGCACAGTCTTACAATCTTCCCATAGCCTCCCCATTGCCACTCTCTCTATATGGGGCGGGGGTGGCTCAGTCGGTAGCGTGCCAGGCTCGTAATCTGTAGTTCCCAGGTTCGAGTCCCAGCTGGGTCAGCGTTGAGATTTATCTCCACAAAATTCCCCGCCCTGCCCACGGTCAGTAGGGGACACCGATGGGCTTGGAAAGGCCGCCGTCCGTCGGATGGGACATAAAGCTGTGGCCCCGTGTGCTGGAGAGCCATACCCTGTTAAAGAACACGCTGGATGGCCTTGACGGGAGGTTACCATCTGTCTCCCAACAGCTGTTCCAGTGGATCCCCTCCCCCAACCTTCTCTGAGCCTTCGGGGTCCATGTGACCTGGCCATTTAGCCCATGGTGTGCAAAAAAGTGCCCTCAGAGGTAAAACAACCCAACCCAACTCTCTCTCTATGCCATTGGTATACACGTAAGCGGATCTGGAAAACAATAATAACAGGAGAGGTGGGGGGGGGGTCAAGATTGAATTGGAATGAACATGAACGCCATTCCGGTATACATTTCCCACTCCGTTTTAGGAGGGGAGGGGGCTCAGTCTGTAGCGCGCCAGGCTCGTAATCTGCACTTTCAAGGATCGAGTCCCGTCTAGTTCAGCGTTGAGATTTATTTCCATAAATCCCCCACCCTGCCTCGGTCGGTAGGGAAAACCGATGGGCTTGGGAAAGCCGTTGTCCGTTGAATGGGACGTTAAGCCGTGACTCCTTCTGCCGGAGAAACGTGTCCTTTGTAAATTAAAGAACACTTTCGATGGCCTTGATGGAAGGCTACCATCTATTTCTTAACATCAGGCCAGTGAGTCCCCTCCCCCCAACCTCCTCTGAGCCCTTGGAGGTCCTTGTGACCTGGTCATCCAGCCCATTGTGTGCGAAAAGGGTCGCTCAGGCTTACTTTATGACTTGTCATATTGCAAGAACTCTGCGGCAAGAAACGAGCTTTTTTTAATACTTTTTCTCGAATGTTAATTGAAACAATTAATGATTTTTTTACAACAAATCGTTTACTAAAATAAATGCAATTTTCAGAGGTTTTTACGATAATTGTTTCAATTTCTTCATGGTGAATGACAAAATTTTATTACGAAATTTTCGACAAGTTTTTTTTTTTGGAAGCATTTCGAGGCTGTCTTGTTAAATGTTCCAACTTCAGTAACTCGTTAAATATAAACAAATATTGCTAAAAAAACGAAATTTGGAGAGATCTGAGTGAGATCTTTATTTAATCTCCAATGACAACTTTCAGTAAAAGTTTATTTTCAAAGCTAGAAACTTTTGCATGTAGTTTTCCGATACAAAAGAAAGTGTCTCAATAAACGTTGAAAGGGTTGTTTGACCTCTGAGCGGCACTTTTTTTGCACACAATGGGTTAAATGGCCAGGTCACAAGGACCCCGAGAAGGCGGGGGGAGGAAAGGGACACACTGGACAGCTGTTAGGAGACATATGGTAGCCCCCCCCCCACCCCCCGTTAAGGCCATCCGTCGCCTTCTTTAACACAAGTGTATGGCTCTCCCACACAGGACTTTACATCCCATCCGACGGACGGCGGCCTTTCTAAGTCCACAGATATCCCCTGCTGACCAAATGCAGGATGGGGGTTTTACGGAGATAAACCTCAACACTAATACAAGTGTGACTCGAACCTCGAAACTCTATATTTAACATAGCTATCCAAGCTCAACATAGCAAACCAGGAATATAGCGAGTCTGGCAAACCAACCCTCGCCCCAATGTTGAAAGATACTGTGTGCGACCATGGCATGACTTTTAAAAGTCACAGCGACCTTTATCTTAATGATGTTTCCGAAAGCATATAAGTGATAAATAAAACAGTTTTGAATGAAACATCAAGGATAAAAATTCCCACTTTTACGGATTCCCGTGATCAACAACACTTCTTTCTACTTCAGAAAGAACTTCTCCTAGTTCAGCTACAGAATGCTTACCACTGATTCCACTTCCATGCACTCGATTCAAGAGTTCAATTTTTCCTTCCCTCATCTCTTTCATGTGTGGTAACTGTGCTCTTTCATGCTTTAGTGTTATCTGTTCAACTGAGAATTTTCCACCAAAGATCGTTCAATACACTCACCCTTTCTTCGTTTCTCGTATTGAGACTCTGTAAGGTTTTAAGATTTATGCAAGGAAGTGTTAAAAAGCGAACAGAAGAAGAGAGAGAGAGAAAAAGGAATAAAGGAATAAAGAAAAAAGCGACGAAGTTGCACCACTTTAAAAAGTTGTTTCGTTCCAGGGTCTTTAATGGAAGCTTTTAAAAAAAAGCAAAGAAAAAAATCTGAAAAAAGAGAAAAGAGATATAAAAGGTAAAAAAAGAGGGTCTGAAGAAACTCCGTGTCGTGTGTGATGCGTGACAGGTCAGAGGTGGGGTGCGCAAGGTGTAACAAATATTTACTCTCACCTTTCCCCTTGCTGAAAGTCTGACTCTCCGTCAGTAAGGCGAAATGATTCGGTTCTTCACCCTCATCTGTTTGCTCTACTGAACTTTATTTTATACAATTGCTATAATCACGAATTGGTGCTGCCATCTGTTGGCTATGTTTAGAACCCAAGATACCTCAGTGGTGATGTTTGCAGAAAAAAATAAGATACTTTGATGCTCTACACGGGTAAGTGCTAAACTAAACCATGGAGAAGTTTCGAACACTGAAAGAAAAAGGGTTCTTGAGACTCTTTATTTGATAAAAGCAAATCCATTTCAAGAGGCGAAAAATTAACGACGTTTTTAATATTCTAACCCATTTAGAGCCTGTTGACATTAAATAAATAAAAAATAAATAAATACCCCCTCAAGCAGCTGCTTGCCACAGAGGTCTGACAGGAGCCTGTCAGTTTATATGCCAAAGTAGAAGATCTGAGAGGATGGCAGGACCTCACAATGTTTAAATTGGATTTTTTTTTTAAATATAGGAAGAGATGCATGTGACCTTGCAAAGTATAAACCAGTCGTTACTAAACAGGAATGGGATTAAATCTGGTGTCATCTATTTACATAGCAAAAATTACCTATAATAACACTGAAGGTAGCCGTGTCTGACACAGAACTGGAATTATTTAGCTACATTTCATAGAAAACTGTTTTGCTGCATTTCACAAGTGCCATTCATTTGATGTGTTTCGAGAATTTTGCAACTCTTGAGACGAATTGGGTTGTTTTACCTCTGAGTGGCACTTTTTTTGCATACAATGGGCTAAATGGCCAGGTCACAAGGACCCCGAAGACTCAGAGAAGGTTTGGGGAGGGTGCTCACTGGAACAGCTGTTGGGAGATAGAGGTAGCTTCACGTCAAGGCCATCCAACGTGTTCTTTAACGTGCACAGGGTATGGTTCTCCCGCACACGGGGCCACATCTTAATGTCCCATCCGACGGACGGCGGCTTTTCCAACCCCATTGGCGTCTCCTACTGACCGTGGGCTGGACGGGGAGTTTTGCGGAGACAAATCTCAACGCTGACCCAGGCGGGACTCGAACCTGGGAACTACAGATTATGAACCTGGCGTACTACCGACTGAGCTACCACCCCCGCCCCATTTTTGAGATATAATGTACATGCTGAATTTCAATGAAAAGATGTTAAAAGAATAATTTTTATGCACTCTTGTTTTTTTGGTTTCTAAAAAAATTTGCATTTAAATGTAAACTTTTTTTGACTTCTATACACAAAAATTCAGTCTGAAGTGGTTAAGGCAGTGCTCGATAAATTGGGTTCTACGACCCATAAAAATGTAAAAATAAATTTAAATGTTATCTCTTTACATTTTTACTTAGGTAATAAATTCAATGTATGTATCTCCCTCCTATGTTGGGGCGGGGGTGGCTCAGTCGGTAGCGAGCCAGGCTCGTAATCTGTAGTTCCCAGGTTCGAGTCCCAGCTGGGTCAGCGTTGAGATTTATCTCCGCAAAATTCCCCGCCCTGCCCACGGTCAGTAGGGGACACCGACGGGCTTGGAAAGGCCGCCGTCCGTCAGATGGGACGTTAAGCCGTGGCCCCGTGTGCGGGAGAGCCATACCCTGTGCACGTTAAAGAACACGCTGGATGGCCTTGACGGGAGGCTATCATCTGTCTCCCAACAGCTGTTCCAGTGGGTCCCCTCCCCCAACCTTCTCTGAGCCTTCGGGGTCCATGTGACCTGGCCATTTAGCCCATGGTGTGCAAAAAAGTGCCGCTCAGAGGTAAAACAACCCAACCCTCCCATGTTAGAAAAAAACACAATCATTAATTACAGTCATTCTAACACCACAGTCATTCGGAATTTCAACTTGTATCTCTTTTCACCATAGCCACGCTGAAACTGAATGCTGATCCCTTTACATCACAGTCATTAGGAATTCGAGCCCTTATCCCTTTGTACCACAGCCAAAGTGAATTTGAATCCAAATCCCTTTACACCAGTCATTCGGAATTTGAACCTGTTTTTCTCTGCACACAACAACACTGAATTTGAGTCCATATCTCCTCGCAATGCAGTAATTCGGATTTTTTTTTTTCAAATTCAAATTCAATTTATTTCATTAAGTATTATCTATAATTATTTTTACGTAAAAAAATCCCGCCAAACCGAAGCTTATCAGCTGGAATGTACATATATGGTTTAACAGATATGATGTAGATTACATCAGTATCATTATATAAAATGAAGGAGAAAAAAAAGAATAAATGAAAAAGAAAACCAATAAAATGATAAAAGATTCCAAATGAAAAACATCACTATTTCATCAACCATTGAAATAATTTTTCTTTAACATCACAATTTTTTTTCAAGTTAACGATTTCTCTAGGAAGCAATTTAAATAGGTAGGAAATTTGATATTCTTTGGAATTTCGTCCGTAAATATTATAAAATTTTGTTTATTTCAAAATACCCTTAGCCTTTTTTCTAGTAAACTTATTGTGACAAATATTTTACTTATAGGCATTATCAAAGAAGTTATTGATAACACAAATAAACACATATAAACTTTCAATAGGTAAAATTTTGAACAAACTAAATATATCATCTTTGGTTGTAAGGGAATTTTTAACTTTTGAATTACACAATCCTTTTAGCAGACTAATTTGTATTCTTTTAATTTTATTCAATTCTGTCTTATAAGCTGTTCCATAGACTATTATAATACATCTAATTATAGATTCAAAAAGTGCTTTATATACTAAAATAGTTATGTGTATCAACAAACAAGTTTCCTAATTTTAAATGCCACAAATCGAAGTCTTGAACACATCCAGTTAATTTGTTTATTCTATTTCATTTTCGAATTTATTTTCAAGCCTAGGTAAATTATTTCGTTTACTTCTTCTAAGACAATTGCATATACCAGGTAAACACCATCCAACATAGTACAACTTATTCGATGCTTAGTAATTCTTCTATTAAGTGTAGGTTGTTGAAAACCAATACACATAAATTTGTTTTTTTTTTCCTCGTTTGCACTCAGTTTGTTAAGAACAAAACATTTTATCTGATTTATTAAAATCATTTTGTAGATTGCAAATATCGTATTCTAAATCTGAGTGAAAGTTGATTAGCACTGTATCATCAGCATACATATATAATTTACTTTTGAAATTATTATTAGCCAAATCATTTATGTATATTTGAAATAGCATAGGGCCGAGAATAGATCCTTCTGGAACTCCAAAATTGACCTGAACTTTATCACTAAAATTATCATTTATTTTCATAACTATATATCTATTTTAATAAGTAGCTTTTAAACCATTCAAAAATATTCCTTCCAATACCAAGTAAATACAATTTCTGTAGCAAGATGTCAATGTCAACGGAATCAAATGCTTTATTTAAGTCTATAAATACCGTAACGTATTTCTTTCCTATATTTAAATTAATATTTATATTATTAATAAGATCTTCCTAAAGGCTTTGCGTTCCCATATCTTTACAGAACCCAAATTGCTGACTTGACAGAAAATATATTTTATTCAAAAAATTTTGCAAGCGATCTCCAACGCATTTTTCCATTATCTTATCGAAAATTGTTAATAGAGTGATTGGTCTATAGTTATTAAAATTGTTTTTTGATCCACTATTATATACCGGACGAATAATTTCAATTTTCATAGCTATTGGGATTTGCGAGTTTTCAAAAATTTTATTTATAAGAATTGTTGTTACATGAACAAAATTGCATTTACTTTCCTTTATGTATTTTGGCTTAATATTGTCAAATCCAGGAGATGTGTTATATTTTAAGTAATCTGTAATATTGGCAACATCGAAGTTACTAGCTAGTGGAAAATGCATAGAATTCTTATTTATGTAACATAATTCGTAAACCTTATCTGATCTGGTATTCATCGTCGCAAATTCTGTTTGCATCTCACTAATAATTGTTACAAAAAACTTAACAAAACTGTTTAGAATTTCTTTTGGAGTGTTATCTCTAATCAAGTATCTTTCAACATTTTCGTCGATTGACATCCTTTTTTTATCATTAATAATATCATTAATTAATTCCCACATTCTAGTATTATTACCTTTGTTAATTGCTAATTTGTTTGAATAAAATATGCGTTTTTGTTTCCTTATAATGATGTTTACCCTATTTCTTTTAATTTTATATAAGTCATAATTTTGTTTATTATTTACATTATCTTTATATCTTTTCCATAATTTATCTCTATTTTTAATTGCTAAAATAATGCCATCTGTGATCTATTCTTTCCTTATTCTCGTAGTTTTACAATTATTAATTTGTTTACTACAACAAGAATTTTCCCGAATTTCATCAATTTTGCTTAATATTTTCTGATACACTAATTCTGTACTCATGTCTTCATCAACTATATCATTCCACTGTGTCATTTTCAATTTTTGAATAATAAGAGTATCATTATAAAAAATTTTAAAACCTAGCTTTGAATCCTCTTTCAAAATGTAACCTCATTAGAGCTAATAATCATTTTCAACATCTTAATTAAGATACCATAATGATCTGCAAATTTATTTCTACATGTTTTACTTTTAACATCAAAACTGCTTGTTTTAACCGAAACATGATCAATTAACGTCCTCGTAAATTTAGTTAATGTTTGGTCTTATATAGTAAAACCTTTAACGATTTGTTCTAAACCAAATTCAATCAAAGTATTTAAATACATATCACAACCATATTTATTAGTATTTGCCACATCAATATTAATATCACCTACAATAATTAAATTTTTAATTCCCGCCTTTTTTTAATAAATATTCAGAAATTTCTTTTAGGAACCAGTTAATATTTTTATTAGGAGATATATTATAATGCGATGATATTAATTTCAATATTATTAATTAATAATTTAGTAATTTTTTTCTTCTATTGATTCTCCAATAGTTTCATCCAGTTGTACTAAATTAATTTTACTTAGATAAAAAAATAATTTCCCACGTTGTTTATTTTCTTTTCCCTTTAAAATAAGTTTGTTATATTTATTTATTTATTTATTTATTCAACGTTACAGATATTTGAGAGGTCATTATACAGGCTTTCTCATTACACATTTTTTAAAAATAATTAACTATAATGCTTTTTTAGTTAATTTTCATTTTACTCTTTTTGGTTTTGTTTATTTACTTATTTAATTATTTTTTTTTAGATTCTGTTCCATAAATCTATAGAGATTAGAAATTCAAATAAAATTTTATAAATTTTAATTTTAGAATCCAAATTTTTCTGGTTCAAAATTAAATCAGTTCAAATCTCCTGAAACCCATGTTCCTCTAACCCTTCATTATCAAATGTAGCTGATTCCTGTTCAGTTACCATAGTTTCAACCAAAATGATCAAATCCAACTGGAATTCAAGAAGTTCAATATGAACTAGTAAATTATCCCATTATTTTTTCAGTGATCTAATATTTAAATACATCAATTTTAACATTTTATCACCCGACCCTTGAAACCAAACATTCACATCAGTTAAGTCATCACAATACAATTCCTTATCTACCTCATCATTCTCAACAATATCTGACATAAATATTAAAAGAAGCAAAAGAGAAACTATTTAAATTTAGAAGAGACAATTATTTTAGCCTTCTTTTTCGAAATCCTCTAGGCTCTGAAAACTGTTAATAATAATCACCTGCGCATTTTCATTCTTTCCAATAAAAAGTCTATTGTTCTTGAACCAAACAAATTTATAACTCTTATCCTGAACACATATCCATTTGCACCACAGCTAACTTAATTTGGATCCATATCCCTTTACATCACAGTCATTCGGAATTTGAACCTCTATCTCTTTGCACACAACCAACTGAATTTGAATCCAAACCCCTCTACGCCATAGTCATGAAAATTTTGAACCCTTATCTCGTTGAATCACAGCCAAATTGAATTTGAATCAAAATCCCTTTACACCACATTCATTAGGAAATTGAATTGGTATGTCTTTGCACCATCATCATCATTCTCAAGCAGCCATGGGCTACGGAGGTCCAACCAGACAGCGCAGTTTAATTCTCCAAGCATATCTGTCCTGAGCTACATCTGCTGCATCCGGCCACTGTACACCAATTCTAACAAGGTCCTGTTTGACATTGTCTGCCCACCGCATCCTAGGTCTCCCCCTCCTTCTGAGGCCTCTAGGCACACTGTTCATAACCCTATTCGCCAATCTATAATTATCCATACGGGCAACATGGCCAAACCAGCGGAGTCTCTCTCTGCACAATGTGCTGCTTAAAGGAGGTTGCAGACTGCTTTGCCTAACCTCATCATTAGTTACAAAGTTAAACCACATAATACCCAAGATACTGCGTAAGCATCTGGAATCAAAAGCATCTAGTTTCCTGTTATCTTGCTTACACAGCGTCCAAGTTTCACTACCATAACAAACCCTAGAAAGAACCAAACTATTATACAGTCTAATTTTAGTCTTTAGGTGTATACGCCTATTTCTCCACAATCTCCATAGATTCTTAAAAGTCCCGGCAGCAATACCTATTCGTCTGTTAATCTCATGCCGCACATCACCAGTATCAGTTACGTAGCTCCCAAGGTAATTAAATTGTGACACCTGCTCAAGACTGCAACCATTCAGATTAACTGAATCACAACCTGCCTGACCAATTTTCATCACTTTAGTTTTCTCTCTGTTTATAACCAAACCTACTCTACTACCAGTCTCATCAACAGCTCGAATGAAAGAGTTCATCTCATCAACATCATTTGCCAAAAGGGCTAAGTCATCAGCATAATCTAAATCAGAAATTTTCGTATCTCCAGCCCATTTAAGGCCAAAAGCTTTCCCTTGAAGTGAATTTCGCATAACATAATCAACAACCAAACTAAAGAGAAAAGGAGACAAAATGCACCCTTGTCGAACACCAGAAGTAATGCTAAACCAATTGTTACAAGACTTACCAACTCTCACACATGACTCAGTGTTATTATAGAGAGCTTTCATAATGTTAACTAACTTGTCAGGTATACCATATGATCTCACAATCAACCACAAATTATGACGATCAACAGACTCGAAAGCCTTTTTGAAATCAACAAAGCTAGCAACCAAAGGCTTCTGAAACTCTAAACATTTCTCAAGAATCTGCCTAAGTGAAAATATCTGATCCACACATCCCCTACCACTTCTGAATCCACATTGCTCATCACGCAATTGATTGTCAACAAATTCTTAATTCTATTAAGCACAATCATGGAAAGAACTTTACCTGGAACAGAGAGTAGGCTGATACCCCTATAGTTATCACAAGAACTGCGATCACCTTTTTTGAAAATAGGGATAATAATAGCTCTGGTAAAATCTTTAGGAACCATGCCTTTATCATAAACGTTATTCAAAATTTCAGTCATCCAAATGGTAACTGAAACATTCCCAGCTCTAAGCATTTCTGTAGTAATTTCATCCACCCCTGGGGATTTATGAAGTTTAAGTTTAGAGATAGCCAAAATAACTTCAGATTGTGTTATAGGGCCAACATTAAAGTCAACAATGCATCTATCATCATTGCAAACAATGGGAGTAGAATTAACCACATTGTTTAGAACATCACTGAAATGCTCATCCCATCTAGCCATGACAGAATCCTCACCTTCTATAACCTTACCTTGTTTATCCTTCAATCCCTGTATACCTGTTCGTTTTCTACCACACAAAACATTAACTATCTGGTACAGCTCTCTGCTGTTGTGCTGTCCAACTGCTTCCTCAGCTTTGTCAGCCAGGCCATCAAGCCAAAGATTCTTATCAGTAGCTAACTGATCCTTTACACGTTTATTAAGTTCTTGTAATGCTTTCTATTAGGACTAGTAGGGTACTGATTAAGGACATTCCTGCAGTTCCTTCTTTCTGAAATAAGCTCAAGTGCCTTATCACTTAAATAAATCTGTCTGCTCTGCTCCTTTTTCCCTAAAAGAGTACTGTTAGTTTCCAAAAAAGCCTGTTTAAAATGGCCCCATTCTTCCTCAACTTCAGTATTAAGCAAACCATGACTGTCATAATGACTAAGTAACCTATCATGGTAAGCTTTAGCTATAACTTGGTCTTTCAGAGCTTCAGTATTAAAGGTAAATTTTTTAACCCTAGCACAATACTTTTTAAGTTTAAGTTGCAAGACACTTTTAACAAGGTAATGGTCAGATCCAATTTCAGCTCCCCTATATGCCCTGGTATTTCTAACAGAACTAGCCCATTTGCTGTTAATTAATATATAATCAATCATATTCCTATGCAGCCCATCAGGTGAAACCCATATGTATTTAAGTATGTCACGGTGTTTGTAATATGTGTTAGTTATTCTGAAACCATTGAGTTTACTTACCTGTAGGAGACGTTGCCTATTGCCATTGCAGCTACCAATACCAAAAGGGCCTATTACTCCTCCCCAAAGGTCAGAGTCAGTACCAACTTTGGCATTGAAGTCACCAAGAACAAGGGTAATATCTCCTTTCTTGACAGAATTCAAAATATTCTGAAGTTGTCCGTAAAACCTATCCTTCTCATCCTCATCAGAATCCTCAGTGGGGGCATAACAGCAGATAACATTCAAGTCTTTAATGCTTGTCTGAAATTTTGCTGTAAGAAACCTTTCATTAATGCACTCATATCCTAGAAGAGCATCACTAGCATGTCTGCTGAGCAACAGACCCACGCCTTGGTGATGCTTTCCATCCTCCCTCCCTGTAAAGAGAAATTTAAAGTTATTTTTAAGTATCTCACCTTTACCTGTCCATCTGGTCTCTTGCAAGCCTAGAATATCTAGGTTATAGCGCTGGAATTCCTGCATAAGGACATCAAGAGAATAATCTCTATGTAATGTCCTCACGTTCCACGTTCCTGCGAGAGAAAATTATTAGTAGGTTTTTTAAAGAAATTAGATTTATTGAGATTGGTAGGGCCAACAATATCAAACAGCCCCCTGATCGCAGGCATGGGGCAAAGACCTGTTCCTCCTCCGCTAAAGTCTGAAGTCACCGATGCTGGTAGAAACTTCAGGCACCACCTTTTCAAGTGGACTTTTTCAAGAGCCACATGGCCTGCCTGACACACCTTACTCCAGTTTAGGCATGACGATGCCCAACTAGCTAAGTAAGGTTCAGGTACCTGCGATGGCCTCTGATTAGGATTATCCACCAGCTGATATAAGGTATCCCATGCCTCTGTTCACTTAGAGCTGGCAACCCAGAAGCAAACAGAAAACACAGCTGCAGACTCTCCCTCAACAGAGGCCCACCAGTGCAGCAAATCCAGGATCCATAATCAAGCTCAAATCCATAAACAAGTCCAGTGTAGTAGGTATAAATGGTCAGCACCAGGACCCTGTGAAGTTGACCACTCCTCAGCAGGGTTGAAAAAAAAGAAAAAAGTGGCCATAGATGACCAGATCAGTAGGCCATACTGAACTGGCAGCCCTCCCCTTCCGTTCCCTTCCAAAAGAGAATATCTCTTTTGAAAGGTATTAACGGCCTGCACCACGAGAAGGCGGGGTCGGACTTTGCACCATATTTGATTGAACACTGAATTTGAATCCAGATCTGTTTACACTGCAACTATTCGGAATTTGAACCTGTCTATACTTGTCCATCGCAGCAGGTGACTTTACACTTGAATCTCTTCACACCACAGTCATTAGGGGAAGGGGCTCACTCAGTAGCGCGCCTGGCTCGTAATCTGCAGTTCCCAGGTTCGAGTCCAAGATGGGCCAGCTTTAAGATTGATCTCCGCATAACTCCCCGCCCTGCCTACGGTCAGTAGGGGACACCGCTGAGCTTGTAAAGACCGCCGTCGTCTGATGGGACGTTAAGCCGTGACCTCTGTGTACGGGTTGAGTTGGGTTGTTTTACCTCTGAGCGGCACTTTTTTGCACACCATGGGCTAAATGGCCAGGTCACAAGGACCCCGAAGGCTTAGAGAAGGTTGAGCGAGGGGACCCACTGGAACAGCTGTTGGGAGACAGATGGTAGCCTCCCATCAAGGCCATACAGTGTGTTCTTTAACGTGCACGGGTATGTCTCTCCCACACAAGGTGCCACGGCTTAACCTCCCATCCGACGGACGGCGGCCTTTCCAAGCCCATCGGTGTCCCCTACTGACCGTGGGCAGGGTGGGGATTGCAGAGATAATTCCAAGCCCATCAGTGTCCCCTACTGACCGTGGGCAGGGCGGGGAATTTTGCAGAAATAATTCCAAGCCCATCAGTGTCCCCTACTGACCGTGGGCAGGGCGAGGAATTTTGCGGAGATAAATCTCAACGCTGACCCAGCTGGGACTCGAACCTGAGAACAACAGATTACGAGCCTGACGCGCTACCGACTGAGCCCCCCCCCTCGCCCCCCTGTGTACCGGGGAGCTATACTCTATGCACGTTAAAGAACACGCATGCCATCTATCTCCCAACAGCTCTTCGAGGGGGCCCCTCCTTCAACCTTCTCTGAGCGTTCGGGGTACTTGTGACCTGACCATTTAGCCAATTGTGTGCAAAAAAGTCCCGCTCCGAGGTAAAACAACCCAACCGAGTCATTGGGAATCCGAAGCCGTATCTCTGCAGCATAGCGATTAAATTGTAACTCAGACCTCTTTGCACTGTAGTTATACTGAGTTGAGTCCAGATCATTTTACACCACAGTCATTCGGAACTGGAACCATTGTTGCTATGCTCCACTGGAAAAGACGTAATCGCTCGTTCTCAGGGCCAACTGAATAATTCATCATAAACGTTTGTTTCTATCTGAGAAATCATGATATTTTTCTCTTCATGATATTTTATTTGTATACTGTTAAATTCTTTCTCGATTTTCCCCTTATGATTATCAGCAAACCATCCAAGCATCGGTGGCGGGGGTGGCTCAGTCGGTAGCGCGCCAGGATCGTAATCTGTAGTTCCCAGGTTCGAGTCCCAGCTGGGTCAGCGTTGAGATTTATCTCCGCAAAATTCCCCGCCCTGTCCAAGGACAGTAGGGGATACCGATGGGCTTGGAAAGGCCGCCGTCCGTCGCCTGGGACGTTAAGCCGTGGTCCCGTGTGTGGTAGAGCCATACCCTGTGCACGTTAAAGAACACGCTGGATGGCCTTGACGCGAGGCTACCATCTCTCTCCCAACAGCTGTTCCAGTGGGTCCCCTCCCCCAACCTTCTCTGAGCCTTCGGGGTCCATGTGACCTGGCCATTTAGCCCATGGTGTGCAAAAAAGTGCCGCTCAGAGGTAACACAACCCAACTCTTTTGTCTTTCATTCTGTCGAACGCTTTAAATTCATTCCAGTCTCCAGTTAAAACCGGTCAACATTAAGACGCATTCATTTTCCAGGTACTTCCTATCTCCATGAAGTGCCACAAGTTTTACATTTCGACTGTATCTCACACTGATTTCCCATTCCAAAAGTAGAGATAATTTATGCTTTGATCCATACGCCTACCAGCTAGACAACAACATTTTTCAAGACAACATTCCTTGATTATGTTGATTGGTGTGACGACTCTAATACCGAGGTGAGGAATTGCTTCTATTGATAGCTTGCTTTTAAAAGTTATCGCAAGTACTCAGCTTTAGATAGAGAAGATGCTTTGGCCGTGTTCGGCAAACCACAGATAACGTGATCGAGAGAGACAGGGAAAGAAGAGCAGGAGGAGGAACAGCGGATGAAGTTGGTCTGGAAGGAATACATCGTGGTTATGTTGGCTGATATAACGGGCTCGCAACCAATGTCCTAGGAGAGTAAGACTGAAGAAAGACAGACAGATTGTGAGAGCTGCTAACCATATGCGCGGAATTCTCTCTTGAGTGAAGGTAATAGGTGAAGACAAGGCCAAGAAGCAAGGAGACATATGGAAAAGGAACTAAGATAAAAAAATTCCTAACTCAAGCTTCGCCTCCGGTATTCACCAAGCAAGGACACGTTAAAATGTGCATATGTAATCATTATTTGTCGTTCTCAGTCGGAGAGGTTGATGAGATACAGATCAGAAGAGCATTACCATAGATACATATCCTCCCAAATGAGCTGCTGTTGACGATGCCTGTTTCTGCAATGGCGAGACACCGTCGTGTGTGTATGTGTCGTGCTTGTTAAGTCTGTGTGTGTCAATTTAGTCCTGCCTCTTCGCATCCCACCGCATCCCGGAGGTAGGCATGGAGAAGGACAGAGAAACGAGAGAAAGATAAGATGAAGAGGAGTAGCAGAGCATCAGTGGCAGAATGAAGGGAAAGATGCTGATGAGAGAACACGACTCAGAAAGAGAGCGAGAGAGGGAAGGGGGGGGGGGGGAAAGAGAACGAAAGGAAGAGCAAGAGAAAAGGGAGAGAAAACAGCTTGCCTAAAATCTAATGCGACACTCGCTTTTTAACATGCAAAGCTCCTTTCGTTTCAATGAGTAAGGAGATGTGTGACTGTATGTTTGTATTTGTGCTCGTGAGTGTGCGTGCGCGAGCGCTTCATGACGCCACAGCATCACAAACGACCACCTTAGGATGTCTAACGAGAGCAAATGACGCCCAGAGTCGATGCAGTTCTAAATTATTCATCAAAAAGTGGCGACCCTAGCTGGGAGAACCTGGAGAAGAGAAGCAGATGAAATAGAGGGAGAAGCGGAAGATAGGAGATAGATGGTTGGATGGATGGATGAGAGAGTGAGGAGTGAGGGAAAAGGGGAGAGAGAGAGAGAAGCCTGCGGAGGCGTGCGGGGAAGCCTGCGATCTCACCGCGGCGGGCCTATACGGGATACCGCCGGGCAATGCCCGACCGTGCCTTCCGTCAAATCCAGCCAATTCATGAATGCCAAACATACTGACAGCGGTGCCATAAAAGACTGCCTCTACTAGTGAAACAGGGGAAACGACGAAGCTTCCGGTGAGGTACTGACGAACGAAGAGAGGAGAAGGGGAGGGTGGGGGAAAAGAAGAGTTTGGAGGAGGGGGGTGTAGGAGGGATGGAAGGACCAACAAACTGTCGGCATCTAGCACTGTGCTCTGATCATGATGATAAGTCCAATCAGACTGGAACAGCGGAAGAGCCCGCGCGTCGTAGCTGACATGGGCACGTGTGTGTGTGTACGTGGATGCATACGTTCTCGAGTCGCTTGTCGCAAATACACTAATCAAGGCAATAAAGCTGCTCTCTCTCTTTGTATCACGAAATTGTAGTCCCTGATTTACCTCTCTACGCTTATGGATGGCAAGCACTTCCTTAGAGTTCTGATTTTCTGTTGCTAACTCATAGCGTCACTGTACACCTCAATTTTCTTTTCCAGCCTTCATTCATTCCTTTGTCTATCTCGTCCTGATTTTCCTACTTTCCTCCCACCCCCCAACTTTTTATCTCTCCTTATTCTTGCATCTCCATCAATCTCTTTCATTTAAAACTGGATACATATCAGCTGTCTTGATTGCCTTTGTTATCGTCTCGTTTTCACCGCTTCAACTGGTAATCTCTTACACACTCGTGGCTTCTTCTAAGACGAAAGAATCCTTTACCAAAGTACCGAGTCAATGTTTTATTATAATTCTTTTTATTTCGCCTTGATTTTTCTTCCCTTGTCTCTTGTTTCATTGCGTATTTTTTTTACCCTCTCCTCTCCGTGTTCTGTCACTTGTTTCTTTTTTTTTTCTTCCACGGTGTTCTTTTGTCGAACTAGGAATGCATTGTCCTTATCGTTGTCATCTGAATGCATATTATTAGTGAGTCTTAAAAACAGAAGCTGTCGCTCCTCCATTTTTTTTTTATTCTAGCTCCTTTGCTTTTTGCTTTTGTTTATTCCTACGCCTCCTCTCCATCGTCGTGCGCCTACTTAGCTCATCACGTCTAATGGCAAAGGAAAAATAGTCTCCAGACAAAGCAGATTTCTTACACAACAAGGTTTTGTTTGTGTTCTGCTCATCGCTGAATGCAAATGTCCGCGCGGATTAGCATGCAACATTTCTCGGGTACTAAACCCATCAAATGTCGAAGTCATGAGAGGAAATGACGCGTGTGCAATGGAAAGGCTGACGTGGGGAAAGAAAATAAAAAAGCAAAAGCTTCTTACGTTTGTCATTTTTGAGATAATCAGAAGAATTAAAAAACGAAAAAAAAAAGGCAATTTGAGAAATTAAAAATTACTCTATATGTGTAGAAGGCTAAAGAACATCATCTTTTATTTGTAGGTCGTATGGATCATCCAGATTTTATAGAAGAGTGTCTATGGTAGGGTTGGGTTGTTCAACCTCTGAGCGACGCTTTTGTGCACACAATGGGCTAAATGGTCAGGTAACAAGGACCCCAAGGGCTCAGAGAAGGTTGAAGAAAGAAGATCCACTGGAAGCTATTAGAAGGCAGATGGAATCCTCTGTCAACGCCATAGAGCGTGTCACAGCATCTTCAATCTACACAAGATGCAGCCCTGCACACGGATAACGGCTTGGCGTTCCATTCGACGGATGATGGCCATTCCACCATCATCGGTGTTCCCTTTCTGACAGAGGGCAAGGTGCAGATTAGTGCAGTTCAATCTCAACGCTGGCGCAGGTGGGACTCGAACCTGGGAAATGAAGATTATGAGATTGGGGCGTTACCGACTGAGACAACACTCTCTCCCTAAAGCAGGGGATTTCCGACCTTTAAAAGGGGCGGGGTGGCTCAGTCGGTAGCGCGGCAGGCTCGTAATCTGTAGTTCTCAGGTTCGAGTCCCAGCTGGGTCAGCGTGGAGATTTATCTCCGCAAAATGTGCGGTCAGTAGGGGACACCGATGGGTTTGGAAAGGCCGCCGTCCGTCGGATGAGACTTTAAGCAGTGGCCCCGTGTGCGGGAGAGGCACACCCTATGCACGTTAAAGAACACGCTGGATGGCCTTGACGGGAGGCTACCATCTGTCTCCCAACAGCTGTTCCAGTGGGTCCCCTTCCCCAACCTTCTCTGAGCCTTCGGGGTCCATGTGACCTGGCCATTTAGCCCATAGTGTGCAAAGAAGTGCCGCTCAGAGGTAAAACAACCCAACCCAATTCCGACCTTTACCGAAAAAGTAAGTTCGCTTTTGGGCCGCAAAATATCTTGGATCAGAGTTGGGTGTACACCAGAAGCATTCTACCTGTTGCACTGACAGAAAGTCAGTTTTAAACAATGAAAGAACACACGAAATATCTTCGTTAATGGTAATATTCCCGGGCCAAAATATGGACAAACAATACTGAATACGTGGCGTAAAAAAAAATGCCAGTTCTCTAACTATGCGAAAACATTTAATATCGATCTGCATTCGTTCAGCTTGGCTGGCAAAACTACTTCACGGACTTCTGGTGGAAGATTCCTGGACGATAAATTCCCATACGAAGGTCAAAAAAAATTATTCTGATCGTTATAGGAAAAAAAAAATCGATTAAAAGATCTTTCATTCGGAGAACATAACAGGAAAAAAATCTAGAAAAATAATCAAGGGGGAGGGGGTCAAGAACTCAATCTTGCTGGGTTGGGTTGTTTTACCTCTAAGCGGCACTTTTTTGCACACCATGGGCTAAATGCCAGGTCATATGGACCCCGAAGGCTCAGAGAAGGTTGGGGGGAGAGGACCCACTGGAGCAGCTGTTGGGAGACAGATGGTAGCCTCCCGTCAAGGCCATCCAGCGTGTTCTTTAACGTGCACAGGGTATGGTTCTCTTGCACACGGGGCCACGGCTTAACGTCCTATCCGACGGACGGCGGCCTTTCCAAGGCCATCGGTGTCCCCTACTGACCGTGGGCAGAAGATCCAGCTGAGTCAGCGGAGAAAAATCTCAACGCTGACTCAGCTGGAAATCGAACCTGGGGACTGCGAGCCTGGCACACTACCGACTGAGCCACCCCCGCCCCGTTATGTTTCAGACATTACTGAAATTAAAAATGTTTTCCCGATGATATTTGTCTGTCTCTACACACTTCTAATTATCTACCTACTTCTGGTAAAAGGTGCACCAGGCTCGCTACTATTTTTGCTAGATGGCGGCTATCAACTCCTTATTTAGCCACTCTTATAAATTGTAGTCTCGATGTTGGTGAGAGGGACTTTTTATTAATTTATATTGACAAGCGAGAGAGTTTATTCTCTTCTGGAATATCAAAGACTCTGAGATTTATCCATCAATCATAATTATATGAACGTCACAAGGCGACCTGAGATTATGATTAACATCTATCAGCAATGTCTAGGACATCACGTGTCGACAAACTTTGTTTTCAGTGACGTAGCACACCGTTGGGACTTGTAAAGGCCACCGTCCATTAAATGGGACGCAAAGCTATGTCTCCGTGGGCAGGAGGGCCATACCCTAAGCACGTTGAAGAACACGCTGGATGGCTTTGACTGGAGGCTACCGTCTGTTTCTGAACAGCTGTCCAGTGAATTCTCTTTCCCCAACCTTCTTCGAATCCTTGGGGTCCTCGTGACCTGGCCATTTAGTCTATGCGTGCTAAAATAGTGCCACTCAGAGGTAATCAACCTAACCCAACCTAATGGCATAGCGTCAATCACAACTGTGAAGACTATTGGGTGACTATGAGCATGCACAGCTGATGGCCAGACAATTCTTACAGATCATAGGTCGATGATCAGAGCAGCCATCAGGGCGGGGTGCTCAGTCAGTATCGCGTCAGGCTCGTAATCTGTAGTTCCCAGGTTCGAAGTCCCAAATGGACAAGCTTTGAGATTTATCTCCGCAAAACCCCACCCTGCCCTCGGTCAGTAGGCGACACCGATGGGTTTGGAAAGGCCGCCGTCCGTCAGATTGGACGTGTAAGCCGTGGCACCGTGTGCAGTAAAGAACACGCTGGATAACCTTGATGGAAAGCTACTCTCTGTCTCGCAACAGCTGTCCAGTGGACATCCTTCTTCTCCAACCTTCTTCGAGACTTTGGAATACTTGTGTCCTCTCGATTTATCCCATTATCTGCAAAAAAGTGCCGCTCAGAGGTGAAAGAGTACAACCCTATGAAAACTGTAATCTGATCTGTGCAGTCTCTTAGTCTCCCCATTTGATACTTACACTGTGCCATTGAAGCTCAGACATAGAAACTGGGTAAGGCGGGGGGGGGGGGGGGGGTCAGTCGGTAGCGCGCCAGGTTCGTAATCTGCAGTTCCCAGGTTCGAGTCCCAGCTGGGTCAGCGTTGAGATTTATCTCCGCAAAACTCCCCTTCCTACCCACGGTCAGTAGGGGAAACCGAAGGGCTTGGAAAGACCGCCGTCCGTCGGGTGGGACGTTCAGCCGTGGCCCCGTGTGCGGGAGAGCCATACCTTGTGCGCGTTAAAGAACACGTTGGATGACCTTGACGGGAGGCTACCATCTGTCTCCCAACGACTGTTCCAATGGGCCCCCTCCCCCAACCTTCTATGAACCTTCGGGGGTCCTTGTGACCTGGCAATTTAGCCCTTGGTGTGCAAAAAAAGTGCCGCTCAGAGGTAAAACAACACAACAATAACAACATAGAAACAGCAATATACAACTTTTTCTAGCAAAAGCTGAATTTTTATTTTTTTTATTTTTTTCAGTCTTCCTTAGTACGTTATGCATGTAGTTGTCAGAATAACAACCTAACTTCGAAATTTGAATCTTTCTTTATCTGCGATACAAGATTTTTTTACTGCGTCCAAAATCTATCATTACATCAAACTAAGTACCGAGTGTTAAAAATAAAAAAAAACATCGACTACTTAATCTTTACAGTTATTAAATACTAAATTAATGTTGGCATATTAACTGAAAATTTGTTTCCACTTGGTTTCAAAAAAAATAACAAATGAAGAATAATCGTTAACGAATCGAAACGAAAAATGGAATTTCAAAAAAATCATTACGATCTGCTGTGAAGCTTAACGGCAGACTTTTGCGTTTAACCAATCACCATGAGCATTGGCAGATAATTGCAAGAAGAAAAAAATTCGTAAGAGAATTATCTGTTTTTTTTTAATTTTCATTTCACCAATGTCTACCTCTTACGTCCCACCCCTCTCAAAGAATCCTCTTTGTTTCAGGAAATTCTTCTTTTATATAATCCATTTTTTTTCCTTTTTTCTCCCTTTAGGTTCCCCCTTTATCCTCCTCCCCACGTATCCTGATCTTTACTTTGCTAGAGTGTTTTAAAACAACGCCTCATGGCTAGAAATTATTTCCCTAGTCTAAGGCTTTCGATCAGTATTGGAAAAAGCATGATCCGTCGATTATTAATGGGCCTAGCAAAGAGAGCGTTATCAAGCGTCAGCAATGGGTTGTCCTCCATTGATTTCCGTTTGTAATACACACAATGGAAAACATACCGAGTTGGTTGCAAAGGAATATGAAAGAAGATCGTCGAAGGGGATGGGGGGATAGGGGGGAGGGGGGGAGAAAAGGAGGTGGTGGTGTGACGGGAAAAAAAAAAGAGAGGCGAATAGATGAAGGAAAGGGGAACTTGCTATAGAGAAGTCAGGAAATTGTCACTTTTTTTGAATAATTGATCAAGTAGGTTGTATTTTGGCATAATTCGGACGATAATTTCCAGTGTATTTCCAACGCGTCTGCAGAGGTAGGTAAATAAAGTTAAAATTGTCTGTTTCTCTGCAGCTTCGACCGATTCATCATGGTGATGAAACGAACGAAAGGGGCGGATGTTTCAGGATCTGCTGCTCCAGAACACGACCGATTTATCAATAAACTAATGTTTTTTCTTCTACTTCCATAACTTTTTTTTTTATCTTTCACTTTTTTTTCGTTCTCCCTCACCCTCTCTTTTCGAGTTTTTTTTTTCTTTATAACTCTGTTCCATTCCTTCACGGATTGTTAATCATGTCTGTTATCCATTTTTTTCCCTTTCTTTTTTTAAGTCATTTGCTCTCTCTCGGGCCAGTTTTTTTTTTTTTTCAGTTCTTTCATTTGCTGTTTCATAAAGTTATGATATCTTAGTTTAGTCACATGTTAACAGTTGAGTGCTTTTTCTTTTGACTTGATGTGTGTCGTCTCTATGAGCTTGCTTTACTGGGGACGAAGTAAGATTTTAAGCGCCTGAATAATCATCTGGTGTATTTATTTTATGATTTCCCTGAGTGCAAATGAAAAGGGAATGGAATTTGTCACTAATTATTACACTGTATTGGTATTAGATTACTTTTCTGATATGAAAATGAATTATAGTATGATTCCACAGTGAATTGTATGTAGATAGCAGTATGTAAGATTGGATTGTTTTACCTCTGAGCGGCACTTTTTTGCACACCATGGGCTAAATGGCCAGGCCACAAGGACCCCGAAGGCTCAGAGAAGGTTGGGGGAGGAGATCCACTGGAACAGCTGTTGGGAGACAGATGGTAGCCTCCTGTCAAGGCCATCCAGTGTGTTCTTTAACGTGCACAGGGTATGACTCTCCCGCACACGAGGCCACGGCTTAACGTTCCATCCGACGGACGACGGCCTTTTCAAGCCCATCGGTGTCCCCTACTGACCGTGAGCAGGGCGGGGAAATTTTGCGGAGATAAATCTCAAAGCTGACCCAGCTGGGACTCGAACCTGGAAACTACAGATTACGAGCCTGGCGCGTTACCGACTGAGCCACCCCCGCGCCCAGTATGTAAGATGAAAGGAAATTAAGGATACTATGTTCTGCGCATTTGACACTATGAACGTTCTCAGTTTAGAAACAATCACCTTTCCATTTTTTAACCTATTTTTTTTCTATTTATTTCTGAGCAGTATTTTCTTGATTATAGTGTTTTAATAAGCCAAGTCCCAAGGATCACGATAACTCAGAGTTAGATAGGGGAAGGCAGACTCATTGACAGTTGCCGGGGGGGGGGGGGGTGTAAGCTCAACGGGTTTCGCACCAGGTTCGTAATATGCAGTCCCAGGCTCGAGTCCCAACTCTGCCAAGGTTGAGATTTCTCTCCGCTAAACTCTCATCCAGACCACGGTCAGTAGGACTAAACAGTTGTTATGAGACCTCCAAGCCTCCTGTCAAGGCCATCCTACCAAAGCCCTCGTAAAAATGGAAATGCTGCCATCCATCGGATGTAACGTTAAACCCTGGTTCCGTGTATGGGAGTCATAACCCTGTGCACGTTAAAGAACACTCTGGATAGCCTTGACTACAGGCTTTCATCTGTTTCTTAACAGCTGCCCAGTGGATCTCCTTTCCCAACCTTCAGTAAGCCCTTGAGGGTCTACATGACCTGGGCTTTTTGCACACAATGGGCTAACCATTGTGTGCAAAAAGTTCCGTTGACAGGTGAAACAATTTAATCCTCGTCCGTTATCGCTATCACTGCGATTTCAAGAGGCACATATCTCTGATCGTTGAACTTGGATCCTATATTTACGGAAAAAAGAGATTTGTTATAAATACGAATGATCCGTGAAAACGGTAACAACTCAGTTGACGAATCCAATTTATTGTGGAAGGGGACTGACTCATGAGATACCTGACTAGGGTCATGTTCTCACTGTGCCTAAGTGAAATTTTTTCCCGACAATTCCCTTTCTGTCCGAGGTAAGAAAAAAGGATGCCGATGGGTTTGGTCGAAAGAGCTGCCATCTAATGGATGAAATGTTAAGCCATGGTTCCCTGTACAGTAATGCCATATCTTGTGTACTTTTAAGAACATTCTCGATGCTTTGATGGGAAGTTTCTACTTATCTCATAACAACTGTTTAGTGGGTCTTTTTCTTCTACCTAGCCCTGAATCCTCCCATTGGTTTAACTTCAGTTTTAAGTCCCCAAGGTACACGATTAAAATGACACCACTCCAGATTGGGTTGGGTTGTTTTACCTCTGAGCGGCACTTTTTGCACACCATGGGCTAAGTGACCAGGTCACATGGACCCCGAAGGCTCAGAGAAGGTTGGGGGGAGAGGACCCACTGGAACAGCTGTTGGGAGACAGATGGTAGCCTCCCGTCAAGGCCATTCAACGTGTTCTTTAACGTGCACAGGGTATGACTCTCCCGCATACGGGGCCACGGCTTAACGTCCCATCCGACGGACGGCGGCCTTTTCAAGCCCATCGGTGTCCCCTACTGACCGTGGGCAGGGCGGGGAATTTTGCGGTGATAAATCTCAACGCTGACCCAGCTGGGACTCGAAATTGAGAACTACAGATTACGAGCCTGGCGCGCTACCGACTGAGCCACCCCCGCCCCCACCCCCACCACTCCAGAAGTATCAAGTAAATTCGTTATAGTATTTTTTATTTTGAGTTCTTAGGCCCCTATGACCGAGGTTTCAAGGCAGCCCCTTGCCATCATTACTCTTCTGGGTCCTTGTGACCTGGCCGTTTAGCCTATTGTGTGTATCAAGCGCCGAACAAAGGACTGGATTATTTCTAAAAGGTATTTTCATTGCACACACTGGACTTGAATGGTCAGGTCACAAAGGAAGTGATCCACTGTGGACAGCTGATATAACACAGATGGAAGCGGGACACCGATGGGCTTGGAAAGGCCGCCGTCCGTTGAATGGGACGTTAAGACGTGACCCCGTGTGCGGGAGAGCTTAACATACCCTGTACACGTTAAGTAACACGGTGGATGGCCTTGACGGGAGACTACCATCTGTCTCCCAACAGCTGTTCCAGTGGGTCCCCTCCCCCAACCTTCTCTGAGACTTTGGGATACTTGTGACCTGGCCATTTAGCCCATTGTGTGCAAAAAAGGGCCGCTCAGAGGTAAAACAACACAACCCAACAGATGGAAGCTTTCATTTAAGGCCATCCAACGTGTTCTTTGATGTGTTCTTTAGCGTGTTTTTTAACTTGTACAGTCGCTCAAAAAAGTATCCGAACACCATGGATGATCACAGAATTCAGAAAAAACATCTGGCAACGATTTTTTTTGAAATTAGTGATCTGGCAACCTTCGTGTCACGTGACACGAAGGTTGCCAGATGCTAAAAAAGATTCTAATCTTTTTTAGAAATTAGAATTTTAGATTGGCACTAATTTCTAAAAAAATCGTTGCCAGATGTTTTTTCTGAATTCTGTGATCATCCATGGTGTTCGGATACTTTTCTGAGCGACTGTAGATGGTCATATTATTTTGATACTAGATCGTGTGGGCTCACTCACGGAAATATTGAGCTTGTGCAGTTACCGTTCACAGCAAACTGGAGCGTGTGCAGTAACTGCACACGCTCCAGTTTCCTGTGAACGGTAACTGGAGTGTGTACAGTTGCTGTACACGCTCCAGATATTTTTCCTGAATTCTGTAATCATATGACACGAAGGTTGCCAGATCACTAATTTCTAAAAAAACATCATTACCAGATATTTTTTCTGAATTCTGTAATCATCCATGGTGTTCGGATACTTTTTTGAGCGACTGTACAGAGTACGGCTCCTCTGCACTCAACTCCCCACCGGACGATGCATAATGGTAAAAGAAAATAGTACAAACAATAAATCAACAAATTAATTAAAGAAAACAAAAGTGAGAGAATGGTAATGTTGTTGTTTCTTTAATTTCACTGGAAGCATCATTGGACTAGAACAGGTTGCTATTTTATTGAGATGATACCATAATATCGTCGGTATATGTACCACCGTGTTGGAAGGGTTGGGTTGTTTTACCTCTGAGCGGCACTTTTTTGCACACCATGGGCTAAATGGCCAGGTCACATGGACCCCGAAGGCTCAGAGAAGGTTGGGGGAGGGGACTCATTGGAACAGCTGTTTGGAGACAGATGGTAGCCTCCCGTCAAGGTCATCCAGCGTGTTCTTTAACGTGCACAGGGTATGTCTCTCCCGCACACGTGGCCCACGGCTTAACGTCCCATCCAACGGACGGAGGTCTTTCCAAGCCCATCGGTGTCCCCTACTGACCGTGGGCAGGGCGGGGAATTTTGCGGAGATAAATCTCAACGCTGATCCAGCTGGGACTCGAACCTGGGAACTACAGATTACGAGCCTGGCGCGCTACCGACTGAGCCACCCCCGCCCCTCGTGTTGGAAGGCTACATCGATGAAAATTTAAATTCAAATTTTACTAAGTTTAAAAATAAATTTTCTACTGAAAGATCAATTGAGAATCTCATTCGAATCTATCTAAATCTCGATTTTCAACGATATTCTTTTAATGTTTAAAAAGTTACTGCACTGTAACATATAATAGTATGCATTGATGTTCCACTCCGAAACGCTTTTCTTGAAAACTGATGAAAATTGAATCCTTACACAGACTCAAAAAAAAAAAAAAAAAAAAAATCGTTTTCTGAAATAAATGTAATTATTTATTTTCAAAGTAAGCGGGTGGGGCTTTGGATGTGGCTTTCCATTCGCATAGCATAGAAGTGTTTCAATGCTTCGAGTAATATGACGTATGTCAGCTGCGAAGTATAAACTTTATAAAATGTATCTCCACAATGAAACCTAGAATTTAAAACGTGGCTACAAGTAATCTACTATTTTGCAATTCAAACAATCTGGAATCAAAGTCTTACAGGTGCACTCGTGAAACTATGCGAATTCCCCAAAAACTGAGATTTAAAGATTAGACCTGGTCCATCTCTGCATCAGTTCTTCTTTCACATCATCCTCCACTTCACTTAACCTGATGCCCTTTTACCTCCATGAACTGCTCATCCCCTCAATCTGCAGCGTCCCTCACTCTGCAGCTTCCCTCTCCCCTTGCTCTCCCCTATCCCCCCCCCTCCATCCCACACAACTTCCCTGTGCCCTTTATGTCACTGGCAACCCTTGCGTCAGTAAGTGATGGAGATGAGAGTTTAATGCTCACAGCCGTTGGGCACACGATCAATAGCCAGCTCCTAGGAAACCTCATTTGCGATACACCCTCGTTCTCTCTCTCCTCTCTCCCACCCACCCACCCTCTCCCCCAACTCCCCTCTTTCTCTCTCGTTCACACACTCTTCACCACCGAACCCCCAAAAACGCCTTAGTCAGTCTCTTACTCCGGCGCATGTGTGCTACTCGGAATTTCCAAAAATGCGATATAGAGGGAGCCACTGGTCCTTTCGTTTGTCTCCCTCTCTCTCCCTCTGCTTCTCCTCTTCTTCCTCTTCTCACTAACCAGTTCTCCTCTTCCGTCGTCTTCTTGTTATAAATGCGACGATATTATTACTTTGACAGCACAGTACCTCGTTCGTGTGTAAATAATGACACGCCACTCCGAGAACGTATCGGTTGCTGACACATAGCACGCAACCGGCGCGAGCGAAAGAGATTCCGAGATATGTGCGTGGAGATTAAAGTTTCTTGCTTACTTCAGTCACATAAGAATGGGACGACGAATATAAGGAAGTTTCGGGAAACGAGCAGTAAGTGGGTTCGTCGGTGTATTTTACGTGGTAATATTTTACGCCATTGCTCACAGCTCTAATAACATCTCCCACACGGGTACCGCATGGGTAGATACAAATAACACGCACAAATCTCGCTTCTCCTTAGGAGGCAAGCGGCATGGTTTCCGTTTGGGTGCCAACTTAACTCTGGTGATTTGTGTCTTATGTTCTGGAAAGGTGAAAGGGCTAGTTGCTTATTTCACCCTTTTTTTTTTTTCCAAGTTAATTTATGCGAATTATGCAAAGTCGAAAACGTAATATACAAGATCACAAAAAATGGCACGTGTGTGTGTTTTTCGCCAGTTACTATTCCTTTATTTAGGACTTTGTTATATTTGTTATTTGATTTAGTGTTTAATATTAATTATTTAAACCCTTTTTTTAATAGAGAAGAGTAGAGAAGGGTAATATGTTTTAAGCCATTTTGGTTAAAATGATTAAAATAGAGTTCGGTATAAAATTTTTGAAATAGTCGTTGGAGTAGTTAAAACAGAGTCGGTAATAAAAGGTCAAAAAAACTATGTTTGCATGAAAAGATCAGAGTTTGGTAGAAATGGTTAGCAACGTTTAGCACAAAGATCAAAGTTTGATAGAAACGGTTAGCAACGTTTAGCACAAAGATCAGAGTTTGATAGAAACGGTTAGCAACGTTTAGCACAAAGATCAGAGTTTGATAGAAATGGTTATCAACGTTTAGCACAAAGATTAGAGTTTGATAGAAATGGTTATTAACGTTTAGCACAAAGATAAGAGTGTGATAGAAATGGTTATCAACGTTTAGCACAAAGATCAGAGTTTGATAGAAACGGTTAGCAACGTTTACAACAAAGATTAGAGTTTGATAGAAGTGGTTAGCAACGTTTAGCATAAAGATCAGAGTTTGATAGAAATGGTTATCAACGTTTAGCACAAAGCTCAGAGTTTGATAGAAACGGTTAGCAACGTTTAGCACAAAGATCAGAGTTTGATAGAAACGGTTAGCAACGTTTAGCACAAAGATTAGAGTTTGATAGAAGTGGTTAGCAACGTTTAGCATAAAGATCAGAGTTTGATAGAAATGGTTATCAACGTTTAGCACAAAGCTCAGAGTTTGATAGAAATGGTTATCAACGTTTAGCATAAAGATCAAAGTTTGATAGAAATGGTTATTAACGTTTAGCATAAAGATCAGAGTTTGATAGAAATGGTTATCAACGTTTAGCACAAAGATCAGAGTTTGATAGAAACGCTTAGCAACGTTTACAACAAAGATTAGAGTTTGATAGAAGTGGTTAGCAACGTTTAGCATAAAGATCAGAGTTTGATAGAAATGGTTATCAACGTTTAGCACAAAGCTCAGAGTTTGATAGAAACGGTTAGCAACGTTTAGCATAAAGATCAGAGTTTGATAGAAATGGTTATCAACGTTTAGCACAAAGCTCAGAGTTTGATAGAAATGGTTATCAACGTTTAGCATAAAGATCAGAGTTTGATAGAAATGGTTATCAACGTTTAGCACAAAGCTCAGAGTTTGATAGAAACGGTTAGCAACGTTTACAACAAAGATTAGAGTTTGATAGAAGTGGTTAGCAACGTTTAGCATAAAGATCAGAGTTTGATAGAAATGGTTATCAACGTTTAGCACAAAGCTCAGAGTTTGATAGAAACGGTTAGCAACGTTTAGCACAAAGATCAGAGTTTGATAGAAACGGTTAGCAACGTTTAGCACAAAGATTAGAGTTTGATAGAAGTGGTTAGCAACGTTTAGCATAAAGATCAGAGTTTGATAGAAATGGTTATCAACGTTTAGCACAAAGCTCAGAGTTTGATAGAAATGGTTATCAACGTTTAGCATAAAGATCAAAGTTTGATAGAAATGGTTATTAACGTTTAGCATAAAGATCAGAGTTTGATAGAAATGGTTATCAACGTTTAGCACAAAGATCAGAGTTTGATAGAAACGCTTAGCAACGTTTACAACAAAGATTAGAGTTTGATAGAAGTGGTTAGCAACGTTTAGCATAAAGATCAGAGTTTGATAGAAATGGTTATCAACGTTTAGCACAAAGCTCAGAGTTTGATAGAAACGGTTAGCAACGTTTAGCATAAAGATCAGAGTTTGATAGAAATGGTTATCAACGTTTAGCACAAAGCTCAGAGTTTGATAGAAATGGTTATCAACGTTTAGCATAAAGATCAGAGTTTGATAGAAATGGTTATCAACGTTTAGCACAAAGCTCAGAGTTTGATAGAAATGGTTATCAACGTTTAGCATAAAGATCAGAGTTTGATAGAAATGGTTATTAACGTTTAGCATAAGGATAAGAGTTTGATAGAAATGGTTATCAACGTTTAGCATAAAGATCAGAGTTTGATAGAAATGGTTATCAACGTTTAGCATAAAGATCAGAGTTTGATAGAAATGGTTATTAACGTTTAGCATAAGGATAAGAGTTTGATAGAAATGGTTATCAACGTTTAGCATAAAGATCAGAGTTTGATAGAAATGGTTATCAACGTTTAGCATAAAGATCAGAGTTTGATAGAAATGGTTATCAACGTTTAGCATAAAGATCAGAGTTTGATAGAAATGGTTATCAACGTTTAGCATAAAGATCAGAGTTTGATAGAAATGGTTATCAACGTTTAGCATAAAGATAAGAGTTTGATAGAAATGGTTATCAACGTTTAGCATAAAGATCAGAGTTTGATAGAAATGGTTATCAACGTTTAGCATAAAGATCAGAGTTTGATAGAAATGGTTATCAACGTTTAGCACAAAGATTAAAGTTTTATAGAAATGTTAGCAACGGAATTTAGTAGCAGTTTGAAGTTTGGGGGCAATATTTTACACAGAGTTTGAATAAAAAATATTAATGATGAGGAAAAAAAGATATCGAAATTGGTGAAAAGACTAAAATTTTGGTTCGTGAATAAAGCGAATTTTTACACAAAAAGAAATGCAGAAAGGGAAATTCCAAACAAATCACAAATTTTCCTTTTTAGTAAAGGGTTTTAAGTAATAGTTTTTCTGTATTTCGTGCTCGTAAAATTAGAGGTCGTCTAAATGAAAAGTGGATAAGTCGGTAATGGCTCTCTTTCTCTCCTAGGGGGTCTAAATGAAAAGTGGATAAGTTGGTAATGGCTCTCTTTCTCTCCTAGGGGGTCTAAATGAAAAGTGGATAAGTCGGTAATGGCCCTCTTTTTCTCCTAGGGGGTCTAAATGAAAAGTGGATAAGTCGGTAATGGTCCACTTCCTTTCCTAGGGGGTCATAAAATCTTAAAAGATAACGTTGATAGTAAGGAGGAGCTGAACGAAGGAAGAAGATGAAATTCAGGAGTTGTTGGATGAAGAAAAAAAATGTAATAGATATCGGACTACTACGTTTTAGAGGGATAGCTCGTGTAGTATCGAGAGAAAACGCCAAAGTACACCAAATACAGCTGTTGTACCACGGAGCCCGGATGTAACAGCTGGAAGTGCAAAAGTGCATGGGCCAAAACTAAGAGTTAGAAGGGCACGGAAGTCCTTGGTAAAAGGAGCTAGCTACGGGTCCAAGATTGCCTAAAAGGATCGAAGCTCTTAAAGGAAAGACTACGGACGTAAAAAGTAGTTGGGGATATTTAATTCACGAAACAATTTCTTTTTTTTTACGAAATAGAAGTTTGAGTGATTGCAAATAGGGACAATGTAGTCGAAGAAGCGCATTGTGGTACCAACAATTCCCAAAGCAGAAATCTTGGGATCTTTGGAATCTTTTTTGCGGAGGTAAATCTATCCCCTGTAAACACAAATACCCCAAACCAAAGCACTTCAGCACAAGCATACCTGAAGCAAACGTATCTGAATACAAACACTCCTGAAGCAAACGTATCTGAATGCAAATACCTCTGAAGCAAACGTATCTGAATACAAATACCCCTGAAGCAAACGTATCTGAATACAAACACTCCTGAAGCAAACATATCTCACTACAAACACTCTTGAAGCAAACATATCTTAATACAAACACCCTGAAGCAAACGTATCTGAATACAAACACTCCTGAAGCAAATGTATCTCAATACAAACACTCCTGAAGCAAGCGTATCTGATTACAAATACTCCTGAAGCAAACGTTTCTGAATGCAAATACACCTAAAGCAAAAGTATCCTGAATACAAATACACCTGCAGCAAAAATATCCTGAATACAAATACACCTGCAGCAAAAACATCTGAGTACACATGACAAAAAAATATTGATTTAAAATCATTGTTTAATAAATCCAGAAGGACAGAGAGTTTTTTCAAGGATGACGTGAAAAATTATGATATTAAGAATGAAACATTTTATTATTACTACAGAATTCCGTAACGATAATTAATATAATCTGGAGGTTGTGGTTTTGCATCCCACAACACGAAAGGCAATTCTTCTTTTATACTCCCTATTACTCCTAGTCCATAAGTTGCAGTTAATTCTAAATGGTCAAGTCACAAGGACCCCAAGAGCTCAGAGTTGGTTAGAAAAAGAAGACCCATTTAGAAATCTGTTAGGAGACATATGGAAGTCTCCCATCAAGGACTTCCAGAATGTTCTTTAAAATGCACATGATATGCACTCCTGCGCACGCTGTCAGAGTTTAACATCCTATCCGATGGATGGCGGTCTTTCCAAATCCATCGGTGTCACTAAAAGAAAGGTTCTTAATACAAACACCCTGAAGCAAACGTATTGTGAAGATAATGGGCAGCCTAGTTGCAACTTGAACATGGGAACATCAGATTACTGATCTGGCTCGCTATCGACTGAAACTACTGACTTTCAGAAACCCTTTTTATAGAACCAGAGAGCTTTCGTTTACCAGTTGATAGTAAACTTGATCTTCTTCAATCCTTCTGATAGTAACAGCGAACAATCACTATACAGTTGATAGTACCAGTAAACGTTTCCAATCCTGCTGATAATTCCAGTAACTTTTGCGACCAGTTGTTAGTGCCAGTATTCTTTCCCTTGCTCTTCTTTTTCCCTCCTGCCATTTCTTCATGAATACAACTTAAAAACATTAATATATTCCATTGATCCCTTGTACTTATTTTGCTGATTAGTCTAACACATGCATCATAGTCTAGTGAAACAAGAGGCACGAGTTTGCTCGGTCGGTAGCTCGCCAGGCTCGAAATCTGCCGTTCCCAAATTCGAGTTCCACCTGTGTCTGCGTTGAGATTTATCTCTGCGAAGTCCTCAACCTGCTCTCGATTAGAAATGGAATATAAATGTTTTTGGAATAGTCCGTCGGTTGGGACATAAAGGCCGTTGCGCCGTATGCAAGAGACCCATAATCTGTGCACGATAAAAAATCATGCTAGATGACCTTGACAGGATTGGATTGGATTGTTTTACCTCTGAGCGGCACTTTTTTTGCACACCATGGGCTAAATGACCAGGCCACAAGAACCCCGAAGGCTCAGAGAAGGTTGGGGGAGGGGACCCACTGGAACAGCTGTTGGGAGACAGATGGTAGCCTCCCGTCAAGGCCATCCAGCGTGTTCTTTAACGTGCACAGGGTATGGCTCTCCCGCACACGGGGCCACGGCTTAACGTCCCATCCGACGGACGGCGGCCTTTCCAAGCCCATCGGTGTCCCCTACTGACCGTGGGCAGGGCGGGGAATTTTGCGGAGAGACCTTGACAGGAGGCTTCCATCTGTTTCCTAACAGCTGTCCAGTGGATTCCTTTCCTCCAACCTTCTCTGAACCCTTGGGTTCTTGTGACTTGGCCATTTAGCCTATTGTGTACAAAAAAAGTGGCGCTCAGAGGTAAAACAACTCAGCCAGTTAAACCGCCTAATTGTAGTTAAATATATTTATTAATGAAAGATATATAACTACAATTAGTAGAACTGCAACAGGTAGATATACTTCTATTAATAGCAAAGCGTCAGTAGAAGCAGGGGCGGGGGTGGCTCAGTCGGTAGCGCGCCAGGCTCGTAATCTGTAATTCCCAGGTTCGAGTCCCAGCTGGGTCAGCGTTGAAATTTATCTCCGCAAAATTCCCCGCCCTGCCCACGGTCAGTAGGGGACACCGATGGACTTGGAAAGGCCGCCGTTAAGCCGTGGCCCCGTGTGCGGGAGAGCTATACCCTGTGCACGTTAAAGAACACGCTGGATGGCCTTGACGGGAGGCTACCATCTGTCTCCCAACAGCTGTTCCAGTGGGTCCCCTCCCCCAACCTTCTCTGAGCCTTCGGGGTCCATGTGACCTGGCCATTTAGCCCATGGTGTGCAAAAAAGTGCCGCTCAGAGGTAAAACAACCCAACCCAGTAGAAGCAATTAAGGCAAATACTGTCCAGTTGAGGCATCAGTGGTTCTCTCAGACCTTTGGTTTATTGAACTATCATTCACTTATCAATCAACCAATGATATATGATATCTTTGGTTCATTGATAAGTGATCGCTAGCTCAATTAACCTATGAAGACCATCCTTTCATCAACTGCGCAATCTTATTGCCTCAATTGCTTCCATCCATGATTGATGGCTGATTAATAATAACTTTGCAAATCAAACAATATAAAAAAAGGCATTCTAATGATAAAAAACTCTATGTAAATAATTGCAAATTTATTTATGTACAGTATCTTCTACTGTGGCATATAAACTGACAGGCTCCTGTCAGACCTCTGTGGCAAGCAGCTGCTTGAGGGGGTATATACATTATCTGTAATCATTCCTAAATTTAACAGATTTAATCAACAATCGTTTTCTTTTGTAGACTCTTTTCTAACTCATACTTTGAAACCTAATGCTTTAGCCCAGGGATGAGTAACCTTTCTTCATAGGTGGCCCGATGAGGTTTTTTCAGGGTGCCGTGGACCAGAACCTTACTTATTGTATTAAACACTTTAAACTTGCCCCCCCCCCCCAAACACCACGTCCAATGTCCTGAGTAGACAATATGCGTAAACAGTTGAATTTTCACATATACCTTTTTATTTCAAAATATACCCCCCCAAGCAGCTGCTTGCCACAGAGGTCTGACAGGAGCCTGTCAGTTTATATGCCAAAGTAGGTCTGTGAGGATGGCAAGACCTCAGCAGAAAAACGACACACACAACCATGCCTTACCCGGGGCTCGAACCCAGACGGAACATATATATTGTTTTTTTATGATTTTAATGAAAAAACCTTTACAAGTTCACTATCAGAATAATTTTTGTAATACTTTGCAATTTTCCCACTATTAACAAAACATGCACATATAATAGCATCTGTGTCTTGAGACCTTTGGGTAAATAATTTTTTTGTGTGTTTGTGTGTTTAATGCAGCCATAAATAAGTTTCTGAAATGTTTTGTTTTCTATATTGACCTTGATAAATTTCATAATTAGGATATTTACTGACATAGTGTCTGTTTGAGTGAGAGTCGAGCTCTTCATTCGAGAGCTGAACATTAGATTCAGAAAACCCGATCTACCCGTATGAGTAAAGTCTGTCATGGGGGGCGATGTCGTCGTAGAATTTAGTTCTCCGACGACATGATCTTCGATGTCGATGCCGTTAAATTTAGGCTACTAAAGCAGACTTTGAAAAACAGTGCAAAGGTATATTGGGGAAGAAAGAAAAAAATGGAATTACACAAAGTACTTCCAGAATAAGATATAAAACATATAATAAATTGCGGGGCAATATTTCCGGCCACTTAAAAAGTAACTGCGGGCCAGATGTGGTCCTCGGGCCATGGGTAGCCTATGGCTGCTTTGGACCATTGGTTCTAAAGGGAGCATTACCGCCCCTAGGGGTAGGACGGAGGTGGTTCAATCGGTAGCGCGCCAGGCTCGTAATCTATAGTTCCTAGGTTCGAGTCCCAGCTGGGTCGGCGTTGAGATTTATCTCCGCAAAATTCCCCCGCCCTGCCCAAGGTCAGTAGGGGACACCGATGGGTTTGGAAAGGACGCCTTCCGCCGGATGGGACGTTATGCCGTGGTCCCGTGTAACGGGAGAGCCATACCCAGTACACGTTCAAGAACACGCTGGATGGCCTTGACGGGAGGCTACCATCTGTCTCCCAACAGCTGTTCCAGTGGGTCCTCTCCCCCAACCTTCTCTGAGCCTTCGGGGTCCATGTGACCTGGCCATTTAGCCCATGGTTTGCAAAAAAGTGCCGCTCAGAGGTAAAACAACCCAACCCAACCCTTCTCTGAGCCTTCGGGGTACATGTGACCTGGCCATTTAGCCCATTGTGTGCAAAAAAGTGCCGCTCAGAGGTAAAACAACCCAACCCTTCTCTGAGCCTTCGGGGTCCATGTGACCTGACCATTTAGCCCATTGTGTGCAAAAAAGTGCCGCTCAGAGGTAAAACAACCCAACCGCCCCTAGGGTGCGTTTTAGAAATTTGTGGGTGGCGTTTTTTCAAGTTTTCTTGAGGAAATAGATTGAATAGAATACCGAATACTTATAATTGTGTGTATTTCATTTTGACAAATACCTTCGAAATTCGTAGGTCTAAATTCCCCGCAAAATTTGTACATTAGAGAAATATAATTTCGACTTCGTTTATACAGGAAAACTTATTTGATTTCCATGAAGGTGTGGGTAGGTGTTTGGAAGAAAATAACACTTGGTGAAAGAAGGCTTTCGACTCAAAACGGTCGGGAACCGCTGCCTTAGACTTCATCCGTCATTTCACAATATATTAACATGAATTAGGAAAATGGCTACAATTGCAGTTAAGAGTAATGAACTGTTAACATCCTTCACCCAATAAAGGAACTGACCAAAAGGTTCCTTTCTTCAGATGAGGTTAAGCTGATGAGTTGATCTGCAAATATATTAAATGTATCGTTAAACATTCCACACACTAACCGGAGACACGTGTGCTGGCGACTGAGTCTCTAAACTATCATGCACATTACAAAACAGTCTAGTGAAAACTTATCCCAAACACTCAAATACACAGATACTAAAGAGGAGAACTGGGTTCAACAGCAGTGGAAGAGGAGAGTTAAAAGACGAGAGCAACAGCTCCCTCCCCCTTCTTCAACAGACCCCACCCTTCGCTATCTATCTCACTCGCCTATATACTTTCGACCCCTAGAGGACGACGTTCGGTTGACTTTATGGTCTGTGCACGAGGTTGATTTATTCTCAGACCAGGAGAAGGGGGAGACTTCACTCCCGCGGCATAAATTTTATGGCCAATAAAAGGGATGAGGAGGGCTAACCGCTTCCATAGGGTGACCCTTGCCGCAACATTAACCTTAATAGGAGTCTCAGCTGCGGGTGCCGCTACTGCCGCAGTTGCTGGCCAAGTTATGGCGGTAGGGCCAGAGGTCGGGGGGTTTTAGAACCGAATACATTAAAAAAAAGGAGCTAAAGAGAAAAATAAAGTAAAGGAGGAAAAATGTTTTTGCATGTCTGGAGTTTAGTGGCGAACAACAGCAAAGACGAAGGAGAAGCCAGAAAAGAAGGGAAAGCCAGAGAGGAGGAGAAACAGAGGAAGGAGAAGACAAAGTCTTCTGTAAGGAGGAAGAGGAAGTCGTTGGCGATGTCTTCAAAGAGGAACAAAGTGAGTAACGGAGTTTTAGTTTAAATGAATAATCGAAAGGGAACGTCATTGCTCTGTAGGATTGTAAGCGAGTCCGTCATTCTTTTGTGCATGTATCAGTCATACTGTCTCCTTGCTTAGTAGTAAAAGATGTTATAGTGTTCTGTGTTAAGAAAGTCATTCAGAAGTCATTATCGTTTCCACTGGAGCATTGTATTTAAATTTCTATTAGGTGTATTGATTTTAAAGTAAGGTTGATACCTGTTCTAGTTGGGTTGTTTTACCTCTGAGCGGCACTTTTTTGCACACCATGGGCTAAATGGCCAGGTCACATGGACCCCGAAGGCTCAGAGAAGGTTGGGGGAGGGGACCCACTGGAACAGCTGTTGGGAGACAGATGGTAGCCTCCCGTCAAGGCCATCCAGCGTGTTCTTTAACGTGCACAGGGTATGGCTCTCCCGCACACGGGGCCACGACTTAACGTCCCATCCGACGGACGGCGGCCTTTCCAAGCACATCGGTGTCCCCTACTGACCGTGGGCAGGGCGGGGAATTTTGCGGAGATAAATCTCAACGCTGATCCAGCTGGGACTCGAACCTGGGAACTGCAGATTTACCTGTTCCAGAGGACGTCCTCTGTTTAATCAGTCATATCATACTCTCTTATAATTTATACACTATTTTATTAGCTGAGGTGTGGCACACTTATAGGTTATGTGAATAAGAATATGCATTCAAAGTTTGCTTTCACAGGTGACTCTTTTTACGGAGAAGTGGTCACTGAAGAAAATTTTAACATCTGATTTAAGTGAATTTAAATCTTGATTTTCTACGCTGTCGGTTTAATGCTTAAAGAATTATGGAAGTTGAAAAACTTAACGATCGAAAGTCATGAAAACTTATCTTAGAAGTTAATTAACACTTTCAATCCCTCATTTGCCCCCATATGGAAACACTAACTGTAAGACTAATTTTTCAATTAATATGAGTGGTTAGCGCGCTTGGCTACTGATCTAAGGGACCTGGGTTCGAGCCCCGGGTAAGGCATGGATGTGTGTGTCGTTTTTCTGCTGAGGTCCTGCCATCCTCTCAGACCTTCTACTATGGCATATAAACTGACATGCTCCTGTCAGATCTCTGCGGAAAGCAGCTGCTTGAGGGGGTATTTATTATTATTTATTTTATTTTTATAAATTTTTCAAACAACATGAATTTTACAAAATTATTTTCATTTATTTAAAGCATGATAAATTTGAAATTAATTTTTTTCTACTTTAGTTCTATTTTACGAAATGTAGTTTTATCAAAGAAGACAAGTTTTCTTATTGGTTTGGGAGAAAAATCTTTTCTTGTTGGGTTGTTTCTCCTCTGAGCTGCACATTTTTGCACAATATAAGCTAAATGGCCAGGGTCACAAGGACCCAGAGAAGGCTGGAAGAAGAGTAGATACTTTACAATTGTTAGGAGACAGATGGGAGCCTCCCGTCAAGGCTTGAACCAGAATAAGAATTTTTTGGTTCCGGGTGAAATCTAAAACCTGTGCCCCCCTCTTCCTTCCCCCACTCTCTCCCTCGATAGGTGGCAAGTTATCAGGAAAAAAAATTGGTGCATGAGTAGTTATCCGAAACAATAATAAAAGTTAAAAATTATTTTTTTTTTGTTATGAGAGAAAATATTTTGAGCGATTTACTAAATGTAATATTTTAATTGTTATTTATTCTTAATTTTTTCTCAAAATTCTTGTCCTTTTTTCTCCGATCTGTATGAGTAAAATAAATACCTCCTCAAGCATCTGCTTACCACAGAGGTCTGACAGGAGCCTGTCAGTTTATATGCCATAGTAGAAGGTCTATGAAAATGGCAGGACCTTAGCAGAAAAACGACACATACATCCATGCCTTACCCGGAGCTCGAACCCAGGTCCCTTAGATCAGTAGCCAAGCGCGCTAAAAAATTCTCGAAATCGAACGGTGTCTTCAGCACCTCTTGATATCTAGTCAAACCCCTATTTGACCTTGAATGCTACACCGGATCTCAAATTCTTCGCATTTCTGAGTTCTACTGCCGGAAAGAGCTCAATTCACCAATTTTTATCTCTCTAGCTCCAGCATATCGGGATTTGACCTTTGACCCGAACAACACATCGCATCCAAAATTTGGCATAATTTCTGAGCTCTATGACTAAAAATAACCCCGAGCCAACTGATTTCTGAGATCTATGAAAATTCTGAGATCTATGACCAATTTCTGAGATTGAGAAAATTCTGAGATACGAATTTCTGAGATCTATGACCAATTTCTTCCCCTCGACCACCTGCAGATCTATATTTGATCTTTGACTTTGAAGGACCTCATCGCAACCAAAATTCAAGAATATTTCCGAAATCTATGACCCAAAATACTCCCAGGAACCAATTTTTACCTCTCTAGCATCGATAGATCTAAATTTTACCTTTGATCTCAGAGGACCTCTGAATCCGAAATTTCTTACCGTGATCAATGGGGCCTGGGTTCAAGCCCAAAGTAAAGCATGGATGTTTGTGTTGTCTTTCTACTGAGGTCCCGCCATCCTCACAGACCTACTGTGTCGTATTAAACTAACAGGCTCCTGTTAGACCTCTGCGGCAAGCAGCTGCTTCAGGGGATATTTTTTTTTCTACATTTATAACCCGAAACATCCCTAGACACCAATTTTAAAATTTCCAACACTGGTAGATCAAAATTTGATCTCTACTTGACCCCCTATTTGACAATGAAGGATAAGTCAAAGGTTCAATTTCCGATTTTTACCGAGATCTATGATCCGGATTATCCCTATGGGAAAATTTACGGAGCTCTACCATTTTTGCATCATAGTCAGAATTAGTGTCGTCCCCTGTCAGACATTCACAATCATCTATATACACAGTCGTATCAGAATAATATGACCCTACCTAATAATGGGAGTAATCACCCTTGACCCGGATGACAGTGGCAAGACGGCACGGCATGGACACAATGAGGCCCTGGAAGGTTGGCAGAGGCACACGTGCCTATTCGGACTCCAGCAGAGTTTGGAGGTTCTGGAGATGACGTGGTTGTGCGTCCACACGCCGAACCTGTCGATCCATCAACACGTGCTCTATGGAATTGAGGTGGGGCGATTTTGCCAGCCAAGGTAGAACGGAGACATCGCTGTCATGTTCCTGGAACCAGTCACGTACCACCTTAGCAACATGGCAGGGCGCATTGTCCTGTTGGGACAATGCGCCTGCCATCATCACTTCCAGGGTGAACATCCAACATGAAGGGATGCATGTGGTCAGTGAAGATGGACGTTACATTAATATAAAGGCAAGTCCCAGATGCTCCGCAATACATCGACTGCACTATATCTATGGGGAGAATGCCTGCAACACCACAACCTACGATGGGGCAAGACAGTGCCACATGGACACAGCTTATCCACGGCTATCTATGGCGAGCAATCCTATAGAAGGAAGGTTCATCCATCGGTCAAAACCTAAATTTAATCTGTTCCCCGGTTAGACACAAAGATGGTATATAGAACCAAATTGACTCGGCTCCCACGGTGGAGACTCTTAGTTTGGCTTTTCCATCGATAAGCCCATCAGCCAGGGGCCCACTCCCAGCTGCGAGCCTTCAACTTCGTCCTCTCCATTGTGAGCGGGCCGAAGCCCCCAGTGAACAGTGTTCCGACCCACAATATCACTGAGACCGCATCGATGAGCCTACTAGACCGGGTTAGACACGCCCAGTCGAAGAACCCTCAAGTACGGCCCCTCAACCGGGGCTGCAACCCGGAGCTTTCTCAGGGGAGAAGTCAATAAGCCCACTGGACCGGTCCACCCAAAACCGGTCCGCAGACCCTCAACAGACCCCCTCCACCATAGGATACAAGATCTCGTGAACCCCGGAGGGATAGCGAGCCGAACTCAACTTATCAGACGCACCATTCAGGCCTCCCACCATGGTAAGGTGGTCCCCTATCGGGGGGAGGGGGGGAGTGAGGATGGACAGGTAGCCATTGGCATTCAGGGACCAATTCAGTGGTACCAACGGTCCCAGGTCATACCAGAAAAACATCCTCCAGACATGCACAATGCCACCACCGGCCTGCACTTGACCGACAAGCGTGTCCGGGTCTTAGTTCTCGTGTGTCTGACACCGTATCCGCCACTGCCCGTCACTTCTGTGGAGTAGAAACCTCGATTCGTCGGAGAAGGCAACCTTTTTTCCACTCTTCCACTGTCCAATGACGGTAGTCCAGTGCGAACTGCAAGCGTCGTTGCCAATGGACCTTGATTAACATGGGTGCCTTTATGCAGTGTCGACTCCAGAAACCCATGCGTAACAGGGTTCGCTACTCTTATTGGGGACACGTAACTGGGTGCCCCAGTGTTCATTTGAGTGGTCAATTGCTGCACTGTTGCGCGTCGATTGCCCTTTACCAGTCGACGGAGGCGATGTTCTCTTCTGGGGTCGATGGCCTTTGGGCTCCACAGTTATGACGTCAGGAGGTACTCAGTGTGCCAGCGGTCCATTCTTGGTACACCCTTACTGCAGCACCTCGTGAACAGCCCACGAAGTCTGATGTTTCCGAGATGCTTCCACCCTTGGAGCGGTAGCCGATGATCATTCCTTTTTGAACGTCCGTCAAATCAATACCTCTGTCCAATGTGCTCACGTTACGCACTATGGCTCATCTGCTCTGGCCGGCTGCTTATATCTCCGTGTGGTCGACCTTGTCATGTGCACTCTGTGACGCGCCTGGGCGGGTACACTGCGATTTCGTGGATCGTCATATTATTCTGATACGACTGTGTATATTAGATGATGATTCGTCCTCGGGCAGCCATAGTCCATTATTTTCGAGCTCGGGAGGTATAGAACTCGAAAATTTGAGCTCTAAGTGATCTTTAATGTTTGCGTAGAAACTAGAACTCACCAAATTAAGAAATTTACGAAGGAGCAAACTACAATATTATAAAAACCCAAGTTTAGTTGGGTTGGGTTGTTTTACCTCTGAGCGGCACTTTTTTGCCCACCATGGGCTAAATGTCCAGGTCACATGGAACCCCAAGGCTCAGAGAAATTTGGGAGAGGGGACCCACTGGAACAGCTGTTGGGAGACAGATGGTAGCCTCCCGTCAAGGCCATCCAGCGTGTTCTTTAACGCGCACAGGGTATGGCTCTCCCGCACACGGGGCCATGGCTTAACGTCCCATCCGACGGACGGCGGCCTTTCCAAGCCAATCCCCATCTACTGACCGTGGGCAGGGCGGGGAATTTTGCGGAGATAAATCTCAACGTCGGTAACGCTGACCCCGCTGGGACTCGAACCTGCGAACTACAGATTACGAGCCTGGCGCGTTACCGACTGAGCCCCCCCCCCCCCCCAAGTTTAATGTTTAGGTGTATTCTCTCACTTATTCACGATCACCACAGATTCATAAGACCTCAGAAACATTCCAATTCATCTGTTTCTTTTGTATCGCGCATCTCCTATATTTGTCACAAAACTAAAGATAATTAAACTGAGAAAGTCACGAGCAAAATTAATGATTCAGTTGAAGAAGAATAAAAAAAAATGTCATGAAAATCGAAATCAACGTGTTCATAACACACATTTGTTTCTACTCTTAATGCAAAAATAACATTTCTTTTTTTTTCACATTTTTTTTAACAAACTTATGCTTAGTTAACAATAAATTTATTCCTTAAACTTCCGTTGTGTTTTTTTAACGTGTATCATACAATTCTCATCAAACGTAATTTCTTAAGACATTACAAGTCATCGCAGATAACTTCAGCAAAGTGCTGATTAAACTTTCTTTACAGCAGAGCATTCACCAGATTGCAGAAGAATAAGAAAACACTGCCGAAGACAGCAAAACAGCAAAAAAAGGAATAACAAAAGAGCAGGAAAATTAAAACGCAAAACGACACCAAAGTCTTTAAATGCTGAGAACATAAGTAATGACAGTCAAGCAATGTCGTAGGATTTGAACAGGATTTACAAAATAATGGAAGTGATGTTAATTATTTACTCCTCCTCGATGATCAGCCTTTTTCGATTAAATATTAAAACGTTTCTCGACTTGCAAAAAAGAACCTACCCAGGAGCATTGCTAGAGACTAAACTACAGAAGTACAGGGATTAGAAGTAAAGACTTGTAAAGCTTCATTATGAAGGACTTGCAAGCAAAAACGGCTTATAAAAAGCATACTTCTTAATTATTGTTAATGAGCAAATTCATTTGTGATAAGGGGATGACGAAGCGTTAATTAAAGGTTAGAAAACGTAACTGTTTGCAAATGCATGAGTTAAATTAAATATCATCAGATTCGAGTGACATCGAGAAAACAAATGTTTGCGTCGTCTCTAGATGATGCAAAAATAATCAAAAAATTTACATGTAGAAATGTTTTTGTTAACTCTTTTTTTTTTGTTGTTGAAAACGGATATGTGTAAATGACCAGAAAAAGATGTAGTTCACGATCTTTATGAAAGATGATGTATATGTTATGTAAATGATCAGAAGAGGTGTAGTTCAGTATCTTTATGGAAGATGATGTATATGTTATGTAAATGATCAGAAGAGGTTTAGTTCACGATCTTTATGAAAGATGATTATGTGTTATGTAAATGATCAGAAGAGATGTAGTTCACGATCTTTATGAAAGATGATGTATATGTTATGTAAATGATCAGAAGAGGTTTAGTCACGATCTTTATGAAAGATGTTTATGTGTTAGGTAAAGGATCAGAAGAGGTGTAGTTGACGATCTATATGAAAGATGATTATGTGTTATGTAAATGATCAGAAGAGATGTAGTTCACGATCTTTATGAAAGATGATGTATATGTTATGTAAATGATCAGAAGAGGTTTAGTTCACGATCTTTATGAAAGATGATGTATATGTTATGTAAATGATCAGAAGAGATGTAGTTCACGATCTTTATGAAAGATGATGTATATGTTATGTAAATGATCAGAAGAGGTGTAGTTCACGATATTTATGAAAGATGATTATGTGTTATGTAAATGATCAGAAGAGATGTAGTTCACGATCTTTATGAAAGATGATGTATATGTTATGTAAATTATCAGAAGAGATGCAGTTCACGATATTTATGAAAGATGTTTATGTGTTAGGTAAATGATCAGAAGAGGTGTAGTTGACGATCTATATGAAGGATGATTATGTGTTATGTAAATGATCAGAAGAGATGTAGTTCACGATCTTTATGAAAGATGATGTGTATAATGTAAATGACAAGAAGTGTAGTTCACGATTTTATGAAAGATAATGAATATGTTATGTAAATGACCAGAAGTGGTGTAGTTGACGATCTTTATGAAAGATGGTTATGTGTCATGTAAATGATCAGAAGAGGTGTAGTTCATGACCATTGTAAAAGATCATGTCCGTGTAATGCCCAGTGGTAGTGTAGTATAAAATTACATCATTAAGAAAGTTGACTATGTTTATAGGAAACGACCAGAAGAGTAGAGGTACTTTATCTTGCTTTCTTCATGAAAGATGATGAGTTTAATAGGAATGACCAGTGGAGTACTTGATCGTATCCTTAAGAAGGATGATGTGTGTGGTAGTAGTATGCTAATGATTAGTAACGATTTAATAACTGACCATGTTACCTTTATGTCCTCGACTCCGTAGGCCTTTGTTGCTTTGCTGCTGTAAACCATTATGCAATGAGGTGGGGAACCGCACTTTACAGATTCTCGCTTTACCGACCCCAAACTCTGCGAATGGATATCCAACCTTTGCCTACAATGTGGTTCACTAAGAACACACTTCAGTTCCACAGAACTGTAATTGATTCACCAAGAATCTTGATTCTCACATAGAATCGAATCCTCTCCTTAAGGGTTTTGTTTGAGTACGAGTGGAAGTTGAGTAAGACTTGACACGGGTTCAAACGTCCTTCCCGTTTGACAGCGACGCTCAAGGCTTTTGTTTCCTCTCGCTTGCCGTAGTCTTCAGCTCCCAAACTCGCTCCCGAGGCTAGTTGAAAAAGGCCATAAAAGGGCATTTCGGCCCGTCAACCCGTGCAGGCAGCCAGCTCAGACCCGAAAACAATATCTATGAGTCACATCCCCACACTTCCAAGAACACACTTAATACGTAACATTTAATACATTAATACGTAACGTTTTAACACATTAACACGTAACGTTTAATACAGCACTTCCAAGAACACACTTAATACGTAAAAATTTTTACAACAACAAAAATGCAATAGAAATGCAACAATAAATAAGAATAAATAGATTAGAGGGACATCACAGCTACCATCTGTCTCCTAAGAGCTTTTCAGTAGGTCCCATCTCCCCCAACCTTCTCTGAGACCTGGGGCCCTTGTGACCTGGTCATTTATCCCATTGTGTGAACTCAGAAGTAAATCAACCCAACTCTTTCTCACTTTTATGGGACGGGGGTAGCTCAGTCCGTAGCGCACCAGACTCGTAATCTGTAGTTCCCAGGTTCGAGTCTAAGCTGGGTTAGAATTGAGATTTATCTCTGCAAAATTCTCCACCCTGCCCCTCGGTCAGTGGGGGACACTGATGGGCTTGGCCTTCGGGGTCCATGTGACCTGGCCATTTAGCCCATGGTGTGCAAAAAAAGTGCCGCTCAGAGGTAAAACAACCCAACTCACTTTCATTGGAATCTTCCTCAAAACTTTAAACATTTCCCTCCTTAAAAGTGAGGTTATCCTTTAGAATCTCCCTCCCGATGGCCGGGATGGTCTTTATGTTAATCCGGTCCCTATCGCCGAGGGTTCCCCGCCCTGCCCACGGTCAGTAGGGGACACCGATGGGCTTGGAAAGGCCGCCGCCCGTCGGATGTGACGTTAAGCCGTGGCCCCGTGTGCGGGAGAGCCATACCCTGTGCACATTAAAGAACACGCTGGATGGCCTTGACGGGAGGCTACCATCTGTCTCCCAACAGCTGTTCCAGTGGGTCCCCTCCCCCAACCTTCTCTGAGCCTTCGGGGTCCTTGTGACCTGGCCATTTAGCCCATGGTGTGCAAAAAAGTGCCGCTCAGAGGTAAAACAACTCAACCCAACCCTATCGCCGAAGTTTCAATTCTTTAATGACTTTAAAATGTGCTGTTTTATCTAACCTTAAGTTAATCAGGTGAGCCAAGAGACTAACGCAAAATGACCTGAATAAAAAAAGCTTGCCAAAAAAATGAATAAAAATTTAACTGATTCATTAACGCGCTTGGCTACTGATCTCAGGGACCTGGGTTCGAGCCCAGGGTAAAGCATGGGTGTATGTGTCGTTTTTCTTTGAGGTCCTGCCATCCTCTCAGATCTTCTACTTTGGCATATAAACTGACAGGCTCCTGTCAGACCTCTGTGGCAAGCAGCTGCTTGAGGGGGTATTTGTTTATTCAAGCATTTATTAAACCATTAAACAATGCGAAACAGGTTGTAACAAAATTAGCATTTTAGGGTTGTTTTACCTCTGAGTGGTACTTTGTTTCACACAATGGGCTAAATGGCCAGGTCACATGGACCCCGAAGGCTCAGAGAAGGTTGGGGGAGGGGACCCACTGGAACAGCTGTTGGGAGACAGATGGTAGCCTCCCGTCAAGGCCAGGCAGCGTGTTCTTTAACGTGCACAGGGTATGACTCTCCCGCACACGGAACCACGGCTTAACGTCCCGTCCGACGGACGGCGACTTTTCCAAGCCCATCGGTGTCCCCTACTGTCCGTGGAGTTTTGCGGAGATAAGTCTCAACGCTGACCCAGCTTGAACTCGAACCTGGGAACTGCAGATTACGAGACTGCCGCGCTAACGACTGAGCCACCCCCGTCCCTAGCATTTTAGGCATTCTTCTTCTAGTAGTCATACATATAATCCCCAATGGTCTGATACTTTAACGACTTTAAAAATGTTCTTTTTAACCATCCTTAAATTAATCACGTTAACCAGGAGAGTAACCTAAAAAAAACCAATAGAAAAGAAAAATGTAGCCAAGAATAAATAAACAAGTCACTGATTCTATTCAAATATTTCTTACACCTGTTAAACGATACGGGATACAAGGCAAGTCGATCATCATCTTAAGCATCCTCTCTACCTACTTCTCCAGACTTCATCACCCCAAGTGAGGTGCGCATTTCGAGCCACACAGCGACCGCCACGGTCACCTCGGCTAGTCGAGTCCCCCTCTTCCCCTCGCATGCCGGCCTCTCTCTCTCTCCATCTCTTTCTTTCCTTCTGTCTTTCCATCGATCCTCTTCGGGATTACACTTCACTCTCAGCCGCTCTTGCGGTTCGCCGGCCATAATAACCCGCCGATGAAATTGCTTCTAGGCTCACTGCCCTGATTTTAAAGATCTCATTTCCTTTCAGCCTCACGTCTTCCGAGCGTTGGCTCGATGGGGCTTCTCTTCACCATCCCACGGGAGGAGAGTCCCTCTTCCTCCATCTTATCCCCCCTCTCCTCTCCTTTCCTCTCTTCCCTTGTCTTGCTTTTCCACCCTCCTCGTATACCACTTCCCCCTAGTGCTCTTTGCGTGCTTTATTCCCCCATCCTTTGGTCTTCCGCTTCTCTTCATTCTTCTATCTTCTTCTTCTTTCCCTCTTCTTTAATTTCATCCGCTAATTTTTCGTTAACTTTATGTTTATCTCGTTCCGTTTCTTTCATTTGCGCTGTAAGCTTTTCGACGCATTTAATTATCTTGATTTTTGCCTATGCATAATATATCTCGCACTTTTAGTTCTCTCAACATTTTTTTTTTTTGCTGTCGTGCTGTCGTTCTCTCTTTCACTTGACGTTTTCAATACCGGATACTCCTAATTCTGTTCATTGATGGAAAACGTATTAACGAGAAAATTGTGTAAAAAAAAAGCGATTAAAGAAAAAATTGATGCAAGTTTGTTCGGTTGTTTCCCCTCTGAGCGGAGCTTTTGCCCACACAATGGTTTAAATAGAGAGGTTACAATATACTTATTATTTATACTAGAGAGGTCATAATAGAGAGGTTACCCATACAAGGCCGACAAGGTTTGGTCGTTGTTTTACCTCTGAGCGGCACTTTTTTGCACACCATGGGCTAAATGGCCAGGTCATATGGACTCCAAAGGCTCAGAGAAGATTGGGAGAGGGGACCCACTGGAACAGCTGTTAGGAGACAAATGGTAGCCTCCCGTCAAGGCAATCTAGCGTGTTCTTTAACGTGTGGGGCGGGGGTGGCTCAGTCGGTAGCGCGCCAGGCTCGTAATCTGTAGTTCCCAGGTTCGAGTCCCAGCTGGGTCAGCGTTGAGATTTATCTCCGCAAAATTCCCCGCCCTGCCCACGGTCAGTAGGGGACACCGATGATCTTGGAAAGACCACCGTTGTCCAGCGTATCCCCTTCATCAACATTCTCTGAGTCCTTGGCGTCGAGAATTATCTCCGTAAAATTCCCCGCCCTGCCCACGGTCAGTAGGGGACACCGATGGGCTTGGAATAGGCCGCCGTCCATCGGATGGGACATTAAGCCGTGGCCCCGTGTGCGGGAGAGCCATACCCTGTGCACGTTAAAGAACACGCTGGATGGCCTTGACGGGAGGCTACCATCTGTCTCCCAACAGCTGTTCCAGTGGGTCCCCTCCCCCAACCTTCTCTGAGCCTTCGGGGTCCATGTGACCTGGCCATTTAGCCCATGGTGTGCAAAAAAGTGCCGCTCAGAGGTGAAACAACACAACAAACCAACCTCTTTAACGTACACAAGGTATGGCTCTCTCCCGCATACGGAGCCACGGCTTAACGTCCCATCCGATGGACGGCGGCCATTCGAAGCCTATCGGTGTCCCCTACTGACCGTGGGCAGGGCGGGGAATTTTACGGAGATAATTCTCGACGCCAAGGACTCAGAGAATGTTGATGAAGGGGATGCGCTGGACAACTGGTAGGAGACAGATGAAACCATCCCTTTAAGACCATCCCGTAATTTCTTAAAGGTGCACAAGGTATGACCTTTTGTACAAAATGTTACAGCTGAACGTCCCATTCTGGAAAAGATGGTTTCCAAGCCCGTAGATGCTCTTTGTCTTCCCGATGGCACAACAGAGGCAAACTACGAAAATCTTAATAGACGCAGTATTGATTCGAACTTCTGAACATCAGATTACAAGCCTGACGTGTTACCGACTGAATCGAAAACGGCCCCACAGACAGAAAGAGTCTTTGGAAACCACAGGAGGACCTGGCGAGAAGATTATAGCTGCGAATACCTCCTTCGGCACGCGCAAAGACCCAAAGGTGTCGGGTTGGGTTGGATTGGGTTGTTTTACCTCTGAGGGCACTTTTTTGCACACCATGGGCTAAATGGCCAGGTCACATGGACCCCGAAGGCTCAGAGAAGGTTGGGGGAGGGGACCCACTGGAACAGCTGTTGGGAGACAGATGGTAGCCTCCCGTCAAGGCCATCCAGCGTGTTCTTTAACGTGCACAGGGTATGGCTCTCCCGCACACGGGGCCACGGCTTAACGTCCCATCCGACGGACGGCGGCCTTTCCAAGCCCATCGGTGTCCCCTACTGACCGTGGGCAGGGCGGGGATTTTTGCGGAGATAAATCTCAACGCTGACCCAGCTGGGACTCGAACCTGGGAACTACAGATTACGAGCCTGGCGCGCTACCGACTGAGCCACCCCCGCCCCCCAAAGGTGTCGGAAGTTAAGGTAAATTTTAAAACGTAGTCTTCACTTGAGACCAGCGTTTTTTAAAATTCGACAGAACATTTAACTTTACAGCATAACAGGCAGCAGTAGGGTCGGATTTGGGAGGGGGGGGGGGAATGTTCCCCCCTCTTGAGAATGCTAGTAAGGATAATGGAGACAAAAAAAATTAAAGCTGTGTTTAAACATTTTTCAAGAAATTTTTTAAAGACTTCTAAAACGAAAGATTGGGTTGTTTCACTTCGTAGCGGCATTTTTTGCACACAATGGGTTAAATGCCGGGTCAAGAGGACCCCGAAGACTCAGAGAAGGTTGTGGGAGGGGACCCACTGGACAGCTGTTAGGAGACAGATGGAAGCCTCCCGTCAATGACGTTCACCTGTTCTTTAACATGCACAGGGTATCACACTCTGTGTGTTCTCCAGCACACAGGGTCACGGCTTAATGTCCCCTTAATGTTCATTAGTGTCCCCTACTGACCGAGAGCAGGATGGGAAGTTTTTGCGGAGATAAATCTCAGCGCTGGCCCAGGTGGGACTCGAACCTGGGAACTGGGGTCGAGCAGATTACAAGCCTGACGCGGCACCGACCGACCAGAACCATCCCCCTCCCCCCATCGTTCTAAAATGGGAGGGGGGAGCAAAATCTTACACTACAATGGAAATCCAGTCTCTTGCCCCCCCCCCCCCCCGTTTCTTTTTTTCTTTTTTTCGATTTCTTCAAAGTCCGGGTCCGGGACGCAGCATTTGCTTAATTTTTTTTTAAAGGCAGACTCTCTGTTTAAAAAGATAGAAAAACCTCGCAATAAATTTAATAAATTTATATAAAGTTATGATAAGCGAGGGAGGAAGGTGATTCGTCAGAAAAACTAAATTCATCGTTGCCTTAACTGACTCTGATTTCTCGTATTAAAAGAAAGCAACTGATGACGTCACGAGTACAACGTGCACAAATGCAGCAGTAAAGACACACGACCTCTGAGCAGGCAGTCGACTATCACTTGAAGAAAAATTATTGAAATGGACAGTGGTGGATTGCCCAAAAAGTTCATGAGGCGCCTCAAAATTCATGGCAAGCTCAGAACTTGGTTGTTTTTAGTAAACATTTTATTGAGTAAAATATTTCACAATCAGTGTAATTTACTATTTAAGTACAGTCGCTCAAAAAAGCATCCAAACACTATGGTTGATTACAGAATTCAGAAAAAATATCTGGCAATAATGTTTTTTTAGAAATTAGTGATCTGGCAACCTTCGTGTTACGTGATTACAGAATTTAGGGAAAATATCTGGAGCGTGTACAGCAACTGTACACGCTCCAGTTACCGTTCACAGCAAACTGGAGCGTGTGCAGTTACTCCACACGCTCCAGTTTGCTGTGAACGGTAACTGCACACGCTCCAGTTTGCTGTGAACGGTAACTGCACACGCTCAATATTTCCGCGAGTGAGCCCACACAATCTAGTATCAAAATAATATGACCACCTACAGTCGCTCAAAAAAGTATCCGAACACTATGGTTGATTACAGAATTCAGAAAAAATATCTGGCAACGACTTTTTTAGAAATTAGTGATCTGGCAACCTTCGTGTCACGTGATTACAGAATTCAGGAAAAATATCTGGAGCGTGTACAGCAACTGTACATGCTCCAGTTTGCTGTGAACGGTAACTGCACACGCTCAATATTTCCGTGAGTGAGCCCACACGATCTAGTATCAAAATAATATGACCACCTACAGTCGCTCAAAAAAGTATCCGAACACTATAGTTGATTACAGAATTCAGAAAAATTATCTGGCAATGATGTTTTTTTAGAAATTAGTGATCTGGCAACCTTCGTTTCACCTCTCTAATCCTTTGCCCCTGGGGACTCCACACAATTAAATACGCCCCTAGAAAGGGAATAATGACATATAGTTTTAAAACTCGTGTTCAGGTGGTTCATTATAGGTTAAAATTCGACGATCACATTGTTGTTAAGGAAAAAAACTCACATGGGAACAACATCCAAAACAGAGCGAGGAATATATTTGCTCTCGAGACACAGGTTGGCGTCACTTTGCTAGATGAGAGTATGTGAGATATACTAGGCTATAACTTATATAAAATATGAATCGTTTCTTTCTGATCTTTGTTATCTTTTACTTGTTGTTTCGCCTTCCTCGCAGATTTTTTCTTATGGTGTATTATAATGACACACTCCAGGTTGTGTTGTTTTATCTCTGAGCGGCACTTTTTTGCACACCATGGGCTAAATGGCCAGGTCACATGGACCCCGAAGGCTCAGAAATGGTTTGAGGAGGGGACCCACTGGAACAGCTGTTGGGAGGCCTGACGAGGAGGTAGCCTCCCGTCAAGGCCATCCAGCGTGTTCTTTAACGTGCACAGGGTATAGCTCTCCCGCACACGGGGCCACGGCTTAACGTCCCATCCGACGGACGGCGGCCTTTCCAAGCCCATCGGTGTCCCCTACTGACCGTGGGCAGGGCGGGGAATTTTGCAAAGATAAATCTCAACGCTGACTCAGCTGGGACTCGAACCTGGGAACTACAGATTACGAGTCTGGCGCGCTACCAACTGAGCCACCCCCGCCCCGCAGTCTCCAGTAAGACCTCCGTTACAAATGCATTGCTTGCGAATCTTTTAGTAATGGAACTTTCGTTTTATGGTTAGTTTTGAAGCCAATTGCGTGGGACGCGTATTAATGTCCACTCTTGAACATTTCTGATACCTTAACTTCAAATGTTGAACGAATGTTGTAGATTAGTTAAGATTTCGAAAGGTACAGTCGCTCAAATAAATATCCGAACACTATGATTGATTACAGAATTCAGAAAAAATATTTGGCAACGATTTTTTTTTAGAAATTAGTGACACGAAGGTTGCCAGATCACTAATTTCTAAAAAAAAAATCGTTGACAGATATTTTTTCTGAATTCTGTAATCAATCATAGTGTTCGGATATTTATTTGAGCGACTGTACTTAATGAGATCTTTTATTGTCACACGGGTGTTTCTACTTGAAAGTTGCTTTAGTTGATGAATTTGATTTTGGCTTTTGCCACTGGCATAATAGGAAAGTGTCTCAATATGTACAGTCGCTCAAAAAAGTATCCGAACACTGTGGTTGATAACAGAATTCGGAAAATATATCTTGCAACGATTTTTTTAGAAATTAGTGATCTGGCAACCTTCGTGTCACGTGACACGAAGGTTGCCAGATCCCTAATCTCTAAAATAATCGTTGCCAGATATTTTTTCTGAATTCTGTTATCAACCATAGTGTTCGGATACTTTTTTGAGCGACTGTACAAAAGTATAATGTAGCTAGTGGGGGGATCATGACGTAGCCCTGTTTTCCCCATGTTATATTTCAGTTGAAAGAAAGAAATACAGAAGCTAATATATATATAGGATTATAATGTAGTTGATGCATATGAGATGTACACTATATTGCAAAAAGTGTCCGTACACTTTCATGTTAAGTGAACGAATAGCCACATTCAAATCTACTTGACTTTGAAAACAAACTTTTTACGGAAAAATGTCACTAGACATAAATTGAAGATCCCGGTGAGAGCTCTCTAAATCTCTATTTTCTTTAATATAAATCTAATATTTAAAGAATTATGGAAGCTGTAATATTTAACAACTGATGTTATCACACACCACACTTCCAAAACATTATCCTTTCAATTTGATTGCCCATCGGTGATTTCAATTGATTCAAAACTCCTTGCACAAAATTCAAATATCGCATTTATATTACGAACAACTTGTTATACAGTTGTGATTGAAATTTTTTAAAGTAAATTTTCAAAACTAGAAAAAGTTTCACTTAAATGTTTCAGCTTCCATAACTCTTTAAATATTATATTAATATTATAGCACATAGAGATTAAGAGAGTTCTGACCAAGATCTTCAATTTATGTCTAGTGACTTTTTTTCAGTAAAAAGCTTATTTTCAAAGTTAGGTAGATTTTGAAAGTGACTATTCGTTCACTTAACATGAAAGTGTACGGACACTTTTTGCAACATAATGTATAGCAGCGTTTCCCAAATTGGGGTCAGCAAGCGATGTCTGAAATAAATGTTAAATAATTTTTAAAAATGATTTATAAGCATTAGAAAATATTTTTCTAAATTAAGTTTTTGTTAATTAATACTTTTAACTTTTGAACACACAAAAGTGTAAAGGGTTGAGTTGGGTTGTTTTACCTCTGAACGGCACTTTTTTGCACACCATGGGCTAAATGGCCAGGTCACATGGACTCCGAAGGTTCAGAGAAGGTTGGGGGAGGGGACCCACTGGAACAGCTGTTGGGAGACAGATGGTAGCCTCCCGTCAAGGCCATCCAGCGTGTTCTTTAACGTGCACAGGGTAGGGCTCTCCCGCACACGGGGCCACGGCTTAACGTCCCATCCGACGGCCTTTCCAAGCCCATCGGTGTCCCCTACTGACCGTGGGCAGGGCGGGGAATTTTGCGGAGATAAATCTCAACGCTGACCCAGCTGGGATTCGAACCCGGGAACTACAGATTACGAGCCTGGCGCGCTACCCACTGAGCCACCCCCGCCCCAAAGTGTAAAGGAATGCGTTTCATAGCCTCATTTCTTGCACTCTGTTTGAATCAATACAATAACTGTTCGGCCAGTTAAGCATACGTGTAAAAGAAGACAGGGGCGGGGGTGGCTCAGTCGGTAGCGCGCCAGGCTCGTAATCTGCAGTTCCCAGGTTCGAGCCCCAGCTGGGTCAGCGTTGAGATTTATCTCCGCAAAATTCCCCGCCCTGCCCACGGTCAGTAGGGGACACCGATGGACTTGGAAAGGCCGCCGTCCGTCGAATGGGACGTTAAGCCGTGGCCCGTGTGCGCGAAAGCCATACCCTGTGCACGTTAAAGAACACGCTGGATGGCCTTGACGGGAGGCTACCATCTGTCTCCCAACAGCTGTTCCAGTGGGTCCCCTCTCCCAACCTTCTCTGAGCCTTCGGGGTCCATGTGACCTGGCCATTTAGCCCATGGTGTGCAAAAAAGTGCCGCTCAGTGGTAAAACAACCCAACCCAAAAGAAGACAGACAGAGCGATATTGGAATGAAATGGGTAGTGCATGTGTTGACGGAAACGAACCCTAAGTCACCTCCGTCAAAGTTGGTTACTACGACTGCCTTAACAGCATAAACATGAGATGTCCTTTACTTCAGTTTCTTACTGTATTTCGTACTGTTCACACGTTACTTGCTTACTTGAGTTATATTGACTAGTTGAACCAACAGCAGTGCTGTTTCGTGAACTTTTTTTCATTATTTTAATTAGCTCAAAATTAGATATGGATCGCTGGTTGAAATCTGGCTCATTCTTAAAACGCAAAAATAATGATGACAACCCAAATGAGGATGCATCTTGTTCAAAAGCAAGTGGGACACACCAATCAAAAGGTAAAATACGAAGATAGTGAAGAATATTTATCATTCGTATATATATATATTCAAATGATGCCGAATAACCACAGCGTGTTCTTTGTTACGATATATTATCAAATGAATGTATAAAACCGGCCAAACTTCGTCGGATTTAGAAACTAAATACACCTATCCCTCGATTTACACTGAAGATAGGTTCCGCACAAAACCGTGTAAATCGAAATCCGTGTAATTGAAATCAAAACCGTGTAAAACGAAAAAAACACTAAAATGTTCATAATTCAGTTTCGATTTACACGGTTTTGATTTCGATTACACGGATTTCGATTTACACGGTTTTGTGTGGAACCTATCTTCAGTGTAAATCGAGGGATAGGTGTATAAGGAACACATAAGCAAACCTGTTCAGTGTTTTAAAATAAAACAGCGAGAACTGCATGCAAGCCAAAAATCAATTGAAAAAATTGCAACAACGAAAAAGCTATGATTGCGTCATATCAAGTATCTTTATTAATAGCAAAGTCTGGAAAACATCACACTATAGCGGAGGAACTGATTCTACCAGCTGCTATGCTGGGTTGTGTTGGGTTGTTTTACCTCTGAGCGGCACTTTTTTGCACACCATGGGCTAAATGGCCAGATCACAGAGACCCCGAAGGCTCAGAGAAGGTTGGGAGAGGGGACCCACTGGAACAGCTGTTGGGAGACAGATGGTAGCCTCCCGTCAAGGCCATCCAGCGTGTTCTTTAACGTGCACAGAGTATGTCTCTCCCGCACACAGGGCCACGGCTTAACGTCCCATCCGACGGACGGCGGCCTTTCCAAGCCCATCGGTGTCCCCTACTGACCGTGAGCAGGGAGAGGAATTTTTACGGAGATAAATCTCAACGCTGACCCAGCTGGGACTCGAACCTGGGAACTACAGATTACGAGCCTGGCGCGCTACCGACTGAGCCACCCCAGCCCCTGCTATGTTGGGAGATAAATCTACAACAGAACTAAACATGATTTCATTATCAAACGACACTGTCAAGCGTAGAATTGTGGAAATGTCTAATAATATAAAAGAGCAGTTAATTACAAGAGTACACAAAAGTCAATATTATTCACTACAATTAAATCGCTAATAATTCATGTCATGAAATTCCTACATCCATTTCAATTACATCATTTTTTTGATGGTTATGAAACCGATAATATTATTTATTTATACATAAGGGCACACGACCACTTCGTGTGACTAAAGGCGCGTTAGGTGTTAATCCAACGTTGCCCACACGAACTATTCATGGATATATTTTATCGTCACTATATCCTATACAATTCTCACATACCATATCATATATGTATATTATAGTCATCCTATAATATATCCTATATATATCCGATACATCTGGTATATCTTTTTAAATATAGCCTATATATATATTTAATACATCTCATATATCTCCTTAACTATATTCTTTACATAAAGGGGCGGGGGGGGGGTTCAGTCGGTAGCGCGTCAGGCTCGTAATCTGCAGTTCCCAGGTTCGAATCCCAGCTGAGTCAGCGTTGAGATTTATCTCCGCAAAATTCCCCGCCCTGCCTATGGTCAGTACGGGACATCGATGGGCTTGGAAAGACCGCCGTCCGTAGGATGGGATGTTAAGCTGTGGCCCCGTGTGCGGGAGAGCCCTACCCTGTGCACGTTAAAGAACACGCTGGATGGCCTTGACGGGAGGCTACCATCTGTCTCCCAACAGCTGTTCCAGTGGGTCCCCTCTCCCAACTTTCTCTGAGCCTGGCCATTTAGCCCATGGTGGGCAAAAAAGTGCCGCTCAGAGGTAAAACAACCCAACTATACATATATATCCTCTACACCAGCGCTTCTCAAACTCCGGAAGCCCAAAGACCCCTTTTTCATTTAAATTTTTTGTCGCGGACCCCTTGTTTATCAATACATGTTTTCATTACTTGAAAAAAATTACACATAATTAAAATAAAAGTTTCATTTGTTTACAAATTTGTTACAAGTAATTTAGTTATACGTTATTTACTATTCTTGCATTTATGTATTTCTTTGCAAAATAATTGAATTCACAAATTAACCGTTGTTTGTTGCTAACAATAATCGTTAATATTTAGAAAAATTAATGCAAAAAAATAATATTCATACCATTTAACTTGTAATATTTAGTAGGGAATAATATTTAAAAACCAGATTATTCATTTGAAATTTAAACATTTTTTCTTCCTGGTTTTGGCTGATTTTCAGAAAAAAAAATGAGTTAATGTTTTCATTTTGTCTTCTGTCTGTCAAAATGGAACGTTTTTTAGTATAAAGAGACAAATCAAAAATTCGCTTTTGGATAGGTTTTTGGATTGGGTTGTTTTACCTCCGAGCTGCACTTTTTTTGTACACCATGGGCTAAATGACCAGGTCACATGGACCCCCAAGTCTCAGAGAGGGATGGGGGAGGGGACTCACTGGAACAGCTGTTGGGAGACAGATGGTAGCCTCCGTCAAGCCCATCGAGCGTGTTCTTTAATGTGCACAGGATATGGCTTTCGCGCACACGGGCCACGTCTTAACGTACCATCAGACGGACGGCGGCATTATCAAAGCCCATCGGTGTCCCCTACTGACCGTGGGCAGGGCGGTGAATTTTGCGGAGATAAATCTCAACGCTGACCCAGGTGGGATTCGAACCTGGGTACTACAGATTACGAGCCTGCGCGCTACCGACTGAGCCACCCACCGCCCCAGGTTTTGATAGTTATTGACAATTCGCCCTTTGGAATCTTCCTACAGCTACAACTGAGTCCTCTATCAACGGAAAAAGTTTAAAATTAACAAATTTCAAACTAATATTGCAAGTGATTTAATTGCGTTAAAAATATGAAATTTTGAATGTGAAATGTGAATATCATAAATATTGCACTGACAACAATGATTTTCACCCTTACCCCCAGAGAGGGTGGGAAAACTCGATCTTTTTGTTTTAAGCAAAAATTGTTTGTTTTAGAGATAAATTGATATTGTTTTATAATATAGATTATTTTTACATTTTCCAACTACCCATTAATACGAATTACTACTTATAAAGGGTGCCAATTCGTAACATGAAAAACTTCATTTCTCTTAAAAATATCATCCCATATTCGCCAGAGGCGATATGTCATCCTGTTGTTTTTTTGGAACTCCTTCGAAGGAACAATTTAAACTAAATTATCAAAAATACTCAGTGATTTACATGCTGTGTGAATGAAGAAATCTATTCAGAGCGTTTTAACATTTAATAAAGCATTCTGCAAACCTAGAAGGTAAGCAAAATTTGTTTACTGTTTAAAGTGCTCTTGAAATCGAAACATTTAACATCAGTGTTGCAACTCAGTAAGAATTTACTTTAAAATTATAACGAAACATTTACTGAATTAAATATAATTATAGAAGTTTGGGTAATGTTTTTCACTTTGCATCAATTTATTAGCACAAGGATAACAGTAATATCTGCTGTTAAATATTTCACCTTCTATAACACTTTATTAAGGTTGGGTTGTTTTACTTCTGAGCGGCACTTTTTTGCACACCATGGGCTAAATGGCCAGGTCACATGGACCCCGAAGGCTCAGAGAAGGTTGGGGAAGGGGACCCACTGGAACAGCTGCTGGGAGACAGATGGTAGCCACCCGTCAAGGCCATGGGTGTGACTCTCCCGCACACGGACCACGGCTTAACGCCCCATCCGACGGACGGCGTCCTTTCCAAGCCCATCGGTGTCCCCTACTGACCGTGGGCAGGGCGGGGAATTTTGCGGAGATAAATCTCAACGCTGACCCAGCTGGGACTCGAACCTGGGAACTACAGATTACGAGCCTGGCGCGCTACCGACTGAGCCACCCCCGCCCCACTTTATTAAGAAAATACTTTCTAAAAATAGAATTTTGACACATTTGACTGAGATCTAGCATTTAACTTCTGCAACATGTTTGTGTAAAAAAAAACTTATCTTTAAAGTTATGTAGTTTTGAATGTGGTCTCCCATTCCCCTAACATGGAGGGAGGGCCTAGAGGAGCCGGCCTTTGACCCCTAGCCCTTGTTGCTATTTTAAGCAGCACAAAATGCTCTTTCATAATGCTGGTAAAGGTAATAGAGGAAAAAATATTAAATTATTTCTTTTCCATGCATTTTTCACAAACATTTTTAAAGACCTTTAAAACGGAGGGGGGAATGTTAAACTGCATTGAAAAATCCAGTCTCCTGCCCCCCCTTTTAGAGATTTTCTGGATTGATTATATATATATATTCAAAATTTTTTATTGTGTTTACATATATATATACACACAATCGATCCCCCGATTTTTTTATATAAATAATTTATATATATTTTTTATTGTGTTTACATATTTATATTACACAATCGATCCCCCTCGATTTTTTTATATAAATAATTTATATATATATATATATATAATTTTTTATTGTGTTTATATATATACACACAATCGAACCTCCCTCGGTTTTTTTATATAAATAATTTATATATATATATATAACCTTTTTTATTGTGTTTATATATATATATACACAATCGATCCCCCCTCGATTTTTTTCATATAAATAATTTATATATATAATTTTTTATTGTGTTTATATACATATATATGCACAATCGATCCCCCTCAATTTTTTATATAGATAATTTATATATATTATTTTTACTGTGTTTATATATATATATTATACACTCGATCCCGCCTCGATTTTTTTATATAAATAATTTATATATATATATAACCTTTTTTATTGTGTTTATACATATATACACACAATCGATCCCCCCTCGATTTTTTTCATATAAATAATTTTTTATTGTATTTATATACATATATATGCACAATCGATCCCCCTCAATTTTTTATATAGATAATTTATATATATTATTTTTATTGTGTTTATATATATATATTATACAATCGATCCCCCCTCGATTTTTTTCATATAAATAATTTTTTATTGTGTTTATATACATATATATGCACAATCGATCCCCCTCAATTTTTTATATAGATAATTTATATATATTATTTTTATTGTGTTTATATATATATTATACAATCGATCCCGCCTCGATTTTTTTATATAAATAATTTATAAATATACAATTTTTATAGTGTTTATATATATATATACAATTGATCCCCGTCCTCGATTTTTTTCTAGATCCGGTCCTGCATGGAAATATTCCGATACGTTTTGTAATGCAATGTATTATCTAACAATCCACATTCTTTCAAAAATTCCTTTTTCTATTGTCAGGAGAAGATTTAGAAAAGAGAAAAATCATTCTCCACGACCACTTGAAACATGTTAAAATTGAAAAAGAATATAGTTCTGTTGCTTAACCCTTTCACGACTAAGGGAAACATTTTTCCCCATTTTAAAATTGGTGATTGCCGTATTTAATTATAACCTTATCTGCATTTTTTATACAGAATGTCAAAATAGAACGTATGCCGAACGCAGTTACGTAAACGGGAACGTTTAGTCCATGTCCATCTTTGCAATAATGTTGCATCTGTGCAATGTCCATCTTTGCTTCACAACCAAAAGAAATTGCTTCGCAGAATATCGTAATTAGCACATCATTTTGTATAGTAATTTTATTTCATAATTTTGTATTATTTTAGTTAACATTTTGTTCTAATAAACCAATAAATAAAAGACATTGCATAATAAGACCAACTATAATTTGTGTTACCTTTATAGTCCATTGGGAAAAATATTTCCCATAAAATTCCAAAAAAACTACACATTGTGATGTATTTTTCTTATGATTTTTATTTATTTTACGTCTAAACAAACTAAAATAAACAGTTACATACTAATATTTACTCTTAGAAACCTTATGGTCCTGAAAGGGTTAAACAAATTGTAGCATTGAAATGATGGCATCCAATTGTGTCGGCGATCCAAGACCAATGCCAAACAGTGCGTTATGGGAAATACGGGACTTTATATAGAAAATCATTCTTACTGATTGCCTGCTTGTTTTTGTCGGTAAAAAAATTAATCTCCTGTCATTAATTCTTGGGTGGTTCAGATGATAGTGTACTGAGATAATGACCTAGGATTTACGAGCTCGAATCCTATTCATGTCAACGTCTAGGTTTTCGTTGATTATACATACCATATATCCAGTTATGGAAAAAGGCAGCTATAAGATTGTAATTCACTAGAATTTAGTTGTGGTAGGGAAAAATGCGACTAAATTCTTCAATGAGTTTTCTTACATTTCACTCTCTACTGAGAGGGGCGGGGATGGCACAATCGGTAGCGTGCCAGGCTCGTAATCTGTAGTTACCAGGTTCGAGTCCCAGCTGGGTCAGCGTTGAAACTTATCCCAGTCAGCGTTGAGACTTATCAGTAGGGGTCACCAATGGGCTTGTAAAGGCCGCCATCCGCCCGTGTGCGGGAGAGCCATACCCTGTGCACGTTAAAGAACATGTTGGATGGCCTTGACGGGAGGCTACCATCTGTCTCCCAACTGCTGTTCCAGTGGGTCTCCTCCCCCAATCTTCTCTGAGCCTTCGGGGTCCATGTGACCTGGTCATTTAGCCCATGCTGTGCAAAAAGTGCCGCTCAGAGGTAAAACAACCCAAGCTATTTCTTTGATGTTTATTTTCATTGAATACGTTTTGAACCTTGTTTTCTACACAAACTATAATAAACCATTTCTCATCAGGGGCTTACTAAGAGGGAGGGGACCAGGGGTGTCCAGAATGAAATTTCATTCCACAAAGAATATCATTTTAACCTTTCCTGTCCGGTGGAATACTTTTGTAATTGGGAAATCAACTCAAGTCTTATTTTCAGAGTTCTCCCCCTCGAAACTAATTACTACTTATGTGCCTGTCTAATTTGATCAACATGATATCGATTCCGCGGATGAGAGGGAGGATAGTAGCGTCCAGGCTGGTAACGTTCGGTTGGTTGGTTGTTTGGGTTTAATGGAGGAAGAACAGCAAGGCCCATCTACAGTTCCCAGGTTCGAGCGTTGAAAGAGTTATCTCCGTTGAGATGAGAGCGTTGAGATAGTTATCTCCGTTGAGTTGAGAGCGTTGAGAGAGTTATCTCCGGAGGTGAGAGCGTTGAGAGAATTATCTCCGTTGAGATGAGAGTGTTGAGAGTTATCTCCGTTGAGATGAGAGCGTTGAGAGAATTATCTCCGTTGAGATGAGAACGTTGAGAGAGTTATCTCCGTTGAGATGAGAGCGTTGAGAGAGTTATCTCCGTTGAGATGAGAACGTTGAGAGAGAGTTAACTCCGTTGAGATAAGAGCGTTGAGAGAATTATCTCCGTTGAGATGAGAAGGTTGAGATGAGAGCGTTGAGAGAGTTATCTCCGTTGAGATGAGAACTTTGAGAGAGAGAGAGAGTTAACTCCGTTGAGATGAGAGCGTTGAGAGAGTTATCTCCGTTGAGATGAGAGCGTTGAGAGAGTTATCTCCGTTGATATGAGAGCGTTGAGAGAATTATCTCCGTTGAGATGAGAACGTTGAGAGAGTTATCTCCGTTGAGATGAAAGCGTTGAGAGAGTTATCTCCGTTGAGATGAGAGCGTTGAGAGAGTTATCCACTAGAACCATCAGAGCGTTGAGAGATGTCAACTCTCTCATCTCAACGTTGAGAGCTCCGTTAAATTCCCACCCTTCCCTCTGGCTGGTGGAACGCCGTCCGTCGGATGGGATGTTAAGCCTTGGCCCTCTGTTTGAGAGAATCACACCCCACGCACGTTAAAGAACACTCTGGATAGCCTTGACCGGAGGCTGACATCCTTTTCTCAATAGCTGTCCAGCGTCCCCTCACCCAACCATCCACGAAACCATGAGAGCTTGGAACTTGGACATTTGTCAACTGTATGATATTTAAGTAGCGAAAATCATTCTTATTAAAAAAAAAAAGCTCGAAATTCCCCTTTAAAAAACGGTCGACTTTCGGTACAATCTATTTACAGAGTTACAGTTTAAATTTAGACCATAATGCTTCCAACTCATATTGGCAATAAATCCGTGGCACGGCTCAAAATTCCAAAAGTTTCCACATTCCTGATATGAATGAACTGACAGAATTATATAACTTTTGAATAATATATATCGGATGGAATGTTAAGCTATGTTCCCATATGCGGGAGAGCCTGTGTACGCTAAATAACATGTGTTAAAAAACATGCTGGATAACATGGGTGGATTTGACGGGAGGCTACCATGTGTCCCCCAACAGCAGTCCAGTAGTCCCTTCCCCAACCTTCTCTGAGCCTTCGGGGGTTTTATGACCTGACCATTTAGCCCATTGCGTGCAAAAAGAGTGCCGTTCAGAGGTAAAAAATCTCAACTCCTAACAGCTGTCCAATGGGTAACGTGGTTGAAATTTCGTTGCTATTGCGAGGCTAATACGACAACTTATATATAATATTTAATCATACTAATAACTGATAGGCCGGACAGGTAGTTGGCTCAGTGAGTAGCGTGTTAAGCTTGTAATATGTAGTTCTCAGATTCGAGTCGCAACTGTTCCAGAGTTCAGATTTCTCTCTGCTAAACCCGTACTCTATCTCAGGTCAGAAAGAAGACACCTATCAGCTTCAAAAGGCTGTCATCCGTCGGATGTGCCATAAAGCCGTGGTAAGAGAGCTATAACCTCTGTGCACGTTAAGGAACACTCTGGATGACTTTGATGACTCTCATCTGTCATCTGACAGCTGTCCATTGAGTCCATTTCCCCAACCTTTTCTGAGCCTTCAGGGGTTCTTGTGACTTGACCAATTAGTCTATTTTGTGTGCAAAAGTGTTGGTTGTTTTACCTCTGAGTGGCACTTTTTTGCACACCAAGGGCTAAATGGCTAGGTCACAAGGACCCCGAAGGCTCAGAGAAGGTTGGGGGAGGGGACCCACTGGAACAGCTGTTGGGAGACAAATGGTAGCCTCCCGCCAAGTCCATCCAGTGTGTTCTTTAACCTGCACAGGGTATAGCTCTCCCGCGCACTAAGCCACGGCTTAACGTCCCATCCGACGGACGACGGCCTTTACAAGCCCATCGGTATCCCCTACTGATCGTGGGCAGGGCGGGGAGTTTTGCGGAGATAAATATCATCTCTGATCCAGCTGGGATATGAACCTGGGAACTACAGATTACGAGCCTGGTGCGCTACCGACTGAGCCACCCCCGCCCCTATTCGCAAAAGTGAATCTCATGTATAAAACAACAGAACCCAATTGAAAGGCCCCAATACCTTTTACACTCCTATCATAAACCTAAGGCAAGAGCTGATTGAGAAGTAATTTATTCTCTTATTTCTTTTAGAGAGCTTATCTGTAATTTTACAAATATAATCATAAATATTCCCAAGGTCTTATCCATCCAGTTATTCATCCATTACATACCGATCTTCGTAGAAATTCACATACAAGTTGGAATGTCACTACCGTTTCATACTTTTCGTTGTCTACCCAAATCATGAATGTGCTTTCAATCGAAAATTTAATCATCCCAATGAACGTTTAAGCGTCATCATGTCTGAGCGCCCAGACTTCATTCCATTACACCTGTCCTGCCTGATTCACACCGTACACCTGCTTGCGAGCTCCTCATCTGAAGTGGGAAGTGAGACTCTGCTGCCAGCATGCTTCACCGGACTGGCGACATAAAGCAACCATCGTTCGCCGTTGATGGAGATGGGAGTTTGCGGCACTTGGTGAGTGAAGAGCTCCCACAGATCCATCGGCCTTCCTGTCGCTGCCCGGTGTAGTCGCATTCCTTCACCTACCCCCTCACACTCACCATCTAGTACTGCCCTTCCGCATCTGCACAATTTTCTCACTCTTGCCAGTAATCTTTCGTTTGTAGCTCTCGTGAAATTTATACCTTTCGGGGGAAAGGTGAGGGGAAGAAACGCAAAATTTGCTGATGAAATTAAAATAGTTTTAGACTTTTAATTCTTGAAAGGACTTCAATATTATTACCATGCGTGCCGGTAATTTCTCCACCCCCCCTGGAAAATAACTGATCTAAAATGTAAATATTCTTAAATTATATCAGGTGTATTGAAATGAACTATTCTTTTAAATAATGTAAGCGTTGGGTTGGGTTGTTTTACCTCTGAGCGGCACTTTTTTGCACACTATGGGCTAAATGGCCAGGTCACAAGGACCCGGAAGACTCAGAGAAGGTTGGGGGAGGGGACCCACAGGAACAGCTGTTGAGAGACAGATGGTAGCCTCCCGTCAAGGCCATCCAGCGTGTTCTTTAACGTGCACAGGGTATGGCTCTCCTGCACAAGGGGCCACTGTTTAACGTCCCATTCGACGGACGGCGGCCTTTCCAAGCCCATCGGTGTCCCCTACTGACCGTGGGCAGGGCGGGGAATTTTGCGGAGATAAATCTCAACGCTGACCCAGCTGGGACTCGAACCTGGGAACTACAGATTACGAGCCACTCCCGACCCTAAATAATGTAAGCAGGATTCCTTATTTGCAACTACACTCATTTTCAATGAACTGTTCCACATAGTTTATCTATCTTGTATGGGGCGGGGGTGGCTCAGTCGGTAGCGCGCCAGGCTCGTAATCTGTAGTTCCCAGGTTCGAGTCCCAGCTGGGTCAGCGTTGAGATTTATCTCCGCAAAATTCCCCCACCCTGCCCACGGTCAGTAGGGGACACCGACGGGCTTCGAGAGGCCGCCGTCCGTCGGATGGGACGTTAAGCCGTGGCCCCGTGTGCGGGAGAGCCATACCCTGTGCACGTTAAAGAACACGCTGGATGGCCTTGACGGGAGGCTACCATCTGTCTTCCAACAGCTGTTCCAGTGGGTCCCCTCCCCCAACCTTCTCTGAGCCTTCGGGGTCCATGTGACCTGGCCATTTAGCCCATGGTGTGCAAAAAAGTGCCGCTCAGAGGTAAAACAACCAAACTCTATCTTGTAACTTTGATTTTTTCTGTCCCTCCCTGTAAGCAATTTGCCCCCTCTCCTTCGAAAAATTGCATTGGCCTCGAACATGGGGAGAATGTTAGCGCAGTCGGTAGTTTGCCAGGCTCGTAATTTGCAATTTTAATGTTCGAGTCCCAACTGTGTCTGTATTGAGATTTATGTCCTCAAATCTTTCCATTCTGCCCTCGGCCAGTAGAGAACGCTGATGGTCTTAGAAATGCCCACCGTCCATCGTCATAGATGGGACGTTAAGTCGTGGTCCTGTGTGCAGAAGAGCCATACACTGTGCACGTTAAAGAACATGCTGGATGGCATTAACGGCAGACTACCACCTGTCTCCTAACAGTGCCCTTGTGACTCCACTTGCCCCAACACTCCTTGAGTCTTGGGATCGTCGTGACTTTGACATTTAGCCCATTGTGTTAAAAAATGTGATGCTCGAAAGATAAAAACAACCCAACTCTCCAACATGAACCGGAACACTTTATGAATGTAAAGGTTGTTGGGTTGTTGTAGCTCTGAGCGGCACTTTTTTGCACACCATGGGCAAAATGGTCAGGTCACAAGGACCCCGAAGGCTCAGAATTAGGTAGGGGAAAGGGACCCACTGGAACAGCTGTTGGGAGACAGATGGTAGCCTCCCTTCAAGGCCATCCAACGTGTTCTTTAACGTGCACATGGTACGGCTCTCCCGTACACGGGCCCACGGCTTAACGTCCTATCCGACGGACGGCGGCCTTTCCAAACCCATCGGTGTCCCCTACTGACTGTAGGCAGGGCGGGGAATTTTGCGGAGATAAATCTCAACGCTGACCCAGCTGGGACTCGAACCTGGGAACTACAGATTACGAGCCTGGCGCGCTACCGACAGGAAAGCCATACACTGTGCACGTTAAAGAACACGCTGGATGGCATTAACGGAAGACTACCACTTAACAGTGCACTCTCTCTTAACAGTGTGCCCTTGTGACTCCACTTGCCCCAACATTCTTTGAGTCTTCGGATCGTGGTGACCTCGCCATTTAGCCCATTGTGTTAAAAAATGTGATGCTCGAACTCTAACTTTGAAAATAAATATTTTATAGAAAAATGTAACTGAAGATGAATTTAAGATCTCACTGAAATATTCCTAAATCTTGATTTTGAACAACATTCGTCTGATATACAAATATCTAAAATTACATTTATTTTATTAAATAATTTGCTATAACAACTTTTATTTGCATTTTTAATTTTTTGAGGCAATTTTTTCAATTCAACATTATCACTTTTTAATAAACATTTTCTACAACTAGTTCTCATTCCAAAATTTGAAAACTTTGAGTTTGGTTTTTCCATCCATAAATCGCGTGTCCCAATGCATTTTGGTGTATAGTGTATTTTGTGTGCTAGTTGCGCGTACAGTCGCTCAAAAAAGTATCCGAACGCTGTGGTTTATTACAGAATTCAGAAAAAATATCTGGCAACGATTTTTTTTAGAAGTTAGTGATCTGACAACCTTCGTGTCACGTGACACGGAGGTTGCCAGATCACTAATTTCTAAAAAAATCGTTGCCAGATATTTTTTGATGATAGATGTGATGATATTTTTTCTGAATTCTGTAATCAACCATAGTGTTCGGATACTTTTTTGAGCGACTGTACATTTTAGTCTTTTTGAGTTGGATTAATTCGTAGTTTTGTTTCTCATCATCCAAATAGGTAAAATGAAAGGATTTTAACTGTGTCAACACAATCATATGGATATCGAATTATTTTATTGGTTCAGATAATCGTTTCTAACCAATGGTTCGTGTAGCATTAACATTTTTTGGTCTTATTGCAACTGGTTAGCGGAAATATTTGACAATTTTAGGAAATGTACATATATTGTTACTTCCCAAACAAAAACTGCACGAATTATGTATTTCTTCTCACAATTTTGATACGAATTGTATAGAGATTAGCGAAATTTTGAAACAATGCACTGATTCGTCAAATTTAAACATTAATAATGCACTTGTTCGCAAATTTCTACCTGGATATGCACAAGGACACCAATTTTTTTTTTTTGGCAAAATGCTTCCTATCCGTGAGTTGTAAGAGCTGAAAATCAGAGGTGGAAGCAGTATTTAGATCAAGTCTGAATTTATTGTTTTATTATCTTAGCTCTATCTGAGGAGTGGTAAATAGCAATTTCAGTCTTAGTTGGGCAAATCGTTGTATGGGTTGGGTTGTTTTACCTCTGAGCGGAACTTTTTTGCACACCATGGGCTAAATGTCCAAGTCACATGGACCCCGAAGGCTCAGAGAAGGTTGGGGGAGGGGACCCATTGGAACAGCTATTGGGAGACAGATGGTAGCTTCCCGTCAAGGTCATTCAGCGTATTCTTTAACGTGCACAGGGTATGGCTCTCCCGCACACGGGGCCACGGCTTAACGTCCCATCCGACGGACGGCGGCCTTTACAAGCCCATCGGTGTCCCCTACTGACCGTGGGCATGGCGGGGAATTTTGCGGAGATAAATCTCAACGCTGACCCAGCCGGGACTCGAACCTGGGAACTACAGATTACGAGCCTGGCGCGCTACCGACTGAGCCACCCCCGCCCCTATCGTTTCATGAAAGACCTGTACAAACCAAGAGAAAATTCTAGGTCCTTTCTCTGTCCTATATGTTGCAAATGAAAAAAAAACCCATGTAATTAGACAAAATCCGTCCCGTTGTCTAGTGGTT